>OY282605.1:116758039-118086535 GCA_958298945.1 Atherix ibis | reverse complement strand
ACAGAGTAATTCTATTTTAAAGCAACAATTTTACCAAAATTCCTCCAAACACTTGATAATTTAAGGGGTCCCAAGTGGTTTAGTGTTCACAATTGAGCAAAATCATAATAAATATTATTTTAATAATTTGTTAATAACAGTTAATCTTTTATTGAAAAATATGAAAGATGTAATACTCATATTTAAAAAAATTTGCTCAATCTTGAGCACATCTTTGAAATATTTTTGTTTTTTTTTTTTGCTGAAAAAATAACTTACTAATTTGGAACTTTTATTAATAAGTTTCCAGAAAACTAGTTAACTTTGGAATTTTTATCAGTCAAAGTAGTAGTCGATTGTTGAAGGGTCCCCCCAAATGGTACGCAAACAAAGATCACGAATTCTGCCCAAGTTTTTCTTTCGTTTCTAATTTTTGGGCAACAATTTTTTTTTTATTTGTAAGAACGCGTGTTTGTAACTATTAATCAGTCACGCGAGAATTTATTTTCATTTGGCTTTTTTTTAAAGGGTCCCCACCTATATTATCGATGGTGAAAGTAGTGCTCTGCAATATTTCTGCTCCACTGACGATACCGTAAACAAGTGAAGTGATTTAAATATTTTACAAATAAATCGGAATTATTCTACAAGTTTAGAAACAGTAAAAATATTACAAAAAAAAAAAATCAATTATACAGCTTTAGAAGTAATCCACGTGCTCCATCACGATAGTAGTCATTTTGGAGTCATGATCGCATAGCAATTGTACAAGATTTTTGTTTTGTAAAAATAAAGTAAATTTTTCTTTAAAAAAAATTTCCAACAATTACCATAATTTTAATCAGGCATATTTATCTGATTTTAACAATATTGCTACAGATTGTTTCACTGCTTCTCTACTTCTACTCTTGTTGTTTATTTTTAGTAAATAATTTTTAGTTTTGTATTAACTTCTTTTTTTTAATTTGACTTCTTTTATTTTATGGACAATTTTCAAATTACAATTAAGCTGTGAATTTTATGCAATCGCTAATCAGAAGAAGTAATTTTGTGCTGATAATTTATTAAGAAATTGATTTTAGTTTCAAGCAGATTTCAAGCAACACTAGTGGAATTTTACGCAATTTTCGATTACGACTGAAAACATGCACCCTTCTTTTTTCTATTAAAGAAATTTCCTTTATTTTGTAGTTGGTATTTTTTATATTTTTTTTTGAACAGGAAAACTGTGGTTTCATTGAAAATTATAGTAAAAGTTAATCAGAAAATTAATTAGTAGCGGTTCGATCGTTAAGTAATTAGGCGAAAATTGAAGTAAAAAATAAAAAAAATAAAAAATTAAAAGGAAAATTTCCCAAGCGTATTGAAATGTTTTTGGGGTGTAAGTAGGTAGGTTGGTAGGCTACCAGCAGAGGAAGTTGTAGTATATAAAAAAAAAAATTGCTTTTAATACACAATATTGTGGTTACAGATAAGGTAAAATCACAAATACAACAAAAATATATTTTTTAAAGATATTTCCTATGGTCTTGTTTTGTTGATCTTTTTTTAAGGCGCTTGTCTGCACTAAGTCACGTAGTCATTTATTGTCAAAAACTATGAAATTTTGTATTAAAAAAGAAAGCATTTTTTTGGGTTATAATAAAACTGTTTTTTATTTTTATTTATAATTTGAAAATATTGAGCGTACAAATAGGGGACAAGGACAAATTAAGGTGATCAAATCATCTTTGAACAGATTTTTTTTTGTATTTAACAATAGATGGCGTTATATGCAAATTTTCAATTAACAGAAAAAAGACTACTTCACTGCCTTCCTGCGAAGTTGAATCCATAACAGATCATCTATCCAACTAAAAAACACCCTTTCATTTCGGCGTTACTTTGACAAATATCTACAGAAACTCTGATTCTGATAACTTTGGAAGTTTTACATCATCAAAATGATCCCCAAAAACCCAACAAACTAAAAATCTTCGTACCTCATCGAGACCCATAAGTCTCCTTTTGATTTTATTAAAAAAAAAACCTTGGACAATTGTTCTTCTTTATTGTATCCTTGACGTCTTCATTCTATCCTAGAAATGAAAGGTGCGATTCGTGAGGGTCAGTTTTGATTCAGATCTGATCATTTCATTAATCGTAATACTGCTCAGGAATGCTCTCGGCTGGATTGGTTTGGAAGCTGGAGCGAATCCTGTTATCTGATTTTTCCTAATTCTGAAACACTGTCCCTAAAATCCTACCTCTCAGTGTTCTTCAGGGCATACCGCAAGACAATGTCATCAGTCCAGCGGCTCTCAGCGATCAGAGTGGCGTCAGCATACCGAACGGTATCACACGATGCGGTCAACGTCGTGGCACCATGCCCACCCATCGAGACCCTGGCAGGAGAGTGGAACGCCAACATCGTAGGAAGAAGGAAGAGCGGCGAAAGGTCTTCTGTGAAGAGGAGAGACCCGAGAGTCTTCGCTTCTGGCAAGAGAGATGGGACAACTCGACGGAGGGTCGGTGGACTCATCGGCTGATCCCAGATGTTACCAAATGGGTCACTCGCCTGCACGGGGAAGTCGGGTATTACATCACCCAATTCTTGACTGGGCATGGATGCTTTCGGGCATACTTGCACAGATTCAAGAGAACTGACTCCCCAAACTGTCATCATTGCCTCGATGTGATCGAAGACGCAGAACACGTTTTCTTCCAGTGCTCCCTCTACGAGGGGACGCGGGCGGAGCTGGAGAGAAATCTGGACCGTTCCATCAGTCCAGAAAATATAGTGGAGTGCATGCTGAAGAGCCAATCGGCTTGGAACAGAATTGCAGAATACGCGGAATCCATTATCAAGGATCTCCACACAACGAACGAAGAATAGGCCGCGAGGCGTCATAACATCGGGACAGCACCCCCGGCGAAGTAGTATTTACAAAGAGTGCCGCCGGGGTAGTATTTACAAAGAGTGTAAATACCGCCGGGGTAGTATTTACAAAGAGAATAAGAACGCCCCGGCGAAGTAGTATTTACAAAGAGTGCCGCCGGGGAACCAACGACCCGGGACCAAGGTTAGAGAAGCAGGTGAGGTTTTAGCGAGGTAAAAATCCCGCATAACTCGTCTGGCAGGAAAAATTTCCAGGCTAGTACCTTTCGAAGGTGTTCCCCCTGTACCTCATTAATCTAAACATAAAAAAAAGTGTTCTTCAGAGCATTCCAGATCGGATGATACAGCAATTCTTACCCAGCATAAAAATATTCCCACAAATCATCTGCTCAGAGATCTGGTTTAAAAGGTGGAGAAATAGCGTGAATGAGCAAAAAAGTGCTCACGCCACTTTTACACTTTGCCGAGAACAGACTCCTGATATAATCCTATATGACAGTAATATTCCACAAACAACAAATGGAATATTACTGCCCTAGGACTCTTAGAGTAGACAAATGACTATTCTGGTTTAATATCGACAAGCCAATATGGACATATGGACTCGAACTTTGCGAAGAATTTGGGACAGTCCCAAATCCTTCGAAAAATGGTAAGTGCTCTTTTTCAGATACGAAACCGTGCCATCTATCATGATCTAAATTTTCAGTGATCTGTGCATCCCCTATTAAATCAATTCGTGCCTACCTTACTATCCCAATCCATTAGGAAGCAAACTATTCACTCCCACTTTCCTTTCTATTATAAACTGATCGACATTGAAGAAAAAATTATTTTGAATAAGAAAGAATTCAAAAAATTTACTTAAATTTTGAAGTTAAAAATCTTTTTTCAGTATCAGCCGTAAAAATAATCCAAAAAACGTCTAAACTTTCTACCAAATAAAATAATTTCGATTAAGAATTTCACTTTTTTCTATTTCAACCAGCTTTCTAACAAAAATCCAAATAGAAAAATAGCTTTTAAAGAAAGTATTTTAGCTGCAAAAAAAAAGAATCAAAACAATTTCCTCAAGTTACTATTTTTGTTTTTTTGTTTTTTCCCCAAAATTTATAAACTTTCACATTAAAATGAATACGTATTAATTAGGAAGGATTTTTTTCTATGTTAAACGCACGAATAAAACTTTTACGCAAAGTACAAAAACTAAAGGCAAAAATTATCCCAAACACTCTCTCGCAAGTCAAGTTCGGTGAAGTGCATTTTCAGCTTTGGTTTATTGCGCAAATGTTACCGGATGCTGAGGGCATAACCGAATTTTAAAGAAAAGGTACCTAAATCACAGTAAGTAACTGAAGCTATGATCACTGTGCGTAACGATCAATAGATGAATGGTTAAAATGGTGTTAAAAACATAGTCTTTTTTTAAAAGATTTTTATTTAGAAAAAAAGCCTAAATTTTTTAATTAGTTTGGTTGATTTTTAAATTTATTTTATTCGACATTTTAGGAAACTTTCTATTTATCGGTCGATCACATAGGAACAATGCAAAATAAAAACTTTAATTTCTAAAAAAATAAGCTTACTAATCAAAATAGAAAATTATAAGTTTTTTTTTAAGGTCTTTAAAATTAAAAAATATAAACAAGATTTTCAAAATATAGACCAGAATTTTTAAACCAATAAATATTTTCTTGATTTTTTTCCAAAAACCTTTCAAAGTAACCTTAGCCATTGGCACGATCGAAAATGATCCTGAATTATCCCGGTTGCAGTAAATAATAGATGAGATAAGAGGGACCCCGAAGCTTCAAAAATCTATAAAGAATTAATAACACTAATAAGATGCGATGTGCTAAAACTAAATAATAATTAGTTAGGCTAAAGGCGAAGGATCCATTTTGGGACAATCTTTAAAGTCGAAATTCAATAAGACTATTTTGGGACAATATTTCCAGATAAAAGTCAAAGAGGCCTAAATGCAGGCTCCATTTCCGGTCAAAATTCAATCAGGCCTATACGGAGGTAATACTTTAGGACATCATTTCCGGCTAAAATTCAATTAGACTACAGCGGAAACTACTTACAGTCAATAAGGCTTAATTGAAGATTCCAATTTGGGACAAGGTTTCGGTCAAAATTCAATTATGCTTTAGCAAAGGCTATATTTTAGGATACAATTCCCGGATAATTTGGGACAATTTGTCTGGTCAAAAATTCCATTAGATTTAGGTGAAGGAGGTTTAAGCAAAAACATATTTCCGGTCAAAGTTCAAGGAGGTTTAAGCAAAAGCTTTGTTTGGGACATTGTTTACCGTCAAAATTAAATTTGGATAAGTCGAAGGCTCCTCTCTTTGGGACAATATTTTAGGTCAAAATCCAATCAGGCTTAAGCGGACACTGTACGTACCTTGGAACAATTTGTCTGGCGAAAATTCAATTATTTTGGGACTATAGTTCCTTAAGCGAAGATTCTATTTTGGGACAATGTTTCCTGTCAAAATTCATGTAGACTTAAGTGAATATTCTACTTTGGAAAAATATTTCTAGCCAAAATTGACTATGGGTTAAGCGAAGGCTTTATTTTGGGACAATATTTCCGGTCAAAATTCAATTAGGCTAAAGCGTAGTCTCCACTGTGAGACAAGTTGCAGTGTTAGAAATCAATTAGGCTTTGGTAGAGGCTCAACTTTGGGACAATTTAAAGTGAAGGTTCTATTTTGGGACAATGTTTTTTGTTAAAATTCTATTAGGACAAAGCGAATTCTACATTTTAGAAAAATGTTTCCTGCAAAAATTCAATTAGGCTTAAGTGACTGTTTTAGTTTGGGACAATATGTCCAATCAAAATTCATAAAGGGTTAAGGGAAGACTTCACTTTGGGACAATGTTTAAGGTCAAAATTCTATTAGGATAAGGGGTAGGCTCCACTTTGAGGAAATTTTCAGGCTTATAATTATACTTTGGTAGAGGCTCAACTTTGGGACAATTTAAAGCGAAGGTTTGATTTTGGGACAATGTTTTTTGTCAAAATTCTATTAGAACGTCTAAAGCTAAAGTGAAGGCTTCATATCGGAACATTATTACAGGTCAAAATTCAATTAGACTGTATCTGAGGTTCTACTTTGGGACAATGTATTCAGTCAAAACATAATTAGTCTCAAACCAAGGGAACAATATTATCGGTCAAAATTCAAGTTTAAGCAAAGGATCTATATTGGGAAAATGCTTCCACTCATAAACCAACCAGACTTAAGCGGAGGTTCCATCTTGGGACAATATTTTAGGTCAAAATTCAATTAGGCCTAAGCGGAGGTTCTACTTTGGGACAATGCTTTCTGTCAAAATTCAATTAAGATTAAGGGACAGTTTTAGTTTGGCACAATTTTTCCAATCAAAATTATAAAGGGTTAAGGGACAATGTTTCAGGTCAAAATTATATTAGGATCAGGGGTAGGCTCCACTTTGAGAAAATTTGCAGGGTTATAATTCAATTAATAAAAACCTTTGGTAGAGGCTCAACTTTAGGCAATTGATTTTGGGACAAGGTTTTTAATCAAAATTCTATTAGAAGCGAGCGTAGCTTTTAAAGCTAAAGCGAAGGCTTCATATCGGAACATTATTACAGGTCAAAATTCAATTAGACTTCATTTGAGGTTCTACTTTGGGACAATGTATTCAGTCAAAACATAATTAGTCTCAAACCAAGGGAACAATATTTTCGGTCAAAATTCAAGTTTAAGCAAAGGTCTATATTGGGCAAATGCTTCCAGTTTTAAACCAACCAGACTAAAGCGGAGTTTCCATTTTGGGACAATTTGTCCAGTTAAAAATCATCAGAAAATCATTGTTTTTTTTTGTCACCTTCAAAAACATTTTCTTTCCATTTTACGAATAATTTAATTTTCACGAACACATGTTCAACGTTCATTTACTTTTCCACTGCTGGGGAATATTTGCCCAGCATCAACTATGTCTCATCTTCTAGTTACGTAAGAGCACAACATGAAAAGGCGGATGCGTGGTGAGCACTTACATATGTCCATACACACAACGAGTACACACCACACCTGATGCGAAACATCAAAACGAATCGACTGACAACGTAGAGCTCACGCAACTTTGAATTTTGTTTTATTTTTAAAAGTTTTACCTTTCAATTTTTCTCATCGTTTTAATTTTATTTTATTTTCATTTTTTTGCAAGCGAACATTTTATCCCATAATTCTTCAGTTGTTAATTTTGTAAGTACCTAATTTAATGGGGATCCGACGAACACGTAAATGGGGGCGAAAGGCGGACGAATATGTCGAATACCCAAAGGTACGGACATATTTGATATGGCAGCAGGTGAATCAAATCATGGAGTGGATGGATCAGTTCACACACTATCTCACTTAGCCAATGTCGGATTACCTCAGATCACATCGAGATTCCGCGATGTGCAATCTTGTAGGCTTTTCAATTTTAAACTTGATCTGGGCTAAGTACGCCTTCCAAGCCTGCAGAATTCGTCTTCACGGCGCCCCCTGCCGTTGTCTTCCTAAGCATGTTTTTATCCATGGACCTTTACGAGAGAATGTGCCCTGTCAGTCGCACAAATAAAAACATTGACGCAACATTACGGGTAACACGAGTCGCATCCAAGAAGATCAGTTTAATATCTTTTTTATGTCTATAGTCTCAACAGCTGAAAATAAAGCTCGTTTTTGTATACGTCTGCAGTACTCATTATTTCCGAGCATTTTTTTTTTTTTTTTTTTGAATTTTCAAATTGAAAACACTCAAATTAAATCAAGTTTTATCAATCAAGTTTTCGAATATTTTTACAGTAATTTCCGCTGTATTTTTGTTTTTTGTTTTTGTTAATTAATTAAGCCATTTACAATTTGATACAAGGTAACCAAGAAGATCTGATTACACAAATTAAACTAAATGGCTTCGTTTCAATAACAAACTGATCATTGGTTGTTTGAGATCATTTTTAATACCGAGTGCCAATATTATTTGCGATATTATCGATCACTTCTGAATAGATTACAAGTCAAATAATAATTTTGTACGATTTTAAAATGTGTTTATTAGAAGAAAAATTTCGAATATTTTACAATAGATGGCGTTGATAAAAAATTGCAATTTTCGAAGTAAAACAATATAAAATTTTATCAACATTTATTGTAACTAAATTTTTATTAAACTAAACAAGAAAAAGCATTTGCCCTTTTTTTTAAAAAAAAGGAAACATTTTTAATGATTTCAACAAACAAAATAGATGGCACTGTAGGAGGGCAATTAGAATTTTTTGAAAGTTTGTGGCGTATGGTCTTGTGTCATTTGGTTAATTAAATTTTTATTTTAAATAAAACTGATTATGATAATTTTTCTAAATTTATTAACAGAGAATATAAAAATAAAATAATTAAAGGACTACTCATTTTGTGGTTCGGAAAGAACAGTTCTGTCATTTGAGAGCTGTTAAACATTTGACAGCTGTCAAAAACGATTTGCTGAAATCTTAGGTCCGCCATTTTGCATTATATATCATTTAACCAAGGAACAGCGCCTAAAAATTGTAAAAAAAAATTCTTCAAAAGTGGTGATTCTGCTGTAGCTGCGTTTTGTTTTGCGGTTTATTGTAGCTGCAGTGTTGATGCGTGAATATGTCAATAAGCTAAATTGACGCATATGGGGCTCTGAAAATCAATAAGTTACTGTGAAGCAATAATGGTACGTATATCAGCCAAAAGTGACTATCTGATGGGTATTTGGGCCAGAAAATGTCATTGGCCCGTATTTCTTTGGAGAGACTGTTACTGTCAATTTTCAGTACTATAACCGCATGACTTTTTTTTAACTGAACTTTAAGATTTTAATCTGGACCATATGTTGTTTAAATAAGAAGCCGCCATCAGCCACACAAAAAGACAGATTTTGGCTTTAGTTGAGCAAAAATCTCACTGGACATCCAATTTCGAGATTTGTTAATGTCAGTTGACCTCTAAAATTTGTCTTGTTAGTAATGGTAATTACTCGAAAAATCACGTTTATAGAAAAAAAAATTCTCAATTTTTAGATCATTGAAAAATCAACATCCGTTAAGTAATGGCCGAATTACATCTCGAAACGTGCGAAGAAGTCATAATAAATTACCTCAAAACGATCCAGTCCTACAAAAAGTCTTGTGGCAGCTTTATGCATTAGGTTGAATTATGTTAGATGGCAAGATCTCGAAATTTAATGAAATAAAAATTAAATCATAATCTACATATTAAGTGTGTTTTATTTAACTTTACTTGTTGAATCGCAAATTGGATAAACATTTACTTTTCTTTTTGTTAAAATATGCCAGATGGCGTTGCATGCATTTTTATTTTCGAATTTCTCATAGTAAAAATATTTTTATTATTTTCAATTGTTCTTTAGAACCATTTTAGAGCAACATTTTTATAAAAAAAAATTTCTTTGGTTATTTGGCAATTATTTCACTTGATAAATTTGAACTTAAGACAGCCTGCCTTAGTGTGCCGCTAAATTAGGACCAAATTTTTTAACTTTTTTTTTTGATGACATTTTGAATTGAATATGACAGCAATACCATATATAAAAATAAATTAAAGTCAATTACTTATCAATGACAACAGATGGCGCTATACACGACATTTCAACTGTTTTTAATCGCAAACTAGCGCGCTTTAGATTTATTTATTTTTAAGAAACATTTTTTCAAATTATTTCCATAATTTTGTTCATCTTCACTTTTATTTTTTCATAACATTTTGCACGATAGGAAATTAATCCATTGTAGTATATTTTCGGATTTTTTTTTTTAGATATATAATAAACACGAGAAAAAAAAGGTAATTTTCTATATAGCAATAATAACTTTTCGTATATTGAATTCGAAATAGTTAACAATCAGAAGTTATATGCTAACCGGAGAATATTGGTAAATACATACCATAAGCCTACGATTCCCGTAGAGAGTTAGTTCTATAGAGAAGAAAGGGCAATAACAGAATCAACTTTGTAGACGATCAGAATGAATACTAATACTTCCTAGCACATGGGAACGATTGAACACGTTTTATAGAAAAATATCAAGTTCGGTGAACTTTCCAGCTTAGCAGAATGTTTAACCGAAAGAAGTCAACGAACACGCCGATTACAAGAGAAGGTACCAAACCGATGAACAGATGGCAACTATGATGGCACATAACATGATGAAGCGGTTAGAATGTTTATTCATTTTATGCTTACAATTTCTAAATGATCATATTTTTCTACAATATTCTCGTCCAACTATAAACTCTGTTCATCCAGTCTTTTTACCATTCTTGTTTTTTTTTTCTTTTCTTCATTGGTCGTGTACTTTTATCTAACACTTTTGTTGTTCCCTTAACATAAGAATGCAAAATATTTTAGAAGAAGAAAAAAATAAATTTTACTTTTTCTTCTACTTATACTTTAGAGCCAGAGGAAGAGGAAGGTAATCTTATCTTTCGAATAGACTGAATATAAAATGAAATCATAATAAGAAAGAGAAGAAAAAGTAGAAAAAAATTTGGCTTCTTCTTTGGAGGAGAAGAAGCCTAAAGTAGACCTATAATAGTTGGAGGTCGTTTGCTTTTGTGTAAAAATTTTACCAAAGAAAAAACAAAACAGTTTAACGAAAGAGAAGAACCTTAAATCCGTCGAACAGATGCGATTAGGTTTAGACAAGACGACCAACGAAGACAAAGCAACGCTTAATCGAGTCTTAGTAATCTATTAGACCGAGAGAAGAAAAAAAGTCCTACCTGAAGAAAAATAATTTTTTTTTTTTTGAAGTAAAGAAAACTACGTAGGCTACTATATATATTTCTGGCCTAGGCAACACTAAGTGTTGCCAGGTGCGATCTGACATTTCCATTGGAAAGTTTGACATTTTTTAGCATAAACGTACTAAGAACGTTTTGACGTACGACTATCATTTGTGTTGTTTACAGTGACTTGAAAAAATCAATTTGGCAAAAAAATGGAATTAACTCGTGAACATTTTCGTGCGATCATTTTTCACAACTTTCGACGTGGATTATCACGACAAGAGTGCATCGATGAACTTAAATCTTTGTATGGCTATGAAGCACCATCCTATAGCACTGTGAAAAACTGGTACAACGAATTCAATCGTGGCCGACGCTCGCTCAAAGACGAATTCCGTGAAGGTCGTCCAAAAACAGCCGTTGTTCCAGAAAACATCGATGCCGTACGTGAACTGATAATGCAAGACCGTCATGTGACATACCGTGAGATAGAGGCATGCCTAGGCATTTCTCCCACCAGCATACATTCGATATTGCATGAACACCTGGCCGTAAAAAAGGTTTGTTCTCGTTGGATCCCGCACAATTTGACAATCGCTCAAAAAAAGGCTCGTGTGGATTGGTGTAAAGAAATGCTGAAAAAATACGATCGCGGTGCTTCAAAAGACGTTTATAAGATCGTCACAGGTGACGAATCATGGATCTATGCGTATGAGCCCGAAACAAAACAGCAATCGACCGTGTGGGTCTTCCAAGACGAGTCAAATCCAACGAAAGTTGTTCGTGGAAGAAGCACTTCGAAGCAAATGGTCGCTTGTTTCTTTGGCAAAACTGGTCATGTGGCGACTGTTCCGCTTGTGCAACGTAGGACGGTCAATTCTGAGTGGTACACCACCATTTGTTTGCCTGAAGTCTTCGGAGAAATTCGAAAAACGAACAAGAGAAGTCGAATCATTGTGCACCATGACAATGCGAGCTCTCACACATCGGCTCAAACCAGCGCCTTTTTGACCGGACAAAACGTCGAATTGATGGGTCATCCTCCGTACAGCCCTGACTTGGCACCCAATGACTTCTTTTTATTCCCACACATCAAGAAAAAAATGCGTGGTCAACGATTTTCGTCGCCAGAAGATGCTGTTGAAGCATTCAAAAACCATGTTTTGGAGGTGTCTCAATCGGAGTGGAAAAAGTGCTTCGAAAATTGGTTTGAGCGCATGCAAAAGTGTATAAATCTTGATGGAGAATATTTTGAAAAACAATAAAACCTTTTTCGTTGATAAATATTCGCATTTTCATTATTAGGCCAGAAATATATATAGTAGCCCACGTATAACCAAAATAATTATTATTTAATATTTAAGTACAGATCATTATAGTTAGTTTGAGTACAGAATTTCGAATCGACTGGGACTGGGTCTTAGTGTGCGATGCTTTACTATCTGTTTTACCATATTGAAATTTTTGCGGATTAGGATTTGTCTGAATTAAAAAACTATCGATTTTAAAAAAACTACATTTTTAAGCCAGAGTTAATCAAAATAATATGAAAAGAAAATTAATTTACAATTATTTTTGTTGTATTTTAATTGTTTTGATTAAAAAAATTTATTTTAAATTAGAAATTTTTTTTTTATAACTACAACAGATACGAGGGTTGTTTGAAAAGTATCTGGCCTGATGTATAAATAGCGGTTGTTGTTGGAAAAAAAGTACTATTCTCGAAAGTACCAAGCATATGAAGTTTAAATTTAAAGTTTAAAGACGCTGCTGTGTTATCTTGTATTTTTTTGACAGTTATCAATAGTGAGCGCTCTCAGAGAATATGTAAACGTGGAAAAAATTGGTCATTACTATGTGATGCAGTACTCTCATTTGAAAGGTCCCACTTTGGGGGTGAGTCTGCTCCTTTGTTTACAACAATAAAATATTGGATGGCAGAGTTTAAAATACGCCTTACGAACTGCCAAAACGAATATGGCAATGATTGCTCAAATGAGGTGACCACGCTTGAAATGGTGAAAAAAATTCACAAAATGGTATTAGATGACCGTCGACTGAAAGCACGTATATTGTCTGAAAATTTGGACATGAGAAAACTGTGCGCAAAAAGGGTGCCGCGTTTGCTTAAAATGGAGCATAAACAGCATCAATAAGACCAACATTTCTGTATTGATTTATAACAATAGATGAAGTATAGGTCCATTACTTCAAACTTGAGATAAAGAAACAGTTAAAATAATGGACTGAAAGTGGAGAAACGGGCTCCAAAGAAAGCGAAGGCAGTGCCATCTGCTGTCAAGATCATGGTGTTAGTTTTTTGGGGTGTTTTCTTCAAAAATGAAAAACAATCAATGGCGAGTATCATGCGAAATAATTACAGCGTTTGAGTCATGAATTCACCAGTTCGCACATCCGTTATCGCGATTGCACAAAATCAATGAGTTAAAGTTTAATTTTCGTAATTTTTTTTTATTCCAATTCAATTTTTATTATAAATTTTATAAAGTAAAAATCATTACATTTGGAATCAAAGATTTATTATTCGTTTTTATTGGTTTCATTTTTATTTTTTACCGAAAGTGTTAGCTGTCAAATCAGATATCATATGTCAAAGTTTACCGATGGATTTTTACTCAATAAAGTTTGGCATTGTATCTAATATATAGATTTATGGTGAATATTTTTTAATAACTTCCCTTTCATTTTTGTCATCTTATATTATAATGCCGCAAAAATCAGGTGTTTTTTTTTTAGAGTGTAACAGAAGTTCCTAAAAAAGTAGCTGTCAAACCAGCTGCCATCTGTCAAAATTTATCTAAGTTGGATATCCTTGGACCGTGGTTCTTTCACGATGACGTTATTATCCTTTAGCATTCATATTTGTTTTTTGAAAAAATATTTCAATTAAAGATGAAAATTATACTATATAAAAAATTTAAATCAATTTCTGTCAATTACAAAAGATGGCGCTGTACAAGAAAATTGAGCTGTTCTTATTTACAACTACCGCCAAGTCCATGTAACGGTCAACTGACAGTATTACTAGAGTAGGATTAACTAGGATCACATTGGTTGCAGGAGGATGACGCTATTACCCGAAAAAACGACTTTACTCGAAAAAGCTGTTAACGTTATTATGTTTAATGGCTTCTTCATCGACTGGTGGTTATTTCTTCAATTGCTCGACTAGTGGTTATTTACCCGAAATTAATTTTAAACACTAACAAAGTGAAATTATTTTTTCCATTTTTTTAGCAAAATTTAATTTTTTTTCTCGAATTCTTACAAAAACAAAAGTTGTTAGCCTTCCAAAAAAAAGCTCAATTATTAAATTTAAAAAAAAAAAATTGAACCAATTCTTTTCTCACAAATCTTTCTGTTCATATTTGTTTGTTGTTCCATTTTCTGTATTATAAATGTTTGTTCTTGTCTCGATTTTATACTATTTAATTGGAAAAAGTTCTATGAACTTCATAGTATTTAATTATTTAGTTTTTGAATTGTTCTCATCTAAAGTTTACTAATGCGGCAATCGACTTTAACATTTCTTGTACGCACAGTGAAAATTATAATCCATGAAGTACTCCATCAGATAAAAATCCAACCGATAAGCTTCGGTGTAATTAGTTCGTTCTTCCTCTCTGATTCTAGACATTTTCAACTTGGTTTAGACAAATTAAAGTTTCCCATTCACTGATTGTAGAAATTCAAAAATAAAATGAATTAAGAGGAACAACTGTTCTTCCAAATGGTATGAATAATTTCAGTAAACATTAAAAATTAAATGGAAAAATTATCCCCCTCACCCCCTCCAACCGCATCTCTTTCCAGAATATTTTAATATCTTTTCATATGAAATCATGAAAATTTTCTTCTTTTAAGTCTTCAAAGAACTTTTATTTCCTTCTGTTTAAATTATTTTTTTTCTTAAAAAAGACCATAAAATATAAAAAAGTAAATTATATTCTAGTATATATAATGTTCGTAGAATAGAGTAAATATTTTCTAAAATTTATATGAAAAATGGTTAGTACAAAAGTTTTTTTAATCAAATTTTTTTTTGCTCACAGCTGGAAATCAGCAAAAGATATTTACAAAAATAATTATTTGTCGGAATACGATTATCTGTTTTTCTTATTTAAATTGCTTCCTGAGATAATAATGCTTTTTTTCTTATACCCTACATCCAAAAGGAGGTATTCACCTGCTCATATAACAGTTCAATCCCCTTCTAATACGTACGCAGGCAAAAAAAAAAAAAGGGCCGAAATTCAACTCCAAATCCTTTTTATTATTTATTCTATTCTATGATAAAAGAAAATGCGTAAATCGGAAATTTTATAAAAAAAAAACATTTATTATTATTACAAAAATACCCAATATTTTTATGAGACCTTCTTTATTTCAACAGTTTATAAAGGATCTTATCTTTAAGACGAAACTCCTTTATCAGTGGAAAATTTCCAAATTCAAATGATTTTTCCCTATTTTTTTTACTGTCCTTACCGATTTGATTATATTTTCTTCGGTCCTTTTTTTTTGCCTGCTCTTATTGTTTAATATAAACAGCAGGTTTGTGTAATTGCTTAGAAACTTGGTGTAATAATGAGACATTAATATTTATAGACGATTTAGCTAGGCATAAATAGAATTTTTCCTTGTCTATTATTTTTCCCCATCTTAATGGGGGAACGTTTCTCAATGCCATATTGGGCAATTCCGAAGAGGATTTTTCTTTTCATTTGGAAATATTACAGTCGACGTTGTTGTCAACTTATTTTCTTTTTTGTTGCTTTGTAGTTACAGATTAAAAATGTTCTAATGTAATGTGAATAGAGAAAAATCAATTTTTCTATTCTTCAAAAAGTTTTATTTTCTTAAAAAACTGTTCTTAAAAATGTTATAAAAAAGTTTTTCTATAAAAAAAATTTATTAAAATTTGTACAAACACATTTTTTTGTTAATAATATTTTGATGAAAATTTTTATGGAAATGGTTTTTAAAAACACTAGAATTTATTTTTTAAATCATATTTTTATGGTAAATTCCATTCAATTCAAAAACAAACAAAGAAAGACTTTTTGTAGAAATTTTTATGGAAATATTCAATGGTAATTTGCTTACGACAACTTTTATAGTGGTTTTTACATAAATTTTATTGTAATTGTTGATGAAAAATGCCCGTAAAAATTATTGTGAAAATTTTTATAGAATGATTGTGAAAATTTTTATAGTAAAATACTCGTAATTGTAGACATTTTTATGGACAAATATTTTCTACAGAAAAATGTTTGAACAAAATTTTTATAGCAAAATTTTTGAACAAAATTTTTATAGCAAAATTTTTGAATAAAATTTTTATACAAAAATGTTTAAACAAAATTTTTTTAGTAAAATTTTTGAACAAAACTTTTATAGAAAAATTTTTTGAACGAAATGATTGTGAAAATCATCACTCACAGAAATTTTATTGTAATTGTTGACGAAAAATGCTTAAAAATTGGTGGCGAAAAATGCTAGTAAAAATTGATGATGAAGAATGATTGTGAACATTTTTATAGTAAAATACTCGTCATTGTAGACATTTTTATGGACAAATATTTTCTACAGAAAAATTTTTGAACAAAATTTTTATAGCAAAATTTTTGAACAAAATTTTTATAGCAAAATTTTTGAACAAAATTTTTATAGCAAAATTTTTGAATAAAATTTTTATAGAAAAATTTTTAAACGAAATTTTTTTAGCAAAATTTTGGAACGAAATGATTGTGAAAATCATCACTCACAGAAATTTTATTGTAATTGTTGACGAAAAATGCTTAAAAATTGGTGGCGAAAAATGCTAGTAAAAATATATTATAGTAAAATACTCGTAATTGTAGACATTTTTATGGACAAATATTTTCTATAGAAAAATTTTTGAACGAAATTTTTATAGCAAAATTTTTAAACAAAATTTTTATTTTGTAAAATTTTTTTTATAGGAAGTTTTTCGTAAACATTTTTATAGGAACTTCTTTGTAAACATTTTCATAGGAAATTTTTTGTACAAATTTTTATAGGAAATTATTTGCACAAATTTTTATAGAAGCATTTTTTGTAAAATTTTCATAGGGAATTTTTTGTAAACATTTTCATAGGGAATTTTTTGTAAACATTTTTATAGGAAATTTTTTGTAAACATTTTTATAGGAAATTTTTTGTTAACATTTTTTTATAGGAAATTTTTTGTAAACATTTTTATAGGAAATTTTCTGTACAAATTTTTATAGGAAAATTTTTTATAGAAAATTTTTTATAGTAATTTTATAGACAAACTTCTACTCAATGGTTTTTTAGAGAGTATACTTTTCTTAAGTATAAAAAAATAATTTTACGGAAATTTTAAAAGTATACTTTTCTTAAGCAGGAAAAGATAATGCAATATTTTTAAGATAAATTTTTCTAAACTTTTACAAAATATTTGTGGTAATTTGAAAGAAAATTTTTAAAAAATTCACTTGAATAGCACATAGTTTAAATTTTTTTTACAAAAATATTAGCCCCGATAAAATTTTTTTAATTTTAAACTTTTCCTATTTTCGAAGATATTCAAAAATTTGCCATTCTCATTCTGTCAATACTCAACGATATTGTTATAAAAATTTACAGAAGGTAAGAAAATCAATAAAGATGCAATTTAAAGATAATATTTTACGTTCTTAAGTTTACTGAACGAAATAAAAAGAACAACCTCCGCAAAATATATGATTAAAAAAAAATTATGTAAAAAAGAAACCGATCCAAATCATATAAACGCTTTCCAATCGATAAAACAGATAATCTTTATTTTTTAGAAATAGTTCTTCAGTCGATGAATGTTTAAGATAATTTTTTTGCCAATAAATTAGATTGAAAAGATTTTACTTTTTACTAGAAGCCACAAACGTTGGCATTGATTGGCTTTTTTGTACATGTGAATTGCCAGACTTTGACTAGACCAATTATCACATCAGTTGAAAGAAGAATAAAACGAAATGTTCTGTGCTAATTTGCTGACTATTTTGTCCTAAAACTTTTTATTTGATAGACATAGATTGTCAGCAACATTCACAGAAAATTACCACCTGATTTTAGTAAGTTTTGTTATTATTAAAACTATATTTATACTCAAATTAAAACTGTTACGATTTTTATTTAACTGCAAAGAGCAAATGATATCTAGTTTACGAATGCACTCGTAATTTTCCTGTCTGTTGAGAGTTGATTTCTTCTTTTCACGAAAAGATAAAAGTATCTAATAGTAAGTACCGCTATTCAATCGAATTATTCTCAATTATTGTGATTTACGAGTATAAAACGAGAACTGTTTTTACTTTGATCAAAAATACTTATTTTGTTGATGAGATTTTGAGGTTAACTTCTTGATAAGAAAATTAAGATGGAAAAATTGATTTTGTTACAAATTATCGACTTGAACATAACCTAAATTTCTTCATCATTAAGGTTAGTTGTTGTTTGAGGCAATTTTTATTTTTCAATATTTTGAGGTTAGGTTGATTTTAGGTTATGTTGAAATTATTATTTTCTTTTTACTCGCAAATTCTCATTGAAAGAAGTTCGTATATAAATTTCATATAAAAATAAAGAAAAACTCATAAAGATCGGTAATTTCAATTTTCGTTTATTTTCTACGTACACGTGCGTATAAAATTGACCTTAAGCAGCATAACCTCAAACTGAAAGTTGAAAGAACAATCTGGCGGGGCTTTAGTGGCCATAGTGGATAGAGTGGTTGCCTACGGTTGAATTGTGATTGACTGAATTGGAAAATTGGTTAGGAATTTAGTTGTTAGTTGAATATGTCAGTTTGGAGTAGATTAGGAATTCGGATTTGCTTCCTATATATCGTCCGAGTCTCGTTCATCTACCATCTGTCACCATACATCAATCAGGAAACGCATTCGGCACAAGACTTCAATTTACAAAATTCACTCTAGTCTGGCGATGGTTGATGGATGCTGCTGCTACTAATACTATAGCTGATACGCCACAACCCCCCCTTAGATGACATGGTGCAAAAAATGTATAATTTGCGGACAAATTCACATTCCATTCGACAAAGTTCCGAACAAACCGAAACCGATCACACGCAAGGGAATTCCCAAAATGTCGACCGCTGTACACGTGGAAAGATATACAGTTTATTTAGAAATAGTTTATTTGAAAATCCAGATTGAAAACAAAAATGATAACAAAATAAATACTAGTAAAACAGACCCAAAAAAAAAATTTCAGTGACCACAAAATAAATTCCATTTAAAATTGAGAAAATTACGAGATGTACCAACATAAATCTATCCCATGTAATGGTTGCCATTTGATAGTCGATAAAGTTAGGAAGCTTTAGGAAGAACTAGTCCCCTAACCAAACTTTATCCAACATATTTTACAATGTATCCATTATTTACCATTTACGAGCAGTGACAATTCTTCGCAGAATAATACTTACGCCTTTTCTAAAAGTTCCAAGACCTTAAAAACTTTTTTTTGAGTTAATAAAATTAGTTTATGTCCACAGATCCTTTTTAATATTAAAATAAGTTTCAATATCGAAGTTTCAATTTGGGAGAAGTTTTTGCTGATAAAAAAAGGGGTTATTATAGGAGGGAACCACTTAGCAATGAATGGTTCAAAACTTTACTAAATGAAAAGTCACCAAAAATAAACTGACACTAAATGGGGACCTCTAGGTTATCTGCAACTCAAAAAGTATTCCTAAGGTCTTAGACTCATAATCAAATGTTCACTTTAAAGAACCAATTTTACATTTTAAAGAATAAATTCATTTTCTTGCTTTAAAAAAGAGATGGCGCTGATGTACCATTTTTTATAAATATTATTTTATTTTGGTTAAAAAAGAAACATTTTGTAAATCTTACCCGAAAATTATCGTTTATTTTTTAGGAATTTTTATTAATAAAGGAAGCGTGCTTTAAAGTTTATAAAAATGCGTGGATTCTGAATTTTGATCGAGTTGACCTTGATTGACAGTCGGAAATTTGAGTGAAGTCATAAAATAAAGTTATTTTTTTAAAAAGGATTTTTGCAAGAAAAGCTATCATTGACCCATATTTCATTGAAAATAAAGAAGAAGAGGCTGTTACTGTTGATTCTAAGAACTGCGGTTGTAGGGTAGCTGACTTTTTGTGACCGCAACCCCACATGACGCGACAAATTTTGGTTTTATCACGTAAAAAGTCCCCAAGATGCGAAATTTCGAGATAGGTTATTGTCAATTGCCCTCAAAGAACCTGCGGAGTTGAGAACGCTGGATTTATTTTTGTGGAGTTATGGGTAGATTGTGTTAACGCAGAAAATTCTCAAACTTAAGAGCAGTTAAAACCATATTTCGTCATTTAATTAGCGAACAATAGCCTGAAAAGTGCGGACAAATTATCTCAAGCGGATCAAGTCCTAAAATAAGTTCAGTGGCGGATTTATTCATTCTATAAAAATTGGTAAGATCCTAGCATAATAATGAAGTAAAAATTTTTATAGGAAATTTTTTTTGTAAACATTTTTATAGGAACTTTTTTTTGTAAAAATTTTTATAGGAAATTTTTTTTTGTAAAAATTTTTATAGGAAATTTTTTTTTGTAAAATTTATAGGAAATTTTTTTTTTGTAAAAATTTTTATAGAAATTTTTTTTTGTAAAATTTTTTATAGGAAATTTTTTTTTGTAAAAATTTTTATAGGAAATTTTTTGTAAATAATTTTTCTAGGAATTTAATTTGTTAACATTTTTATAGGATATTTTTTGTAGGAAATTTTATAGGAAATTTTTTGTAACAAGTTTTCCTAGGAATTTTTTTTGGTAAAAATTTTTATGGAAAATTTTTTGTAAAAATTTGTATAGGAAATTTTTTGTAAAAATTTTTACAGGAAATTTTTTGTAAAAATTTTTATAGGAAATTAATTTGTTAACATTTTTATAGGATATTTTTTGTAGGAAATTTTTGGGAAATAATTTTTCTAGGAAATTTATTTTGTAAAAATGTTTGACATTTTATTTTGTAAATATTTTTCTAGGAAAATTTTTTTTTGTAAAAATTTTTATAGGAAATTTTTTAAAACATTTTTATAGGAAAATTTTTATAAGAAATGGGGTAATGACAGACAACTATTAAACTTGAGTCTCAGCCATTTATTCCATAAATAATGCTAAGGTCCTAGCAATATAATGAAATAAAAATTTTTGGTAACAAATTTTTTGTAAAATTTTTTATAGAAAATTCTTTTTTTGTAAAAATTTTTATTAGAAAATTTTTTTTTGTAGACATTTTTATAGGAAATTTTTTTTGTAAATATTTTTATAGGAATCTTTTTGTATAAATTTTTATAGGAAATTTTTTGTACAAATTTTTTATAGAAAAAGGGGTTATGGGTCGATTGTTTTTACGCAGACAATTCTTAAACTTACACAGACAATTCTTAAACTACAATAAATTCAATGGCGGCCATCTATTCCATAAACAATGGACATTACAGTCCTAGCAATGTAATGAAATAAAACTTTTATTTAAATATAAATTTAAGGTGTATTTTATTAAAGTTTACTTTCCAAAGCATAAATTGGATAATCCTTTACTATCCAATAATGAAAAGATTTTAATAAAATTGGTATTTGTCAGCATAAAAATTATTTCTCTGTCGGGATTTTATTTTTACAATAGAGAGTGGCAAAGGGACGTCGGACTAGTACCATATTTTTATGAAGTTCAGCACAAAAAAAAATTATAATAATAATAATAGTTGAGAAAGGAAATGTTATCCAAGGGCGCAATGTTGAAAGGAAATTAAGAAAACTGGAACTTATAACGTTGTCCATGTGCGATCATCTGTTGGAGATGAAATTTACAATGCTTATATGACCCCCCCCCACCTCCTAATGTCTCGTTATTTTTGAATTTTTATACATATTTCAGGGTGAACAAGATAAATGCGTTAGCTGGGATTGGTCAATAATATTAGTTCAATGCTAATATAACGTCCTTGAATAAGAATATTTTAGAGAAGAATATTGAATTGTAAGCAACTATTCGAAAGGATGAAGGACACTAAAAGAAAACTCTAACTGAGAAGTCTTTCGTTGTTTACAGGATGTTTGAAAAATCCAAACAGAAACTTTTTCCGAACACAACAAGGATAGGAAAATATTTTGTTGGGATTTTCGGTTTAAATTGATTTTGTTTAAATTATTTTTTTTCCGAAATAAATAATAACAAATTATGTAAATATTTTTGGCAATTTTTCTTTTTTTTTTGCTGATTCAGATTTTTTTTACTCCTTTTTTCAGTAAAGGATCAATAATCGAACAGAGTTGGAAAATTCAATTAAATCACAAATGTACATTTTGTTTCTCCTTTGTTTTTTTTTTTTTTTGTATTAGTTGCAACTTAACTTTAACATCAAAAATATTTTTGTAACAAGAACGAAAATGTAGCAAGAGTAGAAAAATAAAGGACGAAAGGCAAGAACGGAAATCATGTTGTATTTGAGAACATTTGGCAATCCAATTAAGAGCTTTGTTTTGACTGAATGCACCATGTTATCCTTTGCCAATTATTATGAGACATTGTCATATGTTGGCCACTTTTCCTATTTTCCTTTTTACCAAAAATTTCCTGCTCTTCTTGTATTCGTGTAGCGCATAGTGTACACAGTAAGGATTAGTAGACCATAATGTGACTAACATTGGCATTCTCTCTTCGCAATTTCGAATATTGTTCAAATAATTGTACACTGGCCCGTAAGGGAATAAATATTACTGCGTTTATGTTAGAAATTTGTGGTCATCAGTGGTTTGTTGGTCCTGTTCTAGGATGTGAGGAGATACATTAGATGGAAAACGGACCGGCTTCCGAAAATTGGAA
Source organism: Atherix ibis (assembly GCA_958298945.1). NCBI lineage: Eukaryota > Metazoa > Arthropoda > Insecta > Diptera > Athericidae > Atherix > Atherix ibis. The sequence goes on along the minus strand of OY282605.1, from coordinate 118,063,957 downwards.
GTGAACAACTGGATGGATTAAAGTTGATGTGTTTTTCAGAAGAATTCAACTTAACAAAATTAAGATATGGAAAAAAAAAACTTTAAGATTTTCTTTAAGATTCTTTTACCAGAAAACTAATAAAAAGGATATTATTATAAAATAGCTGGTATTAAGAGTTATGGAAATTTATAACAAAAAAATCTTTTACTCGAACTTTGTATTACTCCTTGAGACTCCGTTGTAGGAATACGGAATTGTTCATTTAAGAAAAGCCCGCGTAAAAAATATGAAAAAAAAAATATTTTACCTTTAAGTTGGTACTTATGATTCTAATTGTTACGTAGAGTTTTGGCGCCATCTGTCAATAAATTTATGAAAGCGTTTTGGTTTTGTTAGTCGGTCAATAGCGGTCTGGGATTTTTAAGATGAAATGTTGACATTTGTTTGGAAAGGGGTGGGGCGGGTTGTAATTTATTATGGTGGGGGGGGGGGGGGGTAGAAGGGATTTTGATTCAGTTATAAATAAAATACAAGAATATGAAGTGATACAAAGCCTTCAAAGATGGTCGAGAAGTGGTTACAGCCTTGCCTCATTCCGGTAGACCTTGAAAAGATAGGAAAAGTGACGAGAGATGGTTCAGCATATTTTAAGAGACATGGCTCAGAATCTGGATATATTTCAGGAATCCGTTTGTACTATTTTTGTTGATGTGTTTGGGTGTAAAATGCCTCGCAGCGCACCGCTTGTTTGAAAGAAGCTGAATTTCCTCGAAACGGAGTTGCTTGAGGCATGTTGGAACGAATGTTTTTGGCGGTCAAGCATAGTATTCACCGGATATCGTGAGAGATACTGAAAAGCCACGAATTAGAATTTGGGCGATATCAAATTGAATAATTTAAAAACTAAAAATTCAAATAAGTAAAAATTTCATAATTTTTTGAGAAAAAAAAACTCACAAATTCTAAATTTTTAGTAAAAAAGAAAAAAATTACAAATTTTGTATTTTTTGTTAGAAATTAAAAAAGAAAATTTCGTTTATGATCTCATTGATGGGAATTCACAAATTCTGATGTTAGGATAAAAATAAAAGTTTCAAAAAAAAATAATTGCTTAAGATTTGATAATTGCGATTTTACAATTTTAGGTAAAAAATTCACAAAAATTGGAATTTTTGATAAAAAAAAAAAAGCTCACAAACTAAATTTTTCATATGCAATTTTAGGAGATAATTTTTTATTTGTACAAAAATTCAAAAAATTTTGAATGTTCATTAAAAAAAAAATGCCCAAAATTTAAAATCAATTTTTTCCAGAAATTCACAAGATTTTGAATTTTTTTACCAAAAAATTACAATTTTTTCGCAATTTGCAAATGTTGAGTTTTTGTTAAAAAATTTGCACTATCGGAATTTTTACAAAAAATTCGCATTAATTAAATTTATGGAAAAAATTCCTGATTTTCGATAATTTTTTTTTTAAAACCAGCATTTTTCGTATAGAATCTCGAAAAGTAATTTTTTTAAATTTTTCAAAATAGCGGAGTTTTGCCGAAAAATTTCCAAAAATTAGTTTACGGAATAAATTCTTGATTTTAGTTTTTTGAATAAAAAAAAAAACAGTATTTTTCATATAAAATCTCGAAATATAAAATTTAAATACTCGAAAAAATATAATTAGTTGAGTTTGAAGTTTTCTTGAGAATTCATCAAAGTTCGAATTTTTTCAATTAAAAATTTAAAACTCTCCAATTTTTGCCAAATTTTTATAATAAACAATTTATTTCACAAACCTTGAGTTTTTATTATGAATTTTAAAAAAAAATTCTGACTTTTTTTGTTAAAAATATTCTAAATTTTCTGTTAAAATTTGTTTAAAAAAATTACAAATTACCAAACTTTTGTTAAAAATTAAAAAAGTTGAAAATTTATTGGCACAATTTTGAAAATGTTTGGTAAAAAATATTTCAACTGCCAAATTAAATTTAGAACTTTTTTAATTTGTGAGAAGGATTATGTAAACTGGAACGTTTGTTAAAAAAAGTTCATGTCCCAAATGGGTTATATTTTTAGAATTTAAAAAAAAAAAATATTTTTTCAAGAAAAAGTCAAATCGAATTGGACTTTTTTTTACCAAAGGAAACAGATTTATTTATAAGAAAACTTAAAAAAAAAGTTTTTATCTGAACCGAAAAAATTAAGATAAATAAATGATTAAACATTCACACTTTATAAGGGTTTTTCCGCACCTGTCACTCAAAAATCACTCACATTTTTTAAGGGAGTTTTCCGTCATTTTTCCGTCATCACTCAAAAATATTTTTTTTTTTTTTGATACAAGAGAATTGATCAAAATAACAATTGAAAAACTTCACAACAGGATAACAATACCAATTTATAGTCTGTAGATAGGTAGTCCCAAAGTATCTTTTTTATCTTTTTTTAGTCCATCATTTTTCTTCTATAGAATTTTTTCAACCAGAAAAAAGCAGTTTTTTTTTTTAAATAAAACTTCTTCTTTATTGCGTTTGGAAATAATTTCAATTTTAGGAAATAATTTGAAATAAATTTGTTGAAAATCATTTGTCATCAGGACATTCACATATGACATGACATGTGTAAAGGATAAAAAAAAAAATTAAGTAAAAAATTTGAGAAAAATTTCAATCAAAACATAACAAGGCGGAGGAGTTTTAAAAGAAAAGAAGGGAGGGGAGGGTGGTCCTGTCTAGTAAAAGAAAATTTTTCGAAAATTATATCTGTCGCAACAAGGATATAAATTTTCGTCAAAAATAAGTACCTAGGACATTTTAAGGCTTTCTCTGAAAACAGCAACAACAAAAAAATAAGTATAAAAAAAAATAAAAACCAAAATCGATAAAAACATAAAAAATATTATTTTAAGAGGAAAAAATAAATAACTTTACCATTTTATTGCTGTGTACGCATTTAAGTGTGAAAGTGTGCGCGAGAGTGAAAGTTTTTGTATGGTAGTTAACTAGAAACATCGACTAAATATTTTATTAGTTGTAATAAAAAATTTATTAAAAAATGGAATGTCACAAAAAACGGTGGTTGAAAGCTAGTCGAAAAGTTTCTTATTTTTCACTTGAACATCCACAAGAAGAAATTAGACAAAATGGGAATCCCCCGCAACTGTCAAGTACAAGGTACAGTCTACGACAAAATTGATTATAGACGAGTGAGTGTTATTACAGGATTTGTCTTTGAAGAGTTGTGTTTTTTTTTTAAATTTAAATTAAAAATATTTGCAAAAAAAAAAAATTCTTTTTTTTTTATAAATAAATAATAAATTAAACTCTACGCGACATAATCGTACCCATATGGGAGAAGGATTGTGTGGTAATTTAATTTATTAAAGCGAAAATTCATCAAGACAAGGAAATAAATTAAATCTTGTTAAATAAATCATTAAAGCTCCCTTGAGGGTTGAATTTTTTAACAGAAAACAAAATATGCAAAATATAAAACAGAAAAGAAAAATTTCCCCCAAAAATATTCCATAAAAATTCCTTTTTTATTATTTGTATTTCTAAGAAAACTATACCAAAAAAATTGGCTTTTTCACATTTCCAAAGTTCGTGTCAAATTTCAACTCTAAACTCACATCAAAACTATTATAATTTTGGTAAAAATTTTAATTTCATTCCAAATAAATTATACCAAAATTATTAGCTGGCATCAAAAAATCAGGAATTTCTTATAAACACTCTGAGACCCTTACCCTAAGGGCATAATTTAAATGCAATTTTTGAAAAAATTATAATAACAGAATGGGTAGGGTTGGTTTTTTTTGTGTGTGTTTTTTTTAACGAATGTGATTTTTAAATCATCAACTGTAACGACTGTGATTTCTAGATAATCAAAACCGGTGATCACGTAAGGCCTCTACTCTATCTAAGTCGTTCAGTTCTAACTAAGGCACATTTTTTTTAAGGTTTTTTTTTTAAATTCTTCTTTACTGCAAAAAATGACATCGAAAAAAGAAAAATTTTAATTTTCTTTTTTTTTATTTATTTTAGCAATTTTGTGTTACTTATTTTTGAGATAAAAAATAATATTTTCGCATGTCCTTAAATTGATGGCGTGTTTTAAATATTTGATTTTAATAAGTAAGCTAATATTTTTTATTTGTTTTATATATAAAAAAACTGCTCCTGGAAAGGAAATAATACAATTTTACTAATACTTTTACAATTTTTTTTTTAAATATCTGAATTTTTGGCTTCTAAATTTTCTTTTATGCAGACTTTTTCAAAATCAGAAAACTAACTTAAAATTCTTAAGAGAATCTTAAAATTTCATATAATTTTTTTATTCTTTATTTTTATGTAAATCGTAAGAATTTTAGTAAATTAAGACTAATTTTGAAAAATTCCAAATATTAACAAACATTGACAATTTGAAAAAATCACAAATGTTGACAAAATTTTGGGAAGAAAAACTCACAAACTCGAGTTCGTAGTTAAAAAATTCACAAGCCTTGTATTTTTTGGTAAAATATAAAAATCTTTAGTTTTTAGTACAATAAAACTTCGGAAGACCTTAATTTGTGACTAAAAAATTTGAGTTTAAAAAAGTAAAAACTATGTAAAAATTCAAAAATTCACAATTTCGAATTTTCGGTAACACGAAAAAGTGAATTTTTAAAAAAAGGAACTCACAAATTCTAGTTCGTAGTTGAAAAATTCACAAGCTTTGTGAATTTTAAATTCAGAAGCCTTTAATTAATGACTAAAATATTTGAGTTGAAAAAACTTAAAACTAATAATTCCAATTAGTAAACATTCACAATTTCGAATTTTCGAAGCCTGCAAAAAGTTCGAGTTCGTAGTTAAAAAATTCACAAAAAAGTCAAATATCTTTAGTTGTTGGTAAAAATTCAGAACCCTTTATTTGTAACTAAACCAGTTAAGTTAAAAAAGTTCAAATTAATTCAAATAAACAATTCTAAATTTTTGGTAATTTTAAAAACGTGAATTTTTAGAGGAAAGAAATTTTAATTCGTGAATTTTTGATGGAAGTTCACAGATGCTGGCTGAGTTTAATTTATGCGGAAAATTCAAAAATCTCGATTAGTTGCCAAATACTAAACTGTGAATTTTTACCTGAAATTGAAAAGTGAAATTTTTCTAGTGTGGAATTTCAATCTTAATTATTTAATAAAAATTCAACTATTCGGAATTTACAACTGATCAATTTTAGGTAAATATTTACAAACTATGAATTTTACTTAAAAATTCACAAACTTTGAATTTTCGTTCAAAATTCACAAACTGAACTTCTGTTCAAAATTCACAAATTTTTGTTCAAAATTCACAAACTTTAAATTATCGTTCAAAATTCACAAACTTCGAATTTTTGTTCAAAATTCACAAACTTTGAATTTTTGTTTAAAATTCACAAACTTTGAAATTTCGTTAAAAAATTGACAAACTGAAATTTTGTTTAAAAATTCACAAACTTTGAAATTTTGTTCAAAATTCACAAACTTTGAAATTTCGTTCAAAATTCACAAACTTTGAAATTTTGTTTAAAAATTGACAAACTTTGAAATTTGGTTTAAAAATTCATTCACAAACTTTGAATTTTTGGTAAAAAAATTTGAATAATGGAAAATATTCACAAATCCTAATATTAAAAAAAAACATCTTTTTTCCAAAAAATGTTATTTTGGATAAAAATTCGTAAATGGAATGGAAACATGGAAAAATGTTCACAAAAAATCGAGTGCTTGATAAAAATTCACAAAAGTTTAAACTTTTTTTTTATAAATTAAATTATGAATTTTTTTCATAAACAATTTACAAATCTCGACTATTGATTATGAATTTCAAAAATTATGATCTTTTGTCTGAGAATCTTGAAATCCAAATATTTTGTTAAAAAACCTGACAGATTTTTTCATTTTAAATCTTGGTTAAAAGAAAAAAATTAACAAAGTTCGAACTTTTGGTAAAAAAAGATGAATTTTTTTATTAGGAGTCTTTTTCGGAACAGTTTCGAAATTCTACACTCCCGGGCAAGATTTGAATTACAAAGGATTTTATATAAAAAGAATTTAAAAGAAATTATTAATATTACGAATAAATGAAACATTCCCTTTTGTGGGTATTCTTTTTTTTTTTTAGCTTGACTGATTTGGTTAAGAAAACCCAGACAGGATCAAAAGAAAACTTTAGTCAGCAATTCAATTTGATATTAAAAATTAATAAAAAACTCAAATTAACATAAACCGAAAAATATACTCTAGAGTATATTTTTTGCGAATGATGATAAAAACTGTACTCATTTTAAAAACATTGTAATTTTCTGTTCGAAACAAGTGCGCATACTTGACTACCAAATAACGAATAGTAGTAACACATTTCCACTTGTTTCGCAATATTTTCAACTTTATTTTATTGTGCAATGTTCCATCATCTCCACCATCATTTCTCCTCAAAAAATTCAAATATCGTCCAAATTCTAAATTGTTTGTTTTTAGTTTGTTGTTCAATATTAAAAAAGTTTACAGACAAAATGTACAAAATCAAAATACAGAAACACAAACAGAAAAATAAAAACAATCAAATAATTCTGACTGAAGGAATGGAATAAAAATTGGAGCAAAATTTCCATAGCACTCACATTTTGGAGTGTTTTTGATATGCCAAAAAAAAAAAAATTGTTTTTTCTCCCATATCTATCTTCCTTATCTGATAATAATATGGTAGTTAAGATTCGTTTTGTACGCCTACACGTATGTTAAGGGAGAAACCCGTAAAAATATTTGAAAAAAAAAATAAATGCCTTGAATGCGTTATTTTTTAGTTACTTTAAAGCATTTTTCATACTTTTCAAGCATATTTAATTTAAACAGATTCGATCATCTCAAAACATTCCAACTCAAATAAAAAAAAATCATTATACAATTAAGTTAAGTGTTCATGTTAAATGGGAACTTATTAACAAGCAAACGTAAAAAAGTAGCGCAATAACAGCATGTTAGCAGCTCGCATCTGTCATTGTGAGCAGCGCAGCTATACACGCCTTCTTAATTCACTTATAGTGCAAAAAAGACGGCTAGAAAAAGCAGCTTAATGTATGTGAATAAAAATTCTTCTAAAACTAGAATTTTGCTGCTATTGAAATAGTTTTCTTTTTTTATTTAATTTAAAAATACGAATCAAAATTAATTTCCCTAAAAAAACCAAAAGTCAAATTATTATTATAATAAATTGTAAATTATTTTTGTGAGGGTGGTGGTGTCCCTGAAACATTTTTATGTTTAGAGACAGCATTATTAAAAATGAAAAATATTCACCAATTACATTCCTTTTTATTGACAATAAATCGTTAAAAAGCAGCGTAACAGATACACACGCCTTCTTAGCCCACTTATAGTGTGAAAGAGACGGATAGAAAAAGCAGCTTGATATATGGGAATAAATAAGAGCTTTTGCGTTTTATTATTTTGTTAGAATATTTGTGAAAATTTTTCATAAAAGTGACATTTTGGTGCTATTAAAATATTCCCGTAAGAGGGCTTCTTTTGGGAAAACGATCAAAACAATGATCAATATCAGAAGTGCCTGAGCCGACCGGAAAAGTGACTGGAATTTACAAGGTTCCTTACTATTTAAAAACTAAAAGTGGTATCATGGGCATCCGGTGCGTCATGGTGATTAGTCTTTTGGCTGAAACGTAGTGGCTGTGATTAGTATCAACGTCGCGTGCGCAGTTTTAGGACCAGTAGAGGTTATGGACATGTACCTACTATGGATGTAGTAGGTTGAGTGGCGGGACCACATGGAACCACAAGAGAGTAAGCGGAGACTATTTTCTCCATGGGAAGGTACTAGAATGGGATTCATGAGAAGTGGCGAAACCAATTTTGGATTAAAGTTTCAGTCTCCACTTCCTCTTTAATTTAAGCAATAAATCAAAGAGGAAGTGGAGGCTGAAACTGGGCATACTGAGTGCAACTATCTGAGACTAGTAAGCTGAGGTCGGTTTTGCGCTGATTGGACAAAATTTTGAATATTTTTATAACCAATCTTGAGTAAAATGTTCATTGAATTTTTGAAAATAGATTTTTTCCCTCCTAAAATAAATACAATATTTCGAAATGGAAGATGTCATCAGTTTGAAGAGATTCCTCTAAAATAGTGTATTTTTTCACATATGTACCATGTAAAAGTTCATCAGTCAAACGATGATTTTGTAAGGACGAAGATGGTTTACTTACTGTTGAGTTTAAAGATGAATTAGAACAACTTTTTTGTATTTTACCGTATTTGCAGAATTAAACAAATAAACTAAATCGTTGAAGATTTTCAAGGTTCAACGGATCAATTCAGTGAGTAAATAATTTTCAAACTTTTGATTAAATACAACTTTTACATGACAAATTGGAAGTTAGCTAGCACGTGTACATTGAAATCATTTCAAATTCTTCAGTTCCGTTCTTACTGTTCGGAAGTTTTTTTGCATCGATTTGTAAATCACAAAACGATTGAAATACGGATGATTTTCGTTTCAGATGCTTAACGACATGTAGGAATGGTTTCTTGTTTGAGGTATTATCAGAGAAGCAGAAAAGCAAATTTAAAATGCAAAATAAATTGCCAAGAAAATTCTAAAGATTTTCAACACACAATTTGAAGATAGAAAATAATACTTTTAGAAATTCAGATACATTTTTGTGCATGTGCATACAAATAGAATGGAAATGTATCCTTTTTTCGATGACTCCTAACCTAATTCGCAGCTGATTTCCTGATTTCACTGCTAACCTACATAAATTGCTGATAATCGAACTATTCAGTTTAGAAAAAAAAAAAGATTAACAGAACACGTTATTAAGAAAGGAACTTTCCATATTTTAAGGACAAAGGATTTATTGTATACAATTTTTATTATAAAAAAATTTAAAAATTAGTAGAAAAAAAATTGTTTTTTAAAAATTAGGTCAACATGTCAAATTTAGAAAAAAAATTCGACGCTGTCTGAGAAGCTAATTTGAACATTTTAATATCAAAAAATATCCTTTTTCGAGGAAATTTCTGATTTTCTGTTTTGAATTTTTTTTTTAAATTATAAAAAAAAATAAAGTTTAACAAAAAATTGTTTGGCCTATTTTTAATTGAATTTTATTTTATTATTATTTTTAACTTTTGTTATAATTTGTAAAATTTTACATAATTTTTTTTTTGCAAAGGACTTTGCGCAATATTTTATCTTCAAAAATATTGCAAAATATAAAGTGTTTCTGATTTTAAATTTATCAAAATGTTAGAAAATTTACATTCTACGAATTTTTGGTATTATTGATTTTGTAAAAAAAAAGATCCTTAAGGACATGTGCCAGGAGTCATTGTTAATTTCTTAACAATATTGTTATTTTCTTACAAAAAATTGACAAAATTCATAAAAATCATAAAAATTTGTAGAACTTTTTTTTAAAACTAATTTTGATCTTCAAAATTAAGAGCAACAAAAGTTTATTTAAACTTCGAACCTTTTTTTCCAATTTTCGAAACTATTTTCGAGTTATACTTTAATTTTTGAAAATATTTTCAAATTTATCGAAATGTCTGTTATAAAAATTCGGTTGAATTTAGAAATTTTCGAAGTAGTTTTAAATTTTTCGAAAAGTTGTTTCTTTTTTCGAAAATATTTTCGAAATTTCCTTTAAAATTTTTCAGTTAAATTATTTAGTTTCAAACCTACAATTTTCGAAAACAATTTTAAATTCATCAAAATTTCTTTTAAAATAAATCAGTTAATTTTCGAATTTTTTTAAAAATTTACAGACAAGCAATTTCAAAATATTTTTACAATTTTCCAAAAAAAATAATACGAAAAAAAACAGTTTTTCGTAATAATTTTCCCTTTTATGAAAACTTCTTAATTACCTTAAGTTTCGTTATTCTTTTTTAAGATATTCGATACTTTTCCCCAGTTTTCGAAAATATTATCGGCGTATTCGAAATTTTTTTTAAAACTTTCCGGTTATATTATTTGAAGTTTTGCTATTTTTTTTTAAACTATTATTTCGAAATATTCCGCCAAATGTCGAAAATATTTTCGAATTTTTCTAAATTTTCTTCAAAATTATTTGTTTAAATTTTGAATTTTTTAAAGGTTTCTTTTTTATTATAAGAAAAAAGGTGTTTCCTTTCCAGAATTTTTAAACTTTTTTTGTGCCTTTCGTCAAATGGTTATGATTCTTTTCTTATGAATAAAAATAGGCAAAATGGTTCCGTGTAAATTTTTCCAACGAAAATAATCAAATTGACAACAAATTGAATTTAGTTATTAGATTATTTCGACTAAAAAGTTTTCGAGGATTTTTAACCATTTCGTCACATTGAAAGAAAATTCCTTAAAAAAAGATTCCTGAAATAAATTGAAACAAAAAATGTGTTTAACAAAAGGAAAAATTATTCTTAAAGTAAGAAATGTATTGGGTGTATCCTTAAAGTTAAGTTTTTTTCGTTCGTTCGTGAAAATATTGATAAGCAGGCATTTTGTGAAACGTACTAACATTCTCCTTATTTTCCATGTAACGAAAGCTTTTATTAAAATATCGAATTCTCCATTTTCTTTTATGACTGAATAGAAACTAAATAAACTATGAATTTTAAGATTATTTTCTACATAAACAATTTAAAAATGTCTACAATTTCTCACAACAGAAAAAATAGGGTTCTTTATTTTTGGTTTTCTCTTTTTCTAAAAGTTTTCTAGTTTAAGGATACAAAATGAGCCAGCAAATAAATGAAATTGGTTGAAAATAGGCTCCATTTTTGTTGCAAAAAGAAAAAAACAAAACAAAACAAAACAAAGTAAAAACAAAATGATAACAAAATAAAAAAAAAATAGAGAAAAAATAAAAAACAGGAAAAAAAAGTAGCAATAATAAAAAAATAGGCAATGTAATGGGAGGGGAGGGGGCGGTGTAAATTGAAATAAGTGCGATAAAGGACTAAGGACGAAGAGATAGGAGAAAAACCACCGTTCAAATGGAAAAGGATCACGAAAAGAACAAATGAAATTATGCGATGCTTTTGTGCACATAAAATAATAATAAGTAAAAATAGTGAATGGAGAATAGCGCATTGGAGCAGTCACGTTTAGAGGATAAAAGAAGGACCTTCGTTGCTGCTATGTATATTTTAAGGGTACAGAAAGGGAGGGTGGGTTAAATATTTTGCCAGATCGGTTTCAGGAAAACGTTTCTATTCACTTTTGGCAATGGCATCGGCCACAGCACCCGTAAATTTCGTACGAATACAAATAGAAAAGTTGCGTGGGTGGTGCCTGCAGTTTTTAAGGAAGAAAAATAGGCAACCGAATCGATACGGGAATGAGAATTGATGCGAGGAAACAAAAGAGAAATTGGCAGCGGTACTCGGCAGAACTGGGGGTAAGAATTGGCCGCTTCCGCCACCACCAGTTGAAGTATTATAGTTTCAGTACAGCCTCTTGTTACGGTCGATTCCTTTTAGATGAAAGCATTTTATTGTGATTTTCTTACGTAATAAATTAAAACGTGTTCTTTCTAAATCTTGTTTCGAGGTAATTTCCTTGCGGCACAATGAAGCCAAAAACAATGAAGCTTTAAGGGAAGAATGTGTTTTTTGGTCGCATGACGATTGGAAATTTACTTCAACAAGTCCTCCTCACCAAAAATGGATGGGGAATAAATAACTTCCGAATTATGTAAGAATATTTGTACGTGTTCAGTTTTAAGGTAGAAATCGTATCGGAAATAATTGCTAATAAGGACTTTTCTGTGTAGTTTGTTTGTTTACAGTCGATCCGATATTTAATTGGGGATAAATCGAATTTCAGTTGGGAATTTTTTAGTGTATTTTAAATTTTCAATAAGAATTTTTCCACTTCACTTTAAATTTTTTTTTTGTCAACTGAATTTAACTGAATTTTTCAGCTCAACTCGTAATAAGCAGACATTTTTACAAAAGTGACTCTGAAGGTGAACTGGTAGTGATTATTCAAAAAGGAAATTGGAAAAAGAGGAAATCCAACTGAAAATATTTATTTTTATCCATTTTTTTCCGTTAGAATATTTAAAAAAAAAATCCTAAAAGAAAATCACTGCAGTTTTCCTAAATTTTTACCTAAAATTCAATTAGTTCTCTTAAAAAAAACTAATTCTTAAATTCATAGAAATTTATGTAAAAAATCTGCAAAATCATTTCAAACAAATTTAATAAAAAAAAAGAAATTTTTATTATTCAAAAAAAAAAAATCTTTTTTGTAAAAGGTTTTTTTTTTCTAAATTTATTAAATAATATTTTTTAATGTAATAAGATAGATTGTTTAAAGATAATAAAAATAGTTCTAATCTATTTTGTATCAATTAAAAGAGAGGTCGGAAAGTACATTTCTCTCATTTGACAGCTGTCAAACATACATATATGTCATCTAAGGTATTAGTTGTTATGACTAAGGTTTGCCATTTTATAAAATAATTAAAATAATCCCGTTAAAATTGTAAGAACTTTCTAAAAAAAATACCTTGGGTAGTGACGTTGCGCGTTTAATATGAAACGTTTTTTTTTCAGCGATGATGCTCATTTCTCGGTCAGTGGATGTGTCAAAAAGTAAATTTGCTGCATTTGGGGGGCTCTTGAAACCCACAGGTGACTATGCAGAAGCCATTGTATTTGATCAACTCAAAAACAATGGCTTTTTTTTTTTGATCAACTGAATGTGAAAATTTTACCAGGGATATAAGCTTAAATATGCTCATAGATGGCGTGGGTGAGCGTATTAATGGGCATGCCAAAATTTTTTTTTATGAGTCAATATTAATCAGTGCACATTGTCAGCAATTTCGTACAACAACATACATTTTTCCTTTGGTAATCATGTCTAGTTTTGTGCCAGAAAAAGAGCATATGCGGGGAGCTCTGCTTTTCTGCTTCAATTTGAAGAAATCGGCTGCCGAATCGCATTGAATGCTTATGGAGGCCTATGGTGACAGTGCTTTATCGGACACAACGTGACGAGATTGGTTTCGTCGGTTCAAAGACGGCAATTTTGACTGGTGGGACGAGAAGCGTTAAAATCGGCCTAGGAAGGTTGAAGATTATCAATTACAGGCTCTTTTGGACGAGTGCAATTGATCCCCAAGACCAAATCGCTTCGTACAGAAGACAATGCTGTGCGTTTGGTGGGATCAGCAGGGTACGTCTACTATGAGATGTTGAAACCTGGTGAAACTGTCAATGCCCACCACTACCAGCAACAACTGATCAAATTGCACCGTGCTTTGCGTGAAAAAAGGACGCATTATCAGCAAAGACATGGCAAGCTTATTTTCCTCCACAACAACGCAACATCGCACACGTCAAAAATGGTCCGAAACTACTTGGAAACACTCAACTGGAAGGTGCTACGTCGATGGGACACGCGCTCGCTGAGCAGCACTTCGATTCTTACGAAGACGTCCGAAAATGGCTTGATGAGTGGTTTGCCTCGAAAGAGAAGGATTTTTTTTGGCGTGGTATCCACAAATTGCTCGAGGAATGGAAACAATGTGTAGCTAGCGAGGGTAATAAACTTATACACCTGGTAATCTTGACCATATGTGGTTTTAACAAAATAGCTCTACCACAAACATAAAACAAGAACTTTTGGCTTTATTAGACAAAAAGGTTCCAGGACGCAAAAATGTTCGAAAAATTGCCTATAAATTCCTGCGATTCGACGACTTTGGATTTTTTTCTTATTTATGACGGACAATCCTTCAATTTTACAGAGAATTTAAAAAGCGCAAGCCATCAAGTAATTGAGTCATTAAATTATTATCTTAAAAGGAGCAAGTCCTGGCAGAGAAGCCTCTTGGCGGCCATTTCCATTTAAGTAATGCCAATTCTTTTATGCATAATGGCAAGGTTCACCTAATATAATAACGTAAAAATTTCATCGAAATCTAAATTAAAAGTTTGTGAAGCACGCATTAAATAATCTCGTTTATGATAAAAAAAATGTTCAAAAATCGCAAAAAAAAATTCTTAAAATTAGAAAATAGGATAAATAAAAAGAATTAACGCAAAAAAGATTTTTCACAAAAGTATTTAATTAAAAATTTCACTACCGAACAAATATCTTCGGAAATCGATACATTATCCTTGACGCATTGGTGATTAATCTGATATCGTATCTAAAGTAATGATCATTATTTCGCCCGATTTTCCAAAAAAAAAAAGAACTGACAAAAAACCACTTTGCTATTTTTTAGTTAAAAAAATTATTTAAAAACAAATAATTAAAAAAAAGTTTACAATTTTCATATGCGAATTTAAATTGTATTAGTTCAAAAGAAAAAATGTTCTAAGAAAAATGAGAAGAAATCAGAAGAAAATACAAAAAATGAAGACTCCCCCCGGAAGATGACTCTAAAAATTGAAATAAAAAATTCAACAAAAAAAAAAAAACCAAACCAAACACGATGTAAGGCAAAAAAGGACTAGACTAGATGGGAAAAAATCTCTACACTGAATTGAATGTTTTTGTTGTTTTTTTCTTCTCTTTGTTCATCCAACAAGTATCCCCAAAGGACGAAAATACAAAAAGGAAAAACTACGCGAAAAAATATGATATTCTGATAACAAGTCTCCCATATTTTTTGATGTTTCCGGAAACACGGAAATATGAGATGGGTTGGTTGGTTGGTAGTTTGTTGCTCGTTCCCCTTTTTTTTTTTATTTTCTTTGTAAAACATGGAAACCCAGAAAAGGATATCTTTTATCTGAGATGCGGATAGAGTGGAGAGGGAAAAAAATAAAAACAAACCAATTTTCTTATTTTTCACTGATGGCATCAGGTTTTTTTTTTGATATCGCTTTGAAGAAAAAAAAAACAACCAAAAACTAAGCAAATAAAAATCGATGTTCTTTTTTTCCAATTTTTCTTCCCTTTTCTCTCTATTTTTTTTTTTTGAATAACTTTAGAAGGTTGAGTCCTTTTATTAATGCATATTGAACACAATTTTAAATGTGTAAGTTTGATTTTTAATATGAAAGAAATTGGATAAATTTCAAAAAGGAGATAAAATGAGTTTTTTTTTTTTTTTTGATGAAGGAAAATATCAACAAGAAAAAATGTTGAAAAATAACAAAAAGGATGCTGTCGACGAAAAGGCAAAAAAAAACTTTTGCAAAATGAGGAAAATTCTAGTGAAAACAGTTAAATGGAAAAATACGTAAAGGAAAAAGCAAAAATTCTTTCAACTTTATTTCGATTTACCAACCCCCTCCACTCCTCCAACCAACCATTCGTACCCACAAAGAAAATATTCCTTTTTTTTTTGTATATCCTAACTGAGAGTTGAAAAATTACAACGCCCAAGGGCTCTTCCAGAAATTTGTATTCCATTGCGTTGGAAACAGGAATGAAAAAAAATTGTGAGTAAAGCTTTCCATTTCCTCAACTGTTTTTTTTTTTTTTTTTTGCATCGTATTTCTTTCTGTCCGAAATTACTCTCTTTTTTAATTCATTCCCTTTCGTCCTTTGATTAAATTGAAACACTATTTCAAAAGTGTTATTTGGTAGAAAAGATGTGAATTATTTTCGCACACTTAATAATAAAGTCTGTTTAACAGAAAGTAAGACTGAATAAAAATTAATAATTGATTTTCATCTTCCAATCGAGAAAGGATGAATGCTTTCCATTTTGGTCCTTTTTTCCACCATATATTCATTCTTTGTCCTTGAATATTAAATACTGTAATTTATTATATGTAAATTGGAAATGTACAAAACTATTTTTTTTAACTGACATTCACCTTTTTTAGAAAAGGATACGATAAATTTTAAACTCATAGAGAAGAGGTCCTTGTTACCTACCCCAAATCTACTTACCCTCTAACAGTCCGGTACTGATAGATGGAAAATAAAGGGAAAATAATAAATTTATACATTGATAAAAAATTCACATTTCAAGAGAAACTAATTCAACCCTTACGGGAATGATATTTTTATTCCTGAATTAAGGTTATTGGATTATTATTTTTGCATTAGTAGTAGTTTTTTCTTCTTCTTGTTTTGTGTATTAAATTTATTATAATTTTTTCCTTTTTATTTTTTTTTTTTTTTTTAAATTCGAATAGTTAATTGTCTTAATCCTTTTTGCCGAACATTTAATTTTAATTCAAGAATTAATCGTAACCAATTTTAGATAAATTTTGTGAAATTCTAGTCCGAATTCTAGTCAGTAAGTCCATATTGGTTTCAGTAGGGAATTGTATAACAGTAGTTTGCTATTTAAAGTAAGTTTAGAACGTTTGTCTAGAAGTTCAGTGTCTTCTAGTATGTCACTGCTATTGAAATATTTGGAAGGACATGGTTACGGAGGAGAGTAAAAGTTACGTGGACACATTTGCGTTCGTTAACTTTTATTCTAGTAGATTTAACTTTGGATTTGGACAATTTCGAAACATGTTGGAGATTTTTGCTTGTTAGGACAGATTGCAATATCGAATGTATGCTACTGCCCTGCGGACTTACCGGCGAATATCGGAGAGTCCTTTATTTAAACGAAATAATTTTTATTAGTTTTTTTATCGAATATTGGAAAGGTAGATGGATGGTCTTTTATAATGTGTAATTTTAATTAATAGTATTTTTCTTTTCTTGATTCGAAAGATAATTTTATTACTATTTAGTGTGTTTAAGAATAATTTCGAAAAATCGTCAGTTCTTAACGAAGAACATCTGATCGGCCCAATTTTTCTGAACACTTCTTCGAATAAATACGGCTCTATCTCGATTTTAACTCAGTCATTGTTGGCTTTCAAGATTTTAATTACTGCTGATTTGTCAATTTCGCCCCTTTGCCGGGATCTGAGGCATATATCAGGTTATCATCTCAATGATAGCCATTGGCTAACAGGGGGTAATAGTATATATCCGACAAAGGATACGACATGTTATATTGGATGCGCAAAAAATACCGTGCTTTTCGGGGTGCGATATCTATAATTCGGGTTGGTGGTCTTTCGGTAATTCGAACGGATGATCGTTCCGAATTTAGATTAATCTTGTGTGCGACTGTAGTATAAAAAATGGTGGCTTGACTCTATATATTCTTCTAAGAAATAATTGAGCGGTGTCAAATGGCACGATCTTGGAGGCAAATTGACAGCATTAACGTAAAAAAGGCCCGTCCCTAAATCCTGTTTTAATAAAGCGACAGTTTCGCGAAATGTATGGACAGTAGCATTATCCTGCTGGAGGACTTCCCCCTCTGCTTAACTTGTACCTTATTCCTACCTAGACGTGCAGTACAAGTTTCAAGCCCGTCAGGTAACTATGCGACTCCATAAGGAAAGTTGGGTTTTTGTAGAGCGCTACGATGGATCAACGAAATCTTCAGCAACCATGTGCCGTCAAATTTTGTGTTAAGCTTGGTGATTTCACGATTTTAACCTACGAAAAGTTGCAAGGAGCAGATCGGCCATTGTAGACATTTGGATACTCAACCTCGCTGAGAGAGACCTTCAATAAGTAAGACTTCTTGTGAGGTCAAAGCATCGATTAATATTAAAGAAGTTCAAGAAAAATGGATTCCTGTGAGTCATCGAATAAATTCCATCTTGTTTTTCTTTGTTCCCCAAAATTATAAAAACTATTAAAAATCAACAAAAAAAAACACTGTCAACCAAATTTTTTATAAAGAAGTCCTTAATAGGTCCCGAAAAGGGATTGTTCGCGTCAGATCGGACATTGCAGACACTTGGGAGGAGTGGAAACAACAAGGTCTGATAGACGTAAAGTTACTAATCTAAGCAAGGATCCCAATAAAAGGACATCAAATTCAGCTCAAATTTACTCAAAGACATGCCAAATTAGAGTCTCCAACAACAGTGAACAGGCGATTGAGAGCTGCTGGTTTTTTTGAGCGCCTAGCAGTTTGGAAAATAACAAAATTTAAAGAAAAACAATTTTAACTAGGATTTTTCCCATCGAAACTGGACTTCTGAGGACTTCAAAAACAAAAATTGTATAAGAAAATTGATACTTTCCAACAGCAAATTTATATTATTTTTAGAATCTATTAAAAAAAAAAATATCTCAACCTAATAAGGCGATCAGACTTTAAGAAACTTTTCTGAAAAATTTAATTACTGAGAAAAATCTAGAAAACATTCATGAAAAATCCAGAAATGCAAATAAAACTTTCGTTACTAAACAGTATTAACCACGCCTTAGCCTCTAATAAAGAGAATTTGTCATTTCACATTTGGTCACAGTGTATGCCCAGACAATAAATAATACAACATTCGAATTGGCACCAAAGTACAGAAACTGGTGCCAATAATTATCCTTACACAAACTGCAAATTCACTACGACTTCCTTGGTAAATATTTCCATACAAACCAAATTGTTTAATTGGGAATGCATTTAATTATGTTGACAAATCAAAATTAAGCTTAAACACTTAGAAGAGGGGGAGGGGTTAGGGGGGGGGAGGGCGTTTGTGAGTAAATAACTTTTCAGATACTTTTACAGATACACATTTGGTATGATTTTCTATTAAGGGAGACGTGTATGAATATTTGCAATTTTCTTTTATCTTCATGGCATTATTCGTTATTCTTACTGCTGTCAGCGCCATCTGTCGGCGAAAAATCATACTAGTGGCTTCTGTTGTAATATAAAGAGCTGAAGTTGATGGTTTTCTTAATACGGAATATTCACTTTTCTCAATTATTGATCGGTATTTTCTGAAGAAAACTTTCAGGAAGCACCGAATGTGTTCTAAGAAAAGCGATATGTTATATGAAGTTTGTTGGAAAATTCTACTTGAATTCAATACATTAACAATTAAGAAATTCCATCTCTCAATGAGACTGCTCTTCACTATTGATAACTTGAGTGAAGTCAGTTGTAAAGAGCTTGATTTCCAATAAAACCTTTGCGCTATGGCAACAACGACACAAGTAAACTTTATCAGTTCTTGGAAAATTCAATTGAAGTGCATTCAAATTGTTCACAATAAGTCTAAGTCTAAGAACACATTTTGCATTTAAGTTTTACCTAATAACGACAATATTATCGAAAATGTACACCATTGCATAATATCAACAACAACAAAAAATGTGCAAGCATAAAAAAAGCAAAACTATAAAATTATTTTCAAGAAAATTTATAAGAAAAACAAAAAATTTATTGCAGTCATTCAATAGTCGATCAATAAACATTTTAATAGAAACTGTTGAATAAGAACTGGATTTTCTCCCCCTGTTATCCCCAATCAATCGATTATTATGCAATATAGAAAATTTCCTTTAAAAACGACTCATTTCTTTAGGGAAATAAAGTCTTTTAGTCTTTTACGGTATTTTAATTTCTTCTTCTCTAAATTCGAATGAAATACAATTTTCCCAAATTGTTTCTGCATAAATGATGGAAATTTTCATGTACTCAAAGTTAATTTATTTCCATTGCATAAATTAGCTGTCGTAACTAGGTACTTTTAGTTTATAGGAATTTCGAAAATTGCATCTGCAGAACACTTAGAATTTTATGATTATTTTTATTGTTTTATTGTTGGTTTACGTGTCTGTGAGAATTAACACAGATAAATAAAAGCACGGATTTATGGGCAGTTTTATTTAAATTAAAATTTTTAACTGATTTTCGATAGTAATTTTTCTATATTTTTTTATAGTCAATTTCGAATGAAAATATTGACATTTTCTATTGATTAAAGAATCAAAATATTAATAGTTAGTATGTGTTTATAAAAATTTGAATCAAAGAAAAAATTTACAATAAAATTCGTAGCTTTTTCGAACCATTTTCATAAAATGTACTAAAAATTGATATTTCCTTTTTTCTTGGATTTTATTTATTTTATTTAAAAAAAAATTTCTTTATTGTACTTTTTTTAAAATATCCTTTACTGAATATGCTGTGACTTTTTTTAAAATATCCTTTACTGAATAAATGGCACTTTTTTCTTAATCAACAACTAACCGCAGAGACCTATTTACCTAAAATCCTTCTTAAGACTTTTTAGCGCGTATAATGTTAATGAAACTCAGAATGTTGAAAATTAGAACTAAAGTAAAAACAAAAACAGATTTATTCAATAAAAATAAATATAAAAAAAATAACAATAGAAAAACTGTTCCTAAATTACCCACTTCAACCCAGAACGCAACAGACGGACTTGCATATTAACGACTCGCAGTCACTCATAGTTAAGCATCGAACCTTTGAGCATTTACTATGCACGGTATTTACTTATAGAAGTGCAGGCGAGTCAAGATCAACCAAACATTCAAAAAATTAATTACCAATTTATGGATAAGAGTTTTTGCATTCATTCAATATTTTGAAATATTGTGAAAATCGTTCGAGCATAAATGGTAAAATAACTGAAGTGGATCAGCAGCAGTCATTGACTTGTGCAGTAACTACTACAAAAAGTGAGAAGAATACTTGAAATATTTTATGTAATAAATCATAAAAATGTCCGTTTTATTTTTCTTAATATTATTTTATGTTTTCTTCTACTATGATACTTATTAATTACATTAATTACATTGTAGCTTAAAACCGTTATTATATACAATTTTAGTACAAAAGTTAATAATCCCTCCTTAAATCCTGTAATTACGGTAAGTGAAATTATGGAAATTTGAAGATCAAGTAAACTTTTTCTTAAAAAATATTTACTGAAATTTTTTTTATTTTCAATTTTTTTAACTGCAATCATTTTTTGCTGTAAATAATTTTAAAATTATTTAAACTGGTTTTTTTTTATCGTAAATTATTGACCGTAAGTTGCTAATATTAAGTTTTTCTACAATAAATTTTTTCTACGGTAAATTTTTTTTACGGCAAGTTTACAGTAAATTTTTTTTAACGGTTAATTGCTTTTGCAGTCAATTTTTCAACGGTAAATTTTTTACGATAACATTTTTTACGGTAAATTTTTTTACGATACCATTTTTTACAGTAAATTTTTTTACGGTAAAATTTTTTTTATTAAATTTTTTTCCATTATATATTTTGACAATAAATTCTTGTAGGGTTAATTTTTTATGGTAAATATTTTCATAGTAAATCTTTTGACGGTAAATCTTTTTACGGTAAATCTTCTTACGGTAAATAGTCTTACGGTAAATCTTTTTACGATAAATCTTTTTACGGTAAATCTTTTTACGGTAAATCTTTTTACGGTAAATCTTTTTACGGTAAATCTTTTGACGGTATATCTTTTTACGGTAAATTTTTTTTGACGGTAAATTTCTTTTGCAGTAAATCTTGTTACGGTAAACCTTGTTACGGAAAATCTTTTTACGGTACATCTTTTTACGATAAATCTTTTTACGATAAATCTTTTTACGGTAAATCTTTTTACGGTAAATCTTTTTACGGTAAATATTTTTACGGTAAATCTTTTTACGGTAAATCTCTTTACGGTAAATCTTTTTACGGTAAATCTTTTTACGGTAAATCTCTTTACGGTAAATCTTTTTACGGTAAATCTTTTTACGGTAAATCTTTTTACGGTAAATCTTTTTACGGTAACCTTTTTACGGTAAATCTTTTAACGGTAAATCTTTTTGCGGTAAATCTTTTTACGGTAAATGGTTTTACGGTAAATGGTTTTACTGTAAACCTTTTTACGGTGAACCTTTTTACGCTAAATCTTTTTACGGTAAATCTTTTTACGGTAAATCGTTTTACGGTAAATCTTTTTAGGGTAAACCCTTTTACACTAAAACTTTTTAGAGTCAATCTTTTTACGGTAAGTTTTTTATACTAAATTTTCCAGTAAATTTTTTAATTGTATTTTTTTGCGGTACATTTTAAATAATAATTTTTTTTACGGTAAACATTTTACGATAAATGTTTTCTAGGCAACTTTTTTTCGGTAGACTTTTACCAGTAAATTTTTATGGTAAATAATTTTTTTTTTACTTTATTTTTTCAACTTTAAGATTTTTGGAAATACATTTTTCTAGAATAAAAACAGTGACCTAGTACTTTGGTCATTTTCTTCAGCAATTTTTACTACAACTAAAAATTTTGCTTCTTAAAAAAATATTAAAATATTTTCGATGTCATTTTATCAGCTGTTTACGTAATAATAATAAAAAAAACTCCTTGCCAAAAGCTTTTTCGGTTAATATTTACAAACAAATAATATCACTTGAAACAATTGAAATGCGCTGCAATTTTTTTAAGCACTTCTGAAGTGGCTAAATTTTCTACTTCCGATAATACGCTCTCCACTTTTATAGATAGTGAACCATTCGATATATTCAAGTGCCATTATTTCGAGCATTGGGAATGGATTTGTCTTTTTGTATAGTAAAAATTTCTCCAGTTGAATTTTGATTTCAATCTTTTCAAGAATTGACATAAGGACATTCTGTTAAAGGGCATTCGACTGTAAGTTCATAGAGATGATATCCGATATGATTTGATGAAAAAAAAAAAATCTGCAAAATAGTGATGGTAAGCACTTCACCGCATCCAATTGTCTATTATTTGTATCCATTCCAATATTGTTTGGTAGTAGTAAGAAAACAAGCTCAGTAAACACTGATAGTTGCCATTTTAAGATCGACTTTTATTGAAATGTTACGAGTATAATGCAGGAGTGGACGATGATGTCTGTGAAAACCCCAAAAACCACTTTAACTTAATAGCTTTTGAATTTTGTAGTTTGCCAAGGCATCTTTTGTAACAGTTTTCTTTATAGATTCCCATCTCCATAGCAGCGGCTTCAACTCTAATTTCCGTTACTAGGATGCGACCATGGAATTATTCGAAATAGCAACAGATTGAAAACTCATCTGTAGGCTATTCAGTGTTGTTCCAATTCTGAATTATAATAAAAATGGGGAGACTATTAGTAAGTCCATTTGAGGCGAATCGATTTCTTTTCAAAGACTTTAGTGTGCGTACCAAATTACAAGAGAACATTTGAAAGTTCCAACAAATTTTGACACTCAGGATCAAATTTCAAAGTCACTTTGAATAATGTAAAAAATATCAATTTGACTAGAATACAATTTATAAATACCCTCTAGTTACGTCAGAAAATCTATTCTGTTTCAAATGCGAACGTGTACACGAGTGGCGAAAATTTTCTAGATCTGATTGTGTTTTCATTTTTGAGGTGATTTGAATAAAAATGTGACAATCTAAATGTCACTAATAATAATAATAAAAGCAGCTATTCAAAAGATCAAGTTCATTTTATGACAAAGAAATTGAAAATAGATTTTCTGATCTACAATAGAACAATCATGTATTGGGAACACAGAAGGAGATCAGCTGTCCCCCACGGAAAAATAAGGCACGTTCATTGAGAACAATATCGCAATATTTCGATCAATTTATATACTTTAAATTTTAGTGGATTTGGTTTTATAAATAAATTTCCTGTCAATAGAAACATTATTTAAAATGTGTTAATTTTTTTGGATAAAAGAGATTTGTTTATTGAAGAGTTGATGACAACTTTTAGTTTTTTTTTTCAGCTCTTGAAAAGTAAGAATAGAAAATATTAGGTAATTGATATTATGTAAAAATTCTAAGCACTTTTAGACTCAAAAAGAAAGAAAAAAGCAAATACGAAATGTTAAAAGTCTTTTAATGTGCAGTTATTACTTCGTCCCACTTTTAGGATCCATCAAGGAATGTTAAAAGTCCTTCGCAAATTATAAAGTTTTAAGATTTGACTAGATTCTTTTAGGGTCACATGAAGCCATATAAAAAAATATATCACAAGCCTTTTGTAGTAAATTTTTTACAGCAGATTTCTATATTTAATTTTTTACCGAAAAATTTTTACTGCAAAATTCTTACCGCAAATTTTTTACCACAATTTTTTCCAGTCATTTTTTTACAATAAATGTTTTCCCGTTAATTTTTTCAGTAAATTTTTTAGTCAATTTCTTACAGTAAATTTTTTAATAGTAAATTTTTGACAGTAAATTTTTTACAGCAAATTTTTTACAGTATTTTTTTTACAGTAATTTTTTACAGTAAATTTTTTACAGTACATTTTTACAGTAAATTTTTACAGTAATTTTTTTACAGTAATTTTTTACAGTAATTTTTTTACAGTAATTTTTTACAGAAAATTTTTGACAGTAAATATTTACGGTAAGTTTTTTCCAGTAAATTTTTTACTGCAAATTTTTACCGCAAATTTTTAACAGTAAATTTTTAACAGTAAATTTTTTACAGAAAATTTTTTACAGTGAATTTTATATACAATAGTAAATTTTCACAGTAAATTTTTTACAGTAAATTTTTTACTGCAAATTTTTTACTGCAAATTTTTTACTGCAAATTTTTTACCGCAAATGAAATTTTTTAGTAATTTTTTACAGCAAATTTTTTGCAGTAATTTTTTTCAGTAAATTTTAACAGTAAGTTTTTTACAGTAAATTTTATACAGTAAATTTTTTACAGTAAATTTTTTACAGTAAATTTTTTACAGTAAATTTTTTACAGTAAATTTTTTACAGTAAATTTTTTACAGTAAATTTTTTACAGTAAATTTTTTACCGCAAATTTTTTACTGCAAAATTTTTACCACAAATTTTTTACGATAATTTTTTTACAGTAAATGTTTTCCCGTAAATTTTTTGCAGCAAATTTTTTACAATATATTTGTTACAGTAAATTTTTTACAGTATTTTTTTTACAGTAATTTTTTACAGTAAATTTTTCATAGTAAATTTTTTCTGTAAATTTTTTACAGTAAATTTCTTACAGTAAATTTTTTAATAGTAAATTTTTTACAGTAAATTTTTTACAGTAATTTTTTACAGAAAATTTTTTACAGTAAATTTTTTACAGTAAATTTTTTACAGTAAATTTTTTACAGTAACTTTTTACAGTAAATTTTTTGCATTAAATTTTTTGCAGCAAATTTTTTACAATAAATATTTTACAGTAAATTTTTTATACAATAGTTAATTTTCACAGTAAATTTTTTACAGTAAATTTTTTACCGCAAATTTTTTACTGCAAATTTTTTGCTGCAAATTTTTTGCTGCAAATTTTTTACTGCAAATTTTTTACTGCAAATTGTTTACCGCAAATAAAATTTTTTAGTAATTTTTTACAGTAAATTTTTTGCAGTAAATTTTAACAGTAAGTTTTTTACAGTAAATTTTTTGCATTAAATTTTTTGCAGTAAATTTTTTACAATAAATTTTTTACAGTAAATTTTTGACAGTAAGTTTTTACAGTAAATTTTTACACTATATATTTAAGGTAATTTTATTGCAGTAATTTTATAACAGAAACTTTTTAAAGCAAATTTTTAAGTTGAAATAACATCGGATAAAATACAATTTCCATTTTTAATGTAAGGAAGAATTTAAAATTGTTAGAAATTTCTAAAAATTATATTATTTTGCCGTAACTTGAGTTAAGACAGTATCTGTTAAATAAGCATTAAAATGATGTCTGTGTTGTGTTAAATTTCAATATTTTTCTCATCGTTCTGTTATTTAAAAATTCTCAAAAGAATAATAACAAAACTATAGACATGACACCCGCATTTTTGTATAACGTCACCAGATATTCTTGTACTCGTACGTCAACAGATATGAACGCCGCCACCTAAAAGGGGTAATGGTGATAAGGAAAATAAAAAAAAAACTCCGGAATTGTTAGTAAAAAATAAAAAGGAAGAGAATAAAATTCGTTTAAGCGAATCAACAAACAATATTTATAAATAGTAAATATTACGAGTCTGAAATACCATTTGTTAAATTTCCCATTGGACAGTTTCATGCCTTCTTATCTTATCTAATGTAATATTATGCGTACTAAGTAAATTCACTACAGCTGTTAATGCAATTCTTCGTAAATTTACCACAGTCGTTAACGCGAAAATACAGAGTGAAAAAATGAGTGTCATAAAAAAATAACATGAATTTTGATAACACAAACACTGAACATGATAAATATTAGGTCGAGAATATGGAAATATGATAAAAACTAACATAAAATAGAATTTTTAAAGAATTACAACAAGGCTTGGAGAGAGAGACTTCGATATGCGATGGGAATAGTAGCAACGGAAAAGGAAGCAGTCAGTAAAATTTGCTTTGTTACTGATTGTCTGAGCTGATATTTCGTAGTTCGACGTTGTTTCTCTTCTGCACATTTTTAATAAAAAAATTTGCAAAATTCAAAAAGAAGTTATTTTTATCAATAGTTTTTATATAACATTAACTATCCCCTAATTTTTTATTTTGAATCTTTTCTCCCCTTTTTTATGAATTTTAAAACAGAAATAAAAGGCAACAAGTTTTAAGGGTTTTTTTTTAAAATTAAACAATTAAAAATATTGGTAAAAAATTAAATTGCATCAAATTGGGTTGTCAGATGGTGGGTAGAACAATCTGTCACTTTAATAAAAGCTTCTCTGCTATGGGAGATGGGGTTTGGATGGATAAGTTCAGTTATTGAGTGGCAAATGATATCATCTGAAACTAATAGGATCACATACTCGCGAAAATATTCCTAACACAATTCAAAAGGGATTTTTCAATTTCCTGTTGTCTTTTCTGAGATTCGAGCAAATAAATTCTCATGCATTCAACAGAAATAAAAGGAGTACTTATCGATTTACATGTATGGGGGGAAGGGGGGAGGGTATGCAAGAAAACATTTTCTGCTGTCAGAAATGCAAAACGCAAAAATAAAATTATAAAATTTATAGAGAAAAAAAAATATATAATACAAAACAAAAAAATGCAACAACAGAAATTTAATACCTAAAAATAAAAAGGTCTGAATACGCTGAAGTGGGGGATAATAAAAGCAAACAGAAGGAAACAGTAAGTACATTTTTGGTTATCTGGTACAGATCTCCCCAGTCGCCTTTACCCCATTGTTCGTAAAATTCACTAACCCTTAAATATTAGCAATCATTTATTTTTCAGTTTCTCCTTTTTCAATTTTTTTCTTCATATTTACCTGAAGACAACACCAAATACACGCATACACCGGCTCATTAGTGGGGGAGGTTAGAATCGACCTAATTTATTTATGGAATTTTTAACCGGTGCGCTTTTATTCTAGATGTAAAATGCTATAAGATTAAACAACTGCGATGACTACAATAATGATGACGATATCAAAGAACAGCAAAAACTATAAAAAAGGTTGACTTTTTGCCCTTTTGCTTGGTTGAATCTTTTTATTTTTTTTTAGCTTCTTTCATATGTCCTCGTAGTGAATTGCATAAAGAATTTATATAAGAAATGCATTAGAACAAGTCAGGGGAAAAATTTCATGAATAAAACAATTCCAGTACATCCACCTGATCCTTAAACTTGGATTTCTCACTCACATTCCTATCAGCAATTCGCGTGAGTACATTTCTACCTTGACAACTCAACAAATTTAATCGAATTTTCAGGATTTCTATCCTTGTTTTTTTGCGGGTTTTTTTTCTCTTCATGTGATTCTCTGCTTATCTTCTGTATTTTTTGCAATCCAATTTTAGAAGAAAACCAAAATAATCAAAATAAAAGTTCCGAGCACGATTTCTCATTTGCCTTTTGACGACAAATTTCATCCTAGGATGTGGTGGTAAGACGCTATGTCATCGAGAATCGCACCCAATCAACAATTTACACTTAAAATTATCATTTCAAGGAGTTATCGTAGAGGTAATCGTTGGTATTTGCAACGTTGCTCCTTGAAAATCGTATCAATTACGAATGTGGAAATGAAAAGGAAAAAATGGAAGAGTGGTGAGCACACGTGGATGGTACTGGGGTAAATGAACAAATTCTGCTCATTTCAAGATCAATTAAACTTAATGAACTTGAATTAATTTGCATTGACTGCAGTGGATGGGGGTGAGCCCAAAGCAATTCAGTGCATTTGAAAACAACACAAACTCTCCAACAGTGCGCACACATCAGTGAATTCTGAAAATGCTTACCGCAGAATCGAGCATAAAAAGAAGGGAATTTAGCTGAAAATAGAACGAACTTCCGATGAATATGGGCACAAAGACCCAGCATCCATGACGGTAAGGAGAGGTTGCTCAAGCGCCAAATTGGGAGCAACTAATACACACGCCGTATTTATTTTTAGTTTTCATGTCCGCAAATATTCGACGAGCACATTCCAAGCGGCTTATGGAATCGTATTGGTTGGAAAATAGCAAAAGGATTTCTTCTTTTACCTTTCAAACTATTCGACTGTATTTTCCACATCGATTCAACTCAGTTTGAATATTTTATTACTATCACATAATCAGAGTCCTTCCATTCGGTCGTAATCCCGTCTGTTTGGGGTTTGCCGAAATCTCAAAATGCCACATCAAAAATCCTTTTCCAATAATAACTTCTATGCGTTCAGAAAAAAGAAAGGAAAACTCAAAGTTATCTGATTATAAGGACTTAGCGAAATCTTTCCACAACGAAACTTCTGATTATGATATCAATTAAGTGCTCGACGATTAAAAGGACACGCAGTGAATGGGAATAAAGGATGATGACTTTACGAGTGCATTCAAAAAGCATTAGACGGCATTAAGGACCTTAATTCCTAAGGGAAAAAGGACAAGGAGTTCATAAGCTGTTCTATTAACTCTCTTAGCACTCACCTTAGTTGATAGTCATTTAGTAAGATTGCCATTAGTGCAGAATTTACTTCTTCAAAGTCTCCAGACATTTATCATATATGAGCAGATGGCGAAGGATTTTCAATAAAGTGCAGTAAAGTGCAGGAAAATTGTATGTCGGGTACATCATTCTAAGTGGAATTTTACGCAAACGACTCGGAAGAGTATGGCATAGAGAAGAGGAACTTCGGAAAAATCCAGCTCAATTTAGGAATTTGCAACGACATGGTCTCTGGTCTATTATCGTAGAATGAGTAAAACTTGGATTTTGAAGAATTCATTTTATTTGAAAATTTAATTATTTTAATTAAAGACGCTTCACTTGATGACTATTTGCAACTGCACCACCAACTGTGAATGCAGATGTAGTCATGGAAATATTTAGCAAAAAAAAAAAAAAATCTTCAATAAGTTTATAGACTGACTACAGAAAGCTAAGCAATTAAAACACTTAAAATGGGATTTGCAGAAAATATTTACAACTTTCGTTTTGATTGAAAAATAGAAAATTTTTACCAAGTAAATCCAATTTCTGAATAAGTCCTTGTTGGAAATTCAATACTTTTTACGAATAGTAAGTGAATTTTTAGTACTTAATATCCAAGCTTACTTAACTAGAGCGATTAAGCAAAATAATTTTATGAAATTTGAATGTTTTTCTGTGAGTTTGCAAGGATATTCTGATATTGCTTTTTTAATAGTAAATAAATTGAAATTTTTACTGCTTATTGGTTATTTTATGAAATTTTTTTTTGTTGAATAAAATATTTTTATTGAATAATTAACAGCTATTTTTCATACTTCTTTTCATGCTTGCTAGTGTACATATTACGTGTCTGCTTGCTGGGGTACTACTTACGAAGTAAAATTTCAAAAATGTGATCGATTCTATTTTTCGTACTATTTTTGTCGCTATTTTAACGAGAACCAATGAGAAAACCTTATCTTGTCACGTGGTCTACAAGAGCAAATGTGCGCTTGTTTACATTCGAACTGTCACTGAGCAATCATTAAAACCAACTACAAATGCAACTTTAAAAAAAAAGCATTGTGTGAAGGCAACACGCATAGAAACCGATCACAAAATCAAGCGCCGCAGCCAGCTTGAAAAGTAGTAGCGAACGTAGCAAGAAAAGAAGTACGAAAAATAGCATCGTGTGCAGACGGTCTAATTCTAACACCATTTCATAAGAGGGTGAAAAAATTGGATCTATTTTGAAGGAGATAATCTACAGATAGAATTAATAATTAACATGTCCTCTAATAAAGTACCTGAATACAAGACGAATAAAAATGAGCACAAACGAAGCAATTTTAAACTTGAACTTGAACTTGAAATTATTTACAGCCAAAAATTAGTAAATTAAAAGGTACAAAAAAAAACCAAGCATCTGCATACCTCGGCTCAAAAATATAATCACAAAAATGCTTATAATATTAATTACATATTCAATAGAAGAAAAAATACAGCTTGAAAGCGGATGGTATTTCTAAAATATTACGTAGAATAACCTTAAAAATGCAAATACAAAAAAAATACATTTTAAGACCCTAGCTCAAAAATACTAAGAGATAATCTTGAGTCCCTAGCTCAAAAATACTACGACATAATATAGAAAATCATTTTAATATTTATAGAAGGCTCAACTTAAAAATATTATCTCAAATATTTCCCCCAACAGTATTTAATCTGAGGATATAAAATGTAAGATCGCAAGACCCTAGCTCAAAAATATTTAGGTGAAGAATAGTGAAGGATTTTTTTATATATATTTAATAGGCTCAAGAGAAAATGGCATTTTCAATCCAAATACTGCCTAGAATAATCCGCAAATTGAAGGTACCAAAAAGGATTTAAAACCTCAGGCTAAAAATACTCTGATAGTTGTAAGCACAGGCTTTTGTAAAGCATACATAATAAGCTCTACAGAAATGGATTTTGTAAAGCATACATAAGACCTTAGTCTGAAAATATTCCAATATAATTTATGAAAGACCTCAAAAATAATAGATTTTCAGATTTGAGGACCTTAATCTAAAAAATAAAACGCATTTTAGGACCTTAATCTAAAAATGTTAAGATATATTCTAGAGAAAATAGCTGATAATAATGATAGGCTCAAATGAATAGTACAGTTTCAATCCAAAGATAGTTTTTCATTCCAAATATAGTGAAGAATTGGCTTTAAATTTTGGGAACAAAAAAATATCTAGGACCTTAGCTTAATAAATAGGAAGATATATAAAAAACTAGAGAAGATTTCTCATATCAACGATAGCCACAATAGAAAAGGACAGCTTCAATATAAAAATTAAGTGTAACAAATACTTCCCAGGCTATAGGCCTCAAATTATAATCATAAAAATATGATTTTAGGACCTTAGCTCGAAAAATATTTAGAAAAAACTTGATATTAATTACAGGCTCAACCGAAACGAACAGTTTCAATCTAAAAATTAAGTGTAACAAATACTAACCAGGCTTTAGCTCTCAAAATGAAGGTACAAAAAAGGATTTTTGGACCTTAGCTCGAAAATTATTCAGAAAAAGCTTTTGATATTAATTACATGCTCAACAAAACAGAATAGATTCAATCTAAAACTGAACTGTTACAAATACTACCATAGCCCTCAAATTGAAAGCATAAAAAAGGATTTTAGGACCTTAGCTCGAATAATATTCCGAAAGTTTTTGATATTAATTACTGGCTCAACAGAAAAGAACAGCTAGAATCTAAAAATGAAGTGTAACAAATACTGCCCAGGCTTTAGCCCTCAAAATGAAGGTACAAAAAAGGATTTTTGGACCTTAGCTCGAAAATTATTCAGAAAAAGCTTTTGATATTAATTACTGGCTCAACAGAAAAGAAGACCTTCAATCTAAAACTGAACTATAACATATACTGCCCAGAATAGTCCTCAAGTTGAAAGCATAGCAAATGATTTTAGGACCTTAGCTCGAATAATATTTAGAAAAAGCTTTTGATATTAATTATAGGTTCAATTAAAAACAATAGATTCAATCTAAAACTGAACTGTTACAAATACTACCCAGACCATAGCCCTCAAATTGAAAGCATAAAAAAAAGAATTTTAGGACCTTAGCTCGAAAATTTAAAAAAGCTCTTGACATTAATGGCACGCTCAACAGAAAAGAATAGGTTCAATCTAAAACTGAAGTGATGCAAATGCTGCCCAGGCTATAGCCCTTAAAATAAAAGCATAAAAACGATTTTAGGACCTTAGCTCGAAAATGCTTCGTAAAAAAGCTGCGACTTAAATTCAAATAAAGATGCAATTAAAAATTGATGACGCTTAGATAGCACAGATATCAATACAGATTAACAGTAGTCACCTTCGTTAAAAAATAAACACAAACCAAATATAAAAAACCGTGAATGCTTTGTTGATTTAATGCAATACAAATACCATTTGGACTTACGACAGGAATAATTTTTTTCTGCCCATGAGAAAAATAAGATTTTTTTATTATGAAAAAAGTCACAATGTCTGTGGGATTTATGAGTGTGTGGGAATGGGCAACCACTTTGTATGGTATAAAAAATGATGCCAGAAAAAAATAATGATTACACCCTAAAGGCAAGTAGAATAAGAAGCAAAATTAACCAATAATATTTTCTGCTTTGTCTGGATTATTTCCAAGGTCAGCCGATTCCCAAAACACCTGCTTATCAATGATTAAAACGATTGTGCCAAATAAAGATGCCCAAAGAAAATAAAAAATAAGGTGACAAATGAACAAAGAAAAATCCTCGCTTGCAAAGACAATTTTTCAAGAGCAAACATAAATTGTAAAGGATAAAGAGAATGTTGAGAAAAAGAAAAGGAAAACCCCCAACAAGTCTTTAATTTTACACCAACATACGATAATTCATTTATGGTGTTTTCATTTCTTATCTATTCCTGTCTGACTAGAGGAGATTGGATGGTTCTGGAGAAGGTAAACCAAGTAAAAACATTGAAAACTTTCTTATTCACACTTCGAAACAGAAAATCAAATGACACAAAACAAAAACAAAAATATTCTAGGTGCGAAAAGAATCACACAAAGGACGAACAAGTAAAAATAAAAAGGAAACTTTTCATAAGAAATTACCCTAAAACAAAAACAAAAAAAACGTAAAAAGGTCAAAAGGGAAAACTTTAAGGAATTGAATTACATTTCATTACACTTGCTATAAAAATATGAACTTTATTTAAGGGTGAAAAAAAAAATACATCAGCCATAAAGTGTTGGAACAAAAGACATTTAACGTATTGTTTTACAAGTAAAACTGAACTGAACAGTTTATAAAAAGGACGAAAAGTTTACAGACGAAAAGAGAAGAGATGGCATGGTTTCTTATACAATTTGTAATTGACGTGGAATAAGTATAGACAATAGAAGAAGGATGGGCACTGGTACGTAAACTATTAAACATGAAAGAGTTCTGTTGTAAAAATACCGTCAAGGGGAGTCACTAAAAAAAAAACGAGAAGTGACACGAAAGGAAAGGTCACAAAAAAAGAAGTGCGACCGAACTTCAAAGCGAAGTAGTCACTTTCAACCAAGTTAACTTGGCAAGTTCAGTCCAGATCGTCCTCCAAAAAGGGCGTACCAACTGGAATTGTGGGAAAAAGATTCCCAGAAAATGGCAAACTTTCTAAATTACTTTTTCAGTAAAATAAAAATCACTGACTGGTGGGAGAGTTAGTTTGATTTAGTTTTGTTCGGCTTGGTCGAGTTTGGCGCACTTCGATTTGGTTTTTGTTACCTTTGAGTGAAAATCGTTCATCATCTCGGGTACAATTTCCGATGCAAGAAGACTTCCGAGCGTCGATATTTTCACCAAATACAACCTCTTCGCACTCGGATAACACCAACTTAAATGGAGTTTGCTCCATTCGTCATCAAGTAACTTTGCTTCCTTTGAGAAACTGAAGGACTTCTTTTTTGATAAAACTAGTATTTTTTTTCGAGAGTGTTTTTTTTTGTTCTTGAGCAAAAGTTAAATTCTCAGAATATCCGGCAGATTCTTTTAAACTACACACTATTCGATTCTATTTACTTCCGCTTTGATCAAGTTCGCTTATGGTTGGTGTGAGGACCACCGACCATATTCATCGCATCGTCCAGCTAGCTTTCACGATAACGACTACTGACAATTTTTCATCTTCTATCTTTTTGCTGTTACTACTATCACCATTCGTGTACTTGTATTTGAAAAGATTTATCCACAAAGATTTATCCAATATTCAACCTTTGGCAGATAGTAGCTCAATAAATAATAAGAAAAGGCAATAAAAAAAACCAAAGCAAAAATAGAATTTTCTCTTGGATTCATTTCCAATTTTCTTTTCGTTAAAGCTTCGAGAAATCTTTGTGGTTAATCGGTTTTGAATTGAAGCCAAGGAAAATATGAAAATTAAAGGGATAAATTTTTACAGCAATTTTTGAGTTTATAGTGTGGGAAAAAATTATGTTTGCCCAAAAATAATAAAAACTATATTTACAAAAATTGATTAATGAGCATAAAGGATTACGAAGCTTTAGATAATTCAGGGGATCAGTTTGTTTGGCTATGCATTTTTTTATGTTAGCCTTTGAATTTTTTTTGTGTGAGCCAACCTGGGCTTTTGATTTTAGTCTGTAAGCCCAAATTGGTTTTTCAGTTTAGTCTGTAAGTCAAAATGGGTTTTAAATTTGATGGCTTATGTTTGGAAGGTCTTTTAGATATAACGAAATCATTCATACGTGTACATTAGCACATATTTTAACCAGTTGATTTTATTAAGTATGTACTGGTGAATTTAAATCGGAAGTAACATCAAAAGGAATTAAGCCTGGATGTCCCGATGGGCTCTACTTCGAATTTTTTTCAAGCTGTTTGATGTGTTAGCTAGCGTTGGCTTTTGATTTTAGTCTTTAAGCTCAAATTGGTTTTTCAGTTAAGTCTGTAAGTCAAAATGGGTTTTTAATTTGATGGCTTATGTTTGGAAGGTCTTTTAGTCTACAGAGATTTTGATTTGGAGGTTCAGCAGAATTTTAATGCCCAAATTTGTAATAACAAAAAATCTACCAAAAAAAATAGAAAGTCTCTTAAAATAAATAAATTTTTGTCTATAAGTCCAGATAGTCTTATCTATCTAAGAGAACATAACGAAATCATTCATACGTTAGCATTTATTTTAACCCATCGAATTTATTAAATATGTGCTGGTGAATTTAAATCGGAAGTCTTGCTTTTAATAATGACGAGAATATTTGGAAAAATCTATTAATGTCACGAAGCTTTAGATCTATAAAGGATGACGAAGCTTTAGATAATTCCGGGGGTCAGTTTGTTTGGCTATAGTTTGTAACATCAAAAGGAATTAAGCCTGGATGTCCCGATAGGCTCTACTTCGAATTTTTTTCAAGCTGTTTGATGTGTTAGCTAACGTGGGTTTTTGATTTTAGTCTGTAAGCTTAAATTGGTTTTTCAGTTTAGTCTGTAAGTCAAAATGGGTTTTTAATTTGAAGGCGTATGTTTGGGCGGTGTTTTAGTCTACAAAGATTTTGATTCAGAAGCTCAGAAGAATTTTAGTACAATTCCAGAAGAATTTTAATGCCTAAATTTGTAATAACAAAAAATCTACCAACAAAAATA
This sequence comes from Atherix ibis, assembly GCA_958298945.1. Lineage (NCBI taxonomy): Eukaryota > Metazoa > Arthropoda > Insecta > Diptera > Athericidae > Atherix > Atherix ibis. The sequence continues at coordinate 118,028,653 of OY282605.1, read as the reverse complement.
GAAAGTCTCTTAAAATAAATAAATTTTTGTCTATAAGTCCAGATAGTCTTTTTATTCAAGAACACATAACGAAATCATTCATACGTTAGCACTTATTTTAACCCATCGAATTTATTAAATATGTGCTGGTGAATTTAAATCAAAAGTCTTGCTTTAAGTAATGGCGAGAATATTTACAAAAATCGATTAGCGAACATCAAGGATTATTAAGTTTTATATAATTTAAGTTCATAAGGTTAAATGGGACTCATTCTGTTAGGCAACAGTTTGGAAAGTCACATGGGATTTGGTCTGGATGTCTCGATGGGCTCTACTTCGAATTTTTCTCGAGCATTTTGGTCTGTTGGTTTTAGTTTTAGTCTGTAAGCCCAAATGGATTTTTTATTTAAATGTGTTAGGCCACGTGGGCTTTTGATTTGAGTTTGTATGCCCAAATTGGATTTTAATTTTGATCTGTTAGCCCACGTGAGATTTTGATTTGAGTCTGTAAGCCCAAATGGGTTTTTAATTTGATGGCGTATGTTTGAACGATCTTTTAACGCACAAAGATTTTGATTTAGAAGTTCAGATGATTTTTTAATCAGTTCCAGGAAAATGTTCATTACCGAATTTGCAATAATAAATAAATGAATTTCAATCTATACGTCTTGAAATTCATTTATTTATTTAGACAAGGTGGAAACATCAAGGGAGCCCTCACAACGCAGACGGGTAAACGAACACTTCATCTACAGCGGAAACGACAGCGGCCAGAGATTTAATTAAAAAAATGTAAAAACAGAAATGTAGTCTTGAAGTGCAATTTTAAATGGGGAAAAGTTCAAACTGATTCTAGACTTAGAATTTTATAAATATGTCCTGCCATGGCAAACTGTATGGTCAAATTTTTATGACTTCACTTTTTTTAAAATTGCCAAATTTACATACATGAGGCTCTAAACACCCACAAGTGACTGTGGAGAAGCCATTGTATTCGCGAAAAGTGACTGTATGGCGTGTATTTTGACAAACACGGAGAAAATTTGGCTTAATTGCACAAAAATTTTCCAAGATGTGTAATTTCGAGGTTTGGTTATGTCAATTGAACAATTTGGTATCAATTGATTGTGTGGATTGACGGTGTTGGACTTTTTCTTGTGAGGCTTTGCGAAAAATCCCCTCATAAATTACCTCAAAAGGATCCGAGTCCTGCATAAAAGTAATATAATAAAATAAAAATTTCATCGAAATCTGAATTTAAAGTGTGGTTTGGATAACTTTACTTTCTACAGCGCTAATTCAATAATCGACTTGTCCGTAAGTCCAAATAGTCTTCAATATTAAAAACTTACAGTTTTCGATCAGTTTAAGTCTATTATGTCCGTAAGTCCAAATAGTTTTAATAACTTATTATGGATCCTAATGTCACTATGGGCATTGCTTACAGTTTTTAGCCTGTTATGAGTCCACAAATGATTTTTTTTTTTTTGAATAACTAATAGATTAATTTGACGTCGAAATACGTACCATATTACAAAAATACCAATACAGGAAAATTTCTCTTAAAAATAAAAACTAAAATGAATTTCTTCCAAAGAGTATCTACAACCAATATTATTATTAAAAGTACTTACCCCTAGTTTATTCTCAAAATATGAGTTTTCAGTTAAAGATTCATATTTCTTCATAACATTTCTATTTTCGTTTCTGCTCGTTGATTATTTTTTGTAACCACATGCCCTCCCACCTCTCTTGATTATACTTGCTAATTGTGTGACTTTGCATTAAAGCTTCTCTTTAAGATAGCACCTTAAAGTGTAATGGATATTTTTTTTGCCCATATTCGCCCTCTTATTCATGTTAAGAAGGAGCTTCAAGGATACGAATTTACATTTACAAATATGCCCAAAAACCAATACCAAAAAAGCGAGTATCCCCATTTTTGTAATGTTATCTTTTATTAGAATTAAAGTGGTTGGTAAGATTGAAAAATATTTCTTTTTTTTTTACTTCAAGTTAAAGGAGAAGTTCATTTTTGCTTTTGGTTATTTCTTTATTTATTAAAGATTTTGAATTCAAATTGAAAGAAGGACGAAAATGACCAATTTTTTCTGTTGCTGTTACTTTTAATGTGCTATTTTTGTTTTAGATATTTTTTATGGGGTCAATTTTTTTCTTTTTTGCAAAAGAGAAAACAGAAAAGGGAATGCAAAAATAAAAGTAACGATATTAGTCCTTTTAAGGATTTTGTAACGATATTAGTCCTTTTAAGGGAAAAATTTCCCTACCATTCGAATTTTGCTATTTTCTGTTGATGCTTTTTTGGTTTATTATAAACCTCTTTCCCTCTCCCTCTCTTTTTCATCAAATTGATAAATATTAAAAAATTTTGTTATTTTCCTTCATTTTTATAAAGAAAATTTCAAACGTTCATTGAAATTTTTTCCACCTGTAATATTTACTTTAATACTTATTAATTTAATGAATTCTAATTTTCTTTAGGTTCATCTTTAAGGATAACGTTTAGATTTTAAGAAGAATGTATTTTTGTAATTTTTTATACTCATCAGTTTTTGATAAAAATGGAATCAACATAATTTTTGTGTACACATCTTTCTTCGTTGCAGTAATTCCAAAAATGAATAGATTCGATAAATGGTTAGATGGATCCTTAACGACTTACCTGAAAATAGAAAAGGAGAGAAAAATATTTTATTTTACATTAAAATTTATTCAAATTTCTATTTAATAATATATTCTAAAAATTCATGAAAACTTATTATTAAGTAAATAAATTTTGTACTTTTTTTCTTATATTTTTTTATATTTTTCCTTTAATTAACATAGACCTTGATGAATACTCTTCAATAAGAAAATAGGTTTTGGAATTTCGAAAATTCTATTTGCCAAGAAAGGAGAGAATTGAACTTACTTTTATATTTATAATTTCTCTAATATTGAGAATTAATCTGATTTAATTGAATTTTCTTTTTTCGGAAATGGTGACAAAAATTTTGTTGTTCTAATAAAAACCCTATAAATGCACTCATCCTGATGCCAGCTGATCAAAAGTCGCTTGTGTCCGCTCATAACTCGTCAAAGTAAATTAAACCTTACAAGTGATGTTATTTGGTCCAGTCTATTTATTTTTATAAAAATATTAAACTTTCCAGTTAATGTTATTTTTTGCCAAGTTGCAATTTTTCCTAAAAGTAGTAATTAACAAAAATGTAAAGAAAAATGGATTTTCTCAAAGCTTTGATACTCTTTGTTGTTCGAATAGTACTGTTCTGTTATTTGCCAGCTGTCCAATAAGTACCTATCTAAGGTGTCATTTACTTAGTTGGGACTTTAACATTTATGGATTTATTTTGTTAAAAATTACGACGAAACCGTTTTGAACAAAATTTTAATTTAAGTCTGTAAGCCCAAATGGGATTTTAATTTCGGTCTGTTGACCCACGTGGGTTTTTGAATTGAGTTTGTAAGTTCAACTGGGTTTTTAATTTGATGGTGTAAGTTTGAGCGATATTTTAGACCACAGAAGATTTTGGTTTGGAGAAGAAAATTTCTGGTTTTTTTGTACAAAATTGTCTCGCTCCGTGGATTTATCAATAAGCATAATTAGCGGTTTATGGGGCTTTGAAAACCCACAAGTGACTATGATGAAGCCATTGTATCCACAAAAAGTGTGTATTTTGATCTGAAGTTATTATTAAGCCGTAATACTTTGAAAATGATGAAAAAGGGATCATTACCATCCCCACTAACAGCGCTAAAATCGTTTTTTTCTTGAACAAAACAGCGCCACAAGCCACACAACATGACAAATTTTAGCTTTGTTTAAAAAAAAAAAAGCTTTTAGAACGCATAATCTCGAATTCTTGTGATGTCAATTGCCCTCCAAGATCGTACGATTATATGACATTGGATTTTTCCTTTTAAGGCTATGTGAAAGATCGTATTTACGCAGACTAAACTTAAAATTTAAAGGAAATTAAAAACTACCAAAATATGCTAAAAATTACTAATTTTTATGTACAAGGACTTGATCTTTTTCTAATAGATGACAACCATCATAGAATATATTCAAATAAAAATTTCAGCGATATCTGATTTCGAAGTATATTTTAGTGAAATTTGCTTTACCAACTACTAATTGGGTAAGCCTTCATTAAGAAGCTTTTTGCTGTTTCGTAAATATGCCTAAAGCGCTTAAAAAGCTTAGAAAAAAGTTCTTTAATTACTTAAAGTTCCTCTCTTAAGCTAAGACTTTAAAGAAAATAGATTTAAATAAAATGTAATAAAAACCAAAATTATTACGAGTCACTTTCGGATTTGGTATTACAAATGTCGAGTGACTGTCTATTGGTCGGCAAAGAACATAATTTCACTAATTTTTTTTTTATTGGGAAAATTGTTATTATTTTATTGAATGAAAAAATAAAATCCGAACGTAGCTTTTAGTTAGAGGTCTTTGGAAGTGACTTTTCGTTCTCTTTTTACTTCTGTTGCTATTGACTCCTGTTTGCTAAGCGATTGTATTTGATGTCACGTGAAAGTGAAGGATTAGTTTTTTAACATCATTTCTTATTAGGTGTTCGATTTTATCTACTCTAAGCTTGATCAGCATTCTTAAGTTCCATTACTGACCTACAGTCCCTATTAGTCTGTTCCAACAAGAAATTAATCCTTTTAAGATAAGTTCAAGTAACTTAATAAAAGGAAAAATTTCATAAATATCTGAATTCGAAGAGTTTTAGTAAAATTTATTTTACCAACCATTAATTCAATTATCCTTCATTCAGAAGCTTTAAAAAATATGTAACAACAACAAGAATTATTTCCTCGACTAAGATCCATATTACGAATTTCGAGTCACTTTTGGATTGGTATTATGATTGTCGAGTGACTGTCACTTGGTCGGAAAAAACATATTTTCACTAATGGCATATAGTTGGGAAAATTGTTATTTTATTGAATGAAAAAATAAAATCTGAACGCCGCTTTTAGTTAGAGGTCTTTGGAAGTGACTTTTCGTTATCTTCTTACTTCTGTGGTTGTTGAGTTAGAGATCTTTGCAAGGCATTTTTTCTTTATAAAAAAATTGTATTTATTTTGGAATTTAAAAAAAAAACTAATTCTCATCAAAATACAAATTAAGGCAAATTTTTATTTGTCAAATCTTCATCAACGATTTTACCATTTATCAAAAATTCTATTTTTTCTTAAAGTACTTAATTATTTTCTGTTTGACCATATTAGCTTTTCTGAACGTGTCGAGGCAAGGCACAGAATGTCAGAAATAGTGATAACATAATTTTTTTTGTTTGTTTTATTTAGAAAAGGAAAAATATCTACCCAAGAACACATAAACATTAGTGCCGATATATAATAACAAAAACGAAAAAGAATATTAGATAAATTTAGATAGACTGAGTTCATGTTTATTTTCATAATTAAAATGAATTTTAATTTTTAGTCCTCCTCACCTCCCCCCCATCTCCCCAAAAAAAAAAAAAGGATGAGTACAGAGCACATCAGTGTACATCCTTTTAATATGATAGAGAAGAAAATAAATGTTCATAAAAATAGAATCAAAGTCGAACGTTAGGCATAGTTTGTACCAAACCGTATTCGAAGTGCATATTTCTGTCGGTATCATTTATAACAAAGTATTATCTATGTTGACAATTATAACGGTAAATAGGTCAAATGGGATTGTGGGTGTAATAAAGGATCCACCAATGATGATAAAAGGATGTTTGTATTTAGAGGTGGGTAGTTGCTTATAGAAATTACCAGAGAAAAATAGAAAACTATGAACGAAACGGTACAGGCACATGTGAACTTAGAGTATCCTTTTTGTATCTAAAAATAAATACTATGTCAGCATTAAATATGAAAGCTTATTTTCAGTTATTATTTTTTTCCCCCTCTTATCGTTCTCATTTGTTAATAATTCATTATAAATTTTCTCTTTTTTGTTTCGTTTTTTTTTTCTAATAGTTATTTTTGCTTTAAACACAATAGAAAATTTCCTTTTTTCTATATAATCGGAATTTGTTGGTTTTTATCTACTCCAACGGCTAACTGTTAAAGAAAACTAAATTATCATAAAATATATTAAAGTAAAACTGCATTTAAGGACGAACGAAAAATTATAAACAACATTTCTAAGGACGAATGTCATATATAAGAATTGTTAAATCCAAAACTAATCTGGTACTGATTTTTTCTTCGTCAACGTTATCCTTTTTTTATCTAAACCCTCCTGTCATCACCCCCACTACCCTACCCCATAACCTAATACTTTTTCATTCCTATTTATTATAATATAATAACAAATAGGCTGAACATACAAATGGCATACTATACACAAGACTGAATGTGAAAAAGTTCATATATGCATGAGTGCTTAAATGGATACGAAATTACCAACTAGGACACTAAGGAATTCTCGGCATACTAGCACGTTACGGGTGTATATACTATATGTACCTGGTGTGCGTGTACAGTTTGTCGGCAAAGGAAGTTTTTAGGAGTTTTAGAAAATATATTTGAACAAACGATGTCTATTATGATAATTATATATAAATCCTCGTAAGGATATGAGGGAGTTAAAATGGTGGAAATATAAATAAATGGTTCGAGGTCCTGACTATAAAATTTTCTTCTGTAGTCAGGACGTCGATCCATTTTTTTATGTTTATCCACAATTTTCACTCCCTTACAGGGGATATTTACAGAATTTTTCTACAGTTTAAAAGTATTTACTTTCTAATTGGACATGATGCATAAGAAAAGACAAAAAAAATAATGCAAAAAAAATGTTTAGTTTTTGGACCTTGAGAAATTTTTTTAAACTGTTGCTTTTATGCTTTTTATTCAAGGACTGGGCATTTTATCTTGGTTTTTTTTTCTTATTCTAAAATCAGGACAAGGTAAATGGATTTTTTCCATAAATAATAAAAAATATCATTAAAGACGGTAATTTATGAATAAAATTAATGGATTTAAAAATTAAATTTCAAATTAAAAAGTAAAATCTTGTTGGTTCTACAATATAAATTTTTTAATATTATTCAAAGATTAGCAAAATGACAATAAGTATTCCAGATCAAGTTAAGGTCTCAAGAACTGAGACCTTAACTTGATCTGGAATACTTATTCCAAAAAGGCACTGTTTGGTACGGTCTTATGGCTAAAAGAGTTCTTTGCAAATGAGGAATGTCAGCCAAGAATCAACTGGGCTATGGGGGGTTCCGCTTCACTTTTTTAAAAACTATTTCGGGTCCAAATCTACTGCATTTACTGCATGCGTCAGAGGGTTGCGTCAAATTTGCTGCATTGGTGTGAGCATTGGATAAGTGGTGTGAGCATTGGGTAAGATGCGTGAGTCGTGGGTGTCTAGGACCAGTGGAGATACCTGTAATCCTTTTATTTTCCAATAAACACCCTCCTCCTCCCCCCCCCCACCCTCCACAACCACCAAAATACTCATACCAATACAGCCGCGATCGTAGAGGCCAAATGTATAGAAGAATTAGAACAGATCCGTAATGAGACTGTTGCTTCAGTTCCGAAGTAGGCTTCTGGCAGGTGGTCTTAGCCCTGCGGACCATAAGGCAGAGGTAGTCCGAATCACGAGCGGGAAGAGAAGAGAGAATATCACCATTAGGATTGGCGAACATGAGGTGATATCGGGACCATCTTTTAAGTACCTAAGGGTGATTATTGACGCTAGGCTTCGGTTTCAGGAGCACCTACTATACGTTGGGGAATCCAAGCACAGTAGAAGGTCCTTATTAGTGACCATGGTCGGGTCAATCCTGCTGTATGCTGCATACGAATGGTGTTATACAAGACCATTTGTGTTGTGGCTGGTATGATACCGATCGAGATATTGGCAGATGAGTGGTAGAGGCTGTACCGGCGTAGAGGTCGTACGCAGGGAAGAAATGAGGCCAAGAGGAGGTAGCAAAATCGTTAGGATATCATCGATAGCAGATGGACTCACCGTTTTATCTAGGCGGCAAATCCGTGGACAGGGAGCATGTGGTCTATTACTGCAGCCGATTCAATGCGGGAAGGGAAGAGGCTCAGAATATAGTGGCCCTGATGTTGGACTCGAAGACGGCTTGAGAGGTTGTCGAAGTCCTTACGACAATAGTCCTAAAAAAACACGTCTGGATGAACGTGAAAGGAAACTTATTGACCAGAGTTATGATTTCGATTAATCTCTGCCCCACGAAGTAATGCATGACAGCTGTTTTAAGGGGAGATATAGATATGTAACCAAGTAAGGTGGTTTTAGTCGGTTAAAAAGCCACATTTTGTCTTTCAATGATTTCCACCTTCATCTTTTATTTTAAAGATATCAAGAACCTAGAAAATAGTGGAAACTGATTTATTTAAGGGATATTACGGACCTTAAGCCCTGATGTAACTAATATAATTTCCTTAATTTTTACAGGACCAATTTTTTTTTTTGAAATTTAAGCTGACAGCTCATCAAGCAAGGACTACAAGCATACAGGCCAGGAAATTCTCAAACAGGAATCAGACATGTCTTAGAAGGACCTTAACTCCTGCTGTGGCCAATAGAACTTCCTTAATTTTTATGGGAAATATTTTATTTTAAGAAAATCAGGATGACTGCTTAGTTTATAAAAATATTGATGATCCTCTCTATAAATACTAAAAGGACACTATATCTGTGCTATTATGAAATTACAATAGTAAAAGCACTTTTAATCTCCCCAAGGATTCTTTTACAGGAAATTTATAATTTTTATTCATGAGAAAAATAATAGAACGTATTGGAGACTTTTTTTTAGGTCAGGGATATTAAGGACCTGAAACCGTGATGAAGCTTATATAATTTACTGAATTTTTATGGAAAATCGAAAAAAGTGCTTGATGTCTCTAAGGATTATTTGCGGACATACAGACCAAAATTCTAGGCAAGACACCAAAGGATATTATTCTGTAAGTAAAATTAACTATTCCAGTAACAACCCACAATAACGCAGGGTGGATGAAGGGTCAGACCTATCATCATGCACCCCAAGAGAATTTTATTTATTTATTTTCCTGTTAGTCTAGAAACATTTTTCCATACCTGGAAAGCATACACCATCTTTTCGAATAGTACGACGAGTTGTAAGTCAGCCAGTCAATCAATTCATAATAAATTCATGGTTTTACATTTCAATCAACTCTCCTCGTCCTTTCAATACAATAGATCCCATCCGTTCAATAGGAAGCCGAATACTTTTCATACCAGGAGTTATTATAAATTGTGTTTGAAAGAAGTCAATTTCAAACAAAATTCACTTGCATTATTATGAATATTTTTTTCTCCAATCAATTCTTATAGTCTCCAATTTTTTGTCTTCATTTTCATTCACAATGGTAGGTAGGAAAACTTTTCCATAATAATAATGCTGAAAATGGAACTATTCGATTTTCTGACGACATCAAAATAAGTGAATCAAGTCGAAGGCATACAAATGCTTTCTAAAATATAAAATTTAATAAACGGTTCTCTGCAAAATTGTTGGAAAAAATGGAGTGAGTAATAGACAAGAAATCACATGTAGTCACGATAAATAATAGCGAAAAGGAGAAAGAAAAAAAGTGGTGGACTTAAATGTGTACGAAGCTCCACTAAATACAGAAGGTTCGCAAAAGGATAGAAAGTTTTAAATAAAATTGCAAAAAAGCTGGATAGAAGAAATGAAGTTTTGAGAATAACAGAATTAAATAAAATTGAATTGAATTCAATCATAAGGAACGATGGTCCCAAATCACATCGGATAACATCGAATAACATCGAAACGCAACTAATCGAATTGGATCGCATCGTGCTGCAACACACCAAAAGGATTGCATACGAACGCATCGTAAGGACTCATTCGTATAAGCACTTCTTTGGATCTGAAGAAATGAAAATTTTTTGAACGTGATTGGAATACTTTTGCGTTTTGAATTAATTTCTATTTAAAACATGTTCGAAAATATGAATTGAATTATTTGCAATTTGCTATTGATCACATCGAATTCTTTCTAAACTTTTTTGAACGCTTAAAAAGTTTAATACTCAATTTGATTTGATGGCATGTATTGTCGATAATCGATTAATTTGAACGCATTATTATATACGTGACCAAATAAATCCCAACCCGTCCAATGAAGTACACATAAACGAACAAATTGTCTATGATTTTTTTTCTCAATTCGCAAATGACGTGAGCATTTTGTGCAATGGTTAACAAGAGAAGCTCAAATATAATTTTTACAAAATGAACAATTTGGGAGAGTATGTAAGTGGTCTCTTTATTGAGAAAATTATCGACGAAAATATTTGGTTTTTTTTTATCTTCAGCAAAATAAACAGAAATTTACTCTAAAATCAACGAATATGAATTTTGCTCACAGCTTATAAAGCAATATGACAATTCTGTAGGATATACAATATGAAAAAAACATGAAATTATTATTCCAGATTGTCATGAATGCAAATTGCTTGCGGCTGAGCAAAATTAATCTTATTTGCTATATTTAAAAGAACAAAATTTCAATAATTTAACGGAAGATCAATTCACTCTATCGTTGCAGGACAAGGGCCGTTTGGAATAGTTTTTCGTTAAAAAAATTTTCTGCTCACATCTGAGCAAAATAATTTTGTTTATGTTACCTTTGATCTAAATTTGAAAACAATCCACTTAGATGGTTTTGTTAACAACTATGGATTTTTTGCTTTTTCTAATTAAAAACATCGTGTTTGCTCATATTCGAGCAAATTAAATTTACTGGTGAAGATTTAAATTAAAAAAAAGGGAATTAAGAATATTTTGCTAATAATAACTAAAGGAGTATACGTTTTTTTTTCAATTAATTCATTAAAAATTAATGTTTGCTTATACTTGAGCAAAAAATTTTTACATCGATCTAAATTTAAGAATAAAATCTGTACGAAAATAAATTTGCTGTCAGTTTAATAGAGTATCAAATTACTATGATAGTAAGTCAAGGAACAGTTTATTATTTAAAAAAGTGACAAGTCATTTTGCTCATGCCCAAGCAAAATAATTATGCCTAATTTTTATATCAAATTTAAAAGTAAAAATAATTTCCTAATGCAAATTTAATGGAGTCTCAGTATACGTTAGTTGTGAGCTAGCGGCTTTCTTAAAGTTACTATTTTTAAAAAGTTGTTTTTTTGCTCACACCTAAGCAACATAATTTTGCATATCTTTAATCTAAATATTTTTAAAAATAGAAACTTGATTTTAAGTGGTTTTGCTAATAAGTAGTAGAAGTATCACCGCAATATGTTTTTTTTCGAGTTTCCTTATTCAAAAAATAGTCTTTGCTCAAATCTGAGTAAATTAAATGTTCATGGGTTTTGAATAAAATTAAGGAATACCAATTTCAACTAAGACTAATAGTTCTAACGGCTACAACTGAATAGAGTATCACTATGATAAACATATCACTATGATTTTTTCGGATTGTTTCTGAAGAAATGATCTTTTGCTCATACTTGAGCAAAAAATAGTCACATCTATTGATTTAATTTAAAGCAAACATCTGCACAAAGACAGATTTGTTCCCACCCTAAAATAGTATGAAATCACTATGCTAGGCCAAGGGCCGTTCTATAGCTTCTTTATTAATAAGTATTCATTGCTCATGCCCAAGCAAAATAATTGTCATATCTTTAGGATCATATTAAAACGGGCTAAAAATTGTTAACTATAAACTAAATGGAGTACTATTATTGTTACTCAGCGGATTTTTTGAATTTTCTTTTTTTTATATTGTCTTTGCTCATATCTGAGCACAATAAATGTTCATAGTTCTAGATTAAAATTTAAAAAAAAAAACAATTTGGAATAAGACTATTAGTGTTAAGAACCCAAACTGAATAGAATATGAAGCTTCTACAATTTTTTTACATTGTTTCTGAAGGAATAATTTTCAGCATATATTTGAGCAAAAAATATTCACATCTATTGATCTAAATTTTATTGATTTATTGTCATCTAAATAGAGAATTAATTGACTATGGTAATAAGTGAAGGGCCATTTTTGAGGTATTTTAGTAATAAACAAATAATTGCTCATCCCCAAGCAAAATAATTTGATCCACACAGTGCTTTTTTTAAAAATAAGTTGTCTTATTATTGAAGGCAAATTAATCTTAACAAAGTATATTTTTCTATCAGCTGAATGGTCTATCAGATCACTATGACTTTTTTGAGTTGCTTTATATAAAACATAGTTCTTGGTGGAATCAGCGCACGATTTACCTTGTCTTATTTTGATTCAAATTCAAGAAATTTTTACTGTAATTTAATCAAGATAATATTCACCAATTATTTGGTCACTATAATTATTAGGTAAGTGCTGGTTGGAAATCATCAAATTGAAAGTACTTTTTGCTCACGCCTGAGCAAAATTTGTTGATCAAATTTATTGTGGAACCAGATCAACATAACTACTCGTGATTATAAGTGAGAGACTTATTCAAATTCCGTATTTTTTGCAAAGTGATTTTTGCTTTTAAAATTAATTTTTCCTACGAACTTAATTTAAAAAAATATAATAACTAAATTTTGGTCATATTTTTTTAAATTTTTCTATAAATAATATTTAGAATAAACAATAGATATCATACTTGAGGTGTGAAAATTTGTAAGATTATTATAAATTTAAAAATTCTTTTGCCATTGTACTTCCCATTGATTATGGTGAATGGTGTAGAAGAAATCATTTAAAATTGCTGCCATGAAAACCATCCGCAAAATATAATAAGAGAAAATTATACGAAAATTCTAGTAATTGACATCAAAGGAAACGCTAGATGGTATGACTATTATTAGTAAATGCAATTTGCATGCAGTCTGCTCTGCAGCAATAGCAGAAGCAACCCTCGAATCTGTACAAGACTGCACTTTGCCGCATACACCACCAGAAGGCAACAATCCAAAATGGACTGTTTCCTCCCACGTTGAAAAGAGATATACTCGGTAGAGGAATACCCCTGCGGTGGTGTAATTTTACGCTACACTTCTGCCATTTGGCTTTGCATAGAATTCAACCAGAAAATAAAGAATGTGTGAAGAAGGAAATAAATTCAATAGGCCAGAATAATAATTTTCTATCCGCTGACTTAAATTACCAGAAATATGGAAACTCAAGTCACTTAAACCGGCCCCCCACCCGCCCACCAGAACCATCATTAAATGAATTGAATACCGACTTGGTTAGTACACTGCAGTCACGGATACCATGCACGGACACATTAGGTGTAAAATAAATAAATGGCCGGTTGTACCACCAAATTGCCAAAAGGGTTCTGCACCGAAGAGGAGTACCCAACTCAGTCTATGATTAATGTGCCAACAACGTAGTCCAGGTTCTGATATGCTAGCATTTTTCGTAATACTTACTCCTCTGCTTTGCTCGTCGACTATTAATTTTGAGTGTTGCATGATAATCGTGGAGAAGTTTATCCAAAAGACCGGCAAATAGAATGGAACGATGAGTGTGCGAAGCGTCGAAAATAATTCAGATGTGGTAATGGTGACGGTGATGGCGATTCCGATGCTAATGGCTATGTTTATTCAAAATCTTATGGCGATGATGATCCCCTTTTCGATGTGGAAGGCAATGCTCCCTATTCGAAGAGGGCAGTGTTGGTGCACAGTGCCCGCAACTATGCTGATGAAAACACTGGCATTCATGCTGGTACCAACATCGAAGCCACGATGTCATTAACATTAACCAACACCAAAAGTTACATCATTACAGGGCAGGCAGAAAAGGGGGATTCCTTGCAGAATGTTCTCTTCAACAAGACCAGCAGACCGGCTTGGGAACAAAACGTTTACTATTTTCCGGATATGCGGTACCAACGTAACCAATTCAAGGCCAGGTTAAATCGAGCCAGATCAGGTCACGCTGCCAATAGTATTTCCATCTCAATTCGTGCCCATACATCTAAGAATCACCCATGCACGGGTACATGGTGTGCTAGGCATTGTTAGAAAAGACTAGGAAACCAGTTCTCCAACCACTGTTCAACATCTAAGAGAATATTTTCTCAACTTCCTCGATGCTGTATGTTTAGGTACAATGACCAGAAAGGTAAACTCTTCCAAGTTGAAAAGAAAGAAAACCGAAGATGGTCTTCTTGACTATAAATGTCATCCAATACGAGGTCGGCTTCGTTAAAGAAATGCGGAAAAATCGTCGATTTTTCCATTATTAAAGAAAGATTTTCGCTTGCACATCGGGTGAAAAAAGGTGGTTTAGTATTGTGATTAGGTAGGATGAGGGGTTTAACATTAGCAACAATGGCTACGAAAATAAACAGGACTACTTGCAAATTCATAAAGCTTTTCTTACTCCATCAAGGAACCCGTTCGAATGATCGTAGGACAGAATCACATTACCTTTGAGTAAGTCATTTTCTAAGACGTCGCCTTTAGTGTACGCCAATGAAACTAAAACCAGTTTAGCTATGCACTTTCATGATGGTTTTTTTTTCTTCTCTATACTAAAATGGGGCTGTGTAAAAATTCGCAGCTTTTTAGTTTCTTTTCAATTTGGTTACGCAATGATGATCACATTGGAGCCAGATGATGAATGGTTATGACGGTTACTGCGTAAAACTGGTTCGCTAAACTAGATTAAAAGTCGATTCTAGGAAGTTGAAGATGAACATAAATAGGCAATTGCAAATGTGTACAAAGTCAAACATTTTCATAACAAATCCCAACGAATAATGAAATAGTTGGTTAAGGGGGTTGGGGGCTTCGGGGTAAGGTGGCGAATGAGGATAACAAGTTGTACTCGTATTTGCCCTCGTTCGCACCAGAGCAGTTCAGTTGCACTTTCTTCGAGGTCATTGCCATTCCTAGTATTATCTGCAAGCGTTCAAGTAGCACAACTTGTCACATGAGATAATGCCCATCTGCGGGATGACCATGCTTACATTGCTGATATTACGAATACATTACGTAGTTGAGATGACGATAACATCCCCAGCAGAGGTGATGACGATGACTCCACCGACAAGAGAAGACTGGCTTCGTTGATAACGTACACGATAAATTGTTCAAATGACGAAGAACTACAATAACGTGATTTTCCGTGTTGTGTTCTCGATGTGGTTTTATTTGCGTGCGTCACAAAACAGACCCTGACGAGATGCCATGATAACACGACTGGTTCTACCATGCAAGCTAAAAGACTCTACGAATACATATCTAGAAGCCACCAAAAGTCAGAGAAATTTTATTTTTTACTACCGATTTGTCCCGTCTGGACTAGAAGGTTCGTGAGTTTTGGCTGCACTGTACACTGACCTTCCTCAGTATTTTTCTTGGTCTCCCCTCAAAGATATTCAGAATTCTCAGAAACAATAAAGACCCCACAATTTGCCTATCATTCGTGTACTACCGAATACTACGTGAGCTGCTCTTTTGCATAGTTCGTGATTTATGTTATGGGCGAAAATTTTGAGATTTTAATTGTTTATGATTATTTTTTGAGTGCGATTTGTTTTGAAATCTTTTGAAAGAAAATGAAAATTTTTGAGCATGATCCCAATAAGTAACCAAAAATATTGATATCAACGAGAAAATATGTTTTAAGACCTTCGCTACTATTGTGATAGTCAGCCAGCAACTGTCGAAATCAGTAAAAAAATTTGAATAATTTCATAAGAAAAAATCTCCATCTTGCGGACATTTTATATACTATTTACAAAACTGCTGGTTTTAATTATTTCATGTTGTGAGTAGTTATTTAATAAGTTAGCATTAAAGGAAAACATTTTGAATCAAGTTTTGAACATTATTAAAAAAAAAAAAAAATAGGAAAAGGAAGATTGACAAAAAGTGTGCACCTTGTGGAATGGTTTCCGTACTATCCGTGGTATATGGGTCTTTATTTGAGAACAGATTTTTTATAAATCAAAAATGTAGTATTTTCATAGAAATTTAAGGATTCTTATTCATAAACTTGAAAAATATGCCATTTAGCGTAAAAGACAACTTTGATTATTTTTAAAAAAAAGCCATCTTGCGGAATTTTTATGTACAAGAAATTTATTAAGTAAAAAAGGTCCACCTGATGGATATTTTGCGTACTATTGCCTATGGTACAACTTCTGTGCATACAAACTAGCTGATCTAAATTATTGCATGCTCTGAACAATTACAAAATAAGTTAAAATTGAAGAACGTATTTTATAATGAAAAATAATTTCTTAAAACAAAAACAAAACATATATTGACACCATAAAAAAATCCACCTTCCAGATATATTCGAAACTATTTGTGGTATTTCGATCATAATTTTAAAACCAATTTTTTTAAACAATTTATTTTTCGAAAAGGTTTAATAAGAATTTGTGGATTGTCTTCATAAACTATAGGAAAATATCCTATATTACGATAAAATTGCCACCTTGCGGATAGTTGACGTATTATATTCTTAAATCATTTTCTCACAATTCTTGCAGAAAAAAATATTGTTGAACTTTGCATAAATTCCATTGATTTGAAAACCGATTCAGATCATATTAGCAACACTTTGTTTATGTGCCTTCGTTTTTCGAGAACCACAAATCTGGTTGCGTATAAGAAAACAATAACGAAAAAATGGCCATCTTGCGGATATTTTAAGTAATTCTGTTATTACAAAGCTGCCAGTCTAAATTATTTCATGTCAAGAATAATTTTTCGCTAAGAAAATATCTTCAATTACGAAAAAAGTCACACTTTCGGATAATTTGCGCAGAATCAATTGATTACGAAAAAATGGCCACCTTGCGGATAGTTTATGTACTATTTTTTTAAATTATTTTCGCACAATTCTTTGAGACAATAATTTTTTATTGAACTTTTTAAAAATTGTGTCGCTCAAAATTTATTTAAGGCGACCAAGATCATGTTAGCTACACGTTGTTTGTGGACAATTATTAATTCATCTCCCATTTCTGCTTCTTCCTTTTTTTACAAAAACCAACTATAATGACTAAAAAAAACGCTTATTCTTTACATACAAAAAATTGAAAACGTAAAAATGTTCACCTTGCGGGTAATTTACGTACTTTTTTCTTTAATCAATTTCTGAGAATGCCTTGAGGCAATAATAAAAATTAATTTTAAAGAATTCGAAACTTCCATTTTTGCTTATTTCTTTTTCGCAAAAAAAATAATTCCAATTACGAAACAGTGCCATCTTGCGGAGTCCTTGTGTACAAGAAAGCGATAACGAAAGCATGTCCGTATTGCGGATATTTTATGTACTACTTTCATAAATTATTTTCTCACAAATTCTTGCGGCAAAAATTATAATTGAATTTTTAACAAATTCCATTGATTGAAATTCATTTAAATCAGCCCAGATCATGTAAGTAGCCACGTTGTTTGGGGAAAATTATTCAATTCAATTTGAAGAAGATCTCAAAACTTATTACTAACCAAATTTTCTTGCACATATGTACTCTTTGCATTCGTAACGAGAATATTCGACTTTGCTCCTATAGCACAGAACATAACTCTTAGTATTCAGCTGATTAGAATTTGTTTTAATGGATTTTAACTACCATAAAGCATCTGCATTTACTAAATTTATTACTATGCGACTACTTATGTTAAGTCTCTTCAAATGACGTCAGATGTTCCAATTCAAAGTCTTCCAATTGCAACAATTAGAATTTTAGGCCAAATGGCAAACTACTGCTCGAAATTCATTTTAAATGAATTTATGCAAATTTAAACGATTGCCGAGCGGAATATGCAAAAAATTTATTATCAGCAAAAAAAGCAAAAAGAAAATGTGCAAAAAAAAGGACTTTTTTGTAATCGAAAATAGTTTTAAGCGAAATGGAAACAACTCAAATTCGACCATGACCTCGAAATATGTTATTGTAAATTAGAATATCTTTACTTATGGAACCAATATAGTTACGAGTATCTCATAAATTTGTGTGCCGAGATAAGAGCCCGTTCAAAAGTGTGGAGAATAAATTGCATTGCATTCACAGTTAAAATTCTCGTATCATTGATTAAATAACTTCTCAATGTTTTATGCTATTCAATTTATTTCAGTTTTATTGTCGCAAGCAAAAAAATTTCATCTATTAACTTGTCGCTTGTTATTTTTTAGAAAAAGTTTAATCAGAACTTTGAAACCATTTAAAGTAAATAAATCTTCCAAAAAAACTATATTTTCAATAGTAAAACAAATAAACTTTTTGAAGATTTGGATTCTAAATATTTTTAGAAACAGACCTAATAGCATCTAATTTTTTGTAAATAGTTTTTATTCATACTTGAGCATTATTCGGAAAAAAAATGCTCACGATTGAGCAGAAGTTTTTTACTGAAATTGTTTGCTCACTCATTAGCAATATTTATATTGAAACGTTTCCTCAACTTGAAGCAATCATTTAATTTTTTTCCTAATAAAAAATAGTAAAATGCTCCTATTTGAACAAAAATACCAATTAAAAATGTTCCATTAGTTCAAAATTGCTTTCGGTTGAACATTTTTTGTTTGTTGTTAGTCAAAACTTTCGTTAAAATTTTTATTCTTCTAAATCTCAAAATTACCCAATTTTTAATTGGGCATTATTTGAAAAATAAAAATTAAAAAATGCTAACGATTGAGCAGAAGTTTTTTGCTGAAATTTTTTGCTCTTTTATGAACAAGCTTTTTATTAAAATTTTTGCTAAACGTGGAGAATTTCTTTAATTTTTTTCTTAATAAAAATAAAAAAATGTTCCCATTTGAACAAAAATTCCAATTAAAAATACTTCATTAGTTAAAAAATTGCTTTCGGTTGAACTTTTTATTCTTGTTGTTTTCATAAGAGAAATATATTCTTTCTGTCATCAAGGTTTTTGATTTTTTAGGAGAATTTTTTAGTTTTTAAAGCTGAATAACAACTAAAATAGGGGAATAAAATTGATTGTGTGCTGACTCCTGATTTACCGATGCTGAGACGTTTAAACAAAAATTATATTAAATCTCGAAATTTCCAGAAACACCGACTTAATAGAATTTAATTTTTTTAAAAATAGTTTTTATTCATGCTTGAGCTGCATTTGAAAGTAAAATTTAAATTATGCTCACGCTTAAGCAAAAGTTTTTTGCTCACTCATGAGCAACATTTTTATTGAACATTTTGCTAAACTAGCAGAATTTGTTTAATTTTTTTCCTCATAAAAAATAAAAAAATGCTCCCATTTGAACAAAAATTTCAATTAAAAATTTTCTATTAGTTAAAAAATTGCTTACAGTGGAACCTTTTTTTTATTCGTTTCTATAAGAAAAAATTATCCTTTTTATTGTTCCAGACTTGTTTTTTTAAGAGATTTGTTTAGTTTTAAACCAAAATAAGGCGAAAATACTGATTGTGCGCCGCTCTGATTTATCGTCACTGGTACGTTTAATATGACTCAGTCCTACGTTCGAATCGGACTAGTACAATCATCGAAATGCCCTATAATCATCCTCCGATAATTTGAGTTGTCAGAATGCTTAAAACTTAAAATTCCATTAAAAATGCTACCTAGTAATGATATAAAAAAAATGTATATCTCCTTAGTCACTCATCGAATCAACTTTTCTTGTCGAGTTCATGTTACATTCTCAAATTCTCAAAACTTGGAGCTAGAGGGCGGTAAAAAAAATGAAATTCCATACATCACGTAATAAGTAAAAATAAATTTCCAATAATACAAAAAAAAAAAAAGAAAAATTCTATAAGAGCAAATAAAAGAAATTCAATAAAAGAAAATAAATTCTTATAAAAGTCTTCATTAAAAAGGACTCCCATTTGTGATTGTCTTTATTTTGGATTTTTCAAAAGCCCAAAAAAAATAAAAGCAAAGAAAAAAAAAACAAACCCAACAAAATATTTCTAGTTTAGTTCCTCTTATCGGATTCTCACAGGATCTGAAATATTCATCGAAGGAGCCCGAATAATGTCACTTAAATTGTCTGTTCGTGTCGAACGGAATCTTACACGTCGCCCTCAACCAACCCTACCGAAATTCCTTTTCTTTCGAATATTGGCACCTTGGCAATCGACCTTTTTCGCATAACTAAAATAGCTAACTTGGCCGTCCGCTCCCTCTCCTCCACAAACATACACACACACACACACACCGGCACAGAAAGGAAGTTTGAGTTTGTTGAGAAAATTTCCCCAAAGAAGGGAAGAGGGGGTACACAAATATGACAAGCATCTGTATACCACCCGATTCTTGTTGTAATGAGATAAGCTTTATTATTTTCTACGCCCACATTTTCGATTTTTTTCATTTTCATTTCATTTTCATTTAACCACAACCACCTCGTATCCCCCTCCACCACTGAAACTCTAACACCATCAGGCTAAAAAGGTATCTGCAATCGTTATTTTTACAATCATTTCCTCTTCAAATTTTGGGCATGTTTCTTCTCATATTTCTTCGTCCTGTAGAAAATATACATTTTTTTGATTGTTTTTGACCTTTCCCACTTCCTGTTCATGGTGTCTTCCTTTGGCCCTCAAACGGTTATTTGCAGTGTCCTTTTTCACTGGCCCAGGTATTTGTCATTATAAATGCGTATAATTTGGACACTGACTATTACCAGCAAAGATTTCGGCACAACTCGGGATCTGAACTGTTGCACAATTCTTCCCTTCTTCCACCAATCCATTCGGTTGTGGTGGAACAGTTCCATTTTCTTGTCATTTTTTTTTTCTTTCTAAAGAAAGAAAGAATTTTTTTATTCTCTTTCTCAACACCAGATTTTTTTCCATCATCTTCGCTTTTTTCCCACGTTTCCTTCTTGGGAGTTAAATTTACGTCCCTCTTTTTTCCTTTTTCCCTTTTTTTTCTCTTTTGTTGTTGGTAGAAAATTCTGCCATTTCCACCGATAACAGAAAATTTCGTCTTTTGGGGACGCGTACACAAATTATTGTTTTCATGTTGTTGCTCTGGTTTCGTTCTTGTTTTCGTATAATTATGGACTGATAACCACTCGAAAACGTAGTTAGTTGCGTAATTATTTAAATGGAAATTAGTCAACCACCAAGCCTCTCGGTTCCCTTTCTTATCCTGTAAAAAAATAAATACACACAAACAAAAAAACCCTCTGAATATTCAACAAAATAGAAAAAGAGGAAAAAAAACTTTTCTCATTTGCACAAAGTTTGTCCAGCGTTATTTTTTGTTCCTTTTTTTTGGGGGTAAAGTTACTCTCAAGCTACTTTTATCTTTGAGACTACTTTCATCTTTTTGTTGCTGCAACAGCGTTTTTTGTCGCCTGTTTATTTTTAAGTGAAAGGTGGAAATTCTCAAAAATATTCTCAGTCATTCTGAGAATTTTCGGCCAAACTTAATTATAAGAAAAAATTTGCAAATATTTTTCTCGCTTTTGACCATTAAACAGGAGGTAGGAAAAGTAGTGAGAAAAAAACGGGTTGGGAACAAAAAAAAAAGTAAAGGGAAACCTCAGAATTCGGAAGGAAAGCAAAAAAAAAAAAACCTTATTGAATAATGACCAGTAATGAAGTAATTACTTCAGAAATTCTCTTATTTGTGCTGCGATGAATTTTCGTACAAAAAATTGTTTGTCCAAAAACTGAACGCTCGACTTGATGAGGTGTTCTTGTTTGTTCATTAAAAAGAAATAATGTTTCAGAAAATTTAAAAGAAAGTCCAAATATTATTTGAAAATTTGAAAGGAAATCATTTTTTTTTTTAATAATCTTAATTATTTATTTATTGAGAGGATCGGAAGTTTGGAAGATATTTTACTGATCAATTCATTTTTAAAGTAAATATTTTTAAGCACGCCGAAATTTTTCTTCAAATTGCGACACGTCATATTTTTGATTGGACGGACATGTGACCTCAAACCGGGTCTAAAAAATTCACATTAAAGTCTGGATTGTATTCGAAATTCGAAAGGAAGGAAATGGGAAAATGTTTTGAATCTCGCAATAATATGGATTTTCTAACCTAACATTTTTTTGAACCTTAGCTCAAATAGATTTTCTAAATTTTAGATTTTTTTTTGACCTCATATTTTTTTATTTTATTTATAATTGTAGACTATTTTAACAAGGTGCTAATAAAACAAAGACTTTTTGTTTAATGTGTGTACTAAAAATTTATGTACAAGGATCTACCACAAAATATTTCTTCTTTTCAAGATGCTCGATTACACGACCTCGAAAATGTGGAGGATAACAAAAAGTCATACGGACTGAAGTAATGGGAAATCGGGCTGAAGGAATCACAGAAGTCCCTTTCTTTTGCGGTGATGACTGTGTGACAGAGGACGTTCTCGTGGTTAAGAGTCCCAAGTGTGTGCAATATCTGCTCTGACGCTAAGAATCCTTTTTATGAATTTTTCAAGGATTTCTTCATTACCGTTAAACCTGACAAAAGCCCTAACCCGTTTTGATCAGCTGAAGACCTCCCTAAACGAAGCTCGTCGTTCACTGAGTCTAGGCCCCTTCAAAATTGCCTTATGTAACCTAGAAATGTTTGCTCTTGATAAAAAATAGACGCCTTTTATCATTTCAGATGTCATACATCTGTGAGTTTGGATTCACCAAACTTTACACAAAATTAAATTGCTCCAAATTTCGCTGACCCATTTTTCGTAACACACTACATAATAAAAAAAAATTTGTTCAGTAACTTCACAGAACACGATCACCAACTAATCACCTCCCCCTCCCCCCCTACTCCCTTTATCCATTTATCGAAAAACTCCTTATCAAACTATTATGTGGGAAATAAAGGTCGGCATACTTTTCTGAGTTAATATTCACATTATTCTCCGATAAGAAGACGCACTTTCAGTGGTCAAAATAAGGGGTTCCATCCTCATTAGGCTTTTAGCATACGCGATGACAACGACATTTTAAGTGGATCAGAAAAGGCTGTTCGAGATACCTTCATCAAAATGGGGTCGGCGGCGAAACAAAGTACATGCTGGCAGCGTGGCCCCAGAAAATGGGACAGGTCCTACTTTTAAGCGGACCGACTGTATTAGTCAGAATGCCAAAAACATGCTATGAAAGCGAACTGAAAAACCGCGGCGCGATGTCGGGACGTCTAGTGTTCTTTGAAAATAAAGTAGCGCCACAACCATGGGGTCATTTTGCGAGCTCGAAGTATGATGGTTAAATGAAATTCCCCATTTGTAGGAGCTTGTAAGGACCCAGATCTGCACATCCTACATAATGGTCAGAAATCCTAAGGATGGGTCTATAGCCTCTCTGGAGTAATTTTTGATCTTGACATTATCAGATGGATGATGAAATCCATCACGCCCTTCAAATCTCCAGAAGGGGATAAAAGTATTTTCCCCACCATATTACAGGAAAAATTTTGAAGTATTGACTCTTTTTCTTGCTAAGAAGTGAAATTAAAGTGGTCTTCATATCCAAGGCCGGGGGCCGCTCCAGATTCCTGCAAAAATCCTTCAGACCTATCAGCCTTACTTAGTTTATACTGAATGCTATGGAAAAGGTTCTAGGTCTTCATATTAGATGTGGCATTCCGAGAACTGATCCTATACACATCAATCGGGCAAATCTACTAAAACAGCCGGACTCGTCTACAAATTAGAATAAACGTTTATTGCGTTCGTGGACGTAGACGGGGCATTTGATAACACCTCCTATGCGTCCAAAGAGACGGTGGCTCTACGCAAGAGCAGAATTAGGTCCATGCTTTTTAGTCGCAATATCACAGCTACACGGGGATATGATTCAATAAACTATTAAAGCTGTTAAGAGTTGTCCCCAAGGAGGGTACTATCACTCCTACTTTGCTAACTTTGATGACAGTCTCTTCAAATGATATGCAGCTGTCTTTGCAGTTTCGGGTATGCTGATGATCTGGTCGTCATGACCAGAGGGATTGAAAGCTCTTGTCTTATCTGATGTTCAATACAAGCTAGTTTGGGATATCCTCACGGTCCGAAATCAATTGGCCAGCATAAGCCACTCTTAAAAAATTCATCGTCTTTTCTAAAAAATGGCGACAGAGGTTCTTAAACTCAACAAACCAGACCTAAGGCTACTCACTGGACATAGTCTGTTACGATAACAACAATTGGTCATTTTTGCTCCGAAGAGGACGAAACATCGAAGCATCTACTCTGGGATCTTGGTTTCGGATTCCCAGATTCCTACGAGATCTCCCGGCTATCAACCAATATGATACTCAGGTTCGGTAAAAGCCTCAATATTACTATTATCTAAGTTGGGATATTCGTCACAAAAGACCTTATTGGTCGAAGTAGTGAGAGAGGCTGAACTTTCGGCCTCACTTGCAATATCTGAGGGGGCGCGTGGCTGGTTTGATTGGCATGCTGGTGCGAGTGCTTCGCAAGGAATGGGGACTCCGATCCAGAGCGGTAAAAGTCCTGTATAAGAGTGTGTTTGTTCCGTGTGCTATGTATGCATCGTGTGTGTGGGCTGACACTATGCGCCACAAGTATTCGAGCGTGGGCATAAATTCGGTTCAGCGTTTGGTTCTGTATGCGTGCTTGAATGTGTGTAGAACCGTTTCAACTGAGGCGATGCAGGTTCTCATGGGAGAAATTCCATGGGACCTGAAGGTGCTGCGTGGAAGTATCCACTACCGTCTGCGGCGGGGCATCCCGCTTACCGGTTGTTCGGTTAGGAATGATGAGGTTTAGGATCTTAGTCCGCGCCATCAGCGTGTACTGGTCCTGAACAAAATGTATGAAATATGGCAGCAACGATGGGATGAAAGTGTGAATGGCAGATGGACGCACATGTTCATGGGACGCTGCGTATGGATTTGAGTTTGGTCTGTCCCTTGGGTATTTGCTCACGGGACACGGCAGTATGAATGGGTTCCTGTACAGCCGTGGACTGGCCACGGAGGCTAGATGCCCTTGTGGGGCGGCGGAGGCACCTTCTCATTGTATGTGGCCTGTATGGGGATTTGCGTAACTTAGGTGCATGTGGAATCGTCGTGAATGAGGAGGGTGTGGATGTGAGTGGTGTTTTGGGTGTGAAAGAGAAGTACGAATGCCTAAATAGATTTGCCGTGGCACTGTTTGTGAGGAGAATGAGAATGGTACGTGAATGAGTGCGTGAATGACACGCAGGGTGGCTACAACCGGGTATAATACCAAGGTCGATTCCGGTTGTACCTTCGGGTCTTGGCGAACCCGCGTACCTGAGCTGGCCTAGCGGTGCCTAGGAATTTACAAGATTCCTGACCGTAACTTAATGAGCGGAGTACAAACAAAAGTACTCTTAAAACAAAAATTGGTACCACGGGAATCGGGAGCCCCACAGTGGAATACACTGCGCACGATTGAGGTGAGGCGCCATTTGGCAGCAATGTGGTGGGTATGGTCTCCGGACCGCAGGTGGGAGGTAACTGGCAAATTCTATCTTGCAATTATCTCGGGCACTTGTCACTGCTAATGACAGTAGAGATTTAGATAGTCCTCGCTACCAGCAGGTGGAGTGGTCGGCTTGTAACTGACTACTAACTGCTAACTGCCAGTAATGGTGGTGCGTTGATTGAGCGTATCTCAATCCCTATAGTCGTAGGCGACTCGTGGTCTTGAGGTTTGGACAACCAGGTCACGTTAAATAACAATTTCTAACTGGTCGATATAGTTTTGACACCATGTGCCTCTTGATACACTCCTTATATTATTATTATTATTATTATTATTATTATTATTATTATTATTAAACCACTAATAGTCAACGTGTCCATAAGGTAAACAATGCCACCAATTGGAATTATTATGCATTAAAATAACTCAAAGAAAGACCGTTTGTAAAATGTTTGTTATTTCATTTCCTTTGAAAGGACACTCATTTGATGAAGAATCTAAAGTAAAATGTGTCCTGGAGAGGAATAACAATGAAAAATCGAATCAAGGCATCGACACGAAATTCCTTTGTTCTCCGAACAGACCGACTACTTGGCGTCTGTTGTTAACAGGATTGACCAATCAAAAATGACAAAAATTAATCAAATTCGATTAAAAAACGATACAATTTCCGATTGTGCACGTAAATATGGCTCAAGTGTGGTTTTAGTCATTGCTAAAGAACGGTTCCGGTCACCACTCCAAACCACATCCACCTTCGTCGTTTTGTTCTTTGCCAAAATTACATGTTAACTGATGAGTTTAAGTATTTCCTTTATAATAAAACGATAAGTGAGGTTACGTTCAGTTATTTAAGGACATCGGCTCTTATCTTCTCCTTATCACAGCTCAAAATAATGATGATTGATCGAGTTTTTGTAAAGTATTGATTCTACTTGAGAAGTCGTAAATTTTTTTTGTTTTGCTTTTTTTTGGGATAATGTTCATGACAGATTTTGTATGGAAATATTGAATTTTATGGTAAATTTGAAGTAGTATTTTTAAATATTTTTTTTTCTCAACTTTTTGGAAACTTATAAAATGACAATAAGTCGGAACTAATGAATTGGATCAACGATAGATATAGGCTTGATGATAAATCTAAAATTGACTTGAATGCGAAACAATCAAATAGGAAATGTTGACACCAAAACAGAATCCTTTTCGGATCAATTCTAGTGAAGTACAGTACAAGCTGATCTGACGAAAGGATAATAATATTCTGCTTCAAGTATTTTATTTATGATGAAAGGATTCGATTTGATTTTGGATGTATTTATTCGTGCGTTGTCCAGGTTGACGAGTGTTGAATGCCAAATGCAGTCAGATTGTCCTGTTTTGCATTGAATTAATTGTAAACGAAATACGAAACATCACCAATGAAGATATTATATTTCGAATTTATAGATACCATTCGAACGTATTTATTTATTTGTGAATAGCTTTGCCAACTATTTATGTAAAGTGCTATGAAAACTCTGACCGGCATAGGCATAGAATTTTGTTGAATGAATTTGAAATTCCTAATTTTGTGAGATTGCGGTTTTGTTCCGTACGAGTTATTCTCTAATGCAATCGAAAATGTTTTCCAGGTGAGAATGAACGTAAACATTTCAACCTGCCCTAATCAAATGCTTTATCAGCTCACTTGAAATTGTTATTGAACAAAAGTGGTACTTCAATCAATATGCATTCGTAGTTATTTAAAGTTTGTGATTAGGCCAAATACCATTCACCAAAGTCCTTGCCACAAATCACATTTGTACAGAACTAAATTCGAAATTTTCACCTCCGACCACCTGTCCTTTGCGGATTTTCATATTGTTGTGTCGACAACACAATAGCTTATCTTGGCCTTCATTTATTTACGAACCCATCGAAATGACCAAACATGCAACAAACTAAATATTTCCCATTAATAATTAGCCGATTTATCTATTCTTAATTATTAATTAGTAGAAAATTACTCAAAATATTTCGATATTTAAACTATTTATGCAGCAGATGAAATACGAAATTAGATGGAATTATGAATATTCGGGACGATTGCCTGTTTTTGATTTTACCTATTTTTGGTTTTAAGTCTGCCCGGAATATTGGTAAATTTTTGAAATTATTTTGTCTTTTTATTGGTGAAGGGTTAAGGAGGGGTGACGGTGGTACGATAAAATGTTTGCTGAATTATAGAATTTTTCTTTAAATAGCGTCAAATTAGCAAACATAAACCAACGTGACGTCACGAAAGAAATTGGCAGACGTTGGCTGACGTCTGACATTGATTAACAAAAACTCATGGTATTAGATTGCCAGAGAACTTAGATGTTCCGTCAAGAAAATCTGTCCCAAAGTCAACTGCTACAATCAGCCAATTTTGCCCAAGTGGCTGACGGTGGCTGACGATGGCTGATGACGCACAAATCAGATTATTGACCTTTTTCCTTGACAATTTACAGTATGAAATAAAATAAAAACAATTAAAATGAAAACGTTTATTAATTATTCGAATTATTTTATTTTTCATTTAAAAGAAACGAATTTATGCATTGGCTGAAATGATATAGTAGCTGACTCACCAAAAAGTGTCTGACGGCAGCCAAAAAAGTCACAATCACACTTTTCGGAGGTCAGCAAAAATTGGCTGACTCGTCAGCCAATGCCACAACTTCCTGAATTTTATTTTTTCAAAAGGAATAAACGTCAACAATTTATCTTGAAATTGCGGAAAATTGGCAGACATTAGCCAACATAACGTCACGAAAGAAATTGGCTGCCAGCTGGCCACCGATTGGCTGACGTCTGACATTGACTAACAAAAAGTCATGGTATTAGATTGCCAGAAAACTTAGATGTTCCGTCAAGGAAATCTGTCCCAAAGTCGACTGCTACAATCAGCCAATTTTGCCCAAGATGGCTGACGATGGCTGACGCACAAATCAGGCTATTGAATTTTTTCCTTGACAACTTTCAGTGTAAAATAAAATAAAAACAATTAAAAATGAAAACGTTCATTGATTATTCGAACTATTTTGTTTGTTAATTTAAAAAAAATGAATTTGTGCATTGACTGAAATGATATAGTGGCTGACACACCAAAATGTGTCTGACGGCAGCCAAAAGTCATAATCACACTTTTAAAAGGTAAGAAAAAATTGGCTGATTCGTCAGCCAACGGTACAACTTCCTGAATTTTATTTTTAATAAATTGGCTGACAGCTGGCCAACGAGTGGCTGACGGCTGACGTTGCCTGACAAAAAGTCATGGTACTAGATTGTCAATCGACTGCGACCGTTAGCCAATTTTGACGAAGTGCTTGACAATGGCTGACGCACAAATTAGGCTATTAGGCAGTTAGCTAACTTTTAGTTATTTATAGCAGACAACTTTCAGTGGAAAAAAATTAAAAAAAAAAACATTTTAAAATGAGAACGTTCTGATTTTTTAAAAAAACATTTATTTTTCATTGAAAAAAATAGTTTAGTAAAAAATAATTCAAAATCGGTTTTAGGCAGTGATTTCGTATTGTCACAATGACATGACAGATATGGCTGATGGCGCCGTCAAACATGTCACGAATTCATGCAATGGCTGACATGATACATTGAATAACGAATCAAAATATGTCTGACATCAGCCAACTCTCAGAATTACACTTTCAAACAGTCAGCAAATATTGGATGAATCGTCAGCCAAAATAAGATGGCTGACAAGTCAGCCACTTCGTCAGCCAAAGTCACAAATCAATATTAGACTGTCACCGAAATTAGCGACATCATCGACAGAATTTGCCATTATTTTGATGTCTGACGTCTGGCAATTTCGCTGATCGTCTAGTGACATTTTCAAAAAAATTCTCCAAATTCTCTTTAAGAAAACTTCTTTAAAAAATCCTTTTTTTATTTATTTTGCTTTTAAACAAAATATACAGCAACAATTTTTAACTAGCCGCAAATTAATAAACCCATTATCATTTACAGATCCTTTACTTATTATATTATTTAGACGAAGTGTACAATCCAAAACTTTTATTAATTATCGACTAAATTCGATGAAATTTGTTAAAATGAAAGCATTTTTAAAGGAACAAAAATGTACAAAATCGAAGTTTAATAAAACTAGCATGATTTGATTCATTTAACTTCTAATATGAGCAGTACGAGTTGTCGGGATAATTGAAGCTGGAGTAAAGGATAGCAAATAGTGAAATGAGATTTAGTGAAATAAGAGACAAAATAAAGCGATAGAATAGGAGATTGTGTGGCGGTGGTTTGGGTTAAAGGACTACGAATCATCAGGATTAGTAGTTGAGAAGATTTTTGGCTCGAAGCGGTGGTATGAATCTGATCTGTAATGAGAGAAAACATTCTCGGATAAATAAAGTTGCGAAAAGATTTTCATGTTTTTCACTAACGATAACTAACCATCCAATCCTATGAAGAGTATCGACTTAGTATCTTCGAAAATGGAATAAATTAGTATAGACGTAGTCGTACTCAGAACTCAGGACTCACGACTATAGTTCGTACTAGTATGCATCCTGGTTCAAGTAGAAGAGCAGCCGAAACGTAAAATTGACTATCTCGAAAAAGGAAATAATGAAATCAGATTACATGGAAAACTTTTCGATAACAGAATTCGCTTCTAGGAATGAAATTTGCACTATCCTGGAGGTATTTGGAGGAATACGAAAAAGCAGATTTAGATTTTTTTCTTTTTCTTTCTTGCAAAAATTGTCAATAGATACGTTAAGGTGTGAATATGGTAAGTCAAATCACATACGACCGATAATGGATGCGGACCTATTCACGTCTCTTTTTTTTTTGTTGTGTGTACATTTTTAATGTTTTTCCTCAATATTCTGTAGGCGATTTTAGTGATTATTTTATTTTATCAAATATTTTTATTTTTTAATATTTCTGAAAATTCTCTTTTTATAAACAGAAAAGCATTTGATAAAGTAACTGCAGATGTTCCGGATTTCCGCCAAGTTCTAGCATAACAAGTTAATATAAAACCACCTATTTTTTAAAGGTTTTTTTTCATTCTTATAAATTGTATTTTATTCCGATATGGTCAAGTTGATTTAGGTTAATTTTTTAAAGATAGAAGAAATATCAAACTTCAATTTGATTATGAAAAATTGTGAAATTATTATATGAGATCTTAGAATAGAAGATCTAAAACGCAAAAGTATATCGCTTCCAGATCTCAAGTAGAAAGTTCATATTCTATGGAGAGAAATATATCAGGTAAAAATCTCGAAAAACGGGAAAAAATGAATCCAGAACTTGAAACAAAAAAAAAATTTGCATTTCAAATCTCAGAATTGTTTTTTCACGTTACATTAGGCGTAGGTCTATAACAAAAAACGCTCGAGTCTTATACTCAACAAGAAAAAAATACTGTGCACACATAAGACAAAAAAATTTAAGAAATACCGAGCATAGACTTACAAAAACAAATTTCGATCCTAGATTCCTATAAAAAAAGGAATATTGAGCTCATATCTCAACAACAGAGGACTATTGAGTCCATGAGTAGAAGAAATTCCGAGGTTAGATCTCAAGATAAAAGAAATATTGAGCTGAGACCTAAACGAACTGAAATGCATCAATTTCAGATGTTTAAGAATGAACTTCAAGGCCTTGATCTCAATAGAAAAAGAATATTGAGCCCAGATCTCAAGAACAGAGGACCATTGAGTCCATGAGTAGAAGAAATTCCGAGACTAGATCTCAAGATAAAAGAAATAGTGAGCTCAGACCTTAACAAGTGAAATTTTAGGCCTTGATCTCAATAAGAAAAGAATATTGAGCCCAAGTCTCAAGAACAGAGGATAATTGAGTCCATGAGTAGAAGAAATTCCGAGACTAGACCTCAAGATAAAAGAAATAGTGAGCTCAGACCTTAACAAGTGAAATTTTAGGCCTTGATCTCAATAAGAAAAGAATATTGAGCCCAGATCTCAAGAACAGAGGACAATTGACTCCATGAGTTGAAGAAATTCCGAGACTATCATAGATCTCAAGATAAAAGATATATTGAGCTCGAACCTTAACAAGTGAAATTTTAGGCATTGATGTCAATAATAAAAGGATATTGAGCACAGATCTCAAGAACAGAGGACAATTGAGTCCATGACTAGAAGAAAATGCGGGACTAGATCTCAAGATAAAAGAAATATTGAGCTCAGATCTAAAAGAACAGGGGAAGGTCGATTCCAGAATTAAACGAATGAAGTTTAAGGCCTTGGCACTTATGGGAAATGAATATTGAGCCTAGGTCTCAAGAAAAGAGGAGCATCGAGTCCATACCTAAAAAAACTGCGAGCCCAGACCTCACGATAAAAGTAATATTGAACCTAGATCTACAAGCACAGAGGAACGTCTAACTCAGACTTGAAAGAACGATACTTTAGGCCCTGATCTCAATAATAAAGGAACATTTTTTTTCAAAAAATGTGTCACATCGACTGCATAATTAAAAGAAATTTTGAGGATAGATTTATTGAGCCCAAATCTTAAAGAATAGAGGAATATTTATTCCAAACCTATAAAAATAAAATTATGAGCCTAGAAATCTATAATAAATGAATATGGAGCCCAGATATCAGGAAAAAAGGAAATTCGAGTGCATATCTAAAAGAAAAATGAGAGACTGTACCTCAAAATGACAGGAACCTTAAGTACAGGCCTAAAAATTATTAGAGGAATATCGATTTCGAACCTAAAACAGTAAAATTTTGGACCTAGACCTCAACAAGTAATGATTATTGCGCCTGGATCTAAAATAAAATAGATGAATAGCGAGCCCATAACCAAGAGTAATTTTCTTAATAAAAGAATAGTATTTTGAGCTTAGATGAATAATGAGTTCAGATTTGAAGAGACCAAAAATATTGAGCTCAAATCTCAACGAGAATAGTAAGAGTTCACATCTTAAATAAGGAAATTAGAAATTTTCACTGAAATTGGTATTGTTTGACATTTTGCACGCTTTCGACCGTGTATGGCACGCTCGATTACTGTGGCTGTTAAAGTGAGTCCTACCCTCTGGTTATTTCCGTATCCTAAAATCCTATCTCTCAGACCAATTATATACCTAATCTGATATTTATCCTTTTTTCAGCCGGTGTTCCTCAGGGAAATATGCTAAGTCCAAGCCTTTACAATATTTACACCGACGATATTCCTTGTCACAGTGATATGCTTTCCGCAACATTTGCTGACGATACGGCCATCCTTACACATCACATAGATCCTTCCACAACTATCAATATCCTACAGAACCACATCCACTCCTTAGAAGCCTAGTTCAAAAGGTGGAGAATGAGGGAAAAAATGTGCTCATGTTACTTTCACAAACTGTCGAGAACAGATTCCCAATGTAATCCTTAACGGTAGTAATAGTCCACAAAAAACGAGTGTGTTGGAGCTTTGATACGAACTTAAGGGACGATCCAAACAACTACTACGACTCCTAGACAGTACCTCAAAACTGGTAAGAATAAGCAAACTATAACTAGACAATACGGTACTGAAACCGATAAGGGACAAGTGGACAAACCCCTCACAATTCTAAATCCTTCAAAAAATTATCAATGCCCCCTTTTATGTTCGAAACGCTGTTATCCATCGTGACCTAAACATTCAATTTGTTCATAAACTGTGCATCTCCCATCATTAAAAATTCCACTCGCGTCTCTCCTACCATCCTAATCCTTTACCAACCTTCCAAAAAAACTGATTTTTATAAAACGACGCATATTCCAAAAATATTTTTATAACAAAAAAAAACCAAAAAAATAAAAAATTAAATAAAATTTAAAAAAATAATCCTTCTTTAAATAGAAGATTCGGAAATGAATTTCAATAAGAAGAAAAGTAACAAGGCTGTCTATTTTTAAAAGAAAGCTTCGCTTCAGAAAGCGGAGAAATTCAATGTAAAATAAAAATAAAATAAAAACAGAAAACACCAAAGAATATGGTTTTAAAATGATCCCTTATCATGGATATTAATCCAAATTGATGGGAAATTAAATGGAAATTATTTCACTACATTTGCTCTGAGCAATCAAGAAAGAGAAACAAAAAAAATATATATTTTTCATAATGGATAAGAGATGGGGATGCAGAATCAAAAATGAATAGGGGGAATTTTCCATTTAAGGAAAAGAGAAAAGGACTCAACTTGCGTACAGAATAGGCAGATCTGAACAAGATGATAATGTCGCCTGCATACTTTAAGAGAACGCAAAAATTTGTATTTTTTTTTTTTTTTTTGGTTGGATGGAATTAAGTCTTGTCCACGGCACACAATTGATCGATTCTCAAAAGTAATCGAGGCGAAAAATATGAGGAAGCAATTGTGGTGGTAATCTATGTCTTCCATTTCTAAAAGGTACTTGTCGTTAGTCTCTGCAAACTCAACCGAACTAAGTCAAAGTGAAAAATGAGAATCAGAATGAGGAATGGTCAGGATATAAAAAGTATCGGAAAGGCATTGGAGTTCGACGAGAAAATATACGGAAATTATACGAAAGTGATATTAGAGGAGTCGATTGTGGTCCCTTAAATTATACTTAAATAAATCGACCGCAATAAGGGATTCTTTTCACGCAACTGTAGAAGAGAGCGTGACACACTCGAAGTGAGGATAGTCATAAATTGTCAACATCTGGAAGTGAATATAAAAACGGAAAAAAAAATGCCAAGATGAGAACAGATCAACAGACAACAATCCCCTGTTCGTCTTATTCATATCAATAAATCGAAAAAGGAAGAAAAAAAGAAGAAAAGAAAAAATTTCCCTCATTTTTCTGAAACTACAAGAATTTTAAGAGGAGGACTTCCAATGCCCAGTTTAATCATCTCATAAATCGAATATAAAGCAAAGTCCTTGACATTATTGTAGTGTTTTTGGTTTTAAGTCTGCCCGGAGTATTGGTAAAAATTTGTAATTATTTTTTTTTAAATTTTGGTTTAAGGTTAAAGGAGGGTGGGGGTAGTACGATAAAAAATTATTTTGAAAAAAACAGAAAGAAACGTCAACATTAGCCAATGAAAATTCTCTCGAAAGAAATTGGCTGACAGATGGTCAACGAGTGGCTGACGGCTGACGTTGACTGATAAAAATTCATGGTATAAGATGGTCAGCCAAATTGGCTGATTCGTCAAGAAAATCTGTCCCAAAGTCGACTGCTATCGTCAGCCAATTTAGCCAAAGTGTCCGACTGTAGCTGACATACAAATTAGGCTTCATGGCAGACAGTTAAACAGTCAGCCATTTTTGAGTTTGACATATTGACAGATGGTGTTGTTCTTAGTTTTCGGTGTGAAATAAAATTAAAAAATTTGTGAATTGATTTTTAAAAAATTTTTATTTTTCAATTAAAAAAAAAAAGTTTAAAAAAAAAATTTCAATTTGACTTTGGGGCAGCGATTTTGTATTGTCACAATGGCATGACAGACGTGGCTGACGTCGGTCGTCAGTCATATCACGAAAGTCATAGTGACGATGTAAGGGAAGTGCGTGAACTGTTATTCACAGGTAAGAGTAATCCTTATTCGCTGTTGTACAGAGTGGCCACTGATACTTATTTTAGTGAATAGCGCATTGCTTCGGGATCAAAAAAACTTATTTTAGTGAAAGAATCAATTTTTCAAACTCAGGGAAAATACTGTCAGAGTATCTGCGGAACCTAATTGGCCTGGTTTGAAAGAACTGGATCAGTCCGTGGTTTACCGCGAAGCGGGCCTAAGCGCACCGTTCTTGAGGTCCACAAAATTCTTGACTTATTGCCAGAAAATTGCTTCAGAAGATTCTGAAACTGGATTTAAAAATGTTTTCAAAAAAATCCAATTGATCTAAGCTTCACTGGAGTATGCCCAATTTGATTTTAATACCTACTCAGAGATAACAAGAACTGTTGGAACGACCCATTTCCATTTAAACGAGTACATCAACAAACAAAACTGCAGCTCTTAGGGTACGGAGCATCGCCGGGAATTAGATCAGCATCAATTGCGTCTCCAAAAATACACTGTTTGTGGCGGTATTATTGCTGAAAGAGTTATCGGACAGTATTTCTTTAAAAATAGAGAAGGTCAGCCAGAAACAATCAACTGAGTTAGGGGGGATCCGCTTCACTTTTTTAAAAATTATTTTAAGTCCAAATCTGCTCAATTTACTGCATCCGTCAGGCGGTTGCGTTAAATTTGCTGCATTGGATTAGTGGTGTTAGCATTGGGTTGTATACGATTTACAGCTTTCTTACAGTATTAGTGGACAGACCTATAGGCTATTTACAGATGTTCGCACAATGCCCAATGCCAATACAAATGCAGCAAATTTGACGCAATCCTCTGACGCATGCAGTAAATTGAGCAGATTTAGACTTAGAATAATTATTCTAAAATTGAGACAGATCCCCTCATTATAGGCTCATTTTTGGAAATTTTTCTATACTCCGCGGTCGAATCGGGAAGTATTTTTAAAAGAACGAGTTTACGCAAATAAATCTCGAAGAATTCAAGAACGTAAGGATAATATTCGAACCAAAATACGACGTTTAGAAGCTTGAAACCTAGATTTACGGTCGTGGAAAATTCTGTGCTAAGAGCCTGTATTAGTGACCTGGACACTTGTGGTCTTTTGAAGGATGTTGTTTTTTACACATTATACTACAAAAAAAATCCAT
The DNA here is from genome assembly GCA_958298945.1 of Atherix ibis. NCBI lineage: Eukaryota > Metazoa > Arthropoda > Insecta > Diptera > Athericidae > Atherix > Atherix ibis. Next base: position 117,992,507 of record OY282605.1, on the reverse strand, counting down.
TAATTATATTTTCAAATAAAATAAAAAATTTGAAAAAACGTTTGTAAAAATTTGCAAAATTGTTGATGGTCCTTCCTATAAGGACTACAAGGATATTATAAGTGAGCTAATATAAAAATAGTAAAAAGAGTGCTTGATGCTCTAAGGATTCTCTCTTATAAATTTTTTTCATAACAACAAGGACATTAAAAGGACTAGAAGAACAATAAAAGTGAGTTTATATGAATGTAGAAAATGGGCCTGATCTCTCTAAGGATTCTTTTACAGGAAATTTTTTAACTTTTTTCACGAGAAATATAATAGAACGTATTGGAAACTTGTTTATTGGAGGGATATAAAAAATGTACTAGAATGTATTAGAGACCGTCTTATTTAAAGGACATTAAGGACCTTAATCTATGATGAGGCTAATTTAATTTTCGTAATTTTTATACGACCAATTTTTTTTTTGAAAATTAAGCTAACAGCTTCGCTAAGTAAGCAAAAATGTTGATGGTTCTATGTTTAAGGACTACAAGGACATTATAAATGAGCTAATATAAAAATGATTGGTCTAAGAATTCTCTTTAAAGGAATTTTTTTTACAAGGAAAAAACCATTGGAGACTTTTTTATTTCAGGGATATAAAGGACCTTTAACTCCTAATGCAGATTATATAATTTTCTAAATTTTTATGGAAAACAATTTTTATATGAAAATTAAGCTGAATGCCAACTCAGTTTGCAAAAATGTTGATGATCCTTTCTACAAGGACTAGAAGGATATTAAAAGTGAGTTTATATAAATCTAGAAAATGTGTTTGATCTCTCTAAGGATGATCTTACAGGAAATTTTAATTTTTTTTCATGACAAAAATAATGTAACGTATTGGAGACTTTTTCATTTCAAGGATATAAAAAAGGTCCTAGAATGTATTGGAAACTGTTTTATTTAAGGTACATTAACGGCCTTAATCCCTGATGTGGCTTATATAATTTCCTTAATTTTTATAGGAACAAAATATTTTTCGAAAATGCAGTAAGCAAAAATTGTTATGGTCCTACCGTTAAGGACTACAAGGACATTAAAAGTGCGCTAATATAAAAGTAGAAAGAGTACTTGATCATTCTGAGAGTTTTTTCTAGATCAGAAAATTCTCCAAAGGTAATTTTTTTCACATAGGAGACTTTTTTATTTCAGGAATATCAAGGACTAAGAAATTATAATAAACTGTTTTATTTGAGGGATATTAAGGGACCTTTTAATCCTGATGCAGATTATATAATTTACTGAATTTTTATAGAAAACAATTTTTTTCCAGAAGAAATATAAAAGATCGTATTGGAGACTTTTTCATTTCAGGAATATAAAAAAGGTCCTAGAATATATTGGAAACCGTTTTATTTAAGGGACATTAAGGACCTTTAACTCATCAATTTTTATGGAAAACACTTTTTTAATGTAAATTAAGCTGATCCCTCACTCAATTTGCAAAAATTGTTGATGATCCTTTCTATAAGGACTACAAGGACAATATATGTGAGTTAATATGGATCTAGAAAGAGCATTTGATGTCTCTCTAAGAATTCTGTGTAAACCATAAATAAAAGGTAACATACCAAATGCTATTATTCTATAAGTAAAATTAACTATACCAGCCAAAATAACTCAGGACAGATGGAGGGCAATCCTTTAATTAGGTTTCCAAATAAAATAGAAAAGAATTTTCAAAAAAAAGAAGCGTTTTTTAAAGTTATTTTTGTTTCAAGTCATTCAGTCTGTCTTTCACTGACAGGGTCATAGTAAAAATGGAATAAAACTAATTTTTTCCTATTATCGCAACTATTGCACACATAAAAAATAATCCTTTTTTGTGATTATGGTTGTCTTCGTATTTGGTTTTTTTTATAGACTATTATTGTCATCACCTCACTCATTCAACTGTCATAATACTCATCGAATCATAATAATAGTAATCGTTGAATATAATGCGGTAAAGTTATTCCTATTCTAATGCTATTATTAAAAATATATTGCCGTGAAAGCTTAAATATAAAAAAAAAAAATATTTTAAAAAAAAAACACATTTAATAGAGTCTAGAGGGAATAACTGAACAAAGGACGACAGGCGAAAACTTCATTTTACTACAGCTTTTATCGTTTGGCCTCAATAAATTGCTAAACCACGCGATTCGATCACCCATACTCTTGATGGTAAAGAAAGAAAAACTAAAGGAACAGGATTTAATAATGATGGAAGGAGAGAAACCAAAATTGTTGCAATTAGAGAAAGAAGGGATAAAATGGATACTCACCCATTTAACGATAGAAATCGATCAAATTCACACCCATTTTGCCATCGGTTTTTATTGTCACCGCAATTTTCCACAAGCAATAATTGTGAATTGAAAATGCATGACAACAAAGTCTTGCTTATAACGACTGAGGAATAGTCGATTGGGTTTTCGAAAAGAATCCTCAAAACTAGTTTAGGGTACTTCTGTGTTTATAGTAGGTACTTTAACAGCAAAGGATACAACGTATACAGTCTCGTAAGTGCGTAGAAAGGCAACACCAAAAAAAAAACGTTATTACTTTCTCGTTGGTATTAAGGACACAAAATGAGCATGAGGAAGGGTGTACTATAAAAAAAACATTTTCTTTCCTCTCAACCAGTTGGTTTTTATTCCATCTACCATCAATAAGTCAAAGGCAAAGACACCTCCTCTATTCATGCAGTCTTCGAACAAGTTATCGATAGACAAAAAAAAAAGGTCTGCTACTATACAAAAATGGTGTCGATAGTAAAGAAATTTTCATGCTTAATAATTTCTATAGTTTATGGGACACTGAAAATATGCTACGAGGCTGACTTGGATTGATGATGATGGCATGCATACTATTGTGACTGTGCACAGGAATTCATCGATGGAAGTTTGTTTTGCTCAACAACAACCTTCTTCCGTGCAGTAATAGTTTTTTCGTGTCTATATCGTGTCTTGTCAAATAAAAATTTTCTTCATACTTTATTTTTTCGTAATTATTTACTTCGCCTGATCCTTAATGGATTAAATTTATAGTAAATTTTTCACTTTGACATTATAAGTGAGGATCTTGTCTTGCACAATATAAGAAGCCAGGCACTTTTTAACAAAAGGACTCAGTTTGTAACCGTCAAGCAATTTTGACAAGCAACTTCTCAGCATATTATCACCTTTCCTTTACCATTTATTAACCCCATACCCCCCTTCCCTCTCAAAAATAGACACTACTGAAATTATCATTCGTGCGTATAATTCATCCCTTCATCATGATTTTATCATGTGCACATAATAATATCCTTCCATTCTTATCCTTTGAATGTTACTTGGCTATGACTGTCTTTTTTTCGTTTTAACTACCAGCTCCTTATTTAAGGACACTTACTATTATTATTATTTTTTTCTTTTTTTTTGGTTCGTTCTAATAACGATTTAAGGGTAAAATATTTTTCGATTGTGTCTACACTTAAGTGTCAATCATGTCTTATTTATTTAGAAAATTATGATGGTTTTTTTTTTTAGCTATTGTTGTCGTTGTTGTTCGATTTTATTTTTGTATTTTTATAGTAAAAAGGACACATTTTCTAATAAATTACTTTATTTTGTTGTTGCTGTTTTTATTATTGCCGTTTATGGATTTGTCGAATTTATTAATTTTATTCTATTGATAATCGCACAGAAAAAATTACACCCTCCATACCCCCCCCCCCCAAAATGCAAGAAAATACCTTAACAGAAAAAGATTGTGGGTGACGGTGTTTTTTTTTGGGGGGGCGGGGGGGTATGACAAGTAATATTAAGAAGCAATAAATCGAATAGATTCGTAAAGAAAAATGATAGAAAATTGTACAGACAATAAAATTTTTTTCTAACAAAATTGTCTAAGTGTCCTTCGATTAATGGTCTGTCGGTGTATTTTCAAAACATGTCAGAGAATTTAAGTGCTTATTCAGGTAATGTCAAAGTTTAAGTTCAAATGTCAAATGAACGTTGCAAAGTATCAGAATTTTCCAAAAGTTTTTTTTTTCTATTTTGTTTTGATTTGCTTATAAGTGCAGAAAACCCAGTGCTAATTAGTTTTAGTGGTACTACAAACCAAAGCGAATATAGATTTTTTTTAGAAATAATTTATAAACAATTTGTTTTTTTTTTTTTATAATAAAATGTCCACAAAAAAATTATTTTCAAATTGAGTAGGAATAAAAAAAAAACGCTTTTTCTCACTTAAATCACTTCTAAATTAGACCATGAAAAAAGAGTATTTCTACCGGTAACTGATGCTACATACCAAATAAAATACAGGTTTAGGCTAAGATTAAATCTTTCCGGAAGTGCTACAATTATTTTCGAGCAAAATGTTCGTCTCAATTACGAGGTCTGTTCAAAAAGTTGTGTATATTCGATTTTCGATTTTTTTTGTGGTGTTGTGTTGGTACTCATGTTTCTCACTGATGCCGAGAAGTTCGGCCATTTTGAATGTTCAGTTAATTTTTGACAGTTGCTTTCGTCTTCGATTTTTGCTCATTTTTGACCAAAAACAGCATCGCATTAACATTGCTAAGAAGCTGTTGGACTCTGTCCGCGACGACCCAAATTTGCTTCAGAGGGTCATAACTGGTGACGAATCATGACGTGGAAACCAAAGCCCAATCATTCCAATGGAAGTTGCAGCACGAGCCAAGACCGAAAAAAAGGTTTTACTTACAAGTTTCTTCGATTGCAGGGGCGTGGTGCATCATGAGTTGATGCAGGGTTCCACAGGGTAGAACGGTCAATAAGGAATATTACCTTTCCTGCCAGTAACGCCCGGATTTGTTCCACAGGGTAGAACGGTCAATAAGGAATATTGCGCAAAGCAATCTGACAGAAACGCCCGGATTTGTGGAAGAACAAAAATTGGCTTTTGCACCATGATAACGCCCCTGCTCACGCATCGTTGCATTATTATTACACTAATAATGCCGCAGCCACCGTATTCCCCAGATCTGGCCCCCTGTGCCTTTTTCTTATTCCCGAAACTGAAGAGCCCCATGAAAGCACGACGCTAAGGTACGATTGATGATTTTTTGAAGTGCTTCGAGGATTGGAAAAAACGCTGGCAGAAGTGTATAATATCTGGTGGGGATTACTTTGAAGGGGACAAAATAGATATTCATGAAAAAATAAATAATTTTTGAAAAAACATCAAATTCGCGATAGTTTTTGAACAGACCTCGTATGTCTAAATTGGACGAAATTTTTAACACCGATTGCAACATCATTCGAGAAATTATTGTATCAGCTCGAGCTTTTTTGTTTGAGTCTTCGAAGGGTAAGTGAAAAACTCTCGGTCACCATCTCGAACCTCGAATGATTTTCAAGAAGCGATTACGCATGAATTCGATGAAAGTTCGTCCAGTCAGAATTTGTTCGCGTAATGAGTGGAAAGTTGTTCGATCACTTTTTGGAACTAGGTCTCGCCATGAATCGCTAAATAAGATACGCCAATATCGTTTGTCTCGAAGAACCCACATTATTGCTTCATAATGGCATTCGAGCATTTACAATTGAGGCGATTGTAAATGATCAGACCACATTTTCTGACATTCGAGCATTTACAATTTGAGGCGATTACACCATACGAGCTAATATCGATATTTTGTTCGTCTCGAACATGCTCGATCGAGAGGAAATGTTCGTCGAACATGTTCGAGCATATATTACAGAAAAAGTGGAAGATTTTTCTTAAAATTCGAGTATTTCTCGATTGGTGTAATTTTAGCTTTAAATTTTGAGCGATCGCAAATACGAGTTCAAAATTAGGTAAAAAATTTTCTTACTTTTTCTATCCAATTAATAACTGGTATTACAATCCAAATTCAATTTTAAAAAACTCCTAAAATAATTTCGGCCGAAAGAGTATTTTTAACAATAACTGATACTACAGTCCCAAAATACACATTTAAAATTTAACCTTATTTTTACAATACAAAACCTACTTTTTCTATCCAATTAACAACTCACACTACAATCCAAATTCAATTTTAAAAGATCCACAAATAATTTCTGCCAAAAGCTTATTTTTATTTAACATAAACAAATATTTTATTTCGTAAATAATTTGGTAAACAATTTTTTTGTGGCATCAAAAAATGACTGGTATTACAACCCAAATTTAATTTCAATAATTTTTGATAGACAAAATCCGATTTAACAGAAATTTTCTTTCATTGTTTTTGTATTTTTTGGTCTCTTGTTAATTTACTACAACCCAAAATTGATATTTTTTCCATAAAAACTAAGACATTTACTGATACTACAATCCAAAATCTGTTAGTACTAAATTCCAAAGAATTTTTTTCTATTTCAATTGAAACCGTCGCGTCAGAATAGTTTTAATTAGAAAACTATCTCTTATTGAGTGTGAAGAAAAACTAAACCATTTTCTTGGGGTTGACTTTAGCATAAATCGTTTGTCACAGAAACACAAGGAAAGTACTATTAAAATAACAGATTAAGAGTTGGGGTTGTCGTAAACTTTAGTAATAAATACAATTTTCAATCAACAGGTGAATAAAAATAATTTCATTTTCTTCTCAAGTACATTTGAACCACCAATTCTGACGAAGTGAAGACATTACTCCATTTCGATTCTTTTCGTTTCCCTAACACCATATAATCGTACGCGTACAGAAAATAACTTTATATTATTATCCGTCATTAAATCGGAAATTTCAAAGAATCTACTAAATATAAGAAGATCAAAAGAACATATCGCATTCCAAGAAAGAGGTTTGCAATTATTTTTTAATTCGAAAATCTTAAAACGAGCATGTACAAAGAGAAAATCAATTGTGCAAAAATAAGGAAAAATCTTTGTGAAAATGAACACCACACAGAATACGCACTTTCAATAACATATTGTTGTGGGTGGTAAGAAGCAAATTCGGCTATAAAGTTAATAAATTGAATTTTCGATAATACCATGAGAATTTATTACGTTAAGTTTTTTTTTTTGCTGGGGTTTTTCTGTATCGAATTTTTATGGATAATTATATCTTATTTCAGATATTTTTATTTAAAAAAAAAATAAGTAAAAATACCAAATTAAAATATGGTGGAGTTATGGTAATTTAATACGAGCTTTGTGGTAATAATTTTATTTGATTTTCTTCTAATTAAATTGTAAATTATTCGAATAAGTTTGAAAAATAAAACTTACAATAAAAAATTCAATATTTTCGCACTAAACCAGAGCGGCACTCAAATTCATTAACAATCAATTAACCAGCGCCATCTGTTAGCAAACAGATGAACAAAAGACAATTTCGACTAGAATATGATATTAAGGGTCCAAAATTATTAAAAATTTTCTCGAGTTTCAAATTTTTGACCAATTAAAAAAATATTTTTTTTATAATTTTTGACAGATTAAAAATTTGTTAATTATTCGAATATACTTGAAAAATACACTTACAATAATATTGACGGTTTAAGGAGAGAAATTTTTTAAATATTTTTGCACTGAAACATAAATTTCAAAATTTATTGAAAAGCAAATAACCAGCGCCATCTGTTAGCAAACAGATGAAGTCGCATTTTAAATAGAGTTAATTTATTACTAACGCCATCTATTAATAAAAAATATAATTTCGACTAGAATATAATATTGAGGGTCCTAAATTATAAAAAATATTCTTTGGAGTTGGATATTTATTAACCAATTAAAAAAATTATTTACCCTTAAGGATAGTAATTTTTTTTAAATATTTTTGTACCGCACTACAAAGCAATTAACCAGCGCCATCTGTTAGCAAATAGACGAAGTCCAATTTTCAATAGAGTAAATTTTAATTTTTCTAGTACATTTTCTTCTAGAAACTACCTTTTCGGTAAATAATTTTTCTAGCAGAAACTTTTTAGTAAAATTTTTGGAACGAAAATAATAACTTTTCGATAAAAAAATTACTGCAGTAAACTTTTCTAGTACATTTTCTCAGTACATTTTTGTTGCTAGCAAAACTTTTTTAAAGGGCATATTTTTGTAATGCAAATAATTAGAAAAAATTACGCGTATGTTGTCTGCTGCTAGAAAAAAATTCAATTTTATATGAATTTTTTTCTGCTAGAAAAAAATAAAATTTTACTAGAATTTTTTCTGCTACAAAAAATTTAATTTTACTGAATTTTTTTTGCAAGAAAAAATTTAATTTTACTGAAATTTTACTAACGCCATCTATTGACAAAAAAAGACAACTTCGATCACAAAATTAAAGATTCTAAATTATATGTAATAATTTCTGCAGCTTCAAATTTTTGATCAATTACAAAATTTTAAACAAAACTAAAAATTACAAAAAGAGATAAAAGCTGATATTTCTCAACAAAAAAAAAATTCCACATGAATTTTTTCCTTCAATAAATGGTAAATTCTGATACATTTCCAAAAAAAATCCTATTTTATCGAAGCTCCAAATTTTCTTCTATATTCGTCGTTTACTATAGCTTACAGTAAACTTGATTTAGCCGATTTGCGTGTTTCAACTTTCAGTATTTCATTTTTTCCGATATTACATTTATTTTTTTGCTGTCGATATATGAACCAATTTTAGTGACTAAATTACTATAACAAAATGTGAATAAATAAGAAAATGACTTAGAAAATGAGAATAGGAAATATGTACTTGTAAGTCTTTAAAAAAAAAGGAAATGAAGAAGAAAAAAACAAGCATAAGAGACTAAAGGAAATAAAAAATAAAAGCGAGGAAATATTGAACAAGAAACTCTTAAGCAATTTGTGTTCAACTTTATTGCCTTTTCAGAGTATAAAAAAGGAAAATTTCATTTCGAATCGAATTGATTACAAATTTATTATTAATGAAGGGTGTAGTCTCCACTTAGTAGAGGGGAAACAGACCATAAATGGGGGCGGCGGCGATTGAATTCTATATTATTGGGTGGCTGCTTTTTGTATACGGTTTATTTTTTTCTTCCTTTTTTTTCTTCTACAACAATAATCATCGTTACATAGTTATTTAGTTGAAAATATTCAAATATAAAAGCAGAAGGAAAAAAAATCCGTATAAAAATGTAAAGAGAAAAATATAATAACGAATAGAAATTTAATGGCGCGCAAAAAGAAAATGGAGAATGAAAAATGGCGAGAGTTAAAAGAAGATGGCGTAAGTGGTGGGTGATGGTGCGTCGCAAAGACTGCCGCCATTAGTATCGCCATCGCTAAAATTGTTGTTATAGTCATTAATAGGCAATAAACAAAATAATAATTTAATTTTATGAACTTTTTTTATACTCTTTTAATAAATGGTTTATTTTTCTTATATTTCTTTTTCCTGTTTGTTTTTTTTTTTTTTTTTTGAATCTTTTCAATTGGAAGGATTCAAGGATTCTATTTGAATCCTTGAATTTCTTTTAAGTTATTTTCATCTTTGAATAAATATTCTTTAAAAAGTTAAGAGAAAACATTACAGATAATTTTATTTATAAAAATATATTAATAAAAAAAAGCTTAAAAAAAATATTTTCGTATCTCTTCCTCTCTTTCTCTGTCATTCTTTTTTTACGGAAAAAAAAATTTAACAAAATACTTTTTATCACGTTTATTATTTTTCAAAAATATACTCAAATTGAAGGTCTTAATAGAAAATAAACAAATATAATAAAGTAAATCCTTTTTTATACAATTGAATTGATAAAATGCAAAGCCTTTTTTTTAAATCACTCAAAAATGGTAACAAACAAAAATAAAATTAAGAAAAAATATTTAAATGTAGGGGTCTGAAGGGGTCTGAAGGGGTCTGAATGGAAATAAGGGACTAATTGATGTGCTGAAGGAATTTGGAGAGTTTCTTTTAGTATACATAAAATTATGAAGTAATAAATTCTATATTTTAAAAAATTAAAATGGCGGATAAAAATATTTAATGACAAGTGCTCGGTTTTAGACCCAAATTATTTCCATAGGTTTTCTGTCGAAAAGGAGCATTCGCCTAGAACACAACGACCTCGGATGACAACAGGTTGATTTGTATCTGATTTTTTTTTTCATACCATTTGAAAGACCTCTAATTAGGAACTTAGCAAAATCTGACTTCTTCCTTCAAAAGAAATGGGTTCTAAAGGGTAAAAAAATATTTTATTTTAGTCCAAAAATTACCTCTAGAGACCCCTAAATGACTTCTCACTTAGTCGATAAAATGTCAAATAAGTTGAGACAGCGAATTATAAAATTCGATAACTTCCAAGAAATTAAAGAAAAAATTGTCATGATTTATTGGAAATTGGTTTTTTTTGTTTGTTGATATTTTTGGTGTTGTAAGTTCAAAATGGTTTTTTATACAAAAACGTAAAGGGTTATTTGGAATTTCGTGTAATGAAAAATTTTATGAAAGGATTACTCTTAAACTATAGCAGTTGAATGCAAGTAGACGGTTTGATTTATCAAAGAAGGAGATTCGATACTGTAAATCCAAAATGGGTTCGACCAAGTAAAGCAAGTTTTTTCATATTTTTTTTCTATTTTTTATAATAAGCAAAAAATAAGAATTCAAAAATTAACAAAACTAAAGAAAAAATTATTAGGATTTATGGGAAATTGGTTTTTTTGGTAGTTTTGGTGCTGTAAGTTCAAACTGGTTTTTTTATACAAAAATGTAAAGGCTAATTTGGAATTTTGTGTAATGAAAAAAATGATTTTATAAAAGGATTATTCTTAAAATATACCAGTTGAATACAAGTAGAAGGGTTGATTACCAAAGGTGCAGACTCGATACTGTAAGTCCAAAATGGTTTCGAGCAAGTAAAGTAATTTTTTTTTTACATTTTTTTCTATTTTTTTATAATAAGCCACGCCAATTAAAAAAGAAGAATTCAAAAATTAGGATATTTTTTTGTTAGAAAAAATATTCACAACGTCAAAAAGAAAAAAATTGTTTTTTTTTGTAATTTTGGTGCTGTAAGTTCAAAATGGTTTTTTTTATACAAAAATGTAAAGGGTAATTTGGAATTTTGTGTAATGAAAAAAAAGATTTTATAAAAGGATTATTCTTAAAATATACCAGTTGAATACAAGTAGAAGGGTTGATTACCAAAGGTGCAGATTCGATACTGTAAGTCCAAAATGGTTTCGAGCAAGTAAAGTAATTTTTTTTTAAATTTTTTGCTATTTTTTTTATAATAAGCCACGCTAATTAAAAAAGAAGAATTTAAAAATTAAGATAAAAAAAATACCATCCTTAACTAATCCTTTCTTATGCAATTTCAAAATTTCTTACAAATAATAATAATATTTGAGACACAGATTATTTTAATAGATCTTCTGTCGAAGAAGACTTTCGCTTAGAATCTAACGACCACAGATGAAGACAGCATGATGAGCCCCAATAGGGTCCTTAATATTATGCATACAATTGAAACGACCTTCAATTCATTGTCGGCCAAATTCTTAAGATTTTCTTTAAAACAAACGGGTTCCAAGGTATAAAAAAAATATTTTATTTTAGTACAAAAACTACTCCTAGTGACCCCTAAATGACTTCTTACCTGTTTAATGAAATGTAAAATATTGTAAGCTGAGACAACGAAGCCGACAGGAGAGTGAGGATGTGAAAAGCACATGGAAGTTAAGGATACAAATGAACAAAAAACTAAATATTAATCCTTTCTGATGAAAATTCCAACGATTTCGTTTAGGGTTTCTTTCATCCGTCGTAATTTACAAATTTACATTATCAATTTTTCTGTTTCGGTTCAAAAACTTTCTATAAAAACTGAAATTTTTTTGTAAAGCGTTTTTATTGAATAAAAGCTTTTATCATTTTATTTTTGGTTTGTGTGCTAATGTAAATCCTTCTTTTCCTCTTTTTATTAATTAGAAAAAGTTCCCCAAACTTTTCTGATTCAATAATTTTAAATTAATTTTTCAAAAATTCTCACAAACCATAAAAATAACATAAAAACGATTATATTAACTTGGATCACATTTGTGAATTAATCTCTTTGGTGAGAAAGAGAGGGGGGGGGGGGGGTGGGGGGTTGGGCAGAAGAAAAATAATATTCATATAGAAAAGGGACTAACTGCTTCCGTTGAATAAATAAAATTGAATATTATGAAATTAATAAATCGACAATGGCATATTTTTGTAAAATTTCCAGGATCAAAAAAAAAACCACCTCCAGCAAGAATATCAAAAGTTAAAGGGGCTATTTCAGTCAATCCGCTCCCCCCTTCCACTTAACCGCAAAAATTGGAAATAAATACTTTTCGAAAATAACTGAGAAATGTGCGGTCGAACATTCTCATTTTCCTGGTTAGTCTCATCCTTTTGATAAATTCTTACTGTTTGGTTATGTCCACAAAAAAAAAAACGAAAAAATAAATTCTGCCTCCAAATTGTATGCCAATATTTACCTGAGCGAATAGTCCACCACCATTTGCTTGTTTACAATGTGGTGTCTCTTTTTTGTACGAACGAAAAGAGATTCCTTAGTTACTGACGTGGGCGAAAGTGTTAGGCCCGAACAACGATGCCAGCCTGCGAACAAGGACGAGTACACCATTGGAACGCACCAAAAGGACGATGTACAAGTGTGTAGTAAATAATGGACAGGTTTGTAAATAATTCGGTGACACTCCTTTCTGACCTAATAAATTGTCAAAGCGATCTACTCTACCCCAAGGGGAGGTAGGGGGTTGGTTTGTAGCAGCACTGCTGTCTGCTATACTCTGGAGTACTGTTTACTCTAGTGTACTTTCTTGTAAAATATATGACGACCATCTGTGTATATGTGTTGGTGTGTGTATAAATATTTATATTTGAATACTATTTGCGCAGTGACGTTGTTCTGGGTGTTGTTACTAATTAATTAAATTTCGGCGAAAAGTGAACCGGTTCGCTTCATATTCCAAGTCAGTCCAGTACGAAAACTCAATTTATCATAAATTTATGTTGGTTGTGTTTGGTGTTTGTAGAAGTGCGAGTATATTATGCAGTCGGTCGATTTATGTGGGTGTACATATCACAAGCCTACAATCCATCCCCGCCCTAGCAGTATCATCAGCAGCACACAATATAGAATAAATAATAGCCTAAAAAAAGGACTCTGATCCTTCCGCTTGGATTTTTTTTTTAATATTTTTTTTTTTTATTGCCGAAAGAAGAGGAGTTTGAATTTCTATTCCAACTTGTTTAAAAAGTTAAAGTAAAACACGACACTCTGCTGCTCTTTATGACTTTTTTCTTCTCTCTTTTTTCTTATTTATTTTCGCAAATTTTTCTTTTCGTTTTTTTTTTTTTATAAATACAACTCGTATTGTGATAGTAAATTTTAAAGACACCCAAAAATAACTCAACAACATAATGCCTTCTGCTCATTTTTTTTATTTTATTACAAATTGGATGATAGTAAAAAGCTTTCAAAATAAAAATAAAGTGTGTGTGAAAAGAATAATTAAAGATGAACTTAAAAGGACGATTTAGCACTTGTATGTGACTCATTATTTACAGAGTAAAGGAAAAAGGTATGTGTGTCGTTAGCACTCGTAAATAGAGTTAGAAATATACCAGAATTCTTAAATAGAATTATCTCATGATCACGTTAAATTTTTGCCATTTGGGAAAGTGGTTCACGAAGCATTTCTGTATAATATCTAATGTGTAATTTTTTGGTTATCTTTTCTACTTAAAATACACACACGAAAAAAATTATATTCTAAAATAACAGGAAACTATTAAAAGAGAAGAATTCAAAAACTAGGATATTTTTTTATTAGTTAGGAGAAATATTCACAACGTCAAAAGGAAAAAATTGGGGTTTTTTTTTGGTAATTTTGGTGCTGTAAGTTCAAAATGGTTTTTTTATACAAACATATTAAGGGTAATTGGGAGTTTCGTGTAATGGCAAATTTTTATGAAAGGATTATTCTTAAAATATAGCAGTTGAATGCAAGTAGAAGTTTTGATTATCAAAGGTGGCGATTCGAAACTGTAAGTCCAAAATGGTTTCTACCAAGTAAAGCAATTTTTTTTTCAAATTTTTTTCTATTTTTTATAATTAAAAGAGAAGAATTCAAAAATTAGGATATTATTTTGTTAATTAGAAAAAAATATTTACAACGTCAAAAGGAAGAAAATTGTTTTTTTTTGGTAATTTTGGTGCTGTAAGTTCAAAATGGTTTTTTTATACAAAAATGTAAAGGGTCATTGGGAGTTTCGTGTAATGGCATATTTTTATGAAAGGATTACTCTTAAAATATAGCAGTTGAATGCATATAGAAGGTTTGATTACCAAAGGTGGAGATTGGATACTGTAAGTCCAAAATGGTTTCTACTAAGTAAAGCAATTTTTTTTTCAAATTTTTTTCTATTTTTTATAATTAAAAGAGAAGAATTCAAAATTTAGGATATTATTTTGTTAATTAGAAAAAATATTCACAACGTCAAAAGGAAGAAAATTGATTTTTTTTTTGGTAATTTTGGTGCTGTAAGTTCAAAATGGTTTTTTTATACAAAAATGTAAAGGGTCATTGGGAGTTTTGTGCAATGGTAAATTTTTGTGAAAGGATTACTCTTAAAATATAGCAGTTGAATACAAGTAGAAGGGTTGATTACCAAAGGTTGAGATTCGATACTGTAAGTCTAAAATGGTTTCTACCAAGTAAAGTATTTTTTTCACATTTTTTTCTATTTTTTATAATAAGCCATGACAATTAAAAAAGAAGAATTCAAAAATTAGGATATTATTTTGTTAATTAGAAAAAATATTCACAACGTCAAAAGGAAGAAAATTGGTTTTTTTTTGTGAATTTTGGTGCTGTAAGTTCAAAATGGTTTTTAATACAAAAATGTAAAGAGTAATTTGGAATTTCGTGTAATGGCAAATTTTTATGAAAGGATTATTCTTAAAATATGGCAGTTGAATGCAAGTAGAAGGTTTGATTAATAAAAGTGGAGATTCGATGCTGTAAGTCCAAAATGGATTCTACCAAGTAAAGTAATTTTTTTCCATATTTTTTTCTACTTTTTATAATAAGCCAAAAATAAGAATTCAAAAATTAACAAAACTAAAGAAAAATTGTTAGGATTTATAGGAAATTGGTTTTTTTTTTGCAATTTTGTGCTGTAAGTTCAAAATGGTTTTTTTATACAAAAATGTAAAGGGTAATTTGGAATTTTGTGTGATGAAAAAGAAGATTTTATGAAAGGATTATTCTTAAAATATAGCAGTTGAATACAAGTAGAAGGTTTGATTAGCAAAGGTGGAGATTCGATGCTGTAAGTGGGAAATGGTTTCTACAAAGTAAGGCAACTTTTTTTTCAAATTTTTTCTATTTTTTATAATAAGCCATGAAAAGTAAATGATTTACTTTTTTTCATCCAAAAATTCCTTGATTACGAATTAGAAATGCATTTTTTTTCTTAAAGATTTGTGACTGTAAACTGAAAATGGTTTATGGAAACAGAAATCAAAAGTTGATTTTTTATATATTCACAATTTTAAAAAAACAAGTAATTTTTAAAGTGTTTTTTTTTTCAAAGGAAAAACTTTTCTATTTCGAGGAAACTATTTGGTATCCTTAGGGAAGGATATCTACAATCCAATGCACAGATTCTTGTAGAAAATTACGTTTGGACACATAAAAGAAAATAAATGTTAGAAAAGAAATTAGGTCAAAGTTAACAGCATTGAAAAGTTAACAAACAAAAATGTATTAAAAATAAAGAAAATTAGAAAATATTTTGAAAAAAAAACTTTTTTTGATGAACGATGGAAATTATTTGCGACAAAAATTCGATTTAATTACATAAAAATTAAATTCTTTAAAGAATTTAAACGATTGAAAAAAAATCTTTTAAATCAAAAGGATTCACAATTACAGATCAATAAGGTAACAAAAAAATCAAAACTATACCTCCTCTCATATACAAAATTAACTTTTCTCCATAAACAAGAGAATAAATAGAACTTGTTGAATGTTACCAATTTCTATTTCAGAGAAAAAATAAGTCCTTGTCGTCACAGGCAAGTCTTTAAAGCATCGAATATATTTGGTGATTCGTACTTTTACAGTCCTTTTCGTCTGTACAGAAATTTTAAATTATTTTTTAAAGAATTTGATTAAACAGTTTCTCAAATTCGTAAATTTTTTTGGGGTTTTTATTTTTAGCACTAAAATTTATCCTACCAATTTTGGTTTCGGTTTTTTTCTAACAGTTCCTGTAATTATTTTAAAGGGCATAATTTCTTACTTCAAAAATGATGAAAAATTAGAACCTCTCTCTGAGACTGAGAGAGTACAGAATATCTAAATTCAAAATAAATATTTATTCTTAAAAGTACAATTTTTATAGAAGTTTTTGTTTAAAGATCTTTAAAAATTACTCCAATTATGATAAGATAGAAAATTTGTTCCACTTACATTGCCAAATAAGATATTTCCCAATACGTAAGGCTTTATTTAATTCGAAAAAAAAAAAACATTTCCTTTTAATTAAATTTGCTGAATTTTCTATTTTAATTTTTAATACCAGTTGATAAAAATATGATTATTCCCAATTTTTTTTTTTTTACCAAGCAAATAACTTTAATTACAAAAAAAACACTTTTTTTTAAGGACTTGGTTTTCTTTAAAAAAAAAAATAAAAAAACTTATTATTATATAAAATTATTATTACTCTTACTATTATTATTATTATTAGGGAAATACTTTTAAAAAAAATTCTCTCAAAAAAAGAACTAAAAAAAAATTGAAAAACTTTTAAACATAAAAAATTTATAATTTTTTTCCAAAAAAAACCTTTTTTTTTCTTACACTTATTTTTTTGTTAAAAAAAATTTAGGTTTTTTTTTTGTTAAAAAACAATTTTTTTTTAAGATTAATAAAAGTGAATTAATATAAAAATCACTTTCAGAATTTATTCCTTTTTGTAGAACTTTAAACAGATTTTTTTTTTTTTTTTTTTGGACACTAAAAACTAAAAGTTTAATTTTTTATATTTAATTTTTAACTTTTGATCTCTTCTTTAAACGTTTTTTTCTTTCCAAGTAATTTAAATTTAACAAAATTTAAAAATACCAATTATACAAAAAAAAAAATATTTGAAAGACACTTTTTCGTTTCTTCTTTATCCTTTTTTTTTTTTGGTGGTTTAAAAATTCAGATTTCTTCTAAACTATTTTTATTGAAATTTTTTTATAATTATTAAAATTTTTTGTATACTTTTTATTTTTGTTAAGAATTAAACACCAATAAGATTTTTTATAATAAAGAACAAAAATTAATAAAGCTTTTTGGGAATAATTTCTTTTTTGCTTTATTAAATAATTAGAATTAAAAAATTAATAACTCTTTTATTTTTTTATTTATATTAAAAAAGGAAACGTAAAATTTACTTTACGAACTGAAAACACAATAATTAACGTTGATGGAAAACTCATTAAATTAATTAGGAAAAAATTAATTTTTAAAAATTATTTTTATTTTATTTTTTGATATTCCATTTAGTTAAGTTTTAAATAAAGATTTTTGATTATTTTTAGTTTTTTGTTTGTTGTTGTTGTTGTTAAAGAAACCGCATTTTTCGTATTAATCAGTTGGTGTGTGTTTCCGTTTTCTGATTATTTTCTGTTCTCAAAAAAAATTTTTTTCGTTGTATTTTATTTATTTCCGCTGATAATAATAATGTGATTTTTTTTTTGTTGATTCAACGAAATATTATAAAACTAAACAAAAATTTTCTATGTCGAATTTCGATTGGCGGCATACCGGAACCGACTTAAAGTGACCGAAAAAGTGTTTAAAAAAACACACACGAAAAAAAAAGCCTAGTACCAAAACTAAAAACCGATTATTTTTTTAGAGAATATTTTTCCAAAACCGATGATGATAACAACAATGGTAAATGTTATGATAAATTTGGGACTATATGAAAAAATTTCAATATCGATAAGGATTTCGAATTTGTTACTCGACGATGTAAATGACAACAAAGCCGATAAGAGTTACCAACGTTGGCATATCAACAGCCCGATTGAGACTAGGCGAATCTGGTCGCAAAATCGTCAATTGTCGTCCAAATCGACTGTTGTGAACACGATTCTGACCTTGCGCTTTGCAGAAGTTATGCAGAACTTCTGTCGCCCACCTGACGAGCTAGAACGGAAATGAATGTGAAGAGAACCGAAGCTGTTGGTTTGGACTTTTCTCTAAACAATATCGTTTTCACTCTTCTCTTAATTTTCGAAACAGAAATTTTCCTTTGGTTTTTTTTTTTTAAATTTCCACCCCTAAAAGGATTGTGATTTTCCGGAAACTATCAAAGAGCGCAATCGAAACCGAAAGTAAACAAGAACGGAAAGAGAAGCACTCGCTCTTGCAGGAGAGTAATTATGAGCTTTCGCTCAATTATTCGGAACAGCCATGCAAGAGTCACCCTCAAAGATGCAACCGGTCAGCACCTTCCACTGGATTGGTGAGAGAAAAGCTTCGCTGAGAATTTACCCCGTTTACGAGAGGTGCTCTCAGAACTAAAACAGAGAATATTTTGGCAAAAACGTGCGCAGAGTTGACAGCGGAGAATTTTTTTGAGAAGCGCGACTTTTTTGTTGATGCTGCCAGGAGAAAATATCAATACTGAGAGAGAGTGACATAAATTTGTTAAGAGAATTAACAGAAACTTCTTGTTTTAGAATTTTTACGATTTGTATTCTTATAATTGGTGTTGCCTGATGTACGAAATTATTGAAATTCACATTTTTTCATTGAAAATAAATTTTTTTCTGCATAAAATTTTGACAATTTCCTTTTTAATTTTTTTTTTCTACAAAATTTGTTCGATTACATGAATTTTTTAAAAATAAATAATATTCAATGTGCCTCTTGGAAACAGTGATTTTTACCTCAACAATTCGGTATTTTATTAGTCCAAAATGGCTTCAAAATTTTTTGGGTTGTTTTAAAAAAAAAAACAATTTTAAACTACAATTTTAGAAAAAAAAACTTGTTTTTGTAATAAAAATAAAACTGGTTTTTTTTCCTTTTGTTCAGATTTACAACCACTTAAGTAATAAGAAGAGAAGATAGTTTTAGTGTTTTTTTTTTTCTTGAAATTTTCATTTTTTTAACAAATTGCAGTAAGGTTTTTTCCGCATAAAATTTTGACAATTTTTTTATTCTACAATATTATTTTCGATAAGATGATTTTTTTAAAAAATAAATAATATTCAATGTGCCTCTTGGAAACAGTGATTTTTACCTCATAAATTCGGTATTTTGTTAGTCCAAAATGGCTTCAAAATTTTTTAGGTTATTTTTAAAAAAAAAAATTTTAAACTTCATTTTGAGAAAAAAAACTTTCGTTTTCGTAATAAAAATGAAAATGTTTTTCCCTTTACTTTAACAACCACTCAAGTAATTAAGAAGAGAAAATAACTTTGTTTTTTATTTGAAATTTTCAGTTTTTCAACAAATTACATTAAAATTTTTTCTGCATTAAAATTTTGATAATTTTATTTCTTACAATATTATTTTCGATTACAATACAATTTAAAAATAAATAATATTCAATGTGCTCTTTTAAAAGAATGAATTTTTCACATCATTTCAAAATTTTCTTAGTCCAAAATGGCTTCAAAAAATTTTTTTCTTGTATTAAAAAAAGACAATTTTAAACTAAATTTTTGAGAAAAAATAACTTTTGTTTTTGTAATAAAAGTAAATATGTTTTTTTCCTATTTTTCGATAATTACAACTTTCTAAGTACTTAGCAGAAAAGGTTATTTTTGGGTTTTCTTTTAAAATTTAAAGTTTTTCAACAGGTCACACGGCCATATGCTTTTGATGCACCACCGAGTATCTATTGGTAGGGAAATTGGAGATAAGTCTTCACTAAGTGGCTTATACTGTGAGTCCTCTAAAGATCATTTATAGACTGAATTTTAAGGTGTAAGCAGTAGAATAGAGAATTGGAATGTTTTCATGAATCCAATAATTAGAGTCTGTTTATTCATTATAAGTCTATGGAAGCATTGTAAAGGATCATCGTATTTTTGTTTCGATAAGTAACGTTAAATAAAATTTAAATGGTCGCCATGAGATTTCTTGAAGGACTCAATCCTTTTGAGGTAATTTTTAATGACTTTTTCCCACATTTCAGACAGAAATTCGACGATTTCTTAATGAATGTCTAAATTCTTTTTAAGTTATTACCATTTTTCGACGTGGAAAAAAAAGTCTAACTGCATCGACTTACCCACCCATTTTATATCACTAAATTTCAAAATAACGTGTTCCTAGTAACTTTTAGCACAATAAATACAAAATTAGTTTGTATTTGGTGATATATGGCGCTGTTCCGTTGAGACCACTTATGGTCCAGATTAAAAGCTTCAAGTTCAGACTAAAAACGGCAGTTTTAAAATGACCGTTGTGTTGAGAATGGATAACCAAATGTCGAAAAACTCATCAGGACATACATTTCGGTAATTTCTGATGAGTTTTTCGACATTTGGTTAGTCGAAATTACGCGTCTTGGGCATTTATTCGCGCAATAAAGGGAATTTTTTCGATGCTTGCTGTGTAGTCTCTTGTTAAAATTAAAAAGTATTTAGACCAAAATCTTTAAGTTTAGGCCAAAAAAAAGTTGGCTATTATGTGGTCATAACGCTCAGAATTGACAGTAACAGTCTTACTGTAAAGAAAACTTAATTTTGGTCAAAAACTGTCTTCAATTCTTTACAGAAAAGTTTTCCTTTTTTGTTCGTATAATTATTTTTAAAATTATTGGAAATTAAATTTTGAAAGCATTGCAGAATCTTAAAAAATTTGATTTAAAAAACAAAAACAAAAACTATAAAAAATAATTACAGAACATTTCAAATAGTTGCAAAAAAATTTTGTTTTTTTTTCAGATTTAATAAGGAAAAATTGTGTTCCTTAGCGAAAAAAAAAATACCAAAGAATTTGAAAAATACAAAAACACATTAGCAAAAATACAAAGTTGAAGAGAGGGGGGGGGGGGGGGTGTTTTTATATGATTTAAAACTTTACTCAGCCAAATAGAGAAAACGAAATTTTTCCACAAATAAAGTTGAAGTTTTCCACTTTCGAATTTTTGCTCAAAAAAAAAAGTCCTTTTTTTTGACCATTGAAAAAATAACTGTTGAACATTTTAAAGGGTTTTGTTCCTCTCCTTTTTTTTTACATTTTTCAAAGTTTATAAAACTCATTTGAGGACACCTTCGATAAAAAAAACCTAACCAAAAAATTATTACTTTGGAAAATAAAAGCTTAAATATGTACAAATGTTCGAGAGTACCTTAACATGCATGCGAATTTATTTGATTTTCTTCGACGAAAAATAAAGTAAGACATTATGTGTGATAGCTGAAAATAGCTGCTGGCATTAAGGTATGAACCAAGAAATTCCTTTACTAGCTGCTCTTAGGATAATAGAAACGAAAGATATATAATGATGAGCTGCTTGCTTGCTTGTAGGAACTGAAGAAGAAGAAAAAACTGAACAAAGGAAGCAAAAAATAAGAACAAACGATGCCGGAGTATATCCCAAAAATAGCTGAAAATGATATGATTATCAGGCGGAACAAAAACAGAACCACAAACCAGCCAATAGAACACGACCGAACAGCAAACGATATTTGTTTGGCAGTCGGCAATAATGGCAACAGCAGCCGGCAAAAAATCTGGGATTTAAGGGATGTGCATGGCGTTCATGGTTGCCGGGGTGGTGATAATACAGCCACACTAGTTTTTGTGAGTGGTTGTTGTTGGTTGCAAAGTGCTGTGCGAGGTTATAGGAAAAATTTCGAGTGTTCCGCCACTCTTGAAACTTTTGCTATTTTGAATGCGTGCGTGCAAGGAATTCATTATTTCTCTTTTGGCAAGTAAACGATTGCACAGCACGAACGATTTTCCGCCTTCTATCTGTTCCAGGGAACACTATTCCGTTCGGATATATTTTCTTATTGCTGCCATTGACAGGGCAGCCTCTGATATTCTCGAATTCGATGTACAATTTTCTTCTTTTTATTTGATTTGATTTTATTTCTTGGATTTATTCCCTCTTAATAGGCACAAAATGTTTTCGCATAAGAACTGACAACAAATAGGACATGATACTTTTTACGTCATCAATGCTTATTGTTAACGTAAAAATAAAACGTAAAAGGACACAAAAAATCACGTGACTTCTAAATGATATTAACTAGTATTAACAACTCACTTTACTTGCATGTATACTATCCGCCAAGTCTATTACAACAACAAAAAGGACCAACAATTAAAAACAATAAAAATTATTTTCTCATTTCCCATTTTAATACCGCTTCTAATCCACGGATCACTCACCATTTTCTTTCGTATATTAACAAAGCTCCTTTTTAGTATAATTAACAAGCTTATTTCATGATGAAAAAATAAAGAAAAATAAAAATCCCATGACATAATTAAGAAATAAAATGTTCCAAAACAATAAAAACCCAGAAATAATCGAAATTAAGGGAGTTTTGTAAGTTCGTGCCGAGCTAACTTTTTACTATCTAATTTTACGATTATATTGTATATAATAAAATCTACGTGAATTAATTTTGAATTAATTTTCTACTTAAAATTATAATAAAATTATTAGAAATTATCACATTTTACACAATTTTCTATGAACTAATTTGATGAAAAGACAGAGAAAAAAAATATTTTCCTAGGAAAAGTGAATTTTGCTACTAATAAAAATTGCGGCCCAGAAAAATTTTGTTAATAATCAGAAATTTTTGCTTGTAACTTTGAAAAATGTTCAGTTAAATCTAGTGCCCAACAGATGGCGCTGATAAATTCTACGAGTTTAAGTAAGAATTTAATTTATCGACGCCATCTATTAGCCACTGGTCTTAACTGGAATTTTTTTGGAATTTCAAGAAAAAATCACAAATGAACAGATTCTCGCTGAACTGCTATTTTTATTTATGAGATTATTATATATTTTGGTACATTTTAAACCGTATTCTAAATGGAGAAAAAAAGGAAATAGTCTCCAGCTAGACTCTTAGTAAAATTGAAGATTTAGAGATATTGGTCTATTCTTAATGCAGAAGTTCTTCTTTAATTGCACTTATTACTTAGTATAGGATTTAGCGAGGATTTTATAATAAAAATTTACCTACAAAAAAAACCAAAAAAAAACAAAATAGAAACCAAAAATAAGTTTGGGCAGTCGAAATTTGGGCATTTAAGCGAATGGACAATTTTCCATCTACGTGAACATTTTTTTTTTACATTCAGATATTTATGATTTTTTTTTTGTTGGGGTTGTTGTTGGTTTTGGTGCAGAATAAATTCAAATTTCTTATACGCTAGGATGGAATTTAAGGTCAAATAGATTCAGTTACAGCAACCCTAACAGCACAATTTCTGTGATTTTCCATATGAACATTTAAACATATTCCTACCACCAGCCTCATAGAGAATAGTTTAGTCGTTTTTTTTTTATATACTTACAAACTCCCACTCTCGTAATTATATGTTGGATCAAATGAGATCCATCCTACCCACACTATTAAGTAAGCCAAATAACTTCGGATAATATCTTAAAACTCATACAGCAGAGTTCCAATTATTCGCGTGCAGCTATACTAACTGAACCCATTCGGTTGGTGTGGGCGACACATTCTCAGTATCCCATTCCGATGCTGTAACCGAAGCCAAATCGAAATCGGTTCTGGCTCCACGCCAATTTAATAATAGCAGGGCATCTTTAAAACGAACCAATCCTAACTACATTCTTATTATAGAATCAGTAATTCGACTAGAAAAAGAGTGTATGCAGTGGAGAAGAAGGAAAAACAGAAAAAGGCAGAGATTCTCAGAGTAATGGTAATACAATAGTAAAATCAAATTCCTTTCAAACATGAACAGTAATAGTGGTGCAAGAGAACAGCCATCTACATCCTTAATATGGCAAGTTCGAATTTGTACACCAACGATTCATCTGCAACAATATTAAACGATAAGCCAATAATTTATAAAAAATTCAGTTCGATTCTGCAATGAGCCATAAAATTATGGAAAAAAAATTCCCTTTTAGTTCTTCAAAAAAAAACGATTTTTCTGCTTTTTTGTTTAAGGGAAAAGAAGGGTTTTTTTCAAGAAGATAAAAATTATAATTTCAATTTTATTTCGAAGGATTATTATTTACACATTTGTTTTTTTTTTGGCTTTATTCTTAAAAATCATTTTAGTTAATTACAGCACTCATGTGGATGGAAAATTTATTCACCATACTCTTAAAGCTGCTACTGCCTTTAATGAGTTTTTCACCACACTTGTTTATGTGTTTTTTAGATTTATTCTTAAAATTTTTTTTAGTCAACATACTACTTACATGGATGGAAAATTTATTCACAACATTTTTAAATATGCCACAGCCTTTTTAGGTTTATTATCAAAAATTTGTTAGTGTCATTTTTACACCCCCTCCCCCCCACCATCTTAAAAGTGCGACGCCTTTTTATGAATTTTTCACTACATTTGTGTATGTTTTGTGGATTTATTCTCAAAATTTTGTTGTTGTAAAGACACCACTTACGTGGATGGAAAATTTTTCACCACACTTTTAAAGATGCAATACCGATTTACGAGTTTTTCACCACACTTGTCCATGTACTTTTTAGGTTTATTATCAAAATAATAAAACTTTTTTTTTTAGTGAATACACAATTTAAGTAAAATTTTCGGGTCCACCTTCTTAAAAGTGCGACGCGCTTTTTTATGAGTTTTTCACCACGTTTGTTTATGTATTTTTAAGCTTTATTCTCAATTTTTTTTTTCGCAAATACACAAATTCAGTGTTTTTTTTCACCATTTATCCCACCACATCTGTTTGTGTATTTTTTAGGTTTATTCTCAAATGAATACAACACTTACGTGGATGGACAATTTTTCACCACACTCTTAAAGATGCCACAGCCTCTGATGAGTTTTTCACCACGCTTGTTTATGTGTTTTTTAGGTTTAGTCTCAAATTGTTTTTAGTGAATACAACACTTACGTGGATGGACAATTTTTCACCACACTCTTAAAGATGCCACAGCCTCTGATGAGTTTTTCACCACACTACACTTGTTTATATATTTTATCTCAAAATTTTGTTAGTGAATATACCAATTCAGTGTTTTTTTCTTCACCACAGTGAAGGTGTTGCAATCCATTTATGAGCTTTATTCACAAAAATTTTTTTGTGAGTACACCAATACAGTGTTAATTTTTCACCACTCTCTCCTTAAGGTGACACACCCATTTATGACTTTTTCACCACACCTGTTTACTTTACTCTAAAAGTAATTTTGCTGAATACACCACTTAAGTCTATGCAGAATTCATTCAACACACTTTAAGAGATGGTCACACCCATTTATAAGTTTTTCACCACACTTGTCCATATGCTTTTATTAAACATAATTCTGTTCCAAAGTGCGATTTTTTCCACCACATTGTCGTAAATCATGTCAAGCCTAATTTTTAATTTATATTTCTAATCGAAAATGTTAAAATAAAATTTTATTGAAGCTGTTGCATTCGATTTTTACCTTTTCGATTCCATTTTTTTAATTAATATTGTTACGACAGAAGTTTATTATTCTGTATTTTCACCATATTTTCAAAATATTTCTTTTTCTGCCATTTTTTTCTGTAATTTACTATTCTACCCATTTTTTTCTGAAGAAGAAAATTTCATATACCAAAAAAAAAGCCATTTATGTAAAAAGTATTCGAAAATATTATACCAAAATCGGAAACTTTTCTTTAGAAACCAAAACTCTCACTTCTAGTTGAATTTTAGTATTTTTTTTATGGTTTTCTATTTCTTATTATCTGCAATGAACTGCAAAAAAGGCTTAAAAAATCATTTCTGGAAGAGTTCATTACGGAAAATTGGTTTGTTTTTCTCTTCCATATTGTAAATGCAATAGTTTTCGTAGATTTCTATTTAAGTAGAGTATAAAGAGTTTTGGGATTTTTGCTTTATTTTTTCATTTTTAAAAAGAAAATTTAAAAAAAATTATACCAAATTAGAGCTTATTTATACAAAAAGAAATTGGAGAAGACTTTCTTTTGGTATTTATTATTTTTTTTAAAAATAGATAAAAGTTTAGATTTTACAATTTATTGTCAATTTTGTAGTCATTGAACAGGAACAGACTTTCAACAAGCTTTTTATTTATCATCGCATAATAAGAAAATTGACTTAAAACAATTATGAAAAAGACGGAAATTTTATAACAAATACTTTTGATTCTTTTAACTGATTAATGTTAATTTTCACTTAAAGTAATAATTATTTAGTCCCGAAAGTAAATTTTCATTTTTGAAAGTAAAAAGTTCTATATTTTTTTGAATTTTAACTGTAGCCGCTTTAAGTATTAATCAATATTTTTTTTTTTAGTATTAAAATTTCAAAACAAATGCGTCAAAAACGGAGAATAATCCGATTAGATCGGAGAAAAAATTAATAAAATAATATCTAGTCTCGTGAACATAACGCACGATTGGCTTGAGAACCGGATGCATTTTTACAGAAAATTTGCAAATTTTTGATTCGAAGATAAATTTATTAAAAAAATTCCTGTAATTTTTTTAAATAGTTACAAATTTCCCCCAAGTCAGAAAAAACATAGTGTATCAGTTAGAAACTGGACTAACGACAGTAGAACTACTAGAAAAAAAATTTCCCTAATAGTGGAATTATTTGGCAACGAAAAACTAAAAAAAAAACAGGCAATACCATGTGTATAAACTTAAATTCGCTGTTTGGTCATAGATAGCGTGAGTGAGCGTATTAACCTACCATGGGCACGCCATACTTTTTCTTTATGAGTTTGACTTCTGTCAACATTAATCAGTGCACGTTGTCAGCAATTTCGTACAACAACATACATTTTTCCTTTGGTAATTATGTCTAGCGGGAAGCTCTGCTTTTCTGCTTCAATTTGAAGAAATCGGTTGCCGAATCGCATCGAATGCTTATAAAGACCTATGGTGCCAGTGCTTGATTGGAAACAACGTGCCGAAATTGGTTTCATCGGTTCAAAGACGGCAATTTTGACTTGTGGGATAAGAAGAGGGAAAATCGGCCTCTTCTTATGAGGACCATCAATTGCAGGCTCTTTTGGACGAAGACGATACCCAATCGCAAAAAATGCTCGCGGAGCAATTGGGTATTACTCAACCAGCCATTTCCATGCGTCTGCGCGCCATAGGGAAAATTGAAAAGATCGGGAAATGGGTCCTGCATGAATTGAACAATAGGCAAATGGAGCGATGCCAAAATACATGCGAAATCTTGATCGCCAGTCGTGCCTGCATCGGATTGAGACAGGCGATGAAAAGTGGATATATTTCGAGAGTCCTAAGCGCAAGAAATCGTGGGTTGATCCCGGCCAACCAACAACATCTTCCCCAAAAGCAAATCGCTTCGGACGGAAGACGATGATGTGCGTTTGGTGGGATCAGCAGGGTACCGGCTACTAAGAGATATTGAAACCTGGTGAAACTGTCAATGGCCACCGTGCTTTGCGTGAAAAAAGTAGACGCATATGTCAAAAAATGGTCCGAAACTACTTGGAGACAGTCAACTGGGATTGTTACACCACTCCGCTTATTCACCAGACCTGGCCCCTTTCGACTACCACCTGTTTTCATCGAAGGGTCACGCGCTCGCTGAGCAACACTTCGATTCTTACGAAGACGTCCGAAATTTTTTTGACTAAAAAACAGCGGAGTTAAGTTAATGCACCTGGTAAAACTGACTCTACCTGAACAGTACACCTTCACCTATTTCTCAGTATTTATTATAAACTTATCATTTTTTTTAAATTTAAATTAATTTTGTAACTGCTATATAGACGACAGTTCAGAAATAATTTAAGACATTTTTTGTGCAAATTAATTTTGTTGGTTAAATTTACATAAAAAAATCAGAATTCTTTAAAAATAGTTTTTTTTTTAAATATTTTTTTTGGTTGTAAAATTATTTCTGAACAGTTAAAAATCGTAGCCGTTAAATTTCTATTAAATAGAAGAAAATTTTGTATAAAAAGTTATAAGAAAGGGAAAATTGAGTTCAGTTGTGGTAAATTCCGACTGTAAATAGTCCCCAGCAGTCTGAGCACCAATTAAAAGAAAAACTACCAAAAACAAAAAATCAAACTAATATTTTTATTTGTTAATAGTTATCAGATACTAAAGATGAATAATTTGAAATTTCCCTTTCGACTCTTCCAATAAATCTGCCCCATCCCAAACACAAGTACTCCGGTAACTCT
Source organism: Atherix ibis (assembly GCA_958298945.1). Taxonomy (NCBI): domain Eukaryota; kingdom Metazoa; phylum Arthropoda; class Insecta; order Diptera; family Athericidae; genus Atherix; species Atherix ibis. The sequence goes on along the minus strand of OY282605.1, from coordinate 117,964,161 downwards.
TTAAAGTTTGCCATCGAAAACCTTCCAAACAAACTTTACTAAAATGAATGCAAAAACGGAAGAAAACAAATCAAAAATCAACAAAACCAACATTCTCCAAGTGTAATATCAATTTCAGCACTTAACCTGAATCGTTTCCCAATGAATTTGCTCTGCTTGAACGAAGATAGTAGGCAGATTTAGTTATGCTTTCAACTAAACTTAATTCACTGCACTAAACTGCACTGCATTGCACAAGCAGTTTATGGTGCGGCACCCCACCTAATGTACTGTGCCGCCATCTGTGTACAAATGTATGAGTGAATGAAATAAATAACATTTCAGCGCAGAGTCTACCGATGGTCACGTATTGCACGTAATGCCCATTACCTACGCAGAAGAACGCCTGCCACCAGTTTTCAAAAATTCCAAGTTCCTGTAGAAAGCGAAGTAAGTCGAAGGTTGTAGTCATAAATTGTGCTAAAATCATAAACGGACTTCTGTACTCGGTAGGAGGACTGTGCACCAAAGACCAGAGGAGTACAAAACTGAGAGGAGAATAACAGAAATTATCTTTCTACCGTGCGCTCCTTATCTGCGGTCCACCCTGTACTCGGCTTAGTGAAGTTCGTCTTTTAAAATAATTCCCATTCTCCACTCTGTAAGTCTACCAACCCCTACCGCAGCCTTTGTTCAAAATACTCCCCTGCATCTAAATATGGATCGCATCAAGAAGCAACAATGGCTGACTACTCATCCACTTGGATCGAAATTCAGTGAAATTAAACGCACACACAAAAAGAAAGAACGCACCCCAACTTGTTCAGATTTTGTTGAAAAGTGAAAAGGGGGAGTTGGGGAGGGGGCTAGGGAAGTCTGCAAAAACTTTTAATGTAAACTACAATTTAATTTAACTTTGACTCACGTTAAAATACCTCAGGCTTCAAAACAATTACCAAACCCTTTAAAATCTCTCGAGAGTCTCTTACAAAGTGGTCTACTCAAGCGTCTGGAATGCGGCAACATGTCCGGCATAGTATGGGTACAGGAACAGATAAAGGACTCTACGCTCTTCTTCTCTAGTCACCATAACCGCCGATCTAACTGAGAATGCATGGTTCAAATTTGGATTCGAGTTTCAGGCAAATGCATACACACCTTCACCTCCCCTTCGTCTTTACATGGTATCATGCATTTACCACGTAGATAAATTCTAATGCTACTATTCTGGCCTTATTCCCTTTCGAACTAGGGGTCCACCCTCCACCCCTTTTCCCTTTTCTCTGTGCCCTCTGTTCAAATCCGTAGTACAATTTCTGACCTCACTTACAAAAGCATGTCCGGGGATTAGTCTGCTGTGGTGAGAATCTCTAAATGTGGTTACACATATTCTCCGTAGCAAGAATGCATATTTGATGACAAGGCCAGTAACGAATATTCACCTCCTCTTCTGCAACTGATACGACTACGCCAGATGTGCATGCATTTTCAACACAGACTATGAATTTTCAACACAGATCCTTCCTTCCTTTGAGGAAAATTCTACTTAAAATACGAGCACAAAAAGTTTGTTTGTTGATAGTAAAAAGTTTCTGATGCAACAGGAGCTGAATAATCGAGGATTATCGAGTGGTGAGATGCGAGGAGTGGTGAGAAGTGGAGGGGGATTTCTTCTTTAATGAAAATTATGTGGAAAAATGAAAAAGACGAAATGGAAAAATATGGAAAACGTGCGTGACATTTTAGAGTTACCAGTTCTTATCGTGACCCTTTTTTCACTGTTTGGTGGTTCTTTTTTTTTTTTTTGGTCCACAGTTCCGGGTGATAACACACGTACCACAGTGTCGGTCGTATCTAAGGATGTAATAATTTCGAGTAGATGTACGAGTATCTATAAAGTTTATCAAGAAGCCATCTACCATCTCGCCGGAAGGACGGTGTCCTTTTGGCATTGGGATTTTTTCGGTAGCATATACTATTATTGGATTAGCAACTCCCCCATTACACACAATTCTCTTTTGAGCAATTTTTCATTTCCCAAAATTAAACTGTTTATTTTTTTTGTAAATTTCCTGACAAAATTGGGAAAAGTCCTTTTTTTTCTGCTCAAATAGTTCTGAAAATATTATCTGTCACGATTTACTGCATGCGTCAGAGTGTTGCTTGAAATTTTTCCGAATCCGTCATGCGTTAGAGCGTTGCGTCAAAAAAATCCGGACCCCTAAAATTTGCTGCATGCGTCAGAGTATTGCGTTTATTTTTTTGCATTGGTGTGGGCATTGGGTTCGTGTGTGCATGGTGTGGGCATTGGGTTAAATGCATGCGTCGTGTGTGTATGGAAACCTATAAATAGCCTACAGATCTCTCAACCGGAGTTGTAAAAAAAACTGTAAATATATCACAGATCTCTCTGCTGGTGGTGCTAGGCCGGTTTTGGGACACCATTTTTCAAAAAGTACCTCAAATAAAAATAAATAATTTGCCAAATTTTTTGTTTTAGTAAAAATTTTAGTCAATCTTAATGTTTTTTTTTTAATTTTATGAAATTTTTTAAGGAAGTTTTAGTGGGAAAAAAAATAATTTGTTTTAACTTAGTTTTCTTGGTACACCATTTTGAGTTTATTTTTTTTTAATCCGGTTTGTCTTCTAATTTTCTGTTGATTGTAATGATTCGGAAAAATCGTGTGAGGCTGGAATATTACACTGAAATACTGTTTATAGAAAATGCAATAAAATAAGGCAAGACAGGAGAAGACATTACGGTCTGTTCCAGTGAGTCTAATGACTCTGTAATATTTTTGTTACCTCATCAAGTACCAGTAATAACGTTTTAGAAGCGCCTGCCCATACTAGGGTATAATGATTAATACCTAGCCTCGGAAAGAAATAGTGCTGTTACTGTTAAAACATTTCTTGTTACCGTAAATATAACCTTTTACAAGAATTTTGTCAAATTTCCAAGCATCTGCGTTATTTAGTTTGTGTGTGACAGCCATTTCAAATGAATGACAAAATTCCATAAGTTAGGATACGAATTGCTTTCCCATCTACTATATTCGCCAGATTACGTCTCCAGCGATTATTTCCTATTTCCAAATATGAAAAAATGGTTCAGCGGAAAAATATAGGGCCAAATGACGAGTTGATTGCATTTTTAAGATGCGATGCAAAAAATACTGTACAAAAACTTTGAACTACATGTACCGATCTAAAAGGAGTTTGCGTCGACAAATAAAATGAATTTTTTAAATAAAAAAGTTTTTCTCTTATCAAGGCCAGGTATTAATCATATAGCTCTCATATATAGGCTAGATCAGATGGAGTGAAAAAATTCTTGATGGGATACAAAATATAGAATAACGTTAGACTACGTGTAACGAGCAAAAAGGACTGAACGTCGACAAATAAAATGCATTTTTTACATAACATTTTTTTTCTTATCAAGGCCAGGTATTAATCATACAACTCTCATATATAGACTAGATCAAAAGGAGTTGAAATTTTCTTACATCGCTTAAAGAAACATCAAAACAGTTTACTGCGTTTTTGATAATATTAAAAATGTGGTCATTGAATGCTAATGCCATTCATGGATGGGGGATATTGGTTTTTTAAATTTTCATTGAAAAAAAGTGTCCAAAAAATATTAAAATGTCCATAATTGCTAAAAAATTTAAAAAGTTTTTTTTTTTTAATTTAAAAAAGATAAAAGCTTTGATTATTTAGTCCTGAGCAACAGATAAAAATCACTTAAAAAGCATCAAATATTTGTGTTCATTTTAATTTTTATAAACTATCCAGGTTGGGGAGGAGAAAGGTGAATAAAATGGAGAAAAATTTATATAAAAATCTTCATGACCTCATATCTGTTTATTTTTGAAACCACAACTGAATATATTAGAAAAGAAAATTATTTATTAGAATTCTCGTTAATGCACAGCCGTGGCATAACTGCGTGGCTGTGTGTAGTAGTACATCCTACAACCGATTTCATCCCCAACGAACTTGGTTATGTGGCTTGGGCTTGTGGTCATATCATGTGGAACAGAATATGTAGAACGAAACGATATTTATTCATTTCGATATAAAATAATATTAAAAAGAAACCAAATATTTTCTGAAAATTTTATTTTGTTGTTCTGTTCCTAAAATAGTTAATTATATTTAAATTGTAATTGATTTTTGCGGTTAAATAAGTCTCTATCTGTGATAATAAATAAAAACCAACTAGACTGTCTGTCTGTTGCACAATTTAGAATTTACATATTTATTAAATTATTCAAAGTTGATTTTGTGGTAACGTTTTTTTTTTGTCTTCTTGCAAACAATTGCCACATTTGATATAATTTATATATTATTCATTTTATATTTACAAATAAAGATGTTGTAATTATGAACAAATCTGGTAAAATAACAAAAAAAATATGGAATATGATGAAACAATTGGAAAATGATGAGCAAATAACTGACATCATAGTTCAAGTGTCGTCATTAGTTCTTATGAAATAGACAATAATGAAATCTTTAATTTTTTTAGACGGGAGTTAATGTGCTATAAAAAAACCATAATAAAAGAAAAAAGGCGCCATTTTCGAATATTTCTTTTCTGCTATTTTTACTTAATCCCATAAATTATTGTTTTTTTTTTTTTTTTGGTTAAATGGAGTTCTGGAGAAATTTTATTAAATTAATAGAAAAAAATGATTTCTATCACAGAATGTGTCTTCATAGCTCCTAATTTTCATCCTTATTTGATAAAAGAACGATTTTGATTGTTGTCCAAGCTAATTGCAGATAAACAGGGTACGAACCATTAAATAATCGTTCAAGATAAGTTCGGACAATAGTAATTGTTGCTTAACTTAATAATTTTGTGTTTTGTTTTTTTATAAATTTATTTTTCTTTTATAAATAATTTGACAAACATTTTAAAAAGAAAAATTAGGACAAAAATATTGAAATTGGGACAAACATTTAAAAAATAAAAAAACAGGACAAACGTTTTAAAAAGAAAAATTAGGAAAAAAATTTTAAAAAGAAGAAGTAGGACAAACATTTTAAAAAGAAAAATTGGGACAAAAATTTTAAAAAAAATTACGACAAACGTTTTAAAAAGAAAAATTAGAAAAAAAAACCTTAAAACAAAAAATGGGGACAAAAATTTTAAAAAGAAAAATTGGGACAAAAACTTTAAAAATCAAAATTAGGACAAACGTTTTCAAAATAGGGACAAACATTTTAAAAAGTAAAAATAGGACAATATTTTTAAAAAGAAAAATTAGGAAAAACATTTCAAAATTTTGAGAAGAAAAACTTTAAAAATCAAAATTGGGACAAACGTTTTTAAAATTGGCACAAAAATTTTACAAAGAAGAATTAGGGCAAACGTTTTAAATAGAAATATTAGGACAACATGTTAAAAAGGAATATTGGGACAAAAATTTTAAAAATCAAAATTGGGACAAACGTTTTAAAAATTGGGACAAACATTTTACAAAGAAGAATAAGGGTACACGTTTTAAAAAGAAAAATTAGGACAACATTTTTAAAAAGAAAAATTAGGACAAACATTTCAAATAGAAAAATAAGGACAAACGTTTTAAAAATTGGGACAAAAATTTTGAGAAGAAAAACTTTAAAAATCAAAATTGGCACAAAAATTTTACAAAGAAGAATTAGGGCAAACGGTTTAAATAGAAAAATTAGGACAACATTTTAAAAAGGAATATTGGGACGAAAATTTTAAAAATCAAAATTGGGACAAACGTTTTAAAAATTGGGACAAAAATTTTACGAAGAAGAATTAGGGCAAACGTTTTAAATAGAAAAATTAGGATAACATTTTTAAAAAGAAAAATTAGGACAAACATTTTTAATAGAAAAATTAGGTCAAACGTTTTCAAAATTGGGACAAAAATTTTAAAAAGAAAAATGAGGACAAATGTTTTAAATAGAAAAATTAGGACAACATTTTTAAAAAGAAAAATTAGGACAAACATTTTAAATAGAAAAATTAGGTCAAACGTTTTCAAAATTGGGACAAAAATTTTACAAAGAAGAATTAGGGCAAACGTTTTAAATAGAAAAATTAGGACAACATTTTTAAAAAGAAAAATTAGGACAAACATTTTAAATAGAAAAATTAGGTCAAACGTTTTCAAAATTGGGACAAAAATTTTACAAAGAAGAATTAGGGCAAACGTTTTAAATAGAAAAATTAGGACAACATTTTTAAAAAGAAAAATTAGGACAAACATTTTAAATAGAAAAATTAGGTCAAACGTTTTAAAAATTGGGACAAAAATTTTAAAAAGAAAAATGTGGACAAACGTTTTAAATAGAAAAATTAGGACAACATTTCTAAAAAGAAAAATTAGAACAAACGTTTTAAAAAGAAAAATGAGGACAAAAATGTAAAAAAGAAAAATTGGGACAAAAATTTTAAAAATAAAAATTAGGACAAAAATTTGGACAAAAGTTTTCAAAAGTAAAATAAGGACAAAAATCGATCTAAAACAAAAACCTCTAAAGTATCTCATTTAAATCGCACAAAGCTTTTTGGTAAAAATTACTTTTTTAAATAAAAAAATTTATTAAATATAAAAGCAAAAACACAATCTGAAAAAAAATATTTTTAGATAGAATGTGTAGGAAGATTTTCAACAGAAAAAAAAACGACGAAAATAAAGAAAATCTCCTCTCGTAATGTGGTCAGATAATCTGAGCCGATGTGTTAAGACATTCCAGATTGAATAACATGCCCAGGCAATTATATCTTTTCAGTGTAAGTAGGATTAAGAAGAACCCTTAGCAGGCACATATCCTGGAATGGCACAAAACCAAATAAGATCAAAGAGTCAAGGACTTGATGAAAAAGTTAAAGCGACTTTTTTTCAGGCTAAATAGAAATATGCGGAAAAAGGAACATCGACTAATGTAACCGAAAGGGAGTATATCCTGAAATTTGGAATTTGTCACAAATTGAAGGATATCCAAAAATGTATGCACACTCATACTTACGAACTTGGGAGCGTTTGTGTTGCGAAATCTTTCTTTAGTCTGGTGAGAAATTCATTTCCAAACATGACAAAGTTTCCACATGGCTTTGTGGGCGGATGTGTCCGTGGATTTGTGTGTAGTCAGATACGAAAAGTACGTGCACATATGGGCCCAAACGCAAGCACTTTATAATCCATTAATATCTTAATCAGCTTTTCTTTTATTCTAGTTTACTTAATCCGACAGAAGCCTAAAATACGACTCTCAGATACGGAAGAAGGTACTCAAATTTACTTAATCTGTCTAGCAGTTAAGTTTAGTAGCTATTAAAGACTATGTGTATGCAGAGTAGGACGTTGACTGTCTTCCTATAGAAGATGATCCAACTGAGAAGACCCGCACTGATAGACGAAAATTTATCATATTTGGTTGTTCCTAAATCAACGTCTTCACCTTTTCCCCTCTGCCCCCTTCGATCTAAATTCATTAAATTTCACAGTTGCCATTTGTCATGAATAGCTACTCTTCCGCTTCCAGTTTCGATCTCTTCTGCATTGCTGAACTTTGTTTTATTACTATTCACAATTCTATACACAATATTTTTACTTGTAGACAAAAATTTTATTTTTTCTCTATCGAGACATGATCCTTTTTCTATTAAACACACTTTACTTGTATAGCGTTAAATTTAGCTACAAAACAAGAAAGAATTACGATTTCGTTTTAGGGATTTTTTCGGATATTTGACAAACTTTTTAAGTTCGATATGAAAACTGTTCGATGGAAATAGTTTTTTTTTTTGAATTTTTAAATTTTTTTTTTAATTCTGAAAATTTCTATGATTTCTTTTTGGTAATTTATTATTTCTTACATTTTATTTAAAAGATATACAAAATTGGGACACTAGATTTAGCACGAATTATTAAATTGCATTTTGTTCGAAAAAAATGGGACTCAATTTTCTAACAATACAAAATTGTCCAAAATTTACACAAAATCTTTTCTTATTTGGTCGGAGTATGATACAAAATTTAGGGTCCCAATCTTTCGAAAAAATCTTATATGTTCGCACTCTTCATAAAAATGGATTGTCCCAAAAAAAATTTTAATCGCTTAAGGTCTAAATTTTACACAAAATCTTATGTGACACAAAAGCGGTAAAATGTTAAGTACTCAATAATGGGTTTTATAACACAATACATATAGAAGTCTGTTTAATCCACATGCAAATTTCTAAGCTTTACCTTTTATTTGAGTAGCATTTAGGCGAGCATAAATGCAGAAGGAGCGCTGTGATATTACCGTAGTACTTTTGTGGCAAGGCTAAGTACTCTCTTGTTACTAATTACAAGTTATTCAATTCCAACTGAGCGTGTACTTTTTTACAACCGAGATATGACAGAAAATCTAGTTGTCCCAATGTTATATGATCCAATTTTAACACCAAATCTAGCGGATTATTGTACCAAAAAATCGCATACGGTTCGGTTTAGCTTTAAGAAAAGATCTAAAACCCTATTTGTCCCAAATTCGCATTTGAATAAGAATGACTTGAACGTTCAGTTAGGATTTAGCAAATTACATATGAATAAGAATTTTATTTAAATTGGGCCACTAGAACTAGATAGGATATGGTGTCCCAATTTTTTGAAAAATCAGATTTGAAGAATTTTAGGTGCATTTCCCCAAAATAATAAATGAAAAAGAATTTCAAGTGAATTGGAACACTCGCTGAGATGTTCAAATAGGATTTAGATCCCATCTTTTGCAAAATCATAAAAGATTAAGAATTTTAAATGATTTGGGATACTAGGCAGAACGTTAAGCTGGGATCTAGTAGGCCAATTTATCCCAAAATTGCATTTAAATAAGAATTTTAAGTGAATTGGAACACTAGCTAGAACGTTAAAATAGGATATAGTGCCCCAGTTTTTCCCAAAATCACATTTGAATAAGAATTTTAAGTAAATTGTGACACTAGCTAGAACGTAACGATGAGTTCTAGTGGCTAAGTTTTCCCAAAATCATAAATTAATAAGAATTTTAACTAAATTTGGACACTTACTAGAATGTTAAGATGGGATCGTGGGCACCAGTTTGTCCCAAAATTGCATTTGAGTAGGTACTGTAAGTGGATTGGGACACTAGCTAGAACGTAACGATGGGTTCTATTCGCCCAGTTTTTCCAAAATTGCATTTCAACAAGAATTTTATTTAAATTGGGACACTAGCTATAACATTAAGGTGGGATCCAGTACCCCAGTTTGTCCCAAAATTGCATTGAAATAAGAATTTCAAGTGAATTGGAACACTAGCTAGAACGCTAAGATGAGATCTAGTGCCCCAGTTTGTCCCAAACTTGCATTTAAATAAGAATTTTAAGTGAATTGGGACACTAGCTACAACGTTAAGATGGGATCTAGTACCCCAGTTTGTCCCAAAATAACTTTTGAATAAGAATTTTATGTAAATTGGAACACTAGCTAGAACGCTAAGATGACATCTAGTGCCCGAGTTTGTCCCAAAATTGCATTTGAATTAGAATTTGAAGTGAATTGGGACACTAGCTGGAACGCTAAGATGACATCTAGTGCCCGATTTTGTCCCAAAATTGCATTTGAATTAGAATTTGAAGTGAATTGGGACACTACTTGCTCAAACGCTAAGATGACATCTAGTGCACCAGTTTGTCCCAAAATTGCATTTAAATAAGAATTTTAAGTGAATTGGGACACTAGCTACAAAGTTAAGATGGGATCTTATGCACCAGTTTGTCCCAAAATTGCATTTGAATTAGAATTTGAAGTAAATTGGGACACTACTAGCCAAAACGCTAAGATGGCATCTAGTGCCCCAGTTTGTCCCAAAATTGCATTTAAATAAGAATTCGAAGTGAATTGGGACACTACTAGCTAAAACGCTAAGATGACATCTAGTGCCCCAGTTTGTCCCAAAATTGCATTTAAATAAGAATTTTAAGTGAATTGGGACACTAGCTACAAAGTTAAGATGGGATCTTGTGCACCAGTTTGTCCCAAAATTTCATTTGAATTAGAATTTAAAGTGAATTGGGACACTACTAGCTAGAACGTTAAGATGGGATCTAGTACCCCAGTTTGTCCCAAAATAACTTTTGAATAAGAGTTTTATGTAAATTGGCTAGAACGTGAAGATAGAATTTAGTAGTACATTTGTCCCAAAATCATAAACTTTTTATTTTTAACACTAGAAAGGACCTTTTAATAATATCTTGTGTCCCAAAATTTCTAAAATAAAAAAAATCCATTTTAACACATCAAAATCAAGTATCAAATTTATTCTCAAAATTTTCTGTCCCAATTTTATAGAAATTCTAGTCTTACGTGAAATTCACAACAAAAAAGTGTCCCAATTTAATACTATCATTACCTATTTGTTAAACGTAAACAATTAACTGCAGGATAAAAAAGAAAATCTTTCCTTTTTTTAAAAAAAAAAAAAAGTCACCTCAGTATAAGTGTTAAGGACATGAAATAAGTTTCATCTCAAAATAAAATTATTTCGGAAAAACTGTAAGACATCGCCTATTATTTTCACTTTCTAGGTTACCGCGCACACATTTTCTAGGTTACTAGAATAAAGAAAATTCTAGAAGAAAACCAAAAACAATAACAGTACGGACAGTTCATCATATTATGTTATGTAAAAAATTTGTCCAAATTGTTTTTTTGTTGTTTTTGTACTTATTGTTATTGTCCAATAAAACTTGACATATTTTCAAGTTGTGAAAAAAACCACAATTGGCCTAAAGAAAATTCCGACATTGAAACTTTAACAAACCACAATGAAGAATTTCAGTGATTTTCCTCTTCGATGAATTGGGAACAGAACACCAATGACTGATGATTAGTGGATGGATTGATGGATGCCCGAATGAACGGATGGATGCATTTACAAGACAATATAATGAAAAACTTTTGCTGAAATTACTATTATTATTATTATTATTATTTCTATAGCAGCAATTCATAATAGATAAAAATATTATATTTAATTCAACGAAAAGAGTTGATAATGACAATTTTATATTTTACTTTTCTGAATGATAGTTTTGCATCCGTAATTTTTCTTATATTTTTATACAAAAGCAATTTTAACAATTTGTTGATAGTTTTTCTAGTTAATTTAAAAAAATAATTTACCACATTTCTATAATACCAAACTACCATTTAGGAGAGTTTCAAACAATTCAGCATTACTCAATAGTCATTTTAATACTAATTTTTCATAATGCATTGTTTTTAGTTCTTGTTCAGTATTGTTTTAAGAGACTTAAGATATCCAAGTATTCTTAAGATAAGAGTTACTTGCATCAATAGCACTCAAAAGTTTTCGAAAGTTTCTACTTATATGGTACGTTAAGTCCTATTAAAACTGGACAACCCTAGTTAAACAGAAAACATTTTTTAATTTATAAAAATATAAAAAAACATTTTTTTCTTAGGAAAATTTATATAAAAATTCTCTATTTTTATATAAAAAAAATAATGGATAACCCCTATTTGGGCTGACAATTTACTTTAAAAATTTCTACAAAATAAATAAAAAAAAAAAAATTTATTATGAAAATCAATTAAAAAATCAATAAAAAATAATTCTTTGAAAACATGATTTTCTATTATTGTAATGGCAACATGACCGATGATTTTACTAAAATGCAAACAAGATGGAGAATAACATTACATTGTAAAACAAAATGGCGTATGCAATAAGAACGAAAAGAAAATGGACGGTCTCATTGCAATGGAATCGTGATGGACGATTCTGTTGCGCTCCTAGACAACATGGTGGATTTAACGGGTATGAAAACAAGATGGACGATTCTATTGCGCTACTAGACAGCATGGTGGATTTAACGGTTATGAAAACAAGATGGACGATTCTGTTGCGCTACTAGACAACATGGTGGATTTAACGGTTATGAAAACAAGATGGACGATTCTATTGCGCTACTAGACAACATGGTGGATTTAACGGTTATGAAAACAAAATGGACGATTCTATTACAGTTAAAATAAAAATTTTCCAAGTACAGTAAAATAAGAAAATAAACAATTGCCACAATAAAAAAAAAATGTACGTTTCTAAAGATTTATTCAATTTACGTTTCAGAAAGTAACGTTTAATAAAATACATTTCAAATTCAAATTTCGATCAAAACCAGTTTTTCATGATATTGTTCAGACCTTAAGATGCTTCTGCCAGGACTACATCATTTTGTGATAATTTTTTTGATGACTTTTTCGTACATTTCGAACTATAATTCGGTCATTTCTTGACGGATGTTAATTTTTAAATGCTCCTAAGTTTGTGGTGGATCTGTTCAAAGATAATTTTTCTCAAAGTGTCACAAGAACAATAAAACGGCGGGAATCAATCCAAATTTGGAAATTACGCGTCTTGGGAAATTTTTGCGCAAAAAAACCAAAATTTGGCGCGCTGTGTAAGTTATAGCGATATTCTGTTGACACCACATGATTAAAACCAACAAAAAAAAACGATTATCATGCGGGTATAGCGCTCAGAATTGCCAATTATAATATTTTCTTCTTCATTTTCGATAAAATACCTTTAGAACAAAATGCACACCAGACAGACACTTTTCGCGGATACAATGGCTTTTCTACAGATATTTGTGGGTTTTTAGAGCCCCATATACGGTAATTTTACTAATTAACGTATCCACCAAGCGAGAAATGTTCCTCATAGCTTAAGAAAGTTTTATGCGAAATGTGGCAGAATTACCTCATATTTGATGCGTAATAAAAAGGCAAACCCCAATGACATATAATTTTGATAGCTGTCAAACGACATAACAGTACTTTCCTAACCATAAAATAGCTACAACTAATTCGACTCATAATTATTTCCACTTAAAATTTATTCCCAAAATTAGTACCATAATTTAAGATTTTTTTACAAAATTAGGACCATAACTTTGCGAGATCAAATCGTAATTGTAATTGTAAAACAATTCAATGGAGCCCCATATACGGTCATTTTGCGAATTGACGTATCCACCGATCGAGAAATGAGCTTCATTGCTGTAGAAAGTTTTATACGAAACATGGGTACTGGCGAATTACCAATTTTAACAAAAAGGTTTTTACATTTCTAACGTAAAAAATGCGTAAAAAATTGCAACTTAAATGATAAATTTGTTTGACAGCTGTCAAACGACAGGGCTGTACTTTCCGAAGCATAAAATAGATAACTTTCTGTCAAGACCTCTTATCAAAAATGCACATCAGAAAAACACTTTTGTCGGAAAAACTGGTTTTTGCGCTGTCGCTTGTAGGGTTTCAGAGCCCCATATATGGCCACGCATCCATCGATACTCATCGCTGAAGAAACTTTTGTGCAAAACGTAACTTCAGCAGAAACCACCACATTTAAAGAAAGTATTTACAATTTTAATAATTCTTCGATAAAAAGAAAACTTCCATTATGTACTTTTAACCAGAAATGGCAGATATTAAAACAAAACAAGTGCCACATTCGATGACATTTATTTTTGACAGCTGTCAAAGCACATAACTGTAGTTTCTAAATCAAGAAATGGATAACACGCTATTACAGTAAATAGTAATGGAGGATTTTACGTTGTGTAAAAACAAAATGGAGGATTTTATGTTTGTAAAAACAAAATGGAGGATTTTACGTTGTGTAAAAACAAAATGGATGATTTTATGTTTGTAAAAACAAAATGGAGGATTTTATGTTCGCAAAAACAAAATGGAGCATTTTACGTTGCGTAAAAACAAAATGGAGGATTTTAAGTTCGTAAAAACAAAATGAAGGATTTTATGTTGCGTAAAAACAAAATGGAGGATTCGTATACAATTAAAACACAAGATGGACGATTCCGTTACAGCAAAAAATTTGAAACTGTACGAATCCATTTTATTTAGGATACAATAGGTAAAAAATGACTATGCAGCAAAAAAGTTAATTAATTTAGAAAAATTAAGTTTGTTCACATAAAAAAATTAAGCAATTTGAAAATTGTATATTAATAAAATTAAATAAAGAAAATAAAAAGGTCTCAAAAAAAAAAGTAACTCAGAGCCACATTGGAAGGACAAAGAACAAAATTCCGAAAACCCAAGTTAATTTCATGTTAAAGGACTTTTTCAAATATTTCCAACAAAATTCTTTTCTATTTTTTGAACTGAACAACAAATACGCCAACAATTTTTCAAAGAAAAAATTTCGAATACAAAAACATGGAAACTTAATTATTGAATGTCCTTTTGGGACAGACTAAGGACAACACGATAGATGGAGAAAGAGTAAGCCGATCTAAAGCGTTCTCATCAATTACACCACCCAGCAATAATTACTTTGTTATCGATTTTGTTTTACGAACCTTTTACTATTAGTTTATTGCCCAATTTTTAGGAACCAAGCCCAATTCTTCTACCATCGTCGAGTAGAACACCAAAACACCACCATTAATGATGATTTTGCTCATTTGCCTTATTTTTGTATTTGTATTTGTTCGAATATTCATTTAAGCATTAAAGCTAATAGTGTGCCCCTTTTTTTGCTTCTTTATTATCTATGTATATGGATGAACGTGTGTAAAAATTGGTAAATGTCCTTTCGTTTTTGGTCCTTTTTTTTTAGTATGTACAATATAACATTTTTTTAGAGCTTTTAGCAAAAGTTCATTTTTTATTTTTTCCTCAAATCGATTTAGTTTAAGATATTTTTTTCTATCTATTTTTTTTTGTCTATTTAGTTTAATCTAAACTGCCACCCACGCAGTAGTAATAGTGGATACAGGAAATATCTTTTTTTTAAATCTATTTTTTGTTGTTATTACAAATTACCTTTTATTTTTAATTAATTTGAAGGGTTTTTTTCTTCGTCCTTTTCTTTTTTGATAATGAATAAAAACTGTTAGTTTCTGATGTATAAAAATAAAAACAAAACTGATAATGATGTCAGGGAATTTTGTCCGGAGACTAACTATACGTGATGTATTAAAAAAAAAATACATCTTAATAAGAATGTTTTAATAAGGTTGTCATTATGGAACGGAAGGACACGTTTGCGAATATAAAAAAGATACCATTTTATTCGCTTTAGTTTCAATTTTAATTTTGGCTTAAAGTTTCCAATGGGGTTTGGGTTTTTTTATTAGCAGTTTCATTCGATTTTTTTTATAGTAATAACGATTAGTCAACCGACCAATAAACAGTATTCATTTTATACACTCCTTTTTTTTAGCACGTATTATTCAATACCCAACAACGGAATTGTTGGCAAAATATAGAGCCTATCATCATGAGACCTCCTCCTTCAGCAAACTCAAATTGGTAATTAACCATCCAATTGAGTGTGAGGAATTCCCTCAGGAAATTCACAATTCTCTGGCACACACCCAATAGTTAAAACTCATTAAATTACGAGCACATAACATCCTCGCATTATTGAGGGGGGGGGGGGGGTGGTAAATATCATTTACAGCAAGTGCAAAAGAACAATTCGCTTAAGGGTTGTTCAAAAAATTTCCATAATTTTTATCACTTCGCAATATGTAATTGGTAATTGCATAAAAACCCTTTCATGCGTATAGATCCATATCAGGGATGTACTCATTCGTCATATAAAAAGGAAGAAACTAAAAATATACCAATTTCATTGGAAAAATTCACTTAAATCCGATTGGAAAATTCGTTTAGAAAAATTTGATTACTGTCGTCAGGCGTGTCGTCCTTCAAGTTTTGCTTATTTCGTTTCCGTTTTCATAGAATTTTTTTTTTTATTAGAATATTTCTTCCTTAAAAAATATTTTCTTATAGAATTTTCTTGTCACAAAACATTTTTTTTTACCTTACACAATTATACCGGATGTTCGTCATTACCCGTGATTGTGTAGATGATGAAAAGAAAGTGTGTGTTCTTTGCTTACCTGGAAAGAAAATGCAATAAAAAAATTAGTTTTTTTTAATAAAAAGGATAATACAGATACTAGTATAGTAAAAAATTAAGGTGAACATTTTGAAAGGAAAATAAATATGTGCAATTATAAAAGGATACAACAGTTAACCTCAGAAAGAATACCCTCAGGATGTAATGTCTCGGAACTAAGGATGCTGTTTATTTGTTGATATTATTTTCGAAAATTTTCCTTAGTTCAGTTCAGATGCTCTTTTATCCCTACTCGAATTTAATAATAAAAATAAGGATGAGTTTACAAAAAAAAAAAAAAATAAACTTCTGTGTTCATTATTTTGTTAGAATTTCTCTTTTTTTTTTAACTAGAAAATATTTTGACGATAATTAAAATTAAAAAAAAGGACTATAATTTTAAAGATAATTATTCATTTTGTGTGGTTTCGTTTTTCAATGTCGTCATTATCATCTCATTATAGATTTTTTCTTTTATTTTGTTTATTTTTTTTTTACTATATTTATGAAAGATGATAATCAACGTTACACTTTAAATGCAGATTTTTATTTTCCAATATTGGCTAGACTCTGCCATTATACATGAAATACAGCTGCCACAAGCCTTCTTTCAGGACTCGATCATTCTGCGGTAATTTTTTAGAACTTTTTCGCATATTTGGGGCTGTAATTCAAGATGTGCACAAAGATTTTTCGAAAATGTAAAATTACCGCGAAAAAAATTTGTTCATTTTTTAGGACCTTAGAAGAAAGTGTTTAATTTTGCAAAAATATTTAACACTTTCTAAGGTCCTAAAATTTTTTAAGAAAATGTGAACAAAATTTGCGGTCTATTAACATCACCAAATCTTGAGATAACACGCCCCGGAATAAAGCCATAATCTGTGGCTTGTGGCGCCGTTTTTGTTACAGATTAAAAACTTTACGTTCAGATAAAAAAAAATTGACGGCAACGTTTATACTACTTCATCGTCAAAGAAATACGGGCCAATGACACCTTCAGACCAAAATGTACATGACCAGTTACTTTTTGCATATGAAATAGCCTCTCTAGAGTCAGTTGTGGGTTTTCAGAGCCCCATATACAGTTAAATGAAAATTTGTTCGAGAAATCAGCACACAAAGCTGGTTGTTCCAGCACCGTAACGGGAACGGTGGTTAAACGATTGATTCAATTTATAAAATAGCAGATCAGCCTATATGACATATATGTTTGGCAGCTGTCACATGACAGATCTTTACTCTCCAAACCACGAAATGGATACGTCAAATACGACTCAAAATAATTTCTACTGAAGATTTATTTCAAAATTAGGACCATAATTAGGGATTTTTCTTTTAATCAGGACAAGAACATTATTTTTTTTTAAATGAGGGAAAAAATTTGGACTCTCTTTCATGACCTCTTAGCTCAAAGCTCAGTGCAAGATAGAATTTTAGTGATTGAATTTTACATATAAACTCAAGCCATTGGGAAATTTTTTAGAAAATTCCGAGGGATTCGAAAATTGAGTCTAAAATTAAATTCAAGGTAGAATTTTTCTTCAAACAATTCTTATCATTTTAAATAGAACAGATTTAATTTAAAAATTTTAAGAGATAGTTTTGAAAAAAAATTTTAAGGGACTGCATAATTAAAATTTGGACAAATAACAAAATTATTGGTTAAAGAATTTGGAGTTATAAGACTCAATATACAAAAACATTCACTTATATATGAGATTTTAGCAACAGATAACTTTTTGGATGTCCTAGGTTGGTAATATTAAAGGACCTAAATTTGAAGTACATTTTTTCTTTCTTGGTATACTCGTATTCATCTACGACTTTTTCAGCATTGAAAAAGTCTTTGTTGAAAATAGAAATTCGTCGTAATGAAAAAAACTTTTTTAAGAAACATTACTTTTTACAGGGAGATCTTCAAAATTTTTTGGGACAAAATGGTTTAGGATCTTAAGCAGAATTTCTTTTAAAAACCTGCCAACAATAGAAAAGTTTAAAGAATTTCAGTGCAGAAATGTCAACATTCCGAAGAGAAGCATTGTTTGAGGTCATAAATACCAATATTTTAAATTACTGCATATTAGAGGCATTCGAAAAAATGTAGTAAGGACCTAAACATGTAAAATTTACTATCCTAACTGTAAAAGTACATATAATTTACAAGAAAAAAAGGTCTTGCTGAATGTAGATATAATTTACAGGTGCGTTAAAAACATTTCTTTGGCCTGAGGTCCTAAAAAAAATTGATAGGGACCTCTCGCCCAAAAAGAGTTTTCAAGATCTCCCAACAAATACTATTTATTTTTATAGAAATAGTATTTGAGGTCCTAAAAATTAATATTTTAAAGTACCTATTTTTTTGAGGTCCTAAATTTTAAAATTTTTTACACTTGTACTAAGAATCCAAAACTTTAAAATTTAATATTTTTGCTTTAACTACTTTTTCAAAAAGTTTCACATTTTAAGCGCCAAAAAAATAAGTTCAATCTTTGGAGTTCAAATAATTTTGAGGTCCTAAATAATTAATTAGGACCTCTAACCCAAAAATAGTTTTTAAGATCTCCCAACAAATATTATTAATCAAAACAAGGAGTTCAAAGAATATTAACGTAGCCATTTAAACATTCACATGAGCTTTATAAACACATAAACATATTGTTTGAGGTCCTAAAAATTAATATTTTGAAGTACTTCTTTTTTGAGGTCTTAAATTTTAATATTTGTTACCCTTGCACTAAAAATATAAATTTTTAAAATTTACTATTTATACTTCAATTACTTTTTCTAAAAAAATTCAAATTTTTAACCCTCAAAAAATATAAGTTCAATCTTTGGAGTTCAAAGAATTTGAGGTCCTAAAAAAATTGCTTAAGACCTCTAACCCAAAAACAGTTTCTAAGATCTTCCAACAAATATTATTATTCAAAAGAGGAGTTAGTTCAAAGAATTTTAACGCAGCCATTTTAACATTTACATGAGCTTCCTAAACACAGAAATATTGTTTGAGGTCCTAAAAATTAATATTTTAAAGTAACTATTTTTTTCGAGGTCTTAAATTTTAATTTTTTTTATATTCGTTCTAAAAATCCAAACATTAAAAATTTACAACTTTTGCTGTAATTACTTTTTCAAAAAGTTTTACATTTTACGCCCCAAAAAAAAATTAGTTCAATCTTCGGACAAATTATGTCTAGTAAATTACGCTATACTCTAAGAAAAATTTCATAAAAAATTGATAAATATTGTAATAAAATTTAAGAAGACTCTATTCATATTCCTAGATAATAAAAAAATATTCCTGATTACCAATTTGTTGTTGGTACAATCGCTTTCTCTTGAGAAGAAAGAGTATTGCCAGGAGTATTGTTAGATATTTTTCATGCTTTTGTGATTATGTGAGACAGCCTGGGTTTCCTAGAAAACTCAAGAGCTGCCTTCTTTCAACAAACTATTTTATTCTATTTTTCATATTTCTCTCGATATCATTTCCAAGTAGCAGTTAATAAAGAATCTTAAGAAATATATCCCGTTTGAACTGGAGTCCCGCAAGGTAGTATTTTTGGTCCCACTTTCTACAATATTTATACCCATGATATCCTATCTATTATTGTCACTTACAGAGATGATATTTACTACCTATACAAATCCTGACATAACTTTCAATACCATATCCACAGTCTTCAATCTAGGTTTACGAGATGGAGACTGAAGGTAAATAAACAGAAATCCAAATTCCTCCGCTAAATTGTAAATGCCCCCTAATTATATTATAATCCACTTGTAAGAAAACTGCTTGTTACAATATATTTCTAGTTGTAGATTAAGAATAAAATTGAGAAAAAAATAATAACAATAACAAAATTTTGTTAAATATCAAAAAAAAAAAAAATTCATTTGCTCCATAAGAAAACATAGCGACTAGATAAATATGGACAAAAGCTAAAATGAGGAATCATGAAAGTTCTGGTAAATTGAACTCAATATGAACCGGAAATCTTCATCGAGGAAGCTTTTGTTCTTTGATAATGGAAACGGAATTGCGTGCCAATTCCGTACTTATATAGACCGAATCATCTCTTGTACATTCTATTTTCGTTTATTGGAATTACCGCTCCTAATCACATTTGCAAGACAAATGGGCAACTGCGTACGTGTATTCGAGTATTCATAATATCCTATTTGATTCTTCCGGCTTCTATGAAATATTCGAGAGGAGAAGTCAATTAGTTACAACTAAAAGGATCCCATTTCCTTCTAATTCGCTGAAGAGCTGTGTTGCAGAAATATTTGTTCAATCGATACAAATTGAATTAAAAATCTAATATTCCGACGCTCTTTATAATAGAACAGAATATATTCGTGCTTTTGATCAAAACCTGCTCCATATCTGCTCATGTAAAAGTGATTTACCACGTATTTGAGGAAGTTCTGTTGCACTTAATAAAATGTTTTCACTCACATGATGTCATAAAAAATCATTTAAAAATAGTCAATATACCAAAAAGCTTTTGTCTTAGCTATGGTTGAATTTTACTCATACAAAAAAACTCTAAAAAATATTGTAAAAATTTATTAATAGAATTTTTTTTTAAGAGAACGTTTTCAAAAATTTTTAGGTCAGATTTTAGGTCAAATTTGAGGTCATAAGCAAATTTATTCAAATTAAACTTTTGAAATTGTCTATAATTTGTTAGAAGCTGATAAATTTGATTAATTTTTTTCGGAAATATTGACAAACATTCTAAAAGTTGAGTTTTTTGGGGGATTTTTTGGGATATAAAATTTTTTAGGTCAGATTTTAGGTCAAATCTTAGGTCATAAGTAAATTTATTCAAATTGATCATTTGGACTAATAGTAAGTATTGACAGAATTCTTTTTTCTGAAACATTGGCAAAAATTCTTAAATAGAGTTTTTTCAAGGGATTTTTGGGAAAGTATAGAAATTTTTAGGTCACATCTTAGGTCATAAGCAAATTATTGAAATTAATCTTTTCAATTGTCTATAATTTGTGAGAAGGTAATAAATTTGATTAATTTTTTTTGGAAATATTCATAAAAATTTCGAAAGTTGAGTTTTTTGGGGGATTTTTTGGACGGTACGAAAAATTTTAGGCCACATCTTAGTTTATAAGCAAATTTATTCAAATAGATCTACATCTACTGTCTAGAATTTGTTAGGTGATAAATTTGATTCATTTTTTCTGAAACATTGACAAAAATCCCTAAAGAAGAGTTTTCAATGGTATATTTTTTTTGGAAGGTACACAAAATTTTAGGTCAAATCTTAGGTCATAAGCAAATTTATTCAAATTATTATTTTAAAATGTCTAAAAATTATTAGAAACTAATAAATTTGATTCAATACTTTTCGGAAATATTTAAATTTGATTAAATTTTTTCTGAAATTCAAGCTTGAATTTTTTTCGAGGATTTTTTCGAAGATATGGAAATTTTTAGGTCTTAATTTATATTTGAAACAAAAAATAAAGTTTATATCATTTTTGTTATAGTATAAATTATAAAATTTTCAACAATAAATAAAATCATAAGACCTAATTTTTCACATCGGAATTGGTTGCTATTAAAATTCATATTTTTTAGGCCAGTGTTTAAATTTAACCTAAAAATTGTGAATTTGATTTTGTAAAAATACTTTTTATTAAATAATTAAAGTAGCATATTTTTTGTGGTATAATATGAATTTAATATGACCTAAAATATTGTATTTAAACAAGAAGAAACAACCATTCTTCTATACAAAATTCAATATTTTCTTTTGTCCTGTTTTATTTTCATTAAAATTCCAATCATGATGCGATGCCAATGATGCATACACTCTCAATGTTTAAAGGAAATTGAAACCACAAAAATTAAACTGAAAATACTGGAAATGCGAAGAAAAGGATTTTCACATCAAATTTAGGTTAAAATCCGAGCTAACAGTTTCTTTTTATTAATACGAACATATTGTCGGTGTGCTTGCCATTCAGCTTACCACAAAATTTGTATGTTGTTATTTCTAAAATCCTGAAATTGGATCGAGATGCACCGGATAATGTAGCAAATATTATTTCATGGACAATTTCGCCTTTAACAGGAAATCAATCCGGATTTCGATTCGAATCATGTTGGAAATGTTAATGTTAGAGTCTATTTCGAATTCTGAAGATGTTTTTGTTCATATTTTTGTCATCTCCTTAATTTTAAATACAATTTTTTTTATTACTTTCGTTCAATAGTACAGTTTGAATTAAGCACAGAGGAATGCGATAAAAACCATTATATATTCTAAACAAAATAAAATATTTGGGAAAAAAATGACGGGAAAATATGAGAAGTTCTTTTAAAAGGAAAGTTTTTTAATAAATTTCCTTCAACTAAATATGAACTTTTCACTTGCTGTCAGTCACTTAGAATAAGTGATATACTCTTTGGTGATGGCACGACAGTACCCAACCCAGTTTGGGTACGACAGTACCCAACCCTCCTACTCATTTTTATCTATTGTATTTCAGAATTTTATTTCTTAATAAAATGGAAAATTTCCTTTCCATTTCTTTTATTTTTACTCGAAATTCTTCAAATCAATTTTTATTTTCATGTGAAAATACTTTTCAATTACAATTGTACCAAAGTGCCATTAAAACTTTTATGTCAATTAAAATTTTTCACAAAAACATCTTAAAATAGGCGGCATTTTTTCGTATTTTATTTAATTTTTTTTAATGTAAATAATTTTATTTTCTTTGGCCGTGAAACATAACTTTTTAGTGGATAAGGTTTCACCGCTGAGGCATATTCAATGAAAACTGCACTCAGAAATAATGACTGTTGACGGTAAAAATATAACAAAAAAAAAAAAAAAAACAAAAAAAAATTGTGATTCATACTAAAATAGCTACTAAAATAAGTACTAAAACTGACTATTACTTAAACTGATTTGTACTAAAACAAATTAGTACTAAATTTAATTAGTAATTAAACTGCTAAGAATTAATCATTTAAATTTTTTTTTAAACAGTTAGCACACCAAGTGGTTAGTACTAAAAGTAATAAGTGCTAAAATTTCTATAAATAATACTAAAAATAATAAGTACTAAATTTTATTAGTACGTTAAAATTGATAAGTATTAAAATTCAATTATAATAAAAAAAAATTTAGTACTAAAAATGGTAAGTACTAAAATTAGTTGGTACTAAAACTAGTAAAACGAAAAATTTATGAGTACCAAAAAAATTCTTTATCAATACTGATAAGTATTAAAAATTGATTAGATTTTGATCTAAAATAATTCCACGAACAGTCAAGGTGCTGAAGACCTTATAAACCATTTTCTACTACACATTTTCTATTGGAACACACCAGTTACTTTGGAATGTTCTCCTGTCAGGCAGGTTAACTTGGACTTTTGTGAACATACATGATGGTTGTTAACCTGGTTTTTATAGTTTCAATTTTGCGACATTTTTCTTCAATTTTCAAAATAGCAACATTCAATTTCAAATGTGATTAGGAGTATATTTTGCAAGTTAAACCAGTCCTATGTGACCACTTTTCAAACCATATGAAATTCCTGGACAAAATTTCATTAATATTCGACTCAGTAGTTTAGATGACATAAAAGATGGGTTATAGTACCGACTTTATTCTATAGCTTCAAGGCATAGACGATAAATGGCAGTTATGAGCCTGCTCTTGTTTTTTCCCCGATTTGTGACCCTATTTGTAAATAACGAGACTGGAGAATTAGATGAAAAAGCACCCTTAAAAAATCTTAGACAGGCCTAGGAGAGGCAGACCTTAGGTAGAAGGACTGTGCCGAGCAGGACCGTAATAATTTCTGCGGCAGAAATAAAAGAGAAAGTGGTTCGCAGAGACTCTTTTTAATGTGACCCAAATAGAGAATGATCACCTCTTAATCTAATTAGTACTAAATTTGATTTGTAGTAAATTTAATTTGTACTAAAATTGATTTAAACTAAAAACGTAAATTAACGAGCCATGAAATTGGTGAGACCATAAAATGATAAGAACTAAAAGTTGGTAAGTACTCAAATTAATTTGTATTAAAACTCGATTCTTCTAAAATTGGTAAGTACTAAAACTAATTCATACTAAAATTGGTAACTACTAATATTGATTCGTACTAAAATTTGTAAGTACTTGAAGTTATTAGTAATAAAATTGGTTAGTACTATAATTGATTAGTACTAACATTAATAAGTATGATACTTAAAATTATAAGTACACAAGTTGGTAAGTACCAAAATTGATTAGTACTAAAATTGGTAAGTACATAAATTTATAAGTACTTAAGCTGGTAAGTATTAAAATTGCTTAATGCTAAGATTGATAAGTAATTAACTGATAAGTACTAAAATTAGTAATTACTAGAAATTGAAAATTAATTAGTACTAAAATTGAAAAGTAGTAAAGTTGGTAGGTACTAAAAATTGATTTGTACTTAAGTTAATAAGTACTAAATTAATTAGTACTAAAATTGGTAAGTGCTTAATATTATTAGTACTAAAATTGGTAAGTACTAGAAATTGGTTTATACTAAAATTGATAAGTACTAAAAATTGGTTTATACTAAAATTGGTATGCACTTGAAATTATTAGTACTAAAGATAAAACAAACATTAAAACTGAACAAAATGACAGCCCAAAAACCGTTCACAAAAAAAGGATCTTATTTCAATCGTAGTCTTCTATCGAAAAAATATTTACTTCCCTTAACCTTTTCCAAAAGAAATTTCATCCTTAATATTACATGAAATATGATCTGACGATAATGGTAAAAATATTCAAATAAAAACGAATTTATCTTTTTAAATTTTTATCGCAGACAGACAAGTTTTTGCCATTGTGTACCGCAAAATTACCGAATTGGAAAACTTTCACAAAATGAAGAGTTTAACAAAAGGTTTTCATGTAAACTGGCACTTAGTATCACTCTATTTGGGTAGTCATGTTCACGCTATCCATTTTCCTATCAAGAATGGCAAAAATATGCAGAAAACAGATAATTTGTGTTGTTCGCGACGTTGGAGAGTGTAACAAGGAATAAGCCAACAAAAAAAACGAAGAAAGGATATGCCAGGCATGATGGATCCTTCTTCGTATCTCCTATTTTTTGGTGCATAGTAAATATGGTGGGAACAAGTTAAAATTGAACTGAAACAAGCAAATTCATGAAGGAGACACCTTGAACGCATAGAATGGAAACGGCAACACGTTCACACGTATTCAGATCCTTCTCACTCCTGGAGGATACGGAAATCGGGTGAATGAACCGATGCACTGCAAAATATCAAATAAGCTACCAGTAAATATCCTGTTAACTTGTCGCAAACTTTAAATAGGAAATTTAAAAAAAAAACAGTTTGCATCCTTTTCTTAAGGACACAAAGAATGAATAGATTATGCTGATCGGATGTGTAACGAACAGAAGAACATTAGGCATCTCACGAGTAGTGTCAAGTTCAATACAGGACATGCCCGATTCGAATTTATTTCGAACAGTTCTGTTGTGTCCATCGCAGGCGAATTGACAAATCCACAACAACATCATGGAATCCTTTTTTCACGCTGAGCAATCCACACACGTTCCCAGGAATGGAAATACTTACAAAGTTCCAAATTGAGAATATTCCAATTTTATTTTTATTTTTTATTATTCTATAAGCGAAGGGATAGTAACACCTCATTCAGACGACTGTTTGAAATATTTTCCAATTTTCTATCGACTCCAATAAGGCTATTGACTCCAGGAGGAACAGAAAATAAATAAACGAAAATAAAACCCAATTTTTTTCCCCAAAAGAAACACAAACAAATCGGAATGAATGAATATTCTAAGCACGAGGGCACAAGAAATCAATTTCAAAAAACTAATTTCAACTCCAACCGACGACATATAGAAGCACATAAGCACAACCATACATGGAGGGGCATCAAAAGCATTTCCGTCTCCCAATTTGTCACACCATGTACGAAGCTACTCGAATCGGTCATATATGCAATAAGCGTGAGTGCAGAGGATAAAAAGGGGAGGGAAAAGTATTGCCAAACATTCAAATAAAAAACCAAATAACCAAAATGTGATAAATGACTTTGGGATCCACGCTTAGACATGAAACGTCCAACAAATGGAGTCAGTCGTAGATGGAGACTATTTAGTTCTCTGCACTATTTTGGGGGTAGCTCTATTATTTAATAATAATGGATTTTTTTGTACAATATTTAATTTTTTTTCTGTGATCTTTTTGTATTGTTACAATTTTCCAAAAAAAAAAGTTCTTTTTTTGTAATAGAAATTGTGGTCGGGAAATTTTCAATTTTTTTAATAAAATTGTTAACAATAAAAATTCAATGGCAGAGAAACAGAAGGTTCAGTTCGGAGAGCTTAGGAGATGGCCTAATTGTAAATGGACGTTCCCCCGTTTTGGCATTATTTTCTGCTCACAGTAAGCAGAACTTTGTTTTCTCATAATAAATTTACAAGAAAGAAACTCCGGACACCAATTGCAAAAATTATCAAATGGCAAGAAAAACTCCTTCCGCCAGTCTGACCTTGACCTAACTGGAAGGTGTGGACACGTGCTTAGCCTACTTTGTGTTCAACAACATGTTTTTGGGGTCAGCATCTGACAATTTTCTACGACTTTCTAATTAAACGCATAAAATAGTGCAAAAAAATCTGGTCCTACCAGTCCGACCCTGTCCCAAATTGGAGGTGTAGGCACGTCCCAAGCCTACTTTGTGTCCGAAAAAATTTTAGAGGTCACCAACTGGCATATTTTGGTTTGAATTTTTGAATTGACGATTTTCTAATTAGACGCCTACAATAATGCAGAGAAATCTCATACCGTCAGTCTAACCTTGTCCCAAATTGAAGCTTTCGACATGTGCCAAGCTTATTTTGTGTCCGAAAAAATTTTAGGGGTCACCAACTGGAATATTTTGGTTTGAATTTTTGAACTGACGATTTTCTATTGTAATTAGACGCCTAAAATAGAGCAGAAAAATCTCATACCGTCAGTCTAACCTTGTCCCAAATTGAAGCTTTCGACATGTGCCAAGCTTATTTTGTGTCCGAAAAAATTTTAGGGGTCACCAACTGGAATATTTCGGTTTGAATTTTTGAACTGACGATTTTCTAATTAGAAGCCTAAAATAGTGCGTAAAAATCTGGCCCTGCCATTTTGAACTTGTCCCAAATTAAAGCTTTCAACATGTGGCAAGCCTTTTTGTGTTCGAAAAAAATTTTAGGGGTCACCAACTGGCATATTTTGGTTTGAATTTTTGAATTGACGATTTTCTAATTAGACGCCTAAAATAATGTGTAAAAGTGTCGTCTCGCTTGAGTTGGAAAAATTTTGTAGGGTCACCAATTGGATTTCTTTACGTTCGAATTTTTAAATTAACGGTTTTCCAATTAGACGACTAAAATATTGCAGAAAAATCTGGTCCCACCAGTTTCACCTTGTCCCAAATTGAAGCTTTAGACATGTCGCAAGCCTACTTTGTATCTGCATAAATTTTAGGGGTCAGCACCTAGAATTGTTTTGTTTTGAATTTTTGAACTGACGATTTTCTAATTAGACGCCTAAAATAGTGCGTAAAAGTCCCGTCTCGCCAGTCTGATCTTGTCCCAAATTGTAGATGAAAACACGTGCCGAACCTATTTTATGTTCGAAAAAAATTCTTAGGGTCACCAATTGGATTTCTTAACGTTCGAATTTTTGAACTAACGATTTTCTTTTTAAAACCTGTCTGGTCACACTTTAGCCTTCATTATGGCATCACCAAAATTAAAATTCATCAATCACTCGACCATCGTTTTTTTTTCAATTAGAAAAACCTTTACACATTTTTAAGTAGATTAGTCACTCGTTATCCGTAATACGAACTAAGAAATAAAATAGTTTCCAAATTGGTTTTTTATATATGGAAATATATGGAAATATTTCCAGAGAACATAATCAACACAATTATCGCTTCTAAGGACAACTGCATCGCAAGTAGCTAATTACGCCTTGCACATAATTAATAAGCTCCGAAAAGAAGAAAAAACTAGGAAGCACGGCGAGTGTGTAGCTTATTATTCGAAAAAGGCTAGTAACCCATCGCTCCGTGATGTTACGCCTGACGCAGAGAAGAGTGGAAATATAGAGAGGTGGTTTTAGTGGGTAAAAATCCCACACACCGTGGTGGACGAGCTTCACAATATCTTAAGATTTCCCCTACAAAAAAACAATACACACACACACGAGTGCTAAAGGAGGACGAAAAATAATCCTTGACGTGAAGACCGCCTTCAACTGGGCGAAACGGGGCTGTATCCTTAACACTCTGAGCTTAATGGTGTTCCCGACTACACTACCAAGACGAGCAGTGGGGAGTGGTCATACATGATCACAGAAGGGGAGGGGGGCTTTCCCACAAGGCTCAGTATTACAGATGCGAAATTGGCCTCTAGTAGTTAGTCTTGGGCTGCCATACCATAAGCCAAAGACGGTGCTCATCACCGGCAGCTATCCCACAAGGCTCAGTATATTCCACAGGATGCGAAATTGGCCTCTAGTAGTTAGTCTTCGGCTGCCAGACCATAAGGCAAAGACGGTGCTTATCACGGGCAGAAAGTGAACAGAGAGCATTGCCGTTAGGATTGGCGAACACGAGGTTATCTCGGGACTAGCGCCAAAGTACCTGGGTAGATGATTGGCTTAAAGCTGTAGTTTCAGGACCACGTAATATACGTGGGTAAGAAGGGAGCGGGGATAATAATGAACATTGGCCGCATCTTACGGGACCAAGGTAGAATAGGAGGACTCTGCCGACGACCGTAGTCAGGTCAATCCTGCTGTATGAGAGCAACCTACATTTGTGTAGTTGTCTCAGGCTACCGTAGGACCACATTGATAGTATGCGTATTCCGAACGGGGTCATACGAGGTCATTTGTGTTGTGAACGGATTGATACTGATCGAAATTCTGGCGGATGAGGGCTGCACGGCAAGAGAAGTTATAATCCCGGTGATGGATCCGTGGATAGATCGAGGACATTATGAGTTTGGCTTCTACCTATCGCCATTGTTGTCGTGACGTGGACGTTTTCGGGCTTACCAAAACCGCTTTAAATAGGACAGAGCGCAGAGTACGTGTTCTTTAACTGCATCCAATTCGAAGCGGATAAATGCATCGGACAATTTCATGGCCTTATATTGAACCCGCGGACATCTTGTCCCAAAAAAATAATCAATTTTGAAGAGCGGGAACAATGACGTTAGGACTTTGATTTTAATCAAACCCTTCCCTACAAAGTAATGCCTGACGGCTGTTTCGTGACAGTATCTAGAAACATAACCAAGAAAGATGGTCTCAGTGGGTTTAAATCTGACATTTTGTCTTTCGATTATTTCTTATTAAAAAATAAAATAATGAAAAGACGCTCGTGCAATAAATTCTATTTTATAACAAATCCCCTAACAAATATAATTTTGTATGGAAATAACTCAAGGACTCAGTAAAAATTGTACTCCAATTGGTATTATTGATTTTGTTCAAAGTTCAATTCTCTTGAGTAAAGTAGGCTAGACATTTACGATGGAAAAAAGAAATAAACCACAACAAAAATTTGAAATAAAAATAATATAAAATATTGGAAAAAAAAAACTTCACATAAAATATTATAAAAATTATGCGGAATGATTGTGATTAGTGGTCAGTAGCCGATAAGTACAAATAAAACCGAGAATTCCAGTAATTTCTTTGCTGTCAATAATTTTGGTTGAACGGATAATTTTATGGAAATGCATTCATCAATTTAACATTTTCCCTCATTTGACAATTAACATAAAAAATCATTCACAGAAAATAATTCATTTGGTTTTCCTTATTATGCGCTGTTGTTATTATTATTATTATGATTTACGTAACCGAATGGTGAGTCTACGCAAATATCTGATAAACTGTTTTAATACTACTTGTCCGACGACCTACCACCTTCGAATTCTAAGGAAATTTTTTTCCCTAATTTTTTATTTCATCTAAACCCTTAACTAGAGGGTGGGTTGATTATTTATTAGAGAAAGCACCAGCACACTTTGACTAATTTCATCGAAAATCGATCATAAAATGTCGTAAAAGGAAATTTCCTAATAAATAATATCGTAAAATAGAAATTTATTAATTCAATTGGAATCGATTTGAAGAAGGATGAAAATATCCGCTTGGTGACACGGTTGTAAAATGGCGGGCGAATCGAAACGGAAAGATGGCGGGCGGTTCAAAATTAAAAGATGGCGGCTCATTTCCAAAATTATTTCCGCTCCGTCAAAAGGACGCACCCATAAAAAAATTAAAGGGCAAACAAATTTTTGAATAAACGATTTAATTAATTTTGCACATGAAAACAACACTAAATTTTGAAAGCAATCAAATTTTACTGTTTATTATCATAATAAGGACAAGTGCTATTATTAAATGGAAAATTAAAAATTAATTTTCATTCCAACAAATTGTGTCGATGAAATTTTACTTACCCGCCAATCAAAAGGAATTCCTCCTTAAGGTTATGATGTGAGTGAAAGTTTTGTTAGGTAGCAGATGTGGTTTTTAACCATTTTCTTTCGTGGAGGGAGACGAAAGTAAGGGGAGGGGGTGGGGGGGGTGAGTCAGTGGGTTTGGAAGAAGAAATGCCAGTAAAAAGTTAAACGATAAGAACAAATCTTCATAAAAGTTAGGAGAAAAAACTTTATAAATTCTTGAAAATCATTTAGTGTAGATATAATAAAAAATAATTCTGGAAAAAATTCTGGCAAAAAGACAATCAGATTTTTACAAAAAAAAACCCCACTATCAACCAGCCTCCAAGTCAGACACATAATCTTGATCCAATTGACCTGGTATGCTCCGTCTTTTGCGATCTTACATGTGTAGAAGAAGCTTCGTGGAGCGCGCAAATGGTTATTTTCCTTCCAAACACAGAACTGATAATGGTATTCCACAAGGATCTCCTCTTTCCACAACTCTTTTTAATATTTATATTCACTCTCGGTCCACTTCTCTTTCGCCTGTTTGTCATTTCCTTTATGTTGACATCATTTTTATTCTAGTTGCTTCTATACTCTTTCCATGAAATAGAATACAATTTCTATTATTAGGGACTAGTGTAGAAGGAACGGAGCAGTTATTCCCAATAAAAACGCACAATCACTCTAACGGACACTGGGTCATAACGTTTTCTTCCAGATATCGGATTCCGAGAAAATCCTTGTTCATTAAAAAAACTATTAACTGAATTAATTCCATTTTAAATATGGTAAAGGTTGGGGTTCGGTGTAAATTTAGGGGGGAGGCCGATAAAGTTGGTGATGTGGTTCCTCACTATATGTGTCAAGATGGTAGCAACAAAGCTAAAGCTAATTGAGGCAGCCTGGCTAGGCTAATGGAGCACATAGATTATCACCGGTGGGCCCACTACTTTGATCACCGGACCATTATTTCCATCACCTCTTAAAAAACATAATATCCACCCCTCTATACAAAATCATCTGTGATCTTGGAAGAGATTCCTCCACTATCACTCCAAATTCCCGAAATTCCTTCTCTCATCCTGACTGGTAGCCATGGTTGACAGCAGAGTTGCGAGTGTCTACATTCCTGGATAGGTACAAAAAGGCAAATAATGATCTATTTGGCCCATTTTTCATCGCCAGTTATGATTTGCTTCAGAAATGACTCGATTTCATTGCGCTTTAGCAGCGTATCGAAAATGTTAAGTTGGGTTCATTTTTTAGTTGGGGTTCGCCATTTTTCGCGTAGAGCCATGATTGTATCAGCACAGTACTTCTATGGTTTCTGGTTGAAACACTGAATCAAATGCTTTTCACAGGCCTTTCTTGAAGCCAGACCTCTTTATTGCTATTGTTATTGCTGTAGCTGCAACTGCTTGGTTCCATTAACAGAGTTCTGCAGAGATATCGAAACAAGGGGTAGTCTGAGGATGCTGTCTGGGCTATACAAAGAAGTAATCGTAATTTTTGGTGAGTTCTCAAAGATATTGGATTTCGTTTTGATCAATTGTGGCTGTTTGCTCTCAATCGCTTGGCGTAACCTATCGAGTTAGTACAGTACCGACCTTATTGGCCGTCAATCCTGGCATTGAGATTGTTTGTGATGATCCCTTCCAAATGATATTCTCGTATCGCCAGCTGTGATTCGCTTCAGAAATGGCTCGATTTCATTGCGCTTCAGCAGCGGCCCAAACATGTACTTTCTTTTTGAATTCTGCCTTTCGCAAATGCTTTAAAACGGTTTGATAATGAATACTTAATTCATTAGCAATGTTTTGACTGCCGATATGCCAGTACCGCTCAGTTTTTTCGAGACTTTCATCACTTTTGTCGGTAATTGACCGATCAGAACGAGGCTTATCTTTGACATCGAAATTTTAAGAACGAAAGCGAGCGAACCATTTGTTATATCACATGGTAAATTATACCTTTCACTATTCGTAGACACACGAACTGGATAAGTAGTTAAAAGTTTCTTTCGAAACATAAGCAAACCAGAGCCCAACCAGTCTACCAGACAACGTTACCAAAATTTTTGGCATGGTAACTGTTCAGAAATCGCATAGGACATTCTGCTTTCACACATAATTTCCTATTCGGAAACCATTGTCTTCCCATCTGTCCTTTGTATGATGTCCAACTCACTAACCTTGTCACCTTACCCAATATATATTTTCTAATGAGATTCCCTCCATTATGGAGCTTTTAGATTCCTTAATACCTTTGCCAAGTCCTCTTTTTAATTGCTTCAAACAAACTGCAAATGGACAAAAATCCAACAATCTCAGCCTGGTCTATCCAATTAACCAAAGATCCATTCCCACCCACTCACACACATACAGGTCCTCAAATGGCCTCATGGTCAAAAAAATTTAACAAATAAACGAGAAAAATTATAAAAATAAACACAAATTTCCATCCTTAAAACAATAACAACTGCAAATGGACAAAAGCACCACAATATTCAGGACATTTTATTTTATAACCGAAAAAAAAAAATCTAGTACAAAAAATCCTAAAATGACTGACGTGCATCCGTCAAAAAAAAATGGTTTATCGCTTTTGGCCAGACTCGACTCTATTCAATTTGTAAAGAAATCCTAACTAAAATCAACAACAATGCCTTGTCCCTTTTTTCGTCCTTTTTCTCTTTATATTAAACAAAAAAAATTCCAATGCTAAATACCATATAAATCTGCTAGTGAATATATTTTGGTGCTTATATGATATCGATTATCCAAAAAGCAGGCAGAAAGGGACAAGAAAAACCATCAAAAATGAGAGAAAAAATAAACCAACGAAAAAACCAAAACTCCCAAAAATCCACGAGGATATGTGCTCTTTGATATCCTATCTACCCTAACTATCGGATTTTGGCATCTTTCAAATCCCGAAAACAAAATTTTATTATTGCACTTTGAGTTTATGTTTTACGAAAGCAATTATTTTCGTTACGCATACGCAAACATGGGACAATAAAGGACTCTCCATTTTTCTGGTCGTTTTTCCTGTTTTCACCCCTTCTGTTTCTTCTTTTTATTCCGAAGGACAATTTATTTGGAATTGGCGGGAATAAGTAAGTGAGATACGGTGCGATGTTTGTGACGTTCCTTTTCCACTTACCGATGTGGTTAAGTTTAACGAACTTTTTCCATATCACCGCATTCGGATTGTTTACATTTTTAAGGAAATTCAATTATTCTGAATCCTCGAGTAGTCCTGCTCACTTAGCTCACCGTCACATTTCTACTCACGTTCAGTCTTCCATGTTCGGCATGCAGTTTTGTTCATTTCGATATACCAGACCACAACCAAATTGATTAACGAAAAAATGATTACCACGTGGACAAAAAAGGATCAAATCTAGTTAAAATTTCGCCAGCGCAACTACCGAAAATAGCTGAGAGACAAATGCACGTCGAAATGGTTTTTCCATTAGTGCTTTCGATTGTTTCCGTTTTTTTTCCAGTTTCCTTTTTCGATTTTAGGATTCAATTCAAAAACCGAAGATCCTGTGTATCCGGACTAACCAAACCAGAGCAGCCGAGTAGATTTTTTCTCTATGATAAGTCTTATTAGAAACATTGGTGATAACTGAGAACAAATAGGATCGAGTGGATCTGGATAGACATTAGCAGTCCTTTCATGTCTTTTGCACTTTCCCCTTCAATTTATCAACATTTACTCGCCTGTCACTCACTCGGAAGTCTATTTTCGATTAGCCCTTCCCAAAGACAAATCGTCTGCAGTGTCTATTTTCGGATTATTTACAAATTTTAATAGGTAAATAATACTAATTT
Source organism: Atherix ibis (assembly GCA_958298945.1). Classification (NCBI taxonomy): domain Eukaryota; kingdom Metazoa; phylum Arthropoda; class Insecta; order Diptera; family Athericidae; genus Atherix; species Atherix ibis. Next base: position 117,929,839 of record OY282605.1, on the reverse strand, counting down.
TAAGGATTCGGCTTCTTTCTTCAAATTCTCCCTTAAGATTTTTTTGTTTTTTTTTAATATTTAAACTTTAAGCAATGAGAAAATTGTTCTTTTTTAAAACTTATTTTAACATAATTTATTAAATTTTCCATTGTCTCTTTGATTTTTCTCCTTTTTCTCTTTGACAATTTCTATTAAGGACTATTAATTACATTTGTAATACTACATCACCAATTAATTTTAATCCCTTAAGTCGGTTTAATATGATTGGATGAAATTAAATTAGAAATTCTTAAATAATAATTAAATATGAATTTTCTTGGTTTTTTTTTTTGGTTAAAGAAATTGAAAATTTTCGGGATAAAAAACTAAGTAGTTTTAGTAAAAAAAATTGAAAATTATTAAAAATAAAATTTTTAGAACAAAAAAATTGAAATTTTCGGAATTAAAAATGTAAATTTTTAGAAAACAAAATTGATAATTTTTTACGGTAAAAAAAACTGAATATTTTTAAAACGAAAAACCGATAATTTTCGGAAAAATAATTTTTAGAACAAAAAATTTAAAATTTTCGGGGTTAAAAACTGAATATTTTTAGAATGAATAACCGAAAATTTTTGGACAAATAATATTTAGAATAAAAAAATTAAAATTTTCGAAATCAAAAATGGAAGTTTTTAGAACAAAATATTCAAAATTTTCGAAATCAAAAATGAAAATTTTTAGAACATAAAATTGAATATTTTTCAGGGTAAGAAAGTGAATATTTTTAGAACGTAAAACCGAAAATTTTCGCACAAACAGTTTTTAGAACAAAAAATTCAAAATATTTGGAATTAAAAATGGGAATTGTTAGAACAGAAAACCGAAAATTTTCGGTGTTAAAAACTGAATATTTTTAGAACGAAAAACCGATAATTTTCGGACAAACAATTTTTAGGACAAAAAATTCAAAATGTTCGGAATTAAAAATGGAAATTGTTAGAACAGAAAACCGAAAGTTTTCGAGGTTAAAAACTAAATATTTTTAGAACGAAAAGCAGAAAATTTACGGACAAACAATTGTTAGAACAAAAATTTCAAAATGTTCGTAATTAAAAATTGACATTTTTCGAACAGAAAATTGCACATTTTGGGGGAAAAAACTGAATATTTTTAGCACGAAAAACCGAAAATTTTCGGACTAACAATTTTTAGAACAAAAATTTCAAAATGTTCGTAATTAAAAATTGACATTTTTCGAACAGAAAATTGCATATTTTGGGGGTAAAAAACTGAATATTTTTAGCACGAAAAACCGATAATTTTCGGATAAACAATTTTTAGAACAAAATTCAAAATGTTCGGAATTCAAAATAGAAATTTTAGAAAATAAAATTGAAAATTTTTTAGGGTAAAAAACTGATTATTTTTAGAACGAAAAACCGAAAATTTTCAGCCAAACAATTTTTAAAGCAAAAAAATTAAAATTTTCGAAATTAAAAACGGAAATTTTTTTTGAACAAAAAATATTAAAATTTCCAAAATGACAAACTGAAGATTTTTAGAACAAAATAAACCAACATTTTCTGATAAAATATTTGTAAAACGGAAAAATTCTAAATTTTTTAAATTAAAAATGGAATTTTTTTATAACAAAACTTGAAAATTTTCGGGATAAAAATCTAAAAATTTTAAATTTCTAAAGTAAAATTCTGAAAATTTTAAGAAAGTCTGAAAAAATTTTAAGATTTTTAAAACCAAAAAAAATTTCCGACTAAAAAATTGATAATTTTTAGAACAAAAATTCAAAATATATAAAAAATTAAAAATAAAGGATTTTTAAAACTAAAAATTAAAAAATTTCCAAAATGAAAACCTGACGATTTTTAGAACAAAAAAACCAGAAATAATGTTCAGTTTAAAAAGCTGAAGAATTTTTAGAACAAAAAATTAAAAAATTTACAGAATTTAAAACTGGAAAATTTTAGAACAAAAAAAAACCAAAATTTTTGGGGTAAAAAACTATAAAAGTTTTAGAAAAGAAAAATTCCAATTTTCTGGAATAAAAAAACTGAGAATTTTTAGAAATTGAATTTTAAAAATTGAAGATTTGTCCACTTACCATGCTAAACAACCATCCAAGTGGTCATGGGTTCGAATACCACTGAGACATGGTCCTACGCTAAATCCCCAAACTCACTTTTCTTTCCTTCCTACTCTAATTTGCTTATCTCGTTATCCTAAATGGCCTTAGTATCGTTTAGAATATTTTTGATAGTTTTTTTTGAAATTTTTTTTTTTATTGCCAGAAATTATCTTCTAAAATCTTAAGATTAATAATAACAAGGAAAAATTGTTACATGAAATTTGCCAAGTACATTTTAGTAGACAAAAACTGAACTATTTTAAATAAAAATTATATGAAAATTCAGCTAACAATCAGACCTCAATGAGGAATAACAATTTTTACAAAAAAAAATAAAAATTTGAATAAAATCTTCACTCAAAGAAAAATGTTCACGCATTTAACGTATTTTCAATTCCAAGAAAGAAGAACTAATATTCGAAACATGCTGACGAATAATGCCTTTTAGTCCATTTGAATCATTTATCAATAAGGACCAATGTGGTACGAGAAGCAGATTTCGTAAAAACTTTTCAAAATTCTTATATGGAAATCCAAGTTGTGAGTGTTCGGGGACAGGACAACAGTGTTATTTTCATTTAAATTTTCATAAGAATTCGCGAATACATTTTCCCTTATTTTTATGTTGGAAATACGTTTGTTTCGAAAAGGACGAAAGAAAAAACAACAGAAAACGAACTTAAACGAACTTTATAATGCGTGCTTTTATGCGTTTTTATGTTTGATTTCGATTCAATGGCGGTTATTGCCAGTGGAGCCTATGAAAAAGTCATTTAAATATGTGCTTTGTATAACTGTTCCAGCAAGTATTCCCAAAAGGATAACGCGATTGGCATGTAGTGGAGAATTTCAAAATAACTGCTGCTGAATTGCCCTTTCTGAGTACACCTTAAATTATTCAATGATTTTAGTGTATTTGTGCACTTAAAAACAACGAATTCTCTTGCGCTTCTGCTGATGTTTTTACTCTTTATATTCTTTGGTTAAAAATTGTTCTTATTCGTTATTGTGAGTATTGAAAAATTAATCACACCAACATTTTGAATACATTCGTTTTTTCTTTTGTGAAGGCATTCAGTTGATTTGTAAAATTGATGCCTTAATAGGAGTCTTACATGAAAACGGCACCATTTTCAGCACTTTTACTCGGCAGGCAAATGCTTCATTTGGTTGCAAAATTCATGTACAGTAATGAGCCTGAAAAAGTTACATTTTCTTCAGATATTTTTACTTAGGTACCGCCTCGCCTTATTAATAATTTCTTACGCGCTAATACTAAATCGATTTTTTTCTATAAAAGACATAAAACCAAGCACTCTCATATAAACCGAAATCATGACAAATTCGAAGTTTCTGTACTAAAAATTGTACTAGAATTTTTTGATGCATTTTTAAAATTTTCCATTCTTTGGGTTTTAGTTTAAAAGTTTTTGTACTAAAAATTATTTATTTTTTATTTGGTAATTTTTATAACGTTTGTACTAATATTTTCTATGAGTTTGATTATTTCAAGAATTTTTGTACTAAATTTATATTTTTCTTTCTAATGTTTGGATACTGTTAAAACTTTTGTATTAAAATCTAAAATTTTCTATTTTCTTTTTGTTGGTATTTTTAGAAAGCTATCTTGCTACGTCTTTGCAGATTTTTAGAATTTTTGTACTAAAAAATAATTTTTTGGAGCATAGATACTTTTGTAATAAAAACTATTTTATCCAATTTTTGGATATTTTTAAAACTAATTTTTTATTTCAACATTTTTTGCAGTTTACGATCTTTTGTAGTAAAATTTACATTTTCCAAATTTTTTTTTGTTGGTATTTTTAGAACTATTTTCATGGGCATTTTATAATCTTAAACTTTTGCGCTTAAACAATTTTTTGGTTATTTTTAGAATTTTTGTAGTAAAAACACATTTTGAATTTTTCAGACATTTTAGCAACTTTTGTACTAAAAAATATTTTCTTCAGCAGTTCCAAATTTTTTGATCTAAAATATAATTTTTACATGTTTTTTGGTTATTTTTTAGAACTAAAAACAGACTATTTTGGTCTTTTATCGAATTTTTACTCCGAAAATTTTTTTTTTTTAATTGTTGTTTGGGCATGTTAACAAGTTTTGTAGTTTTAGAACAGATCTGTACTAAAAGCTATTTTTTTTCCAATTTTGTGGATCTTTTTAAAACTGTTGCAGCAAAATAAATTAATTCAATTTTTATTGATTTGCTAATTTTTAATGTTTCAGACATTTCACCATCTTTTGTACTAAAAAATATTTTCTTCGGTTTTTTTTAGAGGAGTTTCAAAACGTTTGTACTAAAATTTAAATAATTTTTACGTGTCTTTGAACACAATAATAATTTTTCATTTCTTTTTTGCATTATCAGAATTTTTTTTACTAAAATGTTTGTGTACTTTTAGTGTTTCTGTACTAAAAACCATTTTTTTGTTTCCAGTTTTTTTCGGTATTATTTAGAACTTTTTTTTCGGGATTTTAAATATAATGTACTAAAAATTCTTTTGTTTTGGTTGTTATTTTGTTTTTTAGTTTTTTAAGAATTGTTTTAGTAAATCCTCATTTTTTTGGGCATTTTAATTTTTCCGGCATTTTAGAAATTATGTACTGGAAATTTTAAAAACTATTTTCTTCAATTTTTTATGGAGCAGTTTTAGAACGTTTGTGCTTAAACTCAATTATTATCCATGTTTACAGTTATTTTGTAATTTCTATACTAGAAATGTATTTTATTTTTTTATATTTTCGCCTATTTTTGAGTTTTTGTGCTTAAAGTTTTGATCTTTTTGGAATTGTTTTTAGCAAAAACTGATTTTTTACGTTTGTACTAAAAACTATTTTTCTTTAATTTTTGGAATCATTTAGCACTTTTGTCAATATAAGTTTTTTTTTATTTTTTTTTTAACATTTTATAATTAAAATTATTTATTTAATTTTTTAGTATTTTTTCAAATTTTTGTACTAAAAACTTTTTGAAAAATTTTCTATTTTTTCTTATCAATCATTTTGGAAATTTTTAGAATTTCTGTACTAAAAACAAGTTTTTGTGTATTTTCAATACTTTTGAACTAAAAATGCATTGTATTTTTAATACTTTTTCTGATATAACCAGAACTTTTGTACCAAAGACAATTTTTTGAATATTTCTATAAAAAAAAATGTTTTTATGAGCGCATTTCAATGGATTTTCTGCAAAATTATTTGGGAAATTTTTTAATAAAAATATATTATTATTGAAAATAATGTACTAAAATAGGTGATATCAGTAGAGAAGATTTTAGGCATTCTTATACTAAAATAGTTTTTATTAATTATTATAATATCAAGGAAGGATCTGTTGAAAAGAATTTTCATTAATAACTGAAAAGTATATTTTAGTACTATTGTACTAAAAATACAGATATGTAGACATTTAGTACAATTTTATTAATTCAAAAACATTTTCAAATAATATTTGCTGATATTAAAATGTAGCAGATTTTTTTAAAACTAAAAACAAAATTCGTATGTAAAAATTGAGAGCATGCATGTACTAAAAATATTTTTAACTCAATTTTCGAATGAGAATTTTTACAAATGTATTAACAAAAAATAGGGTTTTGGCATTGCTGTTCTCAAAATACATTTATAAGTCTTGACAAAAAATCTCCTTTTTTTTTCTAGGAGTTTCAATTATTTTCCACTTTGAAAATTAATTTTATAAAATATTGTACGTGTACTAAAAGGTCTAAGAACTTATGTTTTTCAATTTCAAATATCAAACAATAATCAAAACTATTAAAAAATAATATTTTCTGATAACATTAAGCAGTTTAATTAATTTTGTGGTTTATGTAGTTAACTTTCTTCAGTTTAGATGATATTTAAAATCTTTCATTTAATTGCTTTTAAGAAATAATAGAAAAAAAATGTATCTACATTTATTCAGGAAAAAAGGACTTGGCAAAAATGGCACTTAATTTATGTTTAATTAAAAAATATCCAGCAGATCGAATTTTCTGTAGATGACATATTTTTCTACTAGCTACTCCTACTCAAGGAAAATAATAGAAAATTTCAAAATATTGCCATTTTCTCAACTTAAAAATAAGAAAAAAATTATAACAAAATCCACTTTTTAAATGTACATTAATAATTAAATATTCGAACAAAACGGAAGCCAATTCGAATAGGAAATTAAATTTCATTTTCTTAAACGAAGTTCCTATTCCGCTTGTACATTTGGGAAATTAATTGAGATTCTATATTAACATTATTAATGTTGCCTGGCTCGTCTTCCAGTTCTAGATGCCGTTTACAATCACATAAAAATCCAATATGCCATTAATTTTTATAGAGACTGGGAAGAAGATGAGAAAAATTTCTCATTAAATGTGCAAAATTAGGGGTAACAGTTCAGTTTTTACTCTCTTTTGGCAGAATACTGATACAAGAAAATGGAATTTATTGAACTTGAAATATTTATCTTTAGGGTGTAAGGCTACAAGCAAATATTAAAAACAACCCAAGAAATCCGTTGACAGAAAGAAGGATTTCAGAATACGGAAAATAAGGAGTGAAAAAATAATCGATTCTGTCATCAGAACCATAAGGATATGAAAAGGATACTGTCAGTGTACAGCTTTCTCTGTCAACACAAATTTCAACACTATCAAAACGTAATTAGAAAATTGGGTTTTTATTTATTTATTTTCCCTTTTTTCCCGTTTCAGCATTAAATCTTTCTCAGGTCAATCTTTATGTACGCACACAGATCTTAGGTCAAAGTAAAATTTTTACTTAAAGGATTAATTTTCTTCCGATTTCTGTCAAGTGACTGAGTTTAAATAGATGAGAGAGGTTGCATCAAACCATTTGGTTAAAATGGACTCGACTCCTTTGGGATTAGCACTGGTAATATTAATGGAATACGGAATGTGATTAAAGGATAATCTAACTACGCGAGGCGGATACTGTTACTTATCTACGACGAAGAGATGATATACGATAAAAGAAGTTCCCCACATAAAAATTAGATGCTTTTAACCTTGATTGTCAATAATTGCTAAGGGTTCAGTAGCAGTTTACGGGAGATGGCCTTAAGCCAATCGCTTTTTTCCTAGTCACTTGGACGACTGGCACTTGATTAGGTTAAATTTTAATTTGACTTTCCCTCAACAAACTCTTCCTTAAATGTCATGTTACCTGTTATCATCCACTCACTTCTCAAATTCTTAGTAATTGTAATTAACTTTTCAATATTTTGTACGGCACTAAATTACTAAAAAGGCTTAATTTATGTAATTCGCATTTTCTTAAATAACGATAAGAATTTTTTTGGAACATTGTCCAAATCAAAAATTTACTTTAAATAAAATATTAAGGAAAATATACTTAAAGTGTGACATAAAAATTTATTTATACAATTTTTTTTACTTACAAATTTTTGTAAATAACTTTTAGTACTAAAAAAAAAAATAGAAGCGATTTTTAAACTTTCTCTTTCAAAAAATGTTTAAGAATAACTTTTAGTAATAAAAAATCTGAAGTGATTTTTAAACGTTTTTTTTTATTTAAACATTTTGCATAAATTACTTTTTAGTACTAAAAAAATCTGAAGCGATATTATAATTTTTTTCTTGTTTAAGAATTTTTATTATTAACTTTCAGTACTAAAATATTCAAAGCCAGTTTTTTAAACTTTCTTATTAATAAATTTTTGCAAGTAACTTTTAGTACTAAAAAAATTCAAAGCTATTTTTAAACTTTTTTATTGGAAAAATTTTATTAGTAACTTTTAGTACTTATAACATACAAGGCGATTTTTAAACTTTTCTTATTTAAAAATTTGCATGGGTTACTTTTAGTACTAAAAAAATTAAAAAGCGATTTTTTAACTTTTTCATTGAACAATTTTTATTAGTAACTTTTAGTACCAATAATATACAAAGCAATTTGTAAAAGTTATTTTATTTAACATTTTTATGACAAAATTTTTTGTACCAACAAAATATGAAGCAATTATTCAATTTTTTTCTTATTTAGGAATTTTTATGAGTAACTTTTAGTAACAAAGAAAATTCAAAGACATTTTAAACTTTTTTATTAGGCAATTTTTATTAGTAAGTTTTAGTACAAATAACATATAAAGCGATTTTTAAACTTTTCTTACAAAAATTTGTATGGGTTACTTTTAGTACTAAAAAAATTTAAAGCGATTGTTTGACTTTTTTATTTATAAAACCTTTATAAATAAAATCTGGAGCTATTTTTCAATTTTTGTCTTATTTAGTGGATTTTTATGAGAAACTTTTAGTACTAAAAACCTTGAAAGTCATTTTTAAATTTTCTAATTAATAAATTTTTATGAGTAACTAATAAAATTCAAAGATATTTGTAAACTTTTTTATTGAAACATTTTTATGAGTTATTTTTAGTACTAATAAAATCCGAAGCGAAGTTTTAGTATTAGAAGTCCGCTTCGGATATTTTTTTTATATAATAATAATAAACATTTTTTTATAAATAACTTTTTATTACTAAAAAATTGAAAGCGATTTTTCAATTTGTTTCTTATTTAAGAATTTTTATGAGTAACTTTTAGTACTAAAAAAAATTCAGAGGTTTTTTTAAATGTTTCGTTATTTAAAAATTTTTATGATTAATCTGAAGCGATTTTGCAGTTTTTTTTTTATTTAAGAATTTTTATAAATTACTTACTTTTAGTACTAAAACTATTTAAATCGGTTTTTTTATTGGAAAATTTGTTTTCTTTAAGTACTAAATCTATAATTTTCTATGGTTAGTACTAAACAAATTAATTAAATGAATATAATTTTTAATACTCTAAAAATATAAAGCGATTTTTTATGTACTAAAATCCAACAGAATATTTTCTTACTTCAAGAAAATTGATGAATTTAATTTATTACCGACATAAATTTATTACTAATTTTTTTTAAAAGAAATTCGTTTTGGTTATATTAAAGAAGTTTGCCTATTAAAGATAATTTTTAATAGACAAATTCATGAACGGACAATTTTTTTGTACTAAACCAAACCATGCGGGATGTATATTTTAGTATTTAAATATATTATCCATTTTATGACAATTAAAGTCCGAACACAATAACAATTTTAAATTAGAAAAATTTATAAATATTGTAATAATTGTCAAACTAAAATGATGTACTAAAATTGACCAATGTACTGAAATTCAATTTTTTTTAATCATTTTTATTTTTGTATTAAAATGCATTGAATTACAATTTTTTTTAACGAAAAAATTAAAACAGTATTATTTTCTTATGATTAGTACTAAAAAAATCTATTATTAGTACACAATTTTTAGATATTTCTCTATCTTTGTTTTTTTTTGCTGTACTAAAAGTAATTAACTTTTTCGTATAGGAATTCTTAATAAAGTTAATAAAGGGCAATGATATAATGGATACATTTTAATTCAGTTTTTTTTAGTACATTTTTGAATTAATTTTTTTATAGATTTATGAGTGAAAATTTTAGTACTTAAACATGCAAATTTTGAAATGTTCGCACTTAATTGTGTAAAATAGGATATGATGAATGAAAAATTCACAGCTGTTGTTTTTTAATGAAGTTTAAGATATTTTTTAGTACTTAAGAAAACATGTGCTAAAAATTTTTGAGACGTCGCGCTTTTTTCGATTAATTTTTTTAATTAAAATTAACAAGAAAAATTAGTACTCATTTAAGTTAAGCTTGATACCATTTCTATCTCACTAAAAAGATTTATACTCCTTTTCCCCTCGAAAGGTTTTTCTTCTCGTTTACAACGGAAGATTTTTCTTATAAAAAAAAATTCATTGAACGTCATTTTTGCTTATGGTTACAATCATCTTATTATATGGAAATCTTAAATTATTATTGAAGTGGAAAATGTTCACAACGAATATAATTGAAAATGAACAGAAAAAAAATATAATCAAAAAATTTTATTGAATTTATATTTATTTTTATGTAGAAAAAAAAAATGTTGTAAAAACAGAAACGGAAACTACATGATAAAAAATGTAATATGTTCGTTCCCATAACCCCAGTCAAACCAAACCAAATGAAACCAAACCAAACCAAACCAAACCAAATGAAACGAAACGAAACCCAAACCAGAGATGATAAAGTTTAAAAGTGCGGGAAAGATGGAGTGATAAAAAGTACATTTTCGATAGAAGATTTTTTTATATGAAAATTTTACTCAAAAATTTGTTTACGTGTACCCTTAAACGATCTAAAAACCCATAAAGAACTCGACGGCACCACTTTCATATTGAGTAAAAATGTTTATCGACATTTTATGGACATGTCGATGCGCGAGAGCTCGCTGCTTGGCGATATCGTAAAGTACTTATTTACTTAAGGGTGGTGGTATGATATTTTTAGTACATACTTCAAAATACTTTGACAATTTTCTCTTTTTTCATCATTTAATTCGATTGCTAATATGCAGAACGATACGATGTAGGAGTATGTCGATTTTTATGGAGCAACACTGAGGGATGAGGTGATAGAATGGAGTGATTTCGTAACATCAGCGCGTGGTTAGAGAGGTTAGGTAACAATTGTTAGGTATAAGTTATGTGATGTGTTCACGTGGAACCAAATAATGATGAGCTGACGAGTATGAGCGACAGGACATATTCTAAGCATTCGTGAGGAGCATACGAATAACTAAGAATGTGGTCTAAGTCATCTCGACACATACCCCGTATTCGTGCATGGGTATTCTCAGTGTAATGTGTTTCGTGCTTATTTATCGATTCGGAAATGTCAAAACCGTAGATATCGAATCAATTTATATGGAAAGTTATTAGGAATTCTCATGATATGGTCTTTTAGAAGCTGATAGTATACCACAAATCATTCGGTTACATGTGTTGTCGACGACGATGATGATGGAAACGTTCCCGAACAAACGTTAACCTTTCTCCAATGAACTGCTTTCCACAGAAATACAGTTCATGGAGAGTAAAAAATCTTCAAACTCTAAGCAGCTATAAAAGTATTTCACCAAACAAATGAGGGTTGATACGATGGGGTAGGTTTTCACATTCTATCCAAATCCAAGATTGCACACTTTCTCTGTCAACATTATCTCGACGTCAGTTCATTTTCGGTTGATTTTGATTTATCACATTTCGGTGCGAAAACCCCAAACGACGATGATAATCGTGTCAAACAAGCAAAAATCTACCACAAATAAATGGTAGATACTTTGTCGATATTTATAGCAACAATTCAATATAAAACGATTAATAAAATCCTGCAATAGATGCGGTTTGATGATACAAAAATTCGATAAACATTATTGGAAAAGATACACTTTTCGACATTGACTCTTCGAACGTAAATTAATCTTATTCGAACAAAAGAAAAAAAAAAATTGCTAACTTTATGACAAAAATCTTTTTATTTAGCATAGAATTTTTATAGATTTTGTTAAAATAGAATACAACAACAAAAAAAGTATTAAAAACCAACAATTTTGTTGCTAAAAGTTTCCAAAAAAAAAAACAAAAATTACAATAAAATTGCTAACAAATTTTGAATTTTACTCTGCAATATAAAATGACACAAACCAACTTAAAATTATAAAGGAATTAAATATTTTTTAAAAAAAAAGACAATGATTTAAAGTAATTTTTTCATGAGTGAGCATATTATTATTTTTACTCCATTGTAAGCAGAAAAAAAATAAAAAGTTAAAATTAAATCCCCTCAAAAGTTTATAAGTTTCAGTGACTATGCCGGAAGACCCTAGCGACTGCCTGGGCGGTCTTCCATTAAGCAAGCAAGCAAATTTTTTTGTTATTTCTGAAACCCTTAGTAAGTAGCAGCAAAATTATTACACAAACGCGATCTGTATTACTAATTTACGCTAACGCCAACTCTTTTAAGATTTTCCAGAAATGTCATTTTTTCTAAGAATTTTCACTAACGCCATCTGTTTTACGTCTTACAATTAACGCCATCTGTTTTAAACCTTTACACTTATGCCATCCCTTTTAAGACTGCACTAACGCCATCTGTATTAAGACTTTTAACTTACACCATCTCCTTTTACACTTAACACTGACGCTGATATTTTTAAGATTATCCAGTAACGCCATCTCTTTTAAGACTTTACGCTAACGTCAACTCTTTTAAAATTTTCCAAAAATGCCATTTTTTCTAAGAATTTACACAAACGCCATCTGTTTTTTTACTTTTAACTAAAGGCCATCTGTTTTACACCTTACAACTAACGGCATTTCCTTTAAGACTTTACACTAACGCCTTTTTTTTAGATTTCCCAATAACATCATCTCTTTTAAGACTTTATACAAACGTCATATTTTTAAGAATTAACACTAATGCCATCTGTTTTAAACCTTTACAGTAATGCCATCCCTTTTAAGACTACGCTAACGCCATCTGCATTAAGACTTTTAACCTACCGCCACCTCTTTTCACAATTTTAACACTAACGCCATTTTTTTTAAGAGTATCCAGTAACGGCATCTGTTTTAAGACTTTACACAAACGCCATCTCTTTTAAAACTTTACATAAACGCCATTTTTTTAAGAATTTATACTAACACCATCTGTACTCCGATTTTTAACTGACGCCATCTCTTTTAACACTTTACACTAAAGCCTTTTTTTCGATTTCCCAATAACATAATCTCTTTTAAAACTTTACATAAACGCCATTTCTTTCAAGACTTGTCAAAAACGCCATTTTTTTTAAGACTTTACACTAACGCCATCTGTTCTCAACTTTTACGCTAATGCTATTTCTGTCAAAACGTTTCCCAAACGCCATCTCTTTTAAGACTTTACGCTAATGTCAACTCTTTTAAGATTTTCCAAAAATACCATTTTTTCTAAGAATTTACCCAAACGCCATCTGTTTTTTTACTTTTAACTAAAGGCCATCTGTTTTACGCCTTACAACAAACGCCATTTCCGTTAAGACTTTACATTAACGCCTTTTTTTAGATTTCCCAATAACATCTTTTCTTGTAAGACTACACAAACGCCATATTTTAAGAATTAGCACTAACGCCATCTGTTTTAAACCTTTACACTAATGCCATCCCTTTTAAGACTGCGCTAACGCCATCTGCATTAAGACTTTTAACTTACCGCCACCTCTTTTCACAATTTTAAAACTAACGCCATTTTTTTTAAAGTAACGCCATCTCTTTTAAGACTTTACACAAACGCCATCTCTTTTAAAACTTTACATAAACGCCATTTTTTTAAGAATTTATACTAACACCATCTGTACTCCGATTTTTAACTGACGCCATCTTTTTTAACACTTTACATTAAAGCCTTTTTTACGATTTCCCAATAACGTAATCTCTTTTAAAACTTTACATAAACGCCATTTCTTTCAAGACTTGTCAAAAACGCCATCTTTTTTAGACTTTACACTAACGCCATCTGCTCTCAACCTTTACGCTAATGCCATTTCTGTCAAAACGTTTCCCAAACGCCATCTGTATTACGACTTTTAACCAAAGCCTAAGATTCTCAGTAACACCTTTATTTATTGCATAAAGAACACCTTTACTTATTGCTAAAAAAAAAAACTTCTTTTTGCAGATTTTAAAAACATCTTAAAAATTTTAACAAAATATACAATATCAAAAAAAAAAAAATAGATTGCACAAAAAATGACATTAAAGAAATCTTACAAACAACATTTTCGAATTAAATAACTAAGTTTAAAAAAAAAGACTATATTAAAAATGAAATCAGAAAAAATCCAATAAAAGTTGAAACATTTCATTTACACTGTTTGTAGTGGTATCAAAGCAGTGTTAATGCTGGGCAGGAGAAAACAAAAACTTGCACACGTAATAGTGACTTATATAACGTTGGAACGTAAGAAATAGTGAAGGTGGAAGGCAAATAGTATCCGATGGACATTGTCACAAAAGCAGGAAAACACGAGAGTAAAAAAAAAAAAAACAAAACAAGCAAGGGTTATCAAGAATAAAACAAATAAAAAAAGAAACTGTAATAAAAAACCTTCAATATTATTTGAAAAAAATACTTGTAATAAAGGTAAAAGTTTTCTTTTCAAAATCAAAGCGAGAAAATCTCATTTTACTTTTTTGAATGGGAAAATTCTCCAAAGAAAATTAAAACAAGAAGAAAAATGCATTTTACTTGTTCGAAGAAGATCAGTAAAGCAAATGAACGCCATCAAGTGGCTAAAAATAGAACTAATTTCTTATTTTCTTTTATTACTTTTCCGGTAACTTTATTTTTTTTATTTTGTTGAAGTGGGAATAAATAAACAAGCAGGAAAACAACTAGAAACTAAACCAACGAACAAAAGCGTCCATTTTACAAATCGACCATGAAAACAGTATGGAAAACTTAAGAAAAATTAAATAATTCCAAACGGATTTTTTTGGTTCGAATTTCTTTCGAATCGGAGTTAAATTTCGATTTTGATTATTTTTATTGTTTGAGATTCTTACTTACTATTACTTACGATGAGAACAAATAAATTCTTCAATTTCTTTGATATTAAATAGCGCAGGAATGAGGGTTGAAGTATAAGCGGACAATAAATCAACATACAAAAAAAAAAAAAAAAAAAAAACCTGAGATCAAATGGAAAAGACGACTGCCAGGATAGTCAGTCAGTCAAGTTGTTTCGAGATATTGTTCACGTAATGTAATACGCTTTTGGGGGATGGATTTCTGAGACAGCAGAACAATAATACCGCCATAGACGGAAGAGTACTTTTGTAAATGGCACTTCACGCATTACGTGCGTATGTAAATTGTAAAAATTCAAAAGGAATTTTTCGCTTCTTTAATTTCCTTTTCATATTTGTCTTCTTTATCTTGTAAGTATTTTTATTTTTATTATTGTCTGAAAATGTATTTTCTTCAAGTCGAATTGAATTCAATTAAATTGCATTACGTCACAAGTGTGTGAATAAGAATATTTTGTAATCGAATCAATTCTCGTGTCTCTGTCATATACAAAATGTTGACTAAAAGGAATTTCGTAATCACTAGTCATCTGCATATTGATGATTCGACATTCTAAAATGTAAATTCCCAAATTGCTGTAGTAGAAAAGGGTAGTAATCTCTTAGGAAAAAGGACGATGGTCACAGGAATTCAATAATCAATCCGAGAAAGACGAATAGCTCGAACCAACCATCGTCGTATATGCCCTTAACAGAACAGAAAATATGTTCATTAGTCAAGAAAATTCGGCCCCAATGACCACCATTCAAAGGATAGCTGATAAATAATTCATAATTTTATTAAATGTAAATTTTTCTAGTTTTTTATTTAAAAATTTTAAATAAAATTTTCATGAAAAGAACCCACACCAAAAAAAAAAAAAGGATATAAAAAATTCGGCTACCCTTTTTATATGATTGACGTCGTTCGGTGTCATCATCCATCAGCGGCAGCGTTTCTTTGACATTCAACAGGTAATAAATATGCGTCATTAGAGTTTACAGTTTATTATTTTTTTTAAATTTATTGTCAATAAATATAATCACTGAAAATTAATAGGATATTTGGTTACTTAGCAGACATATTTTTTTTCCCTTTGTTTTTATTACATTTGATGTTCGTAACAGTCTTTATTATTTTTTAAAAATATTTTTCTATGCGAAAAAAGATGGGGAAAAATAAAGACTACTGAAAAGGTAATAGTGCACTTATATTAAAAGGAAACAATTGGATTTAACTCATTAGAAAATTAATTGCAGTCGGTATTTGATAGCAAAATCAAGGCGAAGTACTATAAAACGCCACCAGATTTCGTCAGGCTACCTTCGATTGGTAAAAATGTTTTTTTTTTTAATTATTAATATTAATAACTGAATGTGTTTTGATACGGTTTTTTTTTTTGGACTGCAAAACATTAAGGATAACAAAATTCTTTATAATAATGCGACTGTTATTCTTAATGGTTTTCGGAATAGGAAGAAAGTACATATTTTTGACAGTTGATGGCGGCCATATTGGTTTTTTTTTCAATGCGAGTTTTTGACATTTTCTCTTGCTTTGAAAATTCTCTTTTAGATAATAATAATGCCATATGATCGTGAAGAGGCCATTGCAGTGAATTTGGAATGATATCGTGACATGTGAACTGACTTTTTTTTATTGTCCGAAATTGAAAGAGCTTCGGTTCCCACAAAACGGCGCTACCTGTCCATATAACCCGTTCAAATATTGGTTTGTTGCGCACTAAATTCGGTGACCAATAGTCTGAGGAAACGCTTATGCCAAGATCTTACGATTTGACACTGTTCGACATTTTTCTTTGGGGCTATTTGAAAGGAAAAGTGTATGCTAATAGTCCAAGAACAATTCAAGACTTAAAGAACAAAAATATTGTTCTAAATAAAGTCTTGAATTGTTTCACTTAGACAAGAACTATATCCGAGATAAGCACCAACAAGATCATCATTGAAAATTTTATAGTACAAATTTTCACATTTCAAAGATTTTAAGGAATTAACCCCCCCCAAAAAATACCTTAAAACAAAATTGTTTATTTTCGACATTTTTCCTTTGGGGTTATTTGACAGGAAAAGTGTATGCTAAACAATTCATGACTTAAAGAACAAAAATATTCGACAAGAAATTAAAGTTGTTGATCCCATTTTATTGGGAAAAATCGACAAAAATCCTCTATAATTTTAATCAATTCAACATTCGCTTTCAATAAAAATTTCCATTTCTATATTTACTATTCAGTTTAAAAAAAAACCACCTACAGATGGCCCATCATCAATTCCCAAAGTCTAAACCACCGAATACTCATAGTCAGGACAAAAACCGTGACTTAGACAAGAACCATATCCGAGAAAAGCACCAATAAAATCGTCATTGAAAATTATGAATTAAGAATTTTTATATAAGTTGTAGTAAAAAGTAATCCATTATTTTGCCAATAGATGACTTTAGGAGTCTGTATCTCCCGTTTTAAAAGTGCGATCGGGTTGCACTAGATGGCGTTAGAAAGATAAGATTTCGTACTAAAAAAACTTAAGTCAAATAATCACAAAACTGTATCAAAACTGATACAGTTTTGTGATTACTTGACTCAGTATTTTTTTAGCACGCGTCAAAGATGGACACCAACAAAGAGAAAATACGCCATATTTTACCGTTTTTCTTCGATAAAGGCGAAAACGCAAGCCAGGCAGCTGATAATGTGAATAGTGTTTATGGTCCTGATACTGTAACAGTCAATCACGCGCAATTTTGGTTTCGTCGATTCCGTTCCGGTAATTTTGATGTCAAAGGTGCACCACGCTCTGGAAGGCCAATTGTCGAAAATGTCGATAAAATAATGGAAATCGTCGAGTCCGACCGTCACGTAAGCACTGTTTCGATTGCCCAGGAGCTAAACATTGCACAAAAAACCGTTTGGAACCACTTAAATAAGGCTGGATACAAAAAGAAGCTCGATGTATGGGTGCCACACGAGTTATCGCAAAAAAACTTCATGGACCGAATTTCCATCTGCGAATCGCTGCTGGATCGCATAAATATCGACCCATTTCTGAAGCGGGTGGTTACTGGTTATATATCGATCCATTTCTGAAGCGGATGGTTACTGTCAAGCGACAACGGTCGTGGTCAAATCGCGATCACCCGGCGCAAACGGTGGTCAAGCCAGGATTGACAGCCAGGAAGGTGTTGCTGTGTTTTTGGTGGGACTGGCAGGGAATCATCTACTATGAGCTGCTCCCCTACGACCAAACTCTTAATTCGGACCTATACTGTCAACAATTGGACCGTCTGAAAGAAGCAATCGCCCAGAAGCGGCCAGCTTTGGCCAATAGGAGAGGAATTGTGTTCCATCAGGACAACGCCAGGCCGCATACATCGATAGTGACTCGCCAGAAGTTCCGGGACCTTTTCTTATGCATCCACCTTATAGTCCGGACCTGGCACCAAGTGATTACCACCTCTTTCTGTCTATGACGAATGATTTTGCAGGTGAAAAATTCGCCTCAAGAGAAGATTGTGAGAATCAACTGTCCCAGTTTTTTGCCAATACGGACGAGGGTTTCTATGAGAGAGGCATTATGAAATTACCTCCAAACTGGCAACAAGTTATCGAACAAAACGGTGCATATTTAACCTAAATTGAGTGTCGTTCAATAAGTCCTTAGAAAATCCAAGTAATTGCGCTCGTAGTGTCGGTAAAGGAAAATCCAAGAAATTGCGCTCGTAGTGTTGTAAGTAGCATTATCGACAGGAAAGCTGTCAAAATTTCAGCTCGATCCATAGCGTAGGTCAATTTCTATCGTCGATTAAAGTTAACGACATTTATTTGTGCATAACAATGGAAAAAAGCGAGTTAAGGGCTGTCATCAAACATCTCCATTTGAAAGGCTTAAGCCCGAAAGAAATCGAAGCCGAGTTGGGTGAATGAATTTAAACGTGGCCGTTCATCCACAAAAGATGAACATCGTTCAGGACGCCCAGTTGAGGTGTCTACTCCTGAAATCATCGACAAAATCCACGATCTGATTTTGAACGATCGGCGAATTAAAGGGCGCGAATTAGTTGAGGCCACGGGCATATCACAAGGTACAGAAAAAATGTCTGTGAAAAAAATTTCGGCAAGATGGGTGCCGCGTTTGCTCTCAGAGGAGAATAAGCGCAATCGTGTAGTGGACTCTGAGGCTATGTTGGCACTCTTTCATCGTAATCCTGCCGAATTCCTTCGTCGATATGTCACTGTGGACGAAAACTGGATACACTACTACACTCCAGAAACGAAGAGACAGTCATAACAGTGGATTTTCAAGGGTGAACGGGCTCCGAAGAAGGCAAAAACTGTGCCATCGGCCAAGCAAGGTGATGACCATGGTCTTTTGGGATTCGCAGGGCATCATTTTTATCGACTACTTGGAAAAAGGAAAAACAATAACAGGAGCGTATTACGCGTCGTTATTGCAACGGTTGAGCGAGGAAATCAAAGAGAAACGCCCCCATCTGAAGAAGAAAAAATCCTCTTGCATCAGGACAATGAGCGTGTGCACACCTGCGCTGTTTCAGTGGCCAAAATTGTGGAATTGAGAATGGAATTGTTGCAGCATCCCGCTTATTCACCAGATTTGGCCCCGAGTGACTATTTTCTTTTCCCCAATCTGAAGAAATGGCTTGGCAGGGTATCAGACGGTTCACTTCCAACGAGGACGTCATTGCTCAAACGGATGAGTATTTTGCAGAACTTCCGAAATCCTATTTTTTGGACGGGATAAAAATTTTGGAAAAATGGTTGGAAAAGTGTATAGAGCTAAAAGGAGATTATGTTGAAAAATTAAAAAATTTTTTTAAAAAAAAAAAGGTTTTTCCATTTTTCTCTAAGGACTTATTGAACGACCCTCGTATCTATGCTAAATAAAACCTTCAATTTAATGCAAAAATAATGGATTTCTTTTTACTACACCTTATATTTGAAAGATTTTACGGAATTCACCCCAAAAAAAACTTAAAACAAAATTGCTTTTTTTTTGCAAATTAAAAAAGAATATATAAAATTTTATTTTTGCAATTTAAAAAAGAATAAATAAAATTATTTTAATTGACAAGAAATCGTTTTTTTTTATTAAAACTGTCGAGATTTTGGCTACTTCAATCGAATAATGGGCTCATAAATTATCCATTTTTTAATACTATTTTTGGGACCCATTCACAAATGAAAAAAAAGCTGCATTTACCATGAATGATATTCGAAGCTTTTTATTGATTTTTCCAATAATAAAAACCAAATGATTAAAAGTCAACAAATAACTACTTTTACTAATTCTTTTATTCAAACAACCATTATAAGTAAATAATCCCCAAAAAAACCCCATTTTCATAAAACAGAAGAAAGAAAATTAGAACCAAAAAAATGGTAAAATTAAAAAATCCATTCAAACCTCAAAAAATTGAAGTCACCTTTATACACTTTGTCCTGTGTTTGAATTTGTGAAAATCTTTTAATATTGAAATTTGTGAAATTTGTAAACGAAAGAAAATCCAAACGTTCATGAATAATGCAAAAAATGCAAAAAAATAGAAAGCGCTTAAAGACTTACAGAGTTTTGTGCAGATGATGAATGATGATGAATATGAGAGAGAATTATGGATGGGAAATATGGAACGTAGAGAAGAGGACGAATTCATATGCAAAAGGACTTAAAGGATAAACGAAGGAGGAGTGCAAAGACCGAAAGAAGATGAGGAGCGAAAAGAAAATCCAGGAAATAATGAGCAATTTTCCGTGAATATCCGAAACCAGTTACGATTCGAATTTCAAAGAAGGTATTTTAGAAAGTCTAGATTGGCTTCCACAACCCTGAGGAGAAGAATTCCCATCACCCATCCACACGGAGACTAGAACGTAATCCTTGAAATTCACGGATAAGACTCTGCATAAATATTACTTGGGCATAGCTGAAAATATTTCCGAAATAGTGACGACTTGGTTTTGTTCTTTCAAGCCACAAGGACACCAATCGGAGGGAACTGCACTTAATTCATATTCATTGCAGGGAGAAATATTCCGAACACAAAATAGAAAAACAAATGACTGCATTTATAAGCCAAGCAAAAATGTGAACACACTTTCGATCGTTCCTTACCCTACCTTGCCCAACCGTAAAGGCGTCATTGCCGACCTGAAATCGATTCGAACACCATCGAAGTGAGCTAAGAAGTGAGCAGCAGTCCCACAGGGTAAAGGAATGGTCTTTGCCAGTTAACATATGCACATGTCATGCTAGAAGACCCTCTTACACTTTTTCTATCGTTTTCTGAACTCAATTATTCATTTTCAGATGTTGTTGTCCTAGAACTAACCGACATAAGCGACAAGGACATCAGATAACAATGTTGAAGCAACTGCCAAAGAGAAAAAAAAAATATATAAGAAAAAAGTGAATACCGGCGCAGTCTATGGGAGAGTAGGCGATTTTTTATTCAGAAGAACCGAAAGGATTCCTCTTCCATATTCAGAATGATATTCCGAAACTTCCGCAGCATAAATACTATGCGGACGATCCGATCCGTTCCTTTTCCCTCAGGAAAAACACATATTCTTCCTCTCAATTTTATTTCTGTTCTAAAAAAGGTTTTTTTTTTACCTTTTATTACCACTTGACTTTTTAATGGAGCAATTTACATGTGCACTTGTGTATGTGCAATTAGATGTTCAGAAGGGAAAAGCCAGGTATGATCGTACAAGCTCATCTGCGAATGGATGACGATGACAATGACCATAAGAGCGATGAACACAAGTACGGCCAACGACAACGTGAATATGGATAAAGGAAGCAAAGGGACTAGATAGACTGATTGACATGCAGACGTACCAGGAATGTCTGCGGGCAAAGGAAAGACGACGACAACAAGTGGTTGGCTTCCGGAAGGGAACAAATTTCCCAGATTAAACTCAACCCCATCAACCTTAAGGCTATACACAGCCACCCCAATCATACCCATATGCTACCCTCGAATTTCAACACTTGGTCCCATCACATCCTGTATGAACACCGACCAGGACATAGTCATTTGTCTGACTTATCGATTTTCAATTTAACGCTATTCGACTCTGTAGCATTTTAATGAACTTTTTTTTAGTTTCCTAGGGTAAGTCCTTACCCGGTATCCGTTCTTCTTTCGAAAATGTTCACAATTTTTTTCCCATTTCAACACACTTTATTATCCTTGTTTTTACCGGCTGTAGTGTGTCCTTTAAAAGGATGACTATATTTTAGAGTTTGCTTTTTGGTAAAATGATGATTTGGAGATTATTTTTTCGAAACCTCAATTAATTGTAGCCTCATGAAGCCTCAGTTTCGAAATAGTCCGTTTATTTTTGAACACAAATTAAAATTTAAAAAAAAATCAAATTTTTCTGGTAGGTAATGGGATAATGTTTATCGTTATTACCAAATTTCCTACTCAATTTAATTTTTAGTACTAAGAATTTGTACTAAAAATGATCAAGTAAAATTTGATGAAGTGTTATGAGTTTACTAAAAAAAAACCATGGTTTTACAGTATAATTTAAAAAAACCTAATTTTGTTTAAAAAAAACTCATTTTAGTACAGTACAATTTAAAAAAGTGCAATATTTTTGTACTAAAAAGTTTACTAAACTACGATAATTTCAATAATGGCTTTGTGTCAAATTTTATGAACACTTAATTTTTTCCAATGATCTTATACTAAAATCTAACCAAATGTGTACTAAAATCTCTTTGTTCTAAAATTGCATACAAGAAAATTTTCTTAACATTTAACGTAGTTTTCATAATTTGTCCAAAAAAGGAATGTTGATAAATATTAGCAAGATTTTTAATAAAAACATAATTTTTACAAAAGATTTCTGTACTAAAAACTTTAAATTTGTTTCCAAAAAATCAATGAAAAAATGTGTAACAATTTTTGTTATTCAATTTAGTATTTAGTACAAAGAATTTGTACTAAAAATGATCAAGTAAAATTTATGATGTATTATAAGTTTACTTTTAAAAAAAAATCCTATGAGTTTATGAGCTGATTTTGCTAAAAAAAAAACTCAACACGATTTGATATAATTTTAGTACAGTACAACTTAAAAAAGTGCAATTTTTTGTACTAAAACAGTTTACTTCACTGTGATAAAGTCAAGAATAGCTTATTGCCCAATTTTATAAATACTTAATTTTTTTTAATAATCTTAAAAATTGATCAAACTTGTACTAAAACATCACCAAATGTGTACTAAAATCTGTTTATAGCAAATCAAAAAATGTTTATCAGGTTTTTTTTTATGAAAATATAATTTTTACAATAGATTTCTGTTCTAAACAGTTATAATTTATTACCAAAAAGTCAATTAAAAAAGTTGAAATATTTTAGCTACTCAATTAAGTTTTTAGTACTTTGAATTTGTACTAAAAATGATTCAGTAATTTTTTATGAAGTGTTATCGAGTGAAATGAAAAAGAGGTCAAGAATTTAATGAGGAGTTTTTTTTGTATTTTTAGATCTTATATTGTTAAAAAAAGAACTCATTAAAATTTAATGACAGAAAATTTATGTACTAAAAAAGTTTACTTAAGTGCGATAAAGACAAGAATAGCTTCGTATAAAATTTGAAATTTCCTTAAACAAAATCTGATTCAAACAGTTATTGAATAGTACAAACACGTACTAAAACTTCATCTTCAAATAATCAATTTCGTACTAAGGTATGACCAAATATGTACTAAAATCTATTTATATCTGTTCTAAAATTTTTAAGCGTAACTTTTTATTAAAATTTAATGTGATTGCCAAAATTATCCAAATAATATAACAGTGATTCTGAAAAATGATTTTTGTACTAAGGCACGATTTTTTTTGTACTAAAAATTTTTAATTTCAATTATTTAATTAATGATTCGCTATTAAGGGATTAGAAATTGAATCAAATTTTAAGTAAACATATAAATTTCATTAAAATAGAAGTTTTGAAAAAATCTGTTCAAATTTTGTAGGAGAAATTATAACAAATTTTGTTCTAAAAATTATGTTGGATTTTGTTGTAGAAATTGTTATTTGTACTAAATATTTTTTAAGAAAAATAAGGACTAGGCAAAAATACTGAACAGGCAATTTCTTACAAAATTTCAACGACATTTTTTTTATAATAAAATTGTTTATGAAAATTTGTACTAAAACTGAATTGAGTTTGTACTAAAACTTTCTGAACTGTGTCTGTTCTAACAAAAAATTCAGTAAAATTTTAGCAAAAGTTAATCTTACAACAACAAATTCTTGTTTTAAAAAGTACTTCTTTAAAAAATATGTTCAAGAAAGATTTCTGTACTAAAAAAATTAAATTTCAATTATTTAATTAATGATTCGCTATTAAAGGATTCGAAATTAGATCGTATTTCAAATGAACATATAAATTTCGTTAAAATTTAAGTTTTGAAAAAATCTATACTAAAAATTATACCAAATTATGTTCTTAAAATCATTTTGGATTTTGTTCTAAAAATTGTTATTTGTACTAAATTTTTTTTTTAGAAAAAAGCATTTAAAAGGCAATTTTTTATTACATTTCAAAGACGTTCTTTTATAATAAAATTGTTTATGAAAATTTGTACTAAAAACCAACTGTGTTTGTACTAAAACTTTCCCAACTGTTTTTGTTCTAACAAAAAATTCAGGAAAATTTTAGGAAAAACGAATCTTTCAACAACAGAAATTTCTTTAACAAAACTACTTTTTTTAATAAAATTTTTTTTTTTTTTGGCATTGTTCTAAAAACAAAACTGAACTAAAAACTATTTTTATCATCACCATAGATAGGGCAGTTCTAGAAGTGTCGGTTTTAAGCTGCGGGTTTTCGGTTCGACAGCTCTAACTTGTTTAAAGCGTTCGAACTAACGCCATTGCTCCTTCGATAGCAAGGCCTGGCGCCTTTTCATTCCAGGCAGGATCTGCGTTATTGTGCTTGGTTTTAGACATAACCGACTGAGGAAATGTCCATTCTCATATTAGTGGAAAAGGAAGGGAGGGAGGGAGGGAAGGGATGTGGATTTGCAAAGACATTTTCAGTGAATCTTCTTTTCAAAGCGCGGCTAAAAGTTTACAAATTATCGAAAAATATCAAAAGACTGGCAAAACTGATGTCCTGTCCATTTTATAACTTGAGTACTAAATTTTTCTTACTGAAAAAAAAACACTATTCTGTGTACTAAAAAAGGCGTTTATCCCAATTAATGAGTAATTTCCACTATTTTGTTAATTGTAATTTAATGTTTTTAAAATATTTATAATTTTTTACTTAATTGATTTTAATAAATTTTTTTTTATAATTTATCTGCAATTTCTGCTAAATTCCATTTGAATATTTTAAATTAAAATTAGTACTAAAAATTTTCTAAAGAAGCAAACCAAAAAAAGCCAACTGTTCCAGTCATTAAATTTATGAGAAATTTTCAAAATACCTAATTTTAAATGAAAATTAATTTGAATGACTGTGTACATAACACTTGAAAGGCAAACACCTCGACTTTTCTAAACTTACTTCTTGACCTATAAAATTTGCAATAAAATAAATAAAAATTCGACAAAATAGGAAAGAATTTCTAGAGGAATTATTGTACAACTAATAATCTAGAGGCACTCAAAATGAATGGAGAACTGTCAAGATCTCACAGAAACTACAATAATTCCTCGGTAGAATTCTGCGTACATTTGCGGCATGGCGTGTTGTGAATATAGCAAGACGAGTGTCAAAATGGCACCAAACACTTAAAAATCAAAACTGAAAGACGAGTGGTGTCACTAGAATTTTATTCATAATGAAAATTTTAAAGGAATTACATTTCTCAAAGGCCGAATGATGGAATGAAATGCGTCAAGAAATGAGTACAACACACAACCAACTAACCTACCACCCTCAATTTAAAACCAAAAACTGAAATGCCTCTCATATTCACACCATGGTACGGACTCTTGAAAATTAATCACAAACTTTAGTCATTCAAAAAGAGAAAATTTAAATAAAAACCAGAAAAATATTTAAATCTAAACTAAAAATAATGGTTAGGAGAAGGGTTGGGGGGCAGGGGATTGTCATTTTCTATCATAAATCTTTGAAATGAAACTTTTATAGTGCGTGAGTGGTTAATGTGTAAACTAGTGTCGAAAATGTTATTTCTCAAAATCAAGAAAGAAAAAAAAATACCAGCGAAAGATTACTGACCAAATGACGATGGGGAAAAAGCACACAGCCAGGACACGGCAGAACAAATGTGAATGGATTGATGGGCAGATGACAGACATTTTCATTTTTCTAAGCCCTGTAAAAACAAACGACCATTTTATGATGTATTTTATTTCATTTTAAGTGAATTATTTGAATTTGTGCTAAAAGATCTGCAAATTGGATGGGAGATGCCCTGTTTTTCTGTCCGTCTAAGTCGTTTGTCAAATATTCAAAATTGTAACATTTTTTGGGTGGGAAAAGGTAGGGGAAGGGGTGGGTGGAGGGGGGTGAGTCCGATTTGCTCCCCATTTTCTTGATAGTGATATAGGAGAAAAAATGATTTATGATAAAAGTGAAAATGCATTCCTAAAAGTTTTGGAAATAGTTTTAGTACTAAAATTTAGTACAAATACTTTTAATATTAAAATTAAAATTTTTTTTTGTGTTTTTGTTTCTAAAAAATGGACAGTATTTTTTTAGAAAAAAAATTAAACAGTTAAAACTATTGCCTTGAGATTGACGAGCTAAAAGCGATTAGAATAGTTCAAAGTAAACTCGGTTAAGGATGATATTTCTACACAATTCAAAAGGTAAATACGTGAACAGCAAGAAAGTTCACGTATTCTTTGCAAAATAAATTAAGTCTTTGCTCTGAAATTGAGGATATTTAGTATTTTCCCATTTAAATTATTAGAAAAGTCACATTTTCGATTGGAAGTAAAATCAAATTAAAAACTGATGATTTATTTCTAATTGTTTAAGCGTATGACGGCCATATGCAGTGATAGATTTCGATTTTTATCGTAGATGGCGCCCATAATAGTAAGGATGTGTAGTAGCAAATGAGGACTTATGTTACGCAATGATAAAGAAGAATGGAAAAACTTTGAAGGGAATAGAAAATAGGACAAATTTTCATTAGAGACGGATTGCTCCACTTGATCATAGATGGCGCAAATAACGGTTAGTTAGCAAATAATGACATGGTTTTATGGGATGCCAAGAAATGGTAACAAATTGGGAAAGAAGTTCAAATTTTTTATAAATTTTTTTTAGTACTGATAACAAATAATTACGCAGTCGGTTAAGTTTGCATTTATCCAGTCTAAAGATGGCTTCGAATTTGATCATAGATGACGCCCATAACAATAAGGAAATCGGGTAAAAATTGGGACCAGTGTTATGGGATGCCAAGTAGGAGTGAAACATTTAGGAAAAAGTTGGCTATTTTTATTTTTTAGTACTGATAACAAATAATTGCGAACTCCTGTCTGCATGCGACTTTGAACTTGATCATAGATGGCGCCTATAACAGTAAGGAATTCAAATAAAAATTAGGACTAGTGTTAAGGAATGCCAACTAGAAGTGACGAATTTATTTTTTAGCACTGATAACACATAATCTTGATGTTGCTTAACTATACATTTATCCAACCAAGAGATGGCTTCGAATTTGATCATAGATGGCGCCTAAAACCGTAAGGAAATCAGCGACAAATTAGGACCAGTGTTATGGGATGCTAAGTAAAATGCACACATTTATGAAAAAGTTAATGTTTTCATTTATTTTTTAGCACTGATAACAAATTGTTTCTAACTATGATCTGGATCTGGTTTCAAACTTGCTCACAGATGGCGCCCATAACAATTAGGAAGTCTTAATACCAGTGTTCGTAAGTTAAAAAAAAGAATGACAAATTTGTAAAAGGTTAAATTTTTTCTTACTGAAAATATGGATTTATCCTGCACGGACGTGGATTCAACTTAATTATAGATGGCGCTGATAACAGTTAGGGCATCAAGCATTAAATAACGATCTGTGTTACGAGATTGCAAAAAAAGAGTGACAAGTTTGGGAAGATCAATTTTTTTTTAGTACTGATGAAAAATAACTGCGCAGTCGCTTAAGTTTGTATTTTTTCACAATTCGAACTTGATCATAGATGGCGCTCATAGCTGTTCGGGAATCATGTAAATAACATGGACCTTACTCAAGAGAAGGTTTTGTGACATGGTAGAGAGCACATAAATTTTATTTATTTTTTTAATACAGATAGCAAATTGTTGACTATAAATTTATCCTCTACAAATGAGAGTCAAACTTCTCAGCAGCGACATCTGTTATAATCTGTTGCAAACTGTTATGATAATGTTGGCCATAGTTTCGCGGATTTTTTCGGTGCGAATATTAATTTGGAATGGCACAAATCTGCGATATTATGCATGAATTTTTGGACGGTTTTGGTGCTTGTGACAGCGTAAGGATCAGGAAATTTCAAAGTTCATCGTAGTCGTATTAGGGGCAGTCCGAAATATTTGGCCAAAAACATCTCCGTCGTCGATCAGCTAGAATAGATTTTCTAATTAAAGATGCCATTTCGAAAATATGATTTTTTTTCTATAACAGGAAGCGACTCCATATTAATTGTTGATGTCTTGTTTTTAGCTAAATTATTTTTGGTTTTGTTTTGTTTCATTTTTTTTACTGCCCAATTTTGCTAGTGCATAGATTACCAAACTTCTCTACGTAATCGAAATATTGCTCTTCGGTTTTAAGGAATTATAATAAAAAATCTGTGGAAATTTATTTCCTTTTCTGTTCGTCATTAAAGAAAAAACTAATTCTTTACTATTCAAGTTGACAAGGGAAAAAATTGATATTAGAAAAAAGAGGAAAATATAATTTTTCTAATAACGAACAGTTGTCAATTTGTTGGGATTTGCAATATTTTCTCATAGTTATAGTGTGTATTTGTCTAAATGTCAATCTGTCTGTCTGTTTGTTGCGTTTGTCCATTCGTTTGGTTGTGTCTCTTGGCAAAATCATCAGTCAGCTTCGTGTTCCTTTTCAAACTGAATGTCTGTCATTTGTCATGTAAAGCATGCATTCTAATTTGTTAAAATACTGAAAACTTTTTCAATTCACTGCAGAATATAAAAAACTTAGTCGAACCAGAATGAGTTGCAGTATAAAGAATTCGGATGGATTCCCATATGTCTCTAGAGACTAAATATTACTTGTCTCCGTACTGGTTAGAGTAAAGAAATGTCGTCCTTTTGTCAAAATGTATTAGGAAAATTTTCTTTTTTGGACCAATTTATTATATCACTGCATGTACACATTTTTTATAGGACAATCGCTATTAACGAAGACGTTGACTCTAAAATAGGGAATTGATACGGCAGCAACTGGAACTGCATTTACCATCGGTCCAGTAGACATAAACTCAGAAAAAACTAATATTATCGATGCTATTTATTTTTTTTTTTATACTGGAAAATAACATCATATTTCCATAAAAAAGGGTCTGGTGGGATATCTACAGAAGAAAATATTAATGAGCAGACATAATCTACTTCAGTCCAAATGTGCAATAATAAAACTTAATGGACAGACAGACAAGAGTCCTTTCTTATTTTAGTTTTCGCTTAAGAAATTTTGATTTTCTCTATGCTGCAATATTGAAGAGATTCAAATAAAAAATTAAGGAGATTGTTTATTAACAGTTTTTTATTATAAATGAAAAACAAATTATATCGTAAAAAAAATGAAGTTTGGATTTTTTTGAAAAAAAATTGCTATAAAAAATATCTGGTATAATTTTATGGGAAAAAGTTTTTGTACAATATAATTTTATAGCAAAAGGTTATGGATATTAATGGAAAAAATTGTGGTATTTTTTAAAGCAAATAGTTAAGGGTATAAGTTAATGGACAAAATTATGGTATTTTTTTTAGCAAAAAGTTATGGTATAACTTTCTAGCTTTAGCTAAAACTTTTTTGAGTAAAAAAGCAAATGGTTACGGGCATAATTTTATGGTACAAATTGTGGTACTTTTATAGCACAAGGTAATGAAAAAATTTCATAGCAAAAAGCTTGGGCATAACTTTTATGAGCAAAAAAGCAAGTGGTAGCAGGCATAATTTTATGGTAAAAATTATGGTATAATTTTATAGCAAAAGGTAATGGGTATAATTTTATTGTAAAAATTATGGTTTTTCTTAAAGCAAATGATTAAAGGTATAAGTTTATGGTATTTTTTTATAGCATCAAGTTATGGTATAATTTCATAGCAGAAAGCGTTGCCATAAGTTTTTTGAGCAAAAAAACAAATGGTTATGAACATAACTTTATGGTAAAAATTATGGTATAATTTTATAGCAACAGGTAATGGGTATAATTTTATGGTCAAAATTAGAGTGTTTTTATAGTAAATGGTTATGGGTATAAGTTTGTGGTCAAAATTATGATATTTTTATAGCAAAAAGTTATAGTATAATTTTATAGCAGGAATCTGGCATAACTTTTTTTTAGCCAATACCTACTGCGTAATTTTATAGCAAATGATCATGGATATAATTTCATGGTCAGAAATTATGGTATTTTTATGGGAGAAGGTAATGAGAAAATTTCGTAGCAGAAAGCTTGGACATACCTTCTTTGAGCAAAATAGCAAATGGTTATGAACATAATTTTATGGTTAAAAGTACGTTTTTTTTTATAGCAAATGATTATAGGTACAAGTTTATGGTCAAAATTATGGTATATTTTATAAGAAAAAGTTATGATATAATTTCATAGCAGAAAGCTTTGGCATAACTTTCTTGAGCAAAAAACCAAATGGTTATGAACATAACTTTATAGTAAAAATTATGGTATAATTTTATACCAACAGGTAATGGGTATAATTTTATGGTCAAAATTAGAGTTTTTTTTATAGTAAATGGTTATGGGTATAAGTTTGTGGTCAAAATTATGATATTTTTATAGCAAAAGATAATGGTTATAATTTTATGATCGAAATTATGGTATTTTCATGGGAGAAGGTAATGAGAAAATTTCGTAGCAGAAAGCTTGGACATACCTTCTTTGAGCAAAATAGCAAATGGTTATGAACATAATTTTATGGTTAAAAGTACGTTTTTTTTATAGCAAATGATTATAGGTACAAGTTTATGGTCAAAATTATGGTATATTTTATAGGAAAAAGTTATGATATAATTTCATAGCAGAAAGCGTTGGCATAAGTTTTTTGAGCAAAAAAAAAACAAATGGTTATGAACATAACTTTATGGTAAAAATTATGGTATAATTTTATAGCAACAGGTAATGGGTATAATTTTATGGTCAAAATTAGAGTTTTTTTATAGTAAATGGTTATGGGTATAAGTTTGTGGTCAAAGTTATGATATTTTTATAGCAAAAAGTTATAGTATAATTTTATAGCAGGAATCTGGCATAACTTTTTTTTAGCCAATACCTACTGCGTAATTTTATAGCAAATGATCATGGATATAATTTCATGGTCAGAAATTATGGTATTTTTATGGGAGAAGGTAATGAGAAAATTTCGTAGCAGAAAGCTTGGACATACCTTCTTTGAGCAAAATAGCAAATGGTTATGAACATAATTTTATGGTTAAAAGTACGTTTTTTTTTATAGCAAATGATTATAGGTACAAGTTTATGGTCAAAATTATGGTATATTTTATAAGAAAAAGTTATGATATAATTTCATAGCAGAAAGCTTTGGCATAACTTTCTTGAGCAAAAAAGCAAATGGTTAGGAACATAATTTTATGGTAAAAATTATGGTAAAATTTTATAGCAAAAGATAATTGATATAAGTTTATGATCAAACTTGCGGCTTTTTTTATAGCAAAAGGTTATGAGGTCAAAGTTATGGTATTGTTTCATAGCAAAAAGTTATAGTATAATTTTATAGCAGGAATCTGGCATTACCTTTTTTTTAGCCAATACCTACTGCGTAATTTTATAGCAAATGATCATGGTTATAATTTCATGGTCAAAATTATGGCATCTTTTTATTCTAAGAATTATAATTCATTTTTAAGTACAATTTTCAGCACAAAAAAATTTACAATTTTTTATAGGAAAATTTAAGTTATTAAATCAAAACAAATTTCCTGATAATTTTTTTTTATATTTTTATAGGTGAATGAAAACTTGTGAAATTTTCTTCTTATTTTAACACTTTTTCTGTGAACAATAATAAGCTTTCTCGACATTTATTTAGACAGCAAGTGTCAAAAATAGTTTGTTTCATTTAACAAAAATGGACATAACATAATATGTGAAATCAAGTGAGAATTGTCGGAACAATAAACAAATCTTCAGAAAATGAGAAACATTTTCTTCACAATCAAAAAAAAAACAACAACATGAAAACAAGAAATAAGTAAACAACAAGACAAGCATCATCGCTTCAAATTATGAATCAATAAAATTATTAAAAATTCATTGAACTTTTGTTATAATTTTAGAAATTTTGTGTATTTTTGGCAAAACGTCAGTTGAGCACATTTCATAAATAATGAAAGTGAGTAAATTTATTATGCTTTTATTGTGTTTTTATTATTTATAAAAAGAATTTCTTGACGGGAAATAATAAATTTTCAAATTTTATAAAATAATGCACGGTTTTTTTTGTTGACATTATTTATTGTTAATATTTTTTGACATTTGGAAAATGGGACATAACTTATAAGATAATTATGGAAAATGGGACATTTTGTTGTAATTTTAATAAAAGTAATTCTTATTTACAATAAAGCTTTATTTTGTAATTTATAAATTTTTCTTTTTGGGCTGAAATCGTAACAAAGAATTTTTTAAATGCTTTATTTGGAAAGTTTTTTCAAAATAATTTTCTACATTCAATGATTTCTTGAAAGTTAACATGACAGAAGGTTTGGAAAACACCAAAGATAAAAAGATTTTTTTAATAGAGAAACCTTTGTTATTTGAAAAAAAAAATCACTTTTAAAGCCCTTAAAATTTTATTAACTTTTATAAGACGAGACAAACAAATGCAAATTAAGCTACGTTAGAAGGAATTATTCTCAGGACCCTAACTACCCACGCGCCATCTTTTACGAAACATTTATATTAAAAAAGTTCACGGTTGGTACAAGCGTAGGCTTTATGGCTGGGTGTTGTCTCTCGACCAAGAAAAGGCAAGCGACCGGATTTTGCCCTCAGATAAGAATTCTGATCCAACTGGTAATGTGGAGATTTGAAGCTCCGCATCCTCCTAAACGTTGTTGTTTAACTGGAAGAACCTTCACGGTTTGGGTAAGCGGTCATGTTCAAAAAAATGGAAGATGGCTTATGGTATTCTTTAAAGTTCCAATTCCCTTTTCATTGTTAATATCCTTTTTTTAGTAAAGTTTGTCGGATGTTTCTAGTCAAATTAGTAGGATAACCTCTATTTTTAGCGACTTGTGTGTTAACTTAACGGTGCTCTCACTCTAATGAAAAAGTCCTTTTGGCCTGTACATTTATCGCTAGGCCCCAACTCGTCATTTACTCCTTTCAACTTAATGTGCATCATGCGCCGCTAGGACACAACTTATCAGTTCTCGATTTTCGCTAGGCCTCAATTTGTCCCTTATTCCTTTCGATTCATTCGTCGTGAGTCATTCATCGCTAAGCCACAACTCATCAGTTCTCGGTTTTCTCTTGATCAGAACCTATTCCTTATTTCTTTGAACCCCATGTGCGTCATGCGTCACTAGGCCCCAACTCACCGATTCTCGATTGTCGCTAGGCCCTAACCGGGTTTTTACTCCTTTTGACTCCATTTGCGTCATGCGTCGCCAGGCCTCAATTTATCCCTTTTTCCTTTTATCGACTCCATGTGCGTCAAGCGTCTCTAGGCCTCAACCTGTCCGTTACTCCTTTCGACTCAATGTACGTCACGCTTCGTTAAGCCACAACTTATCAGTTCTCGGTTTTATCTAGGCACCAACCTGTCCCGTGTTCCTTTCGACCACATGTGCGTCATGTGTCGCTAGGCCACAACTCGTCTCTTACTCCTTTCCACTCCATTTGCGTCATGCGTCGCCAGGACTCAACTTGTCCCTTTTTCCTTTTATCGACTCCATGTGCGTCACGCGTCTCTATGCCTCAACCTGTTTCTTAGTCTTTTCGACTCCTTTTGCGTCATGATTCGCTAGCCCTTAACTTGTCCCTTACTTCTGCTATCGACTCCATGTGCGTCATGCGTCGCTAGGTTACAACGCATCCCTTACTCCTTTCGACTCCATTTGCGTCATGCGTCGCCAGGACTCAACTTGTCCCTTTTTCCTTTTATCGACTCCATGTGCGTCAAGCGTCTCTAGGCCCCAACCTTTCCTTTATTCCGTTTGACTCCATTTGCGTCATGCGTCGCTAAGCCTCAACTTGTCCCTTTCTCCTTTCACCGACTCCATGTACGTCATGCGTCGCTAAGTTACAACTCGTCTCTTACTTCTCTCCATTTGCGTCATGCGTCACTGGCCTCAACTGATCGATTCTCAATTGTCGCTAGGCCCCAATCTATCCCTTATTTGACTATATGTGCGTCATGCTTCGTTAATCCCCAACTTATCGGTTCTCGCTTTTCTCTAGGCCCCAACCCGGCGCTTACTCCTTTCGACTCCATGTGCGTCATGCGTTGCTAGGCCCAAACTCATCAGGTTTCGGTTTCAAGCTGTTCGTAGCTGTTTAAAAAACCCGGTCCTGGAGAGCATTCGGTACAATTCGATTGTATTGGACCCTCGAACGTGTCAACAAACGAGATGAGCTGATAGACCATCCCATGAAGATGCTTTGTGCAAAAAAATCCCTAGTCTTGGGAAGACATTAAGATTAATCGGATAGTGACAACTTTCTTGTGTCCCATTGGAATTGTTCAAATTTAGGATTGGAACTACTGCTTGGAGATTTTTCACATCCCTTTTGTCAATCCTGTGCCGTGCATCGAACTATACACACTTACTGCGGAATTACCAAATCACGCACAGTTTCTTTTCTAAACAATTCCACCCCTCGAAGAGCACCTTAATCCTGCACAGTCCCTTTCCATTCAAAGTCGTGGTGCTACATGATCTGGTCCCTGGCAGATCCCTTGCCTTATGGACAATTTCTTTCCAAAACAATAATAAAATTTCTTATAAATTATAATGCAAAATTTCAATAATTTTTTCCATACTTTACTTTGGAAAAAAACTGCAAAACCAACTACAATAATTGACTGAACATTTAGTACACGAAAAGCTAAAAACATGAAAGCTTAACGATCTACAAAACAATATGTCGGAAAATTTACTTTTAACACTCTTCATTCTGATTTGATGGTTGCATAAGCCCGCTTACGATTGAGTGAACTGAAATTCGTTTTGATAGAGTATCGATTATAATTAAGACTGTGATGAGTGTTTAATAAATACAAAAAGAAGGTAAAAAATCAAATGAATATAAAAAATAAAAAAACTTTCCTCACGAAAGCTTAGCAAGTGGAGTGTTTAGTTTAAGAAATTCTTCAGTGAACAACAATAACAAAGTGAATCAGTGAACAACAATAACAAAGCCAAAAAAATTTTCGGAATTTTTTGTTAACAATTTGCTCAAGTTAATCCCTTTTTCTTTTTACTATAAAATATTCCTCATTTATGATAACATTTAGTATTGGTGCAAAAAAGTTTAGATTCTTATTAATCGCGTGACTTATTAGTTTCGCTTTGCAGATAGTTTTAATAATCGCTCCTTATTTTCCTAACTTCACATTCTATTTAACCGATTAACGCCAGCATAATTTTAACAAATGGAAAAATATTTACCAATTCAATTTTGATTTGTACTATCGTGTTTATGATTTCCTTGTTTTCTTCTAACAATTATTAAAATAATAAAAACACACTAAATATAGGAAGTGGGAGAAGAAAGAGAACTTTTAATGATGCTTACCTGTACATCGAAGTTTGGCGGTTGCTGTAATAGATTTCCTGGTGATTCCACTTGATTCGGTCCTTGATTCTGGTTAACCATATGATTCTGGTTGGGGAAAAAAAATTTATTATCATTAAAAGAAAATTTCAAAAAATTATTTAAAAATATTTATAAAAAAAAATTAATTTTAAAAGCATTTAAACTGCAACAAAACAATTTTTTTTTCAGTAAGATTTTCAGTAGGAATTTTTAGTAGAAATTTTTAGTAGCAATTTTTAGTAGAAATTTTTAGTAGGCATTTTTAGTAGAAATTTTGAGTAGGCATTTTCAGTAGGAATTTTTAGTAGAATTTTTTAGTAGAATTTTTAGTAGAAATTTTCAGTACGAATTTTCA
The DNA here is from genome assembly GCA_958298945.1 of Atherix ibis. Taxonomy (NCBI): domain Eukaryota; kingdom Metazoa; phylum Arthropoda; class Insecta; order Diptera; family Athericidae; genus Atherix; species Atherix ibis. The sequence goes on along the minus strand of OY282605.1, from coordinate 117,893,834 downwards.
GTAGAAATTTTTGTAGAAATTTTCAGTAGGAATTTTCGTAGAAATTTTTAGTAGAAATTTTTAGTAGAAATTTTAAGTAGAAATTGTCAGTAGGAATTTTCAGTAGGAATTTTTAGTAGAAATTTTTAATAGGAATTTTTAGTAGAATTTTTAGTAGAAATTTTCAGGACGAATTTTCAGTAGAAATTTTCAGTAGGAATTTTCAGTATGAACTTTTAGTAGAAATTTTTAGTAGGCATTTTCAGTAGGAATTTCTAGTAGAATTTTTAGTAGAAATTTTCAGTAGAAATTTTCAGTACGAATTTTCAGTAGAAATTTTCAGTAGGAATTTTCAGTAGAAATTTTTAGTAGGCATTTTCAGTAAGAATTTTTAGTAGAAATTTTCAGTACGAATTTTCAGTAGAAATTTTCAGTAGGAATTTTCAGTAGGAATTTTCAGTAGGAATTTTTAGTAGAAATTTTTAGTAGGAATTTTTAGTAGGAATTTTTAGTAGGAATTTTTAGTAGAAATTTTTAGTAGGAATTTTTAGTAGACATTTTTAATAGGCATTTTCAGTAGGAATTTTTAGTAGAATTTTTAGTAGAAATTTTCAGGACGAATTTTCAGTAGAAATTTTCAGTAGGAATTTTCAGTATGAACTTTTAGTAGAAATTTTTAGTAGGCATTTTCAGTAGGAATTTTTAGTAGAATTTTTTAGTAGAATTTTTAGTAGAAATTTTCAGTACGAATTTTCAGTAGAAATTTTTGTAGAAATTTTCAGTAGGAATTTTCGTAGAAATTTTTAGTAGAAATTTTTAGTAGAAATTTTAAGTAGAAATTGTCAGTAGGAATTTTCAGTAGGAATTTTTAGTAGAAATTTTTAATAGGAATTTTTAGTAGAATTTTTAGTAGAAATTTTCAGTACGAATTTTCAGTAGAAATTTTCAGTAGGAATTTTCAGTAGGAATTTTTAGTAGGCATTTTTAGTAGGCATTTTCAGTAAGAATTTTTAGTAGAAATTTTCAGTACGAATTTTTAGTAGAAATTTTCAGTAGGAATTTTTAGTAAGAATTTTTAGTAGAATTTTTAGTAGAAATTTTCAGTAAGAATTTTTAGTAGAATTTTTAGTAGAAATTTTCAGTACGAATTTTCAGTAGGAATTTTAAGTAGAAATTTTTAGTAGAAATTTTTAGTAGAAATTTTTAGTAGGAATTTTTAGTAGAAATTTTTAGTAAGAATTTTTAGTAGAATTTTTAGTAGAAATTTTCAGTAAGAATTTTTAGTAGAATTTTTAGTAGAAATTTTCAGTACGAATTTTCAGTAGGAATTTTTAGTAGAATTTTTGTAGAAATTTTCAGTAGGAATTTTTGTGGAAATTTTTAGTAGAAATTTTCAGTACGAATTTTTAGTAGAAATTTTGAGTAGGCATTTTCAGTAGGAATTTTTAGTAGAATTTTTTAGTAGGAATTTTTGGTAGAAATTTTCAGTAGGAATTTTCCTTAGAAATTTTCAGTAGAAATTTTTAGTAGGAATTTTCCTTAGAAATTTTCAGTAGAAATTTTTAGTAGGAACTTTCCTTAGAAATTTTCAGTAGGAATTTTCAGTAGAAATTTTCAGTAGGCATTTTCAGTAGAAATTTTTGGTAGGAATTTTCCTTAGAAAGTAGCAATTTCGGTAGGAATTTTCAATATGAATTTTCAGTAGAAATTTTTAGTAGGAATTTTCCTTATAAATTTTCAGTAGAAATTTTCATTAGAAATTTTAAGTAGAAATTTTCAGTAGGCATTTTCAGTAAGAATTTTTAGTAGAAATTTTCAGTACGAATTTTAAGTAGACCTTTTCAGTAGGAATTTTCAGTAGAAATTGTCAGTAGGAATTTTCCTTAGAAATTTTTAGTAGGAATTTTCCTTAGAAATTTTTAGTAGGAATTTTTAGTTGAAATTTTCAGTAGGAATTTTTGTAGAAATTTTTAGTAGGAATTTTCCTTAGAAATTTTTAGTAGGAATTTTTCTTAGAAATTTTTAGTAGGAATTTTCCTTAGAAATTTTCAGTAGGCATTTTCAGTAGAAATTTTTGGTAGGAATTTTCCTTAGAAAGTAGCAATTTCGGTAGGAATTTTCAATATGAATTTTTAGTAGGAATTTTCCTTAGAAATTTTCAGTAGAAATTTTTAGTAGGAATTTTCAGTAGAAATTTTCAGTAGAAATTTTCGGTAAGAATTTTCAATATGAATTTTTAGTAGGAATTTTTAGTAGATTATATAAAAATTTAATATTATTTCTGAAAATAGAAATTCATGTTGATTTTGCATAAGAATAAAAAATAATAGTTAAAAAAAAAATTGAAGAAATTTCGATTAAATCTTTTAAAAAAATCCATTTTAATGGCGAATAGGTCGATTAATAATCACTGACGGTGATAATAACGTGAACGCAACGCAACCGGCAACAGCGCACCGGTTGCCAGCGGCAGAAGAGATCGTCACGCCAGAAGAGCGCCACAAAAGCGGCAACGCACGTTCTCCGCCTTCGAAATGATCGGCAATAACGACGTGCGTTCACCACACACGACCGCATCGCAGCCCCGGTGGATTCTGGACTGAACAAAATGAACGCACGCTGACGGCAATAAAACGATGCGTTTTGGTGACAATTCGTTTTGATGGGCAATCAGCAGATTTTTTTTTTTTTTTTAAATATTTTTAATTATTTTGATTATTTCAAAAAAAATATATTTTTTTGGAAAAAAATATTTGAAAATTAGGATTTCCCAAAATTTTTAATTAAATTTAGTTTTTTTTTTTGCTTGTTTACCTGTGCAACTTGCATTCCACCAACGCCATTCAATACTGGCTGTTGTAATTGATTCATAGCAGCCAATTGGGGATGATGATATGAGTTTAATTGTGGTCCACCAGGGCCTAGATGGTCCATAGGGGAGCCAAGCATATGCTGTAAATGGTGTTGCGGAAATCCGGAACTATGATGAGTTGGTGCGTCTAGTAATGTTGTTGGCCGAGCCAGGGACTCTTCAGCTGGTGATGGTTGTCTAGAGCCAGGAGTACGACTGAAAAGAAATTAGGCAAAATATTATTAAAAAATTATTGATTTTAATAGAATTTCTTTAAAAAATTAACAATTTTCTTATCGATAATAATTTTTTAAGGTTAGATTCTTTAAAAAAAACGAAAGAAAAAAAAACCTTTAACATCCAAATTCTGGTTCGGAAAGTTAATTTAAATAAAAACGCACTTAAAATTCAAATTTCGATAAAATTTTTATTTTATTATATTACTTGAAATTTGTTATTAAACAGAATTAAAATTACCGCCACGATTCGATACAGGACACGATCCTTTTCCATCTAAATTTTAATGACTATTTTCGCTAATTTCCGGCTGTTACTTGATGAACGTTGCTTTTTTTAAATGCTCTCAACTTTGAGGATTAATTGTCTGCGTAAATACAATCTTTTGAGTAGCCTTACAACAACAAAAATCTAAGGGCGTCAAATCTCGATTAAAGATCGTGCAATTTGACGCTGTTTGATTTATTTTCCTAGGAACTTTTTGTACAATAAAAGCCAATTAAATCTGGAAATTGCGAATGGTCCATATTGAAGTTTTTCAAGTTAGGGTCAAAAAAATAGTTGACAATCATAAGGTCATAGTGCTTAGAACTGATGGTCCATGTTCATTTTCAGAGAAATATGGACACCTTCAGATCAGTAGCTTCTGTACAGTCATGTGTGGGTTTTTTCAATTCTATTCATGGCAATTACGAATGATTATTAATTTATCCATTGAAGGAAAACTGAGCCCCATTGCTGAAATGTCCTATTAGACTGAGGAAAATAATCTCCTCCTAGAGCGCGAAACTTGACTACGGTTGAATTTTTAGTTTGTAGATGACTTTTCTACAATCTAAACCCATTAATGTAAAATGGCAAACCTCATGCTTATCATATATCATCTTACATAAAATATATATTCAACAACTGCCATATGACAGGGCTGTACTTTCCGAACCACGAAATGGACAATTGCTACACACAATTTATGTACACTGACTGTGCTCACAATTCTGATAGAGTGGTTTCTGTCATGACTAATCTTCAATAGCGACAACTAGCGTAATCCAAATGAAACACAAAACTTTCTATCGAAGCTTCTGCTTGTTAAGCTTTAGAAAATGTGTAAAACCAACAAGAAAAGCACGCAGAGAAATGTGAAAAGTTAAAGCTCTTTTTAGTACAAAAAATTTAAAGCTTTCACGAATTCGCTTTACTTCTCTTATTGAAAAGAAAGCGAAAAGTTCTACAATAAAAGTGTGGCCTGATTGAAAGCTAAAAGTTTGGTTTTTTTATGAAATTTTTTTTTGGAAGCAAACATTTTTTTTTTTTATTTAAAACATTGTCTTTTATAAAATGGCAATTTTACGATGATTTTGGGGAAAAATTCGAAAATATTTATAGTGTAAGAAAAGCTTTCGTTTAGTTTCCATTTCGAAATGAAGTTTAAGAGGTACAAGATTTCGTGTATAACCTTTGATTGGCGCAGGGAGAGCGGACAGTTTGGAACAACAAGGAGCAATATGAACAGACTCACTTTTGGTAGTTAAAAAGACTCACTTTCGAAGCTTATTGGAAGAAAATAATTCCAATGTTAGATTTTTTTATGACGCGATGTTATGTTATTAACAATGGAATGGTTTGTGTATAATGGCAGTTGAGTAGACTGCGAATGGGACACAAGAAAAGTGTCACTATTCGATCAGTCTTAATGTTATTGTCATTTTGTTAGCAGGTGCGAGATGTTGGAATGTGACCTGGACGATAAAACTTTTCCATAGGATGTCTATCAGCCCAGCTCGTCTGTTGACATGTTCGAGTGCTATCCAGGACCGAGTTTCTTGAACAGATACGAACAGCTTCAAGGGCTACAAGGAAATAAGTTTAGTGCAATTGTCTGGAAGATCAGCTGCAAGGGCAACTGCGATTTCAATAACCTAGTATAGTATGCCGCTACTATGTCTAGGAAAACTTCGCAATCCAGACTATAATAATAGCTCCAAGTTTGTTGGACCATCGAACCCTATCAATATTTCTTAGTAAATTTTCTTATAAACCATTGGGATTTTTTTTAAATCTTTTGGAAAGAGTCCACCGGGGAAGGTTGATGTGCCTGATACCGGCCTTACCCAATTAAAATCTTCACCATTATATGGATGGAGGTGATTCGTTTCTCTAATATGTAAATTTCATCTACTTCAGTGGTAAAGTGCGTCACGCACAAGAAGTCGAAAGGAGTAAGGAACGAGTTCAGGCCTAGGGACGCATGATGCACACGGAGTGGAAAGGAGTAAGAGACGAGTGGTGACCTAGCGGCACATGACGCACATAGGGTCGAAAATAACAAGGGCTTCACGAAGCATGGCGCACATGCAATCGAAAGGAGTAAAAGACAGGTTGGGACCTAGCGACAACCGAGAATTGGTGAGTTGGGGTCTAGTAACGCATGACACATGGATTCGATAGAAAGAGTATGGGACAAGTTAAGGTCCAGCGACGCATGACGCAAATAGAGTCGACAAAAGGAGTAGGGGAAAAGTTTTGGCTTAACGAAGCATGACACAGATGGAGTAGAAAGGAGTAAGGAACAAGTTCAGGCCTAGCGACGCATGACGCACATGGGTTCATAAGGAATAAGCGACAAGTTCGAGCCTAGAGAAAATCCATAACTGGTAAGTTGTGGCTTAGCGAAGCATGATGCGCATGGAGTCGACAAAAGAAATAAGCGAAAAGCTGTGACTAGCGACGCATGACGCACACGGAGTAGCAAGGATGAAGGGAAGATTTGTGGCCTGGCGAAACCGCGAATTGAAGGGTTGGGGCCTATTGACGGATGACGCACATGGAGTCGACAAAAGGAGTAAAAATTGTGACCTAGCGACGCATGACGCACATGGAGTCGGTAAAAGCAGTAAGGGACAAGTTAAGGTCTAGCGACGCATAACGCACATGGAGTCTAAAGGAGTAAAAGACAGATTAGGGCCTAGCGACAATCGAGAATCGGTGAGTTGGGGCCTAGTGACGCATGACGCACATGGAGTCTAAAGAAATCAGGGACAGATTCGGCCCAAGATAAAACCGAGAACTGATGAGTTGTGGCTTAGCGATGAATGACGCACGACGAATGAATCGAAAGGAATAAGGGACAGGTTGGGGCCTAACGACAATCGGGAACTGATCAAGTGAGGCCTAGCCTAACGCACATGGAGTCGATAAAAGGAGTAATAGATAAGTTACGATCTTGGGACGCGCGACGCAACTGGAGTCGAAAGGAGTAAAAGACTGGTTGGAGCCTAGTGACAATCGAGAATCGATGGGTAGGGGTCTAGAGACGCATGACGCACATAGAGTCGAAAGGAATAAGGAACAGTTTGAGGCATAGTTAAAATAGAGAACTAATTAGTTGTGACCTAGCGGCGGATAACGCACATGGGGTTCGAAAGGAGTAAAGGACACGTTGGAGGCTAGCGATAAATGAGCACGCAAAAATGATTTTCCATTGGAATAAGAGCACCGTTACGCTAACACACTAGTCGCTAAAACTAGAGGTTATCCCACTAATTTGACTAGAAGCATACTCGTGTGTCAATGACAAACTTAAGAGATGGACATGACTAAAAAAAAGGATATTAACAATAAAAAGGGAATTGGAACTTTAAGGAATACCATAAGCCATCTTCCATTTTGCTGAACATCAACGCTTACCCAAACCGTGAAGGTTTTTCCAGTTAAGCAACGGCGTTAAGGAAGCCGCGGAGCTTCAAATCCCCACATTACCAGTTGGATCAGAATTCTTATCTAACAACAACCAGCCATAAAGTCGAATACCCCCTGCCTTTGTTCCTAGGCATGCTAAATGCAAATGGCCTTCCTTGAAAAAATCTTTATCAGAATTTTGTTTAAACCGTCATTTTGTCAAAAAAGTTATAAAAGTTATTGTTTTTTTCGTGTTGGACTTTTTTAAGTTAGCGTGGATAATTTTAAATTTCGCGGTATAATTTATTTCGTTTAATGATGACAGTTAGTTCTAAAAAAAAAAACTTTCTTTAATATAAATATTTCGAAAAGATGGCGCTTGGGTAGTTAAGGTTCTGTGAATAATTCCTTCTAACGTCGCTGAATTTGGATTTGGTTGTCTCGTCTTATAGAAGTTAATAAAATTTAAGGACCTTGAAAAGATGACCAAGTAATTTTAGGCGCCCAGTAAATATATTTTTGGTTTTGAAAAGCGATTTTTTTTATTAGAGTTTCTAGCATCTTCAATGTAATTCTCCTTTGAGATTAAATGGAGTTTAGAAGGTACGAGATTTCAATGGATAACCTTTCCTTGACGCAGGAGAGCAGACATTTTGGAACAACAAAGCGCACATTAACTTTTAATAGTTAGAAAAAACCTTCTTTCGAAGCTCTTTGCATTAAATTAATTTCCAAAAGCGTGCTTAAAACGTAGAAAAATCCAAGCTAACCCCATGCATACGATAAGGTTAATAAGCACCAGTAATAAGTGAGGTTTTTTTTTCAAAGAATTCTTAGAAACAAAACGAAAAATCTATTTAAAAAACGATTATTTCCAAATTTTCATGGTTTGAAATGTAAATACGAACAGAAAATTAATAAATAAAACCTTAACAAGTGCAAAAAGCGTTACTAAAATGAACCCAAAACGAATATGAAAATACAAAATTTGATTTACGATCTAGAAAACAGAATGTAAACGCACACACACATACACAGTCAGAAATCCTTCCAAAGTCAACCCAAAACGGAAGCGGTATTCACCATAAAAAAAAAAAAAGTCCTTCACTCCCAAATTTAATGTCAGCTTTTTAGTAGGAAGTCCTTTTTTTACACTCTTCGATTATCTCAACTCTTTGGTTTTGGCTGCTCCAAAAATCAACCCCTATTCCTGTAGGCAACTTTTTTCAATTGTTTTTTTTTCTTGTACAATAACTGACAACGATCAAAATGATTTTATTTCGAAATTTCCATATTGCGTTAAAATGTTTTCATTTGAAATGAAAGGAAAAACCATGTTTGAATGGTAAACACTATATACATTAAGGACTATGCAAATTGGATAAGATGGTGACGAGAGAAGAAAGAAAAAAAACATGAAAGACAACAGGATTATTTATTAAAGGACGGAAAAAGGGGAATCCTAGTCATAGGGGGATTAAGGGTGGTATCATAAGTAAAATTGTTTTTAGAATATAGAAAAATTGTCAAATAAGAAAATATTATGAATGCTGCTAAGGAGACTGAATGATATGGTAAATGCTGGTGGATGAATACGAAAAAAAAGAGGAGCACGAGGGGGGAATATGCAAATGAAAATGAAATTTGCTATGCAGACGAGAAGCGGAATGAGTAGGAAATAAGGACCTGTTAGGACAGAAGGTTAGGAAAGAAGTGACAAATTTGTTAAAGACAACAAATTTGAAAAGTAGGGCAAGATATAAAAAAAAATTGTTTAGAAAATGAAGAGAGACAAGCGGAAGTGACAAACCACCCACCTAACAATCGAACCGGAAATCCACGTGGAAGAATAAAATAAGATGAAAAATAAAAGCAACCATTTTTCAGGACATTTTTTTTAAATATTTTTTAAAAATATTTCATCGAAATTTATTTGCCGTTGTAATAATTTAGGAATTTTTAATAGCAACAACTCCATCTGTTGGTGGAATTATAGAAACTGGTAAATTTCAATTTTTTTGAAGAGCTTTTATTCTATTTTGTAATCGACTGAAAGATATTCTTTTAAGCTTCAACACATTCTAAAGCCTTCTTTTCACTAAGGTTTTTATTTAGGACAATTGCAACCATAAAAAGACTGGAAAATTATAGCTATTGTACAATACATCCTTTAGCACGGGGCAGTATATAGACTATTTTGATCCGTATACTGGGTGTATAAGCTTAAATCCGCTATTTTTTAGTCAAAAAAACACATGTTTTTTTATAGGAAGCAAAAACAAATTTATTCAAAGTACTTGCCCTCGCTAGGTACACATTTTTCCCATCTCTCGGGCAATTTGTGGATACCACGCTAAAAAAATTCCTTCTCTTTCGAGGCAAAACCACATCAAGCCATTTTCGGACGTCTTCGTAAGAATCGAAGTGCTGCTCAACAGCTCAGCGAGCGCGTGGCCCATCGACGAAAACACGTGGTAGCCGGAAGGGGTCAGGTCTGGTGAATAATTAGCGGGATGGGGTAGCACCTCCCAGTTGAGTGTCTCCAAGTAGTTTTGGACCATTTTTGACGTGTGCGACGGTGCGTTGTCGTGGAGGAAAATCAGCATGTCATGTCTTTGTTGATAATCCGTCCTTTTTTCACGCAGGAAGGTGCAATTTGATCAGTTGTTGGTGGTAGCGGTGGCCATTAACAGTTTCACCAGGTTTCAACATCTCATAGTAGACGATACCCTCCTGCTGAACCCACTAAACGCACAGCATTGTCTTCCGTCCGAAGCGATTTGGTCTTGGAGAAGATGTTGATGGTTGGCCGGGGTCAATTGACGATTTTTTGTGTTTAGAATTCTCGACATATATCCACTTTTCATCGTCTGTCACAATCCGATGCAGGAACGACTTTCTTTTTTGTTTGGCGAGCAAGATTTCGCATATGTTTTGGTGTCGCTCCATCTGCCTATCGTTCAATTCATGCGGTACCGATTTTCCGATCTTTTCAATCTTCCCCATGGCACTCAAACGTATGGAAATGGCTGGTTGAGTAACACCCAATTACTCCGCGAGCATTTTTTGCGATTGGGTATCATCTTCGTCCAAAAGAGCCTGCAATTGATGGTCCTCAACCGTCCTAGGACGATTTTCACTCTTCTTGTCCCACAAGTCAAAATTGCCGTCTTTGAACCGACGAAACCAATCTCGGCACGTTGTTTCCAATAAAGCACAAAAAAAACTGTTCATATTTACTTGTTTGGGATTAAATAAAAACTACTTCAAAGATTCGTGTTCAAAATATACTAAATTAAGACCGCCAATAATTCAGTTTATGTTAAAAAAAATGTAATTTTTTCACAGAAAATAAAATTTTACAACCAAAACTCTACAACAGCAATGTCATCATAAATTAGCAGAGACAACAACCACTCCTATACCATAGAGGAACCTGCCATCTTTTGGCAACTGGATAAGTGCGCTAAAAATAAAATTTAATTATGGAACATGTTTAACGCAAAATAATCAAAAAGATCCGGTTGAAATTTGCGAAATTTTACTTTTAACAAAAATTATCAAAAAATTCTTCAAAAAAATTGAATTCTTTTATTAAAAAAAAAAGTTCTTATAAATTTTTTTGGGATTAAATAAACTACTTCAAAGATTCGTGTTCAAAATATATTAAATTAGGACAGACAATAATTCAGTTAATATAAAAAATATGTAATTTTTTCACAGAAAATAAAATTTTACAACCAAAACTCTACAACAGCACTGCCGACACAAATTAGCAGAGACAACTCCTATACTGAAAGGAAGCTGTCATCTTTTGGCAACTAGATATGTGTAAGTTGGCCAAAAATAAAATTTAATTATGGAACAAGTTTAACGTAGAATAATCAAACAGATTCGGTTGAAAATGCAAAATTTTACTTTAAACAAAAACTATCAAAAAATTCTTTAAAAACAATTAATTTTTTTAAATTGAAAAAAACTGTTCTTATTTAATTTTTTGGGATTAAATAAACTAGCACAAAGACGCGAGTTCAAAAAACTCGTATACTAAATAAAGACCGCCAATAATTCAGTTAATGTTAAAAAAAATGTAATTTTTTCACAGAAAATAAAATTTTACAACCAAAACTCTACAACAGCAATGTCATCATAAATTAGCAGAGACAACAACCACTCCTATACCATATAGGAACCTGCCATCTTTTGGCAAGTAGATAAGTACGCTAAAAATAAAATTTAATTATGGAACATGTTTAACGCAAAATAATCAAAAAGATCCGGTTGAAATTTGCGAAATTTTACTTTTAACAAAAATTATCAAAAAATTATTCAAAAAAATTGAATTCTTTTAATTAAAAAAAAAGTTCTTATCAATTTTTTGGGATTAACAAAAGCTCTTAAACAACTTCAAAGATTCGTGTTCAAAATATATTAAATTAGGACCGACAATAATTCTGTTAATATAAAAAAAATGTAATTTTTTCACAGAAAATAAAATTTTACAACCAAAACTCTACAACAGCACTGCCGACACAAATTAGCAGAGACAACTCCTATACCAAAAGGAAGCTGTCATCTTTTGGCAACTAGATATGTGTAAGTTGGCCGAAAATAAAATTTAATTATGGAACAAGTTTAACGTAGAATAATCAAACAGATTCGGTTTAAAATGCAAAATTTTACTTTTAACAAAAACTATCAAAAAATTCTTTAAAAACAATTAATTTTTTTAAATTGATAAAAAAAACTGTTCTTATTTAATTTTTTGGGATTAAATAAACTACCACAAAGACGCGTGTTCAAAATATACTAAATTAAGACCGCCAATAATTCAGTTAATGTAAAAAAAATGTAATTTTTGCGCAGAACAAAAAATTTTACACCCAAAACTCTACAACAGCAATGCCATCACAAATTAGCAGAGACAACAACCACTCCTATACCATAGAGGAACCTGCCATCTTTTGGCAACTAGATAAGTACGCTAAAAATAAAATTTAATTATGGAACATGTTTAACGCAAAATAATCAAAAAGATCCGGTTGAAATTTGCGAAATTTTACTTTTAACAAAAATTATCAAAAAATTCTTCAAAAAAATTGAATTCTTTTAATTAAAAAAAAAGTTCTTATAAATTTTTTTGGGATTAAATAAACTACTTCAAAGATTCGTGTTCAAAATATATTAAATTAGGACAGACAATAATTCAGTTAATATAAAAAAAATGTAATTTTTTCACAGAAAATAAAATTTTACAACCAAAACTCTACAACAGCACTGCCGACACAAATTAGCAGAGACAACTCCTATACTGAAAGGAAGCTGTCATCTTTTGGCAACTAGATATGTGTAAGTTGGCCAAAAATAAAATTTAATTATGGAACAAGTTTAACGTAGAATAATCAAACAGATTCGGTTGAAAATGCAAAATTTTACTTTTAACAAAAACTATCAAAAAATTCTTTACAAACAATTAATTTTTTTAAATTGAAAAAAAAACTGTTCTTATTTAATTTTTTGGGATTAAATAAACTAGCACAAAGACGCGTGTTCAAAATATACTAAATTAAGACCGCCAATAATTCAGTTAATGTAAAAAGAATGTAATTTTTGCGCAGAACAAAAAATTTTACACCCAAAACTCTACAACAGCAATGCCATCACAAATTAGCAGAGACAACAACCACTCCTATACCATAGATGAAGCTGCCATCTTTTGGCATCTAGATAAGTTGTCAAAAAATCAAATTTAATAATCGAAAAATGATCAAATCGTATTTCTGGTTATTTTTGAACACTTTAAATATTGACCAAAATAAAAACTGTAGATTTTCTAGTAAATAAAAATCATATTTTCTTCTTCGTATATAAAAGCTATTGCATTTGGAAAAATTGGCTTCCAAGTTCAGATGGTATTTCTTTTTTTACCTAAGGCCATGATTTTAAATGTTAAACTTAGTGCACATGTTTTTGTTGTAAACAACACCTACACCGAAATTACTTAATTCATTCCATCTTCTTCTTCTTCTTCTTCGTTTATTTTCATTAAAACTGAATAAATATAAATTCACTAATTAACAATATAAGAGCCATTGGGAAGTTTCTGATTGTGTAAGGTACCAGCAGATTATCCAAAAAGTAAATTCCATAATAGAATATTACCACAGTAAATTAAATTAAATCATATACAAAATTATGTAAATATCCTCAATCAAAAAGGCTATGCGCTCATGTAAAAATATATTTTACTTGTTCTTTAGCTTAATTTCCTGTTTTTCGCACTTGTTCAAAAAAAAACAAAAAAAAAAAAAACAGAAAACATAAAATCTCAAGGGAAATTAGTTCAGTTTGTCTTAATTTAAATCGTGCACAAAAACATTGAATTGAATTGAAAGAGGAGCTGTGCTGGAAATCTTCAAATAGTAAACAAGTACAACAGGTTAATTATTAAGGGCACTCACATAAGTACAATGTTAGAAGAAGTACTAAAATGCCCTTAAGCAATGAAATTATTGAGCAACAAAATTCACTTCGTAACATTAGAATTTTCCAATCTTCCAACTCTCGTATCTGCTCTTATAAGGATGTTCTTCCTGCTATGGGAAATGATATTTTTATGTGATTACATAAGAATTCGTGAGTTTCGAATTTGACCTACTCAATGTCACTACCCAGCATTAAAGGTCAGATCTTTATTTATGGACACGTGCTACTGCAGTCATAATGCAGTATCGAGTAAAATATTCTAATGGATTCCTTTTTTCTGTTCCATATCAGTAATGAGGTGCAAACTAAATTTATCCATGCATGAAAAAGCGAGGGCATATTTTCAATCCTTTCAATAAAATTCGTTTATTATATCACGAATCATTTAAATTTTCTTAATAACTAAAGGCAATTTTCAAAAGTTTTCCCTTTGAAATTTAGTACAAGTTTTTCTAGTTGATTTTTTAGCTCACGAAAAAAATATTATTACAAGTTTTTTGTCACGAAATTTATTAAAAGTTTTTCTAGTTGATTTTAATTACGAAAAATATACTAAAAACGAACAAAAAAAATAGCACACTTACAAAAAGAGTATTTTGATAAAAAGAAATTAATTAATTCACAGAAAAGTAGCAAAAAACAAATAAAAAAAAACTCATAAAAATTTTGATATAAAATTTCGTAAAATTGGTTCCAAAAAATAAATGTTCTAAATATAAAAATATGTAATAGAAAACCAATTTGCAAAGTACTAAAAATATTTTCAAAAAAAAATATTTTAATAGTCATCCAAGAAGAAGTAGACTAAAAATAGTTCGAATTGGCATCATTAGAACTGATAGAATAAGATTTTAGAATAGATATAAACTGTTCCAAATAGCTGTACTAAAAATTGTTCGAAGAAAATTTAATTTGGAAAATTTCTAAAAGAAACCAAATAATTGTTAACCAAATTTAAAAATAATTTTCGTACTAAAAGTCATATTTTAAAGCTTAAAGTAATTCTTAATTAAACAAAATTTTAAAAAAGCTAAATGTAGTTCTTATTAATAGACAGATTTTGAACATTTTAGAACATTCCAAAAAAAAGTGTTCTAAAAGAAATTTTTTGTTAAAAAAAATTGAACGAAATATTTTCTGAAGAAAATGTACTAAAAAAAGTTTGAAAAAAAAGGGCTGCAAGCCATAAATTATTTTTTCCATAAATTATTTTAAAGAAATGTTCTAAAAACAAATTTTCTAAAAATTGCTCTAAAAAATTAGTTGTAAAAACTGTTGTCTTAGAAAATATCCTAAGAACTCTATTCTAAAAAATTGTTCTTTAAACTGCGTTCAAAAAAATGGTTCGGAAAGGGGTGTCCTAAAAATTTATTCTATAATCTCTATTAGAAAAATGTACTAAAAACAATGTTCTAAAAAGAAGAAAGAAATTGTTATTGTTCTAAGAAATTGTTGTCAAAAGCAAGAAATTGCTCTATAAACTGTGTTCTAAAAAATTTGTTTTAATAACGACGTTCTTAGGAATTGTTCTAAAAATGTGCTCTAAAAAATTGTTCCATAAACTGTGTTATAAAAAATTGTCCCAAAAGTGATGTCCTAAAAATTTTTTACATGAACTGTATTAGAAAAATTGTCGAAAAACGATGTTCTAAAAAACTGTTCTAAAAACGTGCTCTTAAATATTAAGAGTACGTTTTTCAAAAAATATGTTTATTAACTGTCTTCTAAATAATTGCTCTATTCTAAAAAATTATTCTTAATACGATTGTAAACTGGGTTCTAAGAAATTGTGCTAAAAACGATGGTGTACAAAATTAGTTGTAAGAACCGTGTTCTCAAAAGTTGTCCTTAAAAGGGCGTTCACAAATTGTGTTCTAAAAAATGGTTCCAAAAGTGGTATCCTAAAAATTTGTTCAATAAATTGTTTTAGAAAAATATTTTTAAAAAATGTTCTAAAAATTGCTTTTAGAAATTTTTATCACAAAAACACTCTTTAAAATTGTTTGGAAAATGGCGTTCGAAAAATTGCTTTGTTAACTGTACTTTAAAAACAATGTTCTAAAAGCGGCATTCTAAAAACTGCGTTCTATAAACTGTGTTCTAAAAATTCCATTCTAAAATTTCTTTAAATTGTATTTTAATGTTTTAAAAAAGTGTTCTAAAAAATGTTTTGAAAAAAGTGTTCTAAAATGTTGCTTTAAAAACGGTGTGTTCTACAAATAGCGTTCTAAAACGTTTATTTCGAAAACAGAGTTTTTCAAACTGTGTTTTAAGAAATTGCTCTAAAAGTGGTGTTTTAAAAAATTGTTCCAAAAAATCTATTCTAAAAGATGGTTTAATAAAATGTGTTCTAAAAAATTGTACTTACAGCGGCATTCTAAAAATTTGTTCTATAAACTGTATTAAAAAAAGAGTTCACTAAAATTTCTATAAAAAAAATGTACTAAAAAAAAAGTTGAAAAAATAAAAAAAAAATTGCAACAAAATTTTTAGTACAATTTTTTTAAAGAATTAGTTGATAAACTGTGTTCTAAAAAAAATTGTGTTCCATAAAATTCTTAAATAAATTGTGTTTTAAAAATTTGTTCCAAAAGCGGTATTCTAAAAATTTGTTCCAAAACTGTTCTAAAAAATTCTAAAAGCAGTGTTCTAAAAATTCCGTTGTAATTTTTTTTTCTCAAAATTAATGTTTTCAAAATTATTTTGAAAACGTTGTTTTAAAAAATTTCTCTAAAAAAGGCGTTCCGTAAATTTTGTTCTAAAATTTCTTTCGAAAACGGTGTTCTTCAAACTGAAAACCGACGTTCTAAAAAATGGTTCTAAAAGTGGTGTTCTAAAAAATTGTTCCAAATAAAAGCTATTCTAAAAAATGGTTCAATTAAATGTGTTCTAAAAAATTGTACTAAAAGCGGCATTCTAAAAATTTGTTCTAATAAACTGTATTCAAAAA
Organism: Atherix ibis; assembly: GCA_958298945.1. Classification (NCBI taxonomy): domain Eukaryota; kingdom Metazoa; phylum Arthropoda; class Insecta; order Diptera; family Athericidae; genus Atherix; species Atherix ibis. The sequence continues at coordinate 117,877,653 of OY282605.1, read as the reverse complement.
AGAGTTCACAAAAATTTCTATGAAGAATATGTACTAAAAAAAAGTTGAAAAAAGGAAGAGTGCCGAAACAATTTTTTTAAAGAATTACTTGGCAAACTGTGTTCCATAAAATTCCTATAAACTGTGTTCTAAAAGATTGTTCTAAAAATTTCCTCCTCTAAACTGAGTTCGAAAAATTTCTTCTATAAATTATTTTAAAAGCGGTGTACTAAAAACTAGTTCCATAAAATATTGCTCTACACTTTTTAATTTTTAGAAACGATGTTCTAAAAATTACTCTAAAAAAAATATTATCACAACAACACTATTAAAAATTGTTTGGAAAACGGCGTTCGAAAAAATTAACCGTGTCGTAAAAACGATGTTCTAAAAAATTGTTCTAAAAGCGGTGTTCTAAAAATTCCGTTCTAATTTTTTTTTCAAAAACAATGTTCTTTAAAATGTTTTTTTTTTAGAAATTATTTAAAAAAACGGTGTTCTAAAAAATTGTTCTAAAAATTTCTTCTATAAATTATATTAAAAGAGGTGTTCAAAAAATGGCACTTCTAAAAACTTTGTTCTAAAAATTGGTCTTGTTTTTTTTTTGGTATATGTTTTTTGAAGGAAGTGAAAAAAAAACATGAAAATTGAAAGAAAAATCAAATTTTTAGTGTAGATGCGAAAATGGGAAAACATTTGGTACGAAAACCAAACCAAAAATCGGATAACCTTTAAGAAAATGTTCTTCATTAAATAAAGACCGAAGAGAAAACCCGGCCCTCTAATGAAGTCCTGAAGCAACTCATATCCTCTCCCTAAGACAGATTTGCACTGAACCGTTCATCATCATCGCCCCAAGACATTCCTGTCTCTTTGAGAATCCTTCGACTAATCCTTCCAAATGATTAACGACATCCGATTAATCAAATTTTCACTTTAAATTCATTCGGTTCTTCCCTTGTTATCCCCATGCGAGTCCTGTTTCTCTTCGCTCAAATACGACAAACGTTTTATCGTTACCCTTAATCCCACCACCACCTCATTATTATTAACGAATTCCACTTTTTTTTATACAAATAATCACTAATATGCATAATTTCAACATAAAAAATATAAAAAGCCCAATAATGACTAGTATTAGTAGTTAACAAGATTACTGAATCTCTATGACTGGCCAAGGATACAAAACAAAAATTCCTTCATTTCGTTATGAATGTCTAGAAAGGCAGGATAATTTTTTTGGTAGTTCCTCTCTCTTAGCCAACAAAAACAACAACAAAGAATCGCACGTGTGGACAGATTATATCAGTGACGAGGATTCAAGGAGACATCCATCAGCGAAATACTGACGAGATTTGGGAATTTTTTTGAGACCAATTTTATGTCTCCTGTGACATTTTGAGGATTAATAAAAAAAAAAAAAAATACAAACTCCACTGGGATGGAAGAAAACCATAGACGAATTTAGTAAACTTAAGGACACCAGAAGAATTTCTTCTCATTTCCGTCAGCGTTTATTAAGTGGCAAAAGCAGCTCTAAGTTTGTTTCCTTTTTTTCTTTAGGTTTGGTTGTATTTGCGTAAGGTTATGGTTCTACGCGGATTGTATAACTTGATTTACCGTATCCAAAAAGGGCCAAAGGATACAATAGGAACTGGTAAGCAGCAGCAGTGAGGAAACAAGATTATTCCTATCAAGTGTGATTTATATTTTCTTTATCCTTTGGATTTTTGCCCATTTTTTTGATTTTGCTTAAAAAGATAGCGGATTTTTTTTTTGTCTTTTCTCGCAACAAAATTCGTTCGTTTCCCTTTTTTCGTAATCATTTATAGTTGTCGCTTGTCAGGATAAATTTCGCCAGACCGTCAATTATAACTCGACATATTCTCTTGTATGTACATATTACGCCAAGGACTATCTCTTAGTAGTTGGTAACACTTTCAAGGATTTAGCGAACCGTACTTTTCTGACATGGTGAATGGTTACAAAATTTATTTAATCGATAAAATATAATAAAAATAATTTAATGGACAGGAACATAATTTAACATCAGTAATAGGATAAAGCTGGAAATTTAAAAATTATACAAAATTTATTAACAAAAATTAAAGGAAGAGAAACGCAAAGCAATTAGGGAAAAAAAACCTGGCCAATGTCGTCTAATGGAATTGAGGGAAAATAAAAATAATCCAAATACGAATTTCTTTTAAGGAATATTAAGTTTTATTTTTTAAAAAAGGATTGCATTCGTAAGGACATAAAATAGTAAAAAATACTGCAATAAAATCCATATTAATTTGGTTAGTCGAATCGGAAAACGGATACTGTTTTCCGATTCGACTAACCAAATTAATATGGATTTTATCCTTATAAAACAGAAATTACAGAAGATGAGAATTTGGAAAATATAGTAAATAAATCAAAAGTATTGCAATACCAGTAATTGATAAATCGAAAAATATCCGAAAAGGACTCTACACTATGGAAAAGGATTATAAATTTGATAACAGAGCGTTGTTCCAGAAAATGTTTTTTTTTTTTAGTGCATAAATTTTAAACTATTTTTTTGAGTAGTAAGCAAAATTATAGCAGTTTCAAAATTCGAAACTGTCGAAATTTACCTTTTATCACTAGCTGACATACAAATAAATATTAATAAAAAAATATCGCCATTGTAATAACATTTTCTTGATTTAATTGAAGTTCTGGGATTTTTTACAGCAGTATTTGTAAAAAAAAAAACATTTTTACAGCACTTTAAAATTTTTATATATATTTGAAATTGTTTATTTTATATTCTAGAATATGTCGAGCGTTGTTTTTAAGGAAAATTTATTAATTTCAATCAATTGCAGTTGATTTTGCAAGGAACTAACAAAATTACAGCAGTTTCAAAAATCGGACGCTATCGAAAATTTCCAGTTTTTAGTACCTGACGTGAAAAAAATTATTAAAAAAGAACATTGCCGTTGCAATAGAAGTTCATTGGTTAAATTCTAGCAGTTATTTTAAAAGAAAGTAAATTTTACAGCAGTTTAAAAAAAAATTATATTTTTGAAATTGTTTAATTTTTATTCTAGAATATGTTGAGTGTGGTTTCTAAGGAAAATTATTAATTTTAATGCATCAAAAGTGTTTGTTAAGGAACTAAAAAAATTACAGCAGTTTCAAAAATCGGAAGCTGTTGAAAATTTCCGGTTTTTAGTCTCTGATGTGAAAAGAATTATTAAAAAAGAACATCGCCGTTGCAATAGAAGTTCATTGGTTAAATTCTAGCAGTTATTTAAAAAAAAAGTAAATTTTACAGCAGTTTAAAAAAAATTATATTTTTGAAATTGTTTAATTTTTATTCTAGAATATGTTGAGCGTAGTTGTTTCTAAGGAAAATTATTAATTTTAATCCATTAAAGTTGTTTTTGCAAGGAACTAACAAAATTACAGCAGTTTCAAAAATCGGAAGCTATCGAAAATTTCCGGTTTTTAGTCTCTGATGTGAAAAGAATTATTAAAAAAGAACATCGCCGTTGCAATAGAAATTCATTTGGTTCAATTCTAGCTCTGCGATTTTTTACAGCAGTATTTGTAAGAAAAATCAAAAAAATTATAGCAGTTTTATAAAGTAAACATTTTTTTTTTTTATTATAAGAAAAGTCAAGAAAAAATGTAAGCCTAGTAAAAAGTTATATAATTTTAAGTGCACGTTTTTTTATTGCAGTTTTTTTATTTGTATAAGAAAAAAAATAATTAGTCAAAAACCAGTCTTTCTTGAAAATTTTTCCTTTTAAGAAATAAGGACTATTTTTATAAATAAATGTTTAATAATTATTAAATAATGAAATATTTAAAAAAAAAAATTAATTAAAATTAATTTTTTTTTGTTGTCCTTTCCTGAAATTTTTTTTCGATAATTTTCTTTTTTTAAGAATTTTTTTTGAGACTTAAGGTTCTCTAAATTAATAAGAAAAGTACATAAATTCATTGAGATTATTTGGCTTAAACCAACAATAATAAAAAAAAATTGTAATAAATTAAAGAAAAAAAATAAGTTTCTTTTAGCAAGAAAAGGTGCTTTGCGATAACGAATGGATTTATAAGAAATTAAGATTATTTCGAAAATAAATGGTTTTTCTTCTTTCGAAATCACAAAGTAGAAAATCCGAGCCTGAAGTCTATTAAAATTGTTGGAAAAGTTTTTGCCTGGGAAAATTTTTCGCGTTCAGAAAAGTTTTCATGTGGAAAAGTGTTCGTAGAAGCCTGTAGGCGAATTCGGTCGATTTTAAAGAGGCTTCTTTTTTTGTAATTGAAGGTAGGAAATTTCTATTACAAAAGGACAAATATATTTTTTTTGTATTTATGTATGTACGTCTGTGTTATCTTATAGCAAATCGCCCGGTATAAATTTTTGAGATCAATAAAACTTAACTTTCTATTGAACAGAATTTTTTCGTATTTATTCGGAATGTTTTTTCCCCTCAATGTCCTTATTTTTAGAAGATGTGTCAATAGTCAAATTAATTAATTTGAATATAATTTATTCAGTTACAGAGAATTTTATTTATATTTTTTACACTTTAAATATCCTTAATTAATTTTAGTTAACAAAAATTCAATTTCCTAAATCAATTCCTGTTCTTATAACCATTTAAATTTAATATGAATATTTAAAAGGAGTTTTTTCTTCTTTAAACTATTACAAAAAAAGGATAAAAAAAATTATCACATAAAAAAACTAGCCTGATTAGGTCAAGTCCATATCAGGATTACGTCAATTCATATTAGGATTGTACGAGTAGACCTGAGAGGTCACAATGGTTTTACTAAATTTTTTTCGCTTTTAAAACCACTGTAGTGATGTCCTTTTTAAAATCTTACTAGGTGATTTACTATTTTTTTCATTTTATTTTCATATTATTGTATTATAATTTGCCATATTACTCATTCGTATAAAGGCATGTCCGTATATGTATTTGTATAGGTTTGTAATAAAGAAAATAGCACAGAACACATGCGTTTACTAAAAGGATCAATAAGCATCCTTTTACTAAAAGGTCTTGTTTTTTTTGTTGTTTTTCGAATTCCATTTTAGCAAATTCTAATGATAAACTGGGAACTACTAAATTTAGGATATGAGCTTATCGTGGTAAACATAAGGAAGAAATTTCGTTAAAAAATAGTATAATCATCCCAGTTAATAAATCACTTTACCGATGTTATCCTTTTTAGCAATTTATAGAGAAATAATTTCGCATACCAAATTGAAAGGAAAGTTTTTTTTTTATTATTTAAAAGAAAGGATTTGAATTTTTTTGTGTTCTTTTTTGAAAAAGTTTATACATTTTTTTTTAAGAGAACGCGAAAAAATTTACAAGAAAAATTAATTTCCAAGATTTTTGGTTAATTATTTTTTCTCATACCAATTTTCAAATTTCAAGTTCATAAAGAAACTGCAATAAAAAAACCTGCACTAAAATTATATAATGTTTTACTAGGCTTACATTTTTTCTTGACTTTTCTTATAATAATAGAAAAAAAAACACAATTCAAAAATTTTCACTTTATAAAACTGCTGTAATTTTTTTGATTTTTCTTACAAATACTGCTGTAAAAAATCGCAGAGCTAGAATTGAACCAAGCAACTTTTATTTCGAAGACAAAAGGCATTTGCTAAAAATTAGATACTAAAAACCGGACATTTTCGATTTTTAAAACTGCTGTAATTTTGTTAGTTCCTTACAAAAACAGCTTCGATGTATTAAAATTAACAATTTTCTTAAGGAATAACGCTCAACATATTCTAGAATTAAAAATAAACAATTGCAAATATATAAAAAAAAATTTGCTAAAAACTGCTGCAAAATTTTTCTTTCTTTAAAAATAACTACAGTAAAAAAACAGCAGGGCTTTCATTAAATTAAGTACCTTTAATTGTAATGACAATTTCTTTTTTTTATAATTGTTTTCGGAGCAGAGGGTAAAAATTTAAAAAAGAATTTTCTTTTTTTACAAAAACTGCTGTAACAAATCACAGAACTTTAATTAAATGAAGAAACTTTTATTGCATATAAATTTTTTTATGTCAGGGAGTGAAAAAAAAGGTAAGTTTCGACAGTTTTGAACTTTTAAATTGCAATAAAATTTGCAATAAAATTTGAAGAAAAAAAAACGTTTAACGGTACAATGCTCCTTTTACAGCATATTTTATGTCAAAAAAAAAACAATTTCAAGTTTTTTTAGAACTGCTGTACAAATTTTCTTTCTTTAAACATCTGCTGTAAATTAATCGGAGCCTTAGAATTTTATTACTTTTACAAGAAATTATTTTCACGCTAAAGAGAAGTGAAAAGATAGTTTAATAATTTCGATTTCGGAAACTGCAATAATTTTTTTAACTAAAAAAATAGCAAAGTATAATTAAAATAAAAACATGTTAAGTGCAACAAACATTTTTATAAGTGGAAGAAAAATCAATTTTAATAATTTTTTGTTGCTTACAAAAACTGCTGTAAAGACGCACTTATAAGAAGGAAAAAATATTAACATTGACAATTTTCAATTGTTTTTAAAACTGTTGTAATTTTTTTTTTACTCACTAGTTTTAATGAAATTTAATACCAACTACGAAATGTCTCCAAAATAGAAGTAAATTTATCAAATAAAGTGCTAGAAAAATTGCAGCTGAAGAAATTCTTGTTTTCCCAAAACTTTTTTAAAAGTTTTTCAGTTTTTTTTTCCAAAATGAAAGAAGTTATAATAAAAAATACGCCCATCCTTTTCAGTACCTTGAAAAAAACTGCTATAATTTCCAAACGAAATAAACTCCTAGAAAAAATTGCACCTGAAGAAATTCTTTTTTTCCCAAAACTTTTTCAAAAGTTAAACCTTCCAGTTTTTTTTCCAGAACGAAATAAGTTACAATAAAATTTACGCAAAGCCCTTTCATTATCTTGAAGGAAACTGCTATAATTTCCAAACGGAATAAATTGATAAAAAAAATTGCAGCTAAGGAAATTCTTTTTTTCCCAAGACTTTTTCAAAGTCCTTCCACTTTTTTTTCGAAATAAGTTACAATAAAATTTACGCCCAGCCCTATCAGTACCTTGAAAAAAACTACTATAATTTCCAAAAAAAACGTGTTATATAATATATTCACTTTTTTTAAAAGAGAAAAAATAAAGACGCAATTATTTATCTGTTCTCAGCTGTCCCAAATTAATTATTGGCAAACTTGACAAAATTTTCTATACGTAATAAAGCAATTTATTTTTGTACTTTTTCACATACTATAAAAAAAATTTTAATATTTTCATTCATTTGAAATTGAGTTTTTCCACAAATCAAGGGAAATCTTTGAGGACAAAACAAACAAGATCGAGTGAAGAAAAATATTTCAAAAGCCACAAAAAAAATTATTGCAATAAAACGAGTCAGAATTCGTTTGAGTATTTATGGATATTGTTAGATGAACATGTGGTAAGCCAACGGCGGTGTTAACATCACTTTTTTTTTCTTGTTCGGTGATTGTGGCTGTAACGTTGGAGGCGTTGATGGCTTTTACTGTAGCGAAATCCGTGGTGGAAGTAATACAAAACGATGGAGAGTGTGGAGAAGTGGAGCGCCAGCCACTGTTATGCCACTTGGACGACTGAGCACGTTATATCTGAATATGCTGAAAACGAGTCACGTTTCATTGTGGCATTGACATTAGAACGGCCGCAACTGGTTTCCTCAAGGTTCCCGTCTGCCATCAACTGTGTCGGCCGTGCCGTGGTGATGGTCAGTCTGGCTAACTAGCATTGATACTAGCGGCCTTCGTTCGAATGGGACTCGATCGGTTCGATTTTCTTGGCAGATACAGATCGTCAGCCAGACAGCGAGCACCCCGCTCATCTACCGGTTGTCTAGGTCTTCAGATTTGCGATCACATCACCAACTTGCACGAATAGTGTGCGACTGACTGTTGTGGATGGAAGCGTGCTACGTGCTCCAATTATTGCGGGATTACACAGCACAACACGATACGATATTCGAGAAAATAAAATTACTGCGAAGGTGAATGTTGGCTGATGTCTAGGAGAGTGTCTAGATCGACCATTTTGTAATGGGAGAATTTAGCCATTGTTGTTAATTTATCGGAGAATTTAGCCATTGTTGCTGTTCGTATGAGTAAATGTTCCATGGCTGACTCTTGATAGAAACAATAAAAGCCAACCAATAGACACGGATCTGCTTGGAAAGGTATCAGTTCTGATAGTGGTCGGTGGTTTGTATTGTCGACGATAATGGCAGGAGCAGTTACTCGTTGGTATTTGAGAAGAAGGGACGACGATGATAAATTGCCAAAAAGTACAGTCTCGAAGATGGGAAGTAAACCCATTCGTCATAAAATCAGTTAAAGTTCATTGGGATGCGCTCGTATTTCAAACCGCACCTTTCGGGGCACATTAGTTCATTTACAAATTATCCTAATGAATAATTGTAATCAAAGTTTCGCTCAGATAAGCACATCGACTGGCAAAACTTCTGCTGTTTCTATTTAAGTTTAACGAGGAGCAGATCAGATGAGGTCAACAAAAATATTCCCTGCCAGTATCTGTCCTATCAACCCTGAACGAGTCTGATTAGAGACGAACGTATAAACCTATATCCTTAGGAGTTCTGGTGAATCCCAGAAAAATATTTGCCCTCGTCATGCCGTGACGGAAACTCATTACGCAGTGAAGAAAATCTATTGCAACGGTAGCGACTCTTGCAGACATTCTTCCCAGAAATCCAGAATTTCTACGAAATTTCCATGGATTTCGACAGAACAGAACAGTGCACATCCGACCGGCAGTAATACGAGCTATCAGCAACCTCCGAACTTCTATACGATTCTCGACATTCCTCCATACCCTAACCCGAACCTTCTCATATCCACCCTTATCCGCCTACAATTATACTACAACAGTCAGAAGTAAAAAGTGTCCAAATGTTAGTATTGCCAACAGTTTCCAGATTTTTGTACATTTTGTGTATAAAAAGCAGCAACGTCAACTGTGTGAGTGCACTAACCAAAAAGTGTCAGTTTTTTATTTGTTAACTGAAATTCCAAAATGGTAGCCGGAGAGCACTTTAGAAAATGAGTTTTTAGTTTTTAAACAAAATCACTGAATTTTTATATCGTTTTCAATTTTGATTTTCTAAAGTTAAAACCGAACAGAAAATATTGTCCTTGGAAACAAACATTTTCCAAATTAAAAAAGAAACTTAAAACCGGCAAAGTATCAACTCCATTTCAAATAAGCTTTTTCTTCTAATAAAATAAAAATCCTTTCAAATACAACACTCCCCCTCCCCCCCATTAAAAGTACATACAATTTATTTTTTAATTGGGGGAAAAGCAAAAATTACCCTTTGAAAATATAAAAATAAAAAAGTAATTTTTGAAAAACTTACTTGAATCCTTTGTCATCGTCGATGCCATTAACAACAACACCATTTGTCGCATTGACCTGGTCGTCCTTTTTCAATCCGTTCGTATCAAAAGCATTTGTCTTATCCTTGTCATCGTGAGACTAGAGAGAAAAAAAAAGTTACAAAAATGTTTAAAAATAAATTCGCATTTTTTTGTTGAAAATATAAAGAAAATATATTCGCGTAGAAAAAACATTAAAAAAGATTTATTTAATTGGATTAAGCTAGGAAAAAAATTTCAAATAAATAATATAAAATTACAAATCCCATTTAACACCCCCTACCCAGTCCCCAAACAATCATCGTTATCCTTATAAATACCATCAGATCCTTTCTGTCTATTCTGGTTTTGAATAATATTTTTTTTTTGCAAATTTTTGCTGCAATAAGTTTTTAGCTTCTTTTTTTTTCAACGATTTTTTTTTTTTTTTTTTTAATTAGAAAAAATAAAAAAAATCTCCAATAAAAATATAAATTTACAAATCAGCCCCCCCCCCCCCCCGTTTTCAGCGTCTATATTCTTAAAAATATTGTAAATCTTTTCTGCCTATTCTGGTTTTGAGCAATACTTTTTTTTTGCAATCATTTTTTGGCTCCTCTTTTTTCAACGAATTTTTTTATTTATTTTTCTTTTAATTGGAAAAACTCACAAAGGCTAACCGCCATAAATATCACAACCAACAGCCCCCCCGCCTTACCCCCTTCCACTTTAATCCCTTTAAGAAAAAAATATGAAATGCATAACGTTTAAGTTAATGATATCGTTTTGGTGGTCTACGAATATGGTAGATGGCCTTCTTTATTTTTCCAATCAAAAAGCCAATAACCAAAAAATATCCTTTCAAAAAAAAAACCGCATAAAAAAATAAGGGCAGAAAAAAAAACCCTCCCTTAGACTTACACTGACTGGGCTATTATTTTTCTACTTATTTTGCCAGACATCACAGAGTACATGGCATTTTTAGTTAAGGATCTCAATTGCAAATTGTTCAAATCATTTTTGCACATTTATCGAACGTTGAAGAATACAACATTTTCGATAACAAAAACAACGAAAAAATTAAAAATAAAGATTGACAACAAACCAAAAGCAAATTCGTGTTTGGGACACATTTTTGCTTTTATCGAAAAGTGGCATTTTCACAACAAGACGCCTGCCGTTCGAATATCGTTTTCATTATAATCGAGAAAAAAAAGGATATTTTATGGCAGATAGATTTTATGACAGGACCAGTAATGGTGCCAGTGCTAATATTGAGTAGAGTCTGTCTTGTCGGCTAGCAAATCGTTTCGATGAAATGTTGATGAATCGTTTGCGAAATGCAGTTTTCATGTTCCCCAGGCTCTTATAAAAAAAAAACCCCCTTAGAACGACTCCTCTACCTTCAACAATTAAATACCCCAACCCCCCCTCGATTGCCAAATAAACGTTTTTATTCTTTGACGATTTGCTCGTGTACAAGTAATTATGCGACCATTGCAATTTTATTGGCTATTTTAGTTAATTGTTCAGTGATTTTGAGAGAAGATATTTTCATATTATTCATTTAGTATTTTTTTCTGATAAAAAAAAGGTAACATTCGGTGGAAAATATTTTTTTTTCTGCATTAATTTTTTTGAGGAAAAATTTGTTTGCATTAATTGTATTGAAAAAATTCTTCATTAAATGTTGAAATTTATTGTAATATTTTATTTGACGGTAGATGGCAGCACTTTCTGTATCAGTTTTTAAAAGCTGAATAGCTTTTTCATTATTTGACGATAGATGGCAGCATTCTGTTAGATTTTAAAAGCTAGATTCATTAATTTTACGGTAGATGGCAGCACTTTCTATGTCAGTTTTCATTAATTTACCGCAGGTTAAAGGAGTAATATTGATGGAATTTTTTTTATAATTTTTATTTACATAATTTATTGCCTAATGGCAGCATCATCAAGGCTTATTTTTATCATTTATTAGCATATGACAGTACCATCGTTGCCAGTTTTTACTATTTCACAGCAGATGGCAGCATTATCGTGGCTATTTGAAATAGATTGACCAAACAGCACCATCTAATAGGTCAGTTTTTATTATATACCAGAAGATGGCAGCACCATCGAGGTAAAGTTTTTATAATTTTAGAGTAGATGGCAATATTTTGAGTTTAGTTTAATATTTTGACAACAAATGGCAGCACCATCTAGGTCAGTTTTTATTATATATTTGAAGATGGCAGCACCATCGAAGTAAAGTTTTTATAATTTTACAGCAGATGGCAATATTTCGAGTTTAGTTTAATATTTTGACAACAGATGGTAGCACCATCGTGGCCAGTTTTTATTATTTATTAGCAACATGGAGTCTAGTTTTTAAATTTAACTGCACGTGCCAGTACTATAGGTGTCGGTTTTTATGTGTGTTTTTTATTATTAAAAAATGTGTGTTTTTTATTATTAAACAGCAGATGGCAGAACTAAGTTCGTTGTAAAAAAAATACATTTTTTTACAACGAACAATTTTTCCCTTTGAATTTTGAAAATACAGCCTTCCCTGATTTATAGAAATTATTTTAATAGGGCAGACATGTCGGTCCTTTTGATATAAATTTATTGAATTTTTTTTTTAGAATTTTCCATTAAAAATAATTCAATTTCTCTTAAATGGTTCGAATTTTATGTGAAAAAATATTTTAATCTGTTTTCTAAAATTTTATAGATAATGACCCAGCAGATGGAAGCACTTTCGAAGACATTCTTGTTTAAAATTAAAATCCGACACAACATTTAGATTTAATTTAAATTATTTACTAAAAATCAATTTTGTTGTCGTCTATAATTTAAAAAAAAAAAACCATCTCGTGAGCTCCTTAAAAATATTATATTTTTATTTAGCAATAAAAACAGTATAAAAACGCTAGATGGCAGTATGTACTATGATAAAAGTTTTAATAATATAATGTAGCGTAATATAGCGGGTAGTAAGACGCACATAGTCTCAAACCACCTAGACCCATGAGGTCTTTTATGGTGAGCAACCCTAACTTAAGTTACAGTACATTAATATATTGAGGCTCACCAAACCAAGATGGCCTTCAGAGCGAAAACGACAGATTGTCGTATCAGATTTACCCATTTTATTATTTTTGCCCAGTGAATAGGCCTAACTATCTTAGGTCCTGGCTTGATGAGTTTTAGTAGAAAAGACGGATAACTTGTTAGTGTGATTGATGCCCGGTGAATTATCCCAGGTTTAGCTTTTATCACCTCACGTTCCCAGGACTCGATAATAGACTCCAGGTAGCTCTTTGGATTGCCGCAGAAAGCTTCTCGTCCAACGAAGAGAGTGTTTATTCCCTTTTTTGGAAGTTTATCTGCCAGTGCGTTTCGCTCAATAGCCTCATGACCCACATCAAAGCTACATTATTGTGTCTAACCAGCTGATTTAGAACCATGAGCATATCCGAAACTAGCTTGGATTAAAGCGCACACAAAACAAGAGTTTTCAGTTCAGCTTGGCTGTCTGACATAATTTAGATCTTTGCTTTGCATAGGTTCCTACTCATACCCGCTCTAGCGCAGAGTTTTATGGCATGTATTTCTTCCCAAAGTTGGACGGGCCTTTACCAAGGGTCTCCTTACAAGTTAGACGCTCCTTGCACACGCACACATTATTAAAATTACTCGAAAATTCCAGAGAAAAAAAAATTTAATTTTTTAAAAAAATGTTAATATTTTCAAACGATTGTAGATGGCAGGACCATAGTTATCTGACTTTTAAAAAAAGTGTCCCTAAAAATCTAAAAAGGGATAGAAGTTTTGAATTAACCCCCCACCACCCCTCATTTCGGGCATTATTTTATAGTGTCTAAAAAAAATTACGAAAAACTGTGACTCTTTAAGCAATTTAATTAATTCGAAATTTTGACATTACACAATCCACAGCAGCATTACTTTTTCTGCTCGATTGCCAAGAGCAATGAACAGATTGTTTTTATTTTTAATTTTTTTTTTTGAATAATACTCGCAACATAACCGAACATTTTATTGCATTGGCTATAAATAAGAGCCTAGAATTTCCTCTGTGGTGAAAAAAAAAAACAACATAAAAACCAATTTCCCTTTAGAAGGAAAACCTATAACAACGTGAACAGGATTCACCCCCACAAGTAATCGTACAAATCGTATTTCCGATTTCTTATCACGTTCACTGACCGTCCATAATTTTCACAAATGATTCTCTTGTTGCGACTCAACCTTCGATTCTATTTATGACGTTTTTCTATTCCCTTTGGTGTGTGCTATTTTTTTGTTGTTGTTTTGCTCTGCTTTTCCGAGAGAGGGCATACTTGTATAATATCTTACATTAATTTCATCGAATTAATTATTTTTGTTTATTATAATCACAGCTATTAAAGGCAAATAATATTCTTTGGAAAATGATTTTTGCTAGAATTCCTACTAACTTACATAGGAAATTTGGAATAGGAATGCCATAATTACGAAAAGCAATTGAACCATAAAATAAGCACTCGAAATATAGCAAGGAAATTACAAAGAAAAAATTATACGAAAACTTATTAGTACAAATAGAAGAAAGGTAAAAATGTTTGATAAGAATTTCGCTAATTTCGTCCTTTTATATTTCCGATTGGGTACCTAGCTTCAGGTTGAGGATTTTATGAAATTACCATTAAGGACAAGAATTTCTCTGGATACATACGATGATGATTTCGGAAATTACTAAGGTTACGGTACTGGATTTTCATCTTTAATTTCTCTAATTTTACTAAATCAACATTTTCTGATGATGTCTGTTCATAACTGGGTTAAATACAGACATCACATGATATAAGAGTTTCGCAGAAGTAGGATGATAACAAAAATTATATCTGATTTTTATGTAAAAAAAAAGCCTTAGTTTTCCATTTTTTTAAAAACATTTTTCAAATATTTAAAAAATATGAAATCTATTTAACTGAGGATAACTTATTTTTTATACCCACAGATGGCGTTAAAGTTATTAAAATTTTGATTTAGAAATGTGTCTGTACACTCACAGATGGCGTAATTGTAACTTCACTTTTAAAGATGGGATAATAACAGATTAGAACTTTTCCCTGCGCCAGTCGATGGATTAAAGCCGCTTATGATGTCATAGCCAGGGTGAAAGCGTTCGACATCCCAAAATAATTGATCAGATTGAATCTTGGCTGACCATGACTAGTGTGAGAGGAAGAGTAACAGCAACCGAATCATTTTCAGAGCCATTTAACATCCACAATGGTCTTTGGTAGCAAGACCCAATTTTCGTGCAGGAATTCGTGACTCAGGAATAAGTGTCCATCAGAAAGACCTCTCCAGAGATGCCTTCATCAAGATTTAGCCGGTGCTGAAAAATCTTTGGCTGCAAATTAATGAAGGCAAAATAAAGTACACGACTTCGAAGACGAAACTAATTAGCTTTTGTCGCTTACAAATGACAGATTATAGCTTCAAAATATTTGAATAATTTGCCTAGTTGGGGTCAAGGGTCGCCGCCGATAACACTATGGAGCCGAAAACAAGCTACACTATTTTGCTTCAAAATTCTGATTATAACATTGAAGTTACTGCTACCCAGAACAAAAGTCCTGCCAGTCCTCATATATTCTTCGGAGACTTTAATACTCAGCAAAAACCAACTTTTGTCCCCGTTCGAGAGGACGATCCTTCAAAGAATTTTTAACCCACTTACATGAGAATGGACGATTCTGCAGCCAATTCAATGAATAGATTCTGTGGTGTTATCGCGACCACCAAATTATGGATAAAATTAATCTGAATAGGATGCGGTTGGCAGGATACTAAATCCGTATGGATGAGGAAGAACCTTCCTGGATAATCTACAGTCCCAGAAGATGGAGTAGGTCCTGCCTTTGGTAGAGCGCCGGCGTTAACAAGGCCGCCAAAAATATGCTAAAAGTGCCCTGCTGAAAGACCACGACGCAAAGCCTCACTTGATGATGATGATTACTCATAGATGGCGTTGATTTCACTTGACCTTTCGAACAAAATTTAGACACACTCCAAGATGGCGTATTCTTTATGCAAAATTTTTGAACAAATAAAGCCTCGCGGTTACCACGCTTTTCATGATGATTATGATTAAACTCATAGAAGGCGTTGCTTTCACTTAACATTAAAGAAAGAATTTAGATATTCTCACAGATGGCTGATGCTTTATGCAAAAATTATTGAACAAAAGAAGCCTCGCGGTTGCCACGCTCTTAATGATGATTATGATTAAACTCATAGATGGCGTTGCTTTCATTTGACCATTAAAGATAAAATTTCGACACTCTCACAAATGGCGTATATTTTATGCAAGAAATTTTGGAACAAAAGAATCCTCGCGGTTACCACGCTATTGATGATGCTTACGATTAAACTCGTAGATGCCGTTACTATCACTTAACCATTGAAGAAAAAATTTAGACACTCTCACAGATGGCGTATGTTTTATGCAAATTTTTTTGAACAAAAGAAACCTCGCGGTTACCACGCTATTGATGATGTTTACGATTAAACTCATAGATGGCGTTGCTTTCAGTTAACCATTAAAGAAAGAATTTAGATACTCTCACAGATGGCGTATGTTTTATGGAAATTTTTTGAACAAAAGAAGCCTCGCGGTTGCTACGCTCTTAATGATGATTATGATTAAACTCATAGATGGCGTTGCTTTCACTTAACCATTCGAACAAAATTTAGACGCTCACAGATGGCGTATGTTTTATGAAAGAAATTTTGAACAAATGAAACCTTCCGGTTGCTACGCTCTTGATGATGATAGTGCTTACTCATAGATGGCGTTGCTTTGTTACGAATACAGAATGAGGTATCAACGATTTCACGGAGGATTTTTAGTTAAAGAATTTGGATTCAAGAGAAGTTTCAATAACGTGCGTTCAGATCGATTTCAGAAATGTGGTGTAGATCAGAAATTTCTGCCGATCAGTATAAGTATTGTTGTCAATAACGTTCGTCAAATTAATAATATTTTCAGTTTTTTTTTGAGGATTCTAGGTGAGTCGTTAGGGACTATTCCTAGACAGAGGACTCACTTGGAATTATGTGAGTCATTTTTGTAAAGTACTAAAAGGGATGTGAATAATTGAACGTGACGTTAGAGAAGTGGTATTATCTCCCTAGGTCGGTGCTTTAGTTTAGGGATTATTTGGTTAGTCATTGATAAGAATATTGTACCGAAGTGGACCAAGAATACTCACTTGCGGAACACCATCTCTGATATGGGATATTTGGGAATATTTTCAATTAACTTCAACTTGGCAATAGTGTCGGCAGAAATATTATTGTAAATAAAGGTAAGCTCTTAAATTTCCAGGACAGTCCTCCTGGTGCCAAACACAATCCAAAACGCTTCTTATGTCTAGAAATACTACTGAACAGTATTCCTTTTTGCTCAAAGGGAGAATACAATGTAATCAACTAAGCCATAACACTGTTGAATTCTGAAATATTTAAATCCTTAACTTGAACATGAATAAAAGAATATTTTCTTAAAATTTAAACACGTTTTGTCGCACTCATAAATTATTTCTCTTAAAGGAAAAATTGTGCTGATACGTAATTTGAATATCCTGTTTTCTTTTATATTTATCTTAATTTCAATATGAAAAATAAAACTTTTAATCGCATAATATGAGAATTTTTTCTTTCCCAATTTCATTTTATGTAAATTCACCTCATTCCTAAATATATTCCTCGATTTTATAACAAAATGTTAATTCCCAGTTTAATGCTAACATATTCTTGAATTATTATTTTTTTATTTGCCTTCTCATCCTGTTCAATATTTATTCATCCAAAACTAACTTTTTTGCCATCATTTTCGCAAGATTTTTATCCTCGTTCTTTTCAACAGTATTTACATAAAATTTTCATTGAAACCAAAAGCAAAAAGACAAAAAAAAACATTACATCCACTTTGGAAAAACTTTTAAAATTAATATTTTAATGGAAATTATAAAAAGGAAAAGTTACTTTTTTTTTTTTAATAAACTTACTTTGTCATTATCGTCAAATTTAAGAGCTCGCAATCTTGGCTCTAGACTGGATAATGGACTTTCCTTGTTAGTCGGTGATCCGCCAAGGACATATTCGACCATCTTTACACCCAAACCGCTTGTTGAATCACGTGGACTAATAAAAAAAAAGAAATAGGAAAAAACCAAACAAAATTATTTGATTTATGAAATTTCAATTAATTGCGAAAATATGCTTTTTTTTAAACTAAGATTTTGTTGTTTTTTTTTGTGTGAATATTTTTATTGTAAAAATGGAAAATTTCTAATAATATCTAGTAAAACAGAAAATGAAATCAGAACTCACCTTAAAATACCAGCACTTCCGGTAGCATTTGAATCTGGCGCCTGTGGAAATGTTCTCGGTCTGGGTGGGGCAAGGATCGTTTCACCATGTGTCGACCATGTTGAATCTTTCCACACTTGATGCTCACCAACACTGTGCAACTGCAATGGCGCCAATGGACCACCACTAGGACCTTTGGCATCACTTTTTTCCCATAATTTTTTTGCTGTCGATGCTGTGATCTGTTGGAAAAAAAAATATTTTAAAGAAAAAAAATTATTAAAAATATTTGCGTTTTTTTTCTAAATATTTTCAAAGAAGAATTAAAAGATGGACGCTAACATATTTTGTTAGAATTCTTTCGGAATATTTTTATTTTATTTGACAAGAATAATTTTTCAAGTGCATAGAATAAGAACGATCAATTTTTAAATTATCCTCAGTTACTATTTTTAGAAAAAATGGGGTTGCCATATGCGTAAGAATTTAGCAAAGCACAATTTATGAATTTAGGGTAAACGTCTGCAAAGTAAAGCGATATTCGGTAATAGCGCTCGATGAGTGTTCATTTTTTTTCTTTTCTTAAATGTGACAACACTAACAAATTAACATAAAAATAGTAACATTATCACCAAAAATGTATGAGAATAGCTGTCACGCTTTGGAGTTGCCATGTCAATAAAAATTTGGAAAATATGAAAATTTTAATAAAAATCAATAATTGGATTGCCATATGAGAGAATATTTAAAGAATTTAAGCACCTACAAACTTATTTGAATGGTGATTAAAAAGCAGCTATTGCAATGTGTTAGTGATGCCATATGAAAAAACTATCATTTGTGAAATCTACTCTAAGAAGTCTTATAAAAATTGAAATGTTTCTCATGTGGTAACACTAGTAAATTACCATAGAAATAGTAAATTTTCACAGCAGATATAAATAAGAGAACAATTTTATGGTGTTGCCATATGTAAATTTACTTTTATTTGCGCAAAATGTAAATCTTTTCTATTTTATGAGTGATTATTTTTGTTCCGAAGGATTATGTACAATTTAGAAAAAATCCGTAGCAAAATAGGGCAATTATGCTCGATGAGTGTTGTCATATGTGAAACCAACTACGCTATAGGATTGCCGTATGAATAGAATTTTTTTATAATAGCAAAATTTCAATAAAAATCAATAATTGGGTTGCCATATGAATGAATATTTAAAGAATTTAAAGCCCCAACAAACTTATTTCGTTGGTAATTATATTTCAATATTAAAAAGCAGCAATTGCAATGTGTTCGTGCTGCCATATGAAAAAGACTATATTATATGAATTTTACTCTAAGAAGTCTCATAAAAATTTCAATGTTTCACATGTGGTAACACTAGTAAATTACCATAGAAATTATAAATTTTCACAGCCGATATTGGTACGAGAATAATTTTATGGTGTTGCCATATGTAAATTTACTTTTATTTGCGCAAAATTTAAAGCTTTTGTATTTTTTAGTGATTTATTTTCGGAATATTATTATATGAGTGAAGAATTTTAAGATAATAAAAACATCTAGAGACTTGCTTGATAAGTTTATAAATTTTTAGATTGCAATTTATTTTAATGAGACTTCTTATGACTATAAGAAGTCTCATTAAAATTGAGATGTTTACATGTGGTAGCACTAATAAATTACCACACAAATAAAACATTTTATTATTAGCAGATATTAATACGAGAATAATTTTATGGTATTGCCATATGTGATTTTTTTGGAACAAAACTAATATCATTTTTTTGAGTGGTTTCTTTTGCGCAGGTTAGTTTTTCCATATGCTACACTAAGCATAAGCATTTCAACATTATTTTAAACATTTTGCATGTGGCAATACCAATTGAAATTCGGTTTTGGAAGTGTAAACTACTAGGAGAGCGAGAGTGTAGAGTCTAGGCGAGATTTTTTGTTCAGCGAAACAGTGGATTAGAAGTAACAGATAAGAGATTATTTAGGAAAATTTGAAAAAGAGTCCGAGATAGAACGGAACCATAGGGAACACCAGTATTTATTTGCACTAAACGGTTCGAATGATCTATTATCAAGTGCAATAATCCTACACTCCCCAGAGAAATGGAGAGTGTGGCACTACTTTTGGGCTAGATATGCCATCATCAAATCACCAGTGGATCTATTGCTGCGGAAACCATATTGACGCGGTTACTGAGGAGTTTCCTTAATTCACGATATTTCATTAGGTGATAGTATATCGGTGATTTCATGACCTTCTAAGGTTAGAAGGGGTATTAGTGCAATGGTTCGATAAGTGGAACGGGAAGAGGACTCGCCTTTTTTGAGAATTGGTTGAGCGAATGTTGTTTTCCATCTATTCCAGTAGAAAAGTATAAGTGGTAAAGCTTACGCAGTAGTTTCGCCAGTGTAGAAGAACACCTCTTCAGAACTATGGTGGATATACCATCTTGACCAGCGGATTTGTGTATATCAAGATCTCTAAGGACTCTTTGGAACAGCACGAGTGTGAAAATGAATTTCCCCAAATGACCAAAACAGTTTACTACCACCTTTGGAGCACTTTAGTAGTTTTTATCTGATCTTTTGGTCGTGGAGAAATTTATAGCTATGGTTAAAAGCATTGCAGTCATTTCTGGCTTGTTATAAATGACCTGCAGTTCTCCTCAGAGGGGTTGGCCCTATAAGATCGGAATGTGAACTCTTTTTCTCTAAAACCACGCTTTATCATTTGGACTGATACTTTTCATTTTATGTGAAGGTACAAAGAAAAACCAACAATGAGTGCCATCTTTCGTATAAAATTATAACCACGATTATCTTCTGTCATAAGCAGACTATTATTTTTTCTCTCTATTTTTTTTTTTATTTATTCTAGGAAATTTCTTAATTTAATTTTGAATTCATCAAAAAAAACTTCCCGTAATGTAATTCGTGCAAAGAATAATTTTTTTTTATTTCAACCTTAAACAACAAAGAAACTAGACGGAAATTATTATTATTTTCCACAGCAAAGACACACTATCGTCCCAAAAAAAAAAAAACAAAAAAAAACTTCCAATCAACGTCGATTGGTCATATTGAATTTCCTGTCAATTCAATTTCTTTGTTAGTTCCTTTTTTTTGCGGTCCTATCAACATTTGATAAAAGTCAAAATATTGTATAAAAACATGATACCACAAAATGTCGATAATTTTTTAATAAAAAAAAAATTATAACAATTGATAAATGGCGTTCTATCAACAATGACAGTAACCGAATTATTGTAAGGCAGACACAAAACCACCCCCTCTAAAATCGATATCAACTGAGGTGTATACTTTTCGTAAATAATATGGAAATGCTCATACCACAATAGTTGAGCTTGTTTTTGTTATAGTTCAAAAGAGTTCAGCACAAAGTTTGAAAAAATAAATCAAAATGGAATAATGGAAATTATTAAAGAAAAATCAAAAAAAAATAAGAGACCAAAGTCGGAAGGTAGAAAATGTACGACTGCCGAGCGAATATGGAATTCGGAGCACCCGAGAGAGCACCAGAGGGCACTAGAAGACAAACTATTGGAAAATGAAAAATTATACAGTAAATCGCTCATGTTCCCGGAAGTATCGTTTTACTGCAGTTTTCCCGATTTAAAAATTCTTATTTAGAATATGGCAAGGCTTATTTTGCCAGACACAAAAAATGGACGGATAAAAAAACGAACCTTAAAGAATGCATTCGATGAGAAAATCCGCATAGACTAGAAGGGGTGGTATTTTTTTTTACTTTTAGAGGATTTATGGAGTAGACTTAAAAGGGAAAAGGCTGAAAAGGATTACAAATAACGTTGATGATACCAAAAATTGTGGGTTTTTTTTTAAGTTTGTTTAGAAAAGTTCATGTCGTGTCAATCAATAATTCGCCGTCCCCTCTCCACTCCTGGCCCCTTAAAACTCTGCAATTAAAAAAAATTTCCTTATAAATTATAAGGCTTAGAAGCAACTCTGTTTGTTCAAAACAAGGATATAAAGCAGACACCACAATACAGCGCCATCACGTTGAGACCATCTGGAGACCTGTAAGTTAATGGGATGGACCAGTTAGAGTTGGGTAAGATTTTTTAGAGCAACTTAGTTTATTCAAACTTTACATTTTCGACATATTTTATTATAATAATAATAAAAGAACGACTCTCAACTCAAGCTTGTGAAAAGTTTGCTCAACGTTTACGGGAAGAACGCCTGTCAAGCTTATGAAAAATTGTGTAAAGTTTACGCTACAAAAACGTCAGTTCTGGCGATGGTTTACAAGCCAATTTTGGCTTGCAGCATAATTTCCCAATAAATAAGCCAATTCCGACTTGCAGCAGAATTTCCCAATAAATAAGACAATTTGGACTTACAGCAAAATTTCTCAATAAATGAGCCCATTCAGACTTGCAGCAAAATTTCTCAATAAAAAAACTAATTTTGACGTACAGCCAATTTGAACTTGCAGCAAAATATCCAAATAAATAAGCCAATTTGGACTTGCAGCAAAATTTCTCAATAAATAAACTAATTTTGACTTGCAGCAAAATTTCTCAATAAATAAGTCAATTTGTACTTGCAGAAAAATTTCTCAATAAATAAACTAATTTTGACTTACAGCAAAATTTCTCAATAAATAAGCCAATTTGGACTTGCAGCACAATTTCTCAATAAATAAGCCAATTCGGACTTGCAGCACAATTTCTCAATAAATTAGTCAATTTGGACTTACAGCACAATTTTTCAATAAAAGAGCCCATTCGGACTTGCAGCAAAATTTCTCAATAAAAAAACTAATTTTGACTTACAGCCAATTTGAACTTGCAGCAAAATATCCAAATAAATAAGCCAATTTGGACTTACAGCAAAATTTCTCATTAATAAACTAATTTTGACTTACACCAAAATTTTTAATAAAGAAGCCAATTTAGACTTGCAGCAAAATTTCTGAATAAATAATCCAATTTTGACTTGCAGCACAATTTTTTAATAAGTAACCCAATTCAGACCTGCAGCACAATTTCTCAATAAATAAACTAATTTTGACTTACAGCAAAATTTCTCAATAAATAAACTAATTTTGACATTCATCAGAGGTTACTTGTGCTCCCAGTGTAGTGTGAAGAAATTTAATGTTGCCTAGGTTGTTGAGCTTATACCAAGGAACCAAAGAATCAACTGAGAATTGGACTGTCCACAGCTCATTGATCGGAAATGAGTTGTGTATTATCACGGCAACATGAAACCACGAACAAGTTTGTGATCACCCGTCAAAAAATATTGAAGCTTGCATGGGATCTGTAGCCCAACCCACCATACTTATCTGACCATACGCCGTCAGAATTCCACTTATTTCGCTGTCTTCAATTTAGATGAGGCTCTCTCATAAAAACTCCTTGCATGCTATGCCGTTCAAATCAGCATCTTGTTCAGTTCTTCGTCAATAAAGACAGGTCCTTCTATAAACGAGCAATTATAATACGCCTGACCCTTTTTTTCATACACTTTTAAGTGGTTTAAAAATCTATTTTTTTTAAACCTGGCGCTTAAAACTGATTTTAAATTTTCTTTTTAAGCATTCGCAGTCAAACTTCTTTTCTAAAATACGAGGGGCAATATGATAAGTCAATAGCTACGGCAAAAATGTAACTGATATCAGCAAAACGATATATTTTTTTATTATCTGGCATGCTTTAAAAGACGCTATACAAAATTTTATTAATATCTGGTTATTAGTTTAGTTTTGACAGCCATTGCAAGAAGATAAGGTTTGTCGTTTTTTGAGAACAGATTAATAAAATCAATGATATCGTTTTAAAATACCTTCAAAAGAAAGTGTTTTGGATAGCTGACATGGTAAACATTTCAATAGAACGTGTAGAAATAATCCTGGTAAAGGTTGTAAAAAATCCTAATATGGATTCACTAGCAAACGTGCACCAAACAAAGGAGGCAAAAACGATTCTATCGGCAGTAAACATGATATAATCTTCATCGACTATCTTGAAATGGAAAAAAACGATAGCACGACAATATTGTACGGCATTAATAGACCAGTTGAATAATCAAATCAAGATAAAACGGCCTCATTTGGCAAAGAGAAAAATTCTCTTCTGTCAAACCAATACACCAATGCACGCACAGTTGTCCTAAGTAATCGTGAGTTACGCCAAATTTAACCCCCAACAATTATTTCCAATTTGCGAATATAAAAAAATGACTCACCGGAAAAATATTTGTCCCAAACGATGAAGCGATTGCTGAAACAAACGCATATTTTTGAAGGGGATACATAAGACATAAAAACGTTGGACTTTATGTATCGAACCAATACGCGACTATACCGTAAAATAAAATCAATTTTAAAAATAAAAACATTTTTTTTCTTGTCAGGGCCAGGTATTAATCATATAACCCTCCACCATTTGAAAGCATCAAAAGTAAAAATTCGCAGTTTTTCCGACTAAAAAATTTCCCATTAAATGTTTAAAAAAAGGACTCTTCAAAAAAAATTATTTTCTGTTCTTTTTTTTAAAAAAAAACCTCTTTAAATGGAATTTGATTAAAAAAAAAATAACTTTTACCCTTCCGACAACAACAAAAAAATAACGAATAATAAATGAACGCACACAAATATTCTCTTAAACAACATCGCCAATTTATTTCCAGGCAAAACAAAACTTATTTCTTGATGATCCACTCTTCTCAAGATCCACAGTTATTACACCTAATAACTTGATGATGGATACAAATTTCAATTAAAGTCAACCATCGTCTTTCACAAATTATACCCACGAGGATAACTAAACCTTATTATTGTCCACCATCATAACCCTTGTTATGACTTGTTATCCATTCTTATCTCCTTTGGTCTTTTAGGTCTATGTGTATGGTCGCAGGTTGTCCTTTTTACAATACCATCCCCAGAAAACCCCTTAAACGTAAACTTTCCGACAAGCATACCCACAGCAACTTAAGCATTTCCCTCGACACTATTAACTTTCGTTTTTTGTTTCACACTCTTCCCACTTTACCCTTCAATCAAAATGGGTTGATAAACGAAAAAAAAAAATACAACTAACCCCATCTACACGTAAGTTACATAACTTAATCCTTTCGTCACCCTAACCCTAATGCGATAAAATTTTCTACATTCCATCCTGTTTTTATGATAGCAATTTGCGTGTGGAAAATTGAATAAATTACGAAAAGTACTTGTAGTTATTCGATTGCACGTTAACAGATGATTTACCTTGCAAACACTTCGAATATGCAGAAATAAAATTTATGGTTGGCCTCCATTTATGAAAAAATTCTCTTCTCTTATTTTTTTTTCTTCTAACTTCCACTAAAAGTTTTCTCTTCTATTTAACTAAAATTACAATATTTCACATCAAATTATATTTTCCTTTTGAGTCCTGCCATATTCTCTAAAACTTCGTTTTTTTTTTTGTTGCTTCAGGCGAAAAGAAGAAAAGAAATTGTCCTTAATTAGCAAGTATGGTAAATTTGTGATTGTATTTTTTTTTGTTTTAAAAAAAATCCATTTTTCCATAACTGCGTGAGAACTTTTCATAAACTCTAACGATAAATTTACTTCCAACACTTTAAAAGTTGTTTTTTTTTTAATTAAATTCTATTCCAACGAGTAAATATGATTTATGATTGGTAGACTCGACAGTAGAGTATGCATGTTCTCGTCGTTCCTCTCAAGTGACAGTATTTATTTTATTTGCTTTTCCATATTTTTCTTGGTGGAAGTTTTCATCATGAAACTAAAGAAACTGCAGAACCAAAGGTTAGTGACTTCACTACATGGCTTCGGCTTCATGAGGTATTTTCTTCAATGAATCATTATGTCAAATAAATCGAATGAAGCGTTTTCAGTTTTTGTACAATTAATAAGATATAGAAAAGGATTAGGAGGGGGCGAAAATGAAGGAAATCCTTCCTGGAAGTCCTTTAGGATCTTTGTCATTTCCTATAAATCCCCATGAATAATTCAAAATATTCTTTTTTTTTTACCATAAAGTCATATGATTCACGTGCTGATAAATCCATTGCATTTTTGTTAAAAACCCCTCGAAATCTAATTTGTATTTATATAAAAAAAATTATTTATTATAAAATAAATGCCACTACAAAAAAAAAATTACATCAGCATGGAAAATGTTAAATTTTCATTGAAAATCTAGCTTAAAAGTTTGTGCTTTTTTAAAAGAAATTATTGAATTTTTACGTAAACGTTCAAAAGATATTTTCGTAAAAATAATTTCCAATTAATAAATACTAACGTAAAGTTAGTAAAAATAATAAGCGCCATTTTTATTACTCGTATAATCCCAGAATTTTGAAAGTTAATGAATGACGCCATTTTTTTTGTGCGAAAATAATGCAATGTTTGACAACTCATGACAGTGGCCATTTTTTAATCCCAGAATTTTGACCGATTATGATGGACGCCAAAATGTTTTATAATTTTAGAAATTTGGCAGCTAATAAGCACCATTTTTATGATAATCCCAGAATTTTGACAGTTAATGAATGACGCCGTTTTTTTTGTGCGAAAATAATGCAATGTTTGACAACTCATGACAGCGGCCATTTTTTAATCCCAGAAATTTGACCGATTATGATGGACGCCAAAATGTTTTATAATTTTAGAAATTTGATAGCTAATAAGCGCCATTTTTATTATAATCCCAGAATTTTGAAAGTTAATGAATGACGCCATTTTTTTTGTGCGAAAATAATGCAATGTTTGACAACTCATGACAGTGGCCATTTTTTAATCCCAGAAATTTGACCGATTATGATGGACGCCAAAATGTTTTATAATTTTAGAAATTTGGCAGCTAATAAGCACCATTTTTATGATAATCCCAGAATTTTGACAGTTAATGAATGACGCCGTTTTTTTTGTGCGAAAATAATGCAATGTTTGACAACTCATGACAGCGGCCATTTTTTAATCCCAGAAATTTGACCGATTATGATGGACGCCAAAATGTTTTATAATTTTAGAAATTTGATAGCTAATAAGCGCCATTTTTATTATAATCCCAGAATTTTGAAAGTTAATGAATGACGCCATTTTTTTTGTGCGAAAATAATGCAATGTTTGACAACTTATGACAGCGGCCATTTTTTAATCCCAGAAATTTGACCGCTTATGATGGACGCCAAAATGTTTTATAATTTTAGAAATTTGGCAGCTAATAAGCACCATTTTTATGATAATCCCAGAATTTTGACAGTTAATGAATGACGCCGTTTTTTTGTGCGAAAATAATGCAATGTTTGACAATTTATGACAGAGGCCATTTTTTAATCCCAGAAATTTGACCGCTAATGTTGGACGCCAAAATGTTTTATAATTTTAGAAATTTGACAGCTAATAATTAGCGCCATTTTCATTATAATCCCAGCATTTTGAAAGTTAATGAATGACGCCATTTTTTTTGTGCGAAAAACTCATGACAGCGGCCATTTTTTAATCCCAGAAATTTGGCCGCTAATGATGGACGCCAAAATGTATTATAATTTTAAAAATTTGACAGCTAATAAGCACGATTTTTATGATAATCCCAGAATTTTGACAGTTAATGAATGACGCCGTTTTTTTTTGTGCGAAAATAATGCCAATGTTTGACAATTTATGACAGAGACCATTTTTTAATCCCAGAAATTTGACCGCTAATGTTAGACGCCAAAATGTTTTATAATTTTAGAAATTTGACAGCTAATAAGCACGATTTTTATGATAATCCCAGAATTTTGACAGTTAATGAATGACGCCGTTTTTTTTGTGCAAAAATAATGCCAATGTTTGACAATTTATGACAGAGGCCATTTTTTAATCCCAGAAATTTGACCGCTAATGTTGGACGCCAAAATGTTTTATAATTTTAGAAATTTGACAGCTAATAATAAGCGCCATTTTCCTTATAATCCCAGAAGTTTGACAGTTATGAATAACACAATTTTTTTGATATTTTTTTTGTTGATATTGCTAATTTTGACATTTTATAATAAAGGCAATTTTTTAATCCTAGAAGTTTGACAGCAATTAATGAATGACGCCATTTCTTTTTTTGTTTGCAAAATAATGCAAAGTTTGAAAACTCATAACAGAGACCATTTTTTAATATCCGAAATTTGAAAGCAAATGATGGACGCCAATTGTTTTATAATGCTAAGTTTGACAGATTGTAATAAAGGCTATTTATTTGTTGAGGTCCTAAAAATTAGACAGCTCGTTATAGGGGCAATTTTATATTATAATCTCGAAAGATTGACGAGTCATGGTGGAGATCATTTTCTTAAAATGCTATGTTTGACAATTAATAACAAGTGCCATTTTTATTATAATCCCAGAAATTTGACAGCAAATTATGGAGGCCATTTTTATTATAATTCCAGAAGTTTGACAGATAATTATGGTCGCCATTTTTTTTAATGTTAATTTTGACAACTGATAATTGAGGTAATTTTTATTGTGATCCTAAAAGTTATGTAGGTAATAATACGTGGCATTTTAGCTGAAATCCTAGACGTTTTACAATTAATGAATGACGCCATTTTTTTTTTGCTCATAATGCAAAGTTTGACAGCTCATAATAGAGGATATATTTGAATCCCACAAGTTTTACCGCTAATGATGGACACTCATTTTTTTATAATTCTAAAAGTTTCATAGTTACTGAATGGCACCATTTTTATTACAATCCCAAAAGTTTGAGAGTTACTGAATGACGCTATTTTTTAGTATTTTTTTTTTGATGGTAATGCTAATTTTGACTCGTCATAATAGAATCTGTTTTTATTATTATCATAAAAATTAGAAAACTAATTACGAACGCTATTTTTATTATAATTCTAAAAGTCTTACAACTAATAATGAACGCCATTTTTTTTATAATGTTCGGTTAAAGAGCCTATTTTTATTTATAATCCTAAAAATTATATAGGTAATAATAAGAACCATTTTAACTATAATCCCAAAATTTTGACAGATAATCATAGACAGACACCATTAATTTGTTTGTTTTTTGGTAATACTAAGTTTCAGACCTCATTATAGAGGCCATGTTTATTGTGATCCTTTTGACAATAATTAGTTGTCAAAAATTTTACAATTAATTAAAAGCAAAATTTCAAATTGTGGTTTAAAAATTTGAAAGCTACTGAAGGCGTAATTTCGATCCTATATATTTGATAGCTGTCAAAAGATACTATTTTTACTATGAAATTAGACGCCATTTTTATTCTGACAATATGTCAAATGACAGGGCTGTACTTCTCGAAACACCAAATGAAGAAATCATGGTAGAATGACAAATCCTAAAGAGAAAACAATTTTTCTTGTTTATGGTTAATAGAAGATGCGGTAAGGTTAAATGGTCTAATAAATAAGATCTAGACGCACATGCAGTGTTTTGCTTTGTTTTTAGTGTTAGACTTTTTGTTTTTGGGTCTTTTAGGAATAGTGATTTTTATTCTTAGGTTGTTGTAAAATTCACCTTACCGAAATGGCAAGTCAGTGTCAAGAACCTTTCGTTCCTTTACATTTTCAAACTGCCTTATTTATTTTTCAAATAAATTAAAATCTGAACAGCAACTCTCTGTAACCGCTCTTCTATAATGTTCCATAGCACATCAGAGTCATTTTACGTCGTTAGACGACCCATAAAAATATATTCTAAAAAGAAAACTTTTTCATCTTTTATCGATTTTCCTTTTCAATGGCAAAAAAATTTTTTGTTACAAAACTTAAAATTCATTTTTGGCAATTAATTTTAATTTTAAGTGATTTTTATATATAACATTTTCTGTTTAATAAGAAATAATTTGTGCAATATTTTTTAATTAACAAAATTATTAATTAAGTAAACCGAACAAATTTCCGATTAGCACCCCAAAGTGAATTTATATTATCATAAATCTTGCCGATTGCAAGTCAATCTCCTTTTCGCGATTTTAAGAAAATTTCCAAATAATTAATGAATTTAATAATTTTATTTGGACTTTTATTTGATAAATGCCTCTCCGCCATTGGATGCCAAGTAGAAAAGAAATTGTGCAAAAAAAATCCGTGATAAATTAATGAAGTGCCTGAATATGTAGTCGTAAGAAACTCTCCAATTTAAGGCTTAATAAATTTTTTATGAAAATTGTTTTGATTAATTATTTTCATAATTTTTCAAATTCAATTTATTTCAATTATAATGTTTACATAAAAAGAAAAATATTCTCTTATTAATTAGATTTAATCTAAAAAAAAGGAAAAAATCATCGTTGCTGCTAATTTACTTAATCATTAACAAAATTTTAGCTAATATTTATTACTTCCTTACACGGAAGAGACAGCTTTAAATTGAAAAATATTCCGATATCTTTCAAAAAGCAAGAGAAATTAGTAAAGAAAAATATTTTCTAATGAATCGCCGTTATTAAAAATTTCAAAAAAAAACCTTTAATTTTGCTTTTATTAATTTAGTCTAATTTAAAAAAACATTCTACGAAATAAATGTTGCAGCAAAATTTCTCAATAAATAAGCCGATTTTGACTTACAACCAAATTTCCTAATAAATAAGTCAATTTGGACTTACAACAAAATTTTCCCATAAATAAGCCAATTTTGACTTACAACAAAATTTTCCAATAAATAACCCGATTCGGACTTGGAGAAAAATTTCCCAATAAATAAGCCAATTTGGACTTACATCAAAATTTCTCAATAAATATATGCCAATTTTGACTTACAGCAAAATTTCTCAATAAGTAAGCCACTTTTGACTTACAGCAAAATTTCGCAATAAGTAACCAAATTCGGACTTGCAGCAAAATTTGCCAATAAATAAGTGAATTTGGACTTAAAGCAAAATTTCGCATAAAGTAAGCCAATTTAGACTTACAGACAAAATTTACCAAAAAAAAACTGATTTCGTTTACTGCAAAATATTCCAATAAATAACCTAGTTTGGACTTGCAGCCAAATTGCCCAAACAACAAGCCAACTCCGAGTTGCAGCAAAATTGTTTAATAAATGAGATTATTTGGACTAATCGCAAAAAATACTCAATAAATAAGCGAATTCGAATTTTTCCAATTCTTCCATGCGCGCTATTTGACAGTACGTAATTCTTTGCTGCGTTATTTGACGGTCCATATTTCTTCCCTGCGCGTTTTTTGCAGGTCATATTTCTTCTCCGTACGCATTTTGACAGTTTGTATTTCTTCGCCGTACGTATTTCCTTGCTGCGCTATTTGATAGTTCGTATTTCTTAGCTGCGCTATTTGACAATTACTTTCTTCCCCACGCGAAATATGATATTTCATATTTCTTCGCCATGTGCTATTTGACAGTTCGTACCACTCAATCGGGCACTATTTGACAGTTCGTATTTCTTAGCTGCGCACTATTTTACAGTTCGCATTTCTTCGCCGTACGTTTTTAGACAGTTCGTATTTCTTTGCTGCGCTATTTAAAAGTTTGTATTTCTTAGTTGCACTATTTAGAAGTTTGTCATACTTAGTCAGGCTCTATTTGACAGTTCATATTTCTTCGCCACGCTATTTGACAGTTACTTTCTTCCCCGGGTGAAATATGACATTTCATATTTCTTCGCCCCACGCTATTTTACAGTTCGCATGTCTTTGCCGCACGCTCTTTGAAAGTTTGTAGCACTCAATCGGGCTCTGTTTGACAGTTCATATTTCTTCGTCGCGCTATTTGGCAGTTCATATTTCTTCCCCGCCCCATATTTGGACATTTCATATTTCTTCGCCAGGCGCTATTTGACAGTTCGTACTACTTTGCCGGTCATTATTTCACAGTGAATATTTGACAGTTCGGATTTTTTCGCCGTATGCTATTTGATAGTTCGGATTTCTTCGCCGCATGCTATTTGACAGTTCGTACTACTCAATCGGGCACTATTTGACAGTTCGTATTTCTTATCTGCGTACTTTTTGATATTATCTAACAATTCACGAACTATTTGACAGCTAGTCTAGGACAATATTCTCATGAATACTCGCCGAAATAGCTAATTGTTCATTATCTACGATAATTTTCTATATAATTAATCGTAATTTACTTCTTAAATTGAAATACTGTGTGCCAGTTATTTAGATCCACTTAAATAGTTAGATAAATATTTGAAAGATTAAATAAAAAACACTAAGCAGCAAAAATACGGAAAAAAATATTTCAGATTATGAGAAAAATATCAAAAATATTTTCACAGAATTTTTGTTATTATAATTTTTTTTTTTTAAAAACAATTCCCAATTTTACGACCAAATCAAAATTCTGGAACAGATTTGCGATTCAAAATAAAAATGATAATTTCTTCAATAATACCATAAATCTGAGCTTTATACACTCATTAATGACTTCATCATCAATAAAATTAGTAGTAGTACAATGGCAAATAGCAGAGACCGAACAAGTCAACCTCATGCAAGAATATTTAACTTTGTCCCAAATACTCATTTGTCGGGTCCAACTTTATTGCTCGTCATTTAAGTAAATTGGGTATAATTACACATAATCCAAATTGCAACAACACCAACAAAAAAAATGGAATTTTCGTTGCCATAAAATGTGTAGACAAATAAAAGAAATCTCCGCAAATGATTATTATTTGAGTATGAAAATAAAAAATTATATAAATGTCAGACGAATTAAGTAAATAAAAAATTTGTTCAATGCAAACACAAAAAATACTATTAAATGATAAGCTTTTTATCCAAAAGCTGAGGCAAAATTCTCTATTAAGCTGTGTTTGTTGCGGTAAGAAAGTGGACTTCCCCTGTTTTTTTTTCTTTAGGAGAATTTCGAAAAAAGAAGCTTTCAATATTTTAGGACACAAAACAATTGGCCAAATTCATCCTGATTGTTATGAATGCGAATCTTATGAGCTAGACTACAATATAAAAATTAAAAATCGTTTGCGTAAGTATCTTACTCCTCCGCCTCTGCTCTGTAGATACTTTTTCATTTATAATCGCTTTCATATTGTAGCATTTTCGGTTGCGAATAAGTCAACAAAAATTACCCTCGACTAAGTTGTTATCTTCCATTTTCTAAATAAATTTAACTTTTGAATAAATGAAGCCAGAGGCCATTCGGTAGCGCCATAACTATGAGGTCATTGGGCGACTTCATGTCACTTATGGGCTGGGATTTTCAGCTTACCGAATGAAGCTGGTGGTCGGTAGAGTTAGTTGGAAGTTGTTACATTTGATGGAGGACTTTTAGAAAGTTAAATACGGGAATTGGTTGGGTCTGTGAGCTCCGAAATTGGGATTACGTGGGTATTTAAAATATGAGAAATGCTGAGCGAAAGTCACAGGAATGGCATTAAGGACGAGGTTGATTATTGAACAGAAAATCATGGGTAAGTGGGGTAGGGCTCATGAGTGGGATAGGAAAAATCTCGCTAATGTGTGGAAAGAAATCTTGCACCGTCCGTTCAGTTTGTTTGACTGATGTCCTAATGACTCACAGTTCTCTATGGAAAGGTGAACTTATATTTGGTTGGATTCTAAGAAAATTTCTCCTATCGAAGGAAGGCGGAACTTCTATTTGTAAGGCGATGTTCACCTGGATGGTCCCAAAAGATTTTGTGTCCTTTTATACATCTAAAAGGACTTTTAGAATGAAAATTTTCCTGTAAAATGACTCTTTGCACCTAATTAACGTCACAGACACACTCAACCCCGCTCCTAGCTTTGGTTTTCAAACCGGGTGTGGCAGGGAGGTTTGGAAATTCAGAGATCGTTAAGAAAAAAGACGGTGAATTTATTTTTGAGTAGATGGTGTAAATAACTTGTCTTAAAAGATTGTGAAGAGGATAATATGAGAAGCAACGGTTTTAAGTAATGCAGATTAGAATTAAGCGAAATTTATTAAAATAGTGAAAATAGCAACCGTTTTATATGCACATTAACGTATTATTGGTGTTAATGCGGATATTTCTTTTTCTAACACTGAGTGAGGCTTATTGACATTTTAACGGCAACAGTTTTTTTTGGTAACTATTGGGATTGTTCAATTTTTCTTAAGATAATTTTAAAAATATTTTCAATGCAGCTTTTCTGTCGGTTTTTTTTTTGTTAATTTGGAAATATTTTTTTGTTTACTTTGGAAAGTTAGTCAATTTCTAATTATTTTTTATCAAAGAAAACGAATTCGGACTAACAGTTATATTTCCTTATAAAAAAACAATTCTGATTTACAGAAAAATTCCCCCTGAAAAATATCAAATTCGGGTTAACGACAAAATTAACCCAAAAAAAGCCAATGTGGACTTACAGTAAAATTTACTAATAATTAAGTAAATTCGAACTTGCAGCAAAATTTCCAAATAAATAAGCTAATTTGAACCTACAGCAAAATTTCCAAATAAATAAGCCAATGTGGATTTGCAGATAAATTTCCAAATAAATAAGCTAATTTGAACTTGCAGCAAAATATCCAAATAAATAAGCCAATTTGGACTTACAGCAAAATTTCTCATTAATAAACTAATTTTGACTTACAGCAAAATCTCTCAATAAATAAGCCAATTTGGACTTGCAGCAAAATTTCTCAATAAATAAACTAATTTTGACTAACAGCAAAATTTCTCAATAAATAAGCCAATTTGGACTTGCAGCAAAATTTCTCAATAAATAAGCCAATTTTGACTAGCAGCACAATTTTTTAATAAGCAACCCAATTCGAACTTGCAGCACAATTTCCAAATAAAAAGGCCTATTTGGACTTACAGTAAAATTCCGCCCTAACAAACAGAACATTTGAACTTACAGCAAAATTTCTTAATAAATAAGCCAATTTGGACTTACAGAAAAATTTCCAAATAACTAAGCCTATTTGGACTTACAGCACAATTTCTTTATAAATAAGCCCAATCGGACTTGCAGCAAAATTTTCCAATAAACCTATTCGGACTTACAGCAAAATTTCTTAATAAATAAGTCAATTTGGACTTACAGCAAAATTTCTTAATAAATAAGCCAATTTGAACTTATAGCAAAATTTCTTAATAAATAAGCCAATTTGAACTTACAGCAAAATTTCCAAATAAATAAGCCAATTTGGACTTACAGCAAAATTTCTTAGTAAATAAGCCAGTTTGGACTTACAGCAAAATTTCTTAATAAATAAGCCTATTTGGTTTTACAGCAAAATTTCCCAATAAATAAGCCAATTTAGACTTACAGCAAAATTTCTTAATAAACAAGCCAATTTGGACTTACAGCAAAATTTCTTAATAAATAAGCCAATTTCGACTTGCAGCAAAATTTCTTAATAAATTAGCCCATTTGGACTTATAGTACAATTTCTTAATAAATAAGCCAATTTGTACTCACAGTAAAATTTCCCAAAAAGGCCAATTCGTACTAACAGCAGCATTTCACGAAAAAATTCAATTTGGACTTACAGCAAAATTTCTCAATACATAAGTCAATTTGGATTTACAGCAAAATTTCCAAAAAAAACCCATTTTCGGCTTACAGATAAATTTCCTTAAAAAAAAAAGCCGATTTGGACTTACAGAAAAATTTCCCAAACAATAAGCCAACTCCGACTTACAGCGCAATTTTTCAATAAATGAGTTAATTTGGACTAATCGCAAAAAATGTCAAAAAATAAGCTTATTTCGAATCAAAAAGTAAATTTAGACTAAAAAAATTTCTTTAATAATCAAACTAATTTGAATTTACCGGAGACAATTGGGTTTTTCTTTACTTTTCCATAGGCTACCAAAGGACAAGAATTTTTAGTTAGTGGATTTCCCATAAATTTAAATTTTATAAGCCCTCAACTCACAGCTGTTTTTTTACTAATTTCGATTAAAGAATTTTCTTAAAAAAATACTTAAATCCATTTAGCTACAAAAGACTTTATTGAATTTTTTATAAATTATCTTTTAATAATGTACAAACTTTGACGAATATTTTAAGATATTTATTAAATGGAATTTTTTGAAGATTCCCTAATCCATCGGCGAGTAAAGTGAATGTGGCTAAAATCACTGATAAATCAATGTTCAAAAAATCGTTTGATTGAAAATCAATGCTCTAAAAGGAATCTTCTTACCAAAAAAAAAAAAAAAAAAACCGGTTATCAGTTATCAGTTAGTGAGTTGGTGAATGTATGTGAGTAAATATGAAACTTTTGTTTATCTACAAAGAAGTAAATTCCGTGGCATATCCTCCGTAACCATACCTTCCGCTTTACTTCTTTACTGCTGATTGTATTGCCGTAGCAACTACTTTGAAGCCCACACAGTTCATCAAGTTCACATAAATGGTTTCGTCCACCTACCACCCATGCTGCATCCCCTTTTGCTATTTTGTGTATACAACGAAAGGTCATAAAAATTTATGTAAAGGCTTTGCATGGAGTCATTTACGATATATTATCGAAGAGTGTTCGTAATACATCCTTCCTCCACCCCTGCTTACTTTCTCCGTCTATTATGCTTCTAGATGGAAAAAAATAACAAGACTTATTGTAAAAACATTTCATACACAAACTAACATACTCTCATGTGTATAAATAATGGCATTTAAGCAGCAGGCATGTACATGAAGAACACATTCACGAAATATCAACAAAGCCAGAAATATTATACGAATTTTCTATAAGCTCTACAAAACTGCCATTATTCACAAGCTCAGATCCGAGAGTAACGGCATCAACTGAAAAACGAACCTTCCGAAATTGCTGAAAGTACGTACAAAATTAGGCTATCATCAGTTGGGCTTAAGGTAAATTGAATACGAGTCCCGCCGCTAGAGTCGACTAAATCTAGCGAATCCTAGACTGTATACAAGAACCAATAAGTTTATTTCTGCTATCACAATTACCAATTCAAACCCATTCCCACGACCAACCAGACCGCATCCGTTCTAAGAGAACCTTTAATGGAAAAAAATTCGCATAAATTATCCTTTCAACATTTTCTAACAAAACAAACGGTATACCTCGACAATATAATTTGTATACAGCAGCAAAAAAAAACAAACACAAATCCCCATTTTCGCCCTTTTATTATAACTACTTTTTTTCTCTCTCTCTCCCCTTCTCTTGACGCTGATGGTATGCCATCGAGATATGACCGAACAAATTAGCAATTTCGTCCTTTCGTTTTGGTAATATGTGGTTACTTATACGAGTAGAAAAATGCCTTTTATCTGTTCATTAGATTACAAGTTTGTTCACAGATGGAGCCCTTTCACATCCCTCCAGCCCTCTCCACTTTTCCCGTTTTATCTAACGTATTTTATTTACTGCCATAAGAGTATATAAAATATTTCACATGGAAAATTATTTCTGTCAATTTCAATGGTTCCAATGGACCAGGCGAAAAAAATAGTGAAGAGAATCGATTTTTTTCTTTCGTTTGATTATAATTCAGAGTCTTTATCTGCACTGCACACTGCTGAGTATTTTCCTAAAATGTGACGGAATTTGTTTTTTTTTTTGGCATTTTGCTTTAAAAGTATTTAAAGGAGACTTTGTAGAACATTCCTTGCTTAAGCTTCATTACGACCAAATGTCATCTGGTGGCAACTAATTTCTAAACTCATTTAGGACCCTACATTTTTTTTAAAGATATTTGAAGAAGACTGCACAAAAATCTTTTTTTTAAGGTCCATAACAAACACATGCCCTCTAGCGACAGATATTTTCTGAACTCATTTAGGACCTTAAATTTTTTTTGGTAATTGAACAATACTGCATGAAAATCCTTGTTTTTTAGGTCCGTAACAAACAAAAACTATTTTCTGAAACTATTTCGGAACCCAAATCATTTTTTTAAGGTCCATAACAAACTAAAAACAATTTTTTGAGCTTATTTCGAACCGTAAATCCTTTTTCTAAGGTCCATAACAAACAAAACACTATTTTCTAAACCTATTTCGGACCGCAAA
Organism: Atherix ibis; assembly: GCA_958298945.1. Lineage (NCBI taxonomy): Eukaryota > Metazoa > Arthropoda > Insecta > Diptera > Athericidae > Atherix > Atherix ibis. The sequence goes on along the minus strand of OY282605.1, from coordinate 117,839,886 downwards.
CTTTTTTTGAAGTTTAAAAATCGCATAAAAATATTTCTTTAAGGTCCATAACAATTACATGCCCTCTGGCGACGGATATTTTCTGAACCCCTTTAGGACCCTAAAATTTTTTGGTATTGGTTTTAGATATTTGAAGAAGACTGCACAAAATACTTTTTTTAAGGGCCATAAACAAACAAATTCCCTCTGGTGTCAACTATTTTCTGATTCCATTTCGGACCCGAAACTTTTTTTAGTGCTTAAACAAAAGCGCATAAAAATCCATTTTAAGTTCCAAAACAACTAAACGCCATCTGGTGGCAACTATTTTCTTAACTCATTAAAGACCCTAAAATTTTGTTTGTACTTTTTTTCAGATATTTTAATTAGACTGCATCAAAATATTTTTTTAAATCGAAAACAACTAAACCCCATTTGCTTGCAACTATTTTCTGAGCCCATATGGGAGCTCATACTTTTTTAGAGTTTAAAACCAATTTTAAGTAGAAAAATCTCTTTTTAAGATTCAAAACAACTAAACGCCGTCTAGTGGCAACTATTTTCTAAGCCGATATCGAACCCCAGACCTTTTTGTGTATTTTTCTTTACGATATTAGAGAAATACTTTGTCCTTTTTAGGGGGCTTCAAAAAAAATCCTTTTTAAGCCCCATAAAAGCTAAACGCCGCCTAGCGGCAACCATTTTCTGAGCCTATATCGGACTCCAGACTTATTTTTATTTTTTCGTTTCGGACCTGAGTTTTTTCTGGCTTTTCCTTCAAAAGTATTTTAGTAGAAAAATCCTTTTTTAATCTTCATAACGACCAAATGCGATTTGCACTGTCCTTTAAAGTATATAAAAAAGATTGTATAAAAATCCTTTTCTTAACTCGATAACAACCAAACTCCATCAGGTGGCAGTTATTTCCAGCGACCATTTCGGACCCCAAAGCTTTTTCTGAATTTTCTTTTAAGGCATATAAACAGGATTTCGTATAAAAATCCTTTTCTAAGCTCGATAACAACCAAACTCCATCAGGTGGCAGTTACTTCCAGCGACCATTTCGGACCCCAAAACTTTTTCTGAATTTTCTTTTAAGGCATATAAACAGGATTTCGTATAAAAATCCTTTTCTAAACTCGATAACAACCAAACTCCATCTGGTGGCTATTATTTCCAGCGACCATTTCGGACCCCAAAACTTTTTCTGAATTTTCCTTTAATGCATATAAACAGGATTTCGTATAAAAATCCTTTTCTAAACTCGATAACAACCAAACTCCATCAGGTGGCAGTTATTTCCAGCGACCATTTCGGACCTCAAAACTTTTTCTGAATTTTCTTTTAAGGCATATAAACAGGATTTCGTATATAAATCCTTTTCTAAACTCGATAACAACCAAACTCCATCTGGTGGCAATTATTTTCAGCGACCATTTCGGACCCCAAAACTTTCTCTGAATTTTCTTTTAAGGCATATAAACAGGATTTCGTATAAAAATCCTTTTCTAAACTCGATAACAACCAAACTCCATCTGGTGGCAATTATTTCCAGCGACCATTTCGGACCCCAAAACTTTTTCTGAATTTTCCTTTAAGGCATATAAAGCAGGATTTCGTATAAAAATCCTTTTCTATGCTCGATAACAACCAAACTCCATCGGGTGGCAATTATTTTCAGCGACCATTTCGGACCCCAAAACTTTTTCTGAATTTTCCTTTAAGGGCAAATAAAGAGGATTTCGTATGAAAATCATATTTTAAGCTCAATAACATTCAAACGCGATTTGCTGATCCCACCTTAGAACCCAGACTTTATTCATTTTCCGGGGCAGCATACTCATAACATTGTAGACCAACTCAAGGTCATTCACACAGTCCTCTGAATTTTTGACTAAATATTGTAACAAGATTAAATTTTTACTTAACTTTAATTTAATGAAATCGATTAAAAATTTTGTTTCTCCTAATTTTTCCGGAACAATTTTTCTATTTTTAATATTGAACCATCATTTTTTAAAGTCCATACAATGCACACATTCATGAATGATTAAATTATTTTCTATCTTGTCGAAAGATATTTTCTAGCCAATGTCCATCCGGTAAATGATTGAATGAATTGAAATTAAAGGTCTTAATAGCGGGCACATATTCTACCGGACAATTTTAATTTAATACAATTTATAAACATGCTAAAAAATGTAGTCGAAAAACAAAAACAATCTAAATGTTGTTCCGGTTTTTTGTGGTTATCAATTATTGAGTGTATTATACGCTCGACTAGAGATAAACGCCACTCAATGGGGGAGTGACCTAATATATTGTTAGGGCAAATGTTATGAACAGAAAAACAAAAACGATATTGCATTATTCTCGAATGGATTCTATTGGGAAGAAAAATGTTCGTGAGGGCTATGGGGAGCAAAAGGTAATATTTACGTGAGAGAACAGACTTTGAACGCCGTCTGTCAGCGCAATCTGGGCATCTGTGAATGTGCATCAGAACACAGACGCAACTATTGCACATGAAGCAGAAAATGGGTAACTACTCTATCTCCTCGTCTCCAATAACTATTGACATTCGTTCTATCCAAAACGTCACACAAACTATATTCCAGAAAGCATTTAATACGCAATTATTCCTCACCAATAAGCTGCGCTAGTTTGTATTATGCAAACCGGAACTGAATTTAAATGTCGAATAAATTTAATAGAATATGAAGTATTTCAGATGGATAGTTGCGTAACTCGAATACATTTTATGCTCTGATCGATTTTGTTTATATAAAAACAACAGCGACTAAAGGATAAGCACAGGATACGGTAAATAGTGCAGAAATTGTTGGGAAATTTATTTAACAAAACATATTCGAATAATCAAAGCGAAAACCAATCGTCCTGAATATGGGTTAGTAGTGATTCGTCTCTTGACTACATGGAAAAACATGTTCTAGGAAATAGTCCAACTGGAAACTCGGATAAGGAAACTAAAAATTACGAGGACAATTGTAGGTTATTCTGCATGAAACTGAATCCTAACCAATGTAAAATTGACTCTCAAAACAAAAGAATAGTCAAGGTGTACTGGGGGGCTTCCGCTTCGGTTATGGCTGAAATTATGCAAGCACAGAAAGACACTGAATATTCATGTTTTTGTCATAATTTGCCCACATTTACAAATAAACACTGTGTATACTCGTTGTCTGGCAATTCGGAGGCAATTCTGTCCTGAATAAAAAAAAAACCATACAACCTACCGAAACGATTTCTATTTTGGCATTTTGTTTATATTCAATGAAATATTTTACATTTATTGTTATGGAATGGGAAAATTTTGGGGGAAGTGGGGAAGGAAAAGTCTTATGCAAAAGAGAAACAATTATAAAAAAAAATATATCAAAGGTAAAAGATTGGCTTTTTATATTTTCATCTGAATTTTTGATATTACAATAAGGTCACACTACAAAAGGACCAAAAAGGATTTATTTATGTAATACAAAGAACGTAAAAAAAACAAAGTACTTGTCTTCGTAACTTTGTACAGAATTGTTTATTTACAAGCAACCAACCAATCATCTTAACCGAGCAAATGGGTCAATAGATCCACTCATCTAAGCCAAAAACCAAAAAACGATTTTTTTACAGAATACCCAATTTATTAATAAATTAAAAGTACCGGAAAGTCACTTTCAACTTATAAAAAAAAAAAAAAAAAAACAACAACAAAATTTAAAATAAGCCAATTTGGACTTACAGAGGTGGTTAGGGAAATATTGTTCTGTCATTTGACAGCTGTCAAAAATATATGTCATCCAAGGTAGTATTTGTTTGGTTTAAGGTCTGCCATTCTAAATTATGCACAGAAAATACGTCAATTGGGTCCTGGAACGACAAGATTTGGATGCTGATATTTCGAAGAAAGTTTTCGTTATACCTTCCGGTTTTTTTGATCGGTCATTAAGGAAAATTTCCATTTATGGGGCTCTTCAAAACCACAAGTGACTACGGAGAAGCCATTGTATCCGTTAAAAAAACGGTCTGTAATGCATTTTTCCGTTAATATGTCATCGATCCATAGTTTTTTGAAAATGAAGAAGGAGAGATCGTTACCGTTAATTCTGGGCACTATGGGTCCATGATTGCCGATTTTTTTTTCAACCCGAGTTTGAAAATTTTAAAATGCACCACAAGCCATACAAAACAACAAATTTTGGCTTTTTTACGTAAAAAGTGTAGTTTCGGGATTTGGTTTTTTTTTTTTACGTAAAAAGTGTAGTTTCAGAATATCAATTGGGCTCCAAAATCGGACGATTTGACTCCGTTGGATGTTTCTTGTACGACTACATAAAAGATTGCGTTTACATAGACAGTCTTGATACTTTAGAGCATTTAAAAATCAATATCTGTCCAAAAAAAATCGCCAGAAACGTACGAAAAATTCATCCAAACTTACCACAAAATGATTGAGACCTGCTAGAAGTCTAGTGACTTTTTATTTTATTATATTTATGGGACCTTGCCATCATTTCAATGATGGTAAGATCCCATTTAATATAATAAAATAAAAATTCAGTCAAAATCAAAATTTTAGGTTTAACTTTACTTTCCGCAGCACATGGTGGCTAACACTTTAGGTAAAATTTCCCAACAAATAAGCCAATTTGGATTTACCGCCAAATTTTCTAATAAATAAACCAATTTGGACTTACAGGAATTTTTTCTAATAAACTAGTTAATTTGGACTAGTCGCAAAAAATGTTCAATAAGTAAGCCAATTTTGTCGTCGTAAAATTTTCCAGTAAAAAAGTACATTTGAACTAATAGACAATATTTCAAAACATGAGCCAATTTGGGCTTATCGCAGCAAAAAATTAAAATAAAAGCCAATTCGAAGTAAGCGCAAAATTTTAAATAAATCGGGAAATTTGCACTTGAACTATAAATAGTATTTTAAATAAATTGGGAAATTTGGAGTTATCGCATAAAATTTTCCAAAAATAGGCCAATTTGGACTAACAGGAAATTTTAATAATAAACTAGTTAATTTGGACTAGTTGCGAAAAATTTCAGTAAGTAAGCCAAATTGGACTTACAAATTTTTTCTAAGAAATAAGCAAACTCTGCCTTAGAGAAAATTTTAATAATAAACTAGTTAATTTGGACTAATCGCAAAAAATTTTCAATAAGTAAGCCAATTTAAACTTCAAGTGAAAAAGTATATTTGATTTTTGAGCCAATTTGGTTTTATCGCAACAAAAAAATTAAAATAAAAGCCATTTCGAACTAAGTGCAAAATGTTCGAATAGAAAAGTTAATTTGAACTAATAGACAGTATTTTAAATACATCAGGAAATTTGGACTTACTGCATACAATTTTTCAAAAATAGGAATAATAGGAAATGTTCTAAAAAATTAGCAACTTCTGACTTAGAGAAAATATTTCTAATAAATTAGTTAATCCCGACTAGTAGTAATTAAGCCAATTTGGACTTAGTAAAATATTCAAATAAAAAAGTAAATTTAAACTAATAGACGCAATGTCTTTAATAACTAAGCCAATTTGGACTTACCGCAAGCAAGTGGAATTTTTTATTATTTCGACAATTATTTTTTAGTGAAAATCGGTCAACCAAAAACAAATTCATTTACTCACTTATGATCAAAATCAATTCTACAAGGTGAGTCATATTAGGTAATTAGTACTTGTCTGATGGATCAGGCAGCTGTCATACAGCACTCAATAAATTTTTGGAGTAGCACAAGCCATCCTAATGAAGTGCATTTCACTTTAAACGGAACCGTAAACAAACAAAATTGTCAGCTCTGCAAGACTGAAAACAGTCAAATTATTGAAAAGCTACCAAAAAGTTATTGTGGGGTGCGGTATATGTGCTGATATATGTTCTTTTTTTGTGATCATGCAACAACATTCAATCAGAAACGTTTTCGGGCTATGATGACCGATTTTTTTATTGCAACTATTCGCAAAAATGGTATGGATTACTTCTGGTTTCAATAAGACGGCGCTCCACCGCACACAATCGATTTTTTGAAGCCATTGGTCCTCGGACGTTTGATATTTAAAAAAAAATGGTAATTTTGACTGGCCTCCGCGTTCGCTTGGTTTGATACCGTCTGTGAAAATTAAAGGTTTTCATCAACAAGCCAAGGACCGTAGACGAACTTAAGGCCAACCATATCCGGCCATTTCACGACTTTCGAGTTCAAGACAAGCAATTGCATCTAAACTAAAAATCAATTTACGGACAACAGAGCGAAAAAAATTTCCAATTTTGCTCAGTAACGAGCACATAGCGCCAAATTAATGTCCGCTCACACAAGAGCAAAATCAATTTTCAGTCCAACAATTTTCAATCCAACACCTCTACTCATTCCGAAAGAATTCCACCAAATATTACCAACTTTTGCTATTTTAAAAGCAATATTTCAGTTTCATTGTGAGCATAAAGAATAATTGCTCATAAAAAATTATTCTTTGTTTGGCAGAAAATATTTTAGATTTTTTTTTTTGATTTTTTATTTGTTAAAAATTAATAAAGTGAAAACTTACATTATCCATTGGCGTCGAGAAGTGGCCATGTGGAGAATCTGAACTTACCTAAAAACAAAAGAAAAGAAAAAAAATATATTATTAAAAATTTTCTGTTATATATTTTCAAGAGAAGAACAAATTTTTAAATGTCAATAAAAGAATTGCCAGCACGCAACTTTGATAGGAAGTACAAAAATTAAATAAGAACAAAAATGCGGTGCTCCAAATTTTCTGGACTATCGAAAATTTCATCACTTGTGATGGATTTCTCTGGTACTACAACCCAATTTATAACAACTTAAATAACTGCAAGTTTAATTGCATTAAACATAAAAATAAAATTGTTTTTTTTGCAAATATGCGACTAGCTCAGAGAATTGAACAAGATTGGTCTAAAAATCGATTCAAAAGAAAGTTGCAGAAAAAATGTTTGAAGAAAAAAGGATAAAAAGGACGAATATAAAAATCTCATAAGAGATAATCAAATAATAAACAAACAAAAATATTATCAGAGAAGAAAATTGAACGTAAAATTAAGTCGAAAAATTGTTTGTCGATATTTGTCGAATTTTCCATCAATATTACGATATCCTTTCATGTCCTTTCCTGTCAATACATAATTTCGTTGTATTTGCACACTTTTTCGAGATAGAGTTTCTATTCAATTTTTTCCCCCAATCATTTCTATTCGATCCTTTGGCTGTTTGCCGTCTATTTATAGTTTGGGTCAGTCGTCGTTTTTGGAGAAAATGGAAAATTTGTACCAACAGATTCAAATTGATTAAATGAAATTCTTAAATTATTATTTTATGATTTTTTTAAATCCATTTTCCTGTCTTCGAATATTATATAAAAGGAGTATGATTAGCATCCTGATCCAATAATAATTTCTATTCTTTAACTGCATAACAATAGAACGAACATTGGAGCCTAATTTTTTTTTACAGGTGGTCACTGTTATCTTCAGAGTAGGAAAGGGATTTTATTAAGGCAATGCGTAAGAGGTTAAATAAAGACCATCTCTTCTGGATAGCTTTTTTTCCAGGTGAAGTTCACAGGTAAGAAGATATTATAATATAAATGGAATGGTTCAATAAACTGAATAGGATTTTTCTTTTCAATTTTGGTAATTTTTTTCTCAGATTTCCCATTTTGTCGAAATTCTCTAAAATGAATACAATATAAAAAGAGGAGAAGGATGTAAAAAGAGAAAAGGTTCATAGGTAAAAATTAAGTTATTCATAGTATAAAGACTGTTTTCCTTTTAAGGATTCTTTTCGGTGGTTTTTTTAAGAATATTTATTTAATAGAAAATTAGGAAAATTGTCAAATTATCCAAATAATAACAATTCTCTTATATAACAAAATTGTTTTTTTTTTTAAATTTTTCGTTTGGAAAGACAAGGTATAAAAAAAATATTCAGAGGAAATTAATCAGCCAATCTGGATTTACAGCAAAATTGATTAATAATTGAGCAAATTTGGACTTACAGCAAAATTTTCCCATAAATAAGCCAATTTGGACTTACAGCAAAATTTCCCAATAAATAAGTCAATTTGGACTTACAACAAAATTTCCCAATCAGTAAGCAAATTTGGACTTATAGCAAAATTTCTAAATAAATAACCCGATTTGTACTTGCTGCAAAATTTCTTAATAAATAATCCAATTTGGACTTACAGCCAAATTTCTTAATAAATAAGCCAATTTGGACTTACATCAAAATGTTCCCATAAATAGGCCAATTTGGACTTACAGCAAAACTTTCCAATAAATAAGTCAATTTGGACTTACAGCAAAATGTTCCCATAAATAGGCCAATTTGTACTTACAGCAAAACTTCCCAATAAATAAGTCAATTTGGACTTACAGCAAAATTTCCCAATAAATAAGCCAATTTAGACTTACAGCAAAATTTCTTCATAAATAAGCCAGTTTGGATTTGCAGCAAAATTGTCCAATAAATAAGCCTATTTGGACTTACTGCCAAATTTGCATAAATAAGCAAATTTGGACTTACAGCAAAATTTCCCAATAAATAAGCCAATTTCGTCTTACAGCAAAATTTCTTCATAAATAAGCCAGTTTGGAGTTGCAGCAAAATTTTCCAATAAATGAGCCTATTTGGACTTACTGCCAAATTTGCATAAATAAGCAAATTTGGACTTTCAGCAAAATTTCCCAACAAATAAGCCAATTTAGTCTTACAGCAAAATTTCTTCATAAATAAGCCAGTTTGGATTTGCAGCAAAATTTTCCAATAAATAAGCCTATTTGGATTTACTGCCAAAAAAATCCCAAAGAAAGGCACAAATTTTCACCATAATTTTTCTTGTTTAACTCAACCAGAACATCAACCCCCAAGTTTTTAATTTATCAAAATTAATTTTTTATCAACCCTCATTTTTAGGCATATTTTTAAAAAAATTTCAGTAATTAAAAAATATATAAAAAAAAAAATTTAACTACAAATTTCCAGCGTTTTTAATTTTACAAATCGGAGCCAAATAAGCGTCATTTGCCGGAAGTTTTTATTTTTGCCTTCAATTCGATCGGTAATCGGAGCCAAATATCGCGAGACTTGTATTGGTAAGGGTAGTTCCAACGCTACAAAAGTGGTGATTTCGACGTGGAAGACAGCGTGGTATATTATGAGCGGTTACAACCGGGTGAAACTATTGCAGAAGTTCGCAACCGAACACAACTGATGCGTTTGAACCGACCATTGAAGGATAAACTGCCACAATACGAGCAAAGACACGACAACGCTCGGCCACATGTTGCGAAGGTGGTTAAATCCTACCCGGAAACACTGAAATGGGATATCCTGCCTTAACCGCCACATTCTCCAGACATCGCCCCTTCCGACTACTACCTCTTCCGATCAATGACATGTTTTTTTGATCTTACGAAGAGTCGATTCGTGGATCGCCTCAAAAGATGAGATATTTTTCGACATGGAATCCGTATGCTGCCAGAATGATGGGAAAGAGTTTGTGGCTAGCGATGGACAACAAGCTTCACATTTTGAAAAATAAATAAAACATTTACAAAATTCCAAAAGCACAAATTTTCAGGGTTTTTAATTCTTGAAAATAATTTTTGTTCTCACCCCCACACATTTGGTAATATAAAAAAGCTCCAAAGCTTTTTGATAAAATTTCACGAAAAAAAAATAAAAATTTCAGCGAGTAATATTTTGTTTAAAAAAAATCCCAAATAAAAGCATAAATTTTCATCCTTTTCTCAATTTTGCCAAAAATAGTAATTTTTCCTTATTTTAAAAAAATCCAGACCACGCCCCCCTAACTTTTTTAGCATATTAAAAGATGGGAAAATTTTCAGAAAAATTACTTAAAAATATGAAAAATTATCGGTTCTGAAAAATTCCTTGTCCTATTTTTGTCCTCATCCTACGTTATTGTGAATATTGATTGAAAACTTCCACAATTAATATACCCCTTCCCCTCTCACCTATCCTCCGATCAAAATAATAACATAAATAATTTTCTATCTTTTAAGAATACTAAATTTTAAAAAAAACATTTTGTTTATTATTGTTTTTAATAAACCTCCCCCGTTGTTTCACCCCCAACTTCGTCCTTGGTAAAAAGCTTTCTTGGAAAATCTTTTTGGAAACATTAGCAAAGCAAACCAAATAAATGCTGTTATTCCATAGCATAATTTACCTTTTAAAATCCCACTAAACACGCTTTATTTTACGTTCAAACTAAAATACGTAGGCTACTATATATATTTCTGGCCTAGGCAACACTAAGTGTTGCCAGGTGCGATCTGACATTTCCATTGGAAAGTTTGACATTTTTTAGCATAAACGTACTCAGAACGTTTTGACGTACGACTATCATTTGTGTTGTTTACAGTGACTTGAAAAAATCAATTTGGCAAAAAAATGGAATTAACTCGTGAACATTTTCGTGCGATCATTTTTCACAACTTTCGACGTGGATTATCACGACAAGAGTGCATCGATGAACTTAAATCTTTGTATGGCTATGAAGCACCATCCTATAGCACTGTGAAAAACTGGTACAACGAATTCAATCGTGGCCGACGCTCGCTCAAAGACGAATTCCGTGAAGGTCGTCCAAAAACAGCCGTTGTTCCAGAAAACATCGATGCCGTACGTGAACTGATAATGCAAGACCGTCATGTGACATACCGTGAGATAGAGGCATGCCTAGGCATTTCTCCCACCAGCATACATTCGATATTGCATGAACACCTGGCCGTAAAAAAGGTTTGTTCTCGTTGGATCCCGCACAATTTGACAATCGCTCAAAAAAAGGCTCGTGTGGATTGGTGTAAAGAAATGCTGAAAAAATACGATCGCGGTGCTTCAAAAGACGTTTATAAGATCGTCACAGGTGACGAATCATGGATCTATGCGTATGAGCCCGAAACAAAACAGCAATCGACCGTGTGGGTCTTCCAAGACGAGTCAAATCCAACGAAAGTTGTTCGTGGAAGAAGCACTTCGAAGCAAATGGTCGCTTGTTTCTTTGGCAAAACTGGTCATGTGGCGACTGTTCCGCTTGTGCAACGTAGGACGGTCAATTCTGAGTGGTACACCACCATTTGTTTGCCTGAAGTCTTCGGAGAAATTCAAAAAACGAACAAGAGAAGTCGAATCATTGTGCACCATGACAATGCGAGCTCTCACACATCGGCTCAAACCAGCGCCTTTTTGACCGGACAAAACGTCGAATTGATGGGTCATCCTCCGTACAGCCCTGACTTGGCACCCAATGACTTCTTTTTATTCCCACACATCAAGAAAAAAATGCGTGGTCAACGATTTTCGTCGCCAGAAGATGCTGTTGAAGCATTCAAAAACCATGTTTTGGAGGCGTCTCAATCGGAGTGGAAAAAGTGCTTCGAAAATTGGTTTGAGCGCATGCAAAAGTGTATAAATCTTGATGGAGAATATTTTGAAAAACAATAAAACCTTTTTCGTTGATAAATATTCGCATTTTCATTATTAGGCCAGAAATATATATAGTAGCCCACGTATTTCTTCACATTCTAAAGCTTCTGAACTTCAACCCGCCAATAATTATCCACATCTTTATTTAGATAATTTTTTGAGGATTAAAGGCTACAAGCCTTTCGAAGGTAAAGAAACCCTTTTGATGCCGTAATTTAATAAACAAACAATCTTCGTCCGGATAAGGATATGAAATCAAACAACGTGCAAAATTTCCTTTTTATTTACAATATATTCCATATAATTTTATTATTATTAACCATTTGCAATATGTCAGCAAAATCCAACCCTTTTCCCAATGAAAATTACTACCCTTAAAAATACAATGCAAATTAAACCCCTAACCTTGTAATTTTTCTTTTTATCTAACAGTTACAAAAAAAAAACAAAAAAAATCTTCCTAATTCGTAAATTGAGCAGAAATTTAGTATAGCAACTCACAGCAATTTTACTATACATAAAAGAATAACAACAACAACAAAAATTTAAGTTTTCCTTTCTAATCCAATTTTCCCTAAGGAAGAGTCTCTGGAAATGTCGCGAATACGTTCCGATGACGCCGAGAAAAAAAAACTGCTCTTTCGTAAGCAAAAATGACAATAATGTTCAGTGGTTTGGAATTTGTTATTGTGCAAATTTTCCACAATTCATTAAAAATTATTAAATTATTCACAAAAATTTATTACCAATAAACAAAAAAAAAAATAAGGAAAAATGTGGAATATTATTTTTTTATTACTAATAAATCAGAACCTCTTAAAATACAGGAAATTCAATGTTTTCTTAACGGAAATGGATTTTTTTGGAGTACATTAAATACTTATTAACGGAAAGGACTAGAAAAAACCGTAAATGTGGCGGAAGTTCTAGATTTTCTATAAAATTCCATGCTAACAAAAATTTTGAATATTTTCATTAAAATTGAAGATTTATTTTTTTAATTGAATTTTACTGATTTTATTAAAATTTATTTATTTTATTTTAAAAAACAGCAAATTCATTGCAACTAAAAGGAAGAACACGTTTTCCAGCAGCAGCCAGGTCATATTCGGGATGCACGCATAGAAGACGCGTTGCAAAATTCATCACGCTTTCGCTTGATGGCGCGCTAATTTTTCTTTTAATTTTTTTGATCCTTTTTTTTTGCTTTTTTTTTACAAATTATCAGAACTTATGTTTTCTATAAAAAATAAGAAATTTTATTTAAGCGACACTGGGACAGTATTGGGCATTGAGTTACGAACTCTCCAGATGATGTTGTATGGTTTATAAAAGAAATTTAATTGAAGCAATCTTGCGACAGTGTTGGACTTGAGTGCAAAGCCAGATAGTCACATAATCTGGCTGATCGTAAGTTAAGGATAAGTTAAGTGGAAAAACTCTAATAACAACCAAAACAATCATTTTTAGTATATAATTTTTAAAATGCCGGAAAAAATGAATTCGAAAATTGAAAAGTAAGCTTTTTAGTCTTAAAAATTGGCAAATGCGCAGAAGAACTGGAAACAAAAAAAAACTAAAAGTACACAAAAAATTAGCAAATGCGTTTTTAGTACAAAAATTCTGAGAATGCAAAAAAATAAATAAAAAATAACCAACAACAGGTAAAAATTAAATTTTAGTACAAACGTTTTGAAACTCCTCCAAAAAAATCGAAGAAAAATGAAAAATTAGTCAACCAAAAAAAATGGAACAAATTTTTTTACCGCAAAAGTTCTAAAAGGATCCCATAAAAGTGGAAAAAACTATGATAGATTTTAAGACAAATCTTTTCTAAAACTACAAAAATTCTTAACATGCCCAAAAGAAAATGAAAAAAATTAATTTTCAGTTAAAATTCGTTAAAAGTCCAAAATAGTATGTTTTTAGTACACTGGAAAAATAATAAAAAACGTAAAAAAAATATGAAACTGCTTAAGAAAATATTTTTTAGTACAAAAGTTTTCAGACTAAAATGTTTTACAAACGTAATAAAAATAACCAAAGACGTAGAAAAATACGATTTTAAAAACGGTGTTCTAAAAGTACAAAAGTCCTTAAAATTATCATGAAAATAGTTCTAATAATACCACTCGAAAAAATTTGAAAAATGTAGATTTTAGTACAAAAGTTCTAAAACTACAAAATGTTTAAAAAAATTTGTTTGCAGCACAAAGTTCTAAAAAATAACGAAAAATTAGATTAAATAGTTTTTAGTGCAAAAGTATCTACTCGTATAATGCTCAAAAGAATTAAAGTTAAGTACAAACATTCTAAAAATAACCAAAGACGTGGAAAAATTCGATTTAAAAAAAATACAAAAGTTCTAAAAATACAAAAAATGTTTAAATAAAAAATTAGTTTGTAGCACATATAAAAATATTCAAATATTAGATTAAATAGTTTTAAGTACAAAAGAATCTATAATGCTCACAAGAATTAAATTTTAGTACAAACATTCTATAAATAACCATAGATGTGGAAAATTCGATTAAGAAAAACAGCGTTCTAAAAATACCAAAAAAAATTGAAATTTATATTTTAGTACAAAAGTTATAAAAGTACCCAAACTTTCAAAAAAAATGAATTTAGTATAAAAATTCTTAAAATAATCAAACTCATAGTAAAAATTAGTACAAAAATTCTAAAAATATCCAAAAATAAGATTAAATATTTTTTAGTACAAAAGTATCTAAGCTCAAAAAAATTAAATTTTAGTACAAACATTCTAAAAATAACCCAAGTCATGGAAAAATAATATTTAAAAAACAGTGTTCTAAAAGTAAAAAAGTATTTAAAATTACCATAAAATTAGTTCTAAAAATACCAGCAAAAAATTAAAAAATGTAGATTTTAGTACAAAAGTTCTAAAAATACAAAAAATGTTTTTAAAAAATTAGTTTGTAGCACATGTAAAAATATTCAAATATTAGATTAAATAGTTTTTAGTACAAAAGTATCTATAATGCTTACAAGAATTAAATTTTTGTACAAACATTCTAAAAATAACCAAAGACATTCTAAAAATACCAAAATAAATTGAAATTTAGATTTTAGTACATACACATAAGTTCTAAAAGTTCTAAAAGTACCCAAAATTAGAAAAAAAACAATGAAAAAATTAGAAAAAATTAGTACAAAAGTTATAAAAATTACCAAATTAAAAAAATTATTTTTAGTACAAAAACTAAAAAAAAATGGAAAATACTAAAAATGCTTCAAAAAAATTCTAGTACAATTTTTAGTACGGAAACTTCGAATTTGTCATGATTTCGGTTTATATGTGAGTGATTGGTTTTATTACTTTTATAGGAAAAATTCGATTTAGTTTAGCGCGTAAGAAATTATTAGTAAGGCGAGGCAGTACCTGAGTAAAAATATTTGAATAAAATGTTACTTTTTCAGGCTCATTACTGTACATGAATTTTGCAACAAAATCAAGCACTTGCCGCTGAACTACAAAATTTTTCACTTACTATCACGAATTTTTTTTTAGGAATATTTCATAAAAGCCGCCTCCTGATTTCTGTTTTAACCTTAAAAAAAAAGTTTAAAAAATCTATTCAAAATTTCGGTCTCTTATTACGAAAGACAGCAAATATTCGCTGGTAAGTAAAATAATTTTCGTGGGATTCTTGCTGGAGACATGTGTTGTTTGCACACGAAAAACTTCACATAATCAAGTCGAATTTTGTTCAAATCTCAATGGCGGTGTAACTTTCGTTCGCTCTTATTTTATTTATGAAAGTCGATGTCAATAATTGAATTTGCGTGCGGAAATTTATTTTTTGTCTAATACGACAGCACATTTTTCTTAGGCAATATTTTTATTTTTTTATTTTTTTTTGTTGCTTAGTTTTCGTTTTAGCTTTGGTTTTGTTTAGTGAAGTTTTGTTAAATTTGTTTTTCTTGTGGGATTTCTTTTGAAAAATTTCCAATTTTCCTAACCGGCTTTAGATTTTTCCATATTGTCATATTTTGTAAACGTGCACGAAGAGGAAAAACGACATAGGGTAGGAAAAACGTAAGATAGGTAAAAATATTAGAAATAGAAACGTTGAGCAGAAAATTGAATTCTCGAATTACGAAATTCATCAATGTAATCGGTAACAAGTTCGAGTGTAGCTGTCAGAATTTCAATGTTTGCTGTTATTCTATTTGTCAAATACGTTTTGTAAACACTGCCCTCCCCTCTTCTATTCCCATTTAGAACAAACTTGCACTAAAAGTCAACCTAGCACGTACTCCAATCGCCTTGGGAATATAGCAAAGATATCGAAAGTTAAAATATTTCTTCACATAAGGTCGACCACCCCCCGACCCCCCCATCGATCTCTCTCACAATTTGTAAAAAAAATAAATAATAAATCGTAACCAAAGCCCGAAATGTGCATAACAAATCTGAACAAAGAAGCAGGAAAAAATCCGCCAAAATCGCAAATAGAGACAAGCTGGGTTCGATGTACAGGTTCAGTCAAAAATCATTTGTCGATTCTGCTTTGTTTCGAACAAAATTCCTGACATTCTGCATTAAAAGTTTTGTGTGACTTTTTTTTTCTTTTTGCTGCTCCAATTTTTCTTTTTGACATTTCCTCACCACCAAATACTGTGTTGCGTATTTCGTTTTGCAATCGTGAAAATCAGACAAATTTCCGACATTTTCTGTTGATTGCTTAAACTTGTTTTTCCATAATCGGATTGGAATTATTGCAAAAATTTAACAAATTGTCAGCAATGGTAAATATTTTAGTCATGTAAATCGGCTATAAAGCTAGTTAAGAGAGTAAAGGATTTTTTTCTATCAATTTTGCCTTTTATTCAGATTGTAAATAATTTCACTTTCAATTGACGGTGGGAAAAAAAATTTTAAATTTCATTCAGAAAACATTTTCTGTTAATGCAATTTTAACAGAAAAAATTATTACGATTTTTTTTTGCTAAACGGGTTTTTAAGAATTTGTGTTTCTTATTTTTTTTCTTATGTTCCTGATTAAATCTAACAGATGGCGTTGTACGTTTTCAAAAGATCAATTTTTTATGTTTTCATTAGGTTTTGGCTTTTTTTTCTTCTTATCAATAAATAAAAATTAACAGGCAGATGGCGTTATATGCAATTCTAGATGACTTGGTAATTTTACAGATGGCACTGCAGATGGCGTTGTATGTGTGACAGATGATTGAGTGGAGCAAAAAGTAATCGAATTAATTGGGAAATTGCATTATATCGTCTGCAGGTAATTTGGACGTTTTATAGATTCCGTTATTTGCTTTACAGATGGCGTTGCATTTTTGAGAGACGACTTTATTTACAAGACCCACAAAATAACATAACATTTTGATTTAATTTAATTTTCCTTTTAGGAAATTTGCGAATTTTTATTTCTTTTTAATAAAGTTTAGGGAAGAGCAAAAGATTTTCCAATTCAAAAATGGATGGTGCAACATGCTTCACAGATGACATGGAAAATTATAAATTCTGTTACATGCTTCACAGATGGCGTTGCATCAGATGGTTTTTTCTTCAACATACCCACTTTTATGTTATTACTTTAATTATCCGAATAAGCGGGTAGATGGCATCACGGAGTTTATTAGATGCCGTTTTAGGATAGATAATTTCTCTTTCCGTTTTTATTTTTCAACATTGAATTACTTCTAGGTCTAATATGCTATTTTACAGATGGCATTACTTACAGATCAGATGGCGTGGCATATTTGACAGATGCTGTTGTAAGGTTTAGAATATAAAATTTTACATTTTTGAGAACTTTTGATAAATTTTGTTTCCGTTTTTATTTTTCAATCTTGATATTTTCTAGGCGTTACATGCCATTAAAGATGACCTGATAATTTTACAGATGGCGATACTCGTATCTCAGATGGCATGGCATATTTGGCAGCCGGTTTTTTCGTCAGAAAATCCATTTTTTAAAGTTATACCTTAAAATTTTACATTTTAATAACATTTTATAATTTTTCTTTCCTTATTTTATACCTCTAAATAAAATCTTAAGTGAAGTAAAAACTTATCGTATAAAAAATTAAATGGCGTTATTTGCTCTACAGATAATCTGGTAGTTTTATAAATTCCATTAAACGCATCACGGATGGCGTTCTTTGCTTGACAGATTTTTTTTTTTAGAATTAAAAAATCACGCTAAAGAAGTTATTGATATCCGTTTAATGATTTGCACATTAAGCTTACTTTCGTGCAGTTTTTGGTGTGATAACACGCTTTGTTCAGTAGGAGAGGCAGCCATTATGTCCATTTCGGGTTGTTGTCTTTGACCAATACTGGTTCTTATCCACGATTGATCTTTCCTTACGTAAGCTGGTATTGACAAAGATAACTTTTTTAATTTCATAAATTCTACCACAGATGGCGTTACATGTTTGGTCGAAGTATTTTTTTTTTCAAATAATTTTTGTTTTATTTTCCTTTGCAATTAAGATAATATTTTTACTATTTTTATTTTTAAACAACCCATTGTTATGGAATATTATGTATAAACCGCTACTCAAATTCCCGATACCGAAATAATTAACTGCTAAAAGGAGATTACTCGTTTAAGGATAATATATAAAATGAATTTTACACATAAAAACGTTGTTTTCGGATAAGGCCACGTATTAATCATACAAACCCATGTCTATATAAATTTCCTTTTAAGCTTATTTTAGTTGCAGTTGACTGTAAAAATTTACGAAAAAAATGTGAATTTTACACATAAAAACGTTGTTTTTTCGACAAGGCCAGGTATTAATCATACAACCTCCCGTCTATATAAATTTGCTTTCTAACATGTTTTAGTTACAGTTATCTGTAAAATTAACAAAAAAAAATGTAAATTTCACACATAAAAATGTTTTTTTTTTTTTGACAAACAACAATAAAAATGTTGTTTTTTTTTTATTAATCATACAACCGTCGTATTATTTTTTTAAAATTATTTTTAAGATAATATTTTTACTACTTTTGTTTTTTTTTTAACTGAAAATATATTTTCTTTCAATTCGAGTTTTAACCTGAATAAGATTTAAAGAAAATTTTTAGTACATTTTCAGGAAATCTTCTGAAAAACGCGGTTAAAATCTTCTGATTTAGTAAAAAAAATGGCGTAGTATGACAATTAGAGGTTTGTCAGGAGAACCGAAATGCTTTAGAAAATATAAAAAATTGATTGCCTTCCTTTCTATTTCCTTCCGATTTATAAAGAAGCCCATATAACGAAGTAAAAGTTCAGAACTAATTTTGTAAGAACTACTTCCTTAAATAGACATGCTCAACTATTACTTTTACTACTTTTCTACAAAAGCTTATCTTAGATAACAAAAAAAAAATAACAATTTTAACAAAATACAAAAGAAATCAAGAGCATAGAAAAAATTAAAATTAATATAAATTTTGACAATGATTAAGTATGCGCTCTATGATTGCCAATTTATTTATTTTGATTGATTTTGAAACTGAACTGCTTCAACACATCGCCAAAGGAGCAATCTTGACAATCGCAGGAAGTACCAAAAAAAAAAAAGATGCTTAAAGGACGAAAAAAGGGAATTTAGTAAAATATTTGTTTAACGGCAGAGAAAACTTTCGTGTTGTTTTTTTTTAACGAAGCGATGGATGCGATGTTTTCGATGTTTTTCCTTACTCTTACATAAAGCTTCGTTTTTTTTCTCTCGAATCGAATTTTTTCTATTCACTCTGAACGCTTTTCCTTTTTCGTTATTTTCTTAAAAGGATTTAACTTATTTTCCTTCTTCATTCAATTTCAACTACCAAATCTATCCATCGATATTTAGTTGATTGATTGATTGATGATGGAATTATTGTGTGGAAAAAATTCTCTGCTAGCAAGAAAAAAGGATCTAAATTTTTCACAAATCCTTTCTTATCAGCATAGGTTTTTTTCCCCAAGTCATGCTTTCTTCCGTTTTCCCCACATTCTATTCTAGAAACTTTTTTTTATTTTTTTTTGTATAAATTCGTTTATTCTTTAATAAGCAAAAAAAAAAAAACTTTAAAAATAAAGAAAAAATACTCCTTTTTTTTATTTCTTCGTCCTTCAAAATTGTATTTTTCTAAATCTAAAATATATTTTACCCATTTTAGATACCGGCGTCTCTCAGGATTTGTAATTTTCTCATTTTCATGGATTTTTTTTTATTAGTAAGTTTTCATGTTAACTTTTCTTTGGGAGCAAGTTCTTTTCTTCTTCTTTTTAAATTTAAAAACAAAAGGACCCCAAAATGGGTTGTTTAAAACAAAATTTATTATTTTGTGTGTGCAAAAAAACCATAACAAATTATTCCAATTGTCAAACGAACCAGAAGCCGGAATCACAGAAAAAAAAGGATAATCTAATTCGAAAAAGTAACATTTTTCCTTTTTAATCTATTAACTGTCCGTCCTTCTTGTAGAAGAATTATCGACTTTGGTAGGAATACATATAAAAATTGAACACGTGACACAGATGATGATAGTATTTTGAAAATGTCACTCAAGATGTCCTAATGAAAAATTGCTTACTTTGATTTATTATTATTTTAATATCCTTGATAGATGACAATCGGCGACTTCAAATATTTTTCTCATTATTTATAATTTTTACTTTTCAATTATTCCATGTCATTTGAATATTTCAATCAAACTACCCTAAGTAAATTATTTATAAAAAACTTAGAGACGAATGGAAAATAGTCCAACAAATTCATGAAGGTACACACACATTTAAGGCGAAACTTTATAAAAAGAAAATATCCTTAATGAAGTAGGAAAACTTCGATAATAAATCTGACAATATTTCTTGTTAGTTTTTGTATATTTTCAGGAGTTCATTTGCATTTGTTTACGTAAAATTCGTTCATAAAATTCTAAAGAAAAACAACACAAATCCATTTTTACGAAATATTATTCATCCAGCTTTCCAAAGATTTTCTTCATTTTAAATATGATTCTTATAAATAAATAATTTCAACAAAAATTTTTGAAATGTTAGCAAAAATTTTAAGGCAGATACGAAAATCTATTCATTTGGAAAGATTTATTAGGGGTTTTTTTTGGTGGGGGGTGGTAAATCGATTGTCAAAGTGTTTGTAAACACTTAAATTCGAATAACAAAATTTCCATTTGAATAAAAACACTTCCGTAATTTTAAGGTTCTTTTTTTATTTTCTGTACAATTTCATATAAAACTTTTAGAAAAGATACAATATTTTCAGCAAAAATAGTATATATTTTTTAGAAATTATAATTATCCTTAATACTCTCTACCGAAACAACACCCCCTCCGCCCCCCCTCCCTCCGCACTACCAAACAATCCGAATAATTAAAAAAATATAAAACATAAAATTTGGTACGAAAAGTTGTTTTTATTGATACTAAAATGAATTTTTCTTTATAAAAACTAAATTTAAGACAGATTTTGTGACAACAAATTACAGAAAATCGGGTTAAACTTAGAAAATTACGATTGCCCATGACTTTTTTCCTAATTGCACATAATTTGAAAATGCGTACTTGTTAGTCGCGCACATTTTCCGGACCTCTTTCAGGTCTTTTATTTATAAATCGATATTCCTGATATCGAAATAATTAACTGCTAAAAGTAGACAACTCGTACAATGAAATATAAACTGAATTTTTACACATAAAAATGTTTTTTTCTTATCAAAGTCAAGTATTAATCATACAACCCCCATCTATATAAATTTGCTTTTAATTATATTTTAGTTGCAGTTAGCTATCAAATTGACAAAAAAAAATGTGAGTAACACACATAAAAGTGTTGTTTTCTTAACAAGGCCAGGTATTAATCATAAAAAGCCCATCTATAAAAATTTCCTTTTTAGCATATCATTTTTTTTTTAAGTTGCAGTTATTTGTAAAAATTTACGGAAAAAATGTGAATTTCACACAATAAAAAAATTGTTTTTTTGACAAGGCCATGTATTAATCATACAACCGTCATTGTATGATTAATATAAATATGCCTGTTACTATGTTTAAGTTGTATACATCCGTAATATTTGCAGAAAAAATGTGAGTATCACGCATAAAAATATTGTTTTCTTGATAAGGCCAGGTATTAATCATACAACCTCCGTCTATATAAATTTATTTTTACCTTTAGTTGCAGTTATCTGCAAAAATTTACGAAAAAAATGTGAATTTTAAACCAAAAAAAAAGTTGTTTTCTTAGCAAGGGCAAGGCCAGGTATTAATCATACAACCTCCCGTCTATATAAATTCGCTTTTTACTAAGTTTTAGTTGTGAATATCTGTAAAATTTAGTAAAAAAACGAGTACAGTTCCCAATAAAGCAAATTTTTCGGGTATAATTTTTTTTTATTATTATTTTGGAAGTTCATAAAACAAAGGACAACGGAAAGCTCAAAAAAAAAATACCGGAAGAAAAGAAAAAAATTCGATTATAGTGTTTTTTTCCTGCTTCCTTCTAGTTGAAAGAGCTAATATTTTTATAGAAGAAAAAAATTCCTATAAGCGTTGGTGAAGCATTGCAAAAAAAGGGAAAAAAAACTAAATCAATCTAAAAACTCAAAGTCATTATTTAAATATAGGAAAACTATAAAACACAGAAGGGTAAACGGTTTGAACTCGAATCGCCTTTGAGCAAAAGGACGTTCATGCCAAGAATACATAACCTAACATAATATATTCAAATGGAAAACTGCTTACGAAAAATAAATCGAAACAAAATTTTAAACTGCATTTAGAATAAAACTGTGCAGAAAAATAATAACACATGAAATTTGAAGAGAAAAAAACCTTTCTAAAGTAAGCAGAGTTTTATATAAACAAAAAACTTAACCTCACAAAATGTTCTTTCCGACAAAATTGCAATATAAAAAAAGAAAAAAATTGTGATAATCAAAAATTAATTTCACTTTCAAACTAAAATTTTTCAACTCAAAGGATTATTAACAGTCCACAGAAACGTTGAACGCTGAAAATTATGCAATCATAAATCGATCCGTAAAATAGTTGAACAGGTCGGGGCTCGCCTGATTACGCAAAAAATTATGCAAATGGTTTGTGGCAGAAAAAAGAACAGAGAGAAAATCATCAATGGCAAAAAGGTTAGCGCACAAGCACAGAAATTATAAAAACAGGAACAAAGAAAAATATAATAAAGCCAAATACCATAAAAGAGAGTGAAAGGAAAAAGTTTTTTCAAAAGGACGAAAAATAAAAGGATCAAATTAGATGGGAAATACGTTTTGTTGACGTCAGTTTCGACTGTGCATTTGCTAAACAAAATCAGAAATTTTGCCATAAAAAAACCCCGAATTCTACCATAATTCGTGGTGTTGCCATGACGATTGGGATTCCTCTTTTTTATGGCTTGTCTGTGTTCACTTATTTTTTTTTTCAACGAAATTTTACTTTAATGTTTTTTACTTCTCTTTTTAAGAATGAATATTTTTTTCAATGCTTTCCTTTCTGTTCTATCGCAAAATCACGGCAATTTTTATGGGCTCCATTTTGGAAGTCCCTAAAATCCTGATTGTAGATATTTTCGTAATTATTTTTTTGTTGGTTTTTGTTTTGGCGGATAGGTTTTTTTTTTTTGAAAAGTTTCTGTGACTAGAACCAGATGTCATTTTGTAGCGCCATGACTATGAGGTCATTTGGTAACTCCGTGATTCGTGTGCTTTTGCATTACCAGATTTCTTCAAAAAATTGGTCTCTAGTTAACTGAAGGAAAAAGTCAGATATTATTAAAGCATACAAGATTCTTTTAGCAAATTTAATGGGGGATTTGGGAAGAGTTTGCTTGAGTCTAGGGAGCCCGACAATGGAAGGTGTTCTGTCCAAAAAAAAAGGCAGTAATTTAAAATATGGAGAATGGTGAGTTTAATGTTACGGAAATTGCATGAAAAATGAGTTTGATTCTCTAAGAGGTAGTCAGGCGTAAGTGCGGTATAACCAATCCGGATTCTGAGAAGTTTTCTCGCCCAGAATTTTGTAGTGGGGATTGACGTTTGGTTGTTTGGCCAATGTGTGAGAGGAAATCTCATCTTCGTTTGTCCTTTGCATGGTTAATGATTTTTTAAACAAGCTGCGAAAGGTCGGGTTTTAGTGAGCATAGGAGGATGAAGAGCCTTCCCCCACCAAACTATCAGCCCATTCAGAACCCAGGAATCGAGATTGTGACGAATCACATTGAGCAGACGATTATTTGATTCTCAACTGCTGTCTTAATTGGCCACAAGTTGCATGGGGAAAATCCCACTGATTTTCCGGGTTATTGCCAGAAGTACTAGGAAAAATCAGTGTTTGCCTTACTGTGCCTGCAGCTAAGTGACCTAGACACGTTCAACTTCTCTCCTAGTTGCGGCTTCCAGTCTGGATGCAAGAGGAAGAACTGAAATTCGAGAGGAACAATGGGTAGAGATCTCTTCGTTGCTTAGATACTAATAGGGAAATGGACGATGACAGATGTCTTTTAAATTAGGTTGTGGAAGAGATTTTTATCGAAGATTGCAAAGGGGATGTTTGGAAGACCAAATGTTTTTATAAATGAGGTTATTCCGGTATGTGTGAAAGACAGCGTTCTGACCAATTTCAATAAGAATAGAGTCCACCCGGTAAATCCGGCGAGCCCAACTGGCTAGAGTCGAATACAGCGGTTTTCTATTGTTCCGACTTGCCTTTGCTTTGTTACGTGCATTCTGACGCATCAATTAGATCGTAAGCTTATCTATTTGCATCACTTTGATTTGTTTGCAGATGCTTTAGTTTAATGCCATTTTTTTAATGGGATCTTTTACGGATTGTGTAATACGGAGGCTGTATGACTAAAACCTGGCCTTGACAACAAAACAACAGTTTTATGTGTAAAATTCATTTCACGCAGTCCTCTTTTAGCTCGATATGCTTAACCCAATGTTTTTCTCTCTTTTGTATTCCATCTAAAAAATAAAAAATAAAATCTCAAAGTAAGCGTTTCTTTCAACAATATTTTTCCGCCGAGCCATTTTTTCATATAAGAAAATGAGTAATAATCGCTGAAGGAGAGAGGGGGGGGGGGGTGATAAATATGACGAATGTAGTGGATTCGGTAACAATTTATATCCTAACTTATGGAATTCTGCCATGTCGAAGACACAAGTGTGCAGCCCTTTTTTACAGAATCATTGAAACGTTCCAATAAGTTGACATAATAATCGCTCATTATAAGTGTTGACCTTTTAAAAGTAATCGTCGTGGATTATGCCGCGTGCATCCCAAAACACGGTGGCTATGATTTTGTTTGGTCAATAAAGTCATCTTGGCCTTCTTTGACGCTGATTAGCCACGAAAAACCCACTGTTCAGGCTGCTTTTTGGTCGCTGGTGATCTTTCATGATTTCACATTTTGCCAGCAGTTATGAATTGATGTTAAAAATTATTCCGGTTGCGCTTTTAACATCACCAAACATTCTTTTGAAATTGCCATATGTGCGTGTTTAGGTCAAATGTCACCAATAGCGGCACGCATCTTCCGAATAGCTTTTTTCATATCGACAGTCTCAGCATATCTCACGTACTTTCATCCTCCGATCATTTATCATCAGATAAATGCTTATACGACCATTTTTAAATTGAGCTATCCAATATTTTATGGTCGATTACGAAGGTTCAGAGTCCCTATAAACTTCTCTGAGTTCCCCTTTTAATTCATCATTCGTGGTCTTTTTCAAAAACAAATATTTCATCACTGGTCGATATTCTATTTTATTCCATAATTGCAAAATCACAAAAGTTGTTCACTTTAAATGGCTGTAAATCGCTATATAAATAATACAACTGCTTAAAAATTTGACAGAATTCCTGTAAAAGGATACGTTTAAGAAAAAAATTATTGTTTTCATAGTAACAACAGAATCTTTTTCCGAGGCCAGGTATTTATCATACAACCCTCGCTCTCATCGCTTAAATTCGAATTGTTAGAATTTATCTATATTGGTCTGCTAAAATATCAATTCCAAGATTCACTTGTCAGGTTTTTTAATTACTTAAAAAAGATCTTATCATGAATCCCATCCTAATTACTTATTCTCCAATTAAAGAAAGATGTCCAATATATTTAATATTTTCTACTCTATCATGACTTTTGCTATTTAAAAACAGTTTTCTTTTCACTTTTCTTTTGTCTGCTATTCTGCAGTTCTTATGTAAATTTATATTAAGTCACGTAGACCTCAACTAGAATTACATACACACACACACAATGTTAAGACTTTATTCTTGCTAGACTGGACACCATACTTCTCTGACCATCGTTTATGTTCTTCACGTCTTATCCAATCTTTTACTACAATAATCTACCATCAATCCGGTAACAACTATGCATGCACATTCTGAATAGCTGACCAGAATATTAAATGTCTCACTATGAAAAGAAGTTAATGCCGTCTAAATAAATACGAAAGTGCTTTCAACTTTCATTTAGTTTTGCTGTTTGTTCGGCTATTTCAGACGACATTAAAGTCTGTCCACACCTATTCACATTTACTGCAAAGTTTATTTAAGTCACTCTTTGCTCTGTATTTCTTTTTTTTCTTTTTTTTTCGCTGGTCTATTTGCTTTCACAAAACTTCTTTTGAAATTTTTCTCTAAACATAAATACGAACATAAATAATTACAGCATAAAACTTTTGAAAAAATTCTTTTTTACCAAATAAAAAAATGGCAATAATGCAAGGATGCAACCACTTATAAAAGCTTCAACGATAGTTGCTTCTCCATTATTCATTTTCTGTTTCTTGTTACTCATTTCCTTTTCTCAAAATCAAAAATTAATTATCCCAAAGTTGGTAGAAAAAACGTCTTGTCCTTTTCTTTTGCATAATAGAACAAACAGAATTTTCTAAAAGCAGGCAATTATATTTTGTATTTAAATTGTTTCATTTCAGAAGAAATAATTTTAATTGCATAGTTTTTGGAGTCAATTTGATATTTTTTGGAATCAATTTATTTTTTTTAACTCTACAATTTTCTAATCCTACAAATTTATCAACTCTTAAATTTAGGTTGTCATTAAAGTTTGATGAACGTTATTTTTGGTATGTTAAAAATACGGTCAGCTATTAGTGAGGGGCTTTTCAATAGGTGCATTTTACTACACCGGTCCAAATGACAGCGCTGTTCATTCTTATACGTTTATGTTTTGTTTTAGCAACAATTTAATCATGGAGAGCTACACGATTCAATAATGCGTCGAGATAGTTGAAATTGATTGTAAAATTTATGATCTGTTCCAGAGACGCCCCATTAGCTGCATGGAATTTAAGATACTACAGCGAGTACAATTCAACGTATAATCAGGAAATTCGAGGAAACCAGTTTAGTTGCCAATCGGCTTGTGCCTGTGCGTCAGCGAAATGCTTAGCCGAACGAACATATAGCGGCAAAAAGACGATAACCTTTCAATTCTGCGTCGTTTAGAAAGAATTGGGCTCTTCTGCGACTTTGACGTGGCAAATATTTTGAAAAAACTTGGATCTACATCCATAAAAGATTCAATTAATTTAAGAACTGAAGCCAAAAGTCCATGCGAACTGTCAAAATTTCGCTGACTGGACTATGCTGACTGGATCCGTTGCTAACTGGACTATTTGCTGACCAGGTTTTTTTGCTGACTGGATCCTTCGCTGACTGGACCTTTTGCTAACTTGATTCGTTGCTAACTGGACCTTTTGATGACTGAACCCTGTGGTGACTGAACCCTGTGGTGACTGAACCCTTTACTGACTGGATCCCTTGCTGACTGAACCCTGTGGTGACTAAATTCTTTGCTGACTGGACACTTTGCTGACTGAATCCTTTGCTGACTGGATTCTTTGCTGACTGGACCTTTTGATGACGAAATCCTTAGCTGACTGGACACTTTGCTGACTGGACCCATTGCTGACTGGACCATTTACTGACTGGATCCGTTGCTAATTGGAACCTTTGCTGACGGACCATTTGCTGACTGGATTCTTTGCCGACTGAATTCTTTGCTGACTGTACCTTTGCTGCTGAACCCTTTGCTGACTAGACCGTTTGCTGACTAGACCGTTTGCTGACTGGACCCTTTGCTGACTGGACCCTTTGCTGATTGGATCCGTTGCTAATTGGACGTTTGCTGACTGGATCCTCGGCTGACTGGATACTTTGCTGACTGGACCCTATGCTGACTGGATCCGTTGTTAATTGGACCCTTTGCTGATGGGATCCTTTGCTGACTCGACCATTTGCTGCCGGGATTTTTTACTGATTGGATTCTTTGCTGACTGGACGCTTTGTTGACTGACCCATTTGCTAACTTGATTCTTTGCTGACTGGATCTGACTGGACCCTTTGCTGAATGAATCCTTTGCTGACTGGACCCTTTGCTGACTGGACATTTTGCTAACTTGATTCTTTGCTGACTGGAGCCTTTGCTGATAGAACCCTTTGCTGATTGGACCTTTTGCTGTCCGATCTGCGACGAAAAGTATTCACAACAATTCCAGGAACTTGAATCACGAAAAAGCTTACTGTTTGGTGTGAATTTTCCTCGAGAGGCACCATTAGATCGTACTGCTTTCGAAATCAGGGTGGAGCGACGGTAATTGTCAATGGCGGGGAGATAATTTGAGCGATATGAATTTGGACAATAACTGCTTCGAAAAGGACCGTGCAAATTGCCACACAATAGTTGAAACAAGGAACTTATTTCAGACAAACTTTCCACGTGGCGCTATTTCGCCACATGCTCATGTCAACTGACCGCCACGGACATGCTTTTCAACCCTGTTTATTCCGAACTCATCCAAAATTGGACATTTCGGATCACCTCCTGCAAACACAGCCGTGGACGTCTCAAGCATCCCTAAAAGAAAACCCAATATTTCTTGACCTATCCTGTTTTCTCAAAACGTTGCAATCTTTTATCAGCAATTTTAGCATGACTCGAATAAAAGCTGAATTTAAATTGGTGATGATATCTACAACCCATAAAAACTATGATTTCCCCTTTTTGATGATTAAATAATACCGAAAAATGACTTGAATTTAATGATTGTACCACGAACGCATGGTTTTTTCGGTTAAATCACTTATTAATTGGATATATTTTCGACATGAACATGAACATAAAACATGGACTCTGTTCACGTTCACCGCAAGAGAAAACAACGTCCTCTGAAATCCCATCTGTGCGGTGAAGAACTGATAAATATTATGTAATTTTGTTGTATATCAGAATATGCACAATGACGTAGGATAGAACGGAACATGAAACGATAACCAAATACGTATCATACACAACATATAAAAACGAGAAGAAATGGACATGCCCAGAATATAAAGCCCGAAAATATTTGCGACTAAACTAATTTACGTAAAGTGCTTCGTCGAGACTGTGAAGAAAGCTTTATTACCAAAATTGTGGGTGGACGGATGATACTGCGGAGAGTTAGGTTAAGTGGGCCACAATAGGTAGTGCGTGTCATTTTATTGTCACAGACATTCAGTATTTTTATGTTCTTGCATTGAATCGATGACGACAAGATAAAACTCAAAAATTTTGTATTTTTCTCATATGAGTACGTACACGTTTTTAAAGTTTTCTTGTTTACGAATTACAATAATTAAAAATTAGCAGAACTTGCTATAACTGACCTCAAATTTATGTAAGCAATTTCAAAAGGTCAAGTATCAAAATAAAGGGACTATCAAGTATTTACCACATTTTACTACCAGTTGCGAATTTTACCATAAATTGCGAATCTTTATCACGCGCTGCTATGAATTACCGTAAACTATCACGGTTTACCATAAAAAAAGTGCAAGATACCATATCTAATCACATTTTGCCATAAAATACCATAAAATACTATAAATTAAGACATGTCAGTATTGGTTCCCTTTAAAATCATAAATTTTCATACATTTTTCTGAATAACCACGTGTTTACTATAATTTCCCATAAAATAATAAATTATAATTATTCTCACTAGTAACTACATGTTCCCAAGTTTTGCCATAAAGTTCCACAAGTTAGGATAAAACATATCAAATTTATGATAATTCTCAATAAATATAAATAACCGCAATAGTTTGTTGTCCAATAGCACAAGTTACTATAAATTATAAAGTTACCATAAATTCTATAAGTAACTACGAGAAACAATGGTTGGCTACAAAACACTACAATTTTCGATGAATTGGCACAATTTGCCATAAATTGACGTAAGTGTAATAATGGTTTGCTATAAAATATCACAAGTTGCCATAATTTAGCATAAATTGACATAAATTAGCAGAAATTGCCATAAATTTCGATTAGTAACAACAAAGGTTTGCTATAAAATACCACAAGTTGCCATAAATTTCTATAAGTAACCAATTTCTATATATTGTTTGCTATAACAAATCACAATTTACCATGAATTGGCACAATTTGCCATGAATTGCCGTAAGTTGCAACGTGTCACAATGGTTTACTATAAAATACCACAAGTTGCCATAAATTTCTATAAGTAACCAAGCGTTAAAATGGTTTTCTATAAAACAGTACAATTTACCATCAATTGGCATAATTTGCCATGAATTGGCATAATTTGCCATAAATTCCCGTAAGTTACAACGTGTAACACTAGTTATGCTATAAAATATCACAAATTCCCATAATTTAGCAAAAATTGCCAAAAATTTCGATTAGTAACAATGTGTAACACCGGTTTGCTATAAAATTTCACAACGTGCCATAAATTCCCGTAAGTTACAACGCATAACAATGATTAGCTATAAAATACCACAAGTTGGCATAAATTTCTATATGTAAGTAACAACGTATTAACATGGTTTATTATAACATAACGAGTTACCATAAATTATCAATTATTTCCACAAGCTATAAAAAGTTACCATAAAATTTCATAATTTCGCATAAATCAACAAATAAAATATCATAAAAAAGCTAAAAAATTCCATAACTTGCTATGTGGTGAATTTTGGTTTCTCCTCAAAATACGGCAAGAAACCATAAACTACTACAATTTACCATAAATTTTTAAGTTTGAAAAATTCAAAGAACAAAAAATAACTAAAGGCAATTAAAATAATTTTTGGTAACAGTCGAAAAAGGAGTGGTCGTAATTTTTGCATTTATTTCTAAGATAATCTATTGTAAACAGAAATTATTTAAATCATAATAATGGAAGGATATCTAAACAATGATTAAAAGTCTGCATATATATAAAAAAAAATGTGGAAAGGATAAATACGTTGGTGTAGGAGTACTTATACACAAAACGGACACGATGTAAAAGCACGAATGTTCGGGCATAAAAGGTCTTTGACCTAGTAAAATAGTGGTTAGATGGCATGGAGCACTTTATCGGTCATGTTTTTTTCTTCCAGACAATCCACCATGAAGGACTTATCTATCACCTCCCAACTGAAATGTTATTGAACACTCAAAGTTGGCTTATTCGCAACACATTCTCATGGCGATTAGTTCGGGTCTAATTTCTCTATCGTTTCCAACGCGAACTTCGAAATTTATCATAAGCCAGTATCTCGTTTGTCAGACGTAACATAGCCTCGTTCGGGTAATATTGACAGACAAAAGTGAACGTGATGATTATGGCGAGTTGATGATGATGGATTCCTTTTTCTCTGTAAGTCATTGACAGGTCGGTAAGCTTGTCATTGAATGGACGAGACGCGTGTTTTTCATAGGAAAAAAATGTTAAAGAAAGAAATAAAGAAAAAGAAAAACCCATTTTCCACCCCGCCACCCTTTTCACCTAAAGCTCCACCAACTACTGCCAAAGCATTCTATCGACCCTGCATTAAACTGTTTAAAGGTTTCTTTCAACTTTTATGTAAACATTTTTGAGTAAAACTGCGACACAGCATTTATTTATACAGAACTTATCGATTAGTTTTTTGATTCTTTCGTTTTAGTGAAAGAATATTATTTTAAATTTTACCAAAAATTACTGAAAATAGTAAAAAAAAAATTCGTTAAATAAAAAACAAAATGACACTAATGGGTGTTCTGTTTTTAAGAAGTTTAAAATTTTTAATATTTTTCATAAAAATGGTCCTTGAAGAAACTCATCCGATGGGCTCCATTTTTTAGAGCGTTTCTGAGTAAATCTGACCGACTCCCTGTTTTCAACTCGCCTAATTTTGGCTTCCAAGGCATCTATAGCTCTTGGTCTCTGAGCATACATCAAAAACTGCACAAATCGACACAAGAAATAATCAAGCGATGCTAAATCAAACGATCTTGGATGTCAATTGACAGGTTTTGAAATTGCGTTGTTGCCAAATTGCGCCTGGGTCTATTTATGCCAAATGATTAATCATGACCTGGTAACGCTGTCCACTGACCCTAATGTTTAGGCCTCTAAAATTTCGAATCAAGAGTTATACCAACTATATTGCTGATATCCACGACGCACTCAACAGTCTATTTTTGTGACTAAAATGGTACATCCATTTTTTTTTAGATTTGTCTTACTCCAACAGCGACATTTCTGCTTACCAACAAAAACCATTAGGACAAAAATTACCCACTAGGTAGGAGTCTTTAACTCTCAAACCTGAAGGTTTATTTACAAAGTAAATTTCAAAGTGTGACTCTATTCATAATCAAATTGCAAACTATACTGAGTAAAAATCATGAACAAACTTTGACAGATGACAGCTGGTTTGAGTGTTAATCCTATTCAAAATGGCAGCTGACATTTATTTGAAATTATTTTTATTCTGTCGAAAGCTATTCATCAACTACTATAACACACATCTAAATGGATATTTTTGTTGAGAAAAAATCCACGTGTTGCTTATAAGTGACACGTGGTCTTAACCATTAAACTTGTTTTTAAGGAAATTCTTTTATTAAATTTTTTTCGGGTCTAAACGTGCTCTTTCTATTTTTCTGTCAGAACGAAGGTATCCTTCTCCTTTTAAGACTTCCTTTCAATTGTTTGATGCAACAAATTTACGTCGCCAATAATTGACGTTTAAAAAATGCTCTACAAAGGAAAAAAGTAGAATAATTCCAAAGAAAAAAAACTCCATTATAGAGAATCAAGGAAAAATAGATTTAAATGGAAATATTTCGCGTTTGACCCCTCGTCGTGACCTTTATTATCGACCAGAAAGTATATATGGCATTTGTTTTCTTTTCCACAAACTAAAAATGGAAACATAAAAAAATCATAAAATCTGAAAATATGGCAATATTGTTGGAAAAAGTCCTGTCTTTGTTGTTGGATGTTAAATCAAAAACGATACCGGCTACCCTTATATATATAAAAAAAAGAGAGAAGAAAAAACACACGACACTACTTAGCCTTCCTGAAGCCAACTATCGACCCAACCAACACATCTGCTTCTATTTTGAATTTTTATTTTTATTATCCTTTTGTATACACAATGTCCTTCTGATGGTGACTTGTACTATCGACTACAAGTGTGGG
Source organism: Atherix ibis (assembly GCA_958298945.1). NCBI lineage: Eukaryota > Metazoa > Arthropoda > Insecta > Diptera > Athericidae > Atherix > Atherix ibis. The sequence continues at coordinate 117,806,888 of OY282605.1, read as the reverse complement.
ATTTATGCTTGTTAATAAACAGTTTAGAAAATTGGATTATTTTTAAGCATATTCGAATTTAAAGCAGTTTCGATGCGATAAAAATTACATTAAATAACAAGTTATCTACAATAATTTCGTGGTACGAAAAGTAAAGCCCCCTGTCATTTGACAGCTGTCAAGTATTATTGTCATCTGATGCGGCACTTATTTAGGTTAATGTTTGCCATTTTACATTTTAACCAACAAACAAGGTGAAAAAAATTATAAAAACAACTTTCGACAAAAGTGATAATTCTGCACTATCCACATTTCGCGCTTGAAGAAAAAATTACGGTCGTCAATGTTAACGTAGTTAAACAATTATGCTCGTGGCGGCCATTTAAATATTTCATCCATAATGGCAAGGTCCAAAAAATATAATAAAATTGAAATCTTAATTTTAAATTTCGCTTTGAGGAGTACAAATTGGATAGACTTGCGAAAGGATACCTGATAACCTATCATGAATAGCATCGCTTTTTATGCAACGCGTGGTCCAGATTATTTAAATTGCGTTTTTCCTTGAAATTGTACTTTTACAAGCTGTTTTTTTTGTAATTTAAGAAGCACAAATTGGATAATCCTGTAATATTTTCATATTAACTCTGTTATGAATAATATTTAAAATGCTCGAACTTCAGCAATTAATAAAAAGCTCAAAACTTCAGCCATCATTTAAACATCTCAGCCAGTCAGTTTATTAGCCTTTTTAAAGTAAAAATCCATTTTCGAATAAGCTTTTGCTATAGTCTCGTGAATTCTTTGTTCAAATTAATTGCTCATAAGCGAGCAAATTTATTTATGTCCACAATCAAATATTTTATAATATTTTATTTAACTTCGAATAAAAATGCTTACTAATTTATTTAAGAAAAAAAAATTTTCAGTACAATTCTGTTTTTGCTCGATTATGAGCAAGTATCCACACAATTTTTTTTGTACCTTTTTTTGGAATTTAAACTTTACTTAAGCTTTAATATAGACAATAGCGTATGAAATTTTCAATTCTACCTAAGAAATCTCAGCTAAGAGCATTTTCACCAATAAATTTAATATCTGTTCAGCCAGACAATCATTTTTGTATAAAAAAGCACATGATATCAACCTCTTTTGTAAGTTCCGAATAAAATTTTATTAGTCTTGTTAATTTTTTGTTCAAGTTATTGCTCATAAGCGAGCAACCTTAATTATATCCAGTATCAAATATTTTATATTATTTTATTTTACTTCGAATAAAAAGGTTTACTTCATTTATTTAAGAAAAAAAATGTCAGTTAAATTTTCTTTTTGCGCGATTGTGAGCAAGTATCGATACAATTTTTTTGTACCTTTTTTTGGAATTTAAACTTTACTAAACCTTTTTCTTTATTTTCAATTCTACCTAAGAATGCTCAGCGTTTTCACAAATAATTTTAATATCTACTCAGCCTGCCATATTTGTATAAAAACATGATATCAGCATCTGTTCTACAATCAAATATTTTTTTTGCTTTATTTAATTGCAAATATAAATTTTTACACTTAATTTTAATTTAAAAAAAAACCTTTTCAGTATAGCGCTGTTCTTGCTCAATTGTGAGCAAATACAAACATTAATTTTTTTTCGTACGCTTTTTTTGACATTTAAACTTTATTGAAACTTTACTTAAACAATAAGCAAATAAAATTTTCTTAATTTTCAATTCTACTTAAGACTGCTCAGATATAAACATTTTGAGCAATAATTTCAATATCTGCTAAACCAAACGCACACGATATCATCCTCTTCTGCAAGTAAAAATCCATTATCGCAGAAGCTTTTCTGCAAGTAACAATCCATTATCGCAGCTTTTGTTGCATTTATACTTTGTTAAAACTTTACTTAAGACAATAGCAGCCAAAAGTTTCTTAGATTTCAATTCTATCTAAGATTGCTCAACTAGAAGCATTTTCAGCAATAATTTTAATATATGCTCAGCCAGGAAATCAATTTTGTATAAAAAAGCAGACGATATCACCCTCATTTGTAAGTAAAAATTCATTTTCGCATAAGCTTTTGTTATAGTCCCGTCAATTCTTTTCTCAAATTATTGCTCACAGGTGAGCAAATTTCTTTATTTCTACAACAAAATATTTATTTTTATAACTGCATATACAAATTTTTACACTTAAATTTAATTAGAAAAAAAAACCTTTTCAGTATAGCGTTGTTTTTGTTCGATTGTGAGCAAGTACAAACACTAATTTTTTTTCTTACGTTTTTTTTTGGCATTTAAACTTTATTGAAAATTTATTAGAGACTTTAGCCTCTTAAATTTTATAAATTTTCAATTTCACTAAGATTGCTCAGCCAAAAGCATTATTAGATTTTTTTAAAATATAAAAACTGTTAAAAAAATTAAAATACACAAAAAAATCCTGTTGTAATTTTCTAAAAAGGATTAAGGAATGGATCAAAATACAAACACTGTAAATAATATTGTACCAAAATTTAATTGATTTCTTAAATGCTAAAAATTTTCCAAGTAGATTAAAAGAATCAAATTTGACGGAAGCATTCTTAAAATGACATAAAAATATGCAAAAAAAAAAACCAAACAGTAAGTAAATTTTCGAAAATTAAAATTAAATGAAATTGATTTCGTTTCAGATTTGGAAAATTTGGTAGTCGCAAAACAAATAGGAAGGAGCAATTTGTTTTTGTTGTTGCATCAAATATTTAAAATTTTTATCATTTCCAGAAGGTGTCAAAAATTACGCTCTTCCTAATGCTGAATGAAAGTAAAACTTTTCTAAACGATGTGAATACAAACCGTACAGGACGTTCAAGGAATATTCGCTGAATAGGGAAAAAATTGCGAAAATTTTACTTATTCAAATTTTAAATCCACTAAAGGCAAAATTAATATAGACAGAAACAGACAGTAAAATGAGGAAAATTGCTCAGAACAGTTCCTATGCTATCGAATCTGTCATATTAGCCTGAAGCTTTCAAAAGTTCTGTACTTTGGAATAGGTTCACTCTCTGATAGCAGGAGATAATAGGATAAAAAGGAATAAGTGGAACACGGAGGGAGGAAGGAAGATGGTTTCATTTTGAACTTAACATGAACTCGAAGGACCTGCTTTGCCTACTTTTAATAATGGCACATACTGCGATTAGGGGATGATGCTCTGGCAGGAAGTAGGCATGAATCGGTTTTTGCACTCTAAGAAAAATTGTGTACGCACATACATTATGGAATATATTCTGTCGGCTGAGAGGATTGGGAGGGGTCTGTGGCAACTCTCAGTTAGTATGCTTCTTTGTTGTACTTTGGTGAAGAGCAGGCAAACAGGATGCATGCATGACTTTATGCGAAAAATGGCTCATTGCTCGATTTTGAAACATTGATGTTCTGGTTATCTGGCGGTTTGTGAATCCGGAGGCAAACAGCAACTCAGCAAATAAAAACAAAAGTACCGGATAAGGAGAAAATCATGTAGGAGTGTTCGAAAACCTAAAGAACAAGCCGATAAAACGAAGGAAAATTATTAGAGGAGAAGGTTGAGAATACCACACAATAGCCCCAATAGTCATCCCATGTCCCACAGTCCCAATAAATTTACCAACTCATATATCCGTTCTTGTTAATATCTTAGTTCACATTTTACGTAAAAAAAAAATGCCATTCATTCAAAAACTTTAAGTTTCCTTTTCTCTGTGCGAAGGAATCCATTCTCAACCGGGAATAGACCCCCTACCCCCCCCCCCCCCGCCCCCCCAACGGGGAATGACTGACAAAACTTGATCATTTCAACAACAACAACAAAAGAGAAAGGAAAATTATTAAAAATTCCAAATGGGAAAAATTCTTATAATAAAAAAGTTGTAGTCAAAACAGAGACGTTTTGTGTTGAACGTTGCAGCAGCATATTGTGTGTGCGTTTGAGGGAAGGCGTAAGATAAGATATGACAGCAGACACATTGAAATGAGGGAATTCAGATAAAATGTTAGAAAAAAAAGGACATAATCAAACTGGCAATATTTTCACGAAGAGAACCAAATAAGAATCACCTACATTCACTCAAAAGTGGAATATTGTAAAAGAGAAGGAACAGCACAAAACATACGCTAATACCTGAAAAAATGATCATATCATCAAGCGTATATTAGAATTTCGGTGTGTTAAATTAATTTCATAATGTCATCAATGGCAAGAATAAAAAATAAAGTGGCTCTGAGATGACTACCCTGTGGAACTTCTAAAAGAGCTTTAAAGCTCCCTGAGATGGACTTGCACAAGTATTCATAGCTTTTTTTTATTATGTTTAAACATATTTCTTTGTCAGAATACAAAAAAACTATGATCGACATTGGTTAAATGAGAAAAACGCACGTGTCACATATATGCAACACGTGGTCTGGATTATTTAAATTAGCTTTTGTCTTGAAATTGATCTTCTAAATTACAGAAAATAATAACCAAAATATATCAATAACCTGTGGAATACCTGAGCGACCTTTAATGCTCTAAAGAGATGAACTTGCGGAGGGAGACCTGATAAGCTATAAAGATTAGGCTATAAAGTTTTTTTTGTTATAAGTAAAAATATTTCTTTGCCAGAATACTAAAACCCGTGATCCACAATCGTTAAATTCGAAAAATTCACGTGTCACATATATGCAACACGTGGTCTTGATAATTTAAACTGACTTTTCTTTGAAATTGAACATTTAAAGTACATAAAACATTAACTAAAATATATTATACTTAAATAACCTATGGAATACCTGAGCGAGCTTTATTGCTCCAAAGAAATGGAGTTGGGGAAGGATACCTTATAAGCTATAAAGATTAAAACCAGTTTTTTTTCTATGTTTAAAAAATATTTCTTTGTCAGAATACAGAAAATTGTGATCCGCAATCGTTGAATGAGAAAAATTCGCATGTCACATATATGCAACACGTGGTCTCGATTATTTAAATTGACTTTTCTTTGGAATTGCACTTTTAAAGTATAAAAAATATTAACTAAAATACTTTAATAACATTAATTAAATATATTAATAACAGTGGAACATCTAAAAGAGCTTAAATGGTCCTTGAGACGGACTTGGGGAAGGATACCGAACAGTAATCATGATTATCATCGCTTTTTTTTGTTATGTTTAAAAAATTTCTTTGTTAGAATACTAAAATCCATGATCCACACTGGTTAAATGAGAAAAAATTCACGTGTCACATATATGCAACACGTGGTCTGGATTATTTAATTTGACTTTTTCTTAAAATTGAACTTTTAAAATATACCAAATATTAACTAAAATACATTCATAATATTAATTAAGTATATTAATAATAGTGGAACACCTAAAAGAGGTCCTTGAGATGGACTTGGGAAAGGATACCTGATAAGCTACAAAGATTTAACCCGTTTTTTAATTATATTTAAAAATATTTCTTTGTCAGAAAATATTAAAAACTATGATCCACACTGGTTAAATAAGAAAAAAATCACGTGTCACATATATGCAACACGTGGTCTAGATTATTTAAATTAACTTTTTCTCAAAATTGAACTTTTAAAATATAACAAATATTAACTAAAATATATTAATAACCTGTGGAACACCTAAAAGGGCTTAAATGGTCTTTGAGACGGACTTGGGGAAGGATACCGAACAGTAATCATATTATCATCGCTTTTTTTTGTTATGAGTAAAAATATTGCTTTGTCAGAAAACTAAAACCCTTGATTCACAATCGTTAAATAAGAAAAAATTCAAGTGTCACATATATGTAACACGTGGTCTGGATTATTTAAATTGACTTTTTCTCAAAATTCAAACTTAACCAAAAAACCGAATATATTTTAATTATTATTTTGTGTACTTTAGAATATCAATTTCATAAAAAAAAATCAATTTAAATACTTTAGACCACGTGTTGCATATATGTGACACGTGCATTTTTTTGTATTTACCAAGTGTTTATCATAGTTTTTAATATTCTAACAAAGAAATATTTTTTAAATATAATAAAAGAAAGCGAGATGTTTAGGTATAATTTTGCAAGTCCATATCAGTAAAATATTAACTAAGATATAATTGATCTGTGAAATACCTGAACTTCGAAATTTACTAGAGTTAATGTACATTGAGATAAGAAAAAAATACGTGTAAGTCTAAGTTTTTATAACAAATTCAAGATAAATCCCAGAAATGAATTGAATTCATTTTGACAACAGATGGCGTTAAAAAAACCAAAGCTTTTGTTTTTTTTTGTTATATAGAAAAAGATAGCATTCAGAAGATAATTCTTTTTAAACCCGTTGATGACGTATTTGCACTCGTAATCTTATTTAAAATATTCAATTTAATGATAATTTACTCTTGATTAAGAGATAAGAAATGAGAATAAATTGAGATATGCAAACCTGGAGGATCCCAATCGGAACAGAAGAATACAATTTCGCGTTTTATTTACACTTTCATAACGTAATTCCGCGTTTGGGTCTACAAACTGAATGGAGCAGACGACTTTCAATTTCCGAATATGTTTGCATAAATATTTATCCACAAACTCTTTAATTACATGCGATGTTTTCTTTCACACTTTTTTTTCCCCTATTATTATTTTTCGATAAACACACACGCATATTTTGTCCTAAAGACTGTTTTCCGGTCGTTTGAAATTTTTATTTGCACTTTTAAAATAAAAACATTTTTCAGTGTGAGAAGAAGTAATTATTTTTATAAGGTCTTTTGCTAAAAATTGAAGCCAAAAAAAAACCTAACCAAACGCAAAAATTGCTTCTGAATTAATTTCTAATATTTTTTGTTGTTGTTGGATTTCGTTTATTATTTTCGAAGAAAAGAAAAAATCGATTTGTGAGTAAATTTTCGATATTTTGTATTAAATCAATTTTCGTTGCGTCACATAATAGCCGAGGAAGTGTATTATTTATTACCTTAGAACCGGAATTGGTTAAATGAGAATATTTCGTGTCGACAGTGGTGACATGTCTTGTAACAGTACTGATATTATTATAGAATAAAGGAGGTGAAACTAATCGAAAGGGTGTGGCGAGAAAAACAAAAGTTAATTGAATCATCACTCAACTAGATCAGATGGAAGATGCTAAAGATGAAAAATTGAGGCAACATTTCCAGAAACAACTTGGTTAGGAGAGAAAATATGATACGAAAAATGGAAAAACTTAGAAAAAATAGCCAATATTTTACTTGTACTATAGCCCACCGACCAATCGATTATTACAGGTACACGGAATAAGCATATTACCAAAAATATGACTAACAAATGAGTAATCCAAAATATTGTTTGCTTCGCCGATTCAAGTGTACTTTTCACATTTTCTTACGTAACATTTTATGCAAGTAAACGCTCACTCACTGGCAAGCTAGAATTAGAAGAGTTTTTCTTCACCTCCCCCACGGCCCTCTTAATAATTTTTTTTCCCTGTGTCAAAATTAAAAAAAAAACTCTAAAAAATAATTCACATATAAATACGAAGAAGTACAAGACAGCACCTAATTTTTTAGGACCTATCATTATATAAGTTAGAACTCGTGAACTGCACTCTATTTAGGACCTCTTGACATGCACTCTATTTAGGACCTCTTGACATCCACTAAATACAAATGACATCAAGCACCTAAACAACAATGTACGATTTAAAAAAAAAAACGCACATCTTTGAAGATAGAGTCCGCAGAATTCATTTTAAATTAAGGTCTTAGGACCTCTTGACTATTCTTGAAGACTTTAAGACACTTTGACAGTCTCGAAAGCGGACTCAGAAACCCAATAATTTAGGACCTTAAGTAAAATATTGACCTGGAATCAATACCGCAAAGCTTCTTAAATACAATTTAGAACCTTAAGGCATACATTTGTACTCGGTTTATTGTCATGACTTTTCAAATACAATTTAGGACCTTTTGTCCCTAGCCGGTCTTCGATAATTGATCTCAAATGTATACGTCAGGATTAAGAAACTACAATTTAGGACCTTTAGGCATAAATTGACACTCGGTTTACTGTCATGACTTTTCAAGTATAATTTAGGACCTTTTGCCCCTAAGCCTTTTCAGTCGGCTTTGGAGAATTGACCTCAAATGTATACGTCAGGATTTAGAAACGACAATTTAGGACCTTTAGGCATAAATTGACACTCGGTTTACTGTCATGACTTTTCAAGTATAATTTAGGACCTTTTGCGCCTAGGCCTTTTCAGACAGCTTTGGAGAATTGACCTCAAATGTATATGTCAGGATTTACGAACTATAATTAAGGACCTTTAGGTTTAATACTCGGTTTATTGTCATGACATTTCAAGTACAATTTAGGACCTTTTGCCCCTAAGCCTTTTTAATAGGTTTTGGATAATTGACTTCAAATGTATATATCAGGATTTAGGAACTACAATTTAGGACCTTAAGAAGCCATTTAATGCTTGGTTAAGAAAATTATTATTTTGGGACACCCTAACCACAATTTAGGCCCTTCTAGACCTACGCACATTATGCTTTTTCAATCGCTTCAAAAAATTAACCTCGAATGGTTGCTTTAGGATCTATAAACAACAATTTAGGACCCTAGAGTACTATTTCATGCCTGGTTCAGAGAAATTTTGGCCAAAAGTCTGCCAATTTAGGACCCTAGAGCATTATTTCATGTTCGGTTTTTAGGACTCCAGAGCATTGTTTCATGCTACCAATTTGGGACCCTACAGCATTATTTCATGCTGACAAATTTAGGACCTTAGAGCATTATTTCATGCTTGGTTCAGAGAAATATTGCCTAAGGACTTCACAACTATAATTTAGGACCTTTACGCACTTAAGACACCACGCTTTCATACTCTTTTCGGAGAATTATTGCCTTAGGACCTATAAGCTACAATTAAAGACCTTAACACATCATTGACATTAACGCGTTGACGAGCATTATCTTTCATATAATTTATAAATTCACAATTAATTAAAAAATCAGTTTTAAGACCTCTACAGGAATTTAGATGTCAAATTTATACACAGTTAAGTAAGACAACTCTAAAAGGATTCGCATTATTCAAATCAGGCTTTAATGTCATGGGAATGCGTATTATTTAACGAAAAATTTACGCCTTATGTTAGTCTGGTTCTCCTAACCTTAAAAATATTTGTAATATGGCGAATTTGATTATAGTTTCATGTGAAAATCTTTAAATTCTACAATTTACAAAGCAGCAATAGTATTTATTAGGAAATATTTTCTTAAAAGAATCTTTAATTATTTTCAAGGTACTTAATTTCCTGGTTAGGACCTTAAGAAAATATTTTGAGACCTTCCTAAAAAAAATATTTTGGATGTGGTCAGAGCTCTTTTTAATACTAATTTCTGAATAAATTGAATTAATTTGGTTGATTTAATCCTGGCAATTTAGTACCTCAAAGGGTCTGAAAATAATTGGCTTATCTGACCTTAATTTACAAAAAATTCAAAATTACACCGTTTTGTTACCTCAAAGCGTGCAGCAAATTTTCAGTAAATTAATTCCAAATAGACTTTGGGACCTCTTTCCCATAGCAAAAGAAAAAATTAAATTAAAACGAATTAACTTAAGAAAATTGTTTTCCAATGGATGGGATTGACTACTGTTTTTGCAGAATGTGAAAAACAGTAGTCAATCCCACCCAATGGAACTTTTTTCTGTCATATTCCATTACTCAGCTTTATACCAAATAAATACTGAAAATTCTTTATAAATTCTCAATTTACAACATTGGCTGGAGAAACCAGGGAGTTTCTGGTTTCAATTTATTGCATCGGCGCATATGCAAGTACTCCGTAGTATGTCGTCGGTTCGTTTTTGGGTTATGATGCAGTTATGGCAATGCATTATGCAATAAATGTTTCCGATGACAAGTACTGGTACAAGAGACTGAGCAGGGGGTAAATGGGAAGGAAAATTGGGGACTGTAAAGGTATGCACCGACTATACAAAAATTATTAAACAGGATTGACTGTAGTAGGAGTGGTGGCAAGAAGATATGAGGATGGAGTGAATTAAAATTAAAGCTTAAGGGTGGAAAAGGCTAAATGAATCCCTTACAAACACACACGCTTGCTACTAATTCGCTTTTCATATTCTTCCATTTTTAAATGAAATTCGATTGAACAACATGGCGCTTATGTGACATGCACAAACAGAAAAGTTACGAATAGTTTTGGGGTTTACTATTGGACTGAGAAATCAGATATTATCACACCGGTTTTCCATGATTATAACCTCCCCTGATACTTTTGTCATTCGAAAATGTCATACTAAATTAGGTAAAACACACGAGGAGTGGTGGGGGTAACATTCTAGCAATCCGAATATTAGCGCAGTAAACTACAAGTGCCACTGTCGACCAGACATAACTAATGTGACAATGAGGCTTATTTATAGTTTTATGTATAAATTCATTTTGCATATTATCGGTAGCTGCATGCTCGCTCTCGTATTTCGTTCCAATAAACAGCAGACAAAAGTTCAGAACTTGGCAAGTTGATTGCATATTATTACTTGTATCGTATATTATGAGAAGGTTATTATTAAATAAAAATAAAAAAAACTTCATAAATAAAACTACAACAAAATCGTAGAATCCCAATACCCCCTCTCCATCCCTTCACTGGTAACATACTCATGTGGTTAATTGAATTGGTCGACGCTACTGCCGGTGCATGTTCTAAAGTTTGAAAAACTTGATCAAATTTAAATCGAGGCTATTTTTATTGTGCGGTATTAGTTAGATTTATGTACTTCGTTACTGAAATTGTTATGAAACTTTTTTATTAAATACATTATTTACTAAATAAAATGCGAGTATGTATATCCGAAAAGAAATCTCCGTATGAAAAATGTTGGAAATAAATTTTTATCATTAGTTTAGAATCTTTAAAAAATATTTCCGAAAAGGGAAAATTTCAATTGATTTTGTAAAAAGTTCTTCATTTATTTTGAAATGTTTTTTTTTTGAGTTTCAAGCTCAATAATCATTTTCAACTCCCCCTTCACCCCTCCAAAATGTCCACCAATTGTTATAAAAATGGCTGACATATCGTTTCAGATGTTTTCTGACAAAGTGTCGACCATTTTTCTAAACAAACATGGCCATAGGCAAAAAATGTTTCCCATCGCATCCGCCATCTTAGTAAAAAAAAAAAAACCTTCGGCCATTTTGTAGGAATCGCCAAGCATTGATTATAAACAAAGTTCTGTGTTCATTGTCAACCCCCCTCACCCTCCAAAATGTAATCCAATTTTTATAAAAATGGCTGACAAATCCTTTTACAAATTTTATTAAAAAGTGTCGGCCATTATTCTAATCAAGCATGGCCATAATCAAAAAATATTTGCCATTGCATCCGCCATTTTAAAGGTATTTCTAAACATTGATCATAAACGAAATATTCTGTTCATTGTAAATCCAATTTTTTTTTACCAATTTTTATGCAAATGGCTGACAAATCATTTCAGAAGTTTTGTTAAACAGTGTCGGTCATTTTTCGGTTCAACGACGACCATATTCAAAAAAAATGTCTTATCGCATCCGCCATTTTGAATAGTCAACCCCCCTTCACCCCTCCATAACGTCAACCAATTTTTATGAAAATGACTGAAGAATTTCAATATGATTTGTCGGCCATTTTTGTGCTGCCAATATTTCTGATCCGCCATTTTGGTAAATATTTCCCCATCCACCATTTTTGAAAGTATTTTCAGGCATTCATTGGCAACCACACCGTACTTTTCCAAAATTTAAAAAAAAAATTACTGATAAATAATTTCACAAATTTTAAAATAATTTTTATAAACAAGCATGGCCACATTTGAAAAATGTTTTCCTTTTCAAAAAATATTATCTATTTTCGGAGGTTTTGGAAAAATTTCCAAGCATTAAACAAAATAATTTCTTTTACGACATTTTTGTTTACTTTCCTATCTTCTTCATAATCAAATAAGAGAAGTGAACATTTTTCTAAATTTCTTGGTTCTTTCTTATCTAAAATATCCTTTTTTAGATAAAAAAAAATGAGTTTCGTTTAATGTTTTAAAAAACGTCATTGGCCTTTCTTCGGAAATTTCTACAATTAAAAGGATTTTTTTTGTTTCGAAAAATCGTTTCACAAGAAGACGGGAGTTCAAAAAAAAATTGATTTTTGCTGTTGCCCTTCTTCGAAAATTTCTACTAATTAAAAGGGCGCTTTTTTCGAAAATTCGTTTTGCAAGAAGACGGCGGGACAAAAAAAATAGTAAAAAATTGATTTTCGCTGTTGTCTTTCTTCGAAAATTGCTACTAATTAAAAGGGCATTTTTTGGTTTAGAAAAATTGTTTTTGGCGGGAGACTCCGAGTCAAAAAAATTGTAAAAACTTGATTTTCGCTGTTGCCCTTCTTTGAAAGTTTCTACTAATTAAAAGGGCATTTTTTGTTTCGAAAAATCGTTTTTGGGGGGAAACGGCGGGTCAAAAAATAGTAAAAAATTGATTTTCGTTGTTGCCCTGCCTCGAAAATTTCTACTAATTAAAAGTGCATTTTTATTTTCGAAAAATCGTTTTTGGCGGGTGACGGCGGTTAAAAAAAAATTAGTAAAAAATTGATTTTTGCTGTTGCCCTTCTTCGAAAATTTCTACTAATTAAAAAGGCATTTTTTTGTTTCGAAAAATTGTTTTTGGCGGGAGACAGCGGGTCAAAAAAAATAGTAAAAAATTGATTTTTACTGTTGCCCTTCTTCGAAAATTTTTACTAATTAAAAGGGCAATTTTTTCCTTTCGGTATGTCGGGATCTTCATTTTTAGTACAGAAATTAATAAAAATTTAGTTTGCAATGTGCTTAAAAGAGATTTTAATGATTTATTTGGTCCAAAAAGTGGTTAAAAAGTGAAAAGTTCGTCATTCAATAAATGTAAACAAATGTCATGTTGACAGTTCAATGTTTACCAGAAAATAGTTCAGTGCCGGCGTGTGTATAAGTGAAAATTTAAGATAAATTAGGTGCAGAATCGATTTCTTTACACATAAATGACTATCATATATGAAAAATGGGTTTTAAACGAACCGCTTTAATCGCATACTGAAGTTTAAAATTGGCCCCCATTGATTTACGCCGTTTCTGCTATTTCGCATGTGTGTCCATTCTTACATTGAATGTACTGCCAACAAAATTTGATCTGTTAAACGATCCATAATTAAAAAAAAAAGGCAAACCTTAAGTCACCTTGATTGAGATTTATTTTTGAGAGCTGTCAAATTGACATTTTGACAGCTTTCAATCTTCGAATCACAAAATGGACAACTCTCAGGTGTCACGGTGGTTTTTACATTAAATATAATTTTTGAAATGAGAAAAAATCTTCAAAATATTAATAAAATTGTTGATAATTTTGTGGAACGTTTTCCACGTTAACGTTTTTTCGTTAAATACTTTAAGAAAAACTGTTCTTTTTTTAAATTTCCTAAAGTAAATTGAGAGTAAAAAGAAAAAACTGAAATTTTTCTATCACTTTTTTCTATATAATATTTCCTGAAGGTAGAATATAATAAAATTCCTAAAATGATACGATTTTCATAATATTTACATAAGCGCATACAAAAAAAAATCATACAAAATGCCAGCCATAAACAAAAGTACCCATAATGAGGGGGGAAGGGGATGGGCACAATCGTAAAATGGCAATAAATGTCTTGTAAAATATTCCCTCTTAAATCTAATGATAGCCATTTACTGGGTTTGTGTATGTTATACTCTCATTAGGAAAAGTAACAGTTAAATACGATAATATAAATTCCATCCCTTTTACCTCAAACCATCCCGAGATCAAATTCATATTAACCACCCTCGGTGATTTCCCAGAAAAATTGCAAAACACTTTAAGATTAATGATGGAAGGGAATTCGAAACGACAAAACTAAATGGTCGATGATAAGAAGACGAAAAAGAACGCCAACAAAAAATTAATATAATAAATAAATTGAAATAATTTCTAATAGAAAATCGATTTGAGGGGAGAGTGCTGGAAGGGAACGAGGATGAGCAGAGGAAAAGTACCTCAGAAATGCAAGGAAAATGGCACGTGATTGAGAGAAACTTTCTGTTTCGACGACGCAGCGGATGATGGTGCACCGGCTGAATGGGAAGTTGGCAGCCTTCAATGCATCCGGCTCTCAGTAAGGGATTTACAAAAGGTAAATCAACTGAGGATGCCTAGATGTGTGTAAGACGATATGTTGCAGAGAATGAGAGTATGTGTGTGTGGTATATTTGTAGATTTCCGTAGTGCTTTCAGTTGCCTGCGATGGGATCGCATCATTGAGCGGCTTGAGGAGGTTTCCTTCATGCGGCTGTGTGCGGGTACAATGGAAGGGTTGTTCGCCAGATGGTGCGTGGCTGCCCACAGGGAACTGTGACTGGTTCCGCCAGCTGGAATATGATGATGGACTCTTGGTGCAGTTGGAGGAGACCGGTTGCGGATGATCTTCTGCTTCTGATTTAGGGGGAGAGTAGGTATGCGATAGAGGTAGCGGGAAGCCGGTATATGCAAATGGTGTCTGAATGGGGAAATAGAATGGGAGCGAATGTCTCAGAAAGGAAGACTTATTAAGGGGTTTTTGGCGCCCAGTAAGCCGCCCAATACTTGGTAAGAGGTGATCGGGGCCCGATACGCGCGGCAGGTACGTTACCTTGGAGTAAAGGTTGAAGAGAGGCTGAACTTTCAGCCTTACTTGCAACATCGAAGGGGGCGCGTGAACGACATTATGCGTTACCAGTATGCAAGGTACAGCGTCTGGCTTTGTATGTATATGTATGTTTGAATGTATGTAGAACCGTATCAACCGATGCGATGCAAGTTCTGATGGGAGAAATTCCATGCGACCTGGAGGTGCTACGTAGAAGCATTCACAAAGTTCTTAGTCTGAAGCCTAACGACTCACCAAAGCGTCGATTTTTCGGAGTGGGCCGGCCTTAAGATCAACTTCAGGAAAATCAGTTTTTTAACCAAAAAAATTGCGTTGAGCGGCAAAGCTCATTTCTGTTTCAGTGGATATAAGAATAATCAAAATTGTACCATTTAGTCTGATGAACCTACCACAGGCAAAACAAGAACTGCCATTGCAACCAGTAAAATGCACTGTTTGGTGGAATCGTCGGTCCATATTTCTTAAAAGATGACGCTGGCCTTGTGGCTATCGTTCCATGATTCCGAACTTTTTTTTGCTCAAATTGCAAGAATTGCATTTGGTCGATATGTGGTTTCAAAAAGACGGCACTAACATGTAACACAGCACGTGAAACAATGGCTATATTGAGAGCTAAGTTCGGTGAGGAATTTATCTCACGTTTCAAACCGATGAGTTGGCCGCCAAGATCGTACGATTTGACGCCTCCTAGACAATTTTTTTTATAGATCTACGTGAAGTCACTCGCATATGCCGATAAACCAGCGTCACTTGCAGTCTTAAAACACAACATTACACATACTATTAACAAAATACTAGCCAACATGCTCAAAAAAGTGCTCCCAAATTGGATCTCTCGTATGGATCATTTAAAACATAGTCGTGTCCAACATTTACATGAAATAATCTTTTAAAATCAAATGGCAATCATTAATTTAATGATTTAAATAAAATTAATTTCAGACACTTTTGGAAATTCTTTCTGTGTTTTTGTGTTTTTGGAAATTTGAAAACCAAACACTTTAAAAATTACCCGTTACTTATTTGAAAATTGAACATTTTCTTAATTTTTTTTTTAAATTTAGCAAAAACTTGAAAAAAAATAAGAGAAAAAAATATTTAAACAATAAAAAAATTATACAAATCAGAAAAAAGTAGTTTAAAAATGGTTTAAGAAAAAATGGAAAATTTTCAAATATAAAAAATTTATTTTACTTAACTCAATCAGACCCCTACCTACCTCCCTCACCACACCCAATAACCTTTGAAAGTAAAATAAAAAATTTAACAAGAAAAACTTCTCAAAGAAAATCGAACAAAGATAAATGGGGAAATTTTAATGATTTACTTTTTTTTCTTATGTGCCGCTCATCTAATAACTAGCGGCCGACCTTGACTCACTCGCCAAAGCCAAAAACCTCAACTCAAAGTCAAGCACATTTTCAAGTTACCGCATGGGTACCAGTATTATTACAAGAATTCACACACATTACATTCACACATGCGAATCTAATCATCTTTCAAATATATGAACTCATTTAGAAGTGCTCGTGTATTAGCCGCATCGAAATGAATGCGCAAGTAACAATCCCGAATACCACAAATACTAATGGAAAAATATGAATTTTCCGGAATACACCGAAAACGGAAAATTGAAAAAGTAATAAAAGCAAATAGAACAAAAAGAGAAGGAACGACAGAGCTAGTAGAAGAAAAAAACCTGCTTACACGCGCACACAATGACATCTCTGCTACACGGCCTGCTCTCTGGCATGGTATAGCAGGTGAATTTATACGGTCAACAGTGTATTTATCAGCGGCAGTTTAAATGAGTGCGCGCACACATAAGAACGAATATTCTCATTCAAGTTTTGCAAATAGCAAGAGAAAAAAAAGCACGCAAGAAGAAGAAGGAAAAAAAACAGAAAAGGTTTTGTTTAACTTTTATTAGCCAGCAAACACTATGGGGAATTGAGAGAATAAACAGCCGGAAATACTCTTTGGCCTGTATGTGCAAGTGTACGTGTGTACAAGTGGTATGGACCAGCCGCACGCACAGTTGTATGATAGGAACAGAAATCCGACTGCAACTGAAAACGGCAGTCATTTGTCACTATCGCAATTTTAAAATTGTCACAATCTTATGGGAGCGCACAAAACACCGACTTGTTTTATGGCTTGTTTTAATTTTGCAGTTGTGTCGTTCAAGTACTGCCACACACAATTCAGTCATTTGTTTTATATGGCAGGATTGTTGTTTGACACTTGGTAAATTAAATAAAAATATGAATATCCCATAAACGAAAACCATCAGCATTTATGATAATGGAAAACACTTTTACAATTTTATACTAACACTTTTGATCTAAATTCATAAAAACTACAATATTATCAATAATCTTATTAAATTTTTTTCACAATTCCACAATTATCATATCCTATTGTAAAATGAAGATTTATCCAAAATTTTGCTATGGAAAGTAAAGTTAAATAAAGCACATTTAAAAAGGAAGATTTCGATGAAATATTTTAATTCACCATATTGCTTGGACCTTGCCAAAAATAATTCAATTAGTTGCCACAACTGAGTCCTTATAGGATTCGATTCTTTTCACAAATATTTTTTCGCATATTTCCGATTGAAATTCGGTCATTATTCAACGACGTTTAATGGTTTTTAAATGCTCAAAAAAGTGTGAGGATAATCTACGACAACAAAACATACACGTTGTGTCCCATAAATAACCGAACTTTATATTTAAATCATACAACATGTAGCGCCATCTATTGAAAATTTACAGCATTAAAAATATACATTCATCCTCTTTCATCCCTTAAGGTCATTAATTATTTCTAAGATGATTATTAGAGTTTCCTTAAATAGAAATCCTTATGGAAAATATTTTCTAATCAAATAGCAGCAATTCTGTTCAAAAATTATTGTTAGTCAATGGCAATTTCTCAAATTAGATGGCGCTAGAATACAAATAAAGAAAAATAGGTAAAAACCAAAATAATTTTTCTCGGAAAAAATGTATTTTTTGAGAATTTTTTTGTGAATGATAATTTGTTACGATAGATGCTGCAAATTTTCATTAGATGGCGCTGCATGTTGTATGATTTAAAAATAAATTCGGTTATATTTTGGGCACACTGTGTAATCTATTGCAGCCCCACAAGAAAAAAAATTCCAACAGCGTCAGATCGTACAGTCTTGATCTTGGAAGCCAAATTAACATTGCCAAATATCGAAATTATGCGTCCTGTGAACTTTTTGCTCAATAAAGGTTAAAGTTGTCGTATTGTTTTTACGGCTTATGGCGCCGTTTTATTATAATTAAATATGACACTGATTAAAATCTTCAAGGTTAGGCCAAAAAAAAAACAACTCAGTAATGATCTCTCTTTCTTCATTTTCAAAGAAATATGGACTAATGACACCTGGAGACTAAAATGTATAACTTTCTGCGGATACAAGGGCTTCTCCACATTTTTTTTTTTGAGTTTTCAAAACACCGTATATGTTAATTTTGCCAACGACTACAATCTCCTCTTAAAGCCCGAAATATGGCGACCATAGAATCATCGGTACCATAGAATATTTTCTAGATTCATTTAAGATAGTCCACCACCATGTAGTAAAATAGCAAACCTTGATCTAAACAATAGCTACTACCTTGAATAATACATATATTTGACAGCTGTCAAATAATAGGGCTGTACTTTCCGAAACACAAATTGGATAAACCATTTTATTACAAATTTTTCCAAATTTAAACTCTAAAATTTTAAAAAAAATAATTTTCTTGTTTATTTTACTTATAAAATTTTTAAACTATATTTTTCCAATTATTATTATTTACATTAAGTCTTTTATGCAATTTCATAGACGGTGAAACTCTAGATAAAAAAAAAAGAACCTGAACAGACCCGTACGTTGGATTTTCGTGTAAAATGTATACGCACTCTTCTGGTTTAATAATTGTAGAAGCGGTGAGAAATCGTACTACTTGCATATGTTTATGTAGATTTTTTATGCAGACATGACACCCACTGCCATCTTGTTTTCGTAATAGAAATTTATTGAATTGCAAAATCATAATTTATATTCATTTTTTTTACACTTATTGCAAATAAAAATATAATTTAAACACAACGCGATAGGCAATTTTTATTTTTTGTACAATCTTTTGATATGAAATAGCAATTGTATTTTAGGTTAATTATTTATTTCGTAAATATCAATTAATATCAAAAGCCTCAATTTGGTGTAGACCTTCAGAGATTTTTAAAACACGCCATTCTCCATGACAGTGGTAGCATACCGAAATGCTTTCATACTTTTGTTGTATTTAAAGTTCCAATTATGAAACTAATCGGAAAGTGTAAGTAAAACTACTGTGGTTTTTATGTTTACGAAAAACTACAGAATTTATATAAATAGTTTTATTGTTCATAATGACATTTAATAGGAAGTTTTTTTTTCATAATATCAAGTCTTTATAAAGAGTTTCTGGTCCATTGGTGGGGAATTTCGTCCTTTCGGTAAGTTAACATCTTCATTTTTACTAACCAAAATAACAAAATTTTAGTTTATAATATGTTTAATTGGTTTTAATAATCAATTTGGTCCAAAAAGTGGTTAAAAAGTGAAAAGTTCGTCATTCAATAAATGTAAACAAATGTCATGTTGACAGTTCAATGTTTACCAGAAAATAGTTCAGTGCCGGCGTACGTATAGTTTGTGTAAGTGAAAATTTAAGGAAAATTAAGTGCAGATGGATTAAATAAATATTTCAAGCGACCATGATTATTTATTTAAACCATCTGCACTTAATGAATATAGTGAAAAAGGTTTTATTGTTTTTAAGCTAGGCAAGTCTTTGCATTGCAAAGACTGTCTTTCAGTTTTAGAAGGAGAATTCACATCAAACAGTTTAATAGCGTATTTTATTGCAAAAATTCCAAAACAAATTCCATCAAACAAAAAACCCCGCAATAATAAAAAATCGATTTTTTTTACGCATATATGACATAACATATGAAAAAGATGTTTTAAACGAACCGCTTTAATAGCATACTGAAGTTTAAAATTGGCCCCCAATGATTTACGCCGTTTCTGTTATTTTGCATGTGTGTGCGTTCTACGAATGTATTGCCAACAAAATTCGGACAGAATTTTCGTGTACAGGCCTATCCACTTCTTCTATAATCAAAGGAATATATTTATTTTTTCAAGTTATATTAAAACATTGAATACAACATTATTTATTAATAATGAATTTTAGAGCAATTGTATAGGGTTTTCCAATAAGAGTGATATGATTTGTAAGTGACGTTTCGGCCATTTGTAATATGTCATGATCTGTCATTTTTTTCTCTCAATAGTATTCAGTATTGTTTACAATTTTATCATGGAGAGATATACGCAAGAACAACGTTTACAAATTAGTCAATTTTATTATCAAAATAATCGTTCTCCAATTGCAACTTTTCGTGCGCTTTTGTCGTAATAAGCGCCCAACTGTGCTCCCTATTCGTCGAAATGTTAAAAATTTCGAGCGCATCTGAGTGGTGCGGTAAATAAACAAAACTGTCGACAGTTTGGTGTGGTTTTTGGTCTGGTGGAATCATCGGTCCGTACTTCTTTCGAAATGAAGCTGGTAACACCGTTACTGTCATTGGAGAGCGGTATAGATCGATGATAACCAACTTTTTATAGCCGAAAATGGAAGAAGTTGATCTTGACAACATCTGGTTCCAACAAGACGGGGCTACGTGCCACACAGCACGTGCAACAATCGAATTATTGCGAGAAAAGTTTGGAGATTCGATTATTTCAAGAAATTGCGACATTGAATGGCCTCCAAGAAGTTGTGATTTAACACCATTAGACTACTTCTTGTGGGGTTATTTGATGTCATTGGTCTTTAGCAATAAACCAGACTCTCTTATAAGCTTTAGAAGTCAATATTGAACGTGCTATTCATGACATACGACTTGATTTAGTGGAAAAAGTGCTCGAAAATTGGGTTCATCGAATTCGTTCCGGCAAAAGAAGTCGTGGAGGCCATTTGAATGACGTTTTATTCAGAAAAGAACATTTGAGATTTCCTTAACGATTAGTGTTTTTTTTTTGTAAAAAGAAATCATATCACTCTTATTCGAAAACCCTTTATTTAAGTGGTTTGGTTTGGTGCGAAATTCGTAAAGTTTCGACAGTGTTTCAGTTGCCGCCGTCGGAATTGTGTTGCTGCTCAAACATCAGCAGCAGCAGCAGCTCCGATAACAACATTTGTGCTCCTGTCACTCGTATGTGCGTTGACATTCTTTAAATATTTTCCCATTTGCGCCGGGTAGTTTTAGTTTAGATTTTCTTCACGTAAATATGTGTATTTTCTCTTTTCCTCTTTCGTTTTTGGTAGTTTTTGATTTTTTTCCTCTTATTTTTCCTTTGCATTGTGTTATCACGATTTGTGCGTTAAAATTGTCATCCATCGAATAACTTTCGTTCAGTTTTCATCGAGTGGGTGTGTATGCATCACATCACCTCACACACATTTTGATTATTTTCCTAACTGAGCCTAAATGTGTGTTGGTAAGTGTTATCTTTTTTGGTTGGTAAGCATTTCTCACCTGCTGTTTTGGTGTGTGGAAGAGCAAGCAAAATTTAAATCATTTTTTTTCCTGTTCTTGTACTGTCCCATTGCTTTGCTAGAAGCTCCTTAATTTATATACGACAGACTTTGCGAATGTCTTCAACATCGTCTTCAACGTCAATGAAGCAATTTATAAAAGTTAAGAGTGCACACACCTTTTTCTATTGTTTTAACCCTTTTTATTCTCACCCTTTTTATTACAAAAAAAAACTCCTGCGATTACCTCTTAAACAGAATCTCTTGAAAAAAAAATTACACCCCAGACCCCTCACCTCTCACCCCTCACACTCCACCCAAATGGGCATACCATCAAAAAAAAAACTTGTGCTAAAAACTTGCTCTTCATTTCAATTATGCTTTCAGACATGCTCTCATACGAAAATGAAATCGTTTCAATTTTACTCTCGAAATTGTTGACTCTTTAAGTGTTTTGTATTTTCTTTTCTTTCTTAAGCTTCTTTTATATTGTAGAAAATTTCTAAGTTTTGTTATTTTTATTTTTATTTTTTTATTTATATTTGGGGAAATTTTTTTTATTTAATTTACTGTATAAAAGGAAAATTAAAAAAATAAAAATAATAAAGAAAAATTAAATGGAAACAGAAGTTTTATTTTTCTTCAGAAAATAATTTTTATCAACAAGCAATTTCCAGAAAAAACTTCTTTCATACTAGATGATGGTGTAGAAATACGAAAGATGGCGTTGTTTATAGTCAAGAATCAATAGCTGTCTTCCACTGGGCCTTTTTTGCTACTCGCAAGTACTTGGGGGAGTACTTGCCTAATGGAACGCAGAACTTTCTGACAGAAGTAAAATATAACCTCAAAATACTGAGTTTTTCAGCTTGTGAACGTAAAGTGGAGTGTGGATGTGTTTCAGAGAATCTTTGAATTTGATAAATATTACATAATGTCTAAAAATTGGACCTATAACGAGGAGTAAACGTATTAATAAATGTTGTACGAAAACATTTATTCAAACATTTGCTGCCTCGTACAACATTTGTTGCTGTCAATTTTTTCAGATTCTGCGTAATTCTGTATGTTGTTCACTTCATTATCTAAATATTCTATGTCACAGAAATCATTTTCAGTTAAGTTTCCAAAACCCTTAAACGGGGGAACCTTTCTCGGCGTTTACAATTTGCTGTAAAAACAGACTATAATATTTGTTCCTATTGCAGTATACTTGTCTGTCACGTTTAGGAGGGATTGATTTTAATATGAGAACCATCCATAGCCCCAACAACACCGGGTACACCTTTCATAGCTGCAAATTGCATCTGGTTATTTTGCATTTCGGATGCTGTTAGTTATTTTATGTAATTGGCACTCACTTCAACAAACCATTTTACGACACAGTATAAAATTCGATGGACACTGCTTTCTGTGACATCAAATCTGTCTGCAATTTGTCGGTACACTTTCAGTATTTGCTAGAAACCACAACATCAAAACTAACTGCAGTACGTCTTTCACGACTTGAAAACGGTGTAAAAACACACTCCAGTAATATTTGAATCCATTTCTTTTCGCTTTTGCGGCACGAATAAAGTAAACATAACAAAAATATGACACTTCAACATAACCAACGAACCCGCTAGCTATCTATTTTCATTTTGGGAACTAAAATCCCCCTACCGTAAATTGTATGCGCAACTACACAAGCGAAGTAATTATCTGTATGAGCAAGAGTAGTTGAAGCTCTTTTGAGTAGCAAAACTTTCCCAATGGAAGTCAGCTTATGTTATAAAAGTAAGAATTTTTAATAAATATCGTTACAGAAAAAAGTTATCTTTTGTTGTTGGCCTTTTTTTTTACACTAAATAGCAAAACCAGAAATTTTTATGCCAAAATATATTATCTAATCAACTTATAGAAATTTCGATTAGAAATTATTGCTAGTCAAAAGGAATTTTTCACATTAGAAATAGTAAAAAAAAAAACAATTAAAAATAAAACATTTTCTGCGGACGATAGAGAATTTTTTTTGTGAATGATCATTTTTCACACTAGATGGCCGTTCCTAATGTTCCAAATAATGATGGGACGATTTTGTTTTAACAAAAATTCTTATAGGAAAGTAAAAAAAAATTGTTTCTGAACATTTATTTACTAGAAATTTTTATTAGTCAAATAGCAACTTTTAAAACTAGAGATGGCGTTATCAAAGAAAATCATTGCACATAATTTGAAAAACCCCGAAAGAAATTTATGAAAAAATTAAATAAAAACAAATCTTTTCTAAATGGGAATTTTTTTTAAGTGGAAAACAATAAAATTTATACGAAAAATATTGGAACTGTCATTCAGAAATTATAATTTTTCACATCAGATGGCGTTGAATATTTTCAAAATAAGTGTGGGTGTTTTTAAATTAAAAAAAAAATTCCTAAAATTGTGAAAATAATATTAAAAAGAAGAAATTAGTAAAAATAATTAAGTGAAAAACAACAAAATTTACACGATAAATGTAAAACTGTCATTCAGAAATTATAATTTTTCACACCAGATGGCGTTGAATATTTTTAAAATAAACCGTGGAGTGATTTCTAATCAATTCTATTTTAATTATTTTGAAAATGTGAAACAAAAATATAGAAAAATTAAATCTGAAAGTGTTAAAATCTTTTTGGAGTTAAATTCTGTTTAGCTAAAGACATTTGGAGTCTTTTTTTAAACTGTTTGGAGGCCGAATTGGTCCAGGTTTTTTTCTCCATTTATTTCATTTTCTAAAAGAAACTTTTTCATATTGAAGAACATTTTTTACCAAGACTTTATACCAGAACAAATATATTGTAGATAAAATAGTAGATAAAATCGATTTTCAATTGTATATCAAATGATCAAATCTTCTAACACAAACAATAACGATTTGAGTTTAATTTTAAACTGGTTTAACTGATTATTTAAATTTATTGTGATTTATTTGGTATCGCATTCATAACCGTTTTGTTGTCCAACTCTCGAAAGTCAATCATAAACAAATCGTAACAACGCTTTGAGTATTTTTTCAAAATGAAAGAATAACACCCACACACGCGGTGTTTATTAGATACTAAATGACAGCAACGAGAATAGATTTCCGGCATTATTAATATATTTTTATTATTACTTATTCAGATCATATGGAATCCATTTCGATAAATCATCGTTTCTGTTTCTGAGACCATCCCAATAAGATTGATTTTACCATCACTGCAATATGTGTTGGCCTAAATTGAACCCTTGACACTCTGGCAGAACTATTCGGTAATGGGTTAAAAAATGGGCGTGAAGATGAAATGGTTTTGTGCCCTCATCTCAACTTGTTTCTTTTAAAAATCTCTTTAAGCCTTAATTCCATTCTAGTAAATTTAAATAAAATATTTATGAACAGAGCATTAAGAAATTCAATTATTACTCATTGAATATGGCCCCGAATCGGTGAAAATGAACAAATTTTTTTCTGTCAGGAATTTTCGCTTCAGAACGGAAATTCCAATTTTCAACTGGGAAATATGACAAATCAAAGGTTAAGTTTTAATGGCATTATTATTATTAGTATTATTTTTTTTTAAAGGAATATTTTTTCTGCTAATTATTAAAAAGAAAATTCGGTTTTTAATTCACGTACGGTCATATTTGATGTGTTTTTTTGTTAACAAGTACTGACTTGTATCGTATCAATAAAGAAGTCTGAGAGCCATCTAGGTGAGAAATATTGGATCACCAACTGAACTTAATAAATGCCATCTGGTGGGAAATAAGAATCTTCTAAAAAGTAATAGAAACAATTTGGAAAATTCAGGAAAATCTGGAAGCAACTAAAAAAGAATTTCTTTATTATCTGGTGGCAACCAAATAATATGAAAGACATCTAGTAGTAAAAAATAGTCAAAGCTATTTGAACACAACAAAAATTGGCGATGACATCTGGTGGCAAAAAAAAAATTAATAAAATTTTGAAAAAAAATTCAAAAACAAATTTAGAGGCACACGAAAAAATTTAAAAAAAAATAATTCTAATTCGTTTTAAGAATGCCTGGTGGGTGGCAGCTAAAGTGGTTTAACGGCATCAGGTGGTAAATAAATAATTTTAAGACAATTTTAATTAACAATTTCAAAGACACATTCTGAAATTTGTTTTGTTTTGCCAAGAGAGCTTCTGTCAAAAAAAAAACTATTTGGGCCGTCTAATAGCAAAAAAAAACAATGCAAAGGCATCTAGTGGCAAAAAATTAATTGGAATAACAAGTTTCTAAGCTGTTTTAAGGATATCTGGTTGTCTAGTGGCAACAAAACAACTCCGAAGACATCTAGTGGCACATAAATAATTTAAATAAAATCTTTCTAGTGGCAGCTAAACGGGTTTAAAGGCATCAGGTGGTAAATAAATCACTTTAAGCCCATTTTAATTAATCATTTAGAAAGACACATACCGAAATTATTTTTTTGCCACCAGTTGCCGTTGGATTTTTTTGTTTTGCAGAGAGATTTTGAGCCAAAGAACAATTTAAGCCGTTTAATAGCAAAAAAAACAATGCGAGGGACGTCTAATGGCAAAAAATTAATTGGAGTAACAATTTCCTAAGCTGTTTTCAGGATATCTGGTTAATGTTAAATAGTTTTAGAGGTGTCTGGTGGCAACTAACCAATTCCGAAGACATCTAGTGGCACATGAATAATTTAAATAAAATCTTTCTAGTGACAACTAAACTGGTTTAGAGGCACTTGCTGGCCAATAAATAACTTTAAGACAATTTTAATTAACCTTTACAAAGACACATTTTGTGAACAAAACAAATCCGAAATTATTTATTTGCCACCAGATGTCGTCGGAATTGTTTTGTTTTGCCAAGAGCTTTGGTCTAATAGCAATAAAACAATGCGAGGGAGGACGTATAATGGCAAAAATTATTTGTTTTGCAATTATTAATTGTTATGCCTTTTAAAGGATATAAAGTTACAGTTTAACAGCTTAGGAGGTTTCTAGTGGCAATCAAAC
This sequence comes from Atherix ibis, assembly GCA_958298945.1. Taxonomy (NCBI): domain Eukaryota; kingdom Metazoa; phylum Arthropoda; class Insecta; order Diptera; family Athericidae; genus Atherix; species Atherix ibis. The sequence continues at coordinate 117,780,527 of OY282605.1, read as the reverse complement.
AATTTTGAGGATATCTGGTGGCGAAATAATAAGTTTTAGAATAAATTTCTATGCCATTTTAAGTGTATCTGACTCGAGTTACACAGTTTAAAAGGTACCTGGCGGCAACAAAACAATTTCCAGAGCATTTTATTGCATATAATAATTTCCAAAAAAAAAATTCTTAAGCCGTTTTAAGAGTATCTGGATGCAGTTAAAGAGTTTAAGAGGTGTCTGCGGCCAAAAAATCAATTTCCAGGGCATCTTTATGGCAAATAGTAATTTTTTAAAATAATTCCTATGCCACTTTAAGAGTATCTGATTATAGTTACACAGTTTTGGAGATGCTAGGTGGCAACAAAGCAATTTCCAGGATATTTTGCGGCAAATATTTTTTTGTGGCAACAAAATAATTTTGATAAGAACTGGGATGGAGAAAAAATTAATGTTTACACAATTTTCTAGACTAGTTTAAGGATATCCGGATGCGGTTAAACGGTTCAAGAGATTTCAGCTGGCAACAAACCTGTATCCACCAGGACATTTTGTGGCACTAAAAAATTTGAATAAAATATTTCTAGATCGTTTTTAGGAGATCTGACCATAGCTTAACTGTTTTTAAAGCAACAAAACTATTCTGAGGACATCTGGTGGCAAGCAACTAATTCCAAATAAGTAGTTTTTAAGTTATTTGTCTGCGTTTGAATTGCTTCATCGATATTTGGGGTGTAGCTGTTCAAATGTGATTGCACAATATTGTCTCATCAACGACATCTGGTGGTCAGCCAAGTATATTTTTAGGATAAAATAACTTCCCAATCATAATTAAGGGAAGTTTTTTAATGTTGTGTTTGTTTTTCTAGTAAAATAAGAAATGAAAATTTTGTCTAAAAATTAAAGAAATAAGAAAGAGGGATGGAAAACATAAATCAAGGGGAGGAGGGGGGTTGTTATGTTCTTTAGAGGAGCACACTACCAAATTTTTTTTTTTTATAAAATGTTTTTTTTTTAGTAATTTTTTAATTTTTTAAATTTATTTTCAAAATCCTAAAAACTATAAAATTTAAAATAAAAATAACTCTCCTTTTGATCATGGTCAATATTGACTTAAATTAGAACTTTTAATTCCTTTTCGTCACGATTAACATCGAAATTTCTTTCAAAAATTAAAAAATTTTATGAGAAAAAAAACCCTTTCTTAAAAAAAAATTATGACTGTCATTTTTTGTTCTCATTAGTCTAAATTTGCTCCAAAGAAAAAAAAAATATTATATTAAAGGTTAATAAACTTTTAGTTTCTTCTTTTTTCTCTAAATTAATTGGAATTTTTCGTTTTATTTAAATTCTAATTCAATAGATCCCCTTCCCCCACCCCCTCAAAACTCAATACACTAAAATAGAATAAAAACTTAACCAAATATGACTCAGACAATTCACGGTTAATAATTTGATTGCACATTTATTGAGGGTAATTACTTATGTAAGAAGATCAAAAGTACGTAGCAGCAACTAAAGAAAAGTGAATTGTTTTTTGGGTAATCCAAGGTTGAAAGAATTTGGTCATTCAAAAAAAAAAAAAAAAAACGAGACAATATATACCTCCACACAAGAACACCTTAAAAAATAAAGTTATGAAAGAGAAACTTTAGCGAAATATTAATTACACAATCGATAGTGGGTAATGAAGAGCTACCGTCGACGAGGAACAAAACCACTGAAAGTGACTCGCCTGAATTTTGGTCGTAAAGGGGGATAGGTGGTAAAAATTTGGAAGGGGAGGGGGGGACATATTCCCCATATAACTACTTCCACTATTTTCCACCGAAACTTCATAGTCTATTTAACGTCCATAAAATGGATTTTTTCCTCTTTGACTGTCTTTTATGACAACAGAAAACCTTGTGTGTGTCTTGTACGTTCGAGAGCTTTTGTTTACTGCTTTCGTTTTTATTTTCATGTGCATTGATCATATTTTGTCTTACATTAATGAGTAGTAGAAGCAGCACCAACAGTAGTAGTAGTAGTTAGTAGATCTATACTTGGATGGTTATGACTAATTTTTTCCTTAATCACAACATTCTCTCGAAAATATGAAAAATTTTATGACCCACCACCACCGAAGTTCAGTTTTATTAAATTCAAAATAAAACCACTCCAAATACTATGCCAAGGATTATATTTGTCAGGGGAAAAAAACGGCTGCTCTCATAAACGATATCGAATAAATCTACAATAAAATGGAAATAATATCGAGTAAAAATAGTCTATAAAATAGAAGAGCCTAAAATTTTCGACTACTCGTTCTCGTTTATTAAGGACTAAAAATATTGAAGCCAAAACATATCGCACTAAATCGATTATTCCAATAAGGATTCCGTTGGTGGCCATGGAATAAATTCTCTTCAAAAAAAAATATAGGCTTTTCTTTTATGGAGAGTCAAATTGCACAACAAATCTTCAAATGAGATTTATTTACTACCGAATAACCCAAAAATGAGAAGACGATATTGACTCCTTCCGAATTCGAGAAGATAATAAAATTACGAGAGCATAAAAATGGTGAATATTTGACACAACAACAAAAATATATTGCCTTCATTCGATAGCAATTTCCAAGTAGATTGATGAAGGAAGGAGTAGCCACAGTCAAAGGATCTGATCTGAAAAGTATCTTTATTTTTTTATTTTCATGAATTTTGAAAATTTTCACTGAAATTACGATGATTTCACCAAATCAGAATTGCGTTATTATGAAAAATTGACGTATTGGGAAATTTGGCAAATTGGAGGCTATAAAATTATTTTGATTATGTTCAGAATACGAGTAGAATGAAAAATTAATCGGGAATACATTTGGGGACAGAATTACGTGCTTCGGCGAATATTTCTTATCAGCCAAGAAAAAACTTGCAATCGAAGCCTACCCTCGCTCCTATCCTAGCCCGATTGTCGGACACCCTGATATGAGGTTATATCGCGACTATCTCTAAAGTATCAAGGGGTGATAATTAACGCAAGGTTGCGGATGTAGGACCACTTGCTATACGTGTATGCTGGTAAAAAGACTGCTGGAACAATAATGCCGAACCTTGGGAGACCCAGGCAGAGCAGAAGGGCCTCTATTTGGCGACCTTGGTCAGATCTATCCTGCTGTATGCTACGCCAATATGTGCGGATGGGTTCTGAAATTCTCCAAAAATTTTGTGGAGAATTTCTATAACAATTTCAATAATTTTTTTTAGAGCATTTTATAAAAATAGTGTTCATGTTACTTTTACTCTTTACGAAGAGCCATCCTGTTAGAAATAAGCGTTTGACATGGGATCCAGAATCTAAACCCGTTTCACGCGGTGGTTTTTTTACTGCTTCTTTTCTTGTTCGCTACCGTGCTAGCTGCGGTCACTGCTTGCACAGCTACATACTTTTTAAACTATGTGGCAAAGGTTGTACCGTCGGAGAGATTGGTTTGACGCTGTGGCACGTACGGAGGAAAGAAACGAGTCCAAGATAAGGTGGCAAAATCCGTAGATAGATCCGTGGATAGACCGAAGACATGGTTGACGTTGGTTACAATTTATCACAAATTTTGATGTTTTCGGACTTACTAATTCTAGCCATATTAGCCCTGCTTGTGCTCTTTTATTGCGCCCGATTCAATGCGGAAAAAGAAGAAGCCCAGAAGGACTTCTGACACCGGAGAATACAGAAAGAGACGAGGCGCTGGTGGACCTCTGACGCCGGAGAATATAGTGGCCCTGATGTTGATCTCGGAGACGGCCTGGGAGGCTGTCGAAGTCCTTGCGACAACCGCCCTGCAAAAACAACCTCTGGAGGAGCGTGAAGGAAAACGATAGTGAGAATTCACCAGATTAGTGCTTTCGATCAATCCCTCCACGAAGTAATGCCTGACGGCGGTTTCTCGTGGGTTGATTTAGATATGTGAACAAGTACGGTGGCTTTAGTGGATTAAATTCCCACACTTTGTCTTTCAATCATTTAAAAAAAATAAACCTGGCTAGACCTGGTGTAGCCCAATCCCTTCTACTCTATCCCGATGTCCGATACCCCGGCCCAACTCTAGTCCGATCTAATACATCCTGGCCCGACGTAGTCTAGCCACGACCGGCGGACATTTTCATTAAATTAGATTCAAAAACTAATATTAAAACTTTCCAAAAGTTCAAATACTTTCTCAAAATTAATATAAATTGGGACATTCTATTAAAAATGTAATACTTTCTATCGATTGAAAAACTATAGCCCGATCGCCTCACGACGAAACTGATCCTCTGTACCCTAGCCCGACCACCTGTAGTCTGGCTCGAAGATTCGTACTCTTTGACTTGATCGACCGTACCCCTTGGCCTGAGCCTCTGTACCCTTTGGTCTGACCGACCGTACTCTTTCCCCTAAGCCTACGAACCCTTTAGCCTGACCCGCTCTAACTTGGCTTAACCCCGCCTACCCTAGTCCGACTCACTGTACCACATTCTAGTCTGCCCTCTGTATCCTGACCTGACCTCCTGTACCGTGGTCCGACCACTGATAGCCCTGGGCCAAACCTTCGTACTGTTTGGCCGGACCTACCCTTACCTGGACGACCATCTCCACTCTAGTCTGCCCTCCGTACCCTGGCCCGACCACCTATGGTCAGGCCTGAAGCTCCGTACTCTTTAGTCTGATCCTACCCTTTGGCCTTACCCAGTGTAACCTGGCTTGCCCCGCCTACCCTAGCCCAACTCACTGTATCGGGACGACCATCCACACTCTAGTCCGCACCCTGTACCTTGGCGCGACCTCCTGTACCCTGGCCCGACCACCTATAGCCCGACCCGAATCTCCGTATTCTTTGGCCTGACCCGTTGTAACCTGGCTTAAACTTCCTACCCTAGCTTGACCCACTGACCCTGGCTCAACTACCTGTACCCTGGCCCGACCACCTATGACCTGACTCGAAGTTCCGTACTCTTTGGTCTGACTCGCTCTTACCTCGCTTAAACACTCCTATTCACTGTGTCTGACCCCACCTGAGCCCAATCGCCCGTACAGTATGCCCAAATACCCATTTCTTTATTGAATGAATTTTTAAATATTGAAAAGCACCTTCAGTCTTGTTTATGGGATTATATTAGCCGTCGCCACTACCCCCTCCCCCTCGCCCCTATCCCCTTCCAACAAAAACTAATAGGAAAAAAGCAAAATTACGGAAATTACGTGAAAAAATTCCACTATTCTTTTTCCAAATAAATGAATTTCTAATAAATGAGCAATATTATCTCCTTACTGCCCATTATTTCCAAACAAAATTAACTTATTGACAAAATAGTCGCACGACAAATAAAATCCTACCGACTCGTCTGACCTACGGAGACGACTTATTCCTTTTTCATCGAAAGAAACCGAAAGAATCTGTGATTGTGCAAGACAAGCAGTAGATAAGTGCGAAGGCAGACAAAGATTCAGACCAGCAAGCAGGATACTAGATAATAATTGAACTTGATTCAGCACTCAGTGTGGAACGTGACCGTTAAGATGAATTGACGACATGCAATTCCGGTCTGGAAATGCGGAAATTTTTCTCTCCAAAGGCCAAAGCAGAGCACATTAGTGCCATGTCAATTGAGGAAACGTGTCCTAAGCCATCAACAGCTTACGTTAACTGCCAAGTAACAAACATGCAGAGCTGGGGACGACAGAAGTAACTGATGGGGTTTGGAGAAGAAAATATCACACCTTCCGTACTGGGAATTTAGATAGAAGATGCCAAACAATTTCCCCAGAAGCAAAGAGAAGCAGGAAAAAAACCTCCCACACTCTTCGCATCATTTCTACATAAAATTCAGTGTAAAGTGCATAGTCATTAAATGCACAAATCCCACAGGGGCTTGATAACCACCTGCAATCGCAGCCAACTTCACTTCCATTCGTACTCTACCAACAAATGGAAGTAAAAATGAAAACTTATCCAAGCTTCGGAAGGAATAAGGTCAGTTAATGTTGGTGGACAATTTTTCGGGTAAAGTGTTAGAAACTTGAACAACACTTAAGAAAGTAGTCTCGTTTAAATGCAGCATCCTTCTTCCCTGAATGTGGAGCGAAAACGGGCGAAGACTTCTAACTTATAATCACATAATAATCTGCCAATTATCCCAACCTCACATTTTCATTTCGGGAAAATTAAACTTTTTCACAAAAATTCCCAGTCTTTAATTCCACATCACAAAATCTCCCCTTTCACTGTATAAGAAAGCGTTAATTTGAAGAGAGAGGAAAAAAAGGAGTGAGTAAGTAATGCAAGGATGTCTGGTTCACTTGTTCGTGCTTATTTTATTTCTGCCAATAAAATGAACGAGAAATTGTGAAGAAAATTCGTTGAACTTAATTAAAGAACCACCAAAAAGGACTTACTTAGTCCTGATGGTAAAAAATTAAAAATAAAACGTGAATTCCACAAAATAAAAAGTTTCAAGAGTGCATGTCAAGAGAGAAAAAATGTGTGGTTTTTTTTTTAATAATAATAAGTTCTGCGATTACATTTACGGCCAACCACCACAAAATCACTAAATTTTTAATTCGTGACGACGTGATCGGTGCTTTCGACTTCCATTTTGGCAGATCAATTATTCACGATGGCTACAATGATGGGAGAGAATATTAACCGTCGAAAGTCATCCACCAACCCACAACGTAATCACTCCACACCCAAATCGGCTATGCTTTCTATAAAGTCACGTGTTTTTAGTTCAAATTGAATTTATTAAAAATCACAATAAAAGTTCAACTTTAACACAATTTTCGAATAATCCCCAATTGGAACCATGGCCCCCCTGTCTATTTTGGGTTCTTTTTAATGCATTTGTATCTACTTACCGTTTTCTTATTGAACAGCAAAATTTTGGGACAAATTGGGACATTATTAAAATGGAATACGCTAGACTTGCCTTAAATTCAAACTCTTTAAAATCAGAAAAAAATTGGGACACTATTTAAAACGCAGCACTTTCTTTAGAATGAAAAATTGGGACACATTTAAAATTTGATCAAATCTTATTCGGAGACACCGAAACATTTTTACTTTCTTTTTTTTTAACTGAGCAACAGTTACTAATTTTTCAAATAATTTTGGGACAAATTAGGACATTTTAATTTTTATTAAAATAAATCACTTGATTTGAATTTTTTTTAAAAAAAAAGGAAAAATTTGCGTTAAATTTAAACTCTAAAATCAGAAAAAAATGGGACATTTTATTTAAAACGCATTACTTTCTTTAGAATGAAAAATTGGGACACATTTAAAATTTGATCAACTCTCATTCGGAGACACCAAATATTTTCTACTTTCTATTTTTTTTGACTGAGGAACGATTTTCATTCAACAGCGCAAAGCGCACCTTTTTGGTTACACATTTTTCAAATAATTTTAGGACAAATTTGGACATTTTAATTTTTATTAAAACGAATCACTAGATTTGAATTTTTTTTTTAAAAAAGGAAAAATTTGAGTTAAATTCAAACTCTTTAAAATCAGAAAAAAATGGGACATTTTATTTAAAAGGCATCATTTTTCATTAAATTGAAAAATTGGGACACAGTTAAATAAAATTAAAAAAAATTTTTTGGTGATTTTTTAAAATTTTGGAACAAATTAGGACATTTTTATTAAAGTGGTACGCTAGATTGGATTTTAAAAAAAAAATTAGAGTAAAACTTGCGCTAACTTTAAACACGTCAAACTCAGAAAAAATGGGATATTTTATTTAAAACACACCATTTTCTATAAATTGGTAAATTGTAAATTGGGACACATTTAAAATTTGATCAACTCTTATTCGGAGACACCATATATTTTTTTAGTTTCATTTTTTTTTTTGTCACTGAGCAATGGTATTCAACAACGCACAGCGCGCCTTTTTTGTTTGGATAGGAAAGAATTGGGACGCCTTTTCTGAAATGACAAATGGTCCCTTGCATTTTTCATACTAAACAACACATTTTTGAAATTTAGTGACACATTTTATTTATTTAGAACGGTAGTTTAGATTGAAAAATACAATTAAAATGTCAAAATTTTCATTAACTTTATTAAAGATAGTAAAAATTGGAACATTTAAAAGTTGATCAAACCGCCACTTTTATTTGGAGACTCTAAATATTTGTTTACTTTTTTGTTTTAGTAAGCAATGATTTCTATTAAACAGCGCGCTTATTTGAGTATGATAGGAATGAATTGGAGAATACAAACTTTTAATTGGAATAAATTGGGATGCCTTTTCTGACATTTTTGAAATTTTGGGACAAACTGGGACAAATTGGGACATTTTTACTTAATGAGGACGGTATCTTAAATTCAAAAAAATAACGTTAGAACGTGTATTAGCTTCAAATACTTTTTTAAAATTAATACAAATTGGTATATTTTATTTCAAATTCAACGCTTTCTTTGACATAAAAAAATTAGAACACTTCTTTTAGAATTTGATTAAATTGTAATTCTTATTCGGAGACGCCAGATATTTTTTTATTTTCTTTTCCTTTTGACGGAGCAGAAGTTTTGATTATTTCAGGACAGGAATGAATTGGGATACGCTTAGAATAGTAAAAAATTCAGATAGCTTTCGATGTGTCCGATATTTATTTGCTTTTAATTGAAAAGCACACTTTTCAAAATTTTGGGACAAGTTATTACTTTTTTTTTATTCAATCGGACCCTAAAATTTGGATTTATAAAATAATAACGTTCGAACTTGACTTATGTTCAATTATTTTCTGCTAATTAATGCAAATTGGGACAAGTTCAACGCTTTTTTTTATGTGAACAAATTAGGATACTTCTTTTAGAATTTGATTAAATCTTCCGTCTAATTTGAAGTCACCAGAAATTTTTATTTTCTTTATTTTTGATTGAGCAGTTGTTTAAATTAAACAGCATGCTTGTTTCAGTAGATTAGGAATGAATTGGGACACATACTTTGAATTGGAATAAATTAGATCGCCGTTGCTATCACGTTAAATGTACATTTTTCAAATTTTGGGACAAATTGTGACACTCTAATTTAATTGGGACACTTCTGTAGAAACAAAAGAAACAGTCAAAACTTATCTTTAATCCAACCTCTTTCCACAAATCAGTACATATTCTATGTAAAGCGGAACAATTGAAAAATTGGGACACTTAATTTGGGATCAATTAAGATCAAACCGTCACTCTACGTTCGGAGACGATAATTTTTTTTCCTTTTTGCTTAATTAAATAGCGTAGTTTATACTAAAGCATACTTTAAATTCGAACAAATATCGAGACAGCCTTAGAATTAGGACATCTTAGAGGCATTTCGTAATTTAGTCCAATCCATTGTATAAGATGAAATTTAAAAAACTTCTTTCAAAATACAAGAAATCGGGGTATTTTTTTTATAAATTGGGACAGATTGGGATAAAAATTTACCATAAAAAAAGCGAATCTGATTCGTCGATGCCAAATATTTTTTAAGCTTTTCAATGACTGAGCAGCACATTTTCTTATTGAAAAATAAGATTTTTTTTTTCAAATTTAAAACCAATTGGGACACACACTTTTAGGTGGGACAAATTAAAAGATGTCCCTTAAATTGAAACATTTCATTATGAAACTTTTTTTGCCAAAGTACAAGAAATTGAAACGTTTGTGAAGGCATATTAATTACGACTTTTTTTTTTAAATTAGGACAGATTGGGACATTTATTCGAAAACGTCTACCAATTAATTAATATATTTTTCTACGCTCTATATTGGAGTTAGGATCAATAGGACATTATTGGACCATCCATTTTTGCATATTAAATTTGCAATGTTATATTTGAGAAAAAACAACACAAATAATCTAGACCGCCATTGTAGTGAGTTATTGTGACAACGACCAGTGTTTGTCATTTTCGAAAAATCACAATAATTCCTGTTTCTTTTCGTATCTTGTCTTATTCCTTTCACTATTCTGCGGCAGATAATTTTGAACGCTTTAAAAATAAGGCAAAATTCGTTTCGGTTTGGTGGTCTATCTCTTTTTTTTACCGCTTATTATAGACAAATTTCCCAAATAAATACACACCCTTTCAAAATAATGGCTAGCCATTTATAATTTTGTCTAGCGTATATACTTTGCCATCTTCCTTGGTTGGGGTTTTGTGAGCTCCTCATTTTTTCCCTGCTGTTCTGATAATCTTCCTACAGAAATTATTCCATCCTTTTAGGGATATTCATCCAAAAAGTCACTACCGTTCGACTAGTCTTTATAATTGTCTACTGTCTTCCATCTGTCCTAACTTTTGATTGCCATTCGTCTGCCAAGTACATTTAATTCTTTTCCACGAAAGACGTCATTTTTAACTTTTCCATAAATAACGAAAGTACACACAACATTTTTATGGGTTTTCTTTTTTGCCGATTGGCAAAACTTTTTCTATTGAAAAATTTTCCTTCAAGAAATACAAAAAAAAAAAAAAGAAAACTCAATATTCTTTTTAAAGTTATTTTTCTCCTCTGCCGCAGGGATTAATTTGTTATCATCAGTTTAGGTTAGTTTTGCTGAAGGACTTTTTTATTTTGAGAGGATGTGAGGCCAGGGATGAAGCAGTAAATTTTGCTTATTTCGAAATATTATTCAGTAAAAAGCTCCGGTATACATAATTGGATGTGGACGAAAATTTTTATATAAAAAATTAGATAAAAATTCGTTTTTTGCTGAGAGAAGTTCTTTTATAATCTTCGAAATAGAACTTCTAAAAATAACTTATCTTAAAAAAGAAAAATTACAAAAAAAAAAAAAAATATTGGAAAAAATCTGAATTACTTTCTTAGGTATTTTTTATGTTTTGGTAACTATAATTAGAATGATTTTGGGGTGAGGTGGGTTATAAATTATAAGAAATGAAATATGTGATTTTGTGACAAGATACGGGAGCTCCATGTGGCAACACTGCGAACTTCTGCTCTAGATAGCTTGTATGTTGATCCCTTCTAGGCGCCCAAGTTTCAACCTTATTCGGTATGTTCGAGATCCTATAGAATATAGTAAGTAAAGTTATGATTTTGTTGTGCGTTATCAAATTTTACGTTTTAGGGAACATTTCTTATCAAAATAATAGGTTTTCCAGTGGAGGACACAGAAGCTGCGGACGACGAACCTATCTTTCAGAAGTTCAATATCGAAAACCGGTGAACATCGAAAACTGATAAACATCGCAAACTGATGAACATCGAAAACCGGTAAACATCGAAAACTGACGAACATGGAACACTGATGAATATTGAAAACTAATGAACATCGAAAACCGGTGAACATCAAAAACTGTTGAACACCAAAAACTGATGACCATCGAAAACTGATTAACATTGAAAACTCATGAGCATCGAAACCGGTAAACATCGAAAACCGACAAACATCGAAAACTGATAAACATCGAAAGCTGATGAACACCGAGAACTGGTAAACATCGAAAACCAGTGAACATCGAAAACCGGTGAACATCGAACACTGATGAACATCGAAAACTGATGAACATCGAAAATTGATTAACATCGAAAACCGGTGAACATCGAAAACTGATCAACATCGAATACCGGTAAACATCGAAAACTGACGAACATCGAAGATTGTTGAACATCGAAAACTAATTAACATCAAAAATTGATAAACATCGAAAACTGATAAAGATCGAAAACTATTAAACATCGAAAACTAATAACATCGAAAACCGATCAACAGCGAAAATTGATGAACATCGAAAACTGATCAACATCGAAAACTAAATAACATCGGAAAACGGTGAACATCGAAAACTGATCAACATCGAAAACTAATGAGGATCGAAAACTCATAAACATCGAAAACTGATCAACATCGAAAACTGAGGAACATCGAAAATTGATAAACACTGAAAACCGGTGAACATCGAAAACTGTTGAACATCGAAAACTGTTAAACATCGAAAACTGATAAACATCGAAAACTGATAAACATCGAAAACTGATGAATTTATCCAAAAAGCCAGGAAATCTGTCACATTTCTAGATTTACCATAACAAAATGCTGACTTTTTTATTTTGAGGACCAACTTTTTTTTTTTAAATTTCTGGTTCCATATTTCAAAGGACTTGAAAACCACAAATTGAATTCACAATCAAACAAGAAGAAACTCTATTTTTAACTTTCGATAATAAAAATTAATATTAACAAAGTCCACATAATATAAAACACAATTAATTAAATTGAAAATCAAACAAAACTTCACTTTATTGAATGGCTTTCAGAGCAGAAGAAATTCATTTTGTTTCGTTTTCTTTTCTTAATTTGATTTCAATCGAAACTTTATCGATTCTCTGTTAACTCTTATCACGATAAAAATAAATGAATTAAAAGTTTTTCTGTTAAAAATTACAATAACAACAACAACTAAAAATATACCATACGAAAGAAAATTCGATGGGAAATCATTAATTCCTAAAGCATATTTTCATCGTACACTTGAGTAAGTTGTGGTCAAAATGAAAATAAAACCCAATCAAACACTCGCAAATGAAAATGGTTGGAAAACTTTCGGTTTCTGCTATATTCAGTGGAGGGTTTTTTTTTTTTTTAAAGGGATGGGGTTAATATAAAAACAAATAATAGAAAAAAAATTATCAATGGATTCCCTGTATGCTTTACTCGACTCGAACAGCACAATTTCCATTACTTTTAGTATTTGCTGAGAAATCTTTTCCGAGAAAAAAAATCCTTAAATTTAATAGATTTCTTTTCTTAAGATACTCAATCAAGAAGGGATATTTTTTCATAAAAGATGGCAAAAATACAATTAATAATAACAAAAAACAATCTTAATAATAATTGCTAATAACTCGATCTGAAGTGGGGCAAAAATATGTCAATTTTCTAATATTGACTTAATTTGACAGATAAAAAAGAGAATAAAAATAAAACAGGAAAAAAATATGATTTTTTACCATTTCTTGTGTTTGCAACAGCATATCACCGACATCTGGTGTTGGAAATACGAATTCGTGCAGTAGTTTCATGATCTACCGTTTGATGGCGCTCAAAAGAGAGTAATTTACTTTCTCTTAACTTTTCACTTTTCTGCTCTTTTTTTCAATAATTAATTTTTTTTGCTCCTTTTAAACAAGAAATCCTCTTTTATTTTTAATATTTAATTCGTTTTTTTAATTTTTTTTACTTTATTTATATGATTATTTAAATATGTACGCTGTAAACAAACTGCAATAATTTTTTCTAATAAAATTAAATTTTGTGGAAAAATTTGTATTTGATTTTTCTTTGAACAAATTTAGTAGAAATTTGTACAAAAAACTGTTTGATAAATTTTTTTTTTGTTTTTCTACTGTTTTTATGACAAATTTTAAAAAAAATTTGTACTTGATTTTTTTTAAACAAATTTTGAATTTTTTTTAAAAAAAACTTTTTGATTAAAAAAATATTTTTTTACTGTTTTTATGAAAAAGTAAAAAAAAATTTGTACTTAATTTTTTTTAAACAAATTTAGTACAATTTTTCGAGAAAACTTTTTGATAAAAAAAATATTGGTTTTTCTGCTTTTATGAAGAAATGGAAAAACAAAAATTGTTTCTGATTTTTTTTGAACAAATGTAGTAGATTTTTTTTAAAAAAACATTTTTTTTTCAGTTTTTATGAAAAATTAAAAAAAAATGTACTTGATTTTTTTTAACAAATTTAGTACAATTTTTTAAAAAACTTTTTTTTTCTGTTTTTCAGAAGAAATTGAAAAAAGAAATTTTTATTTGATTTTTTTTAGAATAAATTTAGTACAATTTTAAAAAAAAAAACTTTTTGATTAAAAAAAATTTTTTTTACTGTTTTTATGAAGAATTGAAAGAAAAAATTGTATTTGATTTTTTTTTAACAAATTTAGTACAATATTTGAAAAAACTTTTTCATAAAAAAAATATTTTTTACTGTTTTTTTTTATGAAGAATTGGTAAGCAAAATTTTTTATTTGATTTTTTTTAGAACAAATTTAGTACAATTTTTTAAAAAAACTTTTTGATTAAAAAATATTTTTTTTGTACTGTTTTTATGAAAGTTTTTGGTTAAATTTTTGTAAAAATGTTTTTTTTTTTTAAATAATTTTTTTTGACAAATGATTTTTTGGGGCAATTTTGCTTGAATTTTTTTTTGGAATAGTTTTAGTATAGTTTTCAAAAAAGTTGTTTATGAATGTATCAAAATAAAATTATTCCTAATTAAATTTTTTAAAAGTAATTTCTTTAATTCTAAATTAAAAATGTTTTTACTTTAGTTTTTTTTTTCCTTCAGAATCATATACAATATTTAGATTTTCTTGATTAAATTTAATTTATAAAAGAATTATTTTTATTATTTACATAAAAAGAAGAGGGGCAAAAAAAAAATATATTTAAAAATTTTTTTTAAACAATTTTCCATTTGGAGCAAAAATTCTTAACTTTGTATTGTATTAAAAGAATGATTATTTTATATTGTTTACGTTATTTAAATTATGATATTTTTAAAAGCATAAAAACGTGCATGTGTTCATACTTATATAAATTATTTACTACATACAAAAAACGAACGCAAAGTGGACAAACACTTCCACTTATTTAGAGTTAAGAGTTTAATTTTTAGAATTTATGTTAATGTATTCAACGTAGAAGAACACATCAAAGTAACCAATCGTACTGAACTGAACTAAAATAAATCAAAAACGACATAAAAATAATTAAAATCAATAAACATAAAATAAAAATAAAAAATCGAAAACATATAAAACAAAACAAAAAACAAAATTAGTCAAAACAAAAAATTCCAAGACGATGAGAGAAAAAATTAAAATCGATTTAAATGCAAACACAAAAAAAAAAAAAAATTCTCTTTCACTTTTTCGCACTCTTAATCAGTCAAGTCAGTATTCTCTACTGCTACTATTGCTATAGCTTCTTTCCTTGTTTCTCTTTTGGTAAATTTAAATTTATTTCATTTTTATTTACTTTTTTAAATTATTTCTTTTTTCTTGCATAAATTTCTCTCAATTTTTCCTATTTTCTTTTGACCATTTTCCTTCTTTCAATTTCAATACTATCCCGCGTATCTTTCTCTTTACCAATTGTTCTTTTCTATCGTTTTTCTTTTGTTTAAACAATTTTCATTCAAATTGAACTTTTGTTTTTAATTTCAATATCTTTAGTAAAAGAACAGAGACAACAACAACAAAACAATTTTAACACAAAAACTACATTTTTTTATTCTCATTTTTTTTTCAAATTTTCCATAAGAAAACATTCGATGAAAAAAAAAATATGCACATTTATTTATGTTATTTTTGTTATTTCAACAACAAAAAAACTCTTATTGTAAGTAATTTCATTCTTGAAGAAAAAAAAAAAAAAAAGTAAAATTTTATTATGCAAAATTTACTTAGTCACAGAAGAGATTTTTATTAAAAAAAAAACCGACGATACTAGAGTACAGTAAAAATTTGAGAGAATCGCGCGCACATTACATTCCCCCCGGCTTGACCAAATGACTGACGTACACACGCGTTCGTTGCTCTAACGAACACAGCACACGAGCGGATAGAATTCAACAGATGATGGGGAGTAGGTCTGTCCATCAACCACTACTACACAACCATTGCCACCACGCCGGGAATTACCGCTCACCGGCACCATATCGACACTCTCGCTCTATCCTCTCTGCAGCTAAGCATTAACATAAGCGTAATTATTTATGCATAAAAACTCGTATTAACACCAAACTACCACCTTACTCAATTATTGGTTGTGAGTAAAAACAGTAGCTATTATTCCGCTGCCTAAGCAATTTTTTGTGAGTGTAAAAGAGAAAAAGAGAGTGAGTGCACATTTTAATAAGAAGAATCACATCTCCTCTCTTAAAACTCATTAAACAATGATTGTTGTTATTGAAAATAATTACTTTTACTCTAGCCCTGAGAAGTATACAATTACAAATTGCACAATTATTCCGTTAAAACTAGTTTGAGTAAAATTCAAAAACAAAAAAAAAAGACCACCAAAAACTTTAATAAAATATGTTCGTTCTCAATGACAATAATTCTAGTTTATTCGTGCAGTGATAAAAATGGTTAAGAAAATTTTTCTTGTTGATTTGTAGATGCGTCTGCTACTGTTTTCGCATATCAACTCATTACTAAACACATGCACTCCTATAAACATAAATTGTGTGTACATATGGTAACAATGAGCAAATAATATACTTATGTATGTATATGCACTCAGAATCTAGTTTAGTTGTGGTTTTTTTTTTATGGTGAAGAGTTTGTTCATAAGAAGACGATATATTCTATGCGGATACAGTGGTGGACAAAATACTTGTTATCTGCCAGCAGAGAAAATGGCAAACTGCAGTGTTGATACTACAAATTTTCAAATATTCCAAATGATGGCACTTGAATTATTATTATTATTTTTTTTTTTAAATCTGCTGGAGTACAGCATAATGCTAGGGATAACGATACTATAAACGCAAAGATACCATATAGAATACTATCCCCTGACACACAGCCGTCATATGATATAGTTTGACGTTTGGGCTTTTGTATTTTTACCTTTAAACTAATGTAAATAAACAAAACTTAATGAACTGAAAACAAAATGTAATTTTTCATTCCAACAAGCAACCAAACAAATCGCCACCATTTTTTACCTCCTTCAATTTCCACTACAGTAATAATATGTGAATATGGAGCTGAAGTCAGTAAAAGTATCAGGTTTGTGTATAGAAGAAAAGCAGATACCAGGTTGGTGTATAGGGAAACTAGGAAAATATTCGTAGCATCGTTACCTAGCATAAGAAATAACTCGTTTTTTTGAATTGTCATTTTTAACTGGAAAAATACAAAAAAATTTATGAATAAATTAGATAAGAAGGAACAAACCTCTTTTAATTTTGAAAAATTAAAGAAGGTTTGTTCTTTTTTGCAATAAAAATATCACCATTCCAGAGATATAAGTTATATTGTAATTAATGGTTGGAAGGATTTGTGGCAAAAGTTGAAGAGCTTTAGTTTTTTTTTTTTTTTTAAAAAGTCCTGGAAAAAGCAGTAAATGTCAAAAATAATAAAAAAGATTAGGAAGAAATTCATTAATTTTAATCAACGTAGATTTGTGCGGATTAAAAATGAATCGGAAAAATATTGGAAAAAAAAAACAGAAAATTCCATTAAAAAATATAAAAGTTTTAATTAAAAAAAAAACAAAAAAAAAAAAAATTATTTAAAAATAAAAATATCAGAAGTATTACAAGGAAATTCGGATATAAATCGAAAAAGAATCGCCAAATAATTGGAGCAAAAATCGATAAATGATAAAAAAAATTACAAGAAGCTTGAAAATTGGTAAAAAAATTGAAAAAAATCAACAAAAATTACAGTAAATTTGCAGTTAATAAATAAATCGGAAAAGAATCGCCAAATAATCAGAGTAAAAATAGACAAATGGTAAAAAAATTGCAGAAAAATTGAAAATTGGTAAAAGGATCAAGAAAACTTCCGGAAAAATTACAGCAAATTCGGACTTAACTCGAAAATAAATCGAAAAAGAATCGAAGCAAAAATCAACAAATGGTAAAAAATTACAAAAAATCGAAAATGGTAAAAATTAGCAAAAATTGCAGAAAATTTAGAGTTAAATCGGAAATAAATCGAAAAAGAATCGCCAAATAATTGGAGCAAAAATCAACAAAAATTACAGTAAATTTGGAGTTAATAAATAAATCGAAAAAGAATCGCCAAATAATTAGAGGAAAAATTGACAAATGGTAAAAAAATTGCAGGAAAATCTAAAATTGGTAAAAATATGCAGAAAATTGGCAAAAACTGCAGAAAATTTAGAGTTAAATCGAAAATAAATCGATAAATAATCGGATCACAAATCGACAAATGATAAAAATGACAGCAAATTCGGAGTTAAATCGCTAAAGAATGGCCAAATAATCGAGGAAAATATCGACAGTTGGTAAAAAAAATGCAAAATAATCAGTAAAATATTGAAAATTCAAAAACCATCGAAAAAATGAATCCTAAAAAATTTTAAAAATGCATAGGAAAGTAGAAAATTGGTTGAGGGTAGTTGAGAAAAAAAATCTAGCAAAGGCAAAACAAGTGTCAGACTAAGTAAAATCGATTGAAGTAAATCGAAAAATCCACGAAAATCAACAACAAAAAATGCCAGAATATACAATAAAAATTAAATCAAAAGAAAAAAAATATAATTGTAAAAATTAACAAATAAAAATTTAGAAAATTAAGAAATTTTTAAAAAAATTGAAAGAAAATGTTCGAAAAAAATTCGAGGTTGAATCGAAAATGAATCGTCAATGAATCGCTAAAAAAATATCGAAAATCAATAAAAAACTTCGAAAAAAAAATAAATTTGATATTTTTTTTTTGAAAATAATGTAAGAATAAAAAAGGGAAAAAAAGTGGAGACAAATTAAGGATAGTCTACAAAAACACTGAAACAGAATAATGGAACAAACTTATACAAAATCTTCTTGTTTACATTTTTGAATTTTATTTTTAAATAAATTTTAATAATACATAAAAAAAAATTATTAATAATAAACCAAACCAAATAATATTTATAGAAAAACCATTAAAATGGATAAAAATTATATGTCCTATCAATATTGTCCATTACTGTTCTATTATAAACACGACCAAGCCAATTGGCAAAATGAAGTTCATTACTTTGCATAATAAATATTGAACACATACACACACCAACAAACACTTGCCTTTACTGAACGTTAGAATATCCATAGTATACGACATATTATATTTACAATACATACACATATGTGCTTACTGGTGGATAAGAATGTATCCGAATTTATCACTTAAAGAAGTAATATTTTACCTTAAATCAAATTAGAATAAATATTCACATATACATAGCCAGTTGTTAGTTGGATATGGTCATCATGTATATGGTCGGACCGATATTATTGGAGGGAAAAAAATTTGGACAAAATAATAAAAATAAAATATGAAAAAAAAACCAACTATATTCATCTTATTTAGATGCAGAAAGAAGAAGAAAGAACAAACGAAATTTGCTATTTTTCCTATTTATATGCACATAAATATAACATATGTACACGGGGGCACATACACACACACACACACACTCCGGCAAACACAAATAATTGTTTATTTAAATTTCTTCATGAATTTATGATAGTCAAGAGAAGAAAGAATATTGGATTTCGTTTGTTTTTTTTTTTAAATTTATTTATTGATATAAACTTGTTGTTGTATATGCCAAAACGAGAAAGACTGATCACATGGCCAATATGTAAAACAGAGAGATACTCAGAATAAAAAAAAACTAGAATATAAACTAAGAAAAAGAAGAGAAACAAACAAATAAAACAAAACAGAAGTCAAAAAAAATAAAAGCTACACAAAAAAAAAAGAAAAAAAAATGTGGCAAAATTAGTTGAAACGACGAAGAGAAAATAATATTATTTGAAGAGAGGAGCAAAAAAAAAAAAGGAACATTGAAAATGAACAGAAAAAGTGAAAGAAAAAACGATGAATAGAAAAGAAAAATAAGAAAAAAGCATGTGCTCGAATAGAAAAGAAAGAAAATACGGCGCAACGACCTACCGACCGACCGGCAAACGACTATGAAAACATGCACGCATACAAAAGTTCGGCATACACAAAAAAATTGCTTGACGAAAACGGAGATTGAAGAGAATAGAAAAAGAACGACAGACAACATCTAAACACAACCGTATTCTTTGGCTCGTATAAATTAATCGCACAGTGTTCGTTGATGTGAGAGCAGTCAGGCACTACTATTGGACAGTCTATTTACGGATGGACGACTGTTTCGAATGGCTACCGTGAGACCGCAACTTTGATGATTGAAGTGTGTATGCGTGCCTATCTCTATCGGTTTTATGTTCGAATAAAAGAATCGCGCAGTATGATGCAGACTTTTCGATTTCGTTGCGGATACCGATTGATGGATACTAGCAAGAGAATTACAGATACTTTTTTCGGTTCTGGGCGCTTCACTATGAATTGTTTCCTTTTCTAATTTTTTTGTTGTTGTTGTTGTATTATGTTCAAGTACTCACACTACAATTGATCCAATATTGGATCCCACACCTATTTTGAACAGTGTAAAAAATTGTTGTCTGCAATGGAACTGGACGGACAGTAGAGAAACTCTTGCGTTATTGAAGGAAGGTGCAGCAAACTGAGCAGAGGAGTCGGATTCCAGCAAAAAGAAAAAAAAAAGATAATGCAACGCTGGCCATTGTTTAAGTGACGTAAAGTTAAGACTTAATTGCAATTGTCAACACCGGCGATTCTATGTGTCAGAAGAGGGAGGAAAAAGTGTGTGAGCAGCACAATTTCCTATTGTAAGACTGTCTGGCTTGTGTGTTTACAAAAAAGCTCGCATAAATAACTTTTTAAGAACTGAAGAAATATGTGTAAATGTCAAAAATCAAAATAAAGTAATGAGGGGTGCTGGGGTGGAGGGGGTGGATTGGGTTAGGAGTTAGATTTAATGTATAGGTACTCTGCCGACAATTGCTTAGATTGGGACAATATTTCTATATACGCTCCAGTATCAAAAGGAAAGGTGTGTGATAGCCAAAACCGTTTTTTTTTGATAATTTTTTTTAAAAATGATTACCAATAAATAATTGTCAATACACAAAAATTTCAAAGAATTTAGAGTTAAATCGGAAACAAATCGAAAAAGAATCGCCAAATAATCGGCAGTAAAAATTGTAAAAAAAAAATACAGGAAAATCGAAAATTGGTAAAAATATTCAGAAAATCGGTAAAAATTACTACAAATTCGGATTTAGTTCGGAAACAAATCGAAAGAGAATCGTCAAATAATCGAATCAGAAAACGATAAAAAATAGCAGAAAAATTGGCAAAAATTGCAAAGAATTTAGAGTTAAATCGGAAATAAATCGAAAAAAATTGCCAAATAATCGAATCAAAAATCAAGAATTGACAGTAACGATCTGTCGTTCTTCATTTACAAAAAAATAGGGACCAGCAGCACCTTCAGACCAAATTGTACACCAAACAGTTATTTGTTTTACGATATACAAAATGACTTCTCTACAGTTCTTTGTGGGTTTCGAAAGCCTCATAATTTGGCAATTTTACTTATTGACTTATCCCCAACCGAGCAAAAAATGAAAAATTTCAGAAAATTTTTAAATCCACGACCCATAAAAAAATGGCAAATATTAAACTAAGTTAATGGCACCATAACTGTTTTTTAGGCTAATGCCACCTTAACTGAGCCATATACAATTGACAGCTGTCAATTTTTCCGAACCACGACCCATAAAAAATAGCAATTATTAAACTAAGCTAATGCCGCCTACCCTCACTGAGACATATACAATTGACAGCTGTCAATTTTTCTGAACCACGACCCATATTTCCGAACTACGACCCATTTTTCCGAACCACGACCCATAAAAAATGGTAAATATTAAACTAGGCTAATGCCACCATAACTGTTTTTTAGGCTAATGCCACCTTAACTGAGACATATACAATTGACAGCTGTCAATTTTTCCGAACCACGACCCATAAAAAATAGCAATTATTATACTAAGCTAATGCCGCCTACCCTAACTGAGACATATACAACAATTGACAGCTGTCAATTTTTCCGAACCACAACCCATTTTTCCGAACCATGACCCATTTTTCCAAAATACGACCAATAAAAAAATGGCAAATATTAAACTAAGCTAATGCCGCCTACCTTAACTGAGACATATACAATATAACAGCTGTCAATTTTTCCGAACCACAACCCATTTTTCTGAACCACGACCCATAAAAAAATGGCAAATATTAAACTAAGCTAATGCCGCCTACCCTCACTGAGACATATACAAGTGACAGCTGTCAATTTTTCTGAACCACGACCCATTTTTCCGAACTATGACCAATTTTTCCGAACCACAACCCATAAAAAATGGTAAATATTAAACTAGGCTAATGCCACTTTAGCTGAGACACATACAATATGACAGCTGTTAATTTATCCGAACCACGACCCTTTTAAAAAAAATTATTTTATTGCCCGAAAATTTAGAATTTAACATTTTTTTAATTAAATTTTATAAATTATTTATTAACATAAAAATAATATTTTTTTAATATTTATTTTTATTGCTATTGTAAGGATTTACTCGTCCTGTTACTGTGGAAATGGGGTTTATTTGCCAAAAAGATTGACTTTCTTAGTTTTTTCCAGGTTTTTCTACTTAACAGATTTAATAATTTTTCCAATTTTGTTAAAACTTTTTTTTTTAAGTTTTTATATCTTAAATTCCTTCCTATTAGGAGATTATTTACTTCTTTCCATACTTAAGCCGATATTGTAAAAATATTTCCTATTTCTATATAAAAACAGCATTTAAGAGGTTTCTTCTCAACATATAAACGTATGGCAATGGCACATCTACACACATGATATTAAGTCGGATTTAGATGAAGATAACGCTTGTATAAATGGGCATAGACACGTGAATACGTTAAGGAATTTGTGGGAGACTAGCCAAAAGAGTGGGGAGGGAGAAGGTGGAAATGGTATTTATTCTATAGCATAAAATTGATGGAAATAAAAGAAGAAAATTATGTAAATATCAATTCATTGAGTAGCCATCACCACCCTCGCTCGCCCTGGTAGCGGTCAAGTTAGAGGTTCATCGAGCGGTCAACAAATAACCTAACAAACAATGAAAATTGTACAGCATTTCCTCTTGTTTTGACACCAAAATAAATGCACATCCGGAAATAAACAATTGGTTAATTGGGAAATTAACACGCTTCAATTGAATGTGGACTCGTTCATTATTGAAAAATCACTCTTTAAGTTAAGTCAGACATGGAAAAAAAATTAAAGTACCAAAAAGAATCCATTTCTAACCCTCACAATTAATATTTTTTTTTTCAAATACTTCTCCCTAAGTTTGGGGATAATTTACACAATTTCAATAATTTCGTTTTTTTTTTTCTTTTTGTAAATTTATTATGTGAAAAAATATTTTTATTAAAGTAAAGAACATTTAAAAATATGTTGACTATATTTTAAGGAAATTCATAGAAAAATGGAAAATTATATGTGACGCATTTAAGATTTTCCATGTGTACGACAAAAATGAGTTTTCTTTTATTGACTGTGCGCCACTAAGGGAGTAATTTTTGTTAAGAAATGTTTATTAAAAATTTATACAAATTACATTATAAATGAAAAGCAGTAAGTATTGTTCTGATTTTATTAGAGCACGTAATTTATATTTATTTATAGCAAGGACGAAAAATATTTTCGGTCAGATTCTTTTTTTCCAATCGATTTCTTATGTTAAGAATTTTTTTAGAACAAGAAACTTTTTGAAATTTGATTTTAAATCATTTTAAAATGATTACGACTTTTTTTAAATGAGAAAATTCAATTTTTTGAGATCTGCACGAAAATGCGCGAAACTGCACGAAAAGAGTTTTTTTCTCGAAATTCTAAAGAAAATTTATTATTGGAAATATTTTTCTTTTATCACAATCAAAACAACAAAGAAAGAAGCAGAAAAAAAAACGAAAATCGTACAAAAACTTATCGTAAAAAAAGAATTGAAAAACTTTTTATCATAAAAGAATAATTTTTTTATTTAAATTTTTTCTCAACGGATATCAGTTGAACTTAGTAATTTAATAATATTCAGAGTATTCAGTTTATGAATACAAATGGTGATGGAAAAAATTTGATTATTAATAGGAAGGCGGCAAGAGAGTAAAAATCCATCATCAATCATATTTTATGATATCCAAGAATAATTTAATTTTAAAATCGATATAAATTATGATAATACCTTATATGACGACAATATACTATAATATATTCTGTTATAAATATTTTCTCAAAAAAAAAAAAAAAAATATTGATCATTTTCATCCTTATTGGAGATTGGAGAGAGAATTTCAATTTTTTCTCAATTTTCTTTTGCATGAATGAATTTTTTTTTGAATTGGAACTTTTTCGAAGCTTATCCAACCATTGAAAAAAACAGGATAACATGAAATTTAACTGATACTATTAAGGTGATATAATATATTTATCAAATTTTATCAATAGTATTTGATCAATCAACATTTGATATTATTTTTTGTTAAATATTTTTCTTTCTTCTAAAACATCAGTCATAACGTTTTAGATATCAAAATTAGCACAATCGATGGCATAATGTTTTTTTTTTATTATGGATAAATTATGCTTTCTTCATAATTGAATTATTCTTTCTGATTTTTTGCTACTCAATTTTAGGCTTTATTTACAAAAACAGAATTTTATTTATTTTTCAGTTATTTTATAAATAATTTTGCGTTTTCTCGTTATTTTTGCACAAAATTCCGATAATATTATCAAAATGTAATAATTTTCCCAGCTTTTACTTATAGTTTTCACGATAGATATGTCAAACAGAAAATTCGCGCATTTTCGTGCAGCTACTCGAATTATAAAATTTGCTTTAAAAACAGACTATATCATAAACAGAATATGTACAATCAAAGTTATTATGTTATATCTCATAGAAACATGACATTTTTGTTAATATAAGAAAACTGCGCGAAAATTAAACAAAATTTTTATAAATTAAACCGAACATTAAAAAAACTATGGTAATACAAAATATTTATAGTTTATCTTAAGAAATAATTGTAAATTTTTCCGTGCATATACTAAAATAAACTGCACGAAAAATTAAAAACTGAGTATTTTAAGGAAAATTGCAATTTTATAATTAAACTTAATTTTTGAAATTACTTTTGCTATAATTTTGATCAAATAGTTGAGATTTTTTAGCAAAATTTGCAGAATCGATGGCATAACGATTCTATTATGGATCAATTGAATTGTTCATTCTCATTTGTTAGCTTTATTTACCAAAAAACAGAATTTTATTTATTTTTCAGTTATTTTATTAATAATTTTGCGTATTTTCGTTGTTTTTGCACAAAATTTCGATGATATTATCAAAATATAATCATTTTTTCAGTTTTTATTTGCAGTTTTCACGTTAGATATATCAAACAGAAAATTCGCGCACTTTCGTGCGGCTACTCGAATTATAAATTTTGCTTCAAAAACAGACTATATCATAAATAGAATATGTACACTCAAAGTTATTATGTTATATATGATAGAAACATGACATTTTAATAAAATATAACTGCGCGAAAACAAAAGAAAATTTTTATAAATTATATTGAACATAAAAAAAACTATTATAATACAACAGAATACAGTAAATTTATAATTTGAATGAAAGAATAATAGTAATTTTTTCGTGCAGATGATAAAATAAACTGCACGAAAAGTTACAAACTGAGTATTTTAAGGAAGAAAATTACTATTTTATAATTAAACGTAATAATTGGAATTGATTTTGTTGTAATTTTTGATGAAATTATTGATTATAAATTGAAACTGCTGGAAATCAAAATGCAGATAATTTTGAATATAACAACGCATAAAAAAAATTTAAAAAATGAGTTAATAAATAAAAATTAACTTGTCCATTTACAATAAGTACATTTCCTGTCCTTATTTTGATACTATAAGTTTAATAGTGAAAAAAAATTTGGTGAATTATTAAAGAAACTGCACGAAATTGCAAAACTCAACAAAAAAAAACAACATTGTAAATTTTAATGATTTAATTTATTTGTACTTAATTTTTCTTCAATCAATTTGAATACTAAACGTATAAGTTTGTTGATAGTGAAAAAACCACACACATTTTTTTTGTTAAATCGCCCCCATTTAATCCTAGCAACTTTATTTAGATACCCTAACTACGAAATGCCATACAAAATCAATGCAAATTTCTATAAAAAATAAAAAATAGTACTGACAACCAAAAGAACAATTTTGAATGGGATTTAAACAAATCGACTTTCTAATATTCAATTTCCTCTTAAATATTAACGAAATTTTATGATTTCTGCAAAAGTTTACCCTCTAAAATTGTACAGAAACTTTTCTTTTTAAATTGCAAACAAAATATAGCCCAACTTGGATAGAATTTAGTCTAAACAAATGCTTTAGTTTAAAGTGGATTTAAAGTCTGTATTTAGATTTTATTCGTACTCTTTTTACAACTGCCCGAATGCAGAAGAAGAAAAGCACAAACCAAGAGAATAGAAAACGGAAAATTCGTACAAAATTCAATTGGAAAATAATAAATTTAAGAGTTTTCATATAAGGATGGTTTCTGTATACAAAAAAAAATTAATAGAAAAGAAAAATGAAATGAAATTAAAGTCAAAATTTATTCAATAAAACTTTACCTCAGCATATGTATGTGTATGTGTGCTGAATGTTACCCTGGGGGATGTTTTTCCAAGCTCCCCTTTCCAATGCTTATATAATTTCCTATTCGAATTGGAGTTCATTTCAGGTCTAATAAAAATCAATGAACCGATTTCAGTCCAATTCAATAGGAAATGTTATCTTTTCCTATTATACGAAATGGTAAGAAGTTTCCCCATATTTTGTTTCATATAATTCGGATTCGGGATTTATTTCTATGTTGCGCCATTTGATTTTCCTTAGAATTATTATTCGGTACTATAGTGAATATTTTTTGAGAATTCTATTGGTGCGGTTTTAATACTCAATTGCAATTAGATTCAACTGTCGGTTATGTTCTAATTTTATGGGAAAGAAAAACTTACCGTCGCCTAGATGGTATAGCGCCAGTCCGAAACTGCTCGAAAAAACAGAAATTTATGCGGCGCCATCACCTGGGGCACGTGCTAAATTAAAAAATTTTTTCCATATGCCTTAAAAAAATCGATTATATCGATTTTGTCCGAAAAACTTTTGTTTATTTTTAAATGTGGTTGATAGTCACATAAAGTAATTTTTAAAAAACCACATTTTGTCTGCCAGTAAAAATTCTCAGTTCATAATGACTATTGGTATAAGATACGATTCGTGTTCTTGTAATCACATTTGAAAAAAAAGGAGTATGGCTACAATATTTTTCTATAAAAGACCATATATTTATATTTTCGTGCAGTTTCTCATAACAAACTTTTAGAGTACAATTATTTTTAAAATAAAACACATTTTTATATAATGCACTCTAACGTAGACCTAACATTTTTATTCTCAGAAAAGAGCACGAAAAGTTTTCCGTATTTTTCAAAATAATTTTTTTTGCGCGCCCAAAAAGAAATACTGCGCGAAAAATCCCCCAAAAAAAAAATGTTAAATGAATAATAAATATTGCATAAGGAAAAAAACTGCACGAAAACATGTAATTTCTTTTTCACTAAAAAAATTAATATTGAATGAAAAAAACTGATATTTTTCGTGCTGTTAATTTTTAATAGACTTCCAAAAGACCAAATATTTTTTTAGAAAGTCAAAATTAGCACACAAAAAAACATTTATGTCCTCTTATTTAGCCTTAATTGGTTACTCAAGAAAAGTGCACGAATACTTTTCCGTATTTTCCAAAAACAGCTAATTTTGGGCATACAAAAAAGAAACTGCGCGAAAACCGAAAAAATTTAATTCTTGTCAGTAAACAATGCATTTTAGAAGAAAATTGCAAAGTGCAGGCAAATTTTTCTATTATATATTTTCCAAAATCACTCTTTTCGTGCACACACAAAAGAGACTGCGCGAAAATCGAAAAAATTTAATTTTTCTCAGTAAACAATGATGATTTTGATGAATTTCTAAACAGTAACCAGTCTGAATAGGAGTTGCAGGTCCCGGCAGTAAGGGTGGACACAACATTTTCTGAGACCCTGACTTCTGAACTCAAAAACTGCAGCGCGAATTCCGGACGCCTGGAGTTCTCTGATTCAGCAAGTCTAGGTGCCGTTGATAAATGATGATGATAGATCGTCAAAAAACTTTGAAAACGTGAAACCTTAGGTCCTTCAAAAGTTTCTTCTTCAAAAATAAGTTTCTTCGCGGCATATCGAACATTGGAGGCTCCATCAAGGCAACACCCCTGTCACACGGCTATCTTAAAATAAAAAAAAACTGCACGAAAAAATTTTTATTCATATAATTTTTTTTTTCAAAAATATCCTTAAAAAACAGTTTTTTTTTCAACTCGGAATAGTCCTCGTTTTTAAAAGGGTTTTTCTTCTTCTTAACATCCAATTAAAATTATCTGCTATTAATTTAAAGAGAAATCGTCAAAGATAGAAGCTCCTAACCCACTCCAGACTATGTGCTTGAAGATAAAAAATACTCTTCATTCCATTTTCAGGAATAATAACGAGTAAAAGAAGGAAAAATTTATCTACAATTACATTTAAAGACAGTCACAGTCACGGTAAGATTATATCGATAAAAATCATCTTTGAAGTTGAAAGTTTTAGGCCGTGTACAGGGTGACAACATAAGAAAACCAAAAAAAAAACAAAAAAAAAACAGTAGAAAATGAAAAATGAAAGTAAAAAAATGGAATAATATCAGCAGTCAATTTGGCTACTTTCATCCATCATCACCATACCCTATCCAATGCCCCATCCTTAAGCCAACCTCAGCAAAAAATAAATTAGCCTAACCTAAAATCC
The DNA here is from genome assembly GCA_958298945.1 of Atherix ibis. Classification (NCBI taxonomy): domain Eukaryota; kingdom Metazoa; phylum Arthropoda; class Insecta; order Diptera; family Athericidae; genus Atherix; species Atherix ibis. Next base: position 117,751,874 of record OY282605.1, on the reverse strand, counting down.
ACATCCGCTTTGATCTTTTCTTCTTCCTTATTTCTTGTTTTTTTCTTCTTTTTAGTATTTAATAATTTTTTTTCTTCTGTTGAACTAAAGTACGGAAAAAAGGATTTATATCAATTTAGCCTAATCAGACTTATCCTGCGGTTTTGCTTATTCTACAACGTTCTTCTAGCTTCCACAGCGAACAGCTCGAAATGAAAAAAATAAAAATTAGTACAAGCACTGATCAAGATTTTTGATTAAAAACACGCCACTGCAAATTGCCTTTGATAAGCGTTCCATATTAAATATTGTACAATACGACAAAAAAAAATGAGGAGGAACAGGAAAATGTGAAACTTCCTCTTTTTCTGCAAATTTATTTCTAATTTAATTTTAATTTTCTCTTTTGTCCGTTTTTTTTCCGTCGTTTTGAATATTGTTTTATACACGTGAGAGTAGAATGTGTAGTTTGATTCCATGGTTTTTTTCCCGTTTCCGGAGGGGGATAACAATTTGGATAAGGACGAAGAATAATCATTCAGACATTTTATGTGAGCACATGCTTTGAGGAACGTATGAATACACACATTTGGGGGTGAGTATAATTTTTTACATAATCAAAGAGTACAAAAAGGCCTTAAAAAAAGTATTTGAAACAGCACGAAATCGAAATAATGTTACTTATTTGGTTCTGTTTTGTTTAAATGAGTACAAAAAAAATTAATTTATTTCGATTACGTTCAAGTTGAAACAATTTATGTACTTTCATTCAATGCAGTTAACCTTTGCTTTATGACCTAACATTTTAGCTTATAAAAGTTGAGTTTAACAAAAAAAAATGTCTTCTAAAGTAATTTCTTTTCAATATTGCAATAAGTTCAAAGCTATTTTCAATTTAAAAATTAATTTGAAAAATGTTTGCAAATAGATAAATTATTATAAAAACAAATGTGGCGATAGAAATTCAAAACTGCGCGAAAAATTTACATTTTGAAAAAAAACTGCTAGTGATTTTTGTGTGAATTGATTCTAAAAAATTAGAGAATAACTTTATAAAAAAATCTGCAAAAATATTATTAATCTTAACATGTGATTTTTTCACGCAGTTTTTCTGGAAACAGACTTTTTTTTAATTTGAAAACTTATTAAAAAATATTTGCAAATTAATAAGTTATTATAGAAAAAAAAACTGTGGCAACAACAATTTTAAAACTGCGCGAAAAATTCAATATTAAAAAAAACGCTGTGTAGATTTTTATAAAAAAAACATCATAAAAATTAAAAAATAATTTTATAAAAAAATCTACAAAAATAAAATTATTCCTAACATGTGAATTTTTCGCGCAGTTTTTTCCGACAACAAAAATATTTCTTTAAAGTCTAATTTATTTTTTTATTGTTATTCCAAAAGTTATTAAAAATATTTGCAACTTAATAAATAAATTATTATGGAAAAAAACTGTGGCAACAGAAATTCAAAACTGCGCGAAAAATTCACATTTTTAAGAAAAAAAAACGCTAATGAATTTTTTTAGATTTCTATAAAAATTAATGAATATGTTTATAAAAAAATCAGCAAGAATATTAATATTTTTAACATTGGACTTTTTCGCGCAGTTTTTCCCAAAACCAAAGTATTTCTTTAAAGTCAATATTATTTTTTTAATTTCTGAATTTATTAAAAATATTTGCAAATTAATAAATTATTGTAAAACGGTGACAGCAGAATTTTAAAACTCCGCGAAAAAATCAAAATTTAAAAAAAAAGCCAAAGTTTTTGTGGATTTTTATAAAATTACGGACAATTTAAAAATTCTATAAAGAAGCGTTTACAAAAGTCAATTTTTTCGTGCACTTTTGGAACAGTGAATATTTTAAAAGGTCCACCATTTTTGTGAAATATCCTAAAGTGGTCCGTATTTTTTTTTTTTTTACAAAACAGCGCAATCCATATTTTTGTGCCGTTTTGTAAAAAAAATTCGAAATTTTTGTGCAGTTACTCAAAAATTTTATTGGTAGACAGAATAATATTTGAAATGGGAAAAAAAATTCTAATAAATGTTTCTATTGTATTATGACACAACAAATTATTTTGTATAGATCTTATTTGATACGGAAGATAATGAACTTAATTATTTAAACTACACGAAAATATTTTTTTTCATAATAGAAAAATTTATTAGGATTTTTTTTCTCATTTCAAATATCAAAAGCATTTGCAAATTAATAATGGTGCAAAAAAATTTTAAAGTTCGCGAAAAATTCAAAATTTCTCTATTTTTTAGGAAATTTTAATCTTAATGGTTTCGGAAATAATTTTATAAAAATTAACAAAAATATAATTGTTTTCTTTCAGATGTCACATGACTTGTTCGCGTTTCATTACCCCAAAAAAAAAACTGGCCTTAAAAAAATAAAAATTATTTTTTAAATTTACCTTAAAACAATCAATTTAAAAAAAAAATACAATTTTACAATTAGTGATGAAGTATTTACAATAAGGTCAATTTTTCGTGCAGTTTTGGAATGGCCCGACCAGCTTTTTTCGTGCAGTTTTAAGCGCGATATTATACGATATCCACAATTTTCGTAAATGATGACAAGACGATCAAACATTTCATGGAGTTTAATTAGAGAGTTTGTATTTTCGCGCTGTTTTTTTTATATATGTGTATATAAAAATTTTCGTTCAGTTATTCAACAAAAAAAAATGGTTAACAACATTACGGAAATTTAGAAAAATGGTATAAAAATAACGGATTTTCTTTAATAAATTTCTAAAAACAAAAAAACATTTGGACTGCACGAAAAAAATTTTCACATAGTCAAAATTAATTATTTTTTTAATTATTATTAATTTTTTCTACTAAGGATTTTTCCCGATAACCGGGGGAAAAAACTTGTCCTGCTACAAAGGAATATGAAACATTCCTTTTATTATTATTTGATCCTTAAATCGATATTTTATTAACGATGAAAAATTAATTATTATAATAATGGGGGAGGGGGTTCATTTATTTTTCATTGCACCATTTCCAACGTTTCTCGGCTTTTCGCATAACCTTTTTTTTTAAACACGGAACAAAATTCTAATTAAAGTTTCTAAAAAATAACAAATTCATTTAATATTAGTTATATTATTTTCCATTTATAACAAATTATATTTATTTATCGCATTAAAATATTCTTAGGTATGCAGACTTGTAAGTAAATGTAAACGAATATAAAAAAATAAAATTTAATATAAACGAACAAGAAATAAAAAATTACACAATAAAAGAATGAGGAAAGCACCCGAACCGTGTCATAGTCCCCCCAACAAATATGAATAAAAACCACTCAATTAAATTTAACCAAGCCCCAAATACAAAATTAAAAGTTTAATTTTAATCAACAAAAGAAAAAGAAAGTATTCTTCGTGAACACAACGAAATTATATGACAAAAAATTAAAGAAAAAAAAAACCACCCAGCGATGGTGCAAAATAAAAATAATAATGGAACCCGAAAAAGTGCACGAAAAATTTTACATCAGCTTCTCGGTTACTAATTAATACGCCATTTTGAAAATATTCTTCGACATTTTTCTCATGTCCTTTTTTTTCCACACACACATTTAAGTGAATAATAAATAAGGACAATTTTCTTTTCTTGTAAAATTAGTAGCATCGACAAAACGGAGAAAATCTTCCAAAAAAAAAAAAATATAGAAAAAGAAGAATTCGAGAAAGGATACAAAACTGAATTTAAATTTAAACAATAACAAAAGGAAAACTTGGAAAAGTCCTGTTTTTTTTGTTGTTGCTTCCTGTTCCTTTTTTGCCTTTCACTTTCTTTATTTGCTGCTGTTATGAACTTATTTTTTTTTTTGCTTCATTTCGGTTGCATCCTTGCCTCCTTGAATGTGTTTTCATATTGAAAGGAAAAACGTCAATGAAAAAAAAAAGAAAAAGGAAGCTTATCAGAACAGGCAACTTTTTCCAGATAGCTTCATTTTCATATCCTTTTTTTGTTGTACAGAAGAATTTCCTGTTTTTTAAAAAATATTTTTTATTTATTTATTTAAGTCTCAGTATTCTTTTCTATTCTAAGTGCTTCGAAAGAAGCTTATTATTCTCGAGGAAGACACGCCGCTATGTTTTTATTATGCGGCATCAGGAGGAGAAGGGGGGCTGGTTGAGGAGATTATTTTTTGCACAAGGACGTCTACAATGTTGGATTTGCTAAATAAATAAGGACGTCTACCACAAGGAAGCGCTATTCAGATAAGGGGGGGGGAGGGGTTGTGGATAATTTTTAAAACTGTATTGAAGGGACTGAGAAGTAGCTGGAAAAAAAGGAGCGGAAAAGGATGAATTTATCCGAAATTTTCTTCAAACTTTGTCGAGTTTTCTTTAAGGAAAAACACCATGTGTGTTTGTGTGTGTGTGTGTTTGGATGAGAAGAAGGACAAAGCACCCCTGGTAGAGATGGGATGATTATTATTCTAAGGTCCTTAAATAAACAGTGCAGAGTTGAGTGCGTGTATACACACATTTTTTGTTTGGTTTCGTTTTGTTTTTATTATTTTTTTGTATAAAAAGGATTAAAGTTGGAAATTTTAACTTTTCCGAATATCCTGTTCATATTATATTTTTTTTTTCGTATACAAAACGCCCTTTTCTCATTAAGCATTTTTTTTAGCCTAGGCCGAATACGTCTTCGGCGCACAAATTATACTCAATATAGAATCTTGGCCAATCTGCATATGAATCCAAAATAACGAACGGGCATGTCCTTGTTTTTTTTATTGTTAATACTTTTACCCTTTTTCCTATAACAAATTTGCTGTGCTAAATAAACAAAAAAGGAGAACAAAGACGAATGAAGAGAAAATATTAAAAAAAAAATCCCAAACATCCAAAAAAGAAAAAAGGATTATTTGCGTAAAAGTTTCGAAGAAATCGAAGGAATCAAATTTACTCAAACAAGGATCGAACAAAAATGATAAGAGCTCCACAAAAGGATATCGTTTTCTTAGGAATTTTTAGAAGAACGTGCAATCGTTAGAATAGTAGGGGTGATATTATATCGACAAGGACCTGAGTTACTACTACTACCACCACCACTACCAGTAATGACATCTTTCAGAATCTTTATTCGATAAATTCCTCAACTGAGAAAAAACTTTCGTCCTTTAATGTCAATGACATATCCCCCATCACATCAAGACATCGTCATCATCGTAATCACCTTAGAATTTCCATAAATGAAAGCACACATCACCACTTCGGTGAAACAGAAAACCAATCGAAAATATTCTTCCAGTAGTAACCATGAACATCTCCAAGCAAGGACCATCAGGAATTTTCCCCCATGTTCTTATAAAATGGTTTTTTGCCCTCACCAAAAAAAAAAAAATCTTTTCCATAATTTTTCATATTTGAACCTAAAAGGAATGCCTAAAATTTGAAGTATGGAAAAAAGGATATCAAATATATTTTTGTATTTATTAAATGAAAAGAAAATAGAGAAAATTTGGATACAAAAGTCCTTGAAGTGAGAATATAGAAATGCCGAGCTAGGAAATAGTTTCGTTGGAATAGAAAATTAATCAATCATTGATGGAAAAGTTGTCAGAAAATGTTCAGTTTTTCCATTTATTCAATATTCATTTTTTTCGTTATCCTTTTTGACACCTTCAGTTTTTTTTATTATCAGGAATTCATATTATTTGGAACGCTAGGCGAGTTTATGTATTTATGTGAGCAACTAATTTGTCCGAAAGAATGTAAAATGGCACCAAAAAAAAATTATTATGAATTGTTTAGCCCATAATTGTTGACGTTAAATGAGATGACCTAAAATACGCAGTAGGATCTAAATAATATGACCTAAATTTGAACTCTTAACACTATGTCCTAAATTTTCACTCTAAACAATAAAACCTAAATTGCGCAAATTGACATCCTAAACATGTTGACCTAAATTGAAACCCTAAACATTATGACCTAAATTTAGACCTTAAACACTATTGCCGAAATTCAGACTTAAAACATTATGGCCTAAATTGTGAGACCCTAAACATTATGACCCAAATTTAGACCCTAAATACTATGACCTAAATTTAGACCTTAAATACTGTTGCCGAAATTTAGACGTTAAACATTATGGCCTAAATTGTGACATCCTAAACATTATGACCCAAATTTAGACCCTAAATACTATTGCCGAAATTTAGACCTTAAACACTATGACCTAAATTTAGATCCTAAACACTGTTGCCGAAATTTAGACGTTAAACATTATGGCCTAAATTGTGAGATCCTAAACATTATGACCCAAATTTAGACCCTAAATACTTGCAGAAATTTAGACCCTAAATACTCGCTAAAATTTAGACCCTAAACACTATTGCCGAAATTTAGACCCTAAGCAATACTACCTAAATTTTGACACTAAACATTATGACTTGAATTTAGACCCTAAACAATATGACGTATATTTTGACTCTAAACAGTATTACCTAAATTTGAGCCTTAACGCTCTGACCTCAAACACTACCTAAATTTTGACTCCAAACACTATAGCCTAAATTTAGACCATAAACACTATTACCTTTATTTAAATCCTAACCAATAGGACCTAAATTTTAACCCTAAATATGATGACCTAATTCAGGTCTTATTTTACGTAAAAATATAGCAAAACAGAAAAAATAAATATTTGCCATTACGCCACTGACGTAAGAGAAGACCTAATTTTTTTTACGAAAAACGCTATGATCGAAATTTTCACCTAAAAGCTATGACTGACAATTTATAAAATCTGGGGCTTAATTGAATTTTATCTTTTAGCTTAATAACAATAAACAAAAAATAAAGGGAAAATTTGGAGAAAAAAAATTTTTGTGCATATTTAATGCTATGAATTTTTTTGGGGTGGGAAAGTGCAGCTATGGTATTTGACAGTTAACTATTAAACACATGTTCCATTTAAGGTAACATTTATTGAGTTTAGGCATCACTATTTAATTGTAAAAAAAATATTTAAAAAATTGATGAATTTTCATTGTCTTATAGACCTAATTAGTTTGACCCAATATATTTTGACTAGAAATTGACCTAAATTATAGCTTTTTTTATAAACAAAAAATTAAAATATGCACAAAAGTTTTTGCTACCACGGCAGACCTAAAATTTTTACCAAATCCGAGGTTGACTTCTTTTATGTTTTAGGTCAATTATTTTAACCTAAAATTTTACCTAATTCTTCTAAATGCAAAATTCAAATACGGAAACATATATTATTTATCACATCAGACCTGTTATTCTTTTGAATTCTCTTATGTCAACTTTTTTGTGACCTAAAAAGAGAACTAATTTTTTTTATGCAAAATTTAAATATAGAAAAATTTATTTTTTATCACATCAGAGAACTTAAAAATTATTTTCAGTTCTCTTATGTTTTAGGTCAACTTTTTTCCTGACCTAAAAATTGACCTAATTTTTCTATTCAAAATGCAAATATGTAAAATAAAATATGTTTGCCATCCACATCAGAACTAACATTTTTTGTGTTCTCTTATGTTTTAGGTCAACTTTTTTGTGGCCTTAAAATTGACCTAACTTTTCTATACAAAATTCAAGTAAGGAAAAAATTAATTTTTCGCCACCACACGTCAACCTTAAATTTTTCTGATTTCTCTTATCTTTTAGGTCAACTTTTTTTGTGACCTAACATTTGACCTAATTTTTTTTCATACAAATTTTGTGTCAGAGGTCCACTTTTGCCTTTTAAAAGCAATTTTTACAAAATTGCTCCGTTTTTCAAACATTTTCCTAGCTACAATGCCGTTTTTTTTTGACATTCGTTTTTCTATTTAAACACGTTTTTTTTTAAGGACTGATTTTTGAGTAATTTTTTCTTTAATTATTATACAAAATGAAGTTTCGGTGGCTTTTAAATGATTTATTTCTTTTAATTTTTAAGTTATTTTCATTAAAAACTTTGACCCAAAAAAATTCCATGTAATTTTGTGTTTTTTTTTTCTAAACAAATCCCATTTTTTCCTTTGATTTCGTTTCATTTAACGAAAAAGAGAATATCGCATTTGAATTCAGTTTTCACTTAAATTCTATTAGTTTTCCTTAAGAAGAACAGAAAAAAAAGATTTACCAGATATATTGGTAATCCGATACTAGTTATTGAATCGTCCTTTTCACTAGAACATAATCCAACTCAAAGGAGATCATCTTCAAGCCGTTTTCTTTGGGAGATATAGAAATTCTTATCGAAATAGTTTATATCAAATAACACGATTTATGTTGTTCGAAGCAAATAGTTTTCTGGGAATTTAATTATCTCGAACTGGTCTCTTTATACAAAATCCGAAATAAATTAATCCCATTCAGCCGTTGAGCTATTCTATTTCGGCTTTGATAGTAAATATCGATCGGGGGGGATTTAGTAAATTTATTAATGGCTAAACAGCACTCGTAATTTTAACATCGAAATAGCGTTGATTCTGTCTGGAATTTAGGTACCTAGAATAAAAAACACCACCGGATAGGGTAGCATTTAAAAAATTTACGTCGGCATAAGCAGCACCAGATTTCGATATGTTATGGAGACTTCCTCCGACTTTCCACGGCATGGGCCCATATGTCTTCAGCGATTAGGGGCGGCCTCCACCCGATGAGAATAGGTTTAGAAAAATTATTAATTCAAATATTCCGATAGGATTTCGGTGTGATCTAAAATTCGAATTTACACAAGTGCAGGCTGGCAGACTTAATCGAATTGGGGGCAGAGTGGAATCATCCCCACTTGCATTAGGGAATAGAATAGAATTAATTGTGTTCAAAAACTTACCGCAGACGAATTGCGATTCGTATTTTGTGTCATAAATTGATTTTGCGGTGCCAGCATGCCGAGATGCGTTTGGCCATGGCCGCCCAAATAGACAAGCTGCTCATTGGGCTTCGGTACACCGACCCCATTCACATTGACGTTTGGGGGCACGTGGTCGTACATGCTACCCTGCATTGCGGCCATTTGCATCGGTAGACCAGCGGCGGCTGCTGCGGCCGCCTGATTATTGAGGCCATGGTTCATAACCGTCGAATTCATATGATTCGGTGCCGTATTCATATGGTTCGGCATTTGCTGGTGCTGGTGTTGATGCTGATGCGGATGTTGTTGGTGCTGGTGCTGGTGCTGATGCTGATGCTGGTTATGGTGTTGATGCTGATGCTGATGCTGATGCGGCTGCTGATGCTGATGTTGGTGCTGGTGCTGGTGCTGGTGTTGTAGTTGATGCGACGGATGCGGAGTGTGGTGTTGATGGTTCAGAATTTGTGGATGTTTTGACGAAGATTGCTGCATCGACATTCCCCCACCGCCACCACCCATTCCAACTCCGACACCCACAGCTCCTCCAGGAGCTGCGGTCGAGTTCATAGACGGATTAAATTTCCACTTGTCTTGATTCTGTAAATAAAATTTTTGAAAATAAAATTAGTACGAAATTAACTGAATTTAATATGAATTTTTTTTCCGTATTTTCATTAAAATTTCTTTAATTAAACTTAAATTATTGAAAATTTTTATAAAATAAAACTAAGACCTCAATGGTTGGTGGTGTTGGAAAATTGTCTTTCGCTTATGTCGAAGAGTCCTGTCGTTCAAGGAACCAAACTTTTGGGACAAAAAAAAATGGCCTAAAAACGATACTGAAATGGATTTTGTAACGCAAAAGGAACAAGGGGTCCTAAAATACCCGCGGCTGGGTTTCAATAGATTTATTTCAATGGAGAGTTTGCCAACTGTAATCAATTTACGAAAAATGCGCTCTCCGAATTTGGGGAGAAAATTCAAATTTACTAGGACCTTACGGAAATTGCTCAATCGCTTAAGAGCAGGACGCCTTAAAAATTCTACATTACACCAAACACCTAGGACCTCTTAAAGATTTCACATGCAGCAAAAAGCTAGGACCTCTCGGAAATTAGGCAAGGCAGTCAAGATCTAGGACCTCTTGGAAATTGTACAATTAGCTCCAGAGTTAGGACCTCTTGGAAAATTGCCAAAAGACGTCAAGTACTAGGACGTGTCGGAAATTTTACATTGTAGCGAAGAGTTAGGACCTCTCGAAAATTGCACTATTTCATCAAGAGCTAGGACCTCTCGGAAATTACAAAATGCAGTCAAAAGTTACGACCTCTTGGAAATAACCAAAAGACGTCAAAAGCACTAGGGCCTTTTGCAAATTGTACAATTTGGTCAAGAGCTAGGACCTCTTATAAATTTTATATTGCAGCGAAAAGCTAGGACCTTTTGGAGATTGCCAAAAAAGATACGACTCTAGGACCTCTTAAAAATTTCACAAAGCAGCGAAGAGCTAGGACCTCTTAAAAATTCTGCATTACAGCGAAAATCTAGGCCCTTTTGGAGGTTGCCAGAAGACCTCAAGCACTAAGACCTCTTGGAAATTGCACAATTCGGTCAAGAGCTAGGACATCTCAAAAATTTCACATTGCAGCAAAGGGCTAGGACCTTTTGGAAATTGAACTATTCAATCAAGAGCTAGGACCTCTTTAAAATTACACAATTTGGTCAAGAGCTAGAACCTGTTAAAAATTCCGAAATTACAACAAAAAGCTAGGAAATTGTCAAAGGACGTCAGGCACTAGGACCTCTCGAAAATTGCACAATCTGGTCAAGAGCTAGGACATCCTAAAAATTTCTCATTGCAGCAGAACTAGGACCTCTTGGAAATTTCTCAAAGCAGCAAAGAGCTAGGACCTCTCGAAAATTGCACAATCTGGTCAAAAGCTAGGACATCTTAAAAATTTCGCATTGCAGCAGAGAACTAGGACCTCTCGGAAATTATACAATGCAGTCAAGCAGTAGGACCTCTTGGAAATTACCAAAATACTTCAAAAGCACTAAGACCTCTTAGAGAAATTCCTCATGGCAGAAAAGAGCTAGAACCTCTTGGAACTTGCCAAAATACGACAAGCACTAGGACCTCTCCCAAATTGTACTATTCGCTCAAGTGCTGCAACCAGTTAGAAATTCCAGATTATAGCGAAGAACTTAGACCTCTCGGAAATTACACAATGTAGTCAAGAGCTAATCTTTCTTCCGTTTTATCCTTTTCCTCTGCAAAAATTCATAATCAAGAAATTTACCAACAAAAAATAAACCATAAAAGCACGGAAAGTCATTATAATTTTTCTTCGCGCCGCACCACCATTTTCCTTTCCAGACTCTTTTTTTTCCGAAGCACAATGGAAAATTTGTAGCCCAATCTTCCAGTGTTCCCCAACATGCAAAAACATTAAAAGTTACAATTTAGGAAAACGGAAAGTGGCATCTTATTTCAGTTTAATTTATGGTTAAATGTGGCGAGGATTCAGGTTGAATAGTTCTGGCGGCACCCGAACGCCAATATATGCGGTTCAACTCCCCTGTCTGCCTGCCTTTCTACGTACGCTATTTTATTTGGTCAGCCGACTTTTTAGCAATTAAACATTTTCTTTTATTACCCAAATGCACGCACATTTTATGCACAAGTAAAAATTCGTTTCTATATTGCACTTAACCTCACCTTTTCCCTCTTCTCCTGAAGCAAAACCCTTTTATTTTCGAACAAAGGGGAAACCATGTAATTTTTTATCTGCGAATTCCAAACCCTCCCCCTTAAAAAATAACTTTTTACCCGGCCTACTCAACCGTTCAGGATCTAGGTTGTTCGACCTAACAAAAAAAAAAAAAAAAAAAAAAAAAGTAAAAAGTCAATCTCTTTGTGGCGGCCCTTAAGCCATGGTCTGATGAGCTTCTCTGCTTCGCAATTCTCGGTGTTCGAAAATGTTGCCAGGCACTTTTCCCAACATTGAAGGATATTTTTGCATTTGTTCTATTTTCCATGTCAATAATTTCGAGAACAAATTGAAAAACAATCATTTTCTCCTCTTCTTCCCATCATGCTATGCTGGGCAACATTAAAAAATATTGAAAATTTATTGATGCGTTCGCATGGAAGTTTTTGCATTTTAATTGCTATTCAGTCAAATCAAACGTTGCCAATTTATTTATCTATTTTTTTTCTTCTACTCTGGCAAGTTATTCAGATGCTGTTGTTCCGAGACCTGTTAAAATGCGCCTTTAATTGACCAAATAAATCGAAATTAATTAAACCTGAAAATGGTGTTGCCTTGATCGTATCGGAATTTTTCTTCAGTTTTTTTTAGTATCCAAACGGATTACCCTCAACCCCCTCCCAAAACAGTACTTAAAACGCAAACCTTTCTTGTATTTTTTATGATCTTTTTTTAAATTTTTGAACTTTGCACAACATTTTCAGTACTTTTTTTAAACAACATATTTTCTAGCACTTCTTTTTCTTGTATTCTTTAATAGCACTTTTTTTAGTATTTTTCCTAGCACTTCTAGAAAAATTAGTACTGCTTCTTGTATTAGTATTTTTTCTAGCATTTATTTTTTTAATATTTTTTCTAGCACTTTTTTCATAACGTATATGTTTTGGCTTGTATTTTTTTGTCCTTGCTAATCTTTATTTTCAAGAATTTTATTTTAGCAGTAGTTATTGTACTTTTTGTGTAGCATTTCTTTTTTCGTAGTTTTATAAACATATCTTATTCTAGTATTTTTTTATAGCATTTATTTTTCAAGTATTTTTATATAGCATTTCTTTTTTAAGTACAATAATTTTTCTAGTATTTTCTTTTCCAATTTTTTTAAAGCAATTTTTTAGTATTTCGTCTTGCACTTATTTTTTTAATATTTTTTCTGACAGTTCTTTTGCTAATATTTTTTCTAGCACAACTATTTCTAGTATTATGTTTTCTAGTAATTTTCCAGCACTTCTTTTTTTAGCATTTTTTCTAGCACTTATTTTGCTAATATTTTTTCTAGCACAAGTTTTTCTAGCATTTTTTTTTCTCGTAATTTTCTAGCTTTTCTTTTTCTAGTGCTTTTTCTAGCACTTCTTTTTCTCGTATTTCCCCTAGCATTTATTATTTTAATTTTTTTTTCTAGCACTTATTCTTCTGACATTTTGTTTTCTTGTATTTTTTCGAACATTATTTTTTATAGCACTTATTTTTCTAGTATTCTATCTAGCGGCCCTTGTAGTATTTTCTATAGCAATTTTTCTAGCATTTCTTTTTCCAATTTTTTTATACCAAATTTTTCAATTTTCTAGCACTTTCGCTATTTGATGAATTTTTGTCTTGTATTTCTTTTTCTAGTATTTTTTTTCTAGAATTTCGTCTTCCCGTATTTCTCTTCTAGAATTTTCTACTCTAGTATTTGGTCTTTATTCTGCCCAGTAATTTTTTATAGCTTTCCTTTTTCTAGCAGTTTTCTGTATTCCTTTTTCTAGCACTTTTTCAGTTTGTTTAAATTTTGTATTATTTCCTTTCTTAGTATTTTTTCCAGCACTTCTTTTTCGAATAGTTTTTTATAGCATTTTCTTTTTCTAGCAGTTTTCTCTATTCCTGTTTCTAGAACCTTATAATTTTGTGTAATAATTTTCTGTTCTAGATTTTCCTCCTCTAGTATTTGATCTTTATTCCGTCTGGTACATTTTTCCTAGAAATTTTTTATAGTGTTTTTTTCTAGCAGTTTTCTGTATTTCTGTATCTAGTACTCTTTAATATATCTTTTTCGATTATTTTCTTTTCTAACACTTTCTTTTCTAGTATTTTTTTGTATTCCTTTTTCTAGCACTTTTCAATTTTTTTGAATTATTTTTTTCCAGAATTTCTTCTTCTAATATTTATTTTCTAGCAATTCCGTCTATTAATTAGTTCTCTTTTATTTTTTTCTTAAATATTCCCTAGCATTTTGTTCCAGTACTTTTGGCAGTAAAAGTACTGTTCATGTTAATTGGAAGTAATTTTTTTTTGGTGGAAATTTTTGTTATTTTTTCCTTTCCATACTTTAACGTACTCTTTCTTCTAATATCTTTTCCAGTACTTTAGTTTTTAGTATATTTTTTTTCCTTGTACTAATTGTTTTCTTTTTAGTCCTTTTCAAAAAAAATTTCCTTTTTCGGTTGTAATTTTTCCCATAATTTTTTAACAATTCTTTTTAAATGATTTTCTTTTCAATATCACATCACATCTTTCTTTTTAGATTAATTTTATTATAGCATTTTATTTTACCATGTTTCCTAATTTTTTTTAATTATTTAGCAATGCTATCTGCTGTCGTTATTTTGTCAACAACAACTCCCCCATTTAGATGAATTGCGAATACGTGCAGTTTTTGTTCCAATTAGAATGGACAGCCTGCCTAGCAGTGAACAATTCAAAGAATTCTAAAGTCCATTTCAGTTCATTTTCTTCAACAAACCAGAAAGTCAAATCACAGAAAATCTGCCTCCCACTCCACTGCCAATTTCCCTTGATCCAAATTGGAGTCGATAGCAATTATCAGATCCGTATTTGCAGACTAAACGATTAGTAAAATTATCCTTTTCTTATTCGAAATAAATTTTATTTCTGTGGTCGAATTGAGAAAGTCGAAAACTTTGAAATTATCGTAATTGGGCAATAGTATTATCCTGATCCTAATGCGTATTCATTTATTTACCAAATAATCCCTCATTAATATTCTATTACGTAAGTTGAGACTTATATCGAATTGGATTTTGGTTCCAAGTTGCCAATTTTCTCTTTTGGTTCTGTTCTATTTCCGTTCATCCTTTAGGCATTTCCTCCTCTTCTCTGTCTGCTATTTCCCCAATCCCCTCTTTACATAATATTATATATTTTGCTGATACCATTTATTAATAATAAAACAAAATCGGTTTCATCCAAAATGATGGTATAACAATGTGGTAGAAGTTGTCGTTGTTTTTTAATCCTGTGAGACTTTTTGCTTGCTCTACCATTGAAAAGGACAATTGATAAAAAGAAATCATCCTTTTTCCCATACAGAGGAGTGATATTTGTAGGAGGCGTCGGAGATCCTCCTGTCTTTGCTTCTACAATTATTTTCGTGTTGCACTATAGAAAAAGGAAGTGTCAAAGGATGGAGAATTTTAAGATTCCTTTTCAACGTTTATGGGAAAATGCGTTATTTCCAGTTTATTAGAAATTTGGTGTCCAAAATTTCCTATGATAATTAACAAAACTCAATTTAATATGCAAATCTCTTGTGAAATTAGTTGTCATTTCAAATCGTCAGCTTTTCCTTAAAAAACACCCCCGATTTTTTTAAAGGTATTTATGTATTAAGACGCACTTTGGGATAGACAGTCGGCAATAACTGTCAAAAATTCTAGATTTTTTATGTAAAAAGTTGAGTTTAAAAATTTGAAAATATCCATGAAGGAGCAGCAAGAAAAGCCGCATTGCCCTAATCAACCTGTCCATGCCTCCTCTACCGAGCAAAAAGGGTTATTTCCAATTGCTTCGATTCCAGGGAATATATTCTTTTTCTCTTTGGTAATCCTCTCTTCACTGTTCACTTACATCGCCTTTCTTCAGAAAAGTTCTTCTGTAAACAATTTTTTTTATAAAAATTTTTTTCCAAAGATCCTCTTTTAATCCTCAACAAACAAGCCCTCAACTTAGTTCCTTCGACACCTACACTTCCTACGCCTACAATCATTGTGCTTGTACTATTATTAAATTGTAAGATTATTTAATGAAGATTTTTTTTTCTCGAAAACCTTAACTTTCTGCGGAATTAATTATTTTTGTTAAAATAAATTTCGCAGCCTTTTTATCCTTTTTACCTTGAAAGTAGATGTTTGCAAAAAAAAATTCAAAATTAGGCATTTTTCGGATTGTAAAATTATTTATTTTATAGGATTTTTTGCTATTAAGTGAAAACAGAACATGAAATTCGACTTACGAACACATTCGTGCTCATTCATCGTATTCAGGATAATTTTCTATTAGAAAAATTAACAAATTGATTAAAAAATACTAAAAACATTAGAATTTTGTAAAAATTCATTTTTTTTCCATATGATTCAACGTACGATGATCTTAATTTTTGCTTGCGTTATTAAAATTATGAAAGTTGAATTTGTCCTCCAATCAGTCTTAGTTTTTTTAAAATACCAGATTTCACTTCATTTATAACATTTTAAATTTTCGTAATGACTCAACTTACGAATATTTTACAGTTTAAGACTTTGGGAAAATCGGAAAAAAAACATCAAAGTCTAAATCAAACCAGAAATTTTTCAAGACTAATCTAATCGGCCAATGAAAATTCTCATATGATTCGACTTACGATAATTTGAGTTTTTGTTTGTTGCATAATTCGAATTTTAAAGCAAGTTAATTTGACCTCCCAATCAACTCAGTTTTTAAAGGCTTTGTTTATCAAACTGCAAATTTCATTTGTGCTCAAAATTCCATATTTGACTCGATTTACGAAGTGTTTAAATTCTGGCATTGGAAAATTGAAAAAATACTGAAGTTTATCTCTAATAAGTAAAATTTCAACTTATTACTCTGGATGGAATAGCTTTAAAAAAAACCCAAATTTTTATATGATTCGACTTGCGATGATTTTAGTTTCTTGAATTCTCTAATGAGTCGACTTACGAATAATAGAAATTTTGGGGTTAGAAAATTGGAAAAAAAATACTAAATTTAAATTCAAATGAACATAATTTCAATTTATAACTTCAGATTGAATAGCTCTCAACTACAATACAATCGAACAATAACAAATCAAAAATCTCATATGATTCGACTTACGATGATTTAAGTTTGTTGAATAGTAAAAATTATAAAACAAATTAATTTCAGATTCAATTAGCTTAGTTTTTAAGAATCAAAATTTTATTAATTTAGCTAAATTTCACATATCTCTAATGACTCGACTTACGAATTATTCAAGATCTGAACAATTCGGATATAGGTAAAATACTAAGCTTTTCATTAAGTCCGAAATATTTCGATTTATTATTTGGTTTTCAAATCCAGCAGACCAATAAAAAAATCTAAATTTTTTACATGATTCAACTTACGATTATTTAAGTTCCTTGCGCTGCAAAAATCGCTGCACTATCAAATTTCAACCTCAACTAAATTAGGTCCTATTCATTATTCCAATTTCAATTTTCTTCAATAATAATTCACTATTTTTTTCCCCAATGATTCAACTTACGAAGATTTTAGATCCAAAACCAATTAAGAATTTTGAAAAAGTCTCAAATTTTGCCAATAATAGGTTTGATTTATTATTCAAAATTGAGTATTTCCCAATTCCTTCCGTCCAAAAAATACACTCAAAAACCTCAAATATTACTGACTCATCTTGCGAACATTTAATTTCTTTAAGTTGTGAAATTTTTTTCAAGATATAAATTCCATTTCTTAAAACAGCGAAATTTTAATTATTTGATTCAATTTAAGATCTTAAATTTTATATCCTGTTTTAATGTTACATTTTTCCGATGACTTGACTTACAAAAGTTTTATTATTTAAAAAAAAAAGGTCAAAATTCGGCTTCAATTCGCTCGGTTTGACTTCTAATTTTTATGTTTCTAATCCTTCTAGCTGGCATTTCCCCTTCTAGTATTTTTTCTAGCAGTTCTATTTCTTATAATTTTCTAGCACTTCTTTTTCTTGTAATTTTCCAGCACTTGTTTTTCTAGTATTTCCCCTTCTAGTATTTTTTCTAGCAGTTCTTTTTCTTGTAATTTTGTAGCATTTCTTTTTCTTGTAATTTCCTAGCATTTCGCCTTCTAGTATTTTTTTCTAGCAGTTCTTTTTGTTGTAATTATGTAGCATTTCTTTTTGTTGTAAATATGTAGCATTTCTTTTTGTTGTAATTTTCTAGCACTTTTTTTTCTAGCATTTCGCCTTCTAGTATTTTTTCTAGCAGTTTTTTTTCTTGTAATTTTGTAGCATTTCTCTTTCTTGTAATTTTCTAGCACTTCTTTTTCTAGCATTTCGTCTTTTTATATTTTTTGGAATTACTTTTGCTGGTATTTTTTCTAGCACTTATTTTTCATGTAATTTTCAATAATTTCTTTTTCTAGCACTTTTTTCTAATTTTTTTTCAAGCATTTCTTTTTCTAGTATTTTTTTCTATCATTTCTTTTTCTAGTGTTTGATCTGTCTTCCATTTTCTTGCACATTTCCAGTTATTTTAATATTTCCTATCGTTTAAATATTTACAAACAAACATTTTCTTGTTTTGAAGTGTGGCGTGTGCCTTGCATAAATTCATTCTAAAATTACTCAAGCTTTAAACTTGCTCCCCCTTCGCCCCTTAACTTATGTGCAAATGCCTTTTATTCACACGAAACCTCATTGTTGGCAAAGTGCAACTGCTAAAAGACATGATCTGCTCTTAGACTAGAATTGTCTGCGTCTTTGTTGTTGACTTTCTTTGTGGTATGTTGAAAGCTATCATCGATGTTGTCCATAAATAGAGCAGTACAAGCAGACCCACAGACAATACAGCGACAGACAATAGGACTAATTCGAGGTTTGTGCAAGTGCAAGAATACAATTCGAATTTCTTAAGGATAAGTCGATGATGATTTGCCGGTCAACTGTGAGCATTGGCATTGGAAAGGTACTGGTTGAGTGGAACTGGGTGATGATGGTGTAGTCGAAAAAGGACGAAACTTTAACACGATTGATGATGAAAACTGATACTGACAATAATAATAAGCTTACCGGATGAATTCATATCACAAGAGGATTTTCATTTTCCACTGTCTAGCTTTGGAAACTACCGACAGTCAGATAAGATTCACTGGCACAGCAATAGACTTTTAGGCAGACAGGAATTTTTGAACTACTTAACTACGGATATTCTTTGGAAACGATCCACTTTAACCATAATGGCTGTATTCCAGTCTGGAGGATTTAACGAAATACCATCGCTTGCCAACCGGATTTTCAAAGTACGATATTTTTGGATTCTTTTTATCGTCTGTTAGGAAATTCTATCGTCTTGAAAACTATTTTAGTCGCACACATAAATACGTACAGGGTGGTTGAAAATTTTCGATGATAAGATACAGTAAAGATCAGATTACAACACACGATTTTCTCCTGCAAATGGTTCGTTATCAACTCGTTAAGTTCTAAGAACAGCTCGCCGTTATTTTTAACTGATCGTCTGATTGCACGATATTTCCGCGTTAACGAGCAATTTTTGTTCGTGCTAAAAATGGAAAAGGAGAAATTGTGTGAATCCATACATGATTTAATCGTGTGCGCTCGTAGATATATTTTAAATGACATTATTGATGTTGTTTGTTGCGAGATAACCTGGTGAAAATTTAAAAAAAAAGCAACTAGAAAATTCGCTAATTTCTTTTTTTAGTATTTTTTTCTAGCATTTTGTTTTCTAGCAATTTTCTAGCTTATCTTTTTCTTGTAATTTTCTAGCCTTTCTTTTTCTAGCATTTATTTTCCCCGTAATTTTCTAACATTTCTTTTACTAGTATTTTTTCTAGCATTTCTTTTTCTAGTATTTTTTTAGCACATCTTTTTCCCGTAATTTTCTAACATTTCTTTTGCTAGTATTTTTTCTAGCACTTCTTTTTCCCGTAATTTTCTAACATTTCTTTTGCTAGTATTTTTTCTAGCATTTCTTTTTCTAGTATTTTTTCTAGCATTTCTTTTTCTAGTATTTTTTCTAGCACTTCTTTTTCCCGTAATTTTCTAACATTTCTTTTGCTAGTATTTTTTCAAAGTATTTCTTTTGCTAGTATTTTTTATAGCATTTCTTTTTCTAGTATTTTTTCTAGCATTTCTTTTTCCCGTAATTTTCTAACATTTCTTTTGCTAGTATTTTTTCTAGCATTTCTTTTTCTAGTAATTTTTCTAGCATTTCTTTTTCTAGTATTTCTTTTTCCCGTAATTTTCTAACATTTCTTTTGCTAGTACACTTTTCTAGCATTTCTATTTCTATTATTTTTTCTAGCATTTATTTGTCTTGTAATTTTCAAGCATTTATTTTTCTTGTAATGTTCTAGCATTTCATATTTTTATATTTTTTCCAGCATTTTTTTTCTAATAATTTTCTATCATTTCTTCTTCCCGTAATTTTCTAGCATGTCAATTTCTTGTAATTTTCTAGCACTTCTTTTTCTAGCATTTCGTCTTTTTATATTTTTTTTGCAAAACTTTTGCTATTTTTTTCGTTTTCTAAAATAAGAACAGCACCGACCAACTAGAAAATTCACCAATAAAAGATGCACGAACCTTTTCCACGATCGAAAGTATATTCAAACATGTTAAAACTTTTTTGTGCTCGCGTAAATTGCGCGTGTATCACAATTAATTATTTTAACATATGTTCATTCGAGCGATTACACTATAATTAGTCTGATTGTGTAATAGACAAGCGTTCACAAACCCATGCACGCGCAAAATGCGTTCGTGCTCGCGCATATATTTTATTGTCAGATGCGCAAAAAAAGGGGGAAATTTCCAGTTCAAATCATGTATTACACTGCACGGTGTACGGAAAAGTAGGCAGGAACTTCCAGAAATATTATAAAAAGACGTTCGGAGTCCATTTCCAATTAAATGGCTTCGCAAACAAGCAAACTCCAGAATATACGCTACGGAAAATCCGAGAGAGCAGTTCATTAGTGACAATTATAAATGTGAGCGACCTTTCTGAGTTACCCGTGTGAGTGACGGTTTGATTTTAATGCATCGGCGTTGCTGATTTATTAACATACACCAATGACGTCAAATAACCTCACAAGAAGTCCAAAAATGTTAAATCACAACGTTTTAGAGGTCATTGCACATCTGAATTTTTTGAAATTATCGACTTGCCAAACTTTTTTCGCAATAAATCTATTGCGGTCATGGGCTGTGTGGCATGTAGCGCCGCCTTGTTCAAACCACATTCGTCATCCAATTCTAGTAACAAAAACCAAAAATTTGTTGTCATCGATCTGTACCGCTCACCGTTAACAGTAACTGCAGCTCCTCCTTACTTTAAAAAGAATAAGGACCTATTATGCCACCGTGCCATAAACCACACCTTTTTCGGAATGTAAAAACTCCTCATAAATAATTTATGGATTGGTTTCAGCCCCGTAATGACAATATTGTCTATTCACCGATCCAGAGAGATGACAATGCACTTCATCATAGTTGTTCCGGAGCAAAATCAGCAAATTCACGGCGTCTCCGATGGTCCAACGGCTTCAAATTCGAACCGTAAAACGCCTCGAAAACGATGGATTTGGAACTTCATCAACACTTACTACGGCACTTCGACCGACATTTGTCCTGTGATTGAGTTCATAACTTTTAACAGTGTAACGAATAGCGAGCACACTAGACCGAATTGGAAGAAGTGCTCGATAAGTTGCAATAAAAAAAACGATAGTTTTGATTTAAAAAAAAAGTGGATAATTGCCAAGCGTTGGTAAATTGCAAACCTTTGACATTTCAAATATGGCCATACGGTCCCTATTGGAAAACTCCTTATTACTATGAAAATGAAGACGTTGTCGCAGTTTGCCATCATTTAGTGTCCAATATTGGACGATGTTGCAAAAAATTTTTAGGCTATTTTGTGAAAAAGCGTCCAACCCCTGTAGTACCAACAAGATGAAGCCACAGCGTGTTCTGCAAGGGACTCAATGGCTCTTCCCAATAAAATCAAGGCCAGAAAGAACATCTAGAATTTTACTGAAGGTTATGAAAAATGTTTCGAAAATGAACACGAATGTTCGAAGCAGCAAATGACCACCACTTACGAGATATTATTTTTCATAATTAAACCAAAAATATTTCCCAAATAATTTATAAAAAAATAAAAAGTTTATAAAAGAATTCAAACCAAAAAAACGTTTATTTTGCGTCACCCTGTATCACGTGTTAAAATTATTAAAAAATATTGAAAAAAATACCAAATCGACCACATTCAAAAAAAAATTTTACTCATGAAATACTTAGGTTTAGGTGGTCATTTCGAAGGTAGGTGAATGTTGAGGTACGTTGGAATGGTATGCCTTTCTTCTTGCAGCCAATACACGTAATATCGAGTATGACCTATGAATTTGGTGATTTTGTATTTTAGTTTTTACTAAATTCCATTTCAAGTGAAGATGGTGTGAACTGAAGAGGAAAATGCCCTTGTAAGAACGACGACTAATGGCTAGTCCTAATATTAATATTCTCGTTCGATCTTCTTTTATTTTATCCCAAAAGAGCAAGACTAATAAAAGCCCAATTCCTCCTTCCATTCCGCCCTGTTAAATATGATCCAAAAGCAAAGAGAACACGAGATACTTACGAATAGAAGGATTTTAAAATAAAATTTATTGATTCGTATTTTGTCCTCGTCATAAAATTTTGCAGCTTCTCCAAAACAAGGGAAACCGAATTAAAATTCGTTTTTGGCTATTTTCCAACCAAAAACCGAACCTTACGAATTTGGAAAACTTGCTAAATTTGCAAATTTAATGTGGCCAAATATGAACTAAAAAAAAAAAAAGGACGAGAACAAGAAAGATGTGAGATGAAAAACAAGACAGAATCGAAGGACCAAAAAGAAACTGAACAATTCTTAAAAAGGCAAAAATTTCGCAAATTAACACTGAAAGTGTGTCCATCTTTTCGAAAGATCTCTTCTAAAGGAGTAGCCTGATTTGTCCTTTTTTTCTTATTTCAATTACGAAATAACTCCACTTTTTTTTAAATTGAATATTTTCCAATTACTAACGAAGCTGACATTGTTCAATTTGTGTTTTGGAAAGTAAAGTTAAATAAACCACATTTAAAAATCAGATTTTGATAAATCAGATTTATTTCATTGTATTGTCTGGTCCTTGCCATTATGTACGAAAAGTAATATTATTTAAACGACTAGCACAGGACCTCAATCCTTTTGAAATAATTTTTTATGACTTTTTCACAATTTTTGGTGTAAACACGATTTTTTGCAAAGCCCCATAAGAAAAAGGGTCCAGTGACATCAAATCCCACGAACTTGGAAGGCTAATTGACATTAGCAAATCGCAGAATTACATGTGCTGATAACTTTTCGCGCAATAAACTCAAAAAATTATTTTTTGCTGTGTGGCTTGTGGTGCTGTTTTGCTGAAACAACATATGATCCAGATTACCACCTTCAACTTCAGGCCGAAAAATAACGCTCAGAGTTGACGATAACGGCCTCTCCTTCTTCATTTTCAAAGAACTATGGACTAATAACAACCCAAATACACTCCTGGCAGTTACTTGTGGGTTTTAACAGCCCCATAATTTATGGAAATTTTGATTATTGACGTACCCACCGAGCGAGAATACAATGTCTTCTCCTCTATAGCTACTTTCGACAATGGGATGAAAATAAAATAAAGTCAAAATTTTTCATGCTTTGTGGCTTGTGGTGCTCTTTTGCTGTCACAGCATATGATCTAGATTAACACCTTCAACTTCACGCCAAAAAAAAACGCTCAGTGTTAACAATAACAGCCTCTTTTTTAACATTTTCAAAGAAAATATGGACTAATAACAACTTAAGACCCAAATACACTCCTGACAGTTACTTGTGGGTTTTTATAGCCCCATAATTTATGGAAATTTTTATTATTGACATACCCACCGAACGAGAAATGAGCCTCATCGCTGAAAGTAATTAGATGAGGCTCATTTTAGATCGGAATGTTAATAAGAGTCTTTTTTCGAATACAATGGCTTCTTCGTAGCTACTTTGGCGGATAAAACCGCCAGAATCTATGATCGACAATGGGATGAAAATAAAATCCATCGGTTCAACGTCAGCAGAGAAGAATGGTAACGACATTGGGATCTATCGATTATAGGCACGTGGAACCACCGAAGTCTGGATGGCCTCTTAGGTGAAGCACTAAATATACGATTTTCTGACAGGACATAGAAGCTTCAAGGCATTAAACTGCACGAAGATACGATATGCCCCACTTGTCTTTTCCGACTGTCTACGCTTTACGACAGAACGGAAAGTAAGTGGAAAAAATGGTAGCCTCCTACAGCCAAAAAATGATATTAGGATTGTTGCCGTTCTAATCCCCAGGCAGTAATACCAGACCGGGGTACCCTGGGGAGTCATATTTGAAGGACAGACGGGTGGGTTTTGGTGGGTAAAACTAGGTGGGTTTTGGTGGAATTTTTAGTGGATCGATATCTGTACCCAGCTCCGACTGCAGTCTCCCATTTCGGCACTTCCAGCCTGTTTTTAACATCCTCACTAACACCGTTCCTTTACAGGCGTCAGGGCCTTTCTAATCTTCTGGGACCATTAATAGAGCCACTGTAAACTATCCGAGCAGGATCTTCCTCACTCAAACGGATTAAGTGTCCAGCCCACCGCAGGGCTATTTAACTATCCACAATCGATTTCCAGGATCTCATCGTTAAATAAATTTTAAACAACAATTCTATATAGGATGCTCCTCTCCCTCTCTGATGGTTTTATTTTTGTAATGGTTTTTGCGGGAACCCCACTTTATGAGGATTGCCAAATAGAAGCTTCGTTGTTATTGTCAGAATTTTTGAGACTGAAACACGCTCTGTTGGCTGCCACTGTTGGTATCCCTACAGCGTCTGTCGAAGATTTCACGTTATCTTCGTTATCGACAAAAAAAGTTACTTGTGGGTTTTCTGAGCCCCATTTTTTTGCAGATACAGTGGCTTTTTTACAATAACTTGTAAATTTTCAGACACTTATATATGAAAATTTTCCTCGTTTATGTATCCACCGAACGAAAATTAAGCCCCATCGCTGGAGAAAATTTGTTCGGAAGATCTGCATCCAAAGCCAGTTATTCCAGCACACTTCTGCGCATTCCAAGATCGGTGAAACAATGCAAAATGTAAAATGGCAACCCTTAAACTAAACAAATGTCTACCATGGATGAAGCTGTCATATGGCAGGTGTGTACTTTCTCCGAATCATGAAATGGATAAACCCATCAAATTTTGTTAATAGCAGACAATAAGCCCTCACGATTCAAATTGCAATTATTTGCAATTTTCCCATTCTTCCAGCAAAAAAAAAAAACACGAACCCCAAAAATACTTTTCGATTAATTACGGAGTCACGTGACAATCGTAATACGGAATCGAAAATCAATAAACTTATTAGTCACGAGACATTTTTTATAACGTCCAAAGTAGATTCAAGACAAAATCGCCATTTTTATGTTTTTTCCTAGAACTGATCCACACTTGAAAATCAAGACCGTCATCACACTTTTTAAATATTTAGCTGAGTTTTTAAGACCTTAATTTACTTCGAATGAGAATATTTTCGATTTAGCTTAGTTTTTTTCTAGTAAACTAGAAATTTTTGTGCGGGCAGAAGGTGCTTCTCGAAAATCTTTTCCGCCAAATTTCTCTAATTCTTTTTATTAAATAAAATTCATTTAAAAAATTATTTAAAATTCCCATCAAGGAAAATATAAGTTTTTCTTAGGTCACTTCGACAATAAATAAAAAATTTTTGGTTGAGACTGAAAACTAAGATCGTCCGAGAACTAAATTTAATAAGGAATTAGTCATAATGTTTTTCCTTCTTCATGCGTTCATAAAATACTAAATTTTCGTTAGTTAAAAATTCAGTTTTAAACGTGGAAAAAAACTTACGGAAACGTACTTTAAGCAAAGGAACATGTTAGGAAATAGTCGAACAGATGTCGGATGTTTTTTGCTGTCAGAACCAAAACAAAAAAGGACATAGACTCCTGTTCGTACAGAAAACACAGACACACGGAAACGTAGGCGTTTTTTTTAATTGTTGTTGTTAAGAAAAACCAATCCAATCGAAAGATAACAATTGGACAGACACGAGAAGAGGAAAAACACTTCATGTGTCAGATGCAAGTAGTCAACATCAATAAAATTTATTATTTGCGGTTTTCTTTCTGTAAGTCCTTAACGCGGAGAACCATTCAACTGTCAATTAGTGGAAAATAAGAGCTCTCTGGTAGGTTTTTGCCTTCAGTCTCTTATACATTTTTAATATGAATTTCTCTAAAATAAATATAAAATTGAACAACGAAAAAGAAAAGCTGCCAGAAAATAGAAAACGTGTCAGTAATTTTTGGTTTAACCGATTTTTTTTCCACTTTCGCATATAATTATTAAAAAACAGTAACGATGACTGACTGACAATTCAAAAAATTTAAAGAGAAATCACTTTAAAAAAATATTTTAAAAGAAAACATAAAAATCTTGGAAAAAAATGGAAAAGAAATTACCAAAACCCCAAGGGGTGGGTCCTAAGTCCCAAGAAAAAAAGACTAAATTCAATTTTTCTTTAATGGAAACGCTTTTTAACATTTAAAGCATAGTCTTAACAAACACAAATTTATCATCTCCGTTAGGACCTCAAAACATAAAATACTCAAAACTGTTTAGACCTCAACAAATTCAAACTATCTAAAAAATACTAAATAGAAATTTATAATTTTATAAAAATATCCTCCTTGAAATATTGATTGTTATCCATAAAAAAAAGACCATCTTAAATATTGTTGAGACCTTAAATTTACCAAAAAAAAAACTGCCAAAAATCGCCTAGTATTTTTGTATTTAGAATATAAATTAGCTGAAGTTGAATTAAACAATCTTTAGAGACAATATACATTTTTTTAAGAATATTAACTACACTATAGACTCTTATTTTTTGAGACCCCATATATTTTGTTTCGGAGAAAAATATATAATTTGAATGGTAATTAAATTAAACTGACACCAATTCAACAAAATATAAACAAACAAATAATTTTATTGAATTTTTTAAAACAAATGGGGTCCTAAAATGATAATTTTATTTTATTGTAAAAGAAAGTAGGGTTTATGAATTTTTTGAAAGTATTACCGAAATATACACTTCCAAAATTAAGGTCCAAAAAAAATTCAAAAAAAGTCCTTAATAAAATTTTTTTCATCAAAACCATTCGCTAGCGTCCAAGAATAAAAAAATTAGGCATTTCAGAAATTAGGGTCCAAAAAAAATCCCTGATAGGACCTCTAAAGAAAAATGTTTGCTCAGAACCATTCATTAGGGTCTGAGAAACAAAAATTATGCACTTCAAAAATTAAGGTCCAAAAAAAATTTCGTTTTAAAAATAGACAAATATTTGATCTTAGAATTTCCGTTTATGGTCTATAATGTTAAAAATTGTAGTCCAAACCAATAAGAATTATGATCCAAATTTCCAAAAGGTTAGTTTCAAAATGAAAAAATCCATAATGCGCAAAATGAGACAAATTATTTTAGGTCCAGAATAACAAGAATTAAGGTCCGAATCTTTAAAAAATAATATCTTCCTGATAAAAAAAAAATTATTAAGACCCCAGACATCAAAAACTTATGCCCAAAAAGAAAAATTAGCTTTCATATAACAAAAAAATTAGCAGGTCCTGAGAACATCAATAATTAGGGTCTCGAGAAGCAAAAATAGGAGGTTCAAAATTATAAACAAATTAAAATCGAATCAGTCAAAATTTTTTTGTTCGTTTATATGACTTTGTACCGCCACGACCATGAGGCCGTTTGGCAACTCCCGGTCTCGTGCAGGTTTGCTTAGGGAAATTGTTCGATGTTTAATTAGTAAGAAAAGTCAGAGTTTGTTCATTTTTTGGAGCATATTTAAATGTTTAGGAATGGTTTTATGGTCAACAACAGCTGCATCCGTGGACATTGGAAGTGAAGTACCGAGTCCAGCAGTTGTAGGAACAATTTCCTGTAGCTAGATGGATCGGGGTCAGCCTACTGAGTGATGACAGTCGCCATCTAATTTCGCTCTTAGCCATGGTTTCCAATGCAGGTGCGGAAGGGAGATTTGGACAACAAGCGAAAAAGTAGAGGAATTCCTTTCCAACTGAGAGATTACTAGAAAAATGGGCGACGATTTTTTTTTGCGTAGGTACTGGAAGAGATTTTTGCTAAGAGATTGTGCAGTGGATAATTTACGCATTAAAGTTAAGGATTAAGCGCGATTTACTTTGATATAGTAAGATAGGTTTTCGACTAGTTTCAATAAGAATAGAATCCCCGGAGAAGTGCGATGCGCTCAAAAGGCTAGTCGAGCACAACGAATTATTGCTGCTAAAATAACCCAAATTTAATGAAGTCAAAACCGAAAGTTCAAAACGACTAAAAACAAGGTCCAAAAAATGCAAAATCAATCGATATAAAAAAATTAGAGTCCAAAATGACAAAAATTAGGTTCCAAAAACGAAAATTTATTTCCATAATAAGAAAATTGACGTCCAAACTGACCAATATTAACTGAAATTAGTTGTTTGGGGTCCAAAAGTAAAAAAAAATAAGTCAATAAAAAAAATTAAGGTTCAAAAATAACAAAATTTTTGGTCTACAAGACGAATTTGGAATAAAGGTCTAGAAAATATACAGTTTACGAAACTGAGGTCAAAAATTTTGGGATTTATTTTTTTTAAATTAGGGAAAATAAGTCAATAACAAAAATTAAGGTGTAAAAATAACAAAATTTTTGGTACGTGGCTAATGTTGAATTAAGGTCTAGGAAATAGACGGTTTCAAAAATTGAGGTCTGAAACCACAAAAATTAGAATCCGAAAAACCAAAATTAGATAAGGTCTAAAACAAGATTAGTTAAAGTCAAAAGAAGAAAGGTTTGTTTGTATGTAAGTTCCCTTAGACATAGACCTACAGTTTCTAACGCCACGAACATGAGGCCATCTACCGATAAGTTATTAATTATCAAAAATGAAGGTCCAAAATTTTAGGATTATTTTTTTTTAAAGTAAAAAAAATAATTCAAAAACAAAAAATACAAAGTTTTTGATACAAGGCAAATTTTGAATTAGGGTCTTCAAAATAGACGGTTTTAAAAATTGACGTCTGAAACCACAAAAATTAGAGTCGGAAAAAAACCAAAATTAGGAAAGGACCCAAACAAGATTAGTTAAGGTTAAAAGAAGGAAAGTTTGTTTATATGTAAATACCCTTAGACATTGGTTCACAGTTTTTAACGCCATAAAGATGAGGCCATCTACCGATAAGTAGGTTCAAAAATAACAAAATTTTTGGTACGAGGCTAATTAAGGTCTAGAAAATACAAAAATTAGTTTGTTTGTATGTAAGTTCCCAAGACCCGCCGTTTTTAACGCCACAAGCATGAGGTCATCTACCGATGAATTACTGACCATAAAAATTAAGGTCCAAAATTTTACGTTTTTTTTTTTTAATACTAAAAATTCCAAACTTTTGATTTCATCAAAAAAAAAAAAATAATAGTCAAATTAAAACTTACATCAATGATGGCATCATCTCCGGACGCCCATCTCGGTTGTTTTTGTGGAAATTGCGGAAATTCCGGCTCATGGGGATGGGGTCGCTGGAAAGCATAACCGACCGCAGCATCGTCCTGGGAGCGTGCCGGTGGTCCCCGAGCACCGCTCCCATCATCTGTTTCGCCTAACAATTTCATTTGTAGTACTGATGATGATATTTGATTATGATAATCAAAATATCCTTCCGACACGTTCTGATCAATTTTTAATCTCTCCTCTTGTATTATGTTTAAATCAAATTTTCGGATAATTTTTAATTTAAAAAAAAAATCTGACAAAAAATTATTATTTCTATTATTGTTGTTGTTGTTTTTGGTTGTTTCTATTTGTTGAGTGGAGTCACCCGATCCGGTAGCTACAATTTTTCTGTTGTTTGTTGTAGTAGGCTGGTTTTATTACAGCTGCCGACTTATTTTGAGGTTAGGATAAGAATTTTTTTTGCCTCTTTATTTAAACTGTGATTAAAACGATTTTTTTTTTTTGGTACAGTAGAAAAAGAGACTGAATTTAAACACTCTCTCAACAACACTAGAAGAGAACGCCGAATTCAAACACAAAAAAAAAAAATACACAAAATTTCTTTTCTTTCTTTTTTTTTAAATTTCACAAATCACAAAATAACTTCACAAATAATTTCTCATATATAATTTAATATATTTTTAATTTTATAATTATAATATAATTTTTTTATTTTATTTTCAATTTTTAATTATCGAATTATGTACACGGACAACACAACCAAAGAAAAAAACTTGAATTAACACTTTTCTTTTTTTTTTTCTTGTTGAATTTTCTTAATTTTTTTCTTTAAAACATTTCAGAAAGGATATTTCTTTTGCTTTTTCTTAACACTTTTTCTTTCTATTTTGTTGCCCCTTTTATATATATTTACATATATTTTTTTTTTATTTTACACAAAATTTATTAAATATTTTCAAGATTTTTTCTCTTTTTTTTTACAAAAACAATTTTGATATTATTATTTTTAGAAATAAAGAAGAAGGAATAGAACCTCTTCTAAAAACAATCACTTTTTCACTTTTATTTATACACAAACATGAGAAATGGTTAAAAACTTCCTGTACGACCGACGCCGTGTCTATTTTTCGCTTTCACTTTTCATAAAAATTGCGCAAAATTTCTGCAAAAAGAAAAATTTTGTATATAAAAAAATGGAAATTTTATTAAAAAAAAAAACAAAAATTAGGATAAAATGAGGATTATTAAATTTATTTCTGCTTTTATTTTTTTGGACTGCACTTTTTTTTATCATAAATTTGTTGGTGTGGATTTGTTTATTTACGAAAATTCTTATGAATTTTGAATTTTTGTTTAATTTTTTTCGGTACTAAAACCAAAGATTTTATTTAGAAAATTATTATAATTTTTGGTTAGCACATGTATTACTATAAAAAATAAATCCCTTCCTTTACCCCCCTTCCGAGCTACCTTATAACAAAAAACTAACTTTTTCGTGCTTTTAACAATAATTTTTTTTAAAAAATTAACTTTTAATTAAAAAATTAAATCGTAACTAATGCACATAAAAAAAACAGACAAAATAAAAATATTCACCATTGTTCCTAATTAACATTTTTAAGAATTTCAACAATTTTCATTTAAACACCAAAAAAAAATTACCTTCTTCGATTAAGAATTAATTTACTTTGGAAAACCTCTTCATTTTTATTATTGTATAATTTGTTTATTATTCTCTTTTATCAATAAATAATTTACTTTATATTATTAGAAAGAAAGAAATTTAAAATAAAACACATTTAATTTATATAAATTAATTCCAGGATGAAATTAAAAACAAACAAAAAAAATGTTTCCCGATTTTATTCAAAAGATCCCCGGCTGAGCGAAAAACAAATGGCAGCCGATTTTGACAGCCGTTGTTGGTGGCTCTCTTGTCGAACGGACACACAAAGGATGTTCTGTTGTAGCGCTCGTCTAAGAATGTACAGAGAACTCACACACACACACACAGAAACACACGCCGAAGGGGCAAATCGAAGAAAATAAACACGGAGAGAAATACAACTCAATCAATTACATTGAAAGTATTTAGAATAATTGTTGTATGCGCGGTTATAGCCTGCCCAGACACACTATACGAGCCGAGTAACTCACAACCACTTCGAGCATGCATAGTCAAACGAGCAAACGAGCAAACGAGCATACGAGCATGCATGCATAAATATTCAAAATAATTGACATCTGCTATCACTACCACTAATAATAAAGTAACGTGTCTATATGTGATGAGATAAAATTATGCAAATGCAGCGACTTCAATGTGACAATTGCTGGTCAACCAAAAATTAAAAGAGAAATAAAACTTCTCTACATACACATGTGCAAAGGGCAACAAAACCAGGGTCGGTCAGCCGCGAGTTGGTATAACCAAACATTTCGTGTTCCGTGAAGGGAAAAACCTTCAAAATATGAAGGAGAAAACGAATAGGAAATAATAAACTTGAAGGAAGGCAAATAAATAATGAGAAAAAGAGAAATGAGAAAAAAGTTGATTACCAAACCAAACAAGACGACGGCAAGGCAAGATGGCAGGATTTGAACTAGCCTGTTCTCATTTATGGCTCTTCTCTTTTGATCGTGTTTTATTTTTTCATCACACAATTCACATGCGGACACTACTGTGCTCGTACAACTTGAACTTGGCATGTGTGAGTGTACGTTCAAACTAAATAAACGAGTTTTTCTTTTACATACTTGGTTGCTGGTGGTTGGATATGTGCACACACAATTGCTTGCAACTTATTTGCTTATTGGCAGGCAGGTTGACGTTGATTGAAGGCAAGAACGAGAACGAGAACGAGAAACAGAAACAAAAACAAGAATGGCAAGAACAAAAAATGAAGAGCATAAATGCGCTCTCACCTAGTTTGAGTAAATGGTGAAACAAATTTTGTGAGTAACTCTCATTTTTGGGAAAAAATTTTGTTGAATTTTCTTCCAAAAGTTTTTCAAAAATTACAATTTTTTGCTAGTAAAATAAATTTTTTTTTAAATTTCTTTAATTTTTTATGTTTTTTTAGAATTATCAATAAAATTTCAATAAAAGTGAAAATATTTTTTTTTCCTATTCGGAATGATAAAAAAAAATTGTTTTTTTTTTTTTGTTGTAAATTTTGTTTTTTTTTTAAATAAAAACAAAATTTGCGCAATTTTTTTACCCCCCATTTCGAACAGAGAATTTATTTAGTTATTTTCTCTCTCACTCTCTCTCTCTCTCTCTCTGTCTGTTCTATCTTAATCTCTTTCTCTTGTACTCTCTAGGAAAAAGAATGAAAAAAAACACTACTTCGATTACTTCAAAAAATGTATTATTCTCTTTTTAATAAAATGTTCGCCGCTCCTACATTCATTCTCACACCCGCTCTCTATGAAAAATATCATAAATTTCATAAAATGTGCGCATTTTACACACACCCATAGAAACATTATAAAGAACATGTGTTTGGTTTCTTTGGAAATAGTTTTTTTATTTTAAAAACTAAAACAAAATTTTTTTTTTTAAATAATCCCCCTTACCACTTTTTTTTTTTTGAACATTTACAAATTTACTTTAAAAGAAAATTGTTAAATTTTGTTTGAAGGCAAATAAAAATAAATAAAAATAGTCCC
The DNA here is from genome assembly GCA_958298945.1 of Atherix ibis. Lineage (NCBI taxonomy): Eukaryota > Metazoa > Arthropoda > Insecta > Diptera > Athericidae > Atherix > Atherix ibis. Next base: position 117,718,944 of record OY282605.1, on the reverse strand, counting down.
AAGTACACGACACGAGGTGTGTACATACGCTCTTCTATCCAAATGGCTTAGCAGCACACATTTTTAATAGTTTTAAAGAAGCCGATATTACACAACGCATACTATTGTAATTATATTTTCATATGAGATATCGTTTTTGTATGGAAAAAGAAAAACGTGCTTTTAGAGACCGCGCTCTGATAGATAGCAGATTTTGTGACAGCGGTTGTAGTGTGCGGTAGAAGTGCGTTGGTATGCTGCTCATGTTGCCTACCCTAAGGCTGATTAGATGCCATCAAATTGTTGTACAACAAATTCGTTTAACCCACAACGTAGGTTTTTGTTGTTGGATTGTTAATTTTTAATAAGAATTTAATTATTATCAAATGTCATATACAGAAAAGAAAGTACTGCCATATGTATACCATTTGGTTTTTCCGACATTTTTATTTTAATTAATTTTTAAAAGAATTTTTGATTTTAAGTCGGGCTTTTTTCCTTTTGCGTAGGTAATGTGAGTTTATTTAAGATTTTATGCATTTTTAGTGAGTTGATAATTGTTTTGGTAAATTTTATTTCCCAAAGAGATTAGAGTAATATATGTAAAAAATAACTAATCCCTTCAATTATTATGCTTTAAGGTTGATTATATTATGGCTGTAATTGTTAATAAGAGGAGTAATTTTGTTTTTAAAGAATTGCAAAATAAATATGGCCGATCGTTTTTTTTAAAGTTAAAATATGTTTTTTTTTAGGTATTTTTTGTTAGAAAAACAATTACTACACGATCTCGAGAAATTTTAAAACTTTGAAGGTTTTTTCCCCTGTCATTTGCAATTAATTAACACGTTTTGCTTGTTTAGTTTTGCATGGAAGGTCCTTAAAATGCAGCCCATGACTACCACGTGCCCATTTTATCATGACTAAACAAATATTAAGATTTGGTATAGGATCTTACTGAGGAAAAAGTTCTAAACAAATCACAAAACTGTTCGAATTATTTAAAAAAAATTGTTTTTAATTTTACTGATTTTCCTATTCTCTGAGGACCTTTTTTACAACATGTGCTGCCATATAAACTAACATAAGAAATCCGATATAATTTTGAGTAAAGTTTAACTGCATGGTTCGACATGGCAACACCAATTCAGAAATGATTTGGAAGCAAAAATATAGAATAAATAAAAATAACGACATTTTAAATATTGATAAAATCCTTTAATATGGTAGTACTAATTATAAGTAGAATTGATTGATATATACACAAGGTGATTGAGGGAAAGATGAATGAATATTTTTTGCTAAATCCTTTTATTTATGAGTCAACAGGATGATTATTTTGGAAAATGGTAACAAACCATTTTTAAAAAAAAGGTTTCCAACATATGTGTACTCCAAGGTGGTTATTTGTTTAGATTAGGTTCTTCCAATTTAAGTTAGGATTGCTTAACAAACAAACAATGCGTAAATATTATAAAAAACTTTCTACAAAAAGTGGTGGTAACGGTTTGCGCAATTTTTTCTTAAGCATTTAGGGCTCATTTCTCTCTCGGTGAATGAGGTGCTCTTAACAACCCCATAGAGAAGCCATTGTATCTTCGACTGTCTCGTGTTCATTTTGGCCTGAAGGTGTCATTGGTTCGTATTACTGGGAAAATTACCGAAGAGAAATTGTCAACGTCAATTCTGAGCGCTTTGACCGTATAATAATGGTATTCTTTGTAACCTTAACTTAAGTATACTAATCTGGGCCGTATATTGTTTCAATAAAACAATGTCACAAGCCACACAACATGATAAATATTTGGCTCTCAGGACGTGCAATTTGGCAAACAAAATAATATCATAGCTCAGGGATTTTTAGCTAAAAAGCCGTTGGAAGAGGTTTTTAACTTCGGAAGATGTAAAATGTCAGTTAGTCAAAAAAGTTCGTGGCGTTTCCCAAAAGATGGCATTGAAAGCAAATAATTCATGCCTTTAAAAAATTACACTTAAAATTTGTGGTGTCGTTGAAACACTCGCTTTCGTTCTGATCCGTCAACTGCGGAAAAAAATATTAAAATTTTCAAAAAAGAAAGGCCAAGACCGGCATATCAATAGTCTTGACATAGCTTATGAATTAAACATTCATCATCAAAGCGCTTTAAACCATTTTCGACAGGCCTGTGGGTTCATGAATTGAGTATGAAAAACAAGATGGACCCGACTTAACATCTGCGATAGGCTGCTGAAGCGCAATGAAATCGAGCCATTTCTGAAGCGGATCGTAACTGGCGATAAAAAATGGGTAAAATATGAAATTATCGTTCGAAATAGAACATAGAAAAAGAGAGCTGAACGATCACGAACAATTTCAAAGTCAGGATTGACGATTAAGAACGGTATGCTGTGTGTATGGTGGGACTAGAAGGAAATTGTGCATTATGAACTCCTACTGTTCGATCAAACTTTTAACTCGGTTCTGTACTGTAAGCAACTCGACAGATTACGTCAAGCAATTCACAGCAAACGACCAGAATTGATCACTAAGAAGGTGTCATCTTCCACCACGATAACGCTCGACCTCACACACACATCTTTAATGACTCGCCAAAAATTAACAGAGCTTCTCCGTATAGCCCAGACATAGCACCCTCAGAATACAACTTGTTTCGATCTCTGCAGAACTCTCTTAAGGGAACCAAAATGGCTTCAAGAGGAGATGCCTGTGAAAACTACTTGCTTCAGATTTTCAACCAGAAACCGCAGAAATTCTGTACTGATGGAATTATGGCTGTGCCCGAAAAAAAAAGATACATTGTCGATAATTTGATTAAATTGATTTTAACACTCGAACTTAAGCGTCTCTATTTTACTCAAAAACGCCACGAACTTTTTTTACTGACCAAAAAGTTTGGTTAGTCTAAAAAGTTCGTGGCGTTTTTGAGTAAAAAGGTCGTGGCATTTTTCTTTTACTTGCTTTTTAGACAATTGCTTTAATTGGCGAGTCTTTGGTACATTTCAACTATTTTCTTTTGCTGTAATTTTCGTTATAGTGTGTGCTAGACACAACCACCCCATAATACTCTATGGAGTTGGCTGTCTAGCCATTTTTATGTCAATATGGTGACTCGAAACGGTAATAAATCGAACAACGTGCATATTTATATGAGGAATTTTGTTGTAGATATGAACCCCACACTCACTAACTTCTACAATAGTTTTCGTAATGGGAATTTTATGATATCCAAAAACACAATTAATTAAAACTCACTTATTTCAAAGTGTCCGTACTTATAGTTTTCACAATATTTTGATATTAATCAGAATCATATTTTGAATAGTTTTAAGACGTCATTCTCCATTTAGCGGTACAATACCGAACACCGAGTATATTTATGCTTTGTTTACATTCTTAATTTTGACAGATAAGGGAAAGTTAAATTTCAAGTTTTTTTGTTTTTAAATTTAATATCTAAAGTATTTTTGAACAAATTTTTATAAGTTTATTCATTTTCATAAGTAAATTCAATGGTAGAATATGTAGAGACCCAGACCCAGAAGTTCAATAATCCAAGGTACAGCCAATCGACAATTTTTACTCAGAAAAGTTTTTCCAAATTTATTTCGCAAAATGAAATTTATAGAATTGATAAACCCCAAAAAAAAACAGGTTTTCTTCTGCTTCAAACTAACCTCAAACTTAATAATATACGAGGTCCGTTCAAAAAAATCGCTTATTTTGAATTTCCGCGGGATACGTATATTCGATTTGGGTCGTTGCGGACAGAGTCCAACAGCTCCTTAGCAATGTTAATGCGATGCTGTTTTTGGTCGAAATTGAGGCAAAAATCGAGACGAGCCAAAACACGTGCAAGCAAAGTAATTGTCACAAAATTAAGTGAACATTCAAAATGGACAAATTTGTCGGCATAAGTGAGAGACATGAGTACCAACATAACGCTACAAAAAATCGAAAATCAAATATACGTAACCCGCGAAAATTCAAAATTCGCGATACTTTTTGAACAGACCTCGTATTTCTAAATATATAATATTAATAAAATTAAATTATGCTTTCAGGTTTTTTTCTTCTATATTTCAATTATTTTCATATATTGTATAATAACAAATTCAAAACAACATTCACACATCGAATACATTAATTAAAACGTTTCATTAACATATATGGCAGTACTATTGACCATGAAATGACAATTTTCGAAGGAATTTTTTGATGCGGAAAAAAAAATAGTGCATAGCATAAATGTAGACTGTTACGCATGGCACTTAAAATATGCCGTCGTCGCAACGAATATATTTAAAAAAAAAAAGCATTCGACAGTAATTCATTTAAACGCTAAAGAATTAACTAGAAAAATAACAATTTTGCATTTGGAAATTATTTTTTTTTTAATCAAGTTTTATTTATGCACACAAGCACGAACAAACGCACTCATTCGAATGCATGCAAATGCTTGATAATTTTACTCATCGGGTAATAAAATTCGTTGATGAGTGACGACGGGTTTTTGGCGGTAAAATATTTTTCTATTTATCATTAGAAAAAAAAACGACAAAATCGGTCCAAAAGGACTTATGGTGTTAAATTAATTTTATTCATAATTACCTATTTAGACAAATTAAATACTAAATAATCAATTAATTATTAATCATTAATACTTATTGAAAATATTTTTTTTTTTTTAGCTCTAATTAATTAAAAATTAAATTTCAGTACCGTATAAAAAAAAAAGTAATTTTCACTTTTTTTTACACTCCCACACAACGAATTTATGTCATTGAAAAAAAAAATACAACCTTGCCACTTGACAGATAATAGCCGGTTTTAGTTATCATTCCAATAATAATTGAACATTAACGAGAAGGTAAAAACAGTAATAGAGAGAGAGAGTGAGGGAGAGAGAGAGAGAGAGAATATGGCAAATTCCATACGAAAAAAAAGCAGAAATAAATCAACAACAAAAACAAAAAAACATTAATATTAATTACACTAGAAATAATTACCATTAATTTTTTATTTAATTAAAAGCAATAATCAAACGCATTATCAACTCTTCTTCTTTTAGAAAATTTCTTTTATTTTGTGAACTTCCTTTTATTATCGCTTTTCACTCTCACTCTTCTAACATGCGGTTTTTGATTATTTATTTTTTCTTTCTAATGTTTACACATGTTACCACGTTGACGATGTGTTTGTGATGTGATGTGCATGTTTCTCCATAGACGATAGTGATTATTGCTGAATAAAATATGCACCGCACTTCTTCGTATGTGAGAACAAAACGAAACACCCAACAATATAGGAACGGTAACTGAATAATGGAGATATTGAGTATGAGACAGAGAAACAAAAATCAATCAATCAGTAAAAATCGACAAGAGACCGGAGAGAAAAACAAAAACAATGAAAAGTTATTTTACATGAGAACACACGCTCGCAGTAATATATATACGAGATTTTATATGAACGTACACACACAAATAAATAGAAAGAAAGAAAAACCGACGACCGAATTCTATTTATTGTTTTTTTTTTTGTCTCTTTTTCAATCGAGCTCTCTTCTTGCAGAACTGTTTTGGTTAGAAGTACAACAAGAACGAACGAACACACAGGAGAAGAATCGTTTTCAGTGCGGATACCGAACGCGCGAGCCGCACACACTATACCGAAACCGTATTATACAAATGCAGATACTCTTATTGTGTTCACTGCTGCGACACAGTGTGTTACTTGAATGGCTTTTTGCACGCGAAGAAGCTGCTACAATGTCAGTGCCAATATACCGCGCGCACACACACACACTCACGCATAAAACTATATGTACACTATTGAGAGAGAGGAAAAAAAGGTCCAAAGTTTGTAGACCTATGTCTCTTACTTCTTTCCTCTTTCGTCGTCGTCCTAGAACGACCGATCAACTTTGTATTTTCGCTTCTTATTTTTCACTCTTTCTTTCCCATCGTACTCTTCACTTTTTCCGTTTTAATTAAAAACGCACACAACAAATTTTCAATCAATTGAGATGCACATTGGATGAATTTTTCTCAATTATGAAATTTCTGTTTCACTCTATAAACTCTGTTGAATAACAAACGACAGAGCAGATCAACCGTCCAGACTAAATATATGCGATTCACAAGAACAAATTAAAAACAAAAACAAAACAAAAATTCTCCTCTCACTACTGTACACAGAAACGGGCGCGGACGTGTTAAGAGCAAAAAAAAAATAAAAAATTGTTGGTTTTTTTTTTTTTTTGTCAAATCAAAAATGAAAATTGTTCTTAAGGAAAAAGACTGCCGCGCGCCGCAATTACGAACGAATAAGATGACGGAGAGTGTTTTGAGCTACTAGACGACGACTCGCAAACAACGATCGACGACACAGACTTATTTAGAGAAATTCCTGTTTTCACATAAGATAAGAAGGGGGCGCAGGACTCAAACTGTCAACACAAAAAAGAGAGTCAGTCTGCTCCGCTTTGGTTCGATTCGGCTTCTACTTCTTCTTCTTCTTATTCAATCTGTCAGTTAAAAGAGTATTTATTGATAGGAGAAATTATTCAATTTTCTTTAATAATAATTTCGGTTTTTTTTAAAAATTTTTATTATTAAAACTTTTTATTACTTTGAAAGGTCAGAGGTTTTTTGTTTTTGTATTTAAATGTGTTTTGTTTTAATTTTCTTTTAAATTAGCGCATTTATTTTCATCACACTTAATTTATTTTGCAAACAATTTTTTTTTTTTTATACTGTTTTTCCGGCTATTTTTGGGAGTTTTTTTTTGTTGACACAATGAAAATTGTCAACAAACAGAAGAAAAAAAACCTAACACAAATTTACGAACTGTTTTTGGAGAGGAGAATTTGGTTTTGTTTTTTTTGTTTTTTTTGGAAGAACTAACCGACACAGACACAGACACTGTCCAGAGGAACAAAACGACAAACGAACGACTGACTGACTGGGCCGGAAGAAGGTGAACCTAACCAAGAATTTTTTTTCTAATTGCAACGAAATTTTCTTCCTTTTTCTCTCAATATTTATTAGGAGTTTTCTTTTATTGTACAGTATTTTTTTTTAAATTATTTATTGTTATTACTGAGTGATATTCTCATATAATGCCGCCGATTGGGCCTGTTAAAGAAGAAAAATAGAAATGCCGATTTTTAATTTTTAAATTGTCGTTTTTTTTTACACTGTTTATTTACACAAAATTCTCTCTTTCACACTCCACCGTTTAGTTTGTTTCTCAAAGAGAAAATGATGCACAAAAAACACACTTTTTTCCTTTTTTTTTTTAACTCACAAATTTTTAAATATTATTATTATATTTATCCTTTTTCGGATATTTCTAAATTGTTTTTCTTACTCTCCGATTATTAATCGAGAATATTCTCAAAAATTTCCAGATAATAAAAAAAAATTAAAAACAAAACCGCACTTTTTCTTATACAAAAAAAAAATATAGTGTTTTTTCCTCCTGTTCTTTTGAGTAAAATATATTTCCAATATTAATTATTATCGTTAAGTAATTATTAAATTATAATATTTTTATATGGATATAATACGCACTCATATATATATATATATATATATATATATATATAAATTGAAAATTTATTTTATATATATATGAAATATTATTAATTGTTGTTATTTATTTATATTGTGTTGTTATTATTATTATTATTGTTGTTGTTGTTGTAGTAGTTTTTTTATTGTTGTTATTATTATTATTGAATAAACTTTTTTCATTTTATTATCACTAACTGTACACAAAGCTATTTACAATATAAATGCTTAAAAATTACAAGAGTTTTATGATTGCAGAACGTTTCGCGAACCTAGTCTGACGGCCATATTGCTCTGTGCGCGCGCACACCTGTCAAAAATAATACAATACCAAAAAAAAACTACAAACAAACAAACAGACAAACACTCACCCAATGACAATATGTGAACACATCCAAGTGAGTTTTCCAACGAACAAACCAACACACATGAGAATTTTATGTTATATCAGGTTAGGATGAGTTATATAAGAGGATGGGTTTTGTTGAGAAGACTAGTTAGTTATGCCAATTAGAGAGAAGAGTAACGAGCATTCAGAAGAATAAAACATAATACAAATACTGGTGAACTCTTCGTATTATATGACCATATGCTTTCAGGTTGTGTTCGTGTGTAAGTATATCTCTCTTCGATAGCCGAATTTAAATTTTTATTATGAAATAAACAACAACAAATCGGCAAAAAATGCATTTGCGCCGCATTTGTACTAGATTTAAATGACTATACAAAACAGAATATACATGTGAACGCGGAATTTTTGTCTCATCACGCCGGTATATTTATTTCATTTCAATCCAAAACATAAATGGAAAAAAAAAACAAAAAAATTGCCTTTCTTCAATAAACTTTTAATTTGGTTTATTTTCTTTCGGAATTGGCCGAGGAAAATTATATAAAATCTTATTTCTCAATTGATTAAAAAATTGTATAATAATTCTATGATGATAGTAGATATAATAATAAAACTAAAAATTTATCCTAATTGAATTAATTCCAATTAGAAGTGGAGAATTTCATTTTTGAAAATATTAACCAAAAAAAAACAAACAAAAAGAACCCAGTCTATAAATTTCCATTATTTTATTTATTTAATAAATATTAATTATTAAAATAAAATAGTTTTTATTTGGTTTTTTTTTTAACGGTGGCGATGGGGGTGAGTTTTTATACTTTATTTAGCCTTCATAGTATTCTGAGAGAGAGTGAGAGTGAAAAAGAGCGAGCTGCTAACAAAAAAAAAATCGGACTAGAATATATCAAACGATTGTAGTAGAGGTTTTTCTCAAACTGTTTTTTTCTTTTCCATTTATTATATACTTGAAATTTTCAAATTTTAATTAATCAATTTTAAAACAACCAAAGAAGAAGAAAAAGAGTTGCTCTTAATTTATTGTGTGTCTTTTAAAAAATGCAAATTAATTATAAGGAATTTATATGGAAGAGATTGTAGAGAAATTGTACTGGAAGGGAATCCGTTCATTATGAACTATTACTGTACTGTGAGTAAGTCGAGAGATAACGCCAAGCAAACGACCAGAATTGATCACTAAGAAGATGTCTTCTACGACAATAACGCTAGACCTCACACTCACATCTGTTTGAAAAGCAAGATGGAACCGACTTAACATCTGCGATAGGCTGCTGAAGCGCAATAAAATCGAGCTATTTCTGAAGCGAATCATAGCTGGCGATGAAAAATGGTTAAAATACGAGATTATCGTTCGTAATAGGACCAAGAAGGGTATGTTGTGTGTATGGTGGGACTGGTAGGGAATCCGTTCATTATGAACTGTGAGTAACTCGAGAGATAACGCTAAACAAATCAGCGGAAACGACCAGAATTGATCGTTAAGGAATTGAACGATAATGCTCGAACTCACACACACATCTTTAATGACTCGCCAAAAATTAACAGAGTTTCTCAGTATAGGCTAGCCATAGCACACTCAGAATACCACTTGATTCATTTTTTCAACCGGAAACCACAAAAATTCTATACTGATGGAATCATGGGCTCTGCCGAAAAAATAGCGAACGCTAACTAACAGATGGACCCAACTTAACATCTGGGATACGCTACTAAAGCGCAATGAAATCGAGTCATATCTGAAGCGAATCATAATTGGCAATGAAAAATTGTCCAAATACGATGGTATCGTTTGGAAAAGATTATATGAAAAGAGAGATGAACGATCACAAACAATTTTAAAGCCCGAATTGACGTACTGTGAGCAGCTCAAGAGATAAAGCCAAGTGATTGAGAGCAAACAGTTAGAATTGATCAATAGGAAAAGTATCGCCTTCCATCACTTTCAACCACACAACATCTTAGTTAATTCGCCAAAAATTAAAATAACTTGCCTAACATAATTTTTGATGCATCCATCCTATAGCCCAGACATAGCACCCTCAGATTATTATTTGTTTTAGTTTCTACAGAGCTCTCTTAATGGAACCAAGATGGCTTCAAGAGTGGCCTGTAAAAATCACTTGCTTCAGTTTTTCAACTAGAAACCACAGAAATTCTACACTGATAGAATCATGGCTCTGCGCGAAAAGATGGCGGTTCATTGTCGATAATAAGGAAGAATATTTGACTTGATTAAATCAATTTTAACCTTCGAATTTAAACGTTTTTATTTTAGTCAAAAACGCCACGAACTTTTTTGACTAATCAAAAAGTATGGTTAGTTTAAAAAGTTCGAGTTTGTTTTTGAGTAAAATAGATACGCTTAAATCAACAAGAAAATTTCTCTTTTAGATAATTACTTTAATTGGCGAGTCTTTGCTATATTTTAGCTATTTTCTTTTGTTGAAATTTTGGTTACAGTGTGTCTGCTAAATAAATTTGTTGGTTAAGCAATAGAAAAATATGCAAAAAATGACCTACAAGACACAACTATCCCATGATAAACTATGGAGTTGGCTGTCTAGCCAGTTGCTGTAGATGCATTGTAATTTTATGACTCGAAGCGGTAATAAATCGAACAACTTGCATATTTATGTAAGGAATTTCGTTGTAGATATAAACCAGACACACACTAATTTCTACAAAAGTTTTCGTAATGGGAAATTTCTTAATTCCAAAAACACAACTAATTTTAACTCCAAAAAAAAAATAATTGCTCTTAATTTATTGTGTCTTATTTAAAATGCAAAAATAATGAAAAGGAATTTATGTGGAAGAGATTGTAGAGAAATTGTACTGACCTACACCAACCAATAACCCAGAAATCTAGTACGTCTTGTTAAATAGTATGAAGCAAAATAAAAAAATCCAGTTTTATAAAGTACTAGAACAAACAACATATTGCTGTCTATTTGGTAATAGATTTGAGATAAGAACAGCTGTTAGCATAAAAATGTGCCGGCTCTGTTGCCATATTTTGTAGAAATTGTTCGAAACTGTCAAAATGCCGATACATGAACGCCTCTCTATGGGAATTTTAGTAAACTTTGAGGGAAATTTCTCCTTGGTATTGTTTTTGAATTATGGGAAATTTTAATTTTACATGCAAATTTTAACAATTTCCACTCTTTAATTATTAAATATTTTCAAAATGCATTAATATTATTTGGTGAAATTTGGAAAAAATATCAACAGATAATTTTATTTTGTTTTAAGAACATTTTTTTATACTTGCCTCTAATTTACTATCAAAATAAAGTCTAACTTTAAACATTAATAATATTTGTTTAAATGGCAAATATTATAAATAAAATTTTAGAAAAAAACTTTTAAAAGCCAAAAAAAATCCATCCTCAAAGAAAATCGAAGCAGTGCAATTCTAAGGTACATCTTCGTTACTTTTTGTAACCTATTTTCACGATAAGAGGGTGTATGCATCTTGTACGCAGACAGAAAGATTCGTTACCGTAACTCAATGTCTACAAACCGAAATAGTTTTAAAACAAAAATTGGAACCACGGAAATGGTGTTAAAACACACTGTGCCCGACAATAGTGAGGCGCCTTAGGCAGCAACGTGGTGGCTGTGGTTAATACCCATATCGCGGGCGGGTACGGTCTCCGGATCGCTGGTGAGAGATACTGGTAATTATTTCGGACGCTGTCATTGCTTATGACAGTAGAGGTTTAGATAGGAGAGGTTAGAGTAATCACCTCGTAACTGATTACTGACTGTAAACTGACAGTAATGGTAGTGCGTTGATTGAGCATAACTCAATCCCTTTGGTCGTAGGCGACTCGTGGTTTTATGTTTAATGACAGATAAGTCACGTTAAATAATATAATACTACTATACGAGGTCTTTTCAAAAAGTATTCCGCGGGTAACGTATATTCGATTTTCGATTTTTTTTGTGGCGTTATGTTGGTACTCATGTCGCTCACTTATTCCGACAACTTCAGCCATTTTGAATGTTCAGTTAATTTTTGACAGCTGCTTTGCTTGCACGTGTTTTGGCTCGTCTTCGATTTTATGCTTCGATTTCGACCAAAAACAGCATCGCATTAACATTGCTAAGGAGCTGTTGGACTCTGTCCGCAACGACCCAAATTTGCTCCAGAGGGTCATAACTGGTGACGAATTATGGGTTTATCATTATGACATGGAAACCAAAGCCCAATCATCCCAATGAAAGCTGCCGCACAAGTCAAGACCGAAAAAAGCGCGCCAAGTTCGATCGAATGTGAAGGTTTTGCTTACAGTTTTCTTCGATTGCAGTGGCGTGGTGCATCATGAGTTCTTGCCACAGGGTAGAACGATCAGTAAGGAATATTACCTACAAGTTATGCGCAAGTTGCACGAAGCAATCCCCCAGAAACGCCCGAATTTGTGGAAGAACAAAATTTGGCTTTTGCCATTAATAATGCGGCAACCCGCTTATTCCCCAGATCTGGCCCCCTGTGACTTTTTCTTGCTTCCGAAACTGAAGAGCCCCATGAAAGGACAACGCTACGCTACGATTGAGGAGATAAAGACGGAATCGAAGGAGGGAGCTGAACAAGATCACAAAAAATGATTTTTTGAAGTGCTTCGAGGATTGAAAAAAATGTTGGCACATGTGAATAATATTTAGTGGGGGGATTAATTTGAAGGGGACAAAATAGATATTCATAAATAAATAAATAATTTCTGAAAAAAATACAAAATTCGCGATACTTTTTGAACAGACCTCGTATGCAGCCAGTGTTGAGCTTAAATTCAGTTTGTGCTTTCAGTTATTGCCAAATGGCTTCAGTTATGATGAACCTTAGGACTGTGCATTCCAATGGAAATATTAGAAGGAAAAAGTTCAAGTTAGAAATAGTTTTTAAAGGATTAAAAGAATCCTGTTCAAGGATTAAATTATACAAAATTAGGATAGGAAAAAGTATCTAAAAAAACCGTATTTGCAGATGATTTTACAAAAAAAAAAAATTATTTATTTCATAGTTTGGAATGTATACTCCTGTCATTTGACATTTGTTTATATAGTAATCCGCCATTTTATATTATAGATTTTTTCTTTAACAAAAAATTCGTAGAAATTGTCAGAAATTTAAGATTTAAAAATAAAATTGAGGGACCGTTACCGTACATTCTTAATGCTGCGACCGTATTATAACCCATTTTTGTATCTGGACTTAAGACTACAATCTAGATTATATGTGGTATCAAGAATACGGCATTATAAGCCACAGAATACCAAAAATGTTTTGTATAATATGAGCGAAAATGTAATTTCGAGATTTGATGATGACAAGAGACCTTCCCAAATTTGTGCGATTTGACGCCGTTGGACTTTTTTCCAAGGCCGTACGAGAAAGATCATATTTACGGAGATAATTTTTAAGCTTAAGATCATTTATAAATTTAGAAAATCAACATCCTTTAAGTAATAACCGAATACCAGCTCGAAATGTACAAAAAAGTCATCAAAAATTATTTCAAAAGGATCAAAATATTCAAGATGTCTCCGGGCAGATAATTTAACTATTTTTAATTTAATTCATATTGGCAAACCATAAACAATTTAGCAACGTAAAATTTTTATCAAAAACTGATTCAAAAAAATATTTAATTTACCTTTTTTTCCGAAAGGCAAATTGGATAACTCTCGAGTGTCGCAAAAATAATTAAAAAAAAATTTTAGTGACTCCAGAATTTATTTTATGCAAAAAACAAAATTGCAATTAGAGTGAACTGAAGTTGGCTATAGTTTAAATTTAAAAAAAAATTGGCTACAGGTTAAATTTAGTTTATGACATGAAAAAAATTCAAAACAACCCCAAAGCCTGATCTTTCCAACTATTAATTTGGCCATTCAAATGAGAAGAAAGGAAAGATAGTGAAAAAAAACGCACAAAGTTTAAAATGCTCTAAATAATAATTATTCACATTTAATTCAAGCGTATTTGTGTATAATTTATTCTTGTTCACTTTTTGTTAATTAATTTGATGATTTTTCCTTAAGTTTAATTGTTATCATTATTAATATTTTATCATTCTACAATATAATTTTTAAAAACTAGATTTCATTTTTGTTCTTCTTCTTTTTCTATGACTATTTGGATTTTATATTATTTCTATTTTTATTTTTTTATTTTTGAAATTTCAATTTCTTCTATTTCCTTTGTTGTTATTGTAAAAATTTCCTTTTTTTAGTGTCCAGGAAAATTGAGAAGAGAAGAAAAGAGATTTGGACAAGACAACGTGGCTCTAAAAATGTCAAAATTGTTAACGAAAAAAAACAAGATGGCGTCAGATTAGTCAACACTAATAAGAAACAAAGTGGCGGTCCAAATGTGGAAAAATAACAAAAACGTTTTCGTTAAGACAACATATCTGAAAAGGTAATATGACGGCAAAAATAATTAAGAAAAAAAAATTGTGGCCAAGTAAATATGGCGTCCCAAAAATTAGAAAAAAGGTGTGGGCGAGTCAAAATGGCGTCCAAAATGTCAGAATTGATGAAAAATTATTAGTTAAGACACGCTGGCAACCGAAATATTAAAAAAAAATGAAAAACAAGTCTTATTGGTAAAAACAAAATGGCGGGCAAAATGTGAGCAAATAAGAAAAAAGGGTGTGGCAGAGGAAAAATAGCGTTGAAAAGGTCAACAAATTATTTTAAAAAATCTGAACCAATACAAAATAGCATTAGAAATGTCTCTTAATTAGAAAAAGGCTTGTGCTAGGCAATAAGGCGGCAGAAGTGATAAAAAATATTGAAAAATTGTGGCCTAAATAAATGTGGCGGTTTAAAAAAAAAAAAAAAAGGTGAAGAATTTAAATAAAAAAGCTTTGATCAAGGCAAATATCACTGCTAAAATGCTAAAAATTAAGAAAAAAGTTGTACCCAAGACAACAAAACGCCAAGAACACAAAAAAAATTAGAAAAGGCATAGTCAAGACAAATATGACAGCATAAATGTGGAAAAATTAAAAAGAAGTTGTGAACAAGATAACCAAGCTGATAAAATTGAAAAGGATTTGCAAAGGAAATGTGGCTTCAAAAAACAACTAAGAACGAAGTAAATAAGAGGTGCGAAAAATAAATGAAAAATGGCCGAGATAATATGGCGTCAGAAAAGTCAAAAAATAAATACAAAACAATATGGCCACCGAAATATGGAAAGCAACGAAAAAAATTCATGGCGAAAATAAGATGGCAGCCTACATGTCAAAAAATAGGTGTGGCAGAAATTTTCAAAAATAAGAACAAGACAACATTATTACTGAAATATGAAAAAATATGGCTACCTTAAAAACGGTTCAGCAGAGACAACGTGTCTGATAAAATTTTCAAAAATTGAGAAAATCCTAGGCAAGGCAATAAAAACTAAGAAAAAAATGTTTAACAAACAAATATGACGTCCGAAAAATAATAAATAAAACGTGACCGAGACAAATATGGCACCAGAAATGTCAAAAAACAAATACAAAACAACATGGCCACCGAAATATGGAAAACAATGAAAAAAAGTCATTGCGAAAATAAGATGGCGGCCGAAATAAGATGGCGGCCGAAAAAAGTCATTGCGAAAATAAGATGGCGGCCGAAATATACAAAAAACAGAAAAAATAAGTGTGACCGAGATAAATATGGCGTTAGAAATTTCCCAAAATAAGAACAAGCAAATATGGCCACTGAAATATGGCTGCCTAAAAACGGTTCGGTAAAGACAACATGTCTGATAAAATTTTACAAAATTAAAGAAAATCCTAGGCAGAGTCAATATGGCAATAAAAACAACGAAGCAAAAGATGGTGACCAAGCAAATGACAAATAAAATGAGACAACGATAAAATGGTGTCAAAAATTTCTAAAAAATAAAAAAAAACCTCGGACAAAACTACATCGCAAACCCAACATGGCTTTCGAAATATGATAGAAAAAGGTAAAAGTGTTCTAGCAAAAACAAGATGGCAGCTAAAATATGGAAAAACAATAATAAAGGTTTGACCAAAACAAAGTGGTGGCAAAAAATATCCTAGAAAAAATTATGACTAAGGAAATATGGCGTCCTAAAGCTAAAAATTAGTTCGATTATAAAACAAAATGTCGTCAAAAATTTTAAAAACTAAATTTTTGGCTTTAACCAAAATAATATTCTAAAAGAAATGCGAAAAAAATAAGAAAAAACGCATGGCGAAAATAAGATGGCGGCCTGAATGTGAAAAAATATAAAAAAATAGGTGTAACTGAGATAAATACGGCGTCAGAATTTTCCAAAAATAGGAAAAAAAACTTGACGAAGACATCATGGCATTCGAAATATGATAGAAAAAGGTAAAAGTGTTCTAGCAAAAACAAGATGGCAGCTCAAATATGGAAAAACAATAATAAAGGTTTGACCAAAACAAAGTGGTGGCAAAAAATATCCTAGAAAAAATTATGACTAAGGAAATATGGCGTCCTAAAGCTAACAATTAGTTCGATTGTAAAACAAAATGTCGTCAAAAATTTTAAAAACTAAATTTTTGGCTTTAACCAAAATAATATTCTAAAAGAAATGCGAAAAAAATAAGAAAAAACGCATGGCGAAAATAAGATGGCGGCCTGAATGTGAAAAAATATAAAAAAATTGGTGTAACTGAGATAAATACGGCGTCAGAATTTTCCAAAAATAGGAAAAAAAACTTGACGAAGACATCATGGCATTCGAAATATGATAGAAAAAGGTAAAAGGGTTCTGGCAAAAACAATATGGCAGCTCAAATATGGAAAAACAATAATAAAGGTTTGACCAAGACAAAATGTTGGAAAAAAATATCTTAGAAAAAATTATGTCTTATCAAATATGGCGTCCTAAAGCTAACAATTAGTTCGATTGTAAAACAAAATGTCGTCAAAAATTTTAAAAACTAAATTTTTGGCTTTAACCAAAATAATATTGCAACCGTAATGCGAAAAAATAAGAAAAAACCTTGATGACAACACAGCAACCGAAATATGATGAAAAAAAAGAAAAAAGGGCTCTGCCAAACACAAGATGGCAGCTCAAATATGGTGTCCCCAGTCTGCCAACCAATATGGGCGATTCGAAAACAAACAATTTTAAAACTTAAAGAAAAGCCTCAACTATAAATAATATTCCAACCGAAATGCGAAAAAAAATATGAAATTCGATTTGACGGATAAATAAAATGGCGGCCTCAATGTAGAAAAGAGGTGTGGCCAAAACAAATATGGCGACAGAAATGTCAAACTGAATTTTCGCATGCCGATTAGTTTTCTTCTCTCGCCCAAATTTTTCCTATTTTATAAATTCGCCCAAAGAACTTTAAGTCAATTTTTAGAATTTTTTAAATTTTTATTTTCTTTTCTTTTCTTATAATCAAAACGTTGTCTTTTCTCCTGCTTCTCATATGTATATTGATTGATTGATTGTTTATTTTTATAGTTAATTTATTTTGTTCATTTTTCATCGCATCCATTTGTGTACAAAACTTTTCGTTAATATTTTATTCAGTTTTTTTTTTTATTATTAAAAGTAAATTTCCATGAGTTAATTTTTTGTCAACCTTTAATACAATTTATTATTATTAATTAATTTTCACTGCAAGAGTTGTTTTCTTCTCTCTCTCTCTCTCTACATTTTGAATTGTTCATTATTATTATTATTATTATTATTATTTTTAAGATTATTTTTATGAATAAAAACAGAGGCACCTACTAAGTCTCGATAATACCAAGATTAATTATACATTATTTTACATATTTATGAATACTATTTTCTTCTATAACTTTGCATTTTTGAATTTGTGTTTTTGTCCATAATGCATGTTGATTTGTTGTTTCAAATTTTCATTTTTATTCCATCATTTTCAGTGATAGTGTTTAGAAATTTCATTTTTCTTATACACCAAATTTTAATCAAATTTTTCTTTTGATATTTTTTTAGTTTTAATACAAAATAGTCACAAAATTCTACAAGTTTTTTTTTTTTTTTTAGAAAAAAAGAAGACAAAATAAAAACGCAAAAATCCTATTTACAAAGGCTTACCTTCCTTTAATTTTTTATTTAATTTTCCCTTCTAAATTTTTTCCCCACCATTTTTTTTTCTGTAATTATTTTCTTAAAAATTTTTCGTTGATTTTTTTTTTTAAATTATTTTTTTTTTAAATTTTTCTGTCAATAATTTTTCCAAAATTTTTCTTACATTTTCTTGTAAATTTTTCAAATTTTCTTAAAAAAGCCTTTTTTTAAAAAAATTTTCCCTTCATTCTTTTTTCTTAAGTTTTCTTATAATTTTTTAATGTCTTTAATTTTTTTTTGTGCCTATTTTTTTTATCCACAAAATTTTTCTGGATTTCTTCCCTTTTTTAATTTTTCGCTAATTTTTTTCAAAACATTCTCTTTTTCTGTTTTTCTTGTCAATAATTTCTACAAATTTTTTCTTTTCTTTAATTTTTCTGAGGTTTTATTATTTTTTTTTTTTGATTTAGTTTTGAAATTTTTTATATTTTGATTTAAATATTTTTTTTTTTTAAATTTCTCTTTAATTTTTTACAATAAATTTTTTTGTCTTAATTAAAAATTAATTTTTTCTTAATTTTTTCCTTCAGTTTTTTTTATTAGTTTTTTTAAAAAAAAATTAATTAATTTTTTTCCTTAATTATTTTGTAAATTTTTTTCTCCAATTTCTTTTCGAAGTGTTGCTTTTTAATTGAAAGTCATTAAATTTTTGTTAGTGTAAAACGTAAAAAAGAGAAAATTTGTCATTAAAAATAAAAATAGCAAAAGGACTTGAAACTGGAGGTACCACAGGATGGCCTTAAAGGACGATAGAGGCTACCAAAAGGAAAAGTTTGCTGTGCCCAATTTCGATTCTAGAAAATTTTGTATTGCGTTATTGCCAAAAAATGCTATCTGCGTTATTGCCATTCTGTCAGTCAGCGAGGAGGATTGGGGATAATTTTTATATCCTTTTTTTTTTGATTAATCTCTTTGCAAAACTTTTTTTCATAAATTTTTTCTGGGTATTTTTGTGTATTTTTGTTTTGATTGCTTTTTTTCTGTCTTATTTAATGTCAGTTTATTCAGCTTTAAGGCAATATTTTTCCATATTCTTCTTCCTATCATCAAACGCAGCATTTCTCATTCAATCCGCCCTCATTAATCTTTATTGAATATATTTTTGGGCAGTAGAAATTTATTTTTATTTCAAAAATATTCAAAAAAACCGAATCTTAAAACAAAAAAGCATCTAAAAATATTTTTAAAAAATGCTCCAAAAAGCAGAAAATTTTAAAAAATCTAAAAGAATTTTGTTTTTTAAAAATATTCAAAAAACCAAAATTTGTGAAAAAAAACCCTAAAAAAAAATCTCTAAATTTTTGAAAAACTATCGAAACACATTAAAAAATTGAGAACATTTAAATATAAAAATAGGCAAAATCGAAAATGTTAAAGTAAATTCAAAGAAACAATTTAAAAAAATTCCAAAATTCACATAAAAGACAAAAAAATCACAAATAATGCAGAAATATTTTAAAAATAATCCGAAAATTTTAAAAGTACCCAAAAATAAACAAAATTCAACAAAAAAAAAACCAACAAGTATTTCAAAAGTAAAAAAACACAAAATATTCTTAAAAAAATATTCACAAAAATTCAATCACTCCAAAAATTACAACAATAAAAAAATATGAAGAACAAAAAATTACTACCATACATAAACAGGGACAAAATTTCAAGAAAATAAATATTAAAAAAAAGCCTCTCTAAATTTGGAAAATAATATAAGAAACTCCTGGAGTTCAAAAGGAGTTCAAAAATCATCATTTACCAAAAATGGTTAAAAAACTTAAATTAAATAAGATCAATTAAATAAAAAATTCAAAAATCACAAAAAAATTTCGTTAACGAAAAAAATCACAAAGAGAAATATTTTTAAAGAGATTTAAAAAATAAAACTGCCAAATTTTTGGAATAATTTCAACAAAAAAATCGCAAAAAGTAGTATAAAAAAATTTGAAAAATTGCCAACAAATATAAAAAAATTAAAAAAGTTAAAGAAAAATTAACGAAAACTTTTAAAATTGTCAAAAACTTAACAAAGATTTATTAAAAACCATCAGAAATAAACAAAATATCAAAAATTTAATAAAAAATTTTAATGAAAATTTAAAAAAAAATCCCTAAAAATTTACCCTAGAAACTATCAAAAAATTACCGAAAAATAGAAATAACAAAAAAAAAAACAATACTAAGGAAAAATTCAAAATTGCTTTAAAAAGAGAAGAGTTTAAATTTGTCCAAAAGTGAAAAGTTAAAAATTAAATAAAAAAAACATTAAAAAAAAATTTTCAAAAATTCAACTGAAGAAAGTTTTTTTTTTCGGAAAAATTTGTAACAGGAAAATTTGTTTATCAAAAAACACTCAAAAAAACTTAATAAAGGAGAAAAAAACTTTAAAATTAACATAAATAAGAGAAAATTTTAAAAGCAACTCCAATAATTATCCAAAGAAATCTGGAAAATACTGAGAAAAAAAATTCAAAAATATTTTCAAAGGAACAATTTAAAAATAAAATCCCTAAAAATAGTTTAAAGCCTTTTACCCAAAAAAAAAAAAAAAATTACAGATGAATAGAACAAAAAACTAAGCACAAACGGAAATATCTTAAAAGAAATTGTAAAATCGCTTATTGAATAGAAATCAAAAATCCAAAAATATCCAAGTAGGTTGAAAAGTAAACAAAAAAACCAAATATGGAGAATAAAATTTAATAAAAAAAATTAACAACCATCATAAATGGAAGAAAATTTAAAAGAAATTCTAAAAATCAAACTGGAAAAATATTTGTAAAAAATAACGCAAAAAAAAAACAAATCATCTAGAAAAAAATTAAGAAAAACGATTTGGCCAGTCCAATATGGCGTCGGGAATGTCACAAAATAAGAAAAACGGGTTGGCCGCCATTACAGCTTGGATGTTGTAACATCAAAAAATTAGTAAAGGGTAGAAATGATAAAAACAGTAATTAAAACTGTTTTTTTTTGTTGTTGAACAGTAATTAAACGAATGAAAAAATCTGAAAAAAGGCTGAAGAGTGTATTTGAGAAATTAAATGTGAAAAAGTGGGTTAGGAGCTACAAAAAATAATTTACAAAAAATGCTAAAAAACAATTTTCAAAAGAAAGCGCAAAGATTAAAAAATCTAGAAAAATTTGAAAAAAAAATAAGAAAAACGGTTTGGCCGCCATGACAGCATTGATAAGAAAAATGGTAGAAATTATTAAAACAGAAACTAAGCATTTTTTTAATTAAATCTTAAAAAAGTGGGTTAAGAACTGCAAAAAAAATGTTATAAAAAATGCTTAAAAACAGTTTTCAAAAAATCGTGCAAAGAATTAAAAAATCTAGAAAAATTTGAAAGAAAACAAGAAAAACGGTTTGGCCGCCATGACAGCATGGATGTCAAAACATCAGCAATTTTGGAAAATGGATTAGTCCTAGGCAATATAAGCGGTAGAAATGATAAAAACTTCAAAAAAGGCATGACCAGAAACTAGTAAATTTTTATTAGAAAACAAATAAAAAGAATGAACAAATTTGAAAAAAAGGCTAAAGAGTCTATCGGACGAATTAAATCTAAGAAAAGTGGGTCAGGAAATACAAAAAAGAATTGAAAAAAAAAAACAAACTAGAAATATAAACGCAAGGGAAAAATTAATCAAAAAATAGCGCAAAGAATTAAAAATAAGAAAAAACGGTTTGGCCGCCATGACAGCATGTATACCAAAACATCAAATATGGCGTTTTGGAAAACTGGATTAGTCCTAGGCAATATGACAGTTAAAATAATAATAACTCATAGAAATAAGAAAAAAAAATTTATAAAAAAATACAAAAATCATAACCAAACGCAAAGAATTTAAAAAGCTAGAAAAATTTGAAAAAAAATAAGAAAAACGGTTTGGCCGCCCATAAAAATTTAGAAAATGGTGGTAATGATAAAATCTACAAAAAAAAGGAGTGGCCGTACATGAAACTAGGAAGATTTTTTTTTAAAGAATAAAAAAATCAAAAAAAAAGGTTGAAATTAAAAAATACTAAAAAAAAATCTACAAAAAAGAATTAGAAAAAAAAAAACCATCAAATTAAAACGCAAGGGAAAAATTAATAAAAAAAAAAAAAATTAATAAAAAAAAACTAAAATAGTAACTTTTCAAGAATTTATTTTTATTTTTATTTTTATTATTATTGTTGTAATATTTCTTTTTACTATATTCATATCTTCCATCTCTTCGTTCGCCTCCTCCTCCTCCTCCGCCAATCTCCTTTCAACCAATCATCATTTTTATATTTAAAAAAAAAAAACAACATAACCAATAATTTTCATTTAACTTAAAATAATATTAAAAATAGACATTTTCTCATATTATATATTATTATTTTAATATTTTTGTTTGCTTTTTTCTTTTTGTGTAAATTAATTTCTTAATTATTATTAATTATTTATGATATAGACTTTTGCTTTCTTTTTCTGTTTCTTCTTCTCTTAATGAATATTTAATATTTTCCTTTCTTTTTCTTCTGTTTGTGTAACTCTTTCAACATTATTGGCACTTTTCTCTTTGGGCCAGGTTGTTAATCGCTCAATTCTCTCTAATATGTAATTTTCCTATATCTCTCTAAATTTTCTCTTTTATATATACGACAATCTGTAATGTGCATTATACCATATATCCCATCCCTGTGACCATTTATCAATAATTATTTCTCTTTTATTTATGAGAATTTCTCTTACTCTTTTTCACATAATCTATACTGTTCTGCTGATCCTCTCTTCGTAGACTTTTTTTTTTTTTTAAATTTCTAACTTTTGTATTTTTGTTAGAAATTAAATAAAAAATAAAAACAAAACAAGAATTAACATTAAAAAAAAAAACAATAATTAAAAATCAAATATTTTTCCTATTTTTTTTATTAAATAAAAATTTCATACTTCAAATTGGAGCCCTAACCTCAAATGGGAAAAAAAAACCTTTTTTTTTTTTACTCCCAATGGGATTTTTTCAGTTTTTGTCTTTTTTTTTATTGCTTTTTTCTTTTTCTTTACTTTTTTTACTTTTTTCTTTTTCTTTTTTTTTCTCTCTTACAAAAAAAGGACACTTAAAATGTTTTTCTTCTGCTTTTCTTTTCTTTTTATTATTATTATTTTTAATTACTTTTTTTTTGTTTTTATTTTTTTTTATTTTTATTTATGATTTTGACAAATTCTTATATTATTTTCCTTTCCCATTTTTTTTTCGTTTTTGGTTTTTTCGGTTTTATTCTCTCTTATTTTGCTCTCAAATTTTTGGTTGAAATTTTTATTTTGAATCCACTCTTTTTTTTATTTTCTCTTAAATTTTTTTTGGTGAATTTTTGTTTAATTTTTTTTTGCCTAATTAATTTTAACATAAATTCTTCTGTTTATTGGGCACTACAGATCAGCTAAGCCAAAACAAAACGTATTTTTTTTTACATTTTTTTTATTTTAATTTTAATAAACATAAACGCCTGCATTTTTAGTAGTTCTTTCATTCTTTTCTACCATCCCCTATTTTAATTACTATAATTTTTTTTTTCTGAATTTGTTTAAAAAAAGAAAAAATAATAATCAACAAATAAAAAATTACTTCATTTAGATACCCACACCCCCAACCTACAAAACCTAGTTTATTTTCCACAAAAAAAAAACAAAAATGTTCTCTATTATTTTTAAAATAATTTAAAAACGGATTAGAAGGAGGAGGTGGGTTGAAAGGGGGGAAGAAGTGCTGAAGGTAGAAATCGAAACTGTTCAACCCTTAGTTTACATAGGAATACAAAAAAAAAAAAAAAAAATGAACAAAAAAATATAAAAAAAAAACAAATGCAAAGAAAATTATTTAAAAAAAAAATATTCCATTGATTTTCTTATTTTTTCTTTTGAAAAATTTCCATTCATAATTATATTAATTAATTCAAAGAAAAAAAAAATTAATAAATAAATAAGGTACTCTCGTTTTGTTTCCCACCTTCACCCTCCTTTTTTTATTAACAAATTTACAACGCCAACCAGAAAAAAAACCAAAACAAATCCCAAAAAAAAAAATTAACTGAAAATTTTTTCAAATATTCTTTACCTTAACCCAACCATTTCCGCCAATCCCCCCCCCCCACACACACAAACACCTCACTAAATAATTACCGATTAATAATAAATTAGAATTAAAATCAAATTTATGAAAAAAAAAGTAGAAAAAAAGTACGTGCACATGCATCTATTATTTATTATCTAATATTTTGATCCTCTTCGCATTCTTAGTGTCTTTGCGAATCTGTCTTTCTCAGTCAGTCCGTTCTAGTTAACTAGAAATTCTATTATTCCTCCTCCTCTTTATGCTCCTGTACACAAACCCTTAGATTAAAGAATACTTGGATAGGCCCTTACCGTATATGTAAACGCAATTTTGGATATTTTTGTGTAGATTTTTTTATGTAGACAAGACACCCACTGCCATCTAGTTTTCGTTTATTATTCATTTCGTAAATATCAATTAAATATCAAACGCCTCAATTTGGTGTAGACCTTTAGAGACCTTTAGAGAGTCATTCTCCATGAAAGTGGTGGTAGCACACCGAAATGCTTGTATACTTTTATTGTTTTTAAAGTTCTCATTTTGACACTTATCGGAAAGTGCAAGTGAAACTACTGTGGTTTTTATGTTTTTTAAAAAATATTTACGAAAAAGTAAGTATTTATATAAATAGTTATATTGTTAATGAAATTTAATAGGAAGTTTTTATTTCAGATAATGAAGTGTTTTGTGAAAAATTGTTTTTTTCGTACGATGAAATGAGGAAACCGGGAATTTCTTTCTTTCGGTAAGTTGACATCTTCATTTTTACTAGAGATATTAATAAAAATTTAGTTTATGAAGTGCCTAAATGGCTTTTAATGATATGTTTTGTGTAAAAAGTGATTAAAAAGTGAAGAGGTCGGTTTTCAATAAATGTAAACAAATGCAATTTTGACAGTTCAATGTTTATCAGAAAATAGTTCAGTGCCGGTGTACGTAAAGTGTGTGTAAGAAAATTAAAGGGAACGAATTTTTCAGTCTGTTTTCATTGTGTTAAAATAAATAAAGTATATTCTTCGGTAGGCTTATTATTTAAATAAATTTGTTTTGCTAATCAATATTAAAAAATCGATTTTTTTTTACGCATAAATGACATCACATATGAAAAATGTTCGGTTTTAAACTAATTTACGCCGTTTCTGTTGTATTGCATGTGTGTGTGCATTCTACGAATGTATTTGGATAGAATTTTTGTGTAGAGGCCTATCCAGTTCTTCATTTAATCTAAGCGCAAACCGCATTTAAAAAGAGCGCATGTCAAATTTACTTATTCCCACCCACTTTTCCCATTCTCCTCTAGATAAAAGGTTTCTTCTCTACTAAGTTGTTTATTTCTCTTTCAGTCAAAAATTTCTCTATGTATGTCTTTTCTCTTTTACACTTAATTGCTTTGATTTATTCTTCTTCTTTCTCTACCGTACAAACCAGTAAACTTTGAATTATTTTTTTAATACATTTCATTTTTTTCGGGTTTTTTTTCTCCATTTTTTTTACACTAAATAGCCTTGTTTTTACATTGCAAAATATTATACGGACAACCCCCCTTCCCCTCCTAACTAAAACACTAAAAAAAAGTGCAGAAAATGAAAAATAATTTTTTTTAAAAATAGCAACTAATCAAATCCGATTTGTTTTTTTTTCTTAATTCAACCATTAAAATTTTATTAAACATTAATTAAATTTTGCAATTATTAAATCAAAAAAAAAAAAAAATGGTTTCAATTTCAATGAAAAAAAAATGTTATTAAAAATGAGCGAAAGTATTTTTACGGTATTACACGAACGAGATTCAACTTTAAATCGGCAATTGAGCCAAATATGTGCACTTCCATAAGATTGTGAAGGCTTTAAAATGGTTGACAGCGTTTATTTTTTTGTCGCATGTCGCAATTGTAGTTGACGGCATTAAACGAACAAATTTTGTATCCTATTCTTACTCCCAGTCAAATTAGGAAAAATCACGTAATTTTCATGCATCCTATTCTCATTTGATCGGTCATTTCTTCACTTGTTTTCTCTTCTGTTTCTCTGTTAAATAGAATAATTTTTTTGTTCTCTTTTCATTTTGCTTAAATCAATGAAATTTCTCTTTCCATTATAATATTTTTTATGTATTTTCTCTTCCCGGGTCTCTTTCTATTTTCTAATTTCTATTTAAATATCAAATAATTGATCAAATTTTCTATATTTTCTCTAATTTCAATATAATTTTTTTTAATAAAAAATTCTAAAAAGAAAAATTTAATAACAAAAGAATTTTTTTGTTGTTAAATAAACTAAAAGGAGAGTTTTAAATAGAAAGTAATCCTTAGTAATATGGATTATTTTCGTTAAAAAAAAATATTACAAAAAATTACAAGGATTATTTTAAAATTAAAAAAATTTCCATAAAATTATGGGAAAAAATTGGAAACTAAGAAATTTTTTTTTTTTGGAAAGTAATTATCTAAAAAAAGGGTTGAAAATTTTTTTGAACAAATTAAAAAATACTAAAAGAAAATATTTTTAAAAAAAAAATTGAAAAAAATGCGTCAGATGCTATTAAAAACGAAATTTTTTTAAAAATTGTAAAAAAAATATAGAACAAAATTTGGGAAAATTGACAAAGAAAATTTGCAAAAAAAATCTATAAAAATTAAGTAAACCTTGCAAAAAACTTTTAAGAAAAATTCAAAAAATTTTTAAATTGGCAAAAAATCTTTTTTTTTTTAAATTCAAAAGAATATTTTTCTTTGATGATCTAATGTTACAAAAAATCTTTACGTAAAACGATTATCTTTTCAAAGGGCAGAAAATTATGTATTATGAAAAGTTCACAAGAATTATTGTATATCCTTGTGTATACATATGTGTATATCGATTTTATGATAAAATAAAAATCCAAACAATCCTTTTTAAATTTAATAAATTTTTTACAAGGATTTTTTTAAGAAGATAAAAAAAAATTAACACTAAAATTATGAGAAAAAATGGAAGAAAAAAGAATGCAAAAAACATTAAATACTCAATTTTATTTTCAATATTTCAAAATTTTTATTAAAATTCTTTTTAAAAAAAATGTCGTACAAATAAAATTATACAAAAAAAAAAAACCTATTAAAAATTAAAAAAAACACATTTTTTTTTAAAAAAACAATTTTAATAAAAGTTTGGAAAAAATTAAAAATAAAAGAAAATTTAAAAAAAAACTACAAGAAAATTTCTGAAAAAAAATCGGACTAAATTTTGAAAAAAATCTATAAAAATTAAAAGAAAATTACAAAAATTTAAAAATGTTTTGGAACTATTCAAAAAAAAAAATGGAAAAAATATGCAAAAATTTATGATACGCATAAAAAATTGAACACAAAAAAACTATGAGAAAAATTGTTAAATTGTCTAAAAAATTTAAAAAAACAGCATAAATCTTGTAAAAAATAAAGTAAAAAAATCCTTTTCAAAATTAAGTAAACTTAGAAGAAAATTTGGGAAAATTTGCAAAAATAAATAATTTCGGACAATTTTTGGAAAGTCAAAACATTGAAGAAAAGTGAAAACATTGAAAAAAAAATTCGAAAAAAAGTCAAAAAATTGACAAAAAATTCGAAGTTAGAAAAAAAGTCAAGAAATTCGAAGTTAAATATTTGAAAAAAAAAATTCGAAAAAAATGGTAAAAAGAAAATTCGAAAAAAAGTAAAAAAAGTGAGAAAAAAAATTCGAAGAAAAGTCAAAAAAATGAAAAAAAATTCGAAAAAAGTCAAAAAATTCGAAGTTAAAAATTTGAAAAAAAGTCAAAAAACAATTGAAAAAAAAAATTCGAAAAAAAGTCAAAAAATTAAACAAAAAAAAAATGCAAAGAAAAATTTGAGGAAAACAAAATTTTGAAAACTGAGAAAAACTACAATAGGAAAAATTTCTTGAAAATTAGGATTTTTATTATTTTTGGAAAAAGGGGAAAAAAGGAGGAGAAATTATTAAATTTAAATTGGATTTTTTTTGTTTTAATTATTAATTTTCTTGAAAAAAAAAGTTTTTTAAAAAAAGGGGATTTTTTTTCCTACATAAATTTTTGTAAGCAGATAACGAGAAGAGAATGATTTTGTACGTGATTTCTGAGGTAATTAAAGGGTTAAAGATTTTTAAATAGTTGCTTCTGTTAAAAAAAAAACAAGAAAAAAAAACTATAATTTTCTTAAAAAACCACAAAAACTCTTTTCTTTATAAAAAAAGTGCAATTTTTTTTTTCCTTTGTTAAATTTGCTCTTCCTGTAAAAACAATGTCTTGATTAATGTAAAGAAAAATATTTTTGCAAATTGAGTTTTCCCACTCACACTAGAGAGAAATTTGAAAAAAAAAATTGAAAAAAGAAAATTTGAAGAAAAGTCAAAAATTTGAGGAAAAAAAAATTTCCAAAACTTTGAGAAAATCTGCAATAAGAAAAATTTCTTGAAAATTAGGATACTTTATTTATTTAGCCTTGCTTATCCTTATTTTTAATCCTACTTTTTTTTTTGATAATTTCCCCATTTGAAAGAAAAAAAATTAATTAAAATATTTTCTTTTGCGTTTTTGGTTTTTGAATTAGTCATTATTTATTATTTGAATTTTAATATTTTCTTTTTAAATTTTTTTTTAATACATAATAGATGATAAATAAAAAGAAATAAAATAATTTCTCTTTTCTAATTTTAGTTTATTTATTAAATATTTCCCTTTTTCTTTTTTTTTTTTTTGATATATAAATATTTATTTTATATTATTTATTTTGTAGTATTTTTAATTTCAATATGTTTGAATATGTATTAGTATCTTCGTACGTGAATGTGTGTTAAATTAACTACTATCCCCTCCCCTCCCCTCCCCCCCCCCCACACCCGTGTTTTGTATCTTAAATGATCTGCACTTATTTGATATTCGTTTTTAACCCTTTCAGTTTCCGTCTGTTTGTGAATTTGATAATTTTTTCCAGCCATTTTTTATTTTTTATTTTTCTTTTTAAATTATTAACTATTACATACAAAAATTATCACTTTAACTCTGTTTGTAAAATTATCTTCTCATTTTTCTCTTCTTACTAAATATTTTTAGTTATAATCTTTCAACCTCGTCTATTATTAACTTTTTATTATAAATTTAGTTTTCTTTTCTTTCTCACATTATATATGATATATATAAATATATATATTGTTTTTTTTTTAAATTATTATTATTAGTATGTATACATTTACATAGATATATATATATATATATATATAAATTATTTTATATTAAATCGAACAGATCCGTTAGGCCCTCACTATGGCCCAATGAGAAATTATAATCGGCTTCGAGCGGTGGTTCTATTGAAAGGAACGTGCTCAACGAATCAAAGTCTGCAAATAAAAGAATTAAGAGAGAAAAAAAGAAAGATTTATTTTTAATAATAATATTTTTTTAGTATAATAAAAGGAGAAATTTTCATTTAAAAAAAATAAATTATAAATTGTGTTTTTTACTTTATAAATTTAATATAATTTATTATTTTTTTATTGTTGTTAATAATAAATAGTACATGCAATGTTATGAGTTGTTAATTAATTTATTTTTCAATCTTGCATCCGCCATCTTATCTCTCTACACTTAAAATAAATTCATTTTTATGGCAATTTTCTTATAGGAGAAATTAAGTAATTTTCATGCATTTTTGTTAATTTTTATTAAATTTGATAATTTGTATTTTTTTTCCAACATTAGATTTAATTATTTTTAAATCTGTTAATTTTTTCACGTTGTTTATTTATAAGCAAGTTCTCTTCGAAAAATGGTCGACCAACGATGTGTTCTGGTGAATGCCCATTATATGATATGGTGTGTGTCTGGACTATCTAATGATTGTTGCATTGAATAGATGACATTTGGTTGAGTTTTTTCTTCTTTTATTATTTAAATTACGTAGTTTTTCTTTTAAAGCCGAACTTCATGTTTTCTTCCTTGAAGAGGAACTTATTTGATTAACAATGTGTCCATATACGTGTAGACCATTGTTTTTTGCACACTATTCAAATTGTTTTTTTATTTTTTGTATATTTTTTATAAATTTTGAATATTTACTTATAAAAAATAATATATTTCTTATTGGGACAAATTACTAAGTGAAAATTTAGGGACTTATTATTAAATATTTTGGGACAAATTAATAAGACAATTTTGGGAGAAATTATTAAGAACATTTTGGGACAAATGATTAGCAATTTAAGGCAATTACGAAAATTTTCGATAATTTATTCAGGAAATTTTGGCCCAAATTATTAAGAAAATTTTGAAACAAATTATTAAGAAAAGTTTGGGACAATTTATTAGGAATTTAAGGACAAATAAAGAAAATTTTGGACTAACTATTCAGGAAATTTTGGGACAACTAATATAGAAAATTTTGGGACGAATAATTATGAGAATTTTGGGACAAATTATTAAGCAATTTTGGGGTAAATTATTAAGAAAATTTTGGGACAACTTATTAAGAAAAGTATGGGACAAATTATTAAGAATATTTTGGGACAAGTTAAGAAGACAATTTTGGGAGAAATTATTAGGAACATTTTGGGACAAATGATTAGCAATTTTAGGGCAATTTCGAAAATTTTGGATCATTTATTCTGGAAATTTTGGCCCAAATTATTAAGAAAAGTTTGGGACAATTTATTACGAATTTTAGGATAAATAAAAAATTTTTTTGACTAACTATTCAGGAAATTTTGGGACAACTTATTCAGGAAATTTTGGGACAACTAATATAGGAAATTTTGGGACGAATAATTATAAGAATTTTGGGACAAATTATTAAGCAATTTTGGGGTAAATTATTAAGAAAATTTTGGGACAAATGATTAGCAATTTTAGGGCAATTACGAAAATTTTGGATAATTTATTCAGGAAATTTTGGCCCAAATTATTAAGAAAATTTCGGGACAAATTAAGAAAAGTTTGGCACAAATTATTAGCAATTTAAGGAAAAATAAAGAAAAGTTTGGACTAATTATTCAGGAATTTTTGGGACAACAAATATATGAAATTTTGGGACAATTTATTAAGAAAATTTTGTAAAAAAATATTAAGAATGTCTTTGGGACAAATTATTAATACAATTTTGGGACAAATTATGAAGCAATTTCGGGACAAAATATTCAAAAAATTGTGAGACCGATTATTATGAACATTTTGGGATAAAATATTAAGAATGTTTTGGGACAAATTATTAGGAAAATTTTGGAAAAAATTATTAAGAATATTTTGGGACAAATTATTAATACAATTTTGGGACAAATTATGAAGCAATTTCGGGACAAAATATTCAGAAAATTGTGAGACCGATTATTAAGATCATTTTGGGATAAAATATTAAGAATGTTTTGGGACAAATTATTAGGAAAATTTTGGAAAAAATTATTAAGATTATTTTGGGACAAATTATTAATACAATTTTGGGACAAATTATTAAGCAATTTCGGTACAAAATATTCAAAAAATTGTGAGACCGATTATTAACAACATTTAGGGATAAAATATTAAAAATGTTTTGGGTTAAAATATTAAGAAAATTTTGGGACAAATTATTAATGAAAATTTGGAGAAACTGTTCAGAAAAAAATCAAAAGATGAATGAAATCTTTGCCGAAGCCTAAGACTATTTTGATATTATTATTCCTGGTGAAAATACTTGTCAATTTTCTGAAGTTGTAATTTTTTAGTGACGATTTCACTATTTTTATGTCTAGGATACTCTAACGTTTTTAACATTATCTGGTGGCATTTTTATCTTATCCATTTTAACTTAGTTTTTCGGAATATTTTTATTCTTTTTTTTTTGATTAGAAGAATTTAAATTTGCCGTAAACCTTGAGCAATGTTGATGATAAACGAAATCCATGCTGAATTTCACCTTATCTAATTTAAAAATTAAAATAATTTTTCTGGCTTTTAAAAAGCTTTCTTGGCTATTATTTTTTTTGCTGTTGTAACAGAATTCTCTGATATTTAGCCAAATACTTTTCAAAGCAGAATTTTCCTGGTTATTTACGAAATTTTCAGTTTTTTAACCAAACGATTAGCCAATATCGTTTAGTGATTAACGCCATCTAGCGAAATAGTTTTTAAAGCAGAATTTTTCTTGCTTTTTCGTATAAACTTCTGCGGTTTTTCTTTTACAAAATTATCAACAAAAATGTTAGTTTGTCCAACATTATTTAAGGAAATAATTTTTTTAATGTAGAATATTATTTTGCGTTTACAAGTTAAGCCAATATGTAAAAATGATTGAACGCCATCTTGCGAAATAATTGCCAAAGTAGAATTTTTCTTGTTTTCAAAGGAATTCTCTGATTTTTTGTCAAAAAGACCATCCAAAATCTTGTACTGATTAGCGCCATCTACTCATAGAACAATTTTTTTTAACTTTTTTTTTAGAATTTTTCGAGTTTTTACTATTTTAACGCCATTTTGTATAACGATTAAAAAGCGAAGGTATTTTGTCCTAATATTTTACCAAAGAACACGCTAAATTTTTACATACGTTAGCGCCATCTGTTAGAATATTTGCCAAAGTGGAAAATTAATCTTGCCTTCTCTGGGCATTTTTTGCTAAATTTTCTCCTGAAAATATGTTCTTTTCTGGGCAAATTTCACTATAATTTTTAATGTTTTAATTTTCAATAATTTAACTTTAGACGAGAAATTGTTCTTTGCTATTTTGTTCCAAATTTTTTATTCCAAATATCTTGGCTGCTTTCATTTAAGAAAAAATATTTTTTTCCATTAAAAAAAAGTCCATTTCTATATTGTTTAAAAAATTTTCCTTATTTATTTGCACATTCCTCTGGTCCCGAATATTTTAAGTCGATTGATGATGAGTTTTCATATTTTTTTTGTAGTAATTATTATTAATTATTGATTAAAGTTTTAGTTTGAATGGAAATGATAAAGGCGGCAATCCACATCAGAGCTGAATCTCATGGTGCTACAAATGTTCTTAATTTAATGCAGACCCACAAGAGTTCAGTCCCAAAATGGATTATTCTTTGTTAATTGTTAATTGCTTTAAATAATAAAATTAGAAGTAACACAATTTACACTTTCTTTTGATTAATAAAAAAAACAGGACAGTTTTTCCATTAGTTTTTTTTAATGCTTGTGTTTATGTACAATTTTGTTAGTAGCAGTTAAAAAGAAATTTTGATAAATACTCTTAATTATGATGGTTATTAGGATAATCCTTTATCTCGTTTTTTTTTTGGCGTATTTAACAATTTTCCCTTATTTTTTCCGTAATTATTGCTGGTGTTTCGTAAGCAAATTGCGGAATGCCACACCCCAAAATTCACATTCGTCCGCCATTTTAATTTTTTTTTGTTTGTTTCTTTTTTCATTTACCATGACCAGTTTTCTGCTAATTTGTAATTTTAACCATGCAAATTTGTTCTTTCCAAATTATTAATTGATTAGGCGGCTTTGGTATTTTTACCATTTTGTTACTTCGCAAAAATTTCCACCATTTTGTTTTTTTTATCGTTAAATGAAAGTGTTAAAAAAACTAGCATAACCGCAACCAATTGAAAAATATTAACAATTTCGATTATGTGCACAAATAGAATATTAGAAGTTGTTGAATAGAAAATCGCCCAGCAAGAACTCAGACTGTGATGCGATTTTACAAACACGCGGTCACAATCAAAGTTCTCGTTAGGAAATTCTCTTTTGATTAGTTCAATATAATTTTCATAAAAAAAAACCTTTTCTTCTTTATTAATATTAGTATTTTTTTGTTATTGATTAATGTGAGATTATATTTAAGATTAAAAACAGATGAAAAGATTTCAGACACAAAAAACTAGCTAGCCGCCATTTTTTTTTTATTTAAATTTTCAAAATAAACCAAATCCAAAAAAACGTAATTTTAAAGAAAAATACACACACCAAAGAATTTATATGAAAAATGATAACGAAAACAAATGGAAATAATTGAAAAATAAATACTCACTCATACAGGGATCAACAATTGACAAAATACTTGGACTGAGAGTAAGCGCATTTGACATGAGAGCGTTTCGAACGCCCTTCTTTGAGTCCTCATCGTCCACGCCGGATTCAATTTTGCTGGCACTTTGGCTGGGCGATGACGATCGCGATGATAAAAGGTTGGCGATGGACACATCCCGCTTGATCCCGATTGATGTTGAGCTATCAAGTAGGCCACCGCCGGAAGAACTTCTAGTTTGGTGCATGCGAACATTATCATCGCTATTGCTAAGCCCGATATCGCTATCCAACGAGTCCGGTGACGCTGACGACTTTTCCGTTTTGATTTTGCCGTAAAAGTCATTCAGTCGATTCTTACTTATGTCTAAAAGATCAACTTGGTTCTGTGTTAGCACCGGTTTGGTTGTTGTTGGGAACATAAAATCTGGGCTAAGATTGTCCAAATTTTTGCTATTGCAATTATCATCCGACACCGATGCGTCCATAATGGATTTGTTTAAGTTTCGTTGTGCCGATCGAACTGGATGTGAAGGTCCTATAGTTGATGGTAGAAAAAATTTATTTTAAAATAAAACTTAACAAAAAATGCTTAAAAATATTTTTTTAATTAAATTAAAAAAAAATTTCGTAACCTTTTTATAAAAAAAAAATTTAGTAACAAAATTTGGGCAAAAAACCTTTTATTTGGGACACTATTAAAGGCCAGTTTTTCTTGTAATAGAATTTATTAGGACAAACTTTAAGTAATAAATCGTTTCGCAAATTTTGAGTAAAAATATTTAAAGAAAATTTTAAAACTAATTTCGGGCAAATTTTGACTAAAATTTTTGAGACAATTTTTGAGTCAACATTTTTGCAGTGTATTTGAAGAAACATTTTGAAATAAGTAAAAATGTTAAAGTCTGTTAACTTTTACGTAGGTTTTTAGGACAAACTTTATAATTTTTTTTAAAAACAAATTCCGAGCAGACATTTTATGGGCAATTTTCAAGCGGATATATGAGAACAAAATTAAAGTAAAATTTTTGGTATAATTTATTAAGTAAAAATTTTGGGACAGATTTTAAGTAGAAATTTTGGGACAAGCGTTGCCGTAAACATTTGGCGACTAATTTTTAAGTAAAAATTCTGGGGCAAATTGTTAAGTAAAACTTTTATATAAATTTTTAAGTAAAAATTTCAAGACAACTTTGAGTAGAAATTTTGCGACAAGCTTTTAATTTAAGTAAATATTTAGGGACAAATTTTTAAGTAAAAATTTTTGGTATACATTTTTAAGTGAAAATTTTGGGACAAGCTTTTAAGTAAACATTTTGGGACAAACTTATAAGTTATTATTTGGAAAATTTTAGGACCACCAAATTTCGGATAAAAAATTGTTGGGATAAATTTCGCCAAAAAAAATTTAATGAAATTTTCTGTATGTTTTATAGCAAATTTTAAGTAAACATTTTTAGGACAAATTTAGAATAAATTTTTGTAGGACAGTTTCCAAATCAAATGTTTGCATTGTATTTCGATAAAAAATTTTATTTTTAGTATAATTTTTGGGACAATTTTTTAGTTAAAATTTTTAATTAAAAATTTAGGACATTATTTTTAGTTAAAATTTTGGGACAAATTTGAGTAAAAATTTTTGATCCAAGTGATTCAATAAAAATGTTTAAGACAATTTTTTAACAAAAATAAATATAATAATTTGCGCGGGTACAATAATTTTGAGCAAAACTTTTTAAAGCAAGTTTTGAGTGAAAATTTTAATGGTAATTTGTTATTCTTAAAATTTTGTGAGCGGAAATTTCTTTACAATTGAAAATTTACAAAATAATATCTCAGAATAACTTCTGTTACAAACTTTTGATAGAACTTCAAAAAAAAATGCAAATATTTTGAGTTTGTTAGTAAAGGTTTTTAGACGAAACAATGTCATAATTTTAAGTTTAAGAATAAATATTGTTCGTAAACACTAAAAATTTTTGCAAAAAGTTAATAGAGAAAAGCGTACAAATTTTTCGAAAACTTACCAGTTCGTTTTTTGCAACTTTCCAGCATAGGCGACAAGAAGGATTTCATGTTATTTATGAGCGGATCATTCGAGAATGACAACGGACTATCTGGGCTTGTATCTGTACAGAGGTAGACAAAAATTTCACCTTGTTTTTCAGCCTTGAGGTGAATTTCTCTTGGCTCCCCATTATGAGCGTTCGGTAGCTAAGAAGAAAGATTAAGAAACGAACATTTTGTTTAGTAAAAATTTATCTGGGACGCTCTGTGACGCCAAAAGCGTTTTGATGTTAGCATTAGAAAAATGATTACCATCAATTTAGCTTGTGGCGGTGCCTTAACAACAATAACGATTTGATCCTTGAATATGTCGACGTTTTTGAGGTCCTGATGTGTCACATACGCATGGCGTGTGTCATTGGTTTGTGCGGTCATTTCGCTACGCATTTGGCATAATAAATTGTCTAATTGGTTCTCCTTCTGCTCGAGCATCTCGCTTTCGGTCTGCATTTGCCTGGACTTGTCCATGCTGACCAATGAATTGCCGCATTTCCATTGAATGTTGTTCTTGGACTTCTTCTCAAGAATGCCAATTCCTTCGAGGACGTTGGTTATGTCGTAGATTCGACGCTTTTGTACTTGCAGTTTATTCGATGCCTGGTTCAGGTCAACAACACCATCGGGAGATTCTTGCAGCAGATCGACGAATTTCTTCGTCAGGATACCCAGTGACGTATCGGCACGGGTGCCCTCTTGCGAACGTTTCTTCGAACTGGACGCAGCCGCTGCCTTCGTTGCCTGTTGTTGGTGCTGTTGCTGATGGTGTGATTGCTTCGACAATTTCGGTGGTGTCGGCGACATCGATGATTCTATCATCGGTAGACGACGTTTCACCTGTTTACAAATCAATATTGGTTTAAGGGTGTGCAAAAAAATTGTAAGCCCTAAAATTAGGTGTTCAGTAAATTAAAGTCGATTCAAAACTGTTGCTCTTAAAAAAAAGTTGCCAAAAATTAGGTCAAAACAATTATGGCTTTCTGGGCAGTTGTCAAAAATTAGGTCAACAAATTATGGCTGTGGTCCAAAATTAGCTCAACAAATTATGGCTTCTCAGGCGGGTACCCAAAATGAGGTCAAAAAATTATAGCCTCTCTGGCGGGTGCCAAAAATAAGTTCAAAAATTATGGCTTACTTGGCGGTTGGCAAAAATTAGGTCGAAAAATTATGGCTTTCCTTGGCGATGGTTCAAAATAAGATAAAAAAATAATGAGTTTCTTGGAAGTTGCCAAAAATGAACTCAAAAAATTATGCCTTTCTTGGCAGTTAGCAAAAATTAGGTCCAAAAATTATGGTTTCCTTGGCGGTTGTCAGAAAGTATGGCTTCCTTATCGATTGCCAAAAATTAGGTAAAAAAATTATGGCCTTCTTGTCGGTTATCAAAAATATGCTCAAAAAATTATGGCTTTCTTGGCGGTTGCCAAAAATGAGGTGAAAAAATTATAGCTTCCCTAGTGGGTGCCAAAAACAGGGTCAAAAAATTATGGTTTCCTTGGCGGTTGCCAAAAATTAGCTCAAAAAATTATAGCTTACCTGACGAGTGCGAAAATTTAGCTCAACAAATTGTGGCTTCCTTGGCAACAGTGTGTAAGTGAGAAAGCACTTTCCCAAAAAGATAGTGTGAGAGAGAGAGACGGGAATGGGGATAACAGTAAAATTTGTTTACCTTGAAATAATCCTTGATGATCGGTTCAGTTCCTTTTACGGTCGCAACAGTCGCCGTAGTTGAGATTTTCGATATGACGTCGTGATGCTGCTGCTGCTGTTGTTGCTGTTGTTGCTGCTGCGGCGTTGCGCCGTAGCCATGGTCCAGCAGGTGCGAATTAACTTTTGAATGAGGCAAAAGCGGTGGCGTACTTAGGTTGGTTAAGCGTTGCGCACTAATTTCCGGCGTCATTTGGGGTACAGGATGTGCTGCAGATGACGGCGAAGCTGACGACATCGAAAACCGCGACGCCTGTGGTGACTTTGTGCTGTTGCCGATACCGCAATTGCTTGCCGCATTGTCATATGACAGTTTCCTGATGGCTGATCCGCGAACATTTTGTTGTTGTTGCTGATGGTGTTGGGGTTGTTGGAGTTGCTGCAGTTGCTGATTCTGCTGCACGGGGTTGTGTTGCTGCAAATTGTGCTGCAACACGGTCTGATGCTGTTTTTGGTGGTGGTGGTGATGCTGCTGCTGCTGCTGATGATGATGACTTCTTGTCGTCGTCTGTTGCGATTGCAAATGTGGCTGAGTGTGACTGTAGTGGAGTGACTGTTCATTATGTTGGCTGTGCTGCGACACCGACGACTGATTCTGTTGCTGTTGTTGCAAATTGTTTGTTGCTGTGTTCCCATTGCTATTGTATGTTGTTGTCGAGACAAAATAATTAGACATCTTCCTATTAAATTAACCGAATTTTGGATAATCTTCTTCTTGCTTTTGGTATCGCGCGATCGAATTCGTACGCGATCTCCAAATTTTATTGCTCCGAAAAATTCCAGCCTCTTTTCCTATCTCATTAAACTAGACTTATATGACTAAAATAGCACCGTTGATGATTTTCTACATCTGAAAATGAATAAATGGGAAAAAATCAAATTAGTACGAGTTTGGTTAAAAAATTTACTCAAAATTCTTAAAATAATTTATTTGTTACAAAAAATTCTCAACAATCTCCAAAGACCAAAACCGAATCTCAAGAACTTACTACCACGTGGTTTAAGAAAAACAAATAAATCCGAATTTTCCTTTATTCATTTTTATGTTCCATAATGTCTCCAAAACGTGGACGTTCAACAAAAGTAATTGCTTTTCGACAAGCATTTTTCTAACCCTTCTCATCCATTACTTAACATTATTTTTACTTTTCCATAATTTTCGTTATTTCATCGCGGTTTCCCTAGATTTGTAACAAATTTTTTTTGCTCAAAGTCACGATTTTTTTTATAATAATAAATAATATAAAAATTCGACAAATTCTTTTACTTGTTAATATTTTTTGGAGTTTTTACGTTCACCTCTGACAAAAGATACATTTGACGGAGGTGTACGTATATAATGTTCGGAGCACACGAGAGGATATAATTTAGTGCTCGGAAGAGGTGAGACGTTATAATGCTCAGAGATGACCGTGCTTGTAGTGAGCAGAATACAGTGCTCGGAAGAGATGAACGGAATACAGTTCTCGGAGGAGGTGAGACGATATAATGCTCGTAACTGAGCGGAATAGTGCTCGAAAGAGGTGAGCGTATGTAGTGCTTAGGGCACTTGAGAGGGTATAAAACTCGGAGGTAAGCGGATCTAGCGCTCGGAGGAGTAGGAGAGGATATAGTGCTCGGAAGAGGTGAGCAAGACACTGCTCGTAGTGGATGAGAGGATATAATGCCCGTAGGTGAGTGGAATACAGTGCTCGAAGGAGGTGAGGGCTTATAGTGCTCAGAGAATGTGAGAGGAAATAGTGCTCGATGGAAGTGAGCGAAGACACTATTCGGAGGGGATGAGAGGATATAATGCTCGGAGGGGAGCGGAATATACTGCTCGTAGTGGATGAGAGGGTATAATGCTCGGAGGTGAGCGGACGCATTGCTCGAAGAAGGTGAGACAATAAAATGTTCGATGGTGAGGGGAATAGTACTCGGAGGAGGTGAACGGAATACTGTGCACGGAGGAGTTGAGCGTATATAGTGCTTGGGGCAGATGAGAGGGTATAATCCCTCCGAGGATAAAATGCTCGGAGGTGAGAGGAATACATTGCTCGTAGGGAATGAGAGGATATAATGTTCGTAAGTGAGCAGAATACACTGCTTGGAGGAGGTGAACTGAATACAGTGCGCGGAGGAAATGAGCTTATATAATAGTCCGAATAAGTAACTAGATACTGTGCTCAGAGGATATTTGGGGTCAGACAGATTCGGAGCAGAGGTGGAGCGTATATAGTAAAAGGGCAAGACAAAATAGGGATAACGGTGAATTGAAAAAAAATTTGGAATAAATTGAAAATTTCATCGAAACACTAGCAAAAGACCAAAAGAAAAGTCTTGTATTCTGACCCTCGACTGTTCGTGGGATCGTACCAATTTTTTTATTTCTATAAAACGTAATTTTTTTTTGCTTACTTTTGAAATCGTAACAACTAAAAAAAACAGTAGAAAACACGTGGTTATGATTTTACTTCCAAAGAATTATAGTAAAAAATCAGAAATAAAATAATAAATTTTAAAAAATTTGCATTTACCCTAATTGAGGAAATAAAATTCTGAGGGTAATTAGAGCATGAACTAC
Organism: Atherix ibis; assembly: GCA_958298945.1. Classification (NCBI taxonomy): domain Eukaryota; kingdom Metazoa; phylum Arthropoda; class Insecta; order Diptera; family Athericidae; genus Atherix; species Atherix ibis. The sequence goes on along the minus strand of OY282605.1, from coordinate 117,678,503 downwards.
ACCCAAAAAAAAAAATCATTACTAATAAAAATGATCGTGCGTCACTCTATTCACACTCATAACTCTGACCAGTCCAGTCTTCATTGAATAATTTTTTCCTACTAATCCATTTGTTCAAACGAAAATTAATTTATTTAGAAAAAAAAAAAATTTTGCAAATAAAGAAAATTGTAAAAAAATACTCGTAAATATAAAAATAACAGAAAAATTGTATGGAAAATCATTTTTAACACAAATTCCAATGACAAAAATTCGAAATAGGAAAAAAAAATTGCAATAATTCAAAAAGACGATGAAGAAAATCGAAATCACCATTTCCGGTTGATATGATTTACTTAACCTAGAAAAACAGAAGAACAATCAATGATTTTGTTATAATCGTTTTTATTATTTTTCGTTATTTAGTTCTACTTCCAGTTCCCCACCTACCCCTATAACAGAGTACGAACACACATTACATCATCGAAAAACACCAAAAATTCAAAAAAAATAAGAAAAAATTAAAATAAATTTAAAAAGAAGAAAGAATTTGATCATTTCCGATTTAGCTCTTGTTATCAGTTTGGAATTATGAAGTTACTATTTTGTACAAATTTATTGGTTTTCCTTTCTTTATGAATAAAGAAAAATATATTATTTCAATAAAAAAAAAACCAATTAATTTTTGCAATTGAAATAATCGCATCCCCCACTCAAAAAAAACGATGTGACCCAAATAGTCAAAGTATTTAGTGGCACAAAAAAATTCTCACAATCATTTCAGTAACGAAACAAATTGTAATCTGGTAACACTTTAAAACCAAACCAGTAAACTCGCGAATGTCGAAATAATCAAATAATTTGGGGGGGAAAAAACCACAACAAAATAAAAACAAAAGCAAAAGAACATACTACAAAAAATTCGAAAATTTCGAAATCTAAATTTTTCTCTCCTAAAGTCTTACCCGATTAAAAAAGTAAAACTCTTTAAAGGAAAATATCATCAACAAATTTCTCAAAAAATTACTCATAAACGGCACAATTTGTCAAAACTTTTGAAGGGGGCCAGCTAGCAAAGAAATTTGAATTCAAATATTGTAGAAGAACGCATTAGCGGCGTGTATCAATTGTTTTGTTTTGTTGATCGGAACCAATTGTTTATTGTGATCACGATGTCAGTGCAAAATCTAATTTTTAGAAAAGACAAATGTAGAAAATAGACCAAAAAAAAAATTTCTTTTTTTGGGACGCATCAATAGATTCCAGTGAAGTGTGACGTTTGACATCGAATAGAGAGAACCAACAAATGAAAAAATCGGTTTATTTTGTTTCTCGTTAGAGGCCAGAACATTGACATTAAATTTCAATTACAATAAGTGTAAAAAAAAAGGGGAGAGGAGAGGGTGAAATAAGGTTCTAAAGAGAGGAGGACACTTGGCAAATCAGTTGTTGCGTGTGGAAAAGTTTTTGTTCTTGTCTATCTAATTTATTAAAATCGATGTTTTTTCTTGAACTTTTTTAAACTTTTTACCTATTATTTAATTGATTATATTTTACCTTTACCCCACCTTGGTGTAATTCCCACTTTTCTCATTTTACTTTATGTTTTGGCAAAAAAAATGTTGATGTTGCCGATAATTTTTTTAAAAACATTTTTTAATGAGCCTTTAAAATTTAGTCATTTTTATATTTTGGAATGTTTTTATTTAGTTTTTGTTTTGATTTTTAAAAAAAAATTCCTCCAAAGCTCGATTTTTACGGTAAGCGATTTTTTAAGAGTTGCTCCCCCTCCCACCCTAAAGTATTTATTTTTGTTTTTATTTTATTTTAATTGAATTTCTTAAGGTTTTTATAAAACAAAACCATTTTAGCCAATTTATTTCAGTTCAAGCTAATCGTGAGCATCTCAAGTTATTCAAAATTATTTTGCGATGTTTTCTGATTTTACTATATTTTTTTTTCTCAAATTATTTCGATGTTTTTTGATTTTACTATATTTTTTTTCTCAACAAGATTTATTTCAATTCTAGACAATTGTAATTCTTTTTTTAAATTTTTCGAAATTAGTTTGCGATGTTTTTTGATTTTGTTCGATTTTTTGTTTATTTTATTTGCGCAAATTAATTTTTATGATTTTTTAACTATTTTCAATTTAAATTCTAGTCAATTGTGAAATTTTTTTAAAAATTTTTTGAAATTAGTTTGCGATGTTTTTTGATTTTTTTTTCTGATTGTTTGTTTATTATTAATTTTAGTGAGCTTTTTGGAATTTGTTTCCGTTTTATCCAATCGTGGCCAATATAAGTTTTTCGAAATTATTTTGCGATTTTTTTCGTCTATCCGATTTTTTGTTTATTTTATTTGGGAAAATTAATTTTTATAATTTTTTATTTATTTCCAATTTTAGTGAACCTTCTGGAATTTATTTTCATTTCTAGCCAATTGTGATTTTTTTTTTAAATTTTTCGAAATTAGTCTGCAATGTTTTTTAAAATTTTTCCGATTTTTTGTTTATTATTAATTTTAGTGAGCTTTTTGGAATTTGTTTCCGTTTTATCCAATCGTAGCCATTTCAAGTTTTCCGAAATTATTTTGCGATGTTTTTCGACTTTTTCCGATTTTTTTGTTTATTTTATTAGTGCCCTTTTTGGATTTTATTTTCATTTCTACCCAATTGTGATCGTCTCAATTTTTCAAAACTATTTTGAGATTTTTACTTATTTTTTTCTCAAAATAATTTTCATGACTTTTTAATTTGTTTTCAATTTTAGTGAACTTTTTGGGATTTATTATCGGTTCTAGTCAATCGTGAGCATCTCGTTTTTCGAAATTATTTTGCCATTTTTTTCGATGTTTTTTTTTGATTTTTGTTCATTTTTTTTGTAAATAAATTTTCATGATTTTTTAATTTGTTTACAATTTTTTTTTATCCTTTTGTGATTTATTTTTATCCTCTTTGAAGTAAAGTAAAGAAAAAATAATGAGTACATAAAAAGAAAGGAAAAAACCAAAAAGGTAAATTCGAAGCCTATACAAACTGAAAGCTTTTGAACTATTGTAGCTTAACCTTCGGAAGAGAGCTGAAAAATCGCCTAGGTGTCAACAGAACAAATAAAACAAAATGTTTCAAGCAAACCATGGGAATGCGAAAACGCGGCTTTTTTAAACAATTTACCGGTTACAGGCTCATTTCGACGAAGGCCCAGAAATCGACCAGTTCTGCCTGTTTCTCCAAGTATTTAGAAATCAACCTACAATTTTCATTTAACTCATATTCTTAGTAAACTTTTAAGCATAGATTCAAGATAGAATTTTGCTAACAACTTTTTGGCGCAATCAACAAGATACTTGGTTCTAGTACTTTACTGTCCCCTCCCGGCAACTCCTCATTATTTCTGGGTCGGATAATAAATGCGTGAAGAAGAGGGCATCGTTCCCATTTCCGGTTGGATTTATCGCCGAAGCTTTCAGTTTTTATTTTATTTTTTCTCATCTCAAAATAACCAGTCTGACAATAGTCAATCGGAAAGCAAAACAAAAAAAATGCTGTTTTCTGTCGAAAATCTTACCGAGAGTAAATTATTTATTAGGTATTCTTTTAAAAATTTTCTTATATAATCAGTAACTCATTAGGTCTGACAAAAAGACGATGTGTGGGGGAGAGGAAACGGACGCGTGATCATATTGTGCAAAGCTGGTAACTCGGCCATAAGTCGTTAAGTCACGTTAGTTAATCAGTTAGTGGGTTTGTTAGGCTTCCTACCTACGAGCACAAAGTCAGTTAGTCACTCAGTTACCAAGTAGTACCCACCTGTCCAGCAGGGGCTAAGAAGACGATGAAAATTTGTTCAAATCTATTCACAGACAGTAGATAGTCACCACGAGAATGTGATGATGTGTACAGTTTAGTTTGTAGCGCAGAAAAAAAATTTGCCGCGTTCCAAACGCACTCAATTTCACATAAAAGAACAACAATCGTAATTGGAATTTTTCACGTACAAAGGCAACCAAAAAAAAATCGATCTTTACGGACTTATTTTTGACTATACGAGCATCACTACTTGTGGAATAATCGGCAATATTCATCAGGAGGAGGATAAGCCATCACAGTCGTAGATACCTTTGGGTCTGTGGATTACGAAGTGGATCTACGAAAACACCTTCACAAGATCGAGGAGGTCGAGTGTAAAAAAATACTAATCACCCTCTCCCCTTCACATCCAGTTTGTGATTTTAGTAGATATTCCAAAATTTCCCGCCATTTTTGTTTATTAAAAGTAACCTTTCGATTTTGTTGATTCACTGATAAAAATTCATGATTACACATTACGTCATTTTTCCGAATCATAATAATTTTCAGTATGTTGAGAGGAACGTGATCCTCTTTCTTAATAAACAACCAAAAAGCACATACCAAACAGTCCCGAAAAAAAATCGCCAATTTAATATTAATCGTAATTATAATAATATGTAAAAAATCGAAAAGGAATCGGAAAATTTAGCATTCATCAAATTAAGTAACAAAAACAAATAAAATAATTGCAAAATTTAAATAAATAATTAATCGAACCAAAATACCGATTAATGGACGATTTGAGGCGATTTTTCCTGATTTTTTGCCGATTCTATTAATTCGGCAATTCTATTATTGCCGATTCTATTATGTTTTTACTTGCGATTTTTTCCGATTATTCTATAATTTTTTGATTTTATTAAGAATTTTTGCTGATTCTATTAACATTTTGTAATTTTAATTGCAATTTATCTCGATTTTTATGATTATTTAAGCGTTTTTTTCCAATTCTATTAATATTTTGTTATCGTTTCTGCGCTTTTTTTCAGATTATGTTAACATTTTTTGATTTTCTTAAGAAATGTTTCCGATTTTATCATATTTTTATGATTTTACTTGCGATTTTTTCCGATTTTTTATGAGTGGATTTTAGCAGATTCTATAACATGTTTTGTGACTTTTATACGACTTTTTCCGATTTTTTTAATGATTTTTGAAGCAATTTTTTGCCAATTTTATTATAATTTTTTGATTTTCTTTCTAATTTTTTGTTTAGTTTTATCAACATTTGCTAATTTTTTGTCATTTATCTCGTTTTGCATGAATTTTTCCTATTTAATCCACATTTTCGTTGATATTGTTTGCAATTTTCACCGATTTTTTTGTCAGTTCTGAAAACTTATTACCTTATTTTTGTCGATTTTATAAAAATTGTATCTGCTTTTTTTAGTTTTGGTGTTTTAATCTAGTCAATTGACCATTTTTTACCCATTCCAGGCGATTTTTTCTGATTTTTTGCTTATTTTATTAACATTTTGTGATTTTCTTAAAAAAAATTTCTTTTCTATTAACTTTTTGTGATTTTACAATAGTTACATTTTTTTCCTAATTATTGTAGAATTTTTTCCGATTTGATCAACATTTTATAATTTTACATGCGATTTTTTCTAATTTTGTATACGATTTTTTATTTTATTTGCGATTTTCTATGATATTTTTAATTCTTTCAACGTTTTTATTATTTTTCTTCTGATTTATCTTGATTTTTTATGATATTTTAAGACGATTTTTGTCGATTATATTATAGTTTTTCGATTTTCTTTGCAATTTTTCTCGATTTTTTATGAATTTTTAACAATTTATTTTCGATGCTAACTCTTTTTTCTCGATTTTATAAAAAAATTTATCTGATTTTCTAGTTTTTACGTTTTTGTCCTGTTTTTTCTTCGATTTCGTGCGATTTTTGCTGATTGTGTTTTGATTTTTTTTCGAGTCTATAGAAAATTTTACAAATTGTCCTGGTATATTTTTCGACTTTATGCAATTTTACCGATTTTTTTTTACTAATTTTAAGAGTATTTTTGTGATTGATTTTCTTAGCGATTTTTCGAATTTTATCCAATTCTAAAAATTGTTAATTATTTATTCACGATTTTTTCAAAACGATTTTTACTGTTTTTCTTTTAGTTTTGACAATTTAGTCCAGATTTTTTTTGATTTCATCCAATTTTTCATGATATAATTAGTGAATTTATTTTAGATTGTATTAATACAAAATTTAGATTTCTTGTAATTTCATGAGATTTTTGATAAATCTAAAGCGTTTTTTTTGTCGATTCTATATGAGAATATATATTTTTTCTATTTTATTGTAGAATGATTTTTTTAAACAATGCCACTGAATTATTAACGATTACTTTTTGCGATTTTTTTATGAATTTTCTTATTTTAACGATTAATTTCAGACTTTTTCCTAGATGTGCTGTTCGATTTCTAGTGGTTTTTTTGTTTGTTTAATTTAAGGGTTTTTTTAATCGATTTTTTCTTTTTTTTAAAGATTTTTTCCACTACTTCAACGATTATTTCTTTTGATTTTTCTCTCTCGATTCATTGAAGATTATTTTTTTCATTTTATTTTAAAACTATTAAAAAGATCAACTCATTATTATGATCGATTTTATAAAAATTTTATTTATATTTTTCAATTTCCGATTTTTTTGTTGTTGTAATTTCAAGCGAATTTTATCAATTTTTCTTAGCTTAATAAAAATGAAAGTATTTAAAGAAAAATGAAGAAAAATAAACCAGTGTGCTTTTAAATTTAACCATTTAATATAAAAGTAAGGATAGATTAAGTTATAAACCTTAAAAATGTGAGGTTTTTTTTTTGGTTGTAAGCAGGTAAAAATTAATTAATCACATACAGGAAGGTGAATTGTATCAAATTTCATCAAATACATCTACTAAACTTGCCAGAAATTAATTTAAAAAACCTTTTTTTTATTATTTTTTTTCCTTTTAGTTTATATACTATATATAAAAAATCTTAAAAGTTTATACAAAATGAGAAACGGATCGAAATTTTTTTTTTTTATTTTAGCAAAAAAAATTTGTGCAACGTAAAGAAATTAGAAAAGAGCAAAAATTCACAAATGAAAACATAATTAAAACAACAACAACGAACAGAAATCGAGTATAAGTAAAAATTCTTTCAAGTAAAACCGAAGAAAAAATCCTACCAAAAAGGATCAAATTCCATCGGAGTCCATTCCGATGAAGCCACGTGCAATAGGAACTTGTATATGGATTCACCTAAAACAGGGAGCAGCAAGCGCTGGGCCTATAAATATATTATTTCACCTTCTGCTTAAGGGTTAAATGTGTGCTTGTGTGTGTACGTGCCAAGAAAGGAGCTTATGTGAATGAATTTGTACTGTCGCGCATGTAGATGACCAGTGAGTGGAAGTAAAATATAAACCACGATCAATTAGAGCCCCATTTTTTTATTTTTAAAAATAAACAACAAAATAAAATCCATATAATATAATTGTAAATTAAAAAATTTAGAAAAAAAAACTACTACTCACTTTTCTACTACAAATAAGAATGAGAATGAAATGACAATAACAAAAAAAAAATACAGCGAACTAAATTGCATATACGACGATTAGTTCTCTGATGCATAAAGAATCCTTTGAAATTCCTTATAGAATATAAAAATGTCGTTCGACTTAAAATCCCTTTTACTGTGGCAGTCGTCCATTTGGTATTCTTTTACTTTTTGTAGCGTTAAAAAAAAAATTTGTTTTTCCTTTAATTCGGTTGTTCTTTTATTATTATTTTTTTATTTGTTAAAATAAGCAATTTTCTTTTATTTATTTAAGTTTAAAAAAAATAATTTTTATTTTTTTGGTATCATTTTTTGTATTGTGTTTTTTGACTTTTACTGTAAAAAAAAATCACTTTAAAAGTTTTTCTTTTTTTTAAATTTAATAATTTTAATAGAGTTTTTTTTTGTAAATTGTTTTTAAAAAAATATACGAAATTTCTTTAAAGCTTAAAAATTTTTTTATCACTTTTTGTTAAGAAAATTTGGGAACAAGTAAAACAACAGTCAACACCGAAATTTATAAGACACCATCGATGACAGACAGCTCTTTTGCAAATACTAACAAATCACTGTTTTCTTTAATGATTATTATTATTATTATTATTTTTAATTCAATAAGCTTTTTCTTATTAAAAAGGTTTTTTTTTTTAATTTAAAAAAAAATATTTTTTTTGTAGCATTTTCTTTATTAAATTTGTGCAAAGAAATGTTCTTTTTTTATTATTTTTAATTTACTATTTTTTTTAAAAAAAATTTAACTAACATAATTTTTAATATTTAACAAAAATAACAACAATTACAAACATTAACTATAAATTTTTTTTTAAACTAAATTTTTAAAATATTGGAAAAAACAAGAAAAGTTTTTTTTTTTTTGGTTTTACTAAAAAAAAATTCCACTAAATAAAAATATTATTTTTCGTAATAAAAACAAGATTGAAGTCTCTTCAAAATTATCATCAATTATTTTATTTAATTATATTTTTTCCCCACGTTTTTCATTAAAACACAAAAAAAATATTAAAAACATTTTAACAAAAACTCGTTAATTATTTTTTTTAGATATAAAAAAAAAAACAGAAATTATTAATTTTTAATTATTTTTTACTATTTTTCTTAAAAAATTTCACTCAGTTTTTTTTATTACGTTATTTTTTTTTTAAATTTAATTTAGTTAAAAATTGAGTTTTTTTTTGGTTTTTTTTTTTAAGTTTTTAATTATTTTTCTTTAAGATTTATTTTTATTTGTAATTTTTTAATTTTATTTTGGTTTTTAATTTAATGTTATTTGGTAATTTGTTTTTTTTGTTTTTAAATTTTATTTATGCATAAATATTTTTTATGGTGTGCTGCAGTGTATATACAGGATCGATCACATTTTGATTGAAGATTTTGAAAATTTTTCCTATTTTAAAAAATTAATTTTTTCTAAATTAGCGCAATCCGTTTAGCTGAATTTGATGAAATTATAAAAATCGTAATTTAAGTAAAAATAAACCGAAAAATTATGAAAAAAAAAATAATTTAAGAAATCCTGCGGTGGCGGTGGACTTATTATGACGACGACTATGCAATTACGAAACTATGACAGCTAAGACGGCGGACTACTCACTGACTCTGCAGCAGCAGTGAAGGTATGCGTTTTCCCGAAGCGTACGCCGTGGCGACGCCTTGCGGAACATTGAAAACACTCACACAAAAAAAAAGACGATTTCCTATTATTTGGTTTCTCTTTCAGTTATCCAGGCGGACAAACGCTGTTTCTCTCTTTCTTTTACACAATAATTTTTTTTCTTCAATTTTTAAGGAACAATTACGAAATGCGTTTGTGTGCGCATAAATTCCCTAAATCCATGGTGGCAGGGTTTTTCGGCATAAACCATATAAAATCCATCCAAAAAATAGGGAAGAATATTTTACATTTTATATTTCATAGTGCATTTGTGTGTCATGATGTATTTTTGTAATTTTTCTATAACTATGTGTGTGTGTGTGCATTTTTGTGTATAGACACATTTTTAAATGCAGCCTTTTTTGTTAAGTTGCATATTATTGCTGTGTACCCTAACCTAAGCAAACTGGAAATTTTAAAGAAATGTGAAAAGGGAAAGGGACCACGAATGATGCAATTTTTTTTAGGGGTTTTTGAATTTTTGTTGTTTCGAATGAAATTTTACTTTTTTTTTATAAATTTCCCTTTCAGCTTTTTTTTTAAATTTTTAGTAAATTTTATCGATAAAAAATTAAGAAATATGAAAAAAAAAACGGGGAGAAAACCCATCCGTTTTTTAGGTAAAAAGAATAATAAAATTAAAATTAATTTTTTTCTTCTTCAATAAACTGCATAGAGAAACCGGCTTAGAATCAGCTATGGCGGTGAATATTCTGATCTAAATGAAATTAAAGCAGGATTACCTGAGGGGAGTTTGCTAGGCCCACTCCTGTACCGGAATAATGACGATAGAATAAATATTATCAACAACTGGCAGAGCCTATGGCGGTTTAAGCTAAATGGAATAAAATCAGCGACGAGCATTATTTTTGACTACAGCAAATGTGATTCTGCATATCAGGTTGTGGCCTCATACTCTGACGTCATTCAAAGGTTCTTTAAATGTCATTGAAGTGAGTGCATGGTTTAGTTGTAGTACTTTTGTCCTCATTTTTCCCATTTCCCACCTTTGTTCTTTCTGGAGTCATCCTTATTGTCCCTGAACAGATTTTCTCCTATGAGAGACCTGCGGCCTAGTCCATCGGTCCCCTTTGTCTGTTTGAGGTTCCTAGCATTGATAAACCCCAGGAATGTGCTCGTTTCATTGGCTCCTTAATGTTCTTCTGCAGAGATACCGGACTTCCTCTACTTTATAGCCATTACTCAGAAGCCACATGAACCTTTTTTTTGCGGCACCACTCATCTAAATGTGATTCGGTGGCCTGCTATGTACCGGGACTCATGCCAGCCCCTGCTGGAGGATCGTGAACATAATAATCCTTGCTACTCTCACCCTCAAAACAGTCAGTATCAACACACATCATGCGTAAGGTCTGCAGTAGAAGATGATTCATCTACCGAAGCGTTCGATGGCCAATTTATGCTTAACTGTGAAACTTCATTCACACTGCCCTCATTAAAAGCTAAGGGCTTTTACAGCCCCATCCTTTGTCTTAATCGATTTTAGAGCGTCATAATCACGCTTAAAATTTGATTGGAATGCTACGAGTACCTCGGGAAAGGGTGGTCACCCGTACTAGAGCCCAGCATAACATAGGAAAGCTAAACTAAACCGAAGGTGGCCGGATATCTGGTGTTCGCACACTAACGACTAAGCTATCCCTCAGCCATGCAGCCCTCGGCGGAGACAGTTTCATCTTGGGTTGTGACGTTTGTCGTTAGTCTGTGTCTGGATAAATCAAACATATGAGCCCAGATGCATAAGTAAGCAATGAGGCATGACCATCACGAGGTGGTTCGATAACCTCTACTATTACCGGTGATCACGATCACCACGTCGACGTGTTAGTACGATTTGACCCTCTGCACTTCATAAGGTGTTGTTACACTGGGCCTATTTTCACTTCAAAATATAATTTTTCAGATAATACAAAAGCCTCCAAAGCAAACTAAAGGTCTCCAACGTTATTTCAAAATTAATTCCGTTTGTGATGAAATGAGAAAGAAAGCAGATAAACATGATTAACGCTTGCAATCACACGAAATCCTTGAGATGAATTCGTGAGATTTCTATCTTTTAAGACAATGTACGTGGTCTTAAAAGGACCAGACCTCACGAATTTGCTTGTCCTTAATAAGGACCAGACCTCACGAATTTGCTTGTCCTAAATTAGTCCTAATGCGATTAAATTATTAAATCGATTTTAACTGAAAATTAGTCATAACAAATTGTAGGAAGGTGTTTTTGGTGGGTTAGAGTCCCACACTATTAAGGAGCAGTCCTCTTAATGTTTTCGGAGATCTTCATCTGCGCAGGAGCAGAGAAAAATTTCTGTTTCTTAATGCATAAATTTGTTTATTCTTTCTTATTAAAGAATTATTTTCGTTAAAAATAATTTTCAAATTAAAAACGTACAAAATAATTTTCCTGTAATTTTTAGAAAAGTCCTCAACCTTAAAAGTAGTAATTTTTTGATCACGTTTAAAAAAAAAATCTCCCTGAAAAACAAGAAATTACTGATAAGGTAAATACGATCAGGTTTGGTGTATCAGAGAAGGACCACTTTTTTAAATCTGAACAAATTAGACTAACCAAATTTATTTTCCAAATTACATTCAAAAATAACAACTTTCATTTTGAGTATTCTAGACAGTAGACAACAACAAAACAGGACGAAGGATATTATTTTTAGACGAAGAAAAAACACTAAAAATGCTCACAAGTAAATGTGAATAGTTGAGTCAGTCCAGACGCAAAAAAGTGCACTTCTACAAGCGTTCTCTACACACAAAAAGCCAACATTTTTCATAAACTGAAAGTATTTCGATACAGGACGTCTCCTTTTGAATTTTTCCTGTTAAATAATGAGGCAAGGAAAAAAAAACACACACAAACAACAAGAAGAAAATTATAAGAGAAAAACCCATGAAAAAGTAAGAGAAAAAGAGAAAGAACGATAAGAATTCTGATTAAAATGGAATCGTAAAAAGGACTTCGCAATGAGTTGCAGATGTGCATGTGTATGAGAATGCGTTTGAGTTGACTTCAAAGAGTATGAAGAGAGCAAAGGAACAGAGAAAAGGAATAGAAAATCTGCTGACGTACAAAGGGATCTACAGACACTCTGAAGTCCGCATCGAAAATAGGAATAAGCAAAAAATAGGTTCCTACAGATTAAGGAGGGCGATCCGAATTTTTGGTGCGATGGGTCAGTGCTGCGATGCACTGTGTCTGACAAGGACAACATGACACAATGTTGCACTCGCACCAATCTAGTTATTAACAGCCCGTTTGGCTAGCTCGCTCATACAAGCGTACTCCAAAAATATGACGTCTTGCGTTTTCGCTCTTCGTGCTGCTTGAGACCGACTTACCCCTGCGCATGGATGTGTGAGTTAGGAAATGCACCGTAGAAGTTTGCCTGAGAGAATTACTCTAGGGCTCAAGAGTAGCTTCACGGTAGCAGACAAAATAAAATTCCTGTTCGTATGGCAGCTGTTCTAATAATTACCCTTCGGCTCTCGGTTCAACAAATTTTTGTATTTCGGTTTCGTTCTCTCTTCCGCCTTTCGCTTATTCCTTGTCGTTTACTAAAAAAATTACTCAAATCGGAGATCCCTTAGGGTTGAAATGCCAAAGGGACGATGCACGCATACAGGAATTGTAAATGCAGTTATGCAGTGAATCTCATTGTGCATTAAAATGCCGTTAGTAGCGCTGCCTTAAACCACTGACGCTTTTGAATTTTGTTTAACACACACACACACGCACCCCTACAAATGCGGATATTTATATTCTTGACTCAATATATTTTATGGAAGCTGTAAATATAAACTGAAGCCTTTCTATAAAAATTTTTACACTTCTGATAGCGCTATTTTGTTTATTTCTTATCGACCAGCGCCATCTTACTCTTCTTCTTTTCACTTTTTGTGAGCAAGATTTTTTTCTAAAAAGTTCTGTTTTGTTTTAAGGTCTTTTCGTTAATTTTTATTAACTAATCGAAAAAAATTAACTCAATTTCCCGTAATAGAAAAAAACTGACTCAAAATAAACGCACCTTTTTGGGTACGATTTGCTCCGAGCATAAATTTTTGCTCAAATAATTATTAATTTTTTGTGAAAATGTATTTTTCTAACGCTTGAAAATTGGATTATTTTTGTTTTGAGGTCTTTCCGTTAATTTTTATTAACTAATCGAAAAGGTTTAATTCACTTTCTGTATTAGAAAAAAAATGACTCAAAATAAACGCACCTTTTTGGGTACGCTTTGCTGCGAGCATAACTTTTGTGAAAATGTTTTTTTCAAATGCTAGAAAATTATTATTTTTCTTTGTTTTTAAGGTATTTTCGTTAATTTTGTATTAACTAAACGAAAAGGTTTAACTCAATTTCCATATTACGCTTTGCTCCGAGGAAAAACTTTTGCTCAAATAATTAATCACATTTTGTGAAAATGTTTTTTTTCTAACTCTAGAAATTTGTAGTTTTTTTGTTTTGAGGTCTTTTCGTTAATTTTTATTAACTTTTCGAAAAGGTGTAATTCATTTTCCGTATTAGAAAAAAAACCGACTTAAACTAAACGCACCTTTTTGGGTACAATTTGATCTGAGCATAAATTTTTGCTCTAAAAATTATTAACTTTTTGTGAAAATGTTTTTTTCAAATACTAGAATATTATTATTTTTCTTTGTTTTTGATGTCTTTTTGTTAATTTTTATTAACTAAACGAAAAGGTTTAACTCAATTTCCATATTACGATTTGCTCCGAGCACAAATTTTTGCTCAAATAATTATCAACTTTTTCTGAAAATATTTTTTCGAACGCTAGAAAATTCTGATTTTTCTTTGTTTTAAGGTCTTTTTGTTAATTTTTATTAACTAATCGAAAAGGTTTAATTTACTTTCCGTATTAGAAAAAAAACTGACTCAAAATAAAAGCACCTTTTTGGGTACGATTAGCTGCTTCGAGCATAAATTTTTGTGAAAATGTTTTTTTCGAACGCTAGAAAATTTTGATCTTTGTTTTGAGTTTTGGGGTATTTCTTGTAAATTTTTATTAACTCAACGATAAGGTTTAATTCATTTCCCATTGTTGGGTATGCTTTGTCGCAATCAAAAATATTTTCTCAACTAATTATTGAATTTTTTTTGCTATTTTCAGAATTTTACGTTATAAAATTTTGTTGTTTTTTTTTTCTTAATTTCAAAATGGCAGTCATTTTAGTAATTTTGATTAAGAAAAATTTGGACGAATTTTCAACAATTTTCTTTTTATGTTAATTTTTTTTAGATTGTTTTTTATTTTAGTTGCTTTTAAGAAATACCGAAAACTTAAATGAATTTCGATTTCTTCGATTATTTTCTTCTCTAATCGGAACATGAGGTCTTAAATAATTTTTCATTAGGAGTTCATTTTCACCCAAATGTTATCCAACCAGAATTTCTTTAAAATTAGATCACATTTCAAGGTGAAGAAAAATAATATAAATTCTAAGCAGTTGAAAATTTATTAAGGAAATGCAAGAGGTCGGCAGATGTTGGTGTAGTTGGTTACGTTAGCGAATGGTTTGGTGTGTCAGTGTCATTGGCCAATAAAATCGGATCAAGGTACTTGGCTGGCAGCCGGAAGACGTCACCCTAACCAACTGCGGATAGAAGGTAAATGAACGAGAGAAACTGTAACTCATTAAATAAGGGTACGCATAGACAGGACTATGCATGCATGGGACTTCCCTCAAGAAAATTTATTTACAACATACAACGAAGGAGCAGCGATAAAGGGAGAAAAAAACCAAGAAGTGCTCACGAAATACGCAAAAGGTAAATGTTCTGCAATTTAAAACATTTGCGTGACATGTGCCACAATTCCGAAGTTGCAGATGGGATGCATTTCCCTTGGGCTGACTGCACTTGGGTCCGTATTGTCTGCAGAAAAGAGGATGAACAATAAGAATCCCTGCCGAAATACCAACTCAGGCAATAGTTCGAAGGCATTTTGCGTAAAAATTTTGCATTCTTCTTTGAATGGAAATCGATAGAAAATGTGAAAAACTTCTTAGACGATAAAAATAGAAATTGTTAGAAAAAAAATCTTTCTTTGGAAAAATAGAGAAAAGTCAAAAGTGCAGCTTGCACAGCTCGACTTGACAATAAAAATTTTCACTTTTCACTTTCAAAAGAATGCGAAACCGACAATTTATGGGATAATCGCTTCGGACTGAAACAATTTTCGTCATCTTTGCATGGGAAGATGTCCTTTCAGATAATCCTATTGCCTCGACGACTAACCATTCAGCATCTGTACAGCATTAGTTGCACTAGTTTCGCTTTAATGGAGTAATAAATTACGATTAAAATATTCCAGCCGCCAATGCGACTTCGATCTCAACCGAAACCGAAACCGAATCCTTGTTGATGTCTTCTTCTCACCGAAGCTGAAAAAAAAATCACTCATTATCCTGCAGGAGTTCTTGTTACAAAATCTCAGCCTTTCTAAAACGCATATGATATGGATAATGTCAATCATCAGTGAGCCTTCCCTACCACTCCAAAAAATTGTTAAGGTGTTCATAAATAATTTCTTAAAGCGCAGTCAATTTACAATCACACAAAAAAAAGCCGACAGAAAATAAACGCAGGGGAATCTTCCTTGAACGGGACACACGCCTGAGAGAAATGTTTTTCCCATCTTCCCAAAACAGTTCATTTTCGACATAAATGAATATTAATTCAGTATTCGATTTAAATGGGAATAAAAATTGGGTGCGACCTAACAAAAAAAAAAGAGGAAAAAACCAAAACGAAAACAAGGCAGGAAAATTAAAATCCTTCCAAAAATCAGACAACAAATAAATCGACGCCGGACAATATCCTTGATATAAAAATCCGAAAAAAATAAAGATTTAATTTTGGTCTTTGAGCAGACTGATAAAAAAAATCTGATAATGAGAAGAGGAGGACAATCGTCCATTTAGGTGTAAAGAATAGACGCCATTTTATGGTGAAAAGGTCCTTTTTTTTTAACAAATGGAATTTCTTTGATCTTTGATTAATTTGGAATTTTTTTTTGTATTGTTGTTGATTGATTTACATTTTTCGGTTTAATTAAATCCTTTTTAACAGTTTTTTGTGGATAAAATTTTTAATTTGTTCGTATTTTTTTTAACCACCAGAGGGCATTATTGTCGAAGAACTGTGCTAAAGAGATATCCAATTTGTGCTTTGGAAAGTATAGTTTATTAGAAAATATTTTCAATTTAGATTTTGATGAAATTTTTATTTAATATTATTGCTTTCACCTTGCCATTATGCATGAAATATAACATCTTTCGGATAACCGCCAAAATACTTCTTTTGCAGAACTATATTTTTTTGGGGTAATTTGTTATTGACTTTTTCACACATTTTGGACTGTAATTTGGGCTATTTTTTTAAATTTCTCTGAGTAACTACGATCTTTTGTGTAGCCTTACAAGAAAAAGTCCAACGGCATCAAAAATCAAACGGTCTTGAACGATCAACAAATTTCGAAATTACGCGTCCTGGGAAATTCACGCACAATAAAGGTAAAATTTATCGTATTTAGGGACCACAAATGCGGTTTTCCTCAAATCACATATGGTCTAGATTAAAATCGAAATTTTTGGGGCAAGAAAAAAGTCAGTTCTCATATGCCTAGAGTGCTTAGAATTGCCATTAACGGTCTCTGCTTCTTCATTTTCAAAGAAAGTACACCTGCAGACCAAAATTCATACCAGACAGTAACTTTTCGCGAATACAATGGCGTCTCTACAACCACTTGAGGTTTTTCAGAGCCCCACATATAACAATTTGGCTTATTGACGTATCAACCGAGCGAGAAATGAACGTCATCGCTGAAGATTTTAACGGATACAATGGCGTCCCAACAGCCACTTGAGGTTTTTTAGAGCCCCACATATGACAATTTGGCTTATTGACGTATCCAACGAGCAAGAAATGAACGTCATCGCTGCAGATTTTAGCGTATAAAATGGCGTCCCAACAGCCAATTGAGGTTTTTCAGAGCCCCGCATACAGTAATTGGGTTTATTACCGTATCCGCCGAGCGAGAAATGAACGTCATAGCCGAAGATTTTAGCGGATACAACGGCGTCTCTACAGCCACTTGTGTCATCGCTGAAGACAATTTTGGTTTGAAAAATTAACATCCAAATCCTGTTGATCCAATATCAAAATTTTTTACGTCAGCTCTCATATGCCTAGAGATGTTAGAATTGCCATTACCGGTCTCTGCTTCTTCATTTTCAAAGAAAGTACACCTGCAGACCAAAATTCACACCAGAAAATCACTTCTCACGAATACAATGGCGTCTCTACAGCCCCTTGAGGTTTTTTAGAGCCCCGCATACGGCAATTGGGCTTACTGACGCATCAACAGAGCGGGACATGAACGCCATGGCCGAAGATTTTAGCGGATACAATGGCGGCTTGTGGTTTTTCAGAGCTCCACATATGGCAATTTGGCTTATTAACGTATCCACCGAGCGAGAAATGAACGTCATAGCCGAAGATTTTAGCGGCTACAACGGCTTAGAATTGCCATTAACGGTCTCTGCTTCTTCATTTTCAAAGAAAGTACACCTGCAAACCAAAATTCACACCAGAAAATCACTTCTCACGAATACAATGGCGTCTCTACAGCCCCTTGAGGTTTTTCAGAGCCCCGCATACGGCAATTGGGCTTACTGACGCATCAACAGAGCGGGACATGAACGCCATGGCCGAAGATTTTAGCGGATACAATGGCGGCTTGTGGTTTTTCAGAGCTCCACATATGGCAATTTGGCTTATTAACGTATCCACCGAGCGAGAAATGAACGTCATAGCCGAAGATTTTAGCGGCTACAACGGCTTAGAATTGCCATTAACGGTCTCTGCTTGTTCATTTTCAAAGAAAGTACACCTGCAGACCAAAATTCACACCAGAAAATCACTTCTCACGAATACAATGGCGTCTCTACAGCCCTTGAGGTTTTTTAGAGCCCCGCATACGGCAATTGGGCTTACTGACGCATCAACAGAGCGGGACATGAACGCCATCGCTGATGATTTTAGTGGATACAATGGCGGCTTGTGGTTTTTCAGAGCCCCACATATAACAATTTGGCTTATTGATATATCAACCGAACGACCCTAATCTAAACAAATACAAAATGGCAATTCTTAATTTAAACAATAGCCACCTTGGATGACATATCTGTTTGACAGCTATCAAATAACAAAACTGTCCTTTCCGTACCGCAAAATGAATAACCCTATAATATTGTGTATTTTTTAATTATTTCTTCTTTTTTAGTGTCAAATTTTTAATTTTTTTAATTATATTTTTTTATTATTTTTATTTTTCTTTTTTTTTTCAAGAAAAACACAGATGAGTAAATTTTTGTATGTGCTCCTTTAAAAGGATCTTTTCAACTAACGAGTCTTCAATGTCTCTTTGTGTATCCTGTTTCGACGTATAAATTTTAATCTTAATTTTTTGTTTGTTCTCACTGAGTTTTCTGAATTTTTTTTTATTTTTTCAAATTTCTGTTGTCACTATTCAGTCACCTCTTCACTCCCACATCCGCTTTGTTCCCCCAACTATCGTTTTAATTGAAAAATGACACTTAATAATGAGAGCAGACAAGGGCAACTTTGAAGGACAGAAGGAAAATGTACAGAAAACGAAACCATGCATCGTTCCAGTTTTTTATGTTCCAACATAAATTTTTCTATATTTTCTTTTAGCTTTTTCCAAACTTATCTCAGCATGTGTATTTAGATATTTTTCTGAACGGGGACATATCGCCATTTGGGGTTGGTGTATTATCCCGCATCGACACATCAAACCTGCTCCTTCCTCCTATCCATTTGTCATCGTGCTTTCCACGTTCATTACGAGCATTATTGTAGAGGAGCCCCCCTGCGGATGTGTACATGACGGTATATTGCAATCTTGGATTTGTGTCCATTATCTTGAGCCACGGGTAACTCTGAAATGCAAATGATTTTGAATCTTTTCCATTCGAAAACAGTCGTTAAATAAGCCGAGGAGAAAAAAAAGAATTGTTTGAACGTCATCGGCTCTGATGATGTTCAGATTCTTGGCTTTTATTCCTTTCTATGTCGTGTAGATTGTGGTGGATTTACGTACAAACGTCGAATAATCTATGAACGCCTCTGCACACAACCATAGAGTTTTCGTTTATTACTTGATCTCCTGTGATGTATATTTCGTCAAAAAGGTAATTATCTGCAAAAATGCCATTGTTTCAGGGCATAAGGAAGACTTGCTTTCGAATTTAACTCCTTTTTTTTCTAGTAAAATTTTCATTTTTTTTTCAAATTTATTTTCTACAAATCAATTTATTATTGCCGAATTTAATAAAATCCTTTTTTTATAAATAATTCTAATATTTTTACACATTACCTTTGAAGGCTTGTTATATGACGTTTTCTTAAGAAACGCAAAAATATCGAACAGAATAATTATTGTATTATAAATTGGTATAAGGACTTACATACTATTGAGAGGATTTTTTTTATGTGGGCTTCATTAACACTTACGGAATTTTCTGAAATGAAAAAAAAGAAACAAAATTTTAGTTTTATTTTTTATTTAAACAAAACAACATTCTTCGAAAAAGAAAATCAAAATTCTTACTTATAATTATCATTGAGAAAAAATCCACCAGAGTGTGTTACTGACACGTGCCATAAGTATGAACAAGTTTAATGCAATCTAGTGGATTTTTTCAGGAGCTTATTTCTAAATATTCTTAAATTTTATAGCAAAAAAGTAAAAAATAAATGTCGTTGTTTGTATTTGTAATTAAAACCAATAATTTATAGATAAATACACTGCAATAAAACACAAACAGAGGGCATTACCATCAAATGTCAGCATAGTTTGAAAACGCATAAGCAATAATAGAAGATAAGAAAAAATACTTATTTACAATACTTCAATTTGATAAATTATTATTGGTAACAGATTGGCAGAACGATCGCTTACAATATATTCGAGCGAGCTATCGTTCTGCCATCTATGAAAATAAATAGAAAATTAGCAGGAAAACTTCCAATTATACTAAAACTTTTTGTGCAAAATAAAAGTTTGAACAGTTATAAAGAAAAATGAATAGTAAAATCGAATTTCTTACAAAAATTTTATTCTTTTATTAAAGTTCTTTAATTTTAAAGAGATATTGAGACAATCTATTTTTAAAGAAAAAAAAACTGTTATTATTTCGCTACTAATATCGATGTAGTACTAAATTTAGACATAATATATCAGTAAATAATAGTTTTCTCTTTAAATCTCATAGATTATTTGCTAATAAAATTTATAGTGAGCGTTATATCCATTCTGTGGTACGGAAGAGACAGTTTTGTTATTTGACAGCTGTCAAACATACTCGTATATGTCATCCAAGATTAAGAAATGCCATTTGGTATTTGTTTAGATTAAGATCGCTCGGTGGATGTGTCAATAAGCCAAATTACCACATGTGGGACTCTGAAAAACCTCAAGTGACTATAGAATAGCCATAGTATCCGGGAAAAGTAATTTTCTGGTGTGAATTTTGGTCTACAGGTGTCATTTCTTGGAAAATGAAGAACCTGAGCCCGTTAATGGCAATTCTGAGCGCTCTAGGCATATGCGAACTGACGTTAAAAATTTTGATTCTGGATCAACCGGCTTTGGATGGTGATTTTTCAAACCAAAATTGTCTTCAGCGATGACACAAGTGGCTGTAGAGACGCCGTTGTATCCGCTAAAATTTTCGGCACTGACATTCATTTCTTGCTCGGTGGATACGTCAATAAGCCAAATTTCCATAGGTATGGGGCTCTGAAAACCCTCAAGTGGCTGTAGAGATGCCATTGTAACCGCTAAAAGTGATTGTCAGGTGTGAATCTTGGTCTGCAGGGGTCATTTCTTTGAAAATGAAGAAGCGGAGACCGTTAATGGCAATTCTGAGCGCTTTAGGCATATGAAAACTGACGTAAAAAATTTGATGTTGGTTCGGATAGTAAGGTCCCCTCTCATTTGACAGCTGTGAAACATATATGTCATCCAAGGTGGCCATTGTTTGGATTAAGAATTGTCATTTTGTAAGGGTTTGTTAATGGATTTTTAAATCATAATCGGAAGCTTTTTCATTGGAAAGTTTATGGATTAAATATTTAATTTCGCCTGCGGTTTTTCTTATGGTTTGATAAAAATGTAGTTAAAAATTCCTTGGATGTTGAAAAAGGATGAGGAAGGTATTAATATTTTGATTATAATGAATATTTTCTGAATTTGAAGTTCCGCAGGAGTATGGTCAATGATGACCATACTCAGCAAGCACATGTTTCTGGTAGGCATGCTTAATGGTAGCTTTCTGGGAAGATTTTAGGGGAAGATTGTGTGTTTAAAAAAAATCATGCCAAGAACATAAAGGGAATAATATAGATACCCGAGGGTATTAAGTTCCCAATGGCAGGGGTGGGGGTAGAAGGTTAGAATAATAATAAAGGAAAGAAGTGAGAGGGAAGAAAATAAAAACAAAAAGAGGCAACAAAAAAAAAGCTCAAAAAGGGAGAGGAAAGGTAAAAAGTAGCAAAGATGAAAATGGATTTGCCGAAAAAAATATCATTCTTCTATGAAGATTCCACCTCTCAGGTAACGACCAAATCAACAATGCCATCGATAAGATTACGATAACATTTTTTCATTTTAAAAGCATTTAATATGCATTGAAAACAATGAAGTTCACAGCTTAATATTAAGTGAATAGATGGGTAAGGGCCGACAGAGGAGGTTTTTTGGTTCATTGCAATTGCACGGGATTTTTTTGGCTTTACTAAAATTCGTACACATATAAAGGGGGGGGGGGGGGGGGGGAATTGGCAAATCCTTATACACTGTAATCTTGGGAGGTGCTGTTATTGAACTTGAACGTAACGAAGTGCACAAAACACAAACCGAGAAATTATGTATGAAGAAAAAAGAAAGCAAACAATCCGAATTTACACAAAACACGTATACGGGCACATGTGGATGCATCAGGGCATTGGTACCACCGCGATTACATATTTTTTTTTGCTGTTGGAAATTTCGTTTTTTCAACTTGGTGGCCCTTTTCACAATATTGCAAATCTGCAATTTTTTCCATTGTTATTGTTTGGTTGCTTTGCATCTTCTTCTTCCATTCAATATAAATATTTTTGTTTTGAAATTTAATGCTTACGTCAAAATACTTGTTAAAAAGATAAAATAAGAGAAAAAAAGAAAAATGAGTTCATAATTTGTGCAATTACGAAAATGGGGGGAGATGGTAAAATTAAAAGGAGACAACAGCAAAAAGAAGACGAACAGGAAGGAGAAAGAAAAACACTACACAATAACAGAAGAGAAAAGAGAATAAAAAATGTCGCTCGACTGGTGCGCTGGATCACGTAAAATTCGATTGAGGTAAGCGCACGGCAACGCAGCGGATTTTGTTTTATTTTTTTTTATTGAAAATTCTTTTAAAGTTCCTCTTCCGTTCTCAGTCTCTCTAACTCCAACTAACTCTTTCGTTCCCTCTTCATCTTTTACCTATTATTTACTCTGAACTTTTAGACTTCTCCTGCTCCTCTCTTTTTATTCAAAATGGCAATAAAGAAGGGTTAATGCACATTCACTGGTTACTGCAACTAATGTTAAGGTTACGTTCACAGGAAATTTTCATTTTATTTTTATCGATGGTAATTTTTTCTTATATTTTATATCGGCGTTTTTGTTTCTGTATGTTTTAACATGGATTTATTGTTCACTAAAATAAATTTTTATTTATTGCAGTTTTTTTTTCTATCTTCTCTTTTACAAAAAAAAATATTATCTCCCTGACTGACGTCATTACTTTATGAAAATTAATGTTTTTAAAGAAGAATTTTCATAATAAACAAATAATATTTTTGAGTAATTAATAACTTTTTTAATTATTTTTAAAATATCTTTAAAAAACAACAACAACAAAGAATAATTGCAAAAATGCATGCATACAGTTTTTATTTCAAATGATAAATCAATTATTGCCATTAATAATTTTTTAAAGATTATTTTATGTAAATATTGGCAACGACTACGTTATAAGTAATTTTTTAAGGCCATGCGTGAGGTCCAATTACGAATCACTTTGTCGAGCATCTCGGCTGATATCTCGATAATAACACGTGTAATGTTGTCTTCCAAGGCTGCAAAAAAAAAAATAGTCTAGACCAAAATTAACACCATTTCTTCGAATGGTTGAAATTTTAGTCAGCAGCAAAAGTATGGTAAGACAAAGTGAGGGAATTAGAATAACCCATGGCCTTTTGAATGGAACCTTATTTCCTCACTATATGTAGTCAGTGTGCCAATAGCAGAGAAAAAGGTAGTCGAGGCAGCGGTAAACCGTTGCATAAGACTAGCCCGTGGAGCACACCGGACATCTCCGGTGGAATCCATACTGTTAGAAACTGGTCGAAAACTTATCTCTGTCTATCTTCGAAAAGATCGCCTAAGAACATATGCCTTCCAAATTAACCCCTCCACACATTAATCAAAAACATTATCATCTCCCCCAGTTCAAAAAAGAATTCATCATCACCTATCCTTATTAATATCCTACCTTGAAAGCAATTCCGTTTCGATTTCCAAACTTCCCTTCCAGCACCAGATTGGAAACCGTGATTGGGAGCAAAGTTGAAAGTGTCTGCTTCTCTTGACAGGTTTAAGAACGCTAGTACTGATCCGTCCACATATAGGGAACTTTTCTTTTTCTGTGTAGAAACTATGTTGTGGAATCCTCCCTTACGGGGAGCGATGAGACATCAAAACAACAATTGAAATTGCGACTAATATTCCCAGCCAACGGAGCGCTATTATTTTTAGAGACAGCCTTGCCGCCCTTAAAGCCATTGTGGCTGGAGAAACACGCCGTCGACCAGTGATCATAGTCATTCCCAATCTATCTCGCCTACTTACAGAATAGCAACTCACACCATTAGCCATTCACAGACATGATGACTGGACCAATAATCTGCTCCCCAAAATATAACAAAATTCTCAATATTCTACACTACTAACCACATATCAGTTTCTAACAGATAACTTCGCACACGTACTATGAAGTCGCCAAATGGCCTCACGGTCGTGGCGCTATTAACTTGCGCCTGGCACATCTCTAAGGGACCTTACAAACAATAACAACAAACAAAATAGTCTAGAGGCGTCAAATCGCATGATCTTGGCGGCCAACTCACCGGCCCGAAACATGACATAAATTGCTCATTGAATTTATCTCGCAATATGTCCATTGTTTCACGTGCTGTGTAGCATGTAGCGTCGTTTTGTTAAAACCACATGTCGACCGTATGCAGTTCTTGCCCAACAATGCAATTTTCTGGATGCAATGGCAGTTCTTGTTTTGGTTGTGTTTACTCATTAAACCAAATGTGAAAATTTTACTTATTCACATGCCTATTCAACCAGAAATGAGCTTCGTCGCTGAACGCAATTTTTTGGTTAAACAAAACGGATTTTCCTCAGGTTGTTCTAAAGCATATTTACCGAAAATTCGATGCTTTGGCAGGTCGTTAGGCTTCAGTTCTTGCACGAGCTGTATTTTATACGCTTTCAGGCTAAGATCCTTCAACATAGTCGAATAACACATTCCCAATTGCTGTGAACCGTCACAGAAGGACAAATTGCGGTCTTCATCAACACTGGACGCACACGGGTTAGTGGTTTGATGTCCAATAGCGTCAAATTGCCGCGAAATTTTGACACTATGGTATGACTTGCTTGCTCAGTAGGTCGATTATGACACAGAGTACGAATTTTGATAATAAAATTTAATAATTCGGGTGTAAGTCTTTCCATGATGAAATGGCACTTTTAACTATGACACATGTCACGTGTCACGCGTGATCTGTCAAAAATAAAAACATGAAAAACCAAACAGCAAAAAATCACCCGACTTTTTTAGTTAGTCGAAAAAGTTCGTGGCGTTTTTGAGTAAATTATAAACGTTAAAATAAGAGGGTTAAATTTATTTAAACCAAATTATTCTCCATTATTATTAATAATGTATCGCCGTTTTTGGAAAACTTTTAATTTCTCAGGAAAACTTTTAATTTTTGGAGAGTTATCAAAGGTTATGTTGGTGGAAGACAGACACTCATTTTCTTGTCGTTTTCTCTCAATTTTTCGTAATCTCTGGAGTTGCTCGCAGTACACTACCGACTTAACATTTTCTCTACCAGTCCCACGATACACACAGCATACCCTTCTTGGTCATCAATGCTGGCTTTGAAATTGTTCGTGATCGTTCATCTCTCTTTTTAAATAATCTCTTTCCAACGATATTCTCATATTTTACCCATTTTTTATCGCCAGTTATGATCCGCTTCAGAAATGGCTCGATTTCATTGCGCTTCAGCAGCTTATCGCAAATATTAGGTCAGGTCCACCTTGTTTTTCACACTCAATGCATGAGGCACCCAAACATTCAATTGCTTTTTTATATAGCCTCTCGCAAATGACCTAAATTTGTTTGACGAGGATTGTTTAATTCATACGCGCTATGTCATGAATGCTAATAGCGCGGTTTTGCTCAATTCTTTTAGATAATTTCAATATTTTTTTCCGTAACTGATGGATCAGAATGGGTCCCATCTTTGACATCAGAATTTCCAGAACAAAACCGAGCGAACCATTTGCGTAGTCCTAATTTTAATACACCATCTTTATCATAAACGGTACGAATTTTTTCACAAGCCTGCGATGTGTTGGCGTCTAATTAATATAATTTTACACTGCACGAAGCTTTAAGTGTCCACCTTTCAAACGCACAATGCGACTAGTGGTTACTAAGTCATTTACTTTTAACTCCATTTGTCGGAAAAGTCCACAAACTAATATAATTTAAACAGAAAGAAAATATTTTTTTTTGGCACATTCATTTTAATTTCCCTTAAAACCCAAAATGGACGCATACTTTTGGCCTGCATTGTATATACCGTCAATAAAGGCAGATAATAAATAGTCTGTTATTATTGCTGCATGCAATGAATGGCAATGGAACGTCACAAAATATGCAATAAAAATAAAAATAAGAAAATAATATGTAGTCTTCTGCTCACGTCTATGGTTTCTTTATAAATTCTTCTTCTCCAAAATTATTAGAGACACTTTTGTGGACATACGTGATCATACATATGTAGGCCTGTTTTGTTAGGTCTACAAATAAACAGCAGCATATATTCTCTGGGTAGGTCTGAGACATACTGCACATATCCATGCAGCATGCATTTATATGACCTCCTCTTCTATTTTTGTGCCAGAAACTCCTATAAGTATGCTTATTTATTTATTTATCATTAATTTGTATTGTTTATCTACGGTCGACGGATATATTCTGTTATATCCAGCAGCTAAACAGCTAAACTAATAAGAAACGAGTTCGATTATTGTCGAAAAGAATGTTTCTTCAATGTTTTATGTTTATTCCTATTCCTTGTGCATTTTTCATATTTTCCCTTCCATTATTTAAGTTTTTTCTCTCGATATCCTCCTAATTTTCTTTTCAGACCACTCCTAACAAGTCTAATTGAAGGGATAAACAATCGGACCAGTTCACTACCCTTTCTTTACCTTTTATCATTTTGTTATTAAGAATATGACGAAGCAGCAGCCATTGAATTGCGAGAGTATTTTGACAATTTCCATTATTATTTTCAGTTTTTTTTATGGGGAAATTGTAGATGATGACCCACCAATTAGTAAATTTTAGATTTGTAAGTTCATGTTTTATTTGCTGTAAGTCGGATCTTGTCTTATTGTTATTATTTAATGGAAATAACAAAAATCTGCTAGTTCAGCTCAGATACTCTTGCAGAAGAATTTTTTTTTGGTATTTTTAAAGCATTGTCTTTAAAATTCAGTGAAAATTTTTAAAGGATACTTACTGGCAAATAAGGGTTTGCTGGAATAAGAAATGATGCTTTTCGTAGAAGTACGAGTATTTTTTTTTCTTAATTCGTTTTTAACTTTGAATATTTAGGTTAGTTTTTGGCTATTTTAGTTTAATTTTTCTGATAATTACGATTAATTTTTAATAATTTTATGCAACCAAAATAATGAAGCGTGCCTAAAATTTTATTTCCCGGCAAGTTTGGGGAAATGTCGATAACGCAGTTTCGGCATTCATTAATGATAATGCAGTTTCATATCAAATAAAATAATTTTGAAATTTTTGGATTTTTTAAATATTCATAGCTTGAAAAATAAAAAAAATTAGGTAAAAATATTGTACCAATACAAAGTTATCCATTTTATGGTACGGAAGGTGACAGCCACGTCATTTGACAGCTGTCAAATATATACGAGTATGTCATCGAAGACTGAGAAATTTGTAACAAATAGGTCTTGAAGGCGATTTTTCGGATAAAATTTTCTTCTGCATTTAGGCTCATTTATTACTCGATGAATGCATCGATAAGGAAAATACAATATATGCCGTATATGGGTGGGACCCTGTAAGCCCACAAGTGATCGGTAAATATGTTAGTAAGCGAAATTAACTTCAGATGCAGAAAGTAATGCAAGATTCCCCTTGTATCTGCAGCAAGTGATTGTTTGTGGTGTACATTTTCGTCTGAAGGTGTAATTAGCCCATATTTTTATGAAAAATGTAGAATTATGAGTGCTATAAATTTGAAGATTTTAATCAGGGTCATATGTAATTATAACAAAACGGCGCCACAAACCGCACAATACGACAACCTTAATCTGTATTGCTTGAAAATTTCCCAAGATGTATAGTTTCGAGATTTGTTATTGTAAACTAGCCGTAAAAATTGTACGATTTGACAGCGTTAGACTTTTTATTATGGGACTATGTGAAAGATTTGGTTTACACAGATAATCTTTAAACTTGAGAGCATTTAAAAATCAACATCCGTCAAGAAATGGTCGAATTGCAGACCAAAAAAAATTTTCATCAAAATTTACCGAAAAAGGATCAAGTCCTGTAAGCAGTCTTGGGGCTATATTCCTAGCTAAATGCCAAGGTCCAAGCAATTTTGATTTTAATTCGAAATATTGTATTTCTATTCTGTCTAACAAAAATTATATTTTATGATAATTTTGAGACATTACCGATAATGCAGTTTTCTTAACTGAACTGCATTGTCTCAGTTATCTTGACATTGCAGTTTTCAGGATTTTGAAATCAGTTAAATACTTAATTTTTCGATTTTGTGATTATTCATTCCAAAAAATGGATCAAAGAATCTGTTTCGGGAACAAGAAAAAGTTATAGGGAACCAGATCTAGGGAATACGGTGGCTGCGGCGTTATTAGTGTGTTGTTTTTGGCCAAAAATTCGCGCACAAGCGACGATGCGTGAGCAGGGGCGTTATCATGGTGCAAAAGCCAATTTTTGTTCTTTTACAAATCCGCGCGTTTCTGGCGGATTGCTTCGCGCAACTTGCGCATAACTTCTAGGTCATATTCCTTATTAACCGCTCTACCCTCTGGCAAGAACTCAGATGCACCACGTCTCTGCAATCGAAGAAAACTGTAAGCAAAACCTTCACATTCCAACGAACTTGGCGCCCTTTTTTCGGCCTTGGCTCGTACGGCAGCTTCCATTGGGATGATTGAGGTTTGGTTTCCACGTCATAACCATAAACCCATGATTCGCCACCAGTTATGACCATCTGGAGCAAATTTGAGTCGTCGCGGACAGAGTTCAACAGCTTCTTAGCAATGTTAATGCGATGCTGTTTTTGGTCAAACCAAAACACGTGCAAGCAAAGCAGCTGTCAAAAATTAACTGAACATTCAAAATGGCTGTTATGTGTCAACATAACGCCACAAAAAATCGAAAATCGAATATACGTAACCCGCGGAAATTCAAGATTCGTAAATGCCAAAGTCCAAGCGATTAAATTTTGATTTTATTTCGAAATATTGTATTTCTATTCTGTGTATCAAAAATGTTATTTTACGACAATTTTGAGACTTATTGGTAATGCAGTTCTTTTACATGCTGAAATGTATTATCTCAGTTACGTGGTATTGCCGTTTTTGCGACTTTTTTTTGGAAATTCTGCAATCACTTAAATATCGATTCAATTTTACAATTTCGTGATTATTCAAAAATTACCGCAAAAAGATCGAGCCCTGTAATCAGTATTGTGACGGCGATTTGAGTGATGCCATATATTCCTGGCTAAATGCCAAGGTCCAAGCCAATATAGTTAAATAAAAAAATTCGATTAATATCACATTTTAAGTGTGTTTTCATCTAACTTTACTTTCCAAAGCACAAATTGGCTAACACTTTACAATAAACTTATCTAAAAACATTCAAAAATCCGAGCAAATCGACTTTTAGAAAATATGATTTTTCAGAAGAGATAAAAATTATTTATGCTTTCTTCGAAATTAATAAAGGTTTTTTTTAAAAAAAAAATGGGAGTGAATTATGGATGGGGAGTGAATTTCGTAAAACAAAGAATCAAAAATGACTAGAAATTTTAGAGATATTTGTCTGCATTTTAGAAAAACATAGAATACGAAAGGCGATTCTAGAAGAATGGCAATAAATAATACAATAGATCATCATGCAAAAAATTTTTTTAAAAAAAATTGAAACTTACCGCTTTGAACTTTGGCTCTAAAATTCATAGAAAAAGGAAGTTAAAAAAATACTCCCAAAATTACGAGTATCAGCAAAAAAGCTTATCGCGAGGCCCATAATTTATGTAGGAGCGAGCCAAGCGTGCAAGTTTCACAAAAATTTTCTCATCGGATTTTTTTGTATGTCAGATTTACGATAAAGTAGTTTTAGTATTTTTGCTATTTATTATCGTCAAATTGGAAATTTTTCTTATAAATTCTTAAGGATATTCTTATCGGAAGAAGAAAACTTTTTACTTTTTTTTATTATTGGAGTTTTTTAAATTTATTCACGATAGAAAATTAAAAATTTTTTAATAGGAAATTTTTTTCATTCAATTATTAGGAAGCTTATAAAACATCCGCAAATTTCGGCACTACAACTTTTGATATTCCACTTGAATAAGAACCATTAGGAATTGATTTTTTATGCTCACAACTGATTATCGTTATTTTTCAGTGAATTCTCCCCAAGTCTCGCAAGATGGTTTTTACGTTTCTGCCGAAAATAAAGTGGTTTAAATCGATAAACAGTAATGGAATCTAGAATAGAATAACCCATTTAGTTAACGGAATACACATAAGAAGGGCGTTCATGAGTAGTAAAAATGATGCTGATCAGCATTCAGTTGGCAGTTTTGAACAGTCAGCACTTGACTTATCTACTAGCAAGCAAGTGGATTTTATGATCATTTTTCTATGGTTGAATATAATTTTTTTTTAATGTTTTCTTTTTTTAAAAATGTTTTTGTTGTTTTAATGGAATTTTAAAATTGTTGCTGACAAATCGAATTAATTTTTAGTCGGTCATCATACAAATTGAACTAAATTGTATTTCACGAAATTTTTTAGGTAATGTCGATACCACAGTTTTTAAAGGTTAACTGCATTATCCCAATGACAATTTTCTTTTACTTCCAAAACTGAAAACTGTGATTATCTGTAAAAAAATCTTTGCATTTGAAAAATTTCACTCGACTTTAGGTCAACCATGATAATGCAGTTTTATGACAATTTTCTTTCTTCTACCATCACTGAAAACTGTGATTATCTGCAAAAAAATATCTTTGCATTTGAAAAATTTCACTCGACTTTAGGTCAACCAACATATTACCTTGATTTTGGTTTAAAACTCATAAAAATCGATTGATTTTCGATTCTGTAATCTCACTTAGATTCGATTTTTAGCACCCAAAGCAAACGTCCATCGGACAAATTTTGCTCCACTTTAGGTCGCAATATTTGCTCAATTCTAGACAAAAATCATAAAAGAATCTTTTAATTTCGATTTTTTTCAACAATTTAATTCGATTCTCTGTAAAAACTTTTTCTCTTAGTTTATCTTCTTATCCGCCCTTTAACACTTGCCTTTATTGTTGGCGTAACCTACGATGCGACAATATAGTTTTTTAGGTACGCCACTGAAAGAAATGTTGGTCGATATGAGAAGCTGTAAGATCTAAGAAAATCTCATCGATCAAGAAGTTTATTCTCTTTTTATTTTTATCTTCTTTTTTGTCATCGACTTCACTGATCCCGTGACCTACGATACGACAATTCAATTTTTAGGTACGCTACTGAAAGAAGGTTTGCTAACTGTAAGGTCTTAAAAAACTTATCTATCAGAGTAAATCTCTGTTTAGCTCCTTAACCTCTCGAACTTACTTATCCCGTGACCTACGATATCACAATCTTATCTATAATTAAGCTACTGAATGAACATATGCCGGTTAAAAAGCTGTAAGGTCTTTGAAGGGACTCTCTCTGTCTTCCTTCTTATCGCCTTCTCTGACGATGCCACATTTTCGGCTATATGCAGGGGGCATTCATTTTTTGACAGTTTATTACTTTGATGTTCTAAATGACAGTGGTGTCATTCTTATGCGTTTGTGTTCTGCTATAGCCACCATTCAATCATGCAGAACAAGTGAATATTTGTTATGAAACTTAGTGACCTGTTTGGGAGACATTCCCTGACCTGCGTGGAATATATGGTCCTAAATAGAGCACAATTCAACGTTTAATCAGAAAATTTTAGCACAATGCCTTTACGACAGCAAAATGCTCGGTCGGTATGCTCGAAGTGTGTGTGAAACCATAACCTCTCAATTCTGCAGCCTTCACACGAATTGGGGTCTTGTGCGACTTCAACTTGGTGATTATTGCGAAAAGATTTTGGGCCGTGCGAAGTGTCGGGCATTCGCTGACCGGGCCTTCGAGCAGTTGGGAACAGTTCCGAGAAATTCATGAAAAAATAATTTTCATTTTAGGCTGAATAGCTACGTAAACAAAGCAAAATTTTTGGATTTGGGACGAAAAGCAATCAAAACAGTTCCATGAGATTGCTTTGCATCGTGAAAATATTACTGCCTATTTTGGGTTTTGGTCGGGCAGCATCATCTGGTCGCACTGCTTTAGAAATGAGGCTGACGTGGCGGTAACTGTCAATGGCGAGAGGTGCCGATCGATAATAGCAAACTTTTGTGGCCTCAACTGGACGATATGGACTCGGACAATATCTGGCATCAACAGGATGGGGCAAATTCCCAAACAAGGGACTTATGGCAGACAAAGTTCGCTGATGTCAGCTGTCCGCCGAGGTTGTGTTATTTAACACCATTAAATATTTTTCTATGGAGCTACGTTAAATCAATGTTGCATGCCAATAAACCAAACACACTTTCCGAGCTGGAGAACACCGTCCATCATTCAAGCCATCGGTGAGATTTAGCCTGATTTGTGCGGAAGAGTCATCCAAAAACTGGAGGCTTAGTAGAGCCTCCAGAGTTCTATTCTGTAAGTCCATATACGTTTCAGTAGGAGACTGTACAAAAGTACTTTGCAGTCTTTTACGAATTTCAATCTGTTATGGTATTTCACTATCATTAAGATGTATAGGAAAAGGTGGTGCATGGCGGACAAATTTTCGTTAGTTCACTTGTTAAACCAGTTCTAGAGGATTTGAATTTGTGAAGCAAGTTAGGGATTTTCACTGGATTGAAGGCAGGGCCAAATGATCTGAATAGGTTGGAAAGGTGTTAAAACAGATTGGAATATCGGATGTTTGAATATTGTAGAGCACGGGCCCAAGTAAACTTCCCTGTGGAATACCAACGAATATCAGAGAAATATTTGATAGTTCGTTAGCTTCATTTACTTGGAAATATCGGTTGGAAAAAAAAAAATTATTTTAGGACTACGAAATGGGTGGAACGAAGAATTCTATTGAGTTTGCAGAGTTATCCCGGATGCCAGACTCTATAAAAAGCTTGCCTTAAAAAGAGGAAGCAATGAAATCGACGACTGCTGGGTCAGCTTTTGATTGATAGTTAGATGGCACGATGTTATTTTAATAAATAACAAAAAACATGTCTTTTTATACCATTTTAAATGAAATTTTCTTTATTAAAATTTGCCAAAATTCTGTCCCATTTTTTAGGTCATTAATACTTTCTCGATTTTGGAAGAAATTTATAAAAAATCGATTAAAACATTGTCTGAGTTCGAGGTGGAAAAATAAAATGCGATTTATTTCGGATATAAAGCTTCCAATTATGTTATTATGTGGAAATATTTTAAATTCAAGTTTAAAAAAATACAATTTAAATACTGTATAAAAAAATTGTTCGGACTATAATTTAGGCATGCCTAAAAAAAATTGCACATATATTGACCTCTAAAAGAGTTGCTTCGATACTGAAACTGACAAGAAATCTTCAAAACTAAACTGCTGATCAGGCTTTGTTACGAAATATTTTCAATTTTATTTAAGATAAGATCAGCTACGAAAAGAAATGGACCCAAAAGTCATCTTATCTTCTATCGCATTCCTGATAAAAATATGTACTTGCTCAGCATCAGTGGAAACAAGGTGAAAAATTATAATCCACCACCACATTCGCACGATCAGATGTGCGTCGTATATGTGTAATAAAAGTCCACGCAATCTTAGGCCTCCTTTTCTCTCGCTCTCAGCCAAACTTCAACACTTCTTTTGTGTGTTAACTGAAATGAGAATCGCCATTTATGTCCCCTATAAATAGTAAAGTTTTTTGTGCAAACAAAAAAAAAATCATTTCAGTTAACACACTGCAAATTTCATCTTCTTCTCAATCGCTCGCATACCAATTCAATGTTTCATCGATAAAATTGACAATTTTCACACTTGCCAAACGTAACACTATCGTCTGGATGTGTTTGTACCCTGAGCGATTTTTCAGACCCACAAAAAAGTGTTCCGTTGTAGTCGTGCTTGGTAAAATTGACGTAATAATCGCGGCAGCACTATTGTGACAAGCGACCGATTATTCTCTGACTAAAACGTGAAAAATTTCATTTTATACTTAAAAAAAAAAAAAAGAAATCTAAAAAAAAAAAAAGATTCTCGTATCAAGTAATCAATGCCACAGAATGAATAATTTCACAGTTCGTATTCAAATAGAACGTGTTCAGTTTGAAAGAAAATGATAAGTAATCGGGGCATTGAGGGAGTAGACGGAGTATCAGAGCACCTAACACGGAAAAACTCCTACTCACGGAGGAAGGGGAAATCGATACGGAAGTATGAATGGCATTGCATTTATAAATAGATTATCCGAAAGTGTACTTGAATTGCTTGTGATCAGACGCAATTTATTGTGAATTGCTTAGTTAGAATTTTCTACATTAGACCGCCTAATCCACAGTAATCCCGCTTACCTATATGGATGACAAATGCTTGACGTCAAGGTCTAGAGGGACAGCTTCTGATAGTTTTAGAATTGTCCTAAAATTTTTTAGGTCTGGTCGTTGATCATCCCATCGAGTAAACCTACAAATTTAAAAATAGCCATCTATAATCCTACTTGGTGAGTAAATATTTAGCCTCCCAATGAATCTCTTAATTTGTCCCAAAACTTTAGCTCTTCTGTCATCATCGAGAATATTTTTAAATTTTTGGTGATTAGACACACAATTTATTGTCAAATATTTGGTTTGACTTTTATACATTAAATTAGACCGAATAATCCACAGTAATCCCGCTCACCTATAAGGATGACAAATGCTTGAAGTAAAGATAGCTTTTCTTACGTACATCGTCTGTTAGTTTTAGAATTGTCCTAAGATTTCGTAAATATTTCGTAGGTCTCCTAGGCTTGGTTTATAAATTTTCTATCGATTTATTCTACTTAATGACTAAATATTTAGCTTCTAATCGGATACCTTTATTTGTCCCAAAAGAAATTTTGTAGGTCAATATGAAATTTTTCGATCATTCATTCTTTTTCGTTATCAACTATTTAAGCTAGGGACACACATCTGTTATCGATACTACGTTGAATACCATGCATGTGTCACCTAATACCAGTTATATACCAGATTTTTCAGTATGAATGTTCCTAGTATCGATAACACCACTGTTCTCATGATTTCCCTATACACCAACCTGGCATCATCCTGACTCTATACACAAACCTGTCTGCAGACGTGACGTTACTGGAAATTTATGCATATATGTGCAAACGACAGCTTGTAGACATCGGAAAATTTTGGTAGTACACGCTCTACGATATTTGCAGATTTGTCAGTAGAATCTGTCCCAAAGTCGTCAGCACACATCTGCGCATGTTTGCAGATTTTTGTGTCTTTGTGGACTGAAAAATTTTGGTAGTTCTCGATCTGCAGCTTTTCGCTGATTCGTCTGTGCGTGGTGTGATATTTGAGGCTTGCCTTTGGCTTCTCAGTTTTCGCCGGTGATCAGCTGTTGAGTCGGCCGTGAAAATTTTTGGGCTGCATAATAAAGGAATGCAAAACTAAGTACATGGTGGCATCGTCGGCGTCGAAGACAACATCAATTAGCACTAGTCGCATACAGATCGGAGATTATAGCTTTGAAAGAGTTTAAAGGTTGTCCTTTTTGGAGTAAGGATCGCAACTGATAACAACATGGAGGAAACTACATGCTGACAGTCAACAGAGTCTAAATGATTTCGACCGAAAATTGTGAACATAATCTTCGATGTTACTACTGTGCAGGGAACCGTAGCCCCGCGGCGGCATGTTAAGAATACATCAGTTTATCATCCCAATGATGGCAAGTGGGTAAACAGGGGCACAAGAAGATATCCGACAGTGGATATACCGTCCCATTATGTGAATGTTTTGCCTAACAGTGCTTGAACCTACCAGGGTGCGAACCCTGAAATTCTGGTAGGCGTTCCTACCGGAACACGAAAGGAAGATCGCTCCAAATTTAGAGTAATCTGTTGTAAATGCAAACTCGGACTCAGAGGCCCCCAAGTCTTCGGCGGAACGGTTTGACATTGTCAAGACCCTAAGGACCGTCAACAATGGACCTTGACTATGTATCGCCAACATTTTAAAGTCAGAGTAGCCTCTAGCGATGACATAATTGGAATCGCCCGGTTTGGAAGAACTGAATCAGTCGGCCATCTATTTGTTCGAGTTCCTAAACGTACTGTCAGCACTGACGCAGCGGTTGAACATTGTGTCCTCTACATGTCGTCGAACTGCTCAACTAGGCATTACCAGAACATCGCTTCAGAAGATTCTGAGTCTAGATTTAAAAATGGTCTAAGCCTTACTACCCTAAGATACTCAGCAGCACCCGCAATACGACCTAGTGGATTTTAATACCTCGTGAACTTTTTAATCTTCGAGGTCAAAAATAATCAGGAGGTATGGTCCCAACAGGTTAGGTAGAATCTACTGCGAGAAATTTTGTGTGAATGAATAATTTTTTTTTTTTAAAAATGTGAATTTGTTTGACTTTTGCGTTGACCCAATTTGACATAAATCTGACGTTTACGATTAAAAAGTCAGATGTACTGTCATGGAAAATTTTGCCTATAATAAATTAACCTAACACAGTTTAAGGAATTACAATAATATGGTTGAGAGAGAATTTTTTTTATGGTAAATTTCACATAATAAATGAGAATAAAAAAAAATTCTAATTGGGAAATTGTTCTCACCTTAAAAATCCATTTTTAACAAACAAATTCTTAGGACTTTTTAAATTGT
This sequence comes from Atherix ibis, assembly GCA_958298945.1. Classification (NCBI taxonomy): domain Eukaryota; kingdom Metazoa; phylum Arthropoda; class Insecta; order Diptera; family Athericidae; genus Atherix; species Atherix ibis. The sequence goes on along the minus strand of OY282605.1, from coordinate 117,641,697 downwards.
CAAAAATAGTTTTGTACTAAACTAACTTTTAGGTAAACATAAATTTTTATTTATTTTCATTTTTCGAATCGTATGTGAGGTGTGTGATTTTTTTATTTTGTACAGAAAAAAACGGAAAAGTTCTTTAAAAAATTTATTATATATATTTTTTTTGGGCAAATATTAAATAATTTGCCTTTTGCGTCTATTTTTGCCTGCTAAAAATATTTGTTTTTATTTTTATTTCAATATTTACCATGTTAAACATCATCTCAGGTGATTTATGGATTGAATGATTGATTGTGTGTAAAGTAATAAAAATAACAACAATAATATTAAATTTGTTTAACAAACAAATGTGAAAAACTCTATATTAAATGGCAAGGGGGAGAGGAACAGAGAATATTGTGCGAAAGACCAAGAATTAAAGATGTCCACATTATAGCACCGCCACTGTCATCATCATCGGACAGTACAGAACAAATTGTGTAAAGAAAATACCGCAAAAAAAACAAAGAAAAAACACAACAATCACATGGAAAAGAAAAAGAAAAAAGATATCCAAAAAGAAAAAATTACAGTGAAGCCTAAAAAAGAATTAACAAGCAATAATTGTAAGCTTATTTGCAGAAGAGTGAAAAGAGAGCTTAAAGCTTTTTTTCGCTTGTTTTTTTTGGTTGTTGAAATTAATTCGACAAGATAGCGTGGATTCTCTCAGAAGTTTTGTTATTTATTTTTATAGGCGCTATTGGGCATTTGGACTCTTTAAATTCGTACAGGGTGGACAATTTAAAAGTTGCAATTTAAAAAGTAAATAAAAAAAAACTAGTGTATATTTTTTTAAATTTCCGGTTTTATTAAAATGATTGAACCTTGAAATTTAAGAATGAAACACAACATCATTTAAATAACTGCCACGGCTGGCCTTATAGTACCCCATTCGCTCGACCCAATTTTTCAGTACATTTTCGATTGTCTGGGCTTGTATCTCTTCAATGGCAACTTTGATTTCATGTTTCAAGGTCTCAATTGTCTCTGGATGGCTTGCGTATAATTTATCCTTAACGGCTCCCCACAGAAAATAATCCAACGGGCTCAAATCACAGCTCCGAAGCGGCCAATTGACATCATAATTTCGGTTGATTATTCGGTTTTCGAAAGCAGTGCCCAAAAGTTGGATTATTACATTGGCTGTGTGGCAAGTGGCCCCGTCCTGTTGAAACCAAATGTCGTCCATGCCATTCTATTCAACTTTTGGAAACAAAAATTCGTTGAGCATGCCACGATAGCGCTCACCATTGACCGTAATGGCGGCTGCTTCATCGTTTTCGAAGAAAAACGGGCTAATGGAGCCTACAGTCCAAAATCCGCACCAAACAGTGACTCTTTGTGGATGCATCGGCTTTTCCATGATGACGTATGGATGTTCTGAGCCCCAGATTCGACAATTTTGTTTGTTGACATATCCACCGAGGTGTAAATGGGCCTCATCCGAAAAGATGATTTTTCGATAAAAATGGTTATCTTCGGCCAATTGCACTTGAGCTCATTGGGCAAACCGAAAACGCATCGGATGGTCATGCGGCTTTAGTTGTTGGACTAATTGAACTTTGTAAGCTTTCATACCGAGGTCTTTGTGCAAAATTCTCAACAGAGAAGTGCGAAAAATGTTCAATTCCTGAGAACGGTGACGAGTTGATGTTGATGGATGATAACGAGTTGCTTTGGCAGCCAACAAATCAGTTTCGCGAACTCGCCTCACGAATTTGTCCACAAGTTGACGTGATGGCATTCGATCTTTGCTCATTTTTTTTTTTTTTAAATTTCTCACAGTTTGGGTAGAAGACTTACCACTATGGAAGTAAGTTCTCAATATTTCCCATTTTTCTTCAAGCGTATGGATTACCATTTTGTAAAATTCCGACTTTAAACTAACAATCTGTCCATTCGTAATGACATTTAACACTCAAGTACTTCAAATAAATAGTGGTTCAAAATGCAATCGCTAGACGGACCACCCTGTATTATTGCTCCTTCCAAACGCATTGGGCTCTTCAAAAAGTAAAAATTCTGCCACTTCGCTTATGTGTGTTAAATTTTTTTCTATTTTTCGGTCTTCTGGAAAATTTTAACATTTTATTGGGGAGGTTTTTCAACTGTTTTTTTTTTACATAAAACTTTTTTGTATTCTTGCAGATTTTTAAGAGAATGTTTTTATTTGAAATAATCTTGAAATGTATTTTTTTTTTGGAGTGCAAATTTTAAATAATTGAGAAGCAACAAAACAAAATTGTTTAAAATGGTTTGTTTTTTTGGGGTGGCGGGATAAGTGGTTTGACGCAACTACATCAAATAAGTATCAAATATCCCACAAAATAAACTGTAAAATAATAACTTTCGTAAAAGTCTGCTTTTTTTTAAATTTTTGTTTTTTTTTCTTTTAAAAAAAAAAGGTAAATTAAATATATTTTTTAAGCGTATTGTGTTTAAGAGCCCCCTCCCCTCCCCTCCTACTTTTCCTATGGTAATTGGATTGTTGCTAAGTAATAGGCTTAATAAAAGTGCGTAGGAGTTCAAGTTAAATTCAAAAATTAAAATAATAATAATACAGGAAAACATTGTTTTTAATCGAATTGTTGTAATTTAATGTATAAGCAATAATAATATTGAGAAAAATAATAATATGCTCCCAAAAAGCTACTCAAGATAAGGGAAATGTTTCTTTTAAATTACGTAAAGAATTTAATTATGGAAATTTAATTTAATATTTACAAGAAAAATTCCAAAAAAAAAATTACTGAAAGAAAACATTAAAAAAAGTATAATTTCTATTTTAAAAAAATTTGTATTATACAAAATATTCTCTTCCTGATTCGGACAGTAACGTCCTGTCAAATATAAATTTTAACGCCTGTCAAATATAAAATTTATACAAGGTAACCTTTTTTAAGTGTAAGATTAGCAATTTTAATGCTTAAACTCTATTTTTTCTTACATTTTTTTTTTTTACTGAAAATCATTTTTTTAAGTTATTATTTTGATTTTTATTTTTGTGAAATTTTTGAAAATATTTTTAATTGAACATCTATATTTCATAGAATTTGGTTTATGCAAAATCTGCACATTACGTTAGTTTGTTTTTTCTTTTTGCCTGCTCGATTCGTTACTTGTTTTCAAGCTGACTATGATGCTTGTTTTCAAGCTGACTATGGCGCTTGATTTTTTTAAAGGTTTTTTAATGCGTTGTGGCTTCACACGTGACTGGTTTTAAAGTTCAATTTGTAACTGGTTTTTATGGTTGCGCAGTGAAGTGACAGTTCGAATATCAACCAAATTATTTAATAAAATTGTAATATACCGTTATCCATTTTGTGATTCGGACAGGAAGGGACTGCCATTTGGCACCTCTCAACTATATAATTTATCGAAGGTAGCCTATGTTTAGTTTATGGTTGGCCATTTTATAGCGAAATCTTTATTTTTTCTTATGTTTTTTTTTTACGGAAAATCATATTTTTTTTTAAATTATTGTTTCGCTTTTATTTATTTTTGTGAAATTTTTGAAGCAGTTTTTCTCGATTTTTTTTCCTATTATATATTTTTAATTTAACATTCAAAAATTATTCTTCTTAAAATTAATTTTTTTGCAAAGTCTGCACACGACGTAAGTTTTTCATGCGTTTTTGCTTGCTAGATTCGTTGCTTGTTTTCAGGCTGGCTGTGGCGCTTGATTTTTCCTGAAGGATTTTTTATGCGTCGTGTCTTCACACAATGCTTGTTTTAAAGTTGGATTTCTAGATGATTTTTATGGTTGCGCAGTGAAGTGACAGTTCGATTGTCAGCAAATTTTATAATATTGTAAAATTATTATTATAATCAAGGTGACATTTGTTTAGTTTTAGGTTTGATATTTAACATGTAGAGGCAGACAGATCCTCATGGACACAAAAATGTGTTAAAATTATAAAAGCCTTCTACAAAATTAGTGATTCGTACGTAGCCCGCATTTCTCTTTTCCCTTTTAAACAGAGATTAATAATAGAGAGCTATGAAAACCATTTATCACTGGGTGGATGCGTCAAATAAACATAATTGCTATAAATGAGGCTCTGAGAATCCTCAAGTGACTGTAGAGAAGTACATTCTGATCTAAACATGTCATCGGTCATTGAGGCGCGACCATTACCGTCAATTCGGAGCACTTTGATCGCATAATAATCTACTTTTTTTGCTTTGAATTTAACTAAATTGATTTTGGTTTTAATAAAACAGCGCCACAATCAACCAAACACGACTAATTATGGCTAAACTACAAGAAAAGTTCTTAGGAAACGTAATTTACAGATTTCGTGATGGTCAATTAGCCTCCAAAATTGTGTGATTAGAAGCCGTTGGACTATATTTTGATAGTTTACGCACAGACAATCTTCAAACTTTAGAGTTTATTTATAAAATAACAAATATCCGTCACGCAATTACCGAATATTACTGCCCGAAATGTGCGAAAAAGTCATCAAAAATTACCTCATAATCATGGAGTACTTGTGGAGACCATTTCAATGGGAGTCATTATGCATCAAAATGCCAAAGTCCCAGAGCAATATAATAACATAAAAATTTTAATCGAAATCTGAATTTCCGAAGCACAGTTTTAATAACCCCTTTATTTTTTTTTAATCAATTTTTTATGTTAAATAAAAAAAATTAAGGAATTGATTAAAAATCTTATTTTTGGTATATTATTCGGCGAAATATAGAAACTAAATTATTTTGGTAAAATTGCGGTGTAGTCTGTTTTTGTTGACATTTGAACTGTCACTCCGTAAGCATATTTTTAAAACAAGCATCGTGTAAAGCCGCAACGCATAAAAAACCTTGAAATAAAATTCAAGCGCCACAGTCAGTTTGAAAACAAGCAACTGATCCGGCAGATTTTGCATAAACTTACTTTTAAGAAAATAATTTTTGATTGTTCGATTAAAAATATATTGTAGGAAAAAATATCGAGAAAAAGTACTTTAAAAATTTTACAAAAATAAAAATCAAATTTATAATTGAAAAAAAAAATTATTTTCCATAAAAAAACAAACAAAAAAAGCCATTAAAATGGCCAATCTTAAACTTAACAAAAGCTCCCTTGGATAATTTTATATTTAGACAGCTGCCAAATGACAGTCCCTTACTGTTCGAATCACAAAATAGATAACGGTATATTACAATTTTATTAAATAATTTGGTTGATATTTCAACTGTCATTGCGCAAGCATTAAAACCAGCTAGAAATCCAGCTTTAAAACAAGCTTCGTGTGCAAGTGTGTTGGCTAAAATCATCAAAAAGGAAAAAATCCAGCTTGAAAACAAGCAACGAATCTAGCAGGCAAAGAAGCACAAAAACTAGCGTCACTAAAAATGTTTATATGGGAAAAAAAGGAGAAAAAATACTTCAAAAATTTCACATATATTAAAATTGAAAAAAAATGATAGAAAAAATACAGTTTCGGTAGTAAAAATACGAGTATTCTTTAAATTTTTTATCGGAAATATTTTTACTTTTAACCAAAAAAAATGCCTATAAAAATTGACATTTTGAATTTTTTTTTTTTTTTTAAAAACTGCTTTTTACAATAACAAAAAAAGTTTAATTTTTCAAAAAATTTAAAAAGAAAAACCAACAAAAAACAGCGAAGAAATTTTTCTTTAAATAAAAACTGAATTGAGAGAGAATTATTGCTTCCTTTTTAATACAATATAAATAAAAAAAAAACTCAATCAATAAAAGAGAAAAGCTGTTAAAAAATCTGTCAATTTATCAATCTTATAAATGATCAACGTGAGATAGACTAAAAATGTAAGAAAAAAATAAAATACAATGACATCAAAATTAAAAGAAAGATTTTGAAAATAATGAAGGACCTTCAACAATTTATAAGAAAAAAATTGAAAAAATTGTCCAAATTTTATAGAAAAAATCAAAATTATTATTAGATAAAGGATCAAACCAATTTGAAAGCGATACTCAAAAAAGGATACACACAAAAATTTTATAAGAAAGAATTTTAAGGAGAGAAAAAAACGAAGACGGCGATGACGACTGCGCGATAATATATTACGTACGATGGGCAATTCTAATCGTTTCTCGGTAACTGAATTCTTCGAAAGGAATGATTTTCAGATTTCCTTGTTAATGATGAGATGAAATTTCCCAGGCTATTGAGGTCCAACAAGTGGTAAACAATATCATCGCTTCAGTGACGATAACCTATCGGATCGGATTTGAACCTTTTCAAGGACTTACTTTTCCGCTGCACTCTAGAAGAAATGAAAAACGAGACAAGTTGATGTCTTGTCGATCCTTTTATAGATTTCCCGTAAAAGCCACACCAAGTCTAGTATTGGAACGACAGGTTCCTCCTGCCTCTTAACAATACATATCTTGTGTGTGTGTGTGTGTGTACTGGACCACATACCTAAGATGGACCATATTGTCTCTAATAAGCTCTTTGGACTGTGAACCTAGAGCAGGTCCCAATACACATAATCAGAGGTGCGGCGGGAGCGTATAAGAATGCTAGTCGAAAGTAAACGTACTTAAAAGACCGCTTGTTGACTGTAGGACTGTGAATATCTGGCTAGCCGCAACATGCAATAAAATAAATAAATCGGAAACAAAGTTGGCCGCGGCCGTCCACATTTAGTCATGGTCCACAGCAAACAACAAAACAGCTCTTCTAGACTACCTTTGCATTTTTCCAAAGCCTCCGCAGCGCTAGAATGACCGTTAATAATGATTCCTTTGAGAAGATGAGGTCCGTCCTCCCCCACCTCCACCAATCCAGAAAAAAAAACTACGATTACTCGTGTATAATCACATTTGGAATCGTTTGCACGGCAACAGGTAAAAATTCTCAAACTGATTTGGACGATTTTTTATAATGTTTCGTTTTTTTTTCTTCTTCCCGACAATTTCAATTTCTAGTTTTTTGTCAATTTTTCCCGTGAAAAAGGATAAAATTACGACGACCATATCACAACCATAAACAAGATAAAATTCTTTATCAACCTCAGCAGCTCAATTGGGATCCAACCGAACACAGCAGCTTCGAATCGTTTGGGCGTTGTCAACAAATCGTAAGTAGAACATAAGAAGTTGAAAATTACTATAAGTTTATTAGCTGTGAGAGCAAGATGCAAAATCAGTTCTTGTCTATCTAGCCATGGACCCCCCTTTACACTCTGGGTAAGCAGAGCTCTGGCGATTAGTCCAGGCTTATCAGTGTGCGTAAGAATTTTTTCTATCAAAACTTTTTTTTTAAGAAACTCAACATTTGATGATCGTTGCGCATTCCACATTCCACACTGTCGATCATTTATTATTTTCCGCATAGAGAATATGGCGAATGCGATACTTTTCTGGACTACAAAAGAACATCAGACTATAAGGCAACGAGCTCCGTTAATTAGAATCATTTTCATAGTGGCTGGACGGTGACATATAGTCTTCAGGTAGAGACAGGTAGGCAGGTAAGTATGAGTTCTGCCAATTTATGCAGGTAGTCAGTAGTTTTAAACAGAATTCATTTCACACTCTTGACTAAATAGCCGCACTCATGGCCTCAGTTCTAATGTGCCAACTAATCGGCTTTGTTTTATTGCAACGTTGGTCTCTGATAATTTACTACCGTTTGCCATTTTCACGAAGACGGACATTCGCACTTGCCACGGCCAAATATGCTAATTTTCATGCCATGTGGATGGGTTCGAGTGTCGATGCACTTTTAAATAGTGAGTAACAATTGCCATTCCACACAAGATTAACAAAATTCATTTGGTTGTGACCAATAATCACGTCTAGACATGAGTTATTGATCGTTACCTTATGAAAGAACGTTTTTCCACTATTAAAACAAAAGAAACGGATTAGTCAGTCGTTTCCTACCTTCTGATAAGATAATCCCTTTAAAGAACTTTGGAAATCTCCCGAAATCAGTTTGGATTAACAATTTTGGTTACGGTGTTGAAATTATCTGGAATTTTGGTTTAGGATGAAAATTTAATAAGGACTTTAACACCAAAAAATGTTGGCTGCAAAATTTGGAAGAAATGATCAACAAACTTTAAATAATAATAAGAGCGGATACCAACGTTAAGTGGGTCTTAAATAAAGAAGGTTGACTACACATCCAATTTCATGCAGTTTGGATGATATTCTCGATATAGATACCAACGCTATAGGGTCCTAAAATAAGAATGTTTGTTGATCATTGAGTCTCATAAGTGACCAAAGTTTTAGGGTCTTAATTTAAGAATGTTGAGAACGTACGTATTTTTTAATATCTTTAATTTCCAAAGGGGACTCATAAAATACGAATGAATTTTTTGAAATTAAAAATTCACACGATCTAATCTATCAGAAGCTAGTGCTTTAGGGTCCTAAGAGAAAAATGTTGACCACACCAGCGATTTAATATATTTCTTAAAATGTGTATAAACACGAATTTTTGGAGAGGGCAATCATTAAACGACAATCCGCATAGTCTCATAAATAAGAGATCAAAGCTTTAGGGTCTTAATTAAAAAATGTTGAGAACGCACATATCTTTTAATTAAAGAATATTGAGAACTCACGTTCCAAAGGGGCACATAAAATACGAATGATTTTTTTAAACTAAAACTCCACAAGGGCTCATCTATCAGAAGAGTACGCTACAGGGTCCTAAGAGAAGATGGTTGTATATACGTGCAATTTCGTGCAGCTAATAATTTGAAAAACCTGCATAAATAAATTTTTTTGATAAAATTGTTAACTGACAGTGTCTCATAAATATAAGAGTAAAGCTATAGGGTCTTAAGTAAATAATGCGTAAGTACAGGCCCTTTTTTATAGGGTCCTAAAAGAACAATGCTAACTGTACGAGCAATTTCATTCAGGTAATAATTCGAAGAATGTGCTTAAAACACGAATTTTGGAGAAGCAACACTTTAAATAAAAATCTTCATGATCCATAATAGACCAAAGCTTTATGGTCTTAATTAAAGAATGTTGAGAACGTATTTCTACCACCTTTAAATTCCAAAGAGGACTCATTAAATACGAATGAATTCGTAAAAAAACTAAAAATCCACCCAGTCTAACTTATCAGTAGCAAGCGCTTTAGGGTCCTAATAGAAGAATGTTGACTACACTAGCGATTTAATATATTTCTTAAAATGTGCATAAAACACGAATTTTGGGCGGAAAAAATCGTTAAACAAAAATCAGCATAGTCTCATAAATAGGAGACCAAAGCTTTAGGGTCCTAATTAAAGAATGTTGAGAACGCACGTATTTTTATGCCACTTTAAAATTCTAAAATTTTTAAAATCAATGTGAATAAATGATAAGACATAATGTATAGTTTTGACAGCTGCCCCTTTTTTTTACCTCTTTACTTAGTCTTAGAGGCAATTCTGGTTTCTATAATTACGGGATAGCATGATCATTAAAGGTGACATTTGTTGGGATTAAGGTTGGCAATTTTTTATGGATCTTTTAGTCAGGAAACAACGCGTTAAAAACTAGTGATTCTGTCGTAGCCCCTCGAGACGCTCAGTACGTAGGTACGTAAATAAGCCAAATGAACATATATGAGGCTCTGAAAACCCATATAAGCAGATATGAAGAAGCCATTGTATCTGCAAAAATACGATTATATGGCGTGCATTTTGATCTGAATCCGTTTTTCTCTGCAAATGAAGAATGAGCCGACTGTTACCTCTAAAAAATCATTAAAAATTATTACAAAAGAATTGAGGTTCTGGAAGAAGTCTTGTGGTCGTCATTTTAATTAAAAATGATTTTTTTGACAAAAAAATGGCAAGGTCCAAACAATATAATAAAATAAAAAATCCATCGAAACCTGAATTTAAAATGGCTTTTATTTAACTTGACTTTCTGAAATCCAAATTGGATAACCATTTATGTCAGCGCCTCCTGGCGGTATGTTTTATTGTGTCCCCCTGGTGGCATTTTTTATAACCACCCAGTATTACTTAACGAACATTAGAAGAGAAAATGGTAAACCAAATTAAAATCATATCACAGACGATTACTTAGGACCCTATTACGAATGGTGAGTGTCTTTGAAATGGTATTATGGTTATCGAACTACTACTAATCGTTATTTGCCATTTTAAACAAATCTGATTTCTTGTTTTGATGATAACGTCTGACATGAATAAGTTAAAGTGAAATTTGTGTGTCAGTAGCCTTCTAGTCATGATGCCCTCGATTAAATTATTGTCCTTCTTTGCTAATGTAATATCTAATATGGATTTTCTGAAAGTTTAACAAGATGCAAATTTGCATATTCGATAACTGTAATATCGTTAAGAAAGTCACGTGAAAAATAAATCATTCATTATACGAAAAACAAAAACTTTTTGTCAACCAAAAAAATATTATTTTTACAACTTGCAAAATAATTTGTTGCTAATATTTATAAAAATAAATACGAATTCGATTATAATCTTTCATTTAAATTATTCTCTTGTCGTAATACTCACATTAACGAGCACTGTTGGTCTTGACAAATATATCGATTAGAAAAATAGGATTTAAAACTGTAGCAATCACTTAAGGAATTATGCATATTTTAATATAATTTTGGGTAGAATCCGACTATTCCGAAAGTATTTTGAAGACCATTCAAATACTGGATGGTACCGAGTTTCTATGTGAAACGGAAAAACAAATTCAAATAATTTTTTTCTTCCAGATAGTGAACAGAAAATAATATATTTTTTGGTTAATTTTCTATTATTCCCTTAAAAAGACTACTAATCCGAATAGTCCAATGATTAAATTAAAAATCGATGCCATAGTAACGTGGATGGCATCCCAAACAGCTATTGCTGAGCTATTTATGTTCGATGGCAGAACAATTCTCAAGGACGTCAACCCTCAAGGAGAACATTCGGTTTCGTTTTCGAGTGTAGAAAATGTATTACGGCAGAAAGTTGTGCACGATATCCGCCCACTCGAAAAATATGTAAATCCATTTAGACAAGAGGAGCTCTTTGTCGAGTACAGTTTCGAATTATTGTTTTAGGAAAACATCCCCCATTGCCAACCCTCGTCATAATTTTCTTCGCTGTAAAATTTTACTTTAATACGAAACTCGAAAAGTAGTCATTGGAGGAAAACCGTGAAAAGTTAAGTATGAAAATTCATGAAAGTTGGTGTTACTCCTTTAGAAGATTTTGGCAATTTTATTTTTTAAACTTTTCTTGCCTTTAGTATTGGTTTGTTAATTTTCATAAATATTTGGCGGTACAATTTTCTCTTAAATAATTTGGAATTTATGTAGGAATTTTTTAAAATTGTTTTTTGGTATTAATTCAATTTGAAAGTTAACAATTTAATTTTGTAAACCTCCAATTTGAATAAATTTCTTATTTCCTATTATTTTCTTTTTTTTGTTTTCATTTATATTTTAATAAAAGAGAATTTAAAAAAAAAAAAATATTGAGAAATTTTCCATTTTTGAGTTATTGTCATTTAATGATTCGGGGTGAGTTTTCTCATAGATGGCGTTACTATTGCTGAATCAATTCGGCTTCCTGACAGATTACATTGCTTCTGCATAAAGTCATTTTGCTATTTATAAATTTCTTTTTGAATAGGAATATTTTTAACTAAAAATTAACTCCACTAACCATACCGTACAACACCCCCCCCCCCCCCCCTCCTAATGAACACAACTCATTGGTTGGCTTAACGAGTATTTTTAATCCCTCAACTTTAATTTCTATAAACATTTTTTAATCAAAAAATATCGAAGAAAACACGACTAAGCCAGTAAAGGGCGAAAATGCCGAATGAAAAGTTTTTTGACAAGACTTAAAATTTTTAAATTTGGACTCTTTAAATTTACTGCTTATTAGATGGCGTGCAATGTATGTAGCCTAAGTCACAGATGGCGTTGCTTTTGCATAAAGTCAATTTTTCTATTTCAATTTTAATAATTTCCACCCCCTGCTCCTTATAGAAATAGTGTTTTTTTTTTATTATTTTTAATCCCTCAACTTGAATTTCTATAAACATTTTTTAATTAAAAAATACCGAAGAAAACACGACTAAGCCAGTTAAGGACAAAAATACCGAATGAAAATATTTATTTACAAGACTTAAAATTTCTAAAATTTGCACTTTTTTATATAAATGCTCATAGATGGCGTTCAGTGTAAGTAAATCTATTCACAGATGGAGTTGCTTTTATGTAAGATATTTTTCTTATTTACCCAATGTTTATACTTTTTTTTATTCTAATTTTAGTTTTAATTTATTTAAAATTTAGGAAAAACAGGAAAGAAATTTATATTTTCGTAATTAAAATGTCTCAAATTTTTTTTTCTTTTTATCAGACCTTATTTCTGAGCAATTCAGAAAAATAAAAAAAAATTAACATGAATTTAGTGAAAGTATTTCTAACTTAGTTTTTACTATTTTTGTTCTACAAAAATTAATTTTTATTTCTATTTTTATTGACTAAAGATTAATTATTTGAATTGCTTTTATTAAAGATATTTTTTTACTGACCCAATTTTTATATTTTTTTCTAGTCTATTAAAAAATTGTAAAGGGAAAAAGTGTTGTAATTTTCATATAAAAAAATTCCTTACATTTTACTTTTATCAGACTTTTTCAGATCAGCTCAAAAAATAACAAAAATAATTGAAATTTAGCGGCACGTAATTTTCTTAGTTGAATTTATAACTCATAGATGGCGTTAAATATGGTTTTTATGTTTCCGATTATTTTTTTTTAAATTTTTATGTACTAAAAATGAAATTGTTGAAAATTACTTTTAAACAAATTAATTTCAAATTTATAAAATGACATTCAATGTATTTCAGCCTATTCACAGATGGCGTTGCTTTCGAACGCCACCTACGAGAATTGCTCAAATTTCTCATCTTTAAAAAATTATTTTTGTAGTTTTCTGGGAATTAAGGAAAAATTGTTTTTCAAAAAATATCCTTAAAAAATGTTTGCCTTTTTTTTTATAGAAACTGCTCGAGACGAATAAAAACTGATCAGTTTAAACAGAAAAATTAAAAAGGAAATAAGAATTTAGTGATACGATATTTTCTTAGTTGAAATTATAACTCACAGATGGCGTTAAATTTGGTGAATTTATTTTTCGTATTTTGGTTTTTATTATTCCTTTTTTTTCTAATTATGTTTCCGATTATTCTATTTAAAATTTTTTTTAACTACAAATTAAATCGTTCAAAATTATTTTTAAACAAATTAATTTCAAATTTATAAAATGCCATTCAATGTAGTTAAGCCTATTCGCAGATGGCGTTGCTTTCGAACGCCACCTACGAGAATTGCTCAAATTTCTCATCTCTAAAAAATTGTTTTTGTAGTTTTCTGGGAATTAAGCAAAAATTGTTTTTCAAGTTTTCTCACAATTTTCACATACAAAAAAAAATCCTTAAAAAATATTTGCCTTTTATCAGACTTTATTTTTTTATACAATAGAAACTGCTCGAGAAAAAAAAAACTGATCAGCTTAAAGACAATTAAAAAAAAAAAATTTAGTGAGACGTAATTTTCTTAGTTGAAATTATAACTCACAGATGGCGTTAATATTGGTTGATTTATTTTTCATATTTGATTTTTTCCTTTTTATTAAGTAAAAAAGAATCATTTAACAATTTGTAATTTTTTAACAAATTTATCGCATATTTTATAATTTTAAATTTCTAAGATGACGTTCAGTCGATTTCAACCTGTTCACAGATGGCGTTCACTTTGTTAGGACTATTTTTTTCGAACACAATCTACGAAAATTGCCCGGATTTTTTTTTGTAATTTTTTCTCATCTCTGAAAAAACTGGGAATTAAGGAAAAAATTGAACAGAATTTATTTTTTCTACAGAAGCTCAAGACTACAACTGAGTAGTTTCCATATTGAAATTAGCACACATAGATGGCGTTATTTTTAGCAAATGTATTTGTTTCTATTTTTTATTTTTATTTATTGACTAAACAGTCATAATTTGTAATTTTTTAACGAATTTATCAAACACTTTGCAATTTGGCTCAGTCTATTTAGTATAAAAAAATAACGTATACGAAGTTTTTTAATATGTGTATGATCATAGAACACACGTGAATTAATTATTCTGAGCTGAACAGGAACTTGTCTATTATAAAAAAGAATAAAAAAATGTTGTTACAAAAAAAGTACGAATTGAATTTTGCCATTTTAGGCTCTTTAAAATAAAAAATAAATACTGCAATTCGGTAAAATGAGAGATTAATCAATTTTGTTATTCCAACTGAAAGAATTGCGATGGTAAAAAAAAACATTAAAAAGTTGCAAATCCAATTTGTTATCTTATCACGCTTATTTACTAGAATAAATTCAAATTAGTGAACATATTTAGAAATAACTTAATGTGCTTGATAAGATAACAATAATTTTTGTGGTTTTTTTTATATTTATTTTCAGCGGTTAAGTAGCAATCAGGAAAAAAAAGTATCAATTTGCAAAAATAATAAACCAATCGAAAATGGTAGTTTTTTAAAGTACTTTTCTACAAAAATCAAACATTGGAATTAGGACTATAATTTTTTGTTCTTAAGATCAGGTAAAAGAGGCCTATAACCTTAAAAAATGAGACTTTTATGAAAAATGCATGACAAAAACAATAATACAATAACTGAGTTCGATAGCTCTACGACTCTTGTAAAGAACTAATAACAACTATACTTTGTTGATACTTTCTTTCGATAAAACGAGATTAGAATAAAAATTATTAGTCTCTGATTATTTTCTTATGTTCTCGTACTTCCCGCTTTCCTTCGGTGATTTCTTCTCGCCTTTAAGTTATTGTTCTAAAAACTGGCATTGAAAAATATTCAAAAATTTTCCATTGACATTAACAATTTTGCATATTTTAAGAGGCAGTTGGCCCCATTGGCTTTTAGGATTTTTAGGCCTATTGAGATTAAAACAAATACTAGAATTTAGTAATTTTTTTTTTTGAACTTGTAAGAATGCTTAACACTTTTCAAATGTTGTTATATGCCTAGAATTTTAAACAATCCTTCCACTAATGGTATAATTGGTAAATGTGGACAATATTGTAAAAAATCGTTTGCAATTTTATTATTCAATTTTTGCTACATAAATTATGCAAAAAATAATTTCAATTAAAATGAGTTAATTGACATGGTATGTTTAGATACTATTTTTTTTTTCATAACATTGCTTGAAATAAATTTTTAATAAATAAGAATTAAGTAAAAAACCAAAAAAAAAACAAAATTTTTTTCGTAGGCAAAATGCCTACCAAACAAAAAATTTCGTCATAAAAAACACCCAACAAAAATATTAACGCCCGCATAAAATTCTCCTAATACCGAAAAGCTGTTTTTTTGCTATAAAATTATTGCTTTAAAAAAAAAAACTCTTTAGTGTGAGCAAAAATTTTTGCAAAACAAAATGGCCGCCTCTAAAAAAAACTAGCTGACATTTTCTAATTAAAAATGGTTTTTTTTCAAACAAAATGCCCGCTTCCAATAAAATAATTTTTAATTTTTGCAAGGTTATTGTTCTGTTAAACAAAAAACAAATCTGCTTTTCGAAAAATCTTACAAAATGGCTGATATGGAAATCAAAAATAAACTTTGCTTTTCATACAAAATGGCCGCCATCTAATTAATATAGAAAAAATATGTCATCATAATTTTAATAACGAATTACTTCAAATAAAATTATTGACGAATTACAATATAAAAAAATTAAAATTGTACAAGTTTTTATAAGAAACTCAAGCGAACATGAGGAACCAGAGGTCACTGCTGCAGCGTCAACGAACATTTAAGGGGTATGAGAGTTCGACGGGTATTTTATATGTCATAACGGGATGACTAGTGGGATTATGTCGGTTTCGGACCAATTTTTAGGTTAGATGCGTTAGTAGTACGCGTTCGTTGGTGAGACCATTTGGTGCGTCCTGTGTGTGTGCGCGAGTGTGTAAAAATCAGTAAATGGCTTATATGTCCACTAGCGCCGGAAAAAAGCTGTCAAAAAACCCAATGCTCACACCAACGCTAACCCAATGCTCACACCCATGCAGTAAATTTAACGCAACACTCTCACGCAAATCTTACTGATCAAAAATCAGTCTGGGGACCCGGCATAGCCTCACTACTCTGTGTTGCAATTTAATAAAATAAATTCACAAAATATGACGGTTAGTCAGTTAGAAGAGATAGTTTAGCTTAAATTTTGTGTCTCGGAAAATATGCACAAGAGTAAGAGGAGCTCCGTAATTTTGGGGCAGAATGACATATTCTAATCCTGAGAATTTTTTTTGGTCCAAAACTATGAATTTCTTTCCGAATATTTAGAATATTAAGGCTGAAACGTGCGATTCTAGTGTGTTAAGAGAAAGGTGTTACTGGAAAGCCAGGTTTTAAGTGTCTCCATCTCTGAGACTAAAATATAAATGTTGATCATTCACATGATCTATTGTAGAACCCTTTGAAGTCCGATATGTTTATTATTAAACAAAAGATATTAATTATGGCTTTGAGTGCAGAGACCAAATCGATATATATAAAAATGTTACTATCCTTTTTTCCCTGCTGTGCATTTAAAGTGACTGCTGAGAGGAAAAATATTGTTTACCGCCTCACAAAAAGAGTCGTCCTCGAGCTGAATTACAGCAAAGGCCGCTCTATCGTCGTTTGCGGTCGTATTTGTTTTAATAAAAAATTGCTGCTTCTAAGACTAAAAAATATTTGTTCGTACAAAACGTCTCCTAAAAAAATGCCTATTTTCAAAATGCTTCACTTTTTAAAACAAAATGGTCGCATTTAAAAAAAATTTTGACTATCTAACCATGCGCTTTCACACCTACAAAATTATTTTTCGTACAAAATGTCTCCTAAAAAAAGTATTTCAGCTTCCAAAATGGCTGAACAAAAAAAAAATTGGACTTTCAAAACAATTATTTTAATAAAATATCAGTTTCTAAAAACGCATTTTCTAACCTAAAAAAATTCCTTCTAAAAAAACCGATACCTTCCAAATGCTATTTTTTAAAATACAAAATGGACACATTTGCTTACCAAAAATTAAAAAAAAAATATATCAATAAAAATAGTCCCATCTAAACTAGCGCTTTCACACCTACAGAATTATTTTTCGTACAAAATCTCTCCTAGAAAAAGTATTTCAGCTTCAAAAATTGCCCATTTGTTTAAAACAAAATGGCCGAGCAAGAGAAAAAAAAATTTGGACTGTCAAAACAATAAAAATTATTGTAATACGCTTTTTCTAACCTACCAGAAAAGTTATTGTACAAAAATCCCTTTTATCTTTTAATAAACATTACTCTTTCTACGATGTCCTATTTTTTCTAAAAACAAAATGGCCGCATTTGCAAGTACAGATTTTTGCTTACCAAAAATAAAAATGAAAAGTATGTCAATAAAAATGATCCCATCTTACTATACGCTTTTACACCTACAAATTGTCTCCTAGAAAAAATATTTCATCTACCAAAATGGCATATTTGTTTAAAGCAAAATAGTCCCATTTAAAAAGACAATTTTTGACTTTCAAAACAATAGAAATTGTTTGTAATAAAAATGGCAGCTTCTAAATACGCTTTTTCTAATCTACCAGAAGAATTGTTGTACAAAATTCCTTCTAAAAAACGATGTCCTACTTTTTCTAAAAAGAAAATGGCCGCATTTGTAAGTACAGGTTTTTGCTTACGAAAAATAAAAATGAAAAGTCTATCAATAAAAATGATCGCATCTAAATTAGCGCCTTTACACATACCAAAAAAAAAAATTGTTCGTACAAAATGGCTTCTAAAAAAACCTTGCGGTTCCCAAAAAGGCCTGTTATTTTTAAAATCAAAATGGCTACATCTCAAAAAAAAGATGGCGGCACAATCCAATCAGCGGATAGCTCTATAAAAATGAAGATTTTATCTACAAGAATTAGAATTATTTTTATTATTATGATCAATTATTCGATAAGAAGACCTTAACGCTTAGATAGGGTCTAAATTTTTGAATTTTATTTATATTCCATTCGAATTTTTGTACATAATTTTTTTTCGAATTCATGCAATTTTATAAAGTAATGATTTTTGGAGTGTTAACCATTTTTTTGTGGTTCTTCAAAAATGGCTAAAAGAAAAAAAAATTTCCGGGGTCTTAAAATATGGTATGCATTTTTTTTTTAAATTTTTTTTCTTATTTTTGTCCTAATTTTAAAGGTACATAAAATGTGCATATTAAAATTTTGATGGGGGCCCATTGAATAATAGAATTGTAAGAGAATTATTTAATTGTCATTTATTAAGATGGTCTGTCTACTAGTTTTATGTGCCTCGTCTTGTGTTTTTATTGACACCATAGTTGATCTATGGTCAATGATCTATCAGTGCGGTCTGGAATTAAACATTTTCTATTACATATGCTTGGGGTTCATTGTCCCATTATGCCGATACTACAGAGAAATTGGACACTCAATTAGTTTCTCTATTCGCATAAAACGGTCTAGCTCCAATTTTTAACTCTCCATTAAAAAAGAAAAAGAAGAAAAACATTATCTAGTTTAGATAAAAATTATTAAGGAATAAAAAAAGGGGAAACAGCAACAACAAAAAATGGTAAACGTCAACTGTGACATTTTCGAAAATTTTGCATAATTTTTTTTTACCATAAAATTTTTTTTTGGGGGGAATAATTTTATCGTTTAGTGAATTTCCTTTAATAAATCTTGACATCTGCTATTTTGTCTACTTTAAATGGTTTTTTCTTCTTCTTTTGGTAAGTATACGCCCCCCAATAAAATTGTCTTAAAAATTCTCTGTTCTACTAAAAAGGGTGTTTCTTTATTCCTGAAGGTAAAATTAGAAAATCCAATGTTCTGGTTTTTCGTCACTTTGATTTTATTTGTCTCCTGATAAATCTTTACTCATAAAATGTTTAGATAAGCCTAGTGTAGCCACTTTATTAGTACGTAGTATGAGTCATAGAATATTTGAAATAAACCGCATTTATATGCTATAAGAACCATTTTAGTTATCCTTCAATTTTGGTCAAAAAATTTTATCTTTCTATGACTAATCGGAGAATAGTTCTTAAATTTTATATAGTATCTCATAAAAAAAAAAAATATTGTATATTCTGCTTGCCCACTCGACAAATTTGATATGAAGAAAATTTCTAATCTTTTGCTTGCCAGATAATACTTATCATTATCGGATGTTATGATTTTTATTTTTCGTTTTTATAACAAATTCAAATTTTCGCTGAGTATTCATAAACGAAAACCATCAGCATTTATGAGAACGAAATACTTATAAAATTTCTTCACTTTTGATGTAAATTCATAAAAACTATTATCGATAATCTTATTAAATTTTTTTCACAATTAATTATTATATCCTATCGTAAAATTTTGTTATGGAAAGTAAAGTTAAATAAAGCACATTTAAAATTAATATTTTCGATGAAAGTTTTGATTCACTATACGAGGTCTGTTCAAAAAGTATCGCACATTTTGTGTTATTTTTTTCAAAAATTATTTATTTTTTTATGAATATCTATTTTGTCTCCTTCAAAGTAATCCCCATCAGATATTATAAACTTGTGCCAGCGTTTTTTTCAATCCTCGAAGCACTTCAAAAAATCAATAATTTGTGATATTGTTCAGCTTTTCCTTCGATGCCGTCTTTATCTCCTAAATCGTAGTGGAGCGTCGTCCTTTCATGGGGCTCTTCAGTTTCGGGAACAAGAAAAAGTCGCAGGGTGATCAGCAGTTTACGGTGGCTGCGGCATTATTAGTGTGTTATTTTTGGCCAAAAATGGCAAAAGCCAATTTTTGTTCTTCCACAAATTCGGGCGTTTCTGGCGGATTGCTTCGCGCAACTTGCGCATAACTTGTAGGTAATATTCCTTATTGACCGTTCTACTCTGTGGGAAGAACTCATGATGCACAACGCCCCTGAAATCGAAGAAATCTGTAAGCAAAACCTTCACATTCGACCGAACTTGGCGCGCTGTTTTCGGTCTTGGCTCGTGCGGTAGCTTCCATTGGCATGATTGAGCTTTGGTTTCCACGTCATAACCATAAACCCATGATTCGTTACCAGTTATGACCCTCTAAAGCAAATTTGGGTCGTCGCGGACAGAGTCCAAAAGCTCCTTAGCAATGTTAATGCGATGCTGTTTTTGGTCGAAATTAGGCAAAAATCGAAGACGAGCCAAAACACGTACAAGCAAAGCAGCTGTCAAAAATTAACTGAACATTCAAAAAACATTCAAAACTTGTCGGAATAAGTGAGCGACATGAGTACCAACATAACGCCACAAAAAATCGCAAATCGAATATACGTAACCCGCGGAAATTCAAAATTCACTATACTTTTTTACCAGACCTCGTATTGTTGGGACCTTGCCAAAAATAATTTAATTAACTGCCACAGGAGAGTCCTTGCAGAATTCGAACATATTAAAAAAAAAATGTTGTGACTTTTTCGCATATTTCCGGTTGAAAGTCGGCTATTATTCGACGACGGTTGTTGGTTTTTAAATACTCAAAAAAACTTGAGGATTAGCTGCGACACCAACATAACCTTTTATATAGCCCCACAAAAAAAAAACCAAAATTACGCGTCCTGTGAATTTTTTGGGCAATAAAGTTTAAAGTTGCCGTACTGTACGGCTTGTGGCGCCATTTTGTTGTATTTACATATGAGACTGATTAAAATCTTCAAGGTCTGGCCAAAAAAAAAACTCGGTTATCATACGATCATAGCTCTTAAAATTGACAGTAATCATCTCTCTTTCTTCATTTTTAAAGAAATATGGGCTAATAATGACACCTTGAGACTAAAATGTATCACTTTCTGCGGATACAAGGGCTTTACCACATTTATTTGTGAGTTTTCAGAGCACAGTTTATGTTGACAAGGGCTTCACCACATTTATTTGTGAGATTTTAGAGCACAGCATAGGTTTATTTCGCTCATTAACGTATCCACCGAGCGAGAAATGAGCCTCATCACTGACAACCACAATTTCCTCTTCAAGCCCGAAACATGGCTACAACTGAAACATCGGTCTTATAGAATGTTTTTAACAATTTTAAGGTATTTAAGACACTGTGTAAAAAGCAAATTTTGAACTAAACAATAGCTAACTTGGAGAATATATATATTTGACAGCTGTCAAATAATAGGGCTGTACTTACCGAACCACAAAATGGATTGCAACAGTTTATTACAAATTTTTCAAAATTTCAACTCTAAATTTTTAAGGCTTTTTATTTTGATACTCGTAATTTTCTTATTTTTGAATTTTTGTATAAATTTTGTTAGTTTCTATTATTTGGAAATATTTTTTTAAAAAAGAAATTTTAGCAATCGATTTTTTGTTTCATTTTTATTTAAAAAATTTTTTACACAATTTCATAGTCGGTGAAATCTTAGATTAAAAAATACCTGGATTGGCCCGTACGTCAGATTTTCCTATATGTATGTGTATACGCACTCTTCTGGCTTAATAATTGCAGAAGCGGTGAGAAATCGTACTACTTGCATACGTTTATGTAGACATGACACTCACTGACATCTAATTTTCATAATAGAAATTTATAGAATTCCAAAAGCATAATTAATATTAATTTTAACTCACTTATTGGAAAAAAAATGCAATTTAAACACAACAGACAATTTTTATTTTTTGTACAATCTTTTGAAATGAAATGGAATTGTATTTTTGTTAATTATTTATTTCGTAAATATCAATTAAATATTTATCAAGCGCCTCAATTTTGTAGACTTTCAGAGAGTTTTAAAATATGCCATTCTCCATGAAAGTGGTGGTAGCATACCGAAATACTTGCATACTTTTGTTGTTGTTCAAGTTGTTATTTTGACACTTATCAGAAAGTACAAGTGAAAGTGTAGTTTTTTGTTTTTTTTTGAAGTATTTACGAAAAAGTAAGTATTTATATAAATAGTTTCATTGTTGATGATGACATTAAATAGGAAGTTTTTATTTCAGAAAATTAAGTGTTTTATAAAGGGTTGCTGGTCCATTGCTGGGGAATTTCTTTCTTTCGGTAAGTTGATATCTTCATTTTGACTAGAGAAATTAACAAAAATTTAGTTTATAATGTGTTTAATAGGGGTTTTAATAATTTATTTGGTCCAAAAAGTGGTTGAAAGGTGAAAAGTTCGTCATTCAATAAATGTAAACAATTGTCATGTTGACCGGTCAATTTTTACCAGAGAATTATTCAGTGCCGGCGTATGTAACTTGTGTTTAAGTGAAAATTTAAGGGAAATTAAGTGCAAATAAATATTTTAAGTGACCATGATTATTTATTTAAACCATTTGCGCTTAATGAATATAGTGAACAAATGCTCGAATACATATCTGGCTTTATTATTTTATTGCATTGCGAAGACTCTCTTTCAGTTTTAGAAGGAGAAGTCACATCAAACAGTTTGATAGCGTAATAGTCCTTTGGTTTTTAAAAGTACCCTTCTGAAAGTGTTGTAAAAATTACTGAAGTTTTAAAATTGGCCCCCACTGATTTACGCCGTTTCTGACATTTTGCATGTGTGCGCGTTCTTACGAATGCATTGCCAACAAAATTTGGACAGAATTTTTTGTGAAGAGGCCTATCCAGTTCTTCTATAATCTAAGGATGGCACATCTTAAACAATACAAATGTCACCTTAGATGACATATAAGTTTGACAGCTGGTACTTTTCGAAAATAAGTCTTAAAAACATTAAAATAATTTGGAAAATTATTAAACTCTTCGAAATGAAAATTTTCTACTATAAAAAATTAAACAAAAATAATTTTCTCCGAAGTACTTTTTTGTAATTTTTTTTCTGGGAAACATTGGAACCTAAAAAAGGTTTGAAACTACTAAATTAAAAATATGGAACCAAAAATATATCAAAAAGAATTCAGAGCCCTTTAATTAAGAAGTTTTACTCTTTTTTAGAAAAATAACGACGATTCATAAAATACATCCAACAATCCCCCCTCTCCCCCCCATATAAACAATGAATAATAATCGAACAATTTATAAAATTAGATTAAGTAGTCCAATTCACCTCTTACCTATTAAAATTAATTTACAAACCGTTTTTTAATGTTTTTTCTTATGAAAATAATTTTTTTCTTTAAAAAAATTTCTTTTTTCAAAAAAAATACTCAACTATAGAATAACAATTTTATGGAAGAACACCTTTTATTTTCTTAAATTCAAAACAAACATTTTTTAAAATAATTTACAAAATTTTAAAAAAAAATTAATTTCAAAACAAAATATGAAAAAATCTTTAAGAAAAATTGAAATTAAACTAAAATCACACTCCAAATATATGTCAAATTATAAAGCAAATAATCTGGCAATACTAAAAAAATGCGTCTCGACTATATGAGAATTATTTTCTTTTCCATTGTGACTTCCCAACATGGCCGTGCAGTGGTGTGCAAATACCGGCGCATAGCATAACAGCACCAGCAACAGTTTGTGTGTAGAAAAGAGAAAATGAAATTCCATATGATTACTGTTGTGGAGCAGCAGGGGGGCAGCGGCGGCAAGGAGAGTGGATAGATTACGAAACGTGGCGGCCGGCTTTATGCTTGCTTCGCGCATTCATTCATGGTTTTGGTCGAAATGGAAGCTTCGGTGTACGTTGAAACGAAGCAAAAACGAGGGAGTAACGTAAATAA
The DNA here is from genome assembly GCA_958298945.1 of Atherix ibis. Taxonomy (NCBI): domain Eukaryota; kingdom Metazoa; phylum Arthropoda; class Insecta; order Diptera; family Athericidae; genus Atherix; species Atherix ibis. The sequence continues at coordinate 117,617,927 of OY282605.1, read as the reverse complement.
GAGATCATATACCAAACAGCACATTGTGGAGCTAGGCGATTGTGAAGGGGGTAGGGGCGATTGTGGTAAAATTGTTGGTTGCAAGAACACAATGGAGCTCACCATCAGCTATGCTATAAACCGAATACGGAAGAATGCTTATCACCCACCGGTTTGGTCGTGGTCGCGAATGGTTGGGGCATACAGCTGGCCACCTATTTGGGGAGTCTCTACAATTCCAGCTGTAATAAAACGAGTGTCTAAAGCGCAGTTACCAGACTCAGTCAGACGCAGCCAAACTTTTTCCTCGCAAACTGTTATTGTTAGTTAGCAAACGACAACCAAATCAGGATTGGAACCATTGTGCGACTTGTCTTTAATGGATCTAAAGACGATCGAACGAATTTTCTTTGTATGCTTACAGCCTTATCCCCCCCCCTTCACCCCATTTCAATTTCACAAACCATTCACTAGAACAATATTTCTCACTTCTAGTTTTTCAAATAAACTGTGTCGGTTATGACACTTTGGAAGTTGAAATTTGGGAGCGCTGATCAAAAACAGGGCGTACAATAATCAAGTTTCCACTTAAACAACACACACATACACACCTACAATCAGATATGAAAACAAGTAGCTTGAACAGAGAAAGAGCAAAAATACTATTGAAAAGACCTCCGCCGTGTGCGTCTCACCAGCGGTTTAGGGCCTAAAAAACATATAATGAAGGCAGTCCGTAGTAAGCATTTTTAAAAGGCACGTTACTGGTTAGGTATGCTGGTGGCCACCGCCACGTAAGGTCATTTCTGGGGAGGTGCATTTAGATAAAAACGGAGCCATTTTTATGGCGGAATGCAATGGCAAAAACGATTACTACGTTAATTTGCCTTTTTTTTTGTCCACGTTTTCCTATTAGTCGTTTTTGGAACATCATAACTCAGAGGTAGGAAGGAGTTGATGATGGTCTGTTGGAGCAACATTGTGCAAGTGCGATTATTCCACTTTTTCAGCAATAAGAAAAAATTCCACTGAATGCAATTGGCAGCGACCAGCGGTTCCAATAAAAACGAAAATGTGCATCCTAACACTAACACCAATACGAGTTGTGCACTCGGTAGCCGTCTTCTATTGGTGGAACACTGCTAATACCGGCCAATATTAACTCTCGTTACTGACGACACTACAATTGCGGACATTTTCCGCTCATGAAAATTACAATACCGACAATAATATGACATGTGTTCCCACAGAAAGAGGCAACCCAAAGACCCTCAACAGTTCTGAACTGAACAAAACTGACTGACTGCCTATGCGGGCAACCGTCCTGCAAGCCGTCTCTGCTCGTCTCGAATTAAATGAGGGTTGGCGAAATGGCGACAAAACAAGTGGGGGGCCCTTTCCTACACCAGACACCAAAGGAATTTCCGCTCAATAAGGGCTACTTCTTTTTTTTCATATCTCAATTTTATGCCATTTCATTTTTCCGATAATTTCTTCTTTTTTTTTGTTGCTACTCTAATTGCTAGACCTATAAAAAAATTCAAGACAAAAAATATGAGCAAAAGGCGGAGGAAAAACCCATTGAGTAGTTACGGTGGAAAAAAAACTGCTGGAAATACCCTAAAAAATCGTGTAAAATCCATCCCCTTAACTATTATTATTGTTTATTAGAAGTAAGTAAAAAAAAATAGTTGGCCTTCCCTGTAGCACTGGTACAGTTCGAAGCAAAAGTTTTTTTTAAAGTAACAAAAACAAAGTTTTTAAGTGGCAAAAATAATGTTTTTCCTACGAAGAACTTTTTATGGCGATTTTCTTTTTTTATTAATTAATTTAAAAATTGAAACAATATTAATAAAAAATTAAAAAAATGTCAAGGATTTTGTTTGTTTTTTTCTTTTAATTTAAAAAAGGCTTAAAAAATTACAGCGTTTTTTGGAACATGTTCGAAAAAGTTTTTTTTTTTTTGGAGGACTTCTTTTTTTATATACGAAAGGAAGAGATCCTTTTCGGAATATCTTTTCTTAAATACGCAAGTAAGAGATAATACGAATATATTGTATTAAAATGATGAAAATAATAGGCACGTTAGGTGCCTATGATTTTTTTTCATGACTGTACCAAACTGTGGTCTTCTGTGCAAATTGTTTTTTTTTCCATAATTCATAAGCAATAATATCCAAATTTTTTTTTCGATACCAGATGACGCCTGAGCGTTGAGAAGTAAGTCCTGCTGTGTCCAAACTATCCGCAATTTTTACCATTAGACAATTTTTAAGATCAAAAATCGACTACTGGAATTTGCAGTTTCTAGATACTGGAATAAGGAAATTAAAGACCAAAAAATCGATTCTTTCTATAAAAATTCCTACCAAATTGATCATGCTGATACACAGTCAACTAATGTGAGAGTAAAAAAATAATTTTTTGGGACCACAATTTTTGTTGAGAATTTCCAAGAATTTTTTTTTTTTGGTGAATTTCCGACTATAAGTTTTTTTTGAGCACAGAATTTTTAAATACAATTTTTTTTTACCATAGATCTGAGATGGGATTTTCTAATTTAAGAAAAAAGCGCACGTAACTGGAAATTTTGAATTTTTATATTTACTAACGACAATACTTTATTTTTCTTCACATTGTAGTCTATATAGTAGCAGAATCATATTCCTAAGGGTAGGAAGAAAACTCCTAATGGACTGAAAACTACATAAATTTTTTTAAACCTTCACAGTCTTATGGGAATGCACAAAACTCTGACTTTTTTATCGTCGACGAAGATATTGTTTTAATTTTTCAGTTAGAATCCAAGTAATGCCATACATTTCAGTGGGTTTTTTTTTATATGGCAGGTTTATTGTTTGACGCTTTGAAATACACATTAGGCGTATTCGATTGGACTAATTTTGCTACTGCTACCTGTGTGTAGCTGTCATCATCTACTGTACCTCGAACAAAACTGTAGGATTGTAGCAGTAGTTGCACTTCTCCCCTTAGGGTAAGGGGATTGTAGTTTCCGAACTGGCTATAGATGGCTTAGCGGGTTCGTTGGTTATGTTGAAGCGTCATATTTTTGTTTTTATTGTTTATGTGTGCGTAAACTCAGTTTTTATTGTTTATGTGTGAATAAACTCAGTATTGTTGGTGACTATTGTGAGGTTGTATTTTACTGCTGTCAGTGATATGTTCATTTTATTGAGAGTCTACTGCGAAGTACTGCACTGTAGCAAAATTAGTCCAATCGAATACGCCTATTATTACATTATTTGTAGTTTCATAGAAAAAAATTGATGCAAACAGCATTTATAAATAATAAATTATTATTGCAATTGTAGTCAACGAAATTTGTTAATTTCGAACGAAATTTGTTAATTTTTGACAGTATTTGCAGTTCAGTTTTCAGTTACAGTCGGAATTGTCGCACGCCATGCAATTGCAGCAAAAATATTCCTAATGTTCCTTATCATCACCAACACATTTAGCAACAAATCGCCAAAAAAAATAGATAGAAATAGAAAGAGAAAGGACGAAACAAAAATAAAGACTGCACTTACAAAGCTAGTTGAAGTATACAAAAAAAAAAAAAATTTACACACCCAATCCATGTGATTTTTTTGATTGCAATAATTTTATCAAAAATTCCCATTTAATTTATATTAACGAATTGGAACACACACACACACAAATTTTCACATAATTTTTCGCACTGCACTGATTTGGATACACATACGCACGCACAACACACACGAATTACCAAAAAAAAAATGACCGCCACTCACAAAGAAATTACTTTGAATTCAAATTAATAAAATAAAAAAAAAACCAACTACAAAAATTCTATCGATTACAAGGGAAGGAGGGGAGGGGGGGGAGGTTATTTAGCTAATAAATACAAAGTAGAAATATTTGGTGGGGGGTGGGGGGGGGTGTGAAATGAACAAAGGAAAAAGGAGGTGAATTAAATGCAAAAATAATAAAAAAATTTTACATAAAAATAAAAATCTAATTAGAAAAAAAAATATTTTTTATATAATTGTAAAATGCCGGGCAATTGGGGTAATGGGGATGAAATAGAGAGAAATAAATCTCATCATTTGATATGCCAAAATGTCCGAATAAAAATAATACGAAAATTCCGATTGATAAAAGAAGACAACAAATCCAGTTATCACTTAGAAAAGAAGAGACAAACAACAAATTTACAGAAGAAAAAAACAACATAAAAAAACTTTAAGAACGAAATAGTTTGACACGATGCAATAAGAACGATGAAAGGAAGATACGCTGAGAGAGAGAGGCATACGACAAGATAACAGAATGTACGGACGATACGATAGAGAATTGATAATTACGATGAGAGAAACGAAATCAGTGCATGAGTGCACAATAAGTCCGTGCGGCACATTCATACATACTACGTACGAGTTTTTGGATGATTCGATACTAATCGCACAAGAAATTACGCAAAAATAATAATACAATAAAAAAAAAAAGAGAAAAAAAAACCAAAAGTATAACTACACAACAAAACAAAACAAAAACAAAAAATAAATGACAAAAAATGAATGGGTGAGAATGATTAAAAAAAAAAAAAAAAAACCCACTCTCCTCGTACAGAGAGAAAATAACTTACGTACAAGAATTGTGTTGGCCCAGTGCTTATGCGTGCACATGCGATAGTGTTGTTGACGTACGTACGAACTTCTCGTTCGTATTGGTAGGCGTGTACAAAAAGCCGAACGAACGACACTGAAGAAAATCCGCGCGCGCGGTTCACAAACTTCCTTTTTTCTCTTCTCGGTGGTTCTCAGTAGTTTCGTGTTCTTTTTCTCTCTTTTTTTGCAAAAATTTCAATCCAATAGGGTTCGATTACGAAACAAAAAAAAAAAAAAACTTTTTTTTCTTATTTTAGTTTTTTTTTGTATTTTTTTTTATTTGCTTTTCTTTTAGTTTACATAAAAACGTCAAGTTTCCCCCCCAAAAAAAAAATTCTATTGTGTAGATAGTTAGCCACAAAAAGAAAAAAAAATACCAACAACTCCAATGAATGGGAAATTCTAAATCGCAAAGAAGAGAAAAAAAACTGACAGGAAACAAAATTTTTGTTAAACCGAAAGACGATCCGAAATATCAGGAAAAATAAACAAACCGAAAGTTCACTTGTGAAAGTGTTTGTGTGTTACACGAGGAGTACGAGAAAACTTCCTACAGGAAGAAGGAAACCACGGCGAATTTAAGACCACGAAACATTTTTTTTTCGTCGAATCTTTTTCTTCTCTTAAAACTTCTTTGCTGGGAAAAATATTGCCTTTGTTAATTTTTTTTGTTTTGTTGTTTTTAATAATTTTTAATTAGTTTTGTTCATTTTTTAAATTTATTATTAGTTATTTTATGTTTTTTTTTCTTCCTTTTTCTATTATAACTAAAACTTAATATTAGAAAATTACTAAAAAATTTTCTCTCTTAATTAATCACTTTTTACTACTCTTTATTTCTTATGAAGAGTATTTTTTTTTTTAGTACTTTTTGTTTGTTATTATATAAATTTTGTTCTCAACATTCTTTAGAAACCAACACCTACACATGGGGAATAAAAACACAAAAATTAATTCCTTTTAAATAATACACAAAAAAAAATTATTTATCATTTTGTCCACTTAAGCTCATCTGCTTAAAAATTTTTGTTTCAATTTCTTCTGTTTTTAAACGTTTTAAGTTTTTTTTTTGCGCAAAACTTTTTATTAACTTTTAAAGTTTTAATCATTATTTACATTTATTGCGTTTTTTAATTTGTTTTTAGGTAATTTGTTGGTTTTTTTTTATGATAAAATATTATTTAAAAGTTTTTTTTTAATTTAAAAAAAAACTGATAAAACTTATAAATTTTTAGGTTATTTTTTTCTTTTTAATTTTTTACATTTAAAGAGGATGTATTTTTGTTGGTTTTCTTTTGAGTAAATACTGTTACGAGAAAAAGGGAACTCCACCATCACCCCCCTTCCACTATTCGACTATTGTTTTTATTTTAAAATATTTTTTTTTCATCCCTTCAATCTATTTGCATATGTCGCTCTGGGGGTCTTTGTTTTTAAGAACAAACCACTTAACACATGTATGTTGGTGTCTGTCAAAAATCTATATTGCGTAAGGTGTACATGACCGACCGTTATTAATTAGGGAAAATTTTGAAACAAGGCAGACTTTTAGGAAATATTTTATTAAAAACAAGAGGAACGAGAAAAGAAAAAAGTTAACAAAATAATTAAAAATAAATTAATTTACATTAAAATATGAAAAAAATTTAGTAAAAATATACAAAAAAAATCATAAAAATTTAAAAAAAAAAAAATAAAAAAACAAAGTGTGCTAATCGAAAAAATTGAAGGAAGTAAATTATAAAAAATTGAGCCAAAAGTAAATTTAAGAAAAAGAATAAAAACCGACAAAAAAGAATAAATTCTAATAAAAATTAGTAACCAATTTTTTTTAAGTAGAATTAAAAACAAAATAAATACAGCAAAAAAATGTTAAAATTTTTTTAGAAACTGAATTTTTAGTATTATTTTGTATCTTAACAAATTTTTAAAATTGTTTTTTCCTTTTTTTTCAAATTAATAATGAATTTATAAAAAGGTTTTTATTGTCGTAAAAGCTTAAATAAATATAAAATAGAAAGTTTTAAAAAATAGAAACGAAAAAAATTGAAATTTATAGAAAATATTTTTTTAATAAATTTTTAATTAATTAGAATACAGCAAAATAAAAAAATAAAAACAAACAAAAAAAAGCTGGAAAAAAATTTAAAGTCAATCAAAAAAAATAAAAACAAAACAATAATTTTGTAAATATATTAAAATCTTGAAAAAAAAATGGCTCATTAAAAATTTTAAAGTAATAAAATACAAAAAAATATTTTAATAATTATAAAAAATTCAGAAATTAAATTTAAAAAAAAATAAATAAAAAAACCAACAAAAAAATTCCAATAAAAATTACCAAAACAATTTTTTTTAAGTATAATTAAAAATTGTTAAATCTTTTTTTTAGAAACTGAACTTTTTTTGTTTTACTAATTTTCTAAACAAGTTTTTAAAATTGTTTTTTCTTTTTTTTTTCAAATTATTAAAAAATTTATATAATGGTTTTTATTGTCATACAAGCTTAAATAAAAATTAAATAGAAAATTTAAAAAAAAACCAAAAAAATTTAATAATTTATGGGAAAAAATTAAAATTAATAAGAAATTATTTTTTGGTAAATTTTTAATTAATCAAAAAAATATAGAAAAAAATCCTAAATAAATTTTTTTAATTAAAAAATTAAAAAAAAACATTTATTTTGAAAAGAACAAAAAATTTAAATAAAAAATGATTCATTAAAAAATTTTAAGAAAATATAATATTTAAAAAAAGAACAAAATATTTTAAGAATTATAAAAAAAATTCAAAAATAAAAAAAAACCAAAAAAAAAAAAAAATCTAATAAAAATTATCAAAAAAATTATAATTTAAATGCTTTTTTTAGGGAGCACTTTTTTTTAACTAATTTTAACAAATTTTTTAAAAATTGTTCTTATTTTTATTTTGTTTTTGTTTTCAAATTGTTTAAAACCCTCTATAAAAAGATTTCTATTTTTATAAAAGCTTAAATAAAAATGAAAAAGTAAATTTAAAATAAATTAAAATCTTTAGAAAAAAAAATGGCTCATTAAAATACAATAGATTAAGGAAAAAAAATATAAAAAAAGGAGAAAACTCAACGAAAAAAGTTCTTTAATTTTTAATACAATTTAAACTTAAGAAAAAATACATAATTTTTTTTAGAAAGAACTTTTGTTTTTACTACAATAATTTTTCTCTTTTTCAAATTTATTAAAATTTCAATAAAAAGATTTATATAAATTTAAGTAAAAATAAAATTAAAAAAAAAAAGTACAAGTAAAAATTTTAATTAATAAGAAATATTAATTTGGCAAATTTTTAATTTTTAAGTAATTTTGCATATTAAATTTTTTTAAATTTTCTTAAAAAAATCGTTTTTTTTTTTAAAATTATATAAAATAAATTGTTTTTGTAAAAAATTTAAATAATTTGAAATTTTTTTTTTTAGTCTCAATAAAGATAATTAATTTTTTTGTTTTGCTAAAAAAAAGGTCAAATACTCCAAAATAAGAAGAGAAATAACTTTTTTACTGATTAATAAAAATTCTCCTTTGAATAATTACAAAACTATTTGCACGCTCTTTAGTTGAATTTACCTAATGTAGGTTGAAGAGAAAAAAAAATTATTGATAGGAAATTATTAATTCAAGGGTAGGCGAGGGGGATGGGGGTGTCGTTATAAGTAATTTTTTTTTTTTTTTACAATTATGCAAAGTTGATTGATGACAAGAACATTTCGATTTTATTTCTGAGCGGATTGTGAGAGAGAAAGGAACAACTTTTTTGATCGCGTGGGCACCAGCGGAAGAAGGTAGTGGCCCGAAAGCCCCTCTTCTCTTTCCGTAATCCCTTGTTCATGTTTCACTCTTCCGAGTCGCAATTTCTTTTCTTTTCTCTCTCTCTCTCTCTGCGTACATCCTTTTTTTCTCTCCCATGTATGTTCTATTGACAGGTGCGTACGCGAGTGGGCGGATATTAAAAACTTCAATCCGCACAGAAAGGGAAAATCAATCTACCTTACCAGCCCCCTTTCCCACCAACCAATTTAAAACTCGCAAAATGTTGTCATTTAAAAATATTTAAAAAAAAAACAACAACAATTAAATGTGAACCCATTTAAGATATTTTTGTTGTTGTTGCATTTTCTCCTTGACTAATTAGAAAGAAAAGAGAGCAAAAATATGCAGTTTTCTTTTGAAGGTTTTTCTCAGGTTCTCTTCTTTTTTTTAGGCATTTTTGTAGTTTAGTGTAAATTTAGAAAAGCTGAGATGATGGGAAAATTCTCCTCTGAATGTGAATTTAGAAAAATAAAAAGGTACACCCGATTTTTCGATGGTCTTTCTTTTTATTAACCGAAGTGACGATGAATATTTTTCACAAATTATTAAAAAGCCGACTCGTGGTGCTGGTGGACTGAGCGCACAAGAGAAGAAATAAATGGCAAACGTCGAACACGATTAAAAGAGTGTGGTTTTTTTTGGGTCGAGACTAACTAAAAAATGGTTTTTTTATTTAAATTTTTTATTACAATATTTTTATTTCTAATCGAAAATTTCCTAAGTACCAACCATGTGGAAATGGAAGGAAACAACTCCCAAACGATTCGAATGTCAAATAATAAGAAATAAAAATTATATTTTTGAAGGAAAGTGGAGGAAAGAGAGTATAAAATTTGTTTTTTTTTTTCTCGACATTTGATAAAATGTGCCAAAGAAACGAGTCGTCATCGAATGAGGGAGAGAAAATTTCACAATGTCCGCCTTTTGCTGACTATTAACACTTTGAGACAAATTCAATATTTAAAATTCGACAAAAAATTTTATGAATCGTTTAAGAAAATCTGCTTGCTCTTAACGGAAGGACAAAGCAAAGAAAATAGAGAAATTCTACTTTCAATTGGACTTGGGGGTAAGCCCTTTTACTATTGGTGCACTTTTTTTTTGTTTATACTCTGCCACATTTCATCGTGGAACCGGCTAAGTGAGGGGTGGTGGCCCCATCAATACGGCAGTTTCTTGCAGTTTTTTTTTTCGCGGATCATTAACCACCAACAAACACACAACACGACTTTCGGACTTTCGCAGAGGAGCACACCACCAATTAGAAAAAAAAATACTTTTTGCAAATTGTTTTTTTGTTCACCTGTTTTTCTAAAGAGAAAATAAACCAAATTTGGTAATGCAACAAAATATCCTGTTATTAGGCAAATAGATAAAAATTATTGACGTGATGGCCCCATCAAGTCAGATTTGCATAATTTTCTTCTCCAACAAAAAAAAACCAACCATCTCAGAGATATTTTTATGATACGTTCGAATTATTGAGAAATTGTAATTTTTACTTTGACAAGAATTTCTTTTTTTTTTGTAGCCTTAATTTTAATAATTTAAACTAACGTAGAAAACACAAATCCCCTTTAAATATAGAGAAGATGAAGAAAAAAAAAACAACAATTAATTAAACTGCTCTCGTTTAATATTTATAAGAAATTTAATAATTTAAATGGCAATATTTACAGCCATAAACAAGCAAAAGTTTTTATGCCAAGACCAGCTGAGCCTTCTTCCACTTTGGAAATTTTTCGCTTGACGATCGTCGCACACACAAGAGAAGACGGCAAATACCAAAAAAAAAAAGAAAGAAAAAAGTCTCATCGGCTCGAGAAATGGTGTATGAGAATAGGTTGGACGCGTCACGTTTACCATCGATTTTCGGACATTTCCCGATCACAGATTTTTATTATTTTTACATAGTTTTATACTAGAAACTTCAAATTTTCCATTAACACTAAAATCATACCGGAAAATACTAATTTAGATAGTTAATTTACGATGGAAACGACCGCTTACAAAAGCCGTTTTCTAGTTGCGCGCAAATGGCTCTCTCAAGAAAAAAATCAACATTCGATGTAAGCCAAAGTTATAACGTAATAGACTTTAGCAACATTTCGTACTAGCTGATAGGGGTTAGTTTGCTACATTTAAATATGGGATATTTTCAACTTTGGCGGTTTGCATTTAAAGTTTATCGACCGTTTCCATTGAAATTCTTTATATTTTTTAAATAATTTCGCTATTATTTATAATAGAAATTAATTAATATTAATAATAGAAATATTTTATATTAAATTTATATATTGTCTTTCAATAAAATCTGAAATTTTATAATTTTTCTTTGATATTTCCATAGTCAATTATAAGGGTACGTTTCATTAGCATTTAATTGAAAAAGTTTCAATTAATTCGAATTGTTAGTTTTTCTTTGAAAATAAATTTCAGTATTTTAGATGTTTGACTTTATGATTTTAAGAAATTCTTTAATTTAAATTCGCTTTTAATATAAAGTATTTTATATTGGAGAGTTTGAGAAATATTCAATCAAAGTAAGAATTTCACTTTTGTCTTTTGTATAATAATTCTATGAAAATTAATAATTACACAAATTTTCATCGTTAATATATAAAAAAAAAATACAAATGTTAAATATTTTTTTAAAAAGAAAATGTTCCACACCTGTTTTAATTTTTATTTCTATTGCAAAATAAAAATGCTCAAATTATAATTTTTTGTTGGGATTAGTAATATTGAAAGAATTTTGAAAACAAGTAAAAATTAATTTTTTTTTACTATTTGGAACTAATTTAAAATAAAAAAATATTTTACCAACTATACGATTTTTTTGAATCCTTACAATATTTAGCTAAATAAGGTCGTATTATAAAAAATTGGAATAAATTTAATTTTTAATAAATAATATTTGCTCGATGTCAAAGAAAAAAAAACTTACCTACATTCAACCAAAGGTTAAATGTCCCAGAAATTTAAATTATTAAAAAAAATATATTATAATTTAGGAAAATCATTTTGTACCTCTTTTAATATTAAGGGTATCCAAAAGGATACTATAAAAGTAGTAAGAAATTTATATTAAAAAGATGCAACGAAACATTATATTTAAGAGTATATGTCAAACTACGATTTTGTTTAAACTATTTAATTAATTTACAACTATTATTTAAAATAAAAATAAATTGCAAAAAAACCTATCTTGTTTTGTAATATTTTTAAATTCAAATTAATGGCGTTAATTTCAAAATAAAATTAAGCGCAAAATTCGAATGTTAGATTATCATAGGTTATGTGTTATAATTAAAATTATATTAAAATCTTTAAGTTATAATAAATAGTTGTTGTTTTTTATTGGGACAATAATCTATAATATTTAGATTTTACTCTATGTAAATATTATATTTTTTTAGATAAAAACTAATTAGTTTTGTTCGTAGTTTAATTGAAAATTCGTTGTATAATTTTATGGCGGATTTTTTGAAATTATTCGTAATATTTTTAAAGAATTCGTTAGAAAAAACTAACAAATATTATATTAATGGAAATTTTCTATATTATAAAATATTTTTTTATAAATAAAAAAGATTGAAAATAAAAAAAAAGTCCTCTTTTTGAGATTATATTTTTCATAATTATTTCGCATACAATCTAATATATAAATAATAATTTTTGCAGTCAGTTTTACAAAAAAAAATTAGTGTATAATTTAAAATTTATTTTTCAATAAATAGAAATTTTTTTCGAAAAAAAAAAGATAATTTTAAGGTAAAATTGTTTTTACGAGGGAAATTTTCAAGAAATTCTTTTCTGGTTTGACGAGGGAAATTTTCAAGAAATTCTTTTCTTTTGACACGAGATAATATTTTGGTCACGTTAAATAATAGAAAATATTTATTTAAAAAAAATACTCATTAAAATATATAATTATTTTAAATTTTATATTATTTTTTTTAGTAAATATGCAAAAATTCAATTGAGTTTCGATGATTTGAACTCTGGTATAATTTCGTCAAGAATTGAGCGGATAATTCAAAAAATTCTTTGGTTTCGTGCAAAGAAAACATTCTTTTTTTAGTTTAATTATTATAAAATGTTAATATAATTTTTTAGTTTAATTTTTTAAATCACATTCGTTGATTGTTTTGACTATTATTCATGGGAAGATTGGTAACAAAATTGAGAGAAATGCACATTTTTAAATGTATTGTTTTTTTTATTAATAGTAAAAATGCATTTATATTTACAATAAATTTAAAAAATAAACATCAAAATGAAATGTTTTTAAAGAAAAAAACAAAAAAATAAAAAGAAAATTTCAATATCTTTTAATTTTTTATTTTTTATTTATTAGATTTGAATTTTTGTGGGAAATTTGCTACGAAACTCTGCAAGTTTTTATTTCTGAATAATTTCTTATTTTATTAATAATATATTTTTGTATTTATAAAAGCAAATAGATGGTTTTATATAATTTCCTATTAAAATTTTATTATTAATAAAATTGCTGAACATTTAAAACCAAAAAAATACCATAAAATTTGATGGCGGCAAATTCAAAATTTGACTACACCGCAATTGCACAATAAAAGGTTTTTCTTCTTCTTCTATTTAATATTATTTAATAGGAATTTTTTTTAAATTATTTAATTAAATGTAATTAACGAAATTAAATAATATAAAATTAATTTTTGTGAAAAATTTTGATTTTTTAGAGTAAATTTTGAGTAAGTAATTTGTAGTTCTGGTCACAATACGATAATTTTTATTAGATAAATTATGAAATTTGTTCGAATAATAATTTTACTAATATTAAATTTGGTAAAATGATCAGATTCGTGGTAATGCTTAGATTTTAGACTTGATTAAAAAAAAATTTATAAAAAAATTTAAAAAAAAAAATTATTTTTATAAGCATTTCCAAGTTGCAGTCTTCTAAATTAAAATCAAAAGGCTTTAAGACCTCAGAAATATGATAATTATAATAAAAAAATTCTTAAACCAGAAATATATATGATAAGAGCTAAACTACGCAAATTGGTTTTGAGTGGTAGTTTTTTTCGGATAATTTTAAAAATGCTCTAGAATTTAAAAGAGGCGCATTTTATTATCCTTTTCTGTTCACAAACAAGTCTTAATAATTAATGTCCATGAATACTGTAAAAAATAGTCATATTTTTTTTTTTTTTTTAAATTACGTTTAGGCGGAAATTTTGAAATTACAATAAATTCTCTATTAAAAAAAAATCTTGTCAAACTTTTTTGTATAAAAATTTAATATTTTATTGTTAAAATATTAAAAACAAATTAATAAATTTTATATCAAAATAACTAACAATAAAGAAAAAATTGCATATTTCTTAGGAGTGCAATTTTTAAATTTTCATATAATTTCTAAAAAAAAAACAAGTTTCTTTTTTTTTTAAATTTAATAAATCTTACCAAATAAAAGTTAAATTTATAAATAATTTATTAAAAATAAATACCAATCTTAGAAATTTAAGTTAATTATTAATGTTCTCAGTCATTTTTTTTTTACTATTTTACTAATAAAAACAAAGATTTAGCATAAAACACATTTTTTTATTAAAAAAATTTTATGAAAACTTATTATAAAAATTAAAAAGTATATTCCAAATAAAACGATTAGGTTTTTCCAGATTTAGTTAAACGAGTTAAAATTTCAAAGCATTTTCATGCGTTCAGTCCACCTCTTACTGCACAGAGATTGTTGTCAGTTTATGCAGTTCCTTTTATGCTTGTTAAAAAGCACAACTTTTGTTTAAATTAATAATTTTCCAAATCATAAGTAACCTAAGATAATAGAAAGAAGAAGAAAAAAACAAAAAAAAATTATTATTTAACAATTAAATAAACGATCTTACAAAGTTGGCCATTTAAAAATTTTCAAATTTCCCGCCTGCATTTAAGTTTGGACAGCATACTTTCAAGCAGTACATAATGTTAAATTTTGCTACTGCCAAAGTGCTGCACGCATACTTCTTGTACGTCTCCATTCAAAAATTGTTGCGTCTTCGATTGCTTCTCGAATTGTCAATATTTGGCAAGTATACCTTTTTATATTAACATTTTGTTTTGAAACATAATTTTTTTGTGTAATTATTTTTATCAACAAATTTTTGATAATTTCATAAAAATGTTTTTATTTTTTATCATCGAATTAAAGATTTTAGGCTTTTAATAATTAGTTCTTTCATAAAGAAAATGCCTCTTTACAAGGGAGAGACTTTTTCGAATAAATAAAAATGTTTAATCAAAAAAAAAAACGCATTTTTGTTTTGTAAAAATTTTCAAGTTGTTTTTAATAATTTTTTTTTTATTATACATTTTTTCTTAAGTTATTAATTATAATTTTTTTTTAAATAAATTTTATTAATAATATAAGAAAGATTAGATGATATTTTTTATTTAAAAAAATGTAGATATTTTAGTATGTTCCCATCACAAAAATGCTCCTTCAGAAAGTCATCAATTATGGGAATTCTTAAAATTTTTTCTATCATCTTCACTTCTACCGGTGTCACTTAAAAAGAAAACGGCTTTAATTTAAAAAAATATATTTTATAAAAATAATAATAAAAATGTAATTTATTAATAATAATAGGAAAAACTATTCCAAAAAAAAATTTCAAAGCATTAATCTGGGGACGGATGGCCACCAAAGAACACCCTGAAAAACATCAAAGAAAAATACTTCAGATCAAGGCAATAATATTTAAATTAATCTATACTTAAAATTTGATTAAAAACAACAAAACCATTTCAATTTTGTTTCAAAAATAATATTTGTGTTTTAAAAAAATTTCAAATGGATTTTTTGCAATATTCTTAAATTGTCCCAACTTTGGTCATGTTTTTGGTGTTTTTTTTTTTATTTAACTCGAAAAAAGCTTAATCCTTTTTTTGTAAATCTTCTAAATAAAAAATATTTTTATTTAAAAATTTTGGTTGCAGTTGCTTAAAAATTGTAAAATTTTAAAATCGATAATGTGCAGAAATTTATATGAAAATTATAATACTTACTAGCAAACCAATTTGGACTTACGAAAACCAACCATTCTGAATAATTTCTTGTGCATTGTAGAATATTACACTTTTAGTTTTATTGTAAATTTTACTTATAATTGATTATTGATGTGCAGAAAAGTTCTAAGACGTCCTAGCAAACCAATTTGGACTTACGTCCATTTTGAACGTTTTTTTGGTCCATTTTGAACGTTTTCTTCTACTCCTTAAAACATTGTACCTTTTTATTTACTTCAAATTTGGATTATTATGACTAGTTGATGTGAAGAACAAATTATAAATTTTGGTTGTAATTGCTAATTGATGTGCACAAAAATTATAAAAACTAAAAGACATAATAACAGACTAATTTTGACTTACGAATACGTGCCTTTTTCTTGAGTTTTTTGAATTATAATAAATTTTTCTTCTTCAGAATTTTAATTATAATTTCTAATTGCTATGAAGAAAAATTATAAAAGTAAAAAGACGTGACTTACAAACATGAGCCATTTTGAACTTTTTGAATTATAATAAATTTTTCTTCTTCAAAATTTTAATTATAATTGCTAATTGCTATGAAGAAAAATTATAAAACTTAGTAGCAGACCAATTTTGACTTACAAACACCTTTTTCGTAAGTCAAAATTGGTCTGCTGGAAAGTAGAATACATTTTCTTATTACTATTCAAATTTTTTACATTTATTTTTCTTCTTCTGTAAAATGAAGTAAAATGCTTCGTCGTTGTTATTTTCCTACAATCAGTAATATTTATTTTCGGAAGAAAAATTTATTATCGCCAATCAAATTTACACAAAATACCAAAAACAATTTTTTTTAAACAAAAATTATATTTTTTTATTGAGCGATTTGTCCTCAACTTGAATTAAAATTAAGTTAAAAAAAAATCTTAAAAACTATGCTTTTAAATTTAATTTAATTAAATTAAATAATAATTTCAATTATTAAAAACGAATTTTTTCTAAAAATTATCCCATTACAAAAAAAAACGAATTTCTCCTAGCATTATCACCTAGAAAAATTATAAAGCTTACGAGCAGACCAATTTTGACTTACGAACACCAACTATGTTGAATGTTTTCTTCTATTTTTAAGCAAATTAAAATATTTTTTGTAAAAATTAGTTTCAAAACAATAATTTTTTTATTACGATTGAAATTTTTACATTTAAATTTTATATGTTGAAATTTTCCTTCTTCTGTAAAATAAAGAAAAATGCTTCGTCGTTGTTATTTTTCTACAATCAGTAATATTTATTTTTGGAAGAAATATTTATTATCGCCAATCAAACCTACACAAATTAACAAAACCAATTTTTTTTTTAACCAAAAATTATAATTTTTTTGTCGAACAATTTACTCTTGAATTGAATTGAAATTAATTGTTGGAAACGAATTTCCGCTACAATTATCCCCTAAAAAAAATAATTAAAATTATTTCTAAAAAACAAATTTCCCTCAGAGTTTAATACAAATTAATTATAATGGAAAAATGTTGTTGAAAATAGTTTGAAATTTTTATAATTAAAATATTTTTTTTTAAGAATTTTTCTATATTATTTTCGAAAATAACATGTCCACAAATATTGGATGAAAATTTTCATAATATTTCAAAAGAATTTCCTCTCAATAGCAGGGAAATAATAATTGGGAAATTTTTATTATGGAGAACTTTTTCCTATTTGAAAATAATCTTTAAATTAAATTATTTGGAATTTTTCTTTAAAATCGTTTTTAAAGCTGATTTTCCAATCGAACAGAATTTTATGGAGGCTTGAAATTGGTTCTAACACAAATTCTAGAATCTTGAAAGTAAAGCATAGAAAAATTTGTCAATAAAACTATTTAAAGAACGTGAAAAAAAATTCATTCTTTTTATATGAAAAATCCCTTCTAATAAAATTGGTTTTTTGGGGAATTTTTTTTTTGCAGAAAACAACCACCTTGCCAACCGAGCCTTAGTGGAATTTTTTTTTCAAAAAGTGTGCCTACCCCTCCGAGGAATATCCCAGACGTCTTCTTGCTTTAGAACATACGAAATTGTCGGCGGCGGTGTAAAGTTCGAATTGTAATAGATCGAAAGCGGCGAATACTAGCATGCGTGTTTGTGTCGTACTCCGCCATACACGCATGCAACTCCGAATGCCCCTCTATTGCTGGGACCTGCTACAGCGCTTATAAAAATCGGCACCGCGGCTGACTAAATGTATTCCGGTACGAGTGTGAATGTGTGTGCGTTTGTAGATTTGGCGGCGATATTTCTAACCCCAGCAAAGTCGCTTTGGCGTTCTATTATCACCATCAGTCGAGGGTTTTTGGCATTTTTACCTTTATCAGATCCCTAAACAAGCCAGAGTACTTCCGGTCCCCATTTGGTCTCTAACATTTTTAGCCAAAAATTACAGAAAAGCGAACCAAAATTCAGCACATCCCATGCCACGCGGAATTGAAAAAAACTTTCATTTTCACGTCAATGTCAAAACATGTCAGAATCGATTCGAATTTCCAAGAATGCGCGGGCGAAACACGTGAAATCCGTTCGAAGTTTTCCCTATAATCCATCCCCAATAGGACTTGGAACAATTTTTACAAGATTCCTTATATTCTCAATTAATTGTAGGAAAATAATCATTGATGAGAGTTCATTTTTTCACTACAAAATATTCAATTTATCTGAACCGGTATTTTGGCAGAGTGCGGGCGATGATGAGCACTTTATGCTTTTGACGTCGTCGTTCATCGTTTTGGGTTGTGCCCTTGGAACTTTTTCTAATTGACCTAAATTTTTTTTAACTTTTTTTTTTTGTTGGTATTTGACAATTATAGTATGTGCATTGGGAATATATGTAGTAGCCTAAGGTAAAGGTCAAGGGTTTCTTTTTCTGTTAAATTAACCAAAAAAAAAAAAGAAACAAAAACTTTCGAAGAATTCGTTTTTAGAAAACGTAATTCACATTGGTAAGGGGGCTTGTGTACTTAGAATAGCTACAAACGTGGTCAGAATATAATTTTTTTTTGTTCGTTTCGGTATAAAAGTGCGTGCGTAGGTTTTTTATTAAAAATTATATTCATCCAAAAAACGCATCCTCGTAATTGGGTGCAGAAATTGTTTGAAAATTCAAAGGCAAACAATAGGAAAAGTGCTAAAAAAAACAGGTGGAAAATGAGATACAGGTGAAAAAGAAATTTTACCAATTATAGCCTTTTTGATTGGAAAAGATGCTGTGCTAAAAGGTGAAGATTTTCTAGAGTTTACCTGCAATCCGGAAAGACTATTCAACTTCCAGGTTCTCGTACTCCCACTGTTGATGAACGAACCATCCTCTTACGTATTTGTAGGAGGATGGTTCCTACACTTACCTAGGCTGTGCACTCTGCTTAATATAAATCCAAGGTTTGATTACTAAACTTTGAGGTCAAGTGTGGAATCTTACCAAATAGAAGTTTCGTTTTCCATGGCAAACGAAGGGTTATTAGGACGGCAGTTCAGACTGCAATCAATCTCCAAAAACTTGCATCCTTGAAGGCCATTCGTAGACTATCAGTTATCAACTTCATTCGGTATTGGTTGTTGACTAATAAAAAAATTAAATTGCGTTGGGTGTTGGGTTATGCTGATATCCTCGACTGACGGCAGATTTTCTTTACCGCCCTATTCTGACCCAATGACACCAAATAACTGTACCCATGAGAAGACGAGCAGACTGGACCAATGGCGAAAGATTTTCTTCCAGAAATTCTGAACATCTCGGATTTCGAATTGGGCATACCATACTTACCTTATAATTTCCTCTTCGGTAACCAACCTCGTCCACATATTTTTAACGATTGCCACTTACGCAGAATTTTTATTGTTCAATATATATCCTACACCAGTGGTCGGAAATCTATGATCAAGTGACCCAATTTGATAATTTCAAGTGATCCATTTTAGTTCCAAAAATAAAGTATAAATTCTAAAACAGAAAAGTATGGGTTGCACTACATTATTGAAAGTAGATCAAGGGTCCATCTGGGTTGAGTTGTGAACACTACATAACTATTCCGAAATCTCCTACAGACGAAAAACACCAAAGAAATATTTCTACATCCGCTCCATCTACCGAGGCGCGCTCTACCGTGCATCTCTACTCGAGAGTAGTCAGTGTAAACGGCCGATAGAGCCGTTTGGTAGAGATCTACCAGGCATTTTTCTATGTAGATAAATTTTATTGTACAGATGCACGCAGTGTGAACGGTTTTGGTATGGGCTCTAAAGCAGGGGTCGGCAACCTATGACCCGCAGGTCACCGACTGACCCATTTGATAATTTCAAGTGATCCACTTTAGTTCCGAAAATAAATTATAATATAAAAAAAAATTCTAAAACAAAAATGTATGAGCTGCACTACAGTATCGAAATTAGCGTCGCTTAATTATAACTTATCCTATTGGTTTCCATGCATTTAAATTTGAAGCCGTAGTTGATAGTAGTAGCCCAATTACAACTTTGCCATTTTTGTCCACATTCGGTTCAACTTATAAATGTGACCAAATATTTTCACAAATGAAATTTATATTAACCAAGAACAGGAACAGGTTAACTACCAAAAATTCAAATGCTTGTATTCGTTTTAAAACGACTAACTATAAACCAGACTTGACTAAATTGAAGTCGAGAGACATTGCAATCGAAAAGAACGTTCATTCAACTATGTTTGTAATTATTTTCTTAATAAAATATATCTTATTATTTACTAAAAAGACTGTTTTAATATGAAAATATCTCTGACCCAAGCGTCTCTTTAATTCTCATATTTTGATATTGATTTTGAGCTGCGGCCAAAAAATGTTGCCGACCCCTGTCCTAGACTCAAGGAGGGCCTCCTTTTAAATAATATCTTAGAGAATATAATATCCTCCACCATTTCTAATTCCTCACTCAAACCAACTCCATTGGGGAAGCTGGGGCAATGCCAACTCAAACGTAACATGAAGTCGCCAAATGACCTCATAGTCGTGACGCTACAAAATGGTCTCTGGCTCTTACGTTAAAGGTCTTACATACTTTTGAAAAAAAGGTACCAAAAAATCCTAGGCATAAAAAAACAATTGCCAAAAAAATCTCTGATGTACTCAATTTTGGTTGATTTTGACCCGCGGCCCAAAAATGTTGCCGACTCCTGTTCTAGACCCAAAAAGGCCCTCATTTTAAATATTTTAGATAATATAACATGCTTCACCATTTCTAATTCCTCACTCAAACCAACCATCCACCCACCAACTCCATTGGGGAAGCTGGGGCAATGCCAACTCAAACGTAAGATAAAGTCGCCAAATGACCTCATAGTCGTGACGCTACAAAATGGTCTCTGGTTCTAAACTTCGATGTCTTACATACAATAAAAAAACCGTTACCAAAAAATCCTAGGCATAAAAAAAACATTTACCAAAAAAAATCTTTGATGTACTCAATTTTAGTTGATTTTGACCCGCGGCCAAAAAATGTTGCCGACCCCTGTCCTAGACCCAAAAAGGCCCTCATTTTAAATATCTTAGATAATACAATATGCTTCATCATTTCTAATTCCTCACTCAAACCAACTATCCACCCACCAACTTCTTTGGGGAAGCTGGCAATACCTAACCCACATGTACACATAACATGAAGTCGCTGAATGACCTCATAGTCGTGGCGCTACAAAATGGTCTCTAGCTCTTATCTCAGATGTCTTACATACAACAAAAAAAAAAATTACCAAAAAATCCTAGGCATAAAAAAAACAATTACCAAAAAAATCTTCGATGTACTCACCTTTTAGAAAACTCTTTTCCACCTCAACTCTTTAAATTTTCACTTTTGAGGTAAAACTTTTTTTCTATATTTTCAAAAAAAAAACTTTTTTCTATTTTTTATTAACAAATATTTCGACAAAATTGATAAGATTAAGTAAGCTGAAGCTGATAACGTAGGAGAATGTTCAATTCCATTCACTAAGAGTGTGGCATGCCGAAAGACTCCCTGTTTTTTTTTATAATTAGATTTTTACTAATTGTTAAGATAAAGTAAAAAAAAAATTAAATAAGAAAAATTAAAGTTTTTTTAGGGTTTAAATGTTGAGAAGCTCCAAAAACTCAAGCTCAAAAGCCAAATAACTCGACTGCGACAAAGGTTCCCTAAAAAAGAAATTCCAAAAATTACCTTCACACAAAAAAAAGGGGGTAAAAATGAATTATTTAAACCGTTCGCCTTAAGACCGTTTATTTTTTTTTCCCAAATCAAATCAAAATAATTCCCACGATTTAGTCCTTGACTAAATTTTCTGAATTTTAAGTAAAATTTGCAAACGGCCAAAAACCAAAAAATAAAATCACTTTTAAGCCACATTGGGGAGAGGGGCGAGGGGGTCGGTTGGTTTATACAAAGTTCCCTTTTAAATGGTGATGAGAGAAAAACAAAACGTTTTTAAGGCAAAAAGAAAATCCTCACGATTGATTTCTGTAAACTTGTGCACCTTTCCCTATAAGGAAAACGATAAATACTCATAATAATTGCAGCATACAAAAGAGAATTTCAATTTCATTGAAAAAATTGTTTAAGGAAAAATCCTTTTTTTTGCCTTTGCATGCAATTTTTGCAATACGAAATCTTCAAGGCGATTCCAGGGATTCTTGAGGGATTTTCACGTTTTTCGGACAATAGCAAATCACTACAATTAAAGGACGTGTAAATTTATATCGTATTGGCTGCAATTTTCGTTTACGAATTTTTCCATAATACAAATCGGAATCATGTTCAAAATAGAAAAGGAGAGGGTTGGTTGCCCTCCTTAAAAAGAATAAACTAGAAATGCACACGCAATTAACAACAAAAGCTGATGAATTGAAGAATTCAGAAAAAAAGTAGAAGAAGAAAAACAAATTATTTTGATGAAAGTACCTCGCAGCCAAAGAAGGATGACCGACCGACTGACTGTGAGAGATTGTGTACCTTCTTGAAAACGGAAATAACAAAAACACACACACACACGCAAGCCTCCTTTTTTGGGGTTGAAATATTTGCATTTGCATTCGGTGACTGTCGTTTTGAATCATTGCACAATTTTGAGTAACAAGACCTTTGGAAGAGTTTGGTTCTTTTGACTTTCTTGCCCCTCGTGAGATCAAAAATTTCAATCTGAAAATAATACCGACTACACACACAAAGCCTTTACGAACAGTTCATTTCCCTCATCCTTTAGAATAGATAAGGTCTGCAAAAAAAAAAAATCCCACACTCTCCGGTAGTCTACTTACAAATCGAAGCATACGAAAAAAATATTGCAAAGCAGATGGTCGATCGAGTAAATTTGTCGATCTTATTTTGCCCTAAATTTGGGACTAATCGTTTGAGGCGTTTCCCACTGTCAGAAAAATAATCTTCAGACCTCTTGTCTGGCTAACTGTCTACCCGGCTTGCCTGCCTACCCTAACTTACCGATGTTGTTAAAGGGTTGAATGGAAGACTGATAATAACACTCTATTTTTCTTCTAAACAATATTTTCCAAAAAGTTAAGGTGAGAAAAGACTTAAATAAAAGAAAAACAAAATTTCTTCATCAATTAACGTGATTTGTAAATTTCTGGCTTAAGACAACTTGGTAAGTTTTAAGAGTCAAAAGTCTGCAAAAAAAAACAACGATTATAAAATAATTTTAACAATTAAGAAAGTAGACGATTTTTGCCATCAGAAAGAGGCGCTCTGCTCTAAAGTTCGAAGTCCATTTTTTTAAAGGATTATCAAATCCTTCGATTAAACCTTCTTTGTACAAATTTGCCATTTTCTATAATTTAAACTCTTTTACAAGATTTTAATTTTTTCGCAATTGTTATTATCGAAAGTAATTTTTTTAATAACTGAAAATAGTCGCAAAGGCATCCCAACAAACTTACTCGAAATTCTGATCATAAAAAGTTCTTTAAGTTCAGATCGTAACAAAATTGCGGCAGCCATTTTTATCCTGACCACGCATTCTTTGGCGTTTAATTCCACGTGTGTGCATGCATTTTTTTTTTAAACCAATTTCCACAATTTTCCCGTAGAATTTCCTTTGCGCCGGATTTTATCAGTAACACAGCTTCTGAATCCTGTGATTTCCTTTTAAGGTCCTTTCTTTAAAAAAAGACTCCCTCTTTCTATAAAAGTTGTTGAAGTTCAGATCGTACAAAAAATTGCGGCAGCCATTTTTGTTCTGACCACGCATTTAAACTCTTTTTCAAGATTAATTTTATTTCGCAATTTTTATTATCAAAAGTAATTTTTTTAATAACTGAAAGTAGTCGCAAAGGCATCCCAACAAACTTACTCGAAATTCTGATTATAAAAAGTTGTTAAAGTTCAGATCGTAACAAAATTGCGGCAGCCATTTTTGTTCTGACCACGCATTTAAACTCTTTTTCAAGATTATTTTTTTTCGCAATTGTTATTATCAAAAGTAAATTTTTTAATAACTGAAAATAGTCGCAAAGGCATCCCAACAAACTTACTCGAAATTCTGATTATAAAAAGTTGTTAAAGTTCAGATCGTAACAAAATTGCGGCAGCCATTTTTGTTCTGACCACGCATTTAAACTCTTTTTCAAGATTATTTTTTTTTCGCAATTGTTATTATCAAAAGTAAATTTTTTAATAACTGAAAGTAGTCGCAAAGGCATCCCTACAAACTTACTCGAAATTCTGGTCTTAAAAAGATGTTAAAGTTCAGATCGTAAAAAAATTGCGGCAGCCATTTTTGTTCTGACCCAGCATTTAAACTACTTTTCAAGATTATTTTTATTTCGCAATTGTTATTATCGAAAGTAATTTTTTTAATAACTGAAAATATTCGCAAAGGCATTCCAACAAACTAACCCGAAATTCTGATCATTTAAAAGATAATAAAGTTGAGATCGTAAAAAAAATTGCGGCAGCCATTTTTGTTCTGACCACGCATTTAAACTCTTTTTCAAGATTATTTTTATTTCGCAATTGTTATTATCGAAATTATTTTTTTTAATAACTGAAAGTATTCGCAAAGGCATCCCAACAAACTTACCCGAAATTCTGATCATAAAAAGTTTTTATAGTTCAGATCGTAAAAAAATTGCGGTAGCCATTTTTATCCTGACCACGCATTCTTTGGCATTTAATTCCACGTGTGCGCATGAATTTTTTGTTTTTAGAACAACATTCATAGTTTTCCCGTCGAATTATCTTTTTTAGGTCAGATTTTCGGATTTTACCAGTAACAGAGCTTCCGAATCCTTTGATCTCCTTCGGGGTCCTTTCTTTTTTTTAAAAAAAAAACTTGTTCTTCCTATAATAGTGTGCGGATTCAAGAGTGTCCTTAAACCCATTATATACTATCATAGTAACTCGCTCAATAGACTTGATTAGATCTTGGTGCTGTCACGTGACTCCAGACTTTCGTATTAGAGACGTCACAAACAAGACCAGCAATAATTTTAAAAAATTCCTTTTTTCACTTAAAAAAAAAATATTATTTAAAAAATAAATTCATTTTTAGACTTAAAAAAAATTATTGATATTATCAGAGGCAGAGGACATCTTTTCTAGCGCTACATCCATGAGACCGTTTCAGAAAATTAAAAGGAGGACTACGAAGAGGAAATGGTTGGGTCTGGGAAAGAAATCGGCCACCGTTGGTCTAGTCTATTTATCTACACATGATCAAAGATATTAAATGCAATTTGGTCAGTAAATTTGGTTTTACAGTCACCACTTACTACCAAGCATGCCAGCATAACCCAGAATCTGGTCATCTAAAAAGCCATGAGTAGCTTCCAAAGCTGTGCATTTTTTTTAATTATTATTTTTAAAAAACCAAAATAATAACCGTTTTTGCAAATTTTCGCTAGGGGCCATTTTAAGAACTTAAAAATATATTAAAATTAAAAAAAAACCTTTTTTATGTGATTAAAAAAACTCCGGTCAACTCCATTTTGTTTTTTATTTACTTTTAATGAACTTTGTTTCATTAGCGCCATCTTTTAGCAACGTAAGAAGATAGTAAATTCGCCGATTTAAGCAATAAAAATGTTTTGACTTTTTGGTTTTGTTTTTTTTTCTGATGCAGACGTTTTTGGATTGTAATTTGTAGAAATTATCCTTAATATTACGTAGTTGGTTCATAAAATTTTCGTTTGGAAAAGAAAATAAATAAACGCAATTTAATTTGTTAGGCAAGAACTGAATTACTTTCTCTTTGTAAATTTTAGTTTATTTAAGAGTTTACCAAAAAATAAATAATTGCACATTGAAAATGAGCTAAAAAAAGAAAATAGTTTCCACATAAAACCTGAAGGATAATTTGAGTGATGAAAAGTTTATATTTCTGAAGTGGTCTTAAGCTGAGGCACACAATAAAACTATCAAAATAACTGCTACATTTTATTTTACTGTTTACGAATCGAAACAAGCAATTATTTACGTTATTTTAATTTCTATAATTTGTTTGAATTTTTATTATAAATAAAATTAATTGATTTTTGACGGCAATAAATTTTTATTTTGTAGCCGAAACTGTTATGTTCTTATTAGTTGTGACGCCAAAAATATGGTTTTTTCTTAGAGTTTTTTAAATAATAGAAATTTTTTATAACAATTCCGGTGGTTTTTAAACAGATTTTCTGATGGAAATATAGGGTGGTCCATCTAGCGGTTGCATTTTGAACCACTATTTATTTGAAGTACATGAGTGTTAAATGTCATCACGAATTGACAGATTGTTAGTTTAAAGTCTGAATTTTACGAAATGGTAATACATACGCTTGAAGAAAACTGGGAAATATTGAGAACTTACTTCCAAAGTGGTGAGTCTTCAACCCAAACTGTGAGAAATTTAAAAAAAAAATGAGCAAAAATCGAAAGCCATCACGTCAACTTGTGGACAAATTCGTGAAGCGAGTTCGCGAAACTGGTTTGTTGGTTGTCAAAGCAACTCGTTCCCGCTCTAATACAGTGCGTACGACCGAGGATATTGCCGCCGTTGCTAAAAATGTCCGTGATCATCCATCAACATCAACTCGTCACCGTTCTCAGGAATTGAACATTTTTCGCACTTCTCTGTTCAGAATTTTGCACAAAGACCTCGGTATGAAAGCTTACAAAGTTCAATTAGTCCAACAATAAAGCCCCATGACCATCCGATGCGTTTTCCAATTGATCTTGGGCTCAAGATCAATTGACCGAAGATGAGCATTTTTACCGAAAAATCATCTTTTCGGATGAGGCCCATTTCCACCTCAGTGGGTATGTCAACGAACAAAATTGTGGCATCTGGGGCTCTGCTTTTGAAAACCGAATAATCAGCCGAAATTCTGATGTCAATTGGCCACCTCGGAGCTGTGATTTGAGCCCGTTGGATTATTTTCTGTGGGGAGCCGTTAAGGATAAATGTTACGCAAGCCATCCAGAGGTCTTGAAACACGAAATCAAAGTTGCCATTGAAGATATACAAGCCCAGACAATCGAAAATGCACTGAAAAATTGGGTCGAGGGAATGGGGTACTATAAGGCCAGTCGTAGCAGTCATTTAAATGATGTTGTGTTTCAATCTTAGATTTCAAGGTTCAATTTTTCTAATAAAACCGGAAATTTAAAAAAATATACACTAGTTTTTTTTTATTTACTTTTTAAAATGCAACTTTTAAATGGTCCACCCTGTACTAGAAATTCATAGTAAATAATTAAATATTTGTTAAATTAAAAATGACATTTAGAAAACTGCTTTTTGCTTTTAGCTTTTCGGCAGACATTTTCTTTTATTCAAAATTTTTTGATAATGGCGCCATTTTTTTTACGCTAAAAAATTGAAGTAATATTTGCAGAAAAAATACTGCTTTTTTTGGTTGTTCAATAAATTTAACTTTTATTAATGTGGTTAAAAATTAATTCGAATCTGTAGGCTATTTTTATTTTTTATAAAAAATTTGTATTTACTAAAAATAAACTTTAAATAAGTTTGCAGAGTGGACACAAATTTTTAAGTAGTAAGTTTTTTGGCACTCTTTATTTAGTGTAAACGTTTTTTTTTATTTTTTAAATATTTCTTTTTGTTGTTATTTTTTGTTGTTGTAGTTTTAAATTGTTTAAATTATTCTTTTTATTCCTCCCATTTTTTTGATGCTTTTCAACTGATATTATTTTTAAATCGTTAATACTATCTTGTCTATACTAAAGATTTTTTTAAGCTAATTTTTCCCAATTTTTAATTATTAAAATTATTGTATTATTTTTTAATAAAATACAGAAAAGCTATTTTTAAAAATCCAGAAAATACATTAAATTTAAATAATAATAACAAATTATTAATTTTCAATTAAAAAAGATTTTTTATGCCAAATGAAATTGTGGTTTTTTTAAAATGAAAATTGATATTCAGTGAAATAAATTTAAAAAGTGTCTTGTAATTTTGTGTGATCAGAATTTTTGCAATTAATTTTTGTCGCTTGTTATTTTTGCGCCATTTTTTTTTTTATTAATTTGCATTTTTTTTGTTAGATTAGAATTTTTGGCGCCATTTTTTTTCTCTTCAAATATTTTTGATTTATATTCAAAAAATAAAATTAACTAAAACGTGTTCATTATAAAAAAGATATTTTAGTGATATTTAAAAATGATTTGTCAACCTTTAAAAATTTATTATTAATTATTGTTGAAAGAATACAAATAATTCCCTTCAATTGGCCATCGATTTTCTTTTTTATCAACTAACCCATGTGATATTTATTTAAATAAATTTGTTTTTTTTTTGGAAAAAATAAAGTCATACAAAATAATGATTGTCTCCATTTAGGAAAGAGCCGCAAATCTACAAGGTTCGAACACAACTAATAAAATAGACAAAAATACCCTTTGGCGGATTACTGAAAATTTTTGAGTGCAAATTACAACAAAAAAAAAAGCATTCAAAAATCCAAAAAAAAAATTAAGAAAAAAATCGCCATTTTTTAATTGATTAAATAACCAAAAAAAAAATTAAAAAAAATTGAAGGCCACCCCAAAATGTTTACAGTCGCGATATGCGTTTTGATGATTACTCACTTGCACACTCCCTCACGAGATGAACTGTCAACAAACTGTCACTTATCACTCTATTCCATGCGGACTGTCCAATCTGGTCCGATTTTTTTAAAAATTTACATTTCTTTTTATATTTTAAACTTAAAAAACTTTCGGTTTTATACTTAATTTGATTCAGAACCCGATAACTTTAATAAAAAAACCAGAAAAGAAATATTAACAACAAAACCGCCTAACATTTTATTTATTTTTGTAACTTTTCTCTTTTATACAAAATATTTTTTAGTAATTTTCAATTTAATTAAAACAAAAAAAATATTCTTTTTGGTCTTATATACATTTAAGGATAAAGAAGTTTTATAAAAATAAATTACAAATTCATTAGAATTTGTCCAATTTGATGAGGATTTTTTTGTTATTTTTCTTAATGTTTTTGTTGAATATTTAAATATCAATTATGACAAAAAGTTCATAGTTTTGTTTTTCTGGCTCTTGAACAATTTGCATAGCAGAATAGGTGATCGCTTTAACTTCAGTACCTTGAGGATGTTTACCAATCTCGAATGGTTCACCATAGCATAGGCATTCGATGGAGAAATTGTCCAAATCGAAATTAGTTATTTCCACTCGTCGGCATATTAAGCATGGTTCGCATGAGAATAGAAACAATAACTCATCGAGGAAATGGTAAAGCAAACCATCGAGATCATCGGCCTTCGCCTCGAGTTTGTAGCATGACTTCACTGTGACGTAGTCCAATTCGGTCATGTAACCGAACATGGCCATTGCACATTGTTCGAACGCCTCTTGCAGACTGTTGCCCCATGAGTGTAACCTAAAAATTTTTTTCAGTATTTTCTTTTTTCTTCATTTTCTTTCAATATTCACACTTCTATCCACATGATGATGAATTTATTTAATGCATACAAGAATAGGTAAATAAATGATCAAATCGAATATGTATCATAAAATCTAATCTAATACTTACTGTACATCAGCTGTATGATCTAAATCTGTTCAATTACAGATCGTACATTTACACACGAAAATGAAAATAGACAGAAAAAAAGTAATGTTTATCGATACATTGTCAAAAAAAAAATCTAACCTCAAAAACTACTGTCACTTTTCACTTACATTCATATTTAACATCTGGTATATAAAAATTATCATAATCGATATCGACTTCCATTGTTATTCGTAAATGATTTGATTGTGCTTTTTTTTCTCAATATAATTTGAAAAAAATTTATCGTAAAAAACCGAAATTACTATTTAAATAGACAAGAGAGCCTACCGCACTATGTTGGGATTTGTTGACATCTCGACAATGAACCGTAAACTGTCAGACTCAGCTGACGACTGTCAATTCGAATTTGTGCGGTACTAGAATCAAAACTTGCTCACTCAAAACAATAACGGGGTTGGTACTGCAAAAACAGATTTAGTACATTTTGATTTTTGTTGGGATTTTCATAAATTTCCCTAAAGGGGAATTTCGTATTTTTTCAAATTTAAATTAATTATTTCAATGTTTTGCACAAATTTCGTATAGGTTTTAACGGTTTTTTTTATTTTCTTTTCTTCTTATATTTTTACAAAATTTTTTTTTAAATGAAATATTTTCGGTTGATTTCTTAAATAAATTTCAATTTAATTAAAATTTCAGTTTAAATGAAGTTGTAGTAAAGCTTAAGTTCTGAACAGATTTTGTTATTTTAATAAAAAACTTTTACAACAATTTTCATAATTGATAATTTTAGGATAATTTTTATGACAAATTCTTTATTTTTGTAAGAGAATTTAATTAAAATTACGTTCAACAATAGACTTTTCATAAGTGGCGGTTTGATTTTGAACTATTCATAAAATGGAGTAAAAATTGCAATGAGTAAGAAATTTAAAAATTCCATAAATTATTACACTGAGAAGTGAATTCTAATAAATTTTGTATTTTTGGTTGTTTTAAATTTGGGTTTTAAAAATTGTTACCCTTTTATTTATTTTTTAGAATAATAAATAATTAAATCAAAAAGCCGCTAGATAAATAATTATTCTTTTCAATTTTTTTTTGTAAGTAAAAATATACACGTAATTTAAAAAATTTATTCAACTGTTTTGGGATTAAAAAACAATTTTGATTAGTCTGCTGCAAAAACCAACAAAATTTTCGGTTGTCCCAATTGTGAGCATGCAACATGTATGAATTTTTCAGAATTAAACCTTGTGCCTTGTTCATGGTAATTGAGAATGATGGATTGAACTTGTGCGTTGTTGATAGTCTTTGAAAATGCCAAGCAAACGAGGAACTGCAGTTCAGAATTGTCGCTTCAATGACGTTTGGTATCAGTTTTTTGACAGCGAGCCTCTGAGCCATTCAGAATTGTCGCTTCGATGACGTTTGGTGTCAGCTTTTTTTGACAGCGAGCATGGTTCCCTTGCGCAGTCGAAGTGCGTTAATGTTGCGCAAAAGAATTATTGATGCGCAAGTTATTAATTTTTATTTTGATCAATTTTATCAGGGCATTGTGTTGGTGGAAAGACGTTTGCAAAGTTGATATAATATGACGTTTGGAGGCTGTAATTCCATGGCATTGCAGATCAACGGGCACGTAATCGTCGCCTATGAATAAGATTTGTTAAAATTTAAGTTCAAAATCAGGGAAACTTGTAGATGTGATCATGCGCGATGATATATTTGCCCTGAAATTTTGAGAGTTCGCAAATATTGGTTTTGGAATACTTTATAAGCTCCAAAGGATGAAAAAAATCTTTTTGATCAGAGTTTGTAAATGTTTGTAAATTTTAGGTCAATGATGAATGTCGGCAATATGCAAAAATAGTTAAGGCCCTCAAGATGGGGTTTTTGTTTTGTTTGAAATTTTAGGTCAACATGCAATAATATATCAGGTCCTCAAGATGAGGTTTTTGTTTTGTTTGAAATTTTAGGTCAAGACCAAATGTAGACAAGATGCAAAAATAAATTAGGTCTTTGAGGTCGGGTTTTCGTTTTGTTTGAAATTTTAGGTCAATGCCGAACGTAAACAAGATGTAAACAAAGCGCAAAAAAATTGAGACTTCGAGGTCAGTATCTGTAAATGTTCGAAATTTTAGGTCAATGACAAATGTAGACAACATGCAAAAATAGATTAGGTCTTTTAGGTGGTGTGTTAGCCATCTTTGAAATTTTAGTTCAAGAAGCAAAATATATCAAGTTCTCAAGGTGAGATTTTTGTTTTTTTTTTTGTTTGAAATTTTAGGTCAAGATGCAAAAAAAGATAAGGTTTTCGGAGTGGGGTGCTAGTCAGCTTTGAAATATTGGGTCAAGAAGCAAAATATATCCAGTTCTCAAGGGAAAATTTTTGTTTTTTTTTCTTGAAATTTTAGGTCAAGATGCAAAAATAGATAGGGTTTTCGGAGTGGGGTGTTAGTCAGCTTTAAAATATTAGTTCAAGAAGCAAAATATATCAAGTTCTCAAGGTGAGATTTTTGTTTTTGTTTGTTTGAAATTTTAGGTCAAGATGCAAAAATAGATTAGG
Source organism: Atherix ibis (assembly GCA_958298945.1). Taxonomy (NCBI): domain Eukaryota; kingdom Metazoa; phylum Arthropoda; class Insecta; order Diptera; family Athericidae; genus Atherix; species Atherix ibis. The sequence goes on along the minus strand of OY282605.1, from coordinate 117,585,817 downwards.
TTTTCGGAGTGGGGTGCTATTCAGCTTTGAAATATTAGGTCAAGAAGTAAAATGTATCCAGTTTTCAAGGGAAGATTTTTGTTTTTTTTCTTGAAATTTTAGGTCAAGATGCAAAAATAGATTGGGTCTTCGGAGTGGGGTGTTAGTCAGCTTTGAAATATTAGGTCAAGAAGCAAAATATATCCAGTTCTCAAAGGAAGATTTTTTTTTTTTCTTGAAATTTTAGGTCAAGATGCAAAAATATATCAGGTCCTCCAGATGGGGTTTTCGTTATTCTTCCAAATTGAAATAATCGAAAATTGTCAACACTAATCACTATAAGAAAAAAGGCTGTAATTATTTTTGTCAAAAATGTGAGTTCTTTCGTCTAAACTTCTCCAATAATAATAAAAGCAATTGTTTTTTTTTTCAAAAACCAAATTTTAATAACAATTTTTTATATTATTTTCTGTAAAATATGTAAAAAAAAAAATAAAAATTTTACATTAAAAATAAAAATTACTCAAAATAAGGAAAATTCTAAAAAATTAATAAAACAAATAAATTTACAAACAAAATCAATCTGGTATTAAATTCTCAAATTCGAAATATCGAAATGATTCATTGAAAATATCTGTGAACGCTGTACTAACTAGTTCATTAATTAATGGCTTAACAAATGGTAATCCTGGTTTCCACATTGTATTTATAATATTATCAGCAAGTTGATTAAGAATTTTCTTATTACCAAAAAAGTCAGATATATGAAGTGCCATACCACCAATTCTATCAACTTCGACGTGAACTTTTAATAACGATCCAGGACCATCTATTCTTCGGACACTTGTTGTTTGACTATAAAGATAAAAAGTTACAAAAAAAAATAATATTTTTTATACAATAATTAAAACCATTCATTTAAATATACAATATTTGTTATAATTTTTTTCCCCTAAAATAATAATTTAACCTGTAATCGTAAAGGGTAAGATTCCAGATTCCTTTTGTATGAATATTATTGCCAACGAATTTTCCCTTAAATTCGTATTTTCCCTCAAGACTTTTCTCCGGAAAATATTGCGAATAAATTATTCTATTTTCAGCCTTATCCGTTTTGTATTTGGTCACTTCGGAATTTGTCCAACCATATTCATTGACATTTCTTAATATTAATTTGTAGCCACCCAAGCCTTTGGCATCACCTCGTCTCAGTTCGATAAAAAGTGCATTGTGCGGATCAAAAGGTCGTATATTATATTCTGGAACACCTGTAAATAGATGTAATTTAATAATATAAAAGATATTTTATTAAGAAATTGCTTTGGTTATTAAAATGATTGGTTTTTATCATACAGGATTCAATATGGAATTTATCAGAAATTATATTCAAAGAGGCAACAAAAGTCGTTTTTTTCCAGGTCAAACATTTTTAATTGAACAATTAATAAAATTTATAATCAAAATACCGAAATATTTGTAGTGCAGTTTGAACGGAGCTTTAAGTTCTTAGATCCCCCGCACTGGTTCTGATATTGGCTTCGACATTTGTATGGATTTTGATGCATTTTATCAAAATAAATAACAATATTTCTGCTTAGCAAAAGAATTTTTAACATAAAAAAAAACAGGATTTTTAAACGGACATGCTTCGGAAAGGATTTTGGAAAATATTCGATTCCTACAGAATTGGGAATTTTTGTAAAGGCATTCCTTAAATATTAAAATTTTGCGTTAATTATCAAAAAAATTATCAAAAAATATATTGTAATTATTTATTTAATTTAAATTTATTTAAGAAAAAATATCAAAGACATCATTGACATAAGGAAAAAGGACATCAACTAAAAAGGAAATTGACAAATTAAGTTATCACTAAAGAAAGTGGCACAGAATTTTGATAGTTATTATCGGCACTATATCATCGCTAAAATGGAATTATTATTTTTCTTTTTAAATTAAGAGTCTTTTTTAAAACGAAAAGAGTTTATTTTAAACTTAATCAACAAACACAGCAATAAATGGAAAATTCACCAAGAAGCATTTGTAGGGTTTGGTAAGGTTAAGTACAAGAAGAAATTTTTTGAAATTTTTATTTAAATTAAAATTTATTTGCGAAATTGTTAAAAATTAATTAGAAACTTTATGGGCACTATACTAAGGTCACAGTAGTTGTTGAAAGTTAACCAGATATCTGAATAGTTTTAAAAGAAAACCTTTAACATAAAAGGTCCTGGATAAAAGTTCTTCTGATAATATTCGCTAAGCAAATTTAATTTTTTACAAAAATATTAGTTCAAAATTCGATTTATTTATTTAAAAGCATTTTATTAACAGCTCCGCTTACTAATCGTATAAGTAATTCTGACCACGTGCAAACCTAACCTAAATATATGAACCCTAAGTACATAGTCATTGATTCGTTACTTAAATGGATGTTATTGATTCTCCATATCACTTTAGGTCCATACAAATTAAGCTAATCATCCCATTATGCATTATTATTTAGGTCAGAGTACAAAAGAGACATTTTGTACCCACGTAACTATAGGTAAACTAATACGAAGATTTTTAAAAGCTGCCCTGATTTAGTTACATGGCAACTAAGTGAAACTTCCGACACGTGGATTGTATCTTGTTCTGAAAATATATATTAGAAGTCAGGCACTATTTATATTTTCAGAATTAGGTTTATATGAATCGTAAATAGGATGCAAAAGAAAATCGAAATTTTAAGGGGCAGGTGAAATTTTGGGTCAATGCCAAATAAAATACAAACAAATTACGAAATTGAAAATCAGAATTTTTAAACGTTTGAAATTTTAGGTCAATGCCAAATGTAGACAAGTAGCAAAAATATATCAAGTTCTCAAAATAGGGTTATCGTTTTGTTTGAATGCTTAGGTCAATGCCAATAGCAGACAAGATCCAAAAATATATTAGGTCCTCAAGGTGGGGTTTAGGTTTTATTTCAAATTTTAGGTCAAACACTATGAAACTAATTCAGGACCTCAAGATGGGGTTTTAATTTTGTGCGAAATTTTAGGTCAATGCCAAAAATATATCAGTTCTTAAAGCGCACTTTTATTTGAAATTTTAGGTCAATGCCGAACCATATTTGAAATTTTGGGTCAATGCCGAACGTAAACAAGATGTAAAAATATATCAGGTCCGCGAGGTGGGATTTCGGTTCCGTTTGAAAGTTTAGGTCAATGCCAATGTACAAAAGATGTAAGCAAAGCGCAAAAAAAATAAGACCGACGTCAGAATTTGTAAATGTTTGAAATTTTAGGTTAATGACGAATTTAGACAAGATTCGAAAATATATTAAGTTCTTGGGGTGTGCTTTTGGTCACATTTGAAAGCTTAGGTCAATACCAAATGTAGACAAGATGCAAAAATATATTAGGTCCTCAAGGTGGTGTTTTTGTTTTGTTTCAAATTTTAGGTCAAACGCTACGAAAAAAATTTCGAGACTCAAGATGGGGAGTTAGTTAGCTTTGAAATTTTAGGTCAATGCCAAAAATAAATCAGTTCCTAAAATACGGTATTAGTCATATTTGAAAGTTTAGGTCAATGCCGAACGTGAACAAGTAAACAAAGAGAAAAAATGAAGACTTCTTGGTCAGAATTTGTAAATGTTTAAAATTTTAGGTCAATGACGAATTTAGACATGATGCAAAAATAGATTAGGCCCTTAAGATGGGCTGTTTGTTACACTTGAAAATTTAGGTCAATGCCAAACGTACACAAGATGCAAAAATATGTAAGGTCCTCAAGACGGGGTTTTCGTTTTGTTTCAAATTTTAGGTCAATGCTAAACGTAAGCAAGATATGAACAAGGCGAAAAAAAATTAAGACTTCGAGGTCAGAATTTGTAAAAGTTTGAAATTTTAGGTCAATGACGCATTTAGAAAGATACAAAAATAGATTAGGTCCTCAGGAAAGGGTTTTCGTTTTGTTTGATATTTTAGGTTAAACACTACGAACAAAATTCAGGACCTTAAGATGGGGTTTTCGTTTTGTGCAAAATTTTAGGTCAATGCCAATTTTTAAAGTGTGGTGATGGTCATATATAAAAAAAATTAAGGGCCTCAAGGTGGAATGTTATTAGCGTTTAACAAATTAGGACAGTGACAATTAGAAGTGAGAAACAAGGTCTGTTGTTGTATACGTTTGAAAAATTAGGTCACATGTAAAAATTAAAAAGATGCCAAAAGTATAAATTTTTGGAGGTCCGGAGTTTTTTTTAATTAAACAAATTAGCTCATTGTCGAACATTTGAAAAACTACTTAAAGTGCAAAAAATGACGGTACTTTGACATTGAATGTTGTTTGAGTATGAAAAATTAGGTCAATCTTTATTGTATTAAAACGCGAAAAAAATTACGACCTTCGGGTTAGGGTTGCTTACGATTGAAAAATTGGGTCAATGTTGATTTTAAAAAAAATCAAAAAATTCATTTGCTTACGGTTAGATATTAGCTTCATTTAACAAATAAAAAAAGGACAAATGTAAACAAAATGTGAAGTAACCAGGACCTTGAGAAATTAACCCCTCGAAGTCCGGCGTTGTTTTTGTTTTAAAAATTAGGTCAGTTTTGAACATTTGGAAACCTAGATTAATACCAAATCTAGGCAAAACGCGCAAAATGATGACTTCGAAGTTCGGAGTCATAGCATCTGAAGAATTAGGTCCATACCGCATGTAGAAATTAGGTCAAAGCCGAATGCAAATGAAAATATCACTTTAAGTTCTTATTTGATTGTAAATAGAATTGTGAAAAGGTACCATCAGTAATGGTTTTTATACCTCGTGTGACTGATGGGCTTCAGCAATTAATTTTTATATTTTCAAAGGTGCGCAGGAATTCTTGATTTTTATTACTAAATTTCTAGTAATTTTTTTACGGTCGTAAATTTCTAGAAAACTTTTTCCATTACTTTATATTTTGTTCAAGTATTTCTTAATAAATTTTAGTAACTATTTTAGTTTTTTCCATTCACTAAAAGAACAATAATTGCAATTGAAACTCACCTGTTTTAAAAAATTGCCTCAGTTCGTTAAAAGCATTTTTCATACAAGAATCGAACGATGGTGATTTTTTGTGACATTTCCCAAGGACACTACCAACAGTGCTATCCTGAGCGATTGTTTGATGAATTATCAAAATTAATATCACATTCACACCGAACAATAAATTTATAGTCTTCATTGTATTAATTTTCCGTTTATTTTAGTAGATTTTTAAAAAAATTTTTTGGCACACTTTATTTGATTTTTATTTTTATTCAATTTAAGACTTTTCCATTCTAGATTTTGGTATAAAAAAAATTGAAGCAAAAATTATTTGTTTTCTTTAAAAAAAAATTCAATGCTTAAGTAATTTTTTACTAAAATTTTTTTAAACGTAAAAATTAATTTGGGATTTTCTGTCAATTATTTTTCGCGAATTTTCGTAATAATTTATTCATAAATGGTCAATTACGAAATTTCTTGTAAGCGACGCTGAAACATAAACTAGAAAAGTGAAAGTTTAAGCAGAAAAAAAATTGAATAAAAAATTTGTTTTATTTTTAAATTTTACGAGGTCAATTCCACCCTAATTTTTAGATAATCTCTTTGCAAATAAATTTCCTCCACAAATTGCATCATAAAGAAAATCATATTTAATCTCGACTCAACAATAATTGGCAATATTTTAAATTTATTAATTATAAATAATCGAATTGAACTGAACTGCATATAATAATATTTACGCAATTTTCATAAAAAATTTTCGGTTTTCATTATTTAAAAGTATTTTTTTTTTACTAATTTTTCACCTTGACAAGATTCAAGTTTTCTATTTTTTCATTTAAAAAAAAATTCTCTTAACGAAATGGTGTCATTTTTTTTCAGTTTATTTTTAACAATAATTACCTATTTTTAAAAAGAAACTATTTATACCATAAGAAAACCCTTAAATTGAAAGGTTAAATTACCATTAAAACAGGATTCAGTTTGACCTTTAATTGAAATTTTATCCAAAAAATAAAAAAAAAACCTCAGAAGGTCTTGGAACGTGAATTTTTTCGATAATTTTTATATAATCTCCTTGATTTTGTGGACCTCAAAAAAAAAAATAAAATCCATTAAATTATGTGAGAAAAAAAAGTGCAATGAAATAAGCAGAAAAGAAGTGCGTTAAAATTTTTTTTTTATTTTTGTTTTTATCAGTAAAATTTCTTCTTTCTTTTCGAGTCGGTGGCTGGGGGCCATCTGAGTTTATGTCACATTATTGAGGCGAGTGACTTACAGCCATTATTGCATGATGACTTAAGTACTATTACGTATGCACTTGACTTAGTCTTGTGCAATTTTCTTGTTGAGATTATTTTGTAAAAGACAAACGAGCTATGACGAGGTATGTGAATTGAAGAAATTTCAACTAAACGAGTTTTGGCTTCAGTGGCAGGTAAATCGGTTCCATTGGCAGCATCGGAGTAATTTTTCCGGAATTTTTGTTGTTGAAAAAATCTTATCAGTTTTATTACGATTTCTCTTCTTATAATGATTTCGATTAAATAATAATATTGTAATAAAAAGAAATGAGAAAAGGAAAACCATTTTTTCACTAACATTTTTCTTATAAAATTATGAAAATTTAAAGAATTTTTTTAATATGGAAATTTTTATTTTTAGATTTTAGGTTGAACTTAAGTTTAAAACTTTTTTTAAATTTTTAAAATAATAAAAATTTAATTTATTAATATACGTATTTAATTTGCGTTTATATTAGGTCAAACACTATGAACAAAATTCCGTGACTCAAGATGGGGTGTTAGTCAACTTTGAAATTTTAGGTCAATGCTAAAAATATATCAGTTCTTAAAGTACGGTGTTTTTTACATTTGAAATTTTCGGTCAATGCCAAACGTAAACAAAATGTAAACAAAGCACAAAAAAGTTAAGACTCAGATTTTGTAAATGTCTGAAATTTTAGGTCAATGATGAATTTAGACAAGATACAAAAATAGATTATGTCCTTGAGTTGGGGTGTTGATCACATTTGAAATTTTAGGTCAATAACGACCGTAAACAAAATCCAAAAATATATCAGGTCCTAAAGGTGAGGTTTTGGTCCCGTTTAAAATGTTAAATCAATGCCAAATGTAGACAAGATGTAAAAATATAAAAGGTCCTAAAGGTAGGATTTTCGTTTTGTTTCAAATTTTAGATCAATGCCGAACATAAACGAAATATAAACAAAGCGAAAAAAATTAAGACTTCGAGGTCAGAATTTGTAAATGTTTGAAATTTTAGGTCAATGCCAAACGTAGACAAGAAGCAAAAATATATCAGGTCCTAAAGGTGGGGTTTTCGTTTTCTTTTAAATTTTAGGTCAATGCCGAACACAAACAAGATGTTAACAAAGCGAAAAAAAAATTAAGACTTCGAGGTCATAATTTGTAAATGTTGGAAATTTTAGGTCAATGCCAAATGTAGACAAGATGCAAAAATATATTAGGTCCTCAAAATGAGGTTTTGATTCCAATTGAAATTTTGGTCAAAGCCGAACGCAAACAAGATGTAAACAAAGCGAAAAAAAAATTAAGAGTTCGAGGTCAGAATTTGTAAATGTTGGAAATTTTAGGTCAATGACGAATTTAGACAAGATGCAAAAATATATCAGGTCCTCAAGGTGATGTGTTGGTTTCGTTTAGACAAGATGCAAAAATATATCAGGTCCTCAAGGTAATTGGCAAGGTGCAAAATATATTAAGTTCTCAACTTGAGGTTTTGATTCCGATTGAAATTTTAGGTCAAAGGCGAACGTAAAAAAAGCTCAGAAAAACTAAGACTTCTTGGCCAGAATTTGTAAATGTTTAAAATTTTAGGTCAATGACGAATTTAGACAATATTCAAAAATAGATTAGGTCCTCAAGGTGAGGTTTTGGTTCCGTTTAAAATTTTAGGTCAATGCCAAATGTAGACAAGATGCAAAAATATGTAAGGTCCTCAAAATGAAGTTTTGATTCCGCTTGAAATTTTAGGTCAAAGCCAAACGTAAACAAAATGTAAACAAAGCGAAAAAAAATTAAGACTTCGAGGTCAGAATTTGTAGATGTTCGAAATTTTAGGTCAATGACGAATTTAGACAAGATACAAAAATATATCATGTACTCAAGTTGAGGTTTTGGTTCCGTTTAAAATTTTAGGTCAATGCCACTTGTACATAAGATGCAAACGTGGATTAGGTCTTTGAGGTGGTGTGCTAACTAGCTTTGAAATTTTAGGTCAAGATGCAAAATATATCACGTTCTCTAAAAAAGGGTTTTTGTGTTTTTTGAAATTTTAGGTCAACATGCAGGAATATATCAGGTCCTCAAGGTGAAGTTTTTGTTTTGTTTGAAAAGTAATGCCCACTATTTCTAGCTTTTTTATTTGAAATTCATTCAGGACATTTAACATAAATATGATAATAATAAAGGTTCTCTTTTCATTTTTATAACGCATAATTAAATTTTCATTTTTTTTTTTAAACTTAATAAAAGAAACTTTTTTCATCTTAATAAACTTTAAACAATGAAGTTTGTTTTAATTTGTTGTAGTTAATTTTATATAATATTATTACAATTATTGAATGCAATCCAATAATATTATGCCTGACAAATGTTCTTTAGTTATTATTTGTTTTTGTTTTTATTTTTGATCGAAAGTATAATAAATAAGCTTATTTTTTTTAGCAATATTGCTTAGTTGTTCTTATAGTGTATTATTAAATTTGTGGACAAGGAACATTTTAAGAAAAGAAAATTCCAATCAATTGTAACCTGGTTTCTTTTATTTGTAACTATTATTTACAAAAAAAAACTTGGAAACTATTTAAAAAACAATTTCAAATTTTTCAAAAAATAAATATATCAATTTTTAATTAATTTTTTCTTACTATGAACTAATATTTCCCATCAACAATTTAATGTTCATTTTTTATTCATTAAAAATATTTATTTCTATTTCTTTTTATAATAACAAAAATTGTCCACATTTAATTTTTTAAGTCATTTGAATTCGACTAGAAAAAGCGAAATTATTTCCTATGAAAGTGAAAAGCCACCACAACAGTTGACAGGCGTGGTGAAATTAGTACGCATGTTAGGTGCGTGTCTTTGCTATTGTGGTGAGCACTTCACTTTTCTATGAAATTTTTCTGTGCTGTTCCTCGATTTCAGTTAAAATAATTTAATTTAATTTCTTTTTATTATTTACTTGTTTTAGTGGAACAATTTTACTAATACGATTAAATAGTTTTTTAATAATGGTCTTTCTTTTGTGTAAAAAATAAAAATGAACACAATTTTACTAAATCAGCAATAAGAAAATTGATTTTTTACTATTTAAAAGCTTAGAAAAATTTAAATTTACTGTTTTTATGGTAAAAAATGAAGAGTTTTTTTTAATTATTAATTTAAATGAATTTTAGTCTCAAATTAGTTAATAGTAAAATAGTCAATTTGAATATTTTTGTGCTTATTAAGAATTATCCAAATTTTTAGTTTAAAAAGAATAGTTTTGTTTTTTTATAGTTGCTAAATTTAAATATTATTAAAGATGATTTACTATATAAATTGAAATTTTCTATTTTATAATTTAAATAAATAATATGCATGCAATTTTTTTTTCATACAAAAGTCTTGATTCTGCCGTAACTACGTTTTTTTTTACTGTGAAAGGAGATCATACTCGTCAACGATGAAACTAATTTTTCGCTTGGTAAACATGTTTCCATATATGATTTCTAAAAAACCACTAGTAAGTATAATTTAAAATTCTACTTTTAAAAATAATATTTATAATAAAAAAAGTTACTTATTTTCACTAAAATAAAGATGTTAAATTGATTTTTCATTTAGTACAATAATTTTTTAAGTTTTATTTTCATTTGATTTCAGGTACAATAATTAAAAAGAGTCTCAAGAGAAATGTAAAAATTATGCTCTTTGATATTGTTACCGGAATTAATCGAAATTGCCTCAAAATATCTAGAAGCAAAATAATGATTATAAAAGTTAATATTTTTTTAACATCATTATTATTTTTTTGTGTGTACAAATGCAGAGCAACTAAATCAAAAAAAAAAATTAGAAAAAGTCAAATTTCTCTAAATTTTTTCTTCATTTCAGCGTCATTAAGTCTTAAATAATAATTTTCCCCATAAAAAAAAAAACATATTAACCTGAGAGCTTCTCCAAAATTACAGGGTTTTTATTTGATAGTTTAAAAATTATATCATAAAATTGTAGGTAATGATAAGATAGTTGATCGTTTACTCTAGCATGTACGTAAAGTGTATCTAGTTGGGGAGAAGTAATTTTCTTGTTGAGCTCAATAGTGACTCCAATTATGCGATGTTGTTACTGATTATATAATAAAGTTGAATAATATTATATTTCTTGATAAATATAGAAAATAAACGGGTAATTTGTAATTTATTTTATTTTTATAGAAAAAATTATGGTGTCTTGAAATTGCCTTTTTCTATTTAATATTTTTTACTAAGCCAATGTTTTTTTTCTAATTATTTTTGTAGAAACAATTTCAAAGTAAAGTTATTTCCGTAAACATTTTTCAGTTAAAATTTTTAGCACATATTTTTTTTATCAAAACTTTGTCAGTAAACATTTTTTAGTAGAAAATGGTTTACTGCAGAAACACTTTTTTCAGTAAATTTTTTTTATTAAAAAAAAATTTACTGAAAAATTTAGAAAATGATTTATAGTAAAAATATTCTAGTAAAATCCTTTCAATAACTATTATTTAAAAATATTAAAATTATTTAAGTTCCTGTTAATGAAAATTTCAATACAAATTTTGAATAATAAATTTAAAAAAAAATTTTATTATTGTAAAAATGTTCCAGTAAAAATTGTTTTTCTTTTGCATAGAAAATTTTCATTTATTAAATGTTCAGTAATAGCTTTTTAGTAAAATGCTTACAGAAAAAATTTTAGTACAATTTCATGAAAAATATTTCAGTAAATAACTTTTCAGTCAAAATTGTTCAGTAGAAAAGTGCCCCAGTAAACAAGTTTAATTTAAAGAAGTTAAAATATTTCAGTAAAAATATCTTGCAAAAATTTTTTAGTTAATATTTTTCAGTAACACCTTTTCAGTTAAAATAATTTAAATTATATTGTTCAGGTAAATACGATACAGTAAAAAAAATTCTCAGTTAACATTTTCCATAATACAATATTTCAGTAAAAACTTCAGTAAAAATTCTTCCTTTATAACCGTTTAAGTGGAAATTTCCCAGTAAACATTTTTCATTAAAAATTTTCTAGTAAAAAATATTCAATAAAAGATGTTCAGTAAAAAAATTTCTATTAAAACAGTTTCTGTAAAAATCTTTCAGTAAAAATTTTACAGTTAAAACTATTCAGTAAAAATTTGTCAGTAAACATTTTTCAGTAAAAATTTTTCAGTAAAAACTGTTTAGTAGAAATTCCTCAGTAAAAAAAATGTCAGTTAAAACAATTTCAGTGAAAGTGAAATTAAAAACAGTTCAGTGAAAATTGTTTTTATGCTCAGTAAAAATTGTTAATTAAAAACAGTTCAGTGAAAATTGTTTAGTTAAAATTGTTCAGGAAAAACTGTTTAGTAAAAACTGTTCAGTAAAAATTGTTCAGTAAAAACTGTTCAATAAAAACTGTTCAGTAAAAATTTTATAATAATAAAATTATTTATTAAAAGCTGTTCAGTAATAAATTGTTCCGTAAAATCTGTTCAATAAATACTGTTCAGTAAAAACTGGTCAATAAAAACTGTTCAGTAAAAATTGTTCAGTAAAAACTATTTATTAAAAGCTATTCAGTAATAAATTGTTCCGTAAAATCTGTTCAATAAATACTGTTCACTTAAAACTGTTTAGTAAAAACTGTTCAGTAAAAATTGTTCAGTTAAAATTGTTTAGTAAAAATTGTACATTAAAAATTGTTCATTAAAAATTGTTCAGTAAAATTGTCTCAGTAAAAATTTCTCAGTAAAATTTGTTCAGTAAAAACTATTCATTAAAAGTTTTTCAGTAAAATTTGTTCAGTAAAAATTGCTCAGTAAAAACTGTTCAGTAGAAATGTTTCAGTAAAAACTGTTCAGTAAAAAATATTCATTAAAAACTGTTCAGTAAAAACTGTTCTGTAAAAACTGTTCAGTAAAAACTGTTCAGTAAAAATTGTTTAGTAAAAATTGTTCATTAAAAATTGTTCAGTAAAAATTGTTCAGTAAAATTGTCTCAGTAAAAATTTCTCAGTAAAATTTGTTCAGTAAAAACTATTCATTAAAAGTTTTTCCGTAAAAACTGTCCAGCGAAAACTGTTCAGTAAATATTGCTCAGTAAAAACTATTTAGTAAATACTGTTTAGTAAAAACTGTTTAGTAAAAATTGTTCAGTAAAAATTGTTCAGTAAAAATTACTCAGTAAAAGTTTTTCAGTAAAAATTTTTCAGTAAAAATTTGTCAGTAAAATTGTTTCAGTAAACATTTTTTAGTTAAATCTGTTCTTAAAAATGTTTCACTAAAAACGTTTAAATAAAAATTTCCCAGTAAAAATGGTTCAGTTAAATTTTGTCAGTTAAAAAGTTGTCAATCCAAAATTTTAGTAGAACTTTTCTTAGAACAGAATTTTTCTATTAATTTTTTTGACAATCACTTTTACTTTTGAAAAACCTTAAATAAAAATATATGTAAATTCCGTGAATTTGTTAAAAAGTTCAAGCTCATGGTCAGCAAAAACAGGTACGATTATTATCTGTTCAGATTTTCTTAGCGGAAAATAAAAAAAAAATTAATTGGGAAAAATAATTCAAAATTAGTTAAAATATTTATTTAATAAAAGGCAGAAGTAGTGCCAGAAATGAAGCGTTCACACTAAACTTAAAATTTATAGCGAAATAAACACCGACACTTAACTGAAAAAATTAAATTTTAATTTTTCTTTTTTTTAGATTTTTCAGGTTTTTTCCCCATAAACGGTAAGTTTATATTATTTTAATTAGTTTTTTAATTTAAATTTCTGAAAATTATCCCTTATAGTATTGGCAGTGATTTTTATTTTATTTATTTTCTGATCGTTTTGATCGTATTTGTAATATTTTTTTTGATTAAGAAATTTTAGTAAATGTTGCAATTGAGGTACAAAAACGATAAAATCACATGTTAAAAAAATATAAAATGATACATAAAATCATTTAAATAAAAAACACACATTATTTTAAAAATAAATTATAATTTGAGACCAAAAAAGATAATTTCCTCATTTCAACAGACGAATTTATTCATTAAAGAATTACTAGCTTAATCCGGAATGTGGTTCATTTTAATTTTTTACTTTCGTAAAACTTAACAACACAAAATTTATGTATTATATAAATTGAAAAAAAAGAACAACAAACAAAATTAATAATTATTAGTTTGGAGAAAAAAATATTTTAATCTTAAATTTATAAAAAAAAAACAAAGAACTACGAATAATTTGATTAGAGATTTTTTCAAATTATTATAAACTTATAATTTAAAAAAAAGTAAATATTCGTAACTCGAATCATTGGAATAATACGAATTTTTGCTAAGAATTCACAATTAAATTGGGAATTACTCAATTTGAGGCGATACATCACAATTGCTCTAAATTGGGTTGAAATTCATTAATTTTAAAGTTCTTACCTTAAAAATTTGAGTAATCGTAACTTGAATTATTAAAATAATGTTAATTCTTTCAAAATATTTAGATACGAGTATTTAATAAATTAATTTAAAAATAGTTTAACTTAAAATTAAGAAATTTAACATTTAAAAAAAAAAATAAAGCAATTAAAATTCTTGTTAATCAAATCAGTAAAAATATCCTTGGGAGTCTATGTAAGTCGGTTCACATTGATAATAAGTCGAATCAATTTCATTTCTTAATAAGAAGGCGACATCAAGTTTATTTAAGCAAAAATTGACACATTTATATTAATTTTACGTTATCAAAAATATAAATATTCGTAAGTCGAATCATTGAAAATATAAAAATTTTTGATCAGTTCGAAAAATATTGGAAATTATTTTATTCTGCTATGATTTGAATTGAGAATTGAATAATTTTTTTATTGTAACAATAATTAAGATCTAAAGTATTCGTAAGTCGAACAATCAATTTTTTAAAATAAAACACACATTTTTTCTACATTTGTTTATCCACCATGTTAAAAAATACACAGTCAAGATAAATTTTAGTCACTTCATAATTTTTCTATACTCAAGAGACAAGCTATTCGTAAGTCAAACCATTAAAATATGTGTAAATGTCCATTTTAGCTAAGAATTAGTAGTTAACATTTTGACATTTTGTTAATTAAAAATTATTTAAGGGATAAAAATTAACTATCCCCCAAATAATAATCGAAAAACTATAAATTTTTATTAAAATAAAAAAAAAAATATTTTGTTAAATTGTTAATAAAAACAAAGAATTTTAATAATTTGCATTTTTTACAACGCCAAGAAAAAAAAACTGTAAGTCGACACATCGGAAAAATGCCTCAAGCTATTGTATCGAACAATTATGAAAATTCTGTCATTTGTCTTCAAATTCTAAGATTCATGTTCAAATTCTGAGATTCCTCTTCAAATTCTGACAATATTCTTACATTTTGAGATTCTTCTTAAAATTCTGAGAATCGTCTTTTAATTCTGGGATTCCTATTAAAATTTTGAGATTCCTTTTAAAATTCTCAAATTCCTCTTCAAATTCTGAGATTCCTCTTCAAATTGCGAGATTCTCCTTAAAATTCTCAGATTCCTCTTAAAGTTCTGAGATTTTCCTTAAAATTCTGAAAATCCTCTTCAAATTACGAGATTCTCCTTCAAATTCTGAGATTCCTCTTCAAATTAATAGATTCTACTTCAAATTCTGATATTCTTCCTCAAATTATGAGATTCCTCTTCAAATGATAAGATTCCCCTTTAAAATACTGAGATTCCCCTTCCAATTTTGAGATTCCTTTTCAAATTATGAGACTCCTCTTTAAATTTCTGAGATTCCTCTTCAAATTCTGAGATTGTTCTTCAAATTCAGAGATTATTCTTCAAACTCTAAGATTCATCTTAAAATTCTGAGATTCATCTTCAAATTTTGAGATTTCTCTTCAAATTGCGAGATTCTCCTTAATATTCTCAGATTCCTCTTAAAGTTCTGAGATTCTCCTTAAAATTCTGAAAATCCTCTTCAAATTACGAGATTCTCCTTCAAATTCATAAATTTTACTTCAAATTCTGATATTGTTATTCAAATTCTGAGATTCCTTTTAAAATTCTGAGATTCATCTTCAAATTTTGAGATTCTTCTTCAAATTCTGAGATTCATCATCATATTTTGAGATTCCTCTTCAAATTTGGAGACTCCTCTTCAAATTCAGAGATTCTTCTTCAAATTCTGAGATTCCTCTTCAAATTCTGAGATTCATCTTCAAATTTTGAGATTCTTCTTCAAATTCTGAGATTCATCATCATATTTTGAGATTCCTCTTCAAATTCGGGAATTCCTCTTCAAATTCAGAGATTCTCCTTCAAATTCTGAGATTCATCTTAAAATTCTGAGATTCCTCTTCAAATTACGAGATTCCTCTTCAAATTCTGGGATTCTTCTTCAAATACTGGAATTTCTCTTTAAATTGCGACATTCTTCTTAAAATTTTGAGATTCCTCTTCAAATTACGAGACTCCTCTAAAAATTCTCAGATTCTTCTTAAAATTCTGAAAATCCTCTTATAATTCTGAGAGTCCTCTTAAAATTCTGAGATTCTTCTTCAAATTATGAAATTCCTCTCCAAATTCTGGGATTCTTCTTCAAACTCTGTGATTTCTCTTCAAATTGCGAGATTATTTTTAAAAATTGTGGGATTCCTCTTCAAATTACGAGATTCCTCTGAAAATTCTCAGACTCTTCTTAAAATTCTGAGAATCCTCTTATAATTCTGAGAATTCGCTTCAAATTCTGAGATTCTTCTTAAAATTCTAAGATTACACTTAAAATTCTGAAAATCCTCTTCAAAATCTGAGAATCCTCTTGAAATTCTGAGAATCCTCTTCAAATTCTGAAACTCCTCTTAAAGTTCTGAGATTCCTCTTACATTCTACAAAAAAATGCCAAAAACAATTCGATCAATTCTGAAAATTCTGCAATTTCTCTTTAAATTCTGAGATTTTACTTCAACTTCTGAGATTCTTTTTAAAATTCTGAGATTCCTCTTCAAACTCCTCAAATTGTGAGATTCCTTTTCGCCATAAAAAAATGGCTTATTTACTCAAAATTTCCTTAATTTTATTTAAAAACGGATATCTCTAATTAAAAAAAAGTATTCGTAAGTCGAATCATCAAAAATAAGTAAATTATTAACGATTTGATTTTTCATTGGCCGAAGTTGTCGGATGTAGTAAATTTTGATTAATGATTCAAAACTACTAGAATTTGACATGCAATTTTAAAATTTTTATAATGTCCACAAAAAAAAGGTTCGTAAGTTAAGTCAACGGAACACTATCAATTTTTGCTCAGTAAAGTTATTATTAATCATTGATTAAAAACGATTCGGCGAGATTCAATAATTCGAAACTCTGGTTTTATAGAACAAATTTACTCACTTTAAACTGTTAGCACCGTCAGAAATTCAAATAATCGTAAGTCGAATCATTAAATACAAAAGTCAATTTTTGCAACAACAAAAAAAAATTAATTCAATGCATGACACTCAATTGAGGATAATAACTCAAAATTAATCCAATTTGAGCTTATATAATTTAGTAGTTTTAACAATTTTGATACTTAATTTTTAAGAATAATGAGTCAAAATAAATGGAATTTGACGAAATCGTAAGTCAACTCATCCAAAAAAAAAAATCAGTTTTTTACAACTAAAAGTTTTAAGTGAGAAAATATCAAGAGATATTTTCTCACTTAAAACTTTTAGTATCATGAAAAATTTAAATAATCGTAAGTCGAGTCATAAAAAAAATTCAATTTCAATATTTTGTTTAAGAGCACTTTTATATGCCAATTGATTTGGATTATTGACTTGAAAATGACTACAAATAAAATATTCGTAAGTAGAATCCGCGTTTTGATTTGCTTATGCTCAAAAATGGTGGGAGATACTGAAAGTCAGAATAACTAGTCACTCCTGACCACATTAATATAAAAATAAAGAAAAAATTAGTTGATTTAATAGAAATAATAAAATGTGCAAGTCAAATCATTGCAAAAATACACCTTTTACTAAAAATAATACAACAAAAAAGCTTCGTTATTCGGCAAAACAGATAAAAACTACTCCCAATTTGGACTAAACATTGCCTTAATTTTCCTATAATTTTATTTAAATTTAAACATTGCCGTAATTTTCCTATAAAATATTCTTTTTTTTGGTGTATCAATTTTATAAAAAAATCATAATTTCATAATTCAATCAACGCGAATGTTTAATATTATTAACTGAAACTTTACTGATTTTACAACACATAAAAACAGACACAAAAAAAAACTATTTTACATATTTTTAATAAAGTCAAGTAACTAAAAGTAAATTTAAATAATTAATAGAAAAAAATTATTCAGTCATTTTTCCTTCCAATTGATTTCCACAGTCACACATTGAGTCTTAACTCACCGTTTCACTTTCTATATTAAAATTGAAATGAAAATTAAACCCCAAAAAAAATGGATAAAAATATTATTAAATTCGATTTTATTTAATTTTTCTTCGCTTTTTTTAAAGACCCACTATTAACAGTGAATATGTTGGGACCATAGTTGTTCGTTCTCCTCGTCTATTTGCGATTAAAATGTGAATTTCAGAAAGTGAATTTTCTTCTTTTTTTTAAATTTCCTCTTTTTTTGTGGTATCCCACGTTCCTAAACAAACAAAAAAAAAACTTTTTCACTTACGAGCGGGTTCACTTGAGTAAATTAACAACAACAACAACAAAAATTCAGTTGCATTTGCACAAAAACTCTAGCGTTTTTAGCTGTGCTCGATTATTGGTGGTGTGGCGGCTGTGTTGATGGCGCAACGTTTCAAAATAGATTTCTTAAAAACGTATGAAGATACTAGAAAAATGCAGCAGGTTTGAAAATCCCCAATGCGTCTCCAAAGCGGTATTATTGGGATTTGCTGGTGCAAATGACGACACTCGATTTCTACACGAAAAATTCACTGAAAAACTGCATCGGATCGGAAGTCTTGCGCCGGAGTTGTTTTCGGTTCGCGGACAGACGGTTAACTGCAAACTGAGTCTGCTGAGGCCATTCGGGACTCTTCAGTTGGGGCTGCTCCAATATGTACGTACCACCATTTCCATTCAGTTTACTGTCAATTTCCATGCAATCCAAATTGCGAAACGAAGCTTTTACTGACCGACATGCTCGCATTTTCGCTTTCGGATGCATTCGAACAGCAGGTAAGGAACCGTTCAAATTCGGAAAAGTTCCCTCCTTTCCCCCTTTCAACCACCAATTATACTATTACTATTATTATTATTTTGATCAAGACATAACATATTTTATTGTCGATTTTCTAATAATTCGCGTTGATAATCGGCGATTTTTTTTGTGTGACTAGAAACCACGTACTGATTCGGCTCGTCGACTTCATCCAACCAAATGCTGGCCAATAAATATTGGAGCTTTGTGGGGCCGTATGAGGCTTAACGGTCAATATCACTAAAGTATATTTTCTTTGGTTTTTCTTTCGCTGTTGTTGTTGTTGTTGTTGTTGTTATTGCAATATTATTAAAATTGCATAACTTTCGTTTGCAAATGTATTTTCGCGTTTTTAAAAAAAAAAAATTTCATGTTGTTGGGACCCATGGCCATTAGTTACCTCAATGGAATATGGAATTCGTAATTTTTTTTTTGCGATTTTCCAAAACAAACCGAAACTGCAAAGAGTGTGCGTGGTTTAATAAAAAAATTAAATAACAAAATAAAGTCTTTGGTTTTGAGAGGGTTTGATATTTTCTAATTTTATATATCGTTGGGCATCTTCTATTGGCTAAGTGGAAGCTTTTTGCATTTTTTTCCCAACTAAAAGGAAAAATATCAATAAACTATAATTATTTACTAAATAAAATTCCAATAAAAAGCTGTCAACACCAAAAAAAAAATTCGCAAGTCGAACCAACCCTTGAACAAAATGCCGAGATAATTGTATCGTATTTAATAGGTAATTTTATTGCGTAATTAAATTGAGTTAAAATAATTAAATTGAGTTAAAATAATTGAAATTTTAAAAATGTTCGCAAGTCAAATCACTAAAAAATATAAATTTTTACTCAAAAATTGGATTTAATAATTCCAACAATTATTAAATAAGAAAGTTTCAGATCTAGTATTTGATTCAGAATTAAATGAAAATTGTATATATTTCATGATTTTTAAATTGTCAACAACTGATATATTCGTAAGTTGAATCATCGAAAATTGCATAGGTTAAAATTGAAAATATTAAAGTTCAATTTATAAGTTTATGTTGACTTCATTTAAGAGATAATTAAAATAATTTTATTAAAACGATCAATATTCGTAAGTTCGAAACATTGAAGAAATCAAAAAAATTTTGTCAAGAAAAAATATCCCAATTCTAAATGATAAATGGAAATTGCTCTAAAATTGAGTTTAAATATTGATAATTTTACATTTTTTTATAAAATCAAAATACTGAAATGTTCGTAAGTCGAATTGTTAGAAAATGTGTAATTCAGAAAAGTTTTTACTAAAAGTGCTTGAAGATAGGAAATTTTATATAATAAATTTATATTGACCTCATTTGAAAGAAAATTCAATAGTTTTGTTAAAATGATCAATATTCGTTAGTCGGAACATGGAAAAAATAAACTTTTTCTCAAAAAAAAAAAATTACGTGGGAAATTCTTAATTCTGTACAATAAATTGAAATGCCTCTGAAATTGAGTTCAAATATTGATAATTTTAAATTTTTTTTATAAAATCAAAAACTGAAATGTTCGTAAGTCGAATCGTTAGAGAAATGTGTAATTCAGAAATTTTTTTATGCTAAAAGCGCTCGAAGATAGGAAATTTCAAATAATAAGTTTATATTGACTTCTTTTAAGAGACAATTAACATAATTTTATTAAAATGATCAATATTCGTAAGTTCGAAACATTGAAGAAATCAAAAAATTTTTGTCAAGAAAAAATATCCCAATTCTAAATGATAAATGGAAATTGCTCTAAAATTGAGTTCAAATATTGATAATTTTACATTTTTTATAAATTCTGAAACCGATAAGTTCGTAGGTCGAATCGTTCGAAAATGTGTTATTCAGAAAAGTTTTTACTAAAAGCGTTAGAGGATAGGAAATTTTAAATAATAAGTTTATATTGACCTTATTTGAAAGAAAATTCCATAGTTTTGTTAAAATGATCAAAATTCGTTAGTCGGTATAAGAAAAATATAAACTTTTTCTCAAAAAAAAAAATTTCGTGGGAAATTCTTAATTCTGTCAATATTCTTAAAATTATCAATATTTGAACTCAATTTCAAATTCTCAACTGAAATTGAGTTCAAATATTGATAATTTTAAATTTTTTTTATAAAATCAAAAACTGAAATGTTCGTAAGTCGAATCGTTAGAGAAATGTGTAATTCAGAAATTTTTTTATACTAAAAGCGCTCGAAGATAGGAAATTTCAAATAATAAGTTTATATTAACTTCATTTAAGAGACAATTAAAATAATTTTATTAAAATGATCAATATTCGTAAGTTCGAAACATTCAAGATATTAAAAATTTTTGTCAAGAAAAAATATCCCAAATTCTAAATGATAAATGGAAATGGCTTTGAAATTGAGTTCCAATAATGATAATTTTACTTTTTTTATAAATTCTGAAACCGATAAGTTCGTAAGTCGAGTTGTTAGAAAACGTGTTATTTAGAAAAGTTTTTACTAAAACGTTAGAGGATAGGCAATTTTAAATAATAAATTTATATTGACCTTATTTGAAAGAATATTCAATAGTTTTGTTAAAATGATCAATATTCGTTAGTTAAAACAATGAAAAAAATTAAACTTTTTGTCCAAGAAAAAAAAAATTACGTGGGAAATTCTTAATTCTGTACCATAAATTGAAATTGCTCTAAAATTGAGTTCAAATCTTGATAATTTTACATTTTTTATAAAATCAAAAACCGACAAGTTCGTAAGTCAAATCGTTAGAAAATGTGTAATTCAGAAATTTTTTTTACTAAAAACGCTCGAAGATAGGAAATTTCAAATAATAAGTTTATATTAACTTCATTTAAGAGACAATTAAAATAATTTTATTAAAATGATCAATATTCGTAAATTCGAAACATTGAAGAAATTAAAAAAACAATAAAAAAAACTTTTAGTCCAAAAAAAAGTTACGTGGAAAATTCTTAATTATGTATAATAAATTGAAATTGCTCTGAAATTGAGTTCAAATCTTGATAATTTTACATTTTTGTATAAAATCTGAAATCGACAAGTTCGTAAGTCGAATCGTTAAAAAATACACCATTCCAAAAAAAGTAATTTTTTTTTTTATTTTGAGGCAACATATTCAAATTGGAAATTAGAAATCGAAACTTCCCTAATTTACAAATAAAAATTTTAATAACTTTTGGGATATAAAAGAAAGTAGATTATTTGTAACTCGAATCATTAAAAAAAATAGTTTTATTGGCGATTTTTATAATTTATTAGTCGATTATCGCACAAACATATTAAAATTATTCTAATTTAATTAAAATTTTTATAATTTCTACAATTCTTATGCATACATAAAATATTCGTAAGTCAGGTCACCACGAAAAACTATACATTTCCAATCAATTACTCAATATGCAATAATTCAATAGTGTTGAGAGTTTAGAAAAAATGTTCTCACTTAAAAGTTTTTGAACGTTAAAAATTTAAATATTTGTAAGTTGAGTCATTAAATAAAAATCTATAAGAAACGTATTTTCGTTATGAAAAAGGTGGAGGAAGATACCTAATTTTGAATTATTACAATCAAATTTTGTTGTTGATTGTATGATTCGAGCACTTTTGATATATCTTAATATACTTAATTATATGCAAATATATTATATATGAGTACATATAATTCCATAACATCCTTTTTCTTTACATTCCTTTGTTGCGAACACATAATATTGGATGGTATTCCATTAAAAATTGATTAAAATTTTTATATAATAATTTGAGTGGATTTTTTTCTTTTTTAATTTATTTTTAGCCTACGAAATTTGTTTTTTAGTAAGTTTTGAGTATTTTTTTCTATTCAAAATTCATTTAACCTACATTTTAATAATAGCAGTAAATGACAAGATGATTGAACACTTAACTGACCATGCAATTTTTCTTTTCGATTTGGTTTTGTCTTTACAAATTGTCGAATGCAGAAAATATCGCGAATTGTATTGAGTTTTGGTTTTATTCATAATAAAATAATTTATTATTATGTCAATTTCATGGTGATTTTTTTATTATTGTAATTTTTATGTGTTATAGAAATTAATCAAGGAAAATTGTTTATTTACGGGAGAAGAAGATCGAAACTTTGATCGATTATTCAATGTTAATGCGGAAAACGGTAGCACTTTCGATTGGATTTTGTTGAGTTTCCGAAAATTGTCAAATTTCAAGGTAACGGCAAGTTTTTGCGGATTGCGAAACTGTAAACATAAAATTCATTGATGGTAATGCAGTAATTTTGGATGAAATTCTACTTCATCGATAATGCAGTTTTTTTAAAAAAATTGCCTTTTTTTGATTAAAATTTTTCGATTTTATTAAAATTCGGAACTATTAAAAAGTAATTTTGAGCAAATATTGAACTTTTATTCATTTTTACGAAATTGATTCACTTTTGCACTGTTACTACTTTTTAGACTGTTCCAAATTTAGAATTTTTTTTTTTAAAGATTTCTGAGATATAATTTCATAGCTTATAAAAATGTAGGAAATTTCAATGAAAATAAAAGTTTTTACTTGGTTGTATGATTAATACCTGACATTGACAAGGAAAACACACTTTTATACGTAAAATAATTTTTAACTGAAAAACTAAAAAACTAAAAAACTGCAAAACTGCAAAACTGCAAAACTGCAAAACTGCAAAACTGAAAAACTGAAAAACTGAAAAACTGAAAATCTGAAAAACTGAAAAAACTGAAAAAACTGAAAAAACTGAAAAACTGAAAAAACTGAAAAAACTGAAAAAACTGAAAAAACTGAAAAAACTGAAAAAACTGAAAAAAACTGAAAAAACTGAAAAAACTGAAAAAACTGAAAAAACTGAAAAAACTGAAAAAACTGAAAAAACTGAAAAAACTGAAAAAAAACTGAAAAAACAACTGAAAAAACTGAAAAAACTGAAAAAAACTGAAAAAACTGAAAAAACTGAAAAAACTAAAAAAACTTAAAAAACTTAAAAAACTTAAAAAACTTAAAAAACTTAAAAAACTTAAAAAACTTAAAAAACTGAAATACTGAAAAAACAACTGAAAAAACTGAAAAAACTGAAAAAACTTAAAAAACTTAAAAAACTGAAATACTGAAAAAACAACTGAAAAAACTGAAAAAACTGAAAAAACTGAAAAAACTGAAAAAACTGAAAAAACTAAAAAAACTGCAAAAACTGAAAAAACTGAAAAAACTGAAAAAACTGAAAAAACTGAAAAAACTGAAAAAACTGAAAAAACTGAAAAAAAACTGAAAAAACAACTGAAAAAACTGAAAAAACTGAAAAAAAACGGAAAAAAAAACTAAAAAAACTAAAAAAACTGAAAAAACTGAAAAAACTGAAAAACTGAAAAAACTGAAAAAACTGAAAAAACTGAAAAAACTGAAAAAACTGAAAAAACTGAAAAAAACTGAAAAAACTGAAAAAACTGAAAAAACTGAAAAAACAACTGAAAAAACTGAAAAAACAACTGAAAAAACTGAAAAAAAACTGAAAAAAAAACTGAAAAAACAACTGAAAAAACTGAAACTGAAAAAACTGAAAAAAACTGAAAAAACTGAAAAACTAAAAAAACAACTGAAAAAACTGAAAAAACTGAAAAAACTGAAAAAACTGAAAAAACTGAAAAAACTGAAAACTAAAAAAACTGAAAAACTGAAAAAACAACTGAAAAAACTGAAAAAACTGAAAAAACTGAAAAAACTGGAAAAACTGAAAAAACTGAAAAAACTGAAAAAACTGAAAAAACTGAAAAAACAACTGAAAAAAAACTGAAAAAACAACTGAAAAAACTGAAAAAACTGAAAAAACTGAAAAAACTGAAAAACTGAAAAACTGAAAAACTGAAAAAACTGAAAAAACTGAAAAAACTGAAAAAACTGAAAAAAACTGAAAAAACTGAAAAAACTGAAAAAACTGAAAAAACTGAAAAAACTGAAAAAACTGAAAAAACTGAAAAAACTGAAAAAACTGAAAAAACTGAAAAAACTGAAAAAACTGAAAAAACTGAAAAAACTGAAAAAAACAACTGAAAAAACTGAAAAAAACTGAAAAACTGAAAAAACAACTGAAAAAACTGAAAAAACTGAAAAAACTGAAAAAACTGAAAAAACTGAAAAAACTGAAAAAACTGAAAAAACTGAAAAAACTGAAAAAACTGAAAAAACTGAAAAAACTGAAAAAACTGAAAAAACTGAAAAAACTGAAAAAACTGAAAAAACTGAAAAAACTGAAAAAACTGAAAAAACTGAAAAAACTGAAAAAACTGAAAAAACTGAAAAAACTGAAAAAACTGAAAAAACTGAAAAAACTGAAAAAACTGAAAAAACTGAAAAAACTGAAAAAACTGAAAAAACTGAAAAAACTGAAAAACTGAAAGACTGAAAAAACTGAAAAAACTGAAAAAACTGAAAAAACTGAAAAAACTGAAAAAACAACTGAAAAAACTGAAAAAAAACTGAAAAAAAAACTGAAAAAACAACTGAAAAAACTGAAACTGAAAAAACTGAAAAAAACTGAAAAAACTGAAAAACTAAAAAAACAACTGAAAAAACTGAAAAAACTGAAAAAACTGAAAAAACTGAAAAAACTGAAAAAACTGAAAAAACTGAAAAAACTGAAAAAACTGAAAAAACTGAAAAAACTGAAAAAACTGAAAAAACTGAAAACTAAAAAAACTGAAAAACTGAAAAAACAACTGAAAAAACTGAAAAAACTGAAAAAACTGAAAAAACTGAAAAAACTGAAAAAACTAAAAAAACTGAAAAAACTGAAAAAACAACTGAAAAAAAACTGAAAAAACAACTGAAAAAACTGAAAAAAAACAACTGAAAAAACTGAAAAAACAACTGAAAAAACTGAAAAAACTGAAAAAACTGAAAAAACTGAAAAAACTGAAAAAACTGAAAAAACTGAAAAAACTGAAAAAACTGAAAAAACTGAAAAAACTGAAAAAACTGAAAAAACTGAAAAAACTGAAAAAACTGAAAAAACTGAAAAAACTGAAAAAACTGAAAAAACTGAAAAAACTGAAAAAACAACTGAAAAAACTGAAAAAAACGAAAAAACTGAAAAAACTGAAAAAACTGAAAAAACTGAAAAAACTGAAAAAACTGAAAAAACTGAAAAAACTGAAAAAACTGAAAAAACTGAAAAACTGAAAAAACTGAAAAAACTGAAAAAACTGAAAAAACTGAAAAAAAACTGAAAAAAAAACTGAAAAAACAACTGAAAAAACTGAAACTGAAAAAACTGAAAAAAACTGAAAAAACTGAAAAACTAAAAAAACAACTGAAAAAACTGAAAAAACTGAAAAAACTGAAAAACTGAAAGACTGAAAAAACTGAAAAAACTGAAAAAACTGAAAAAACTGAAAAAACTGAAAAAACAACTGAAAAAACTGAAAAAAAAACTGAAAAAACAACTGAAAAAACTGAAACTGAAAAAACTGAAAAAAACTGAAAAAACTGAAAAACTAAAAAAACAACTGAAAAAACTGAAAAAACTGAAAAAACTGAAAAAACTGAAAAAACTGAAAAAACTGAAAAAACTGAAAAAACTGAAAAAACTGAAAAAACTGAAAAAACTGAAAAAACTGAAAACTAAAAAAACTGAAAAACTGAAAAAACAACTGAAAAAACTGAAAAAACTGAAAAAACTGAAAAAACTGAAAAAACTGAAAAAACTAAAAAAACTGAAAAAACTGAAAAAACAACTGAAAAAAAACTGAAAAAACAACTGAAAAAACTGAAAAAAAACAACTGAAAAAACTGAAAAAACAACTGAAAAAACTGAAAAAACTGAAAAAACTGAAAAAACTGAAAAAACTGAAAAAACTGAAAAAACTGAAAAAACTGAAAAAACTGAAAAAACTGAAAAAACTGAAAAAACTGAAAAAACAACTGAAAAAACTGAAAAAAACGAAAAAACTGAAAAAACTGAAAAAACTGAAAAAACTGAAAAAACTGAAAAAACTGAATAAACTGAAAAAACTGAAAAAACTGAAAAACTGAAAAAACTGAAAAAACTGAAAAAACTGAAAAAACTGAAAAAAACTGAAAAAACTGAAAAAACTGACTGAAAACTGAAAAACTGAAAAACTTCAGTTTTTTTTTTACCTCTAAAATGAGTTATTAACTTGCAAAACGTACTGCAGCGGTCTTATTTTAAATCTGGGCTTAGAATGGTCGCTTTTCAACAATAGAAATTGGAGCCATAAAATGAACCGGAAGCCTTCGTTATAGTCAATGGTTAGGACTACTCTTACTTCTTTGAAAACATAGAATAAATAAACCCAGGGGACATGTGGTTTCAGAAGGATGCCACTTTTATCTATACAGTATGACTGGGTCCTGATCAACGATTACTTCTTGGAAAACATAAATGATATATGTGTAGACCCGGACCATATATGCTTCCAGCAGGAATACGTATACAACCAGCGAAAGTAAAGACTCTTTTTTTAAAAATATCTTAAAAATATTTTTGATATATGAAGTTTTATTTGCAACTATAAGCGCCATGCCTTTTAAAGTTATCAATGCTTGATACCTACGACTGAGTTTAGACAAGCACCTAATATAATATTTACACATAATACCTAAAAGTCTAGAAATTCATAAACGATCTACAATAGACAGTAAAGTGCTTTTATGCAATTATCTACTAAAGCCATTTTGGACTTACGGACTAGAGCTTTCTGGCTCTGCTTAACTTTCCGACTACAGTAATCTTAATAAGACTGTGTCTCGTTATAAACAGTTATACCTTCGTCTTTTTAATCATACTAACGTCAACATTTTTAAAAATTACTCACAAATTCCTTTCCAAAACCCTCCATTTGTGACTAAAGCTTCAAAAAAAAAACTTTGGTACATATTTACTGTCCATAGACTTCCAAATTAACTAATATTTTGAGAAATTCCACTTTTTATTGTTTTATAGATCATAATAGCTGAAGTGGTATTTTTGCAGTGCATTAAGAAAAATGGAATAGTAAAATTTAGGGCATCGACGTTAAGCTTGGCAAAACCAAACGTTTTATTTACGAAAAGTTACAAAAAGTTTATGGGGCATATTCCTTATCGAAAGCATAAGTTTTTCGGTGACATCAAGCTTTTTTGGAGGTTCGAAAAGTATTGGAAAAAGACCCCCGCTCAGTCAGGACCTTAAGGTTCTTCATGCCAGATCGGATATTGCAGTCTAGATTAGCACTTTTGGAGGGTCAAAAAGTGTTGGAAAAAGGCCCTCGCTCAGTCAGAACCTCATCATCGAAAACTGATGAAAATGCGAAGTTGTTGTGATGTTAGACCTCCTTGAAAAAGCTCAGAAAAAGGTTCTTCTCGCCAGATCGGACATTTCAGACCCTTGGATGCCCTCTGTTCCATTAAACATTCCCATCAATAAGCTTAAGTCAAGATTAGCACTTTTGGAGGGTCAAAAAGTGTTGGAAAAAGGCCCTCGCTCAGTTAGAACCTCATCATGGAAAACTGATGAAAATGCGAAGTTGTTGTGATGTTAGACCTCCTTGAAAAAGCTCAGAAAAAAGGTTCTTCTCGCCAGATCGGATATTTCAGACCCTTGGATGCCCTCTGTTCCATTAAACATTCCCATCAATAAGCTTAAGTCTAGATTAGCACTTTTGGAGGTCGAAAAGTGTTGGAAAAAGATCCTCGCTTAGTGAGGACCTCATCATTGAAAACTGATGAAAATGCGGAATGAGTGAGAGTTCTTGTGATGTCCGACCTCCTTGAAAAAGCTCAGAAAAAATGTTCTTCGCGCCAGATGGGATATTATAGACCTTTGGATATCCTTTGTTCCATTAAACATCCCCATAAACGAGTTTTAGTCTAGATTAGCACTTTTGGAGGGTCAAAAAGTGTTGGAAAAAGGCCCTCGCTCAGTTAGAACCTCATCATGGAAAACTGAGGAAAATGCGGAACGAGTAAGAGTTCTTGTGATGTCAGACCTCCTTGAAAATGATCAGAAAAAAGGTTCTTCGCACCAGATCGAATATTGTAGTCTAGATTAGCACTTTTGGAGGTCGAAAAGTGTTGGAAAAAGACCCTCTCTCAGTGCAGACCTCATCATTGAAAACTGATGAAAATGCGGAACAAATAAAAATTCTTCTGATGTCAGACCTCCTTGAAAAAGCTCAGAAAAAAGGTTCTTCGCGCCAGATCAGATATTACAGACTTTTGGATACCCTTTGTTCCATTAAACATCCCCATAAACGAGTTTTAGTCTAGATTAGCACTTTTGGAGGTCGAAAAGTGTTGGAAAAAGATCCTCGCCTAGTGAGGACCTCATCATCGAAAACTGATGAAAATGCGAAGTTGTTGTGATGTTAGACCTCCTTAAAAAGGCTCAGAAAAAAGGTTCTTCATGCCAGATCGGACATTGCAAATCCTTGGTTTCCCTCTCTCCCATTAACCATCACCATCAATGAGTTTAAGTCTAGATTAGCGGTTTCTGTGGTTATCCTCCTCTTATTATTCGCCAAACTTTAGTCCGCATGACTTTTTTTAAATTTATTCTTGATGATGAAAAAAACACATGAAAGTACGTCACGTTGATACTGAAGAGCTGAATCCGATTTAAGGTGAAGGTTTCCACTATTCTTAAGAGGATGAACAGCTGCCCAAGGTAACTACTTTAAACAAAACAAAAGTGGCATATAAAAACCAAAAAAAAATATTGCAAAGAAAGAGGAATAAACCAGTCTCATTACTTATCTGCTTCACCTCATATATATCTGAAAAATTCCAGAAAAAATTTGTACTCTTTTTTAAGCTTTTATTATATTGCATAGTAAAAATAAATTTCATTAATTCGCAATTAAAATTAGAAAAAAATATCAACTCAAAAATAGTTGCGACGACATTTTTCTCGGTCCAACAATACTCGTACTGGTAATCGTCATTAAAGCAAAAATTTCCATCGATTAATTTACAATTACTTGAGCTCGTACTAAACTACAATTTATATGCAGTGCAGTTATAAAACAAAAACTATTAATCACTTGAAAAGTAATAGTATAAAAAATTTGTAATGAATAAATTTATTTTTTATTGTTGTTGGTGAAAAGACACCAATAATAATCCACACACAATGATGTATTGAACTTTTTTACTACTAACTAAATTCATATTAAGCAACAATTAGGTCATTGGTTTATCTAACGCAATCGTTTGAGTATTTTCATCATTTTTGCCAATGACATTCAATATTGAAATATTGGCTTAGTTCGATACGAATTATAGGATGGAATATTAATTTTATATACTTGGTACCATCTAAAGACGAGCATTAATGCTATTCGCTTAAGCGAACTATCTCGACTGGATTTTCTGATGTGATTTTGGTTTTAGTATTTTTCTGAACCAGAAAAAAATTCATAGAATTTGAAAATTTGTACGAATATTAAATGGGTTTTATTAAAAAACTATATAAAAATGAAATAAAATTCGGAAAAAAAGTTTAGATAAAGTTTTTTGGTCAAAGAAATTTTTGTTTTCAAATAAGCTATGTATCATGGTTGTATGATTAATACCTGGCCTTAACAAAAAAACCTTTTCTTTTATAAAATTCATTTTGCTTATTAATAGAGTATCCCTCTAGATCGAGCAATCACTTTAAAATTTGAGTCTACCGAGTCAAGCTGAGCCAGTTTTTTCATATTTGTTTTTTTTTTTCGGAGCCAGTTTTTCATATTTGGAAAAAGAAAAAATTGGTAAGGGGCTAAATTCCTTTCTACCTCATTGAATTTTGCCAGCATGGCGATGACACAAGTGTGCAAGATATTTTTTCTTTATCAAATGTGTACGTTTTGCCATATTTATCTGGTGTAATACGTATATCGATTTTTATTTAAGAAAACTTTTTTATATTATTTTCATTTCTAAGCAATAATGCTTGCAAAAAAAAAAGTTTGTCCATTTCGTTGGAGAACTCCAAACAAATGTAATAAATTTTATAGGCACACAAATTTTTTTAACTGGAATGATACGATTAGACCATTTGAGAGCTATTCGAATTATTCGATATTTTTTAACATCTCTAACAGCATTCATGCAATGGACAAATTATTGCAAGAATACACATTTTTGTTCAAATCTTCGGAAGAAATATGACAACGCCTCGATCACGGGCTCGAACCCGCGAACAATTTTTAAACAGTGAGTACGTGTGAGCTCGATTAAAGTTCGCCCAGTCAGAATCTATTTGACATTTGCTTCATTTTCATGAACGATTTTCACTCGTGGTTTTTTGCGTCTTGGAGGCCAATGTATTTGGCAATCAAGAAAAAGGTAAAAAAAAATTTCAACTAAAAAAATTCATTGATTTTGGACGATAGCAAAAGCCATGATAACGAAGAGCTGCAGTGCAAACCGCATCTAGGTTGGGGAAGCTCAGTAAAAACCATGCATGCGGAAAGTTACTGTCGGAACTTCGCGGCGGTGATCACTTCGAAAATAAATTGTACAACAATTGTCACCGTCTTGGCAAATATGATTTCGATCACCTCTTGGAAATGGTCTCGCCATTAATCGCTAAACAAAATATGCCAATGTTAAGACTGGGCAAATCAACGTAAGATAGTCGAGATGCCATTTAAATCCAAAGATCAGTTTATTATTTTTATTTATTGATTTAATTAAATTTTTAAGCTACCTTAATTTTATACAGGGTGGGCGAATATAGACTGACTGATTAAAATGCATTTAAATTTTTCACGCCGGATAGAAAAAGTCACGTGGGTAGACTTACGTTCATTAACTTCTACTCTCCACCTGGTAAGCCAGCTCTGTAGGGTTTGGATTTGGGTTTTAAAAATTTTGGAAGCACTTTGGGGATTTTTGCTAGATGCAAAATAGGCTGTATCATCAGCGTGTGTATCAAAGATGGTATTAGGACGAATGGGGATATCGGATGTATAAAAATTGTAGAAAATGGGTCAAAGTATACTTCTCTGTGGAACACCAGAAATTGTCAGAGAGTTGGTTTACTTGGAAGTGTCAGTTGAAAAGGAATGATTTTAGGTTTAGGAAATACGATTAGCTAGAAGGTATTCGTCTTGAGTTTCCAAAGTAAGCGCGGCTTCCAAACTCTATCAAAGGCTTGACTTATATCACGACATATACTGAGACAGTACTCTTTTCTTTCTAAAAAGACGCAATGAAATGGACAACTTGATGACACTGCCCCGCGTAGTGGAGTGTTCGGACCGGAAACCAAACAGGTGGTTGGAAATTAAATTTGAGGATTTAAGAAGGAAATGTAAATGACGGATTACTATTTTTTCAAAGATTTTCGAGAGGATTGGCCGGAGAATTATTAGTTTGTAGAAAGTGAAGTGGTTTATTGGGTTAAGGAATTATTTTTATGATGGCAAATTTCCAGAGGATTGTAAAATATATTACTTTAAGAATGGAGTTATATACTGTAGCAAGGAAAATTATTGCTCTTTTAGGAAGTTGTTGGAGTGTATTGGAGTTGATCAGATCATAGCCAGGAGCTTTGTTTGCTTAAATTAGCAACTTTGGAAGAAGTGATTGTCTTTGGTGGAAGACTCATGGGTACGGGAATGGATAGTTCTGTCTTCATTTTACTATAATGAGTCATGGCTAGTATGTCTTCATGTGTTATTTTTATCCGTTTTTGCCCAGGTGCCGTCAGTTTTTCGTAAAGGATGCGTTATTTTTTTATAAGATAACATATATTTTATAGCAGTTCATAGAGTTCTATTTTTCGTAAGTGATGATATATAGTTTCTGAAACGTTCTGCGATTTCGTCATGCAGTTCTTCTTGTAGTTTGTTCAGTTTTGTTTTGTCGCTGGGCATGCTTTTAAATTTAAATAAAAATTGTTCTGTTATTATTCTTAAAAAATTCTGTTTTTTTTTTTACTTTTGAATTATAATTTAACTGGAAGAATTTCGATCATTTCTCAGGAAAGTGTTTCTTCAATTTAATTAGTAATATTTCGAAAATAATATTTTTTCAGTGTTCAATTTGCATTGAAATCTAATTTTCCTTAGAACTTTTTAGTAGGATTTTTCAGTTGGATTTTTCAATAGAAATTTTGTGTCATCACAACACGTTCCGTAGAAATTTTCGGTAGGAATTTTCAGTAGAAATTTTCAGTAGCAATTTTTAGTAGGAATTTTAAGTAGAAATTTTCAGTAGAGACGTTCAGTAAAAATTTTCAGGAGGAATTTTTAGTAGATGTTATCAGTTAGAATGACAATTTGAAGTTTATTTAGTTAAGCATTTCATTTACATTGAAAAGAAATCTGTGCAAATCAGTTTAAATTGAATTTTAATATTTATATATTAATTTTTATAATTTTAAATTTATTTATTAAAAATAATTTTAATTTAAATTTTTTAGTATTTTATATAGAAAAAATATTATTAATAATAGTTGATTTGTATTGTGAAAGAATATTGAAATAATTTGAAAAATTTTTATAAAATAAGAAAATATTATTTATTGTACCTTTTGTATCAGGGTTTATTAAATAAAAAATTTTTATAAAATTTTTTTCGATTTTAAAAGAGTTAATAAATTATTAAATTTTATGTGGCATAATTTCAGTAGAAATTTTCAGTAGAAATTTTCAGTAGAAATTTTCAGTAAAAATGTTCAGTAGAAATTTTCAGCAGGAATTTTCAGTAGAAATTTTCAGTAGAAATTTTCAGTAGAAATTTTCAGTAGAAATTTTCAGTAGAAATTTTCAGTAGAAATTTTCAGTAGAAATTTTCAGTAGAAATTTTCAGTAGAAATTTTCAGTAGAAATTTTCAGTAGAAATTTCCAGTAGAAATTTTCAGTAGAAATTTTCAGTAGAAATTTTCAGTAGAAATTTCCAGTAGAAATTTCCAGTAGAAATTTCCAGTAGAAATTTTCAGTAGAAATTTCCAGTAGAAATTTCCAGTAGAAATTTTCAGTAGAAATTTTCAGTAGAAATTTTCAGTAGAAATTTTCAGTAGAAATTTTCTGTAGAAATTTTCAGTAGGAATTTTCAGTAGAAATTTTCAGTAGAAATTTCCAGTAGAAATTTTCAGTAGAAATTTTCAGTAGAAATTTTCAGTAGAAATTTCCAGTAGAAATTTCCAGTAGAAATTTCCAGTAGAAATTTTCAGTAGAAATTTCCAGTAGAAATTTCCAGTAGAAATTTTCAGTAGAAATTTTCAGTAGAAATTTTCAGTAGAAATTTTCAGTAGAAATTTTCTGTAGAAATTTTCAGTAGGAATTTTCAGTAGGAATTTATGGTAGGAATTTTCAGTAGAAATTTTCAGTAAAAATTTTCAGTAGAAATTTTTAGAAGGAATTTTCTGTAGAAATTTTCAGTAGAAATTTTCAGTAGAAATTTTCAGTAGAAATTTTCTGTAGAAATTTTCAGTAGACATTTTCTGTAGAAATTGTCAGTAGAAATTTTCAGTAGAAATTTTCAGTAGAAATTTTCAGTAGTAATTTTCAATAGTAATTTTCAGTAGAAATTTTCAGTAGAAATTTGCAGTAGAAATTTTCGGTAGAAATTTTCAGTAGAAATTTTCAGTAGAAATTTTCTGTAGAAATTTTCAGTAGAAATTTTTTGTAGAAATTTTCAGTAGAAATTTTCTGTAGAAATTTTCAGTAGAAATTTTCAGTAGAAATTTTCAGTAGAAATTTTCAGTAGAAATTTTCAGTAGAAATTTTCAGTAGAAATTTTCAGTAGAAATTTTCAGTAGAAATTTTCAGTAGAAATTTTCAGTAGAAATTTTCAGTAGAAATTTTCAGTAGAAATTTGCAGTAGAAACGTTCAGTAAAAATTTTTGGTAGGAATTTTCGGTAGAAATTTTCAGTAAGAATTTTCAGTAGAAATTTTCATTAGAAATTTTCAGTAGAAATTTTCATTAGGAATTTTCAGTAGAAATTTTCATTAGAAATTTTCAGTAGAAATTTTCAGTAGGAATTTTCAGTAGAAATTTTCATTAGGAATTTTCAGTAGAAATTTTTAGTAGGAATTTTTAGTAGGAATTTTCAGTAGAAATTTTCAATAGAAATTTTCAGTAGAATTTTTCAGTAGAAATTTTCCTTAGAAACTTTCAGTAGAAACGTTCAGTAGAAATTTTCAGTAGGAATTTTTAGTAGAAATTTTTATTAGGAATTTTAAACAGAAATTTTTAGTAGGAATTTTCAGTAGAAATTTTTAGTAGGAATTTTCAGTAGAAATTTTCAGTAAGAATTTTGGGTAGGAATTTTCAGTAGAAATTTTAAGTAGAAATTTTCAGTAGGCATTTTCAGTAGAAATTTTCAGTAGAAATTTTCAGTAGAAATTTTCAGTAGAAATTTTCAGTAGAAATTTTCAGTAGGAATTTTAAGTAGAAATTTTCAGTAGGAATTTTCAGTAGAAATTTCAGTAGGAATTTTAAGTAGAAATTTTCAGTAGAAATTTTCAGTAGGAATTTTCAGTAGAAATTTTCATTAGGAATTTTCAGTAGGAATTTTCAGTAGCTGTCATATTTCGATTCCACAAAGTGAAGCTGAGATTAGATAGAATTCGGTTTGGAGCTCCGATAATAATAACAAGCATGAGTTAAAATATAATTTTACCCTAGATGGCGCAGATTTCAACAGTAAAGACAAAACGAAAGACTTAAGCGAGAAACCTGGTTTTGGAAATTGATTATTTTTCTCTCTCTCCATTTTTATATTTATTTTGTTTTGATAATATTTTAAATATGCTGACCTTTAAACTATATATAAAATTTATATTTATACAATGTTCAAAATTGTACAATAAATGAAAAGAGAAAAACCCGCAGGGAGGGTAACTGAGAAATTCTACAAAATTAAAGTATTTTCAAATGATGAATTTTTTTTCGGTTTTTTTTTTTTAAACTATTTTAAAATTTATTTCCTATGATAATTTAATGAATAAAATAAAAACAATCACATTCATTGATAAATTGGCAATTATATTAGGGAAGTAGAAAAATTATTAGAAATTTTATTACTGTTGATTTTGTATTTTCATGAACGCAGTTCATTTTGTTGTTTGTTGAAGGATTTTCATTGCTGAAGCGTACTCAGTTTTTCGGACTTAATTTTTTTACTGTTTATACACCTTTTATAAAAGAAAAAGAAAAAAAAATAGTAGTGAACGTAAATGAAGATTTTTGACTGGTCAACATTGATTTGTTGACACTCGATTTCTGTTTATTTATTTGAAAAGGGGAAATGTGCCACAAAAAAAAAACCGAATTTTAGCAATTCAAAAATGACTCCTTTAATAATTAGTTGGTTGTAATACCATATTTTCAACTAATAAGTCACGGTCTCCATAATGAAACACTTTTACAGGTGAATAAATCTACAATGATACTATTTTCGATCTATGCATTTAGTTGTTTTGTTTATGATTTTTCTTTCATTTTTCATTGTTAATTGTTTGAAGTACTTCCTAAGCCCGAAATTAACAACCGAACAAAAGTTACGTCAATTAACTTGACCTAGAATTGAATTTTTATTATTTATTTTGATAATATTCAACAACTTCTAAATTTGGAGGTTAAATTTTTATATAAAATAATTATTTCTTAGCAATTTTTTATGCCATATAAAATGAGAATGTTAAATTTTTCTATTCGACAAAATTTTAACTATTTCAAAAAAAAAAAAAATCATATTTTAATTATCACAAAAAAATATGCATTATTTTGGGAAAATGTTTTTATTTTTTATTTGTTATTTATTAAATGTAATGTTTTTGGAGGAATTTTACCTGCTTGTGTGAAGGAATTTTTTTACAACTTTGGAGGAGGCAACGCCTGTGCAACCGACCAATATATCTTCTGGATACGATGGGTAAAATTCTCGAACGCATTCTGTGTGTTAACCGAAGGACATAATTTGGCTCCAGGAGCTCATTTGCTCTTTGGCATAGCGCGTACGGCTCCATAAAGTACTGTGCTTTTATAACCCTTGATGTGACAAATGCCTTCAACTCGGCGGGATGGGATCGTATCCTTGACGCTATAGGCTCAATAGGTGTTCCGGAGAACAATTGAAGACTACCTAAGTAATAAAATTCTGTTATATAGGACAAGCAGTGGAGAGAGATCATGCAGAATTGAGAGGGGGGTTCTACAGAGCTCCCCCTCTGTTATGGAATATGATGTGTGATGGTATTCTCAGGCTCCATCTTACAGAGGAGGTGACAATCATCGTATTTGTTAAAGATTTGGCTATGATCGTAGTGGACAAATGTGTGGAAAAGGTACGGAACAGATCTACAATGTGACTGTTGCTTCAGTTCCCCCGCACAGGAGGC
Organism: Atherix ibis; assembly: GCA_958298945.1. Lineage (NCBI taxonomy): Eukaryota > Metazoa > Arthropoda > Insecta > Diptera > Athericidae > Atherix > Atherix ibis. The sequence goes on along the minus strand of OY282605.1, from coordinate 117,548,993 downwards.
TTTTTAGTGTGAATGATCCCCAAGGACTACGCTAGAAATGCCTACAGTTATTAGCTCACCCGCGTTCTGAGCTGGCCCAGCAGAGCCTATCCGCTAACTGCAAGGAGGTTCATTCTCGGATAATGATCCACAAGGACTACGCCAGAAGTGCCTGTAGGTGTGGTATACACATTGACCTTAGCTGGCCTAGCAGTACCGATGAAATTTACAAGGTTGCTACTGTATACGTAGCTCTTTTAGGGTAAAGCGCACTTACTGTATGTGAGGCCTTGCTACTAACAGCTGGGGTAAATAACTTGTAAATGGTTACTAACGGTTAACAATGTTGCAGGCCCTGTTAGTTGCACAAATGGGGAAGCGTTCTGCTAGTTAAGATCGCTTAGCGCAGAAATTATAAAAATGAATAAATTGAATGTTTGCCGGCTTTAAGCGAGAAGTGAGGCCACTTGATATAGCTAGTATGAAATGAGGTGTAAAATGAGGTATTTTGAAGATGATGATGAGAAGAGCTCGTAGCCATACTAAGTGTTTCTTGCATGATCCAGTCATAGCAGAAAATCAGAACGCGTTAGAAGAAAGTGAGCTGGGTTGATAATTCGGTCGTAGCAAGCTGTGTTACAATTAAGTTACGTGCAACTACCTGAAGCTGATTGGCTAGGCTGGCGAAATGCATTGTAGACAGGACTGTGACCGTATTGATTGGGCGTATCTCAATCCCGACAGTCATAGGTGACCTGTGGTGTTATGTCTAACGACAGGTATACCACGTTTAATAAAATAACATTAATATTCCTTTAGTTCGAAGTGGGCTTCTGGCAGTTAGTCTTAGCCTTGAGGACTATAAGACAGAGGCAGTCCTAATCACAAGCAGGAAGATATGAGAAAATATCATCATTAGAATTGGCGAACATCAGGTGATCTCGGGACCATCTGTGGTTTCAGGAATACCTACTATGAGTTGGTGGGAAGGCTGCTGGGACTATGATGATGCGGGCGCACTTAATGCTGAACTTTGGGGAACACAGGCTAAGCGACCATGTTCGGGTCAATCCTGCTGTATGCTACGCCAATTTGGGTGGATGGGTTGATTAGACCAACCAACATACATGTAGTTCTCTCAGTCTATCGTAGGAGCACCTAAAGCTAAAGGAGAGACTTTAGAAACAGCACTTATGGTGCTTCTAAATAATTGCTTAGAAGAAGGAAAAATTTCCGCATCTTGGCATAACACTGAAACCATCTTACTTTATAAGATAGAAAATTGTGTAAGTATAGAAAACTACTGACCGATCAGCCTCCTATCCATCTTATAGAAATTTTCAGTAGAAGTTTTCAGTAGAAACTTTCAGCAGAATTTTCAGAAGCAATTTTCAGTAGAAATTTTCAGTAGAAATTTTTTAGTAGAAATTTTCAGTAGAAATTTTCAGTAGAAATTTTCAGTAGAAATTTTCAGTAGAAATTTTCAGTAGAAATTTTCAGTAGAAATTTTCAGTAGAAATTTTCAGTAGAAATTTTCAGTAGAAATTTTCAGTAGACATTTTCAGTAGCAATTTTCAGTAGAAATTTTCAGTAGAAATTTTCAGTAGAAATTTTCAGTAGAAATTTTCAGTAGAAATTTTCAGTAGAAATTTTCAGTAGAAATTTTCAGTAGAAATTTTCAATAGAAATTTTCAGTAGAAATTTTCAATAGAAATTTTCAGTAGAAATTTTCAGTAGAAATTTTCAGTAGAAATTTCAGTAGAAATTTTCAGTAGAAATTTTCAGTAGAAATTTTCAGTAGAAATTTTCAGTAGAAATTTTCAGTAGAAATTTTCAGTAGAAATTTTCAGTAGAAATTTTCAGTAGAAATTTCCAGTAGAAATTTCCCGTAGAAATTTTCAGTAGAAATTTTCAGTAGAAATTTTCAGTAGAAATTTTCAGTAGAAATTTTCAGTAGAAATTTTCTGTAGAAATTTTCAGTAGAAATTTTCAGTAGAAATTTTCAGTAGAAATTTTCAGTAGAAATTTTCAGTAGAAATTTTTTAGTAGAAATTTTCAGTAGAAATTTTCAGTAGAAATTTTCAGTAGAAATTTTCAGTAGAAATTTTCAGTAGAAATTTTCAGTAGAAATTTTCAGTAGAAATTTTCAGTAGAAATTTTCAGTAGAAATTTTCAGTAGACATTTTCAGTAGCAATTTTCAGTAGAAATTTTCAGTAGAAATTTTCAGTAGAAATTTTCAGTAGAAATTTTCAGTAGAAATTTTCAGTAGAAATTTTCAGTAGAAATTTTCAATAGAAATTTTCAGTAGAAATTTTCAATAGAAATTTTCAGTAGAAATTTTCAGTAGAAATTTTCAGTAGAAATTTCCAGTAGAAATTTCCCGTAGAAATTTTCAGTAGAAATTTTCAGTAGAAATTTTCAGTAGAAATTTTCAGTAGAAATTTTCAGTAGAAATTTTCTGTAGAAATTTTCAGTAGAAATTTTCAGTAGAAATTTTCAGTAGAAATTTTCAGTAGAAATTTTCAGTAGAAATTTTTTAGTAGAAATTTTCAGTAGAAATTTTCAGTAGAAATTTTCAGTAGAAATTTTCAGTAGAAATTTTCAGTAGAAATTTTCAGTAGAAATTTTCAGTAGAAATTTTCAGTAGAAATTTTCAGTAGAAATTTTCAGTAGACATTTTCAGTAGCAATTTTCAGTAGAAATTTTCAGTAGAAATTTTCAGTAGAAATTTTCAGTAGAAATTTTCAGTAGAAATTTTCAGTAGAAATTTTCAGTAGAAATTTTCAATAGAAATTTTCAGTAGAAATTTTCAATAGAAATTTTCAGTAGAAATTTTCAGTAGAAATTTTCAGTAGAAATTTCAGTAGAAATTTTCAGTAGAAATTTTCAGTAGAAATTTTCAGTAGAAATTTTCAGTAGAAATTTTCAGTAGAAATTTTCAGTAGAAATTTTCAGTAGAAATTTTCAGTAGAAATTTCCAGTAGAAATTTCCCGTAGAAATTTTCAGTAGAAATTTTCAGTAGAAATTTTCAGTAGAAATTTTCAGTAGAAATTTTCAGTAGAAATTTTCTGTAGAAATTTTCAGTAGAAATTTTCAGTAGAAATTTTCAGTAGAAATTTTCAGTAGAAATTTTCAGTATAAATTTTCAGTAGAAATTTTCAGTAGAAATTTTTAGTAGAAATTTTCAGTAGAAATTTTCAGTAGAAATTTTCAGTAGAAATTTTCAGTAAAAATGTTAAGGAAACATTTTCAGTAGACATTTTTAGTAGACATTTTCAGTAGAAATTTTCAGTAGATATACAATATTCGCTTTCCTCTTGCATTTGTAGACTATCAAAAAGCTTTTGACACCATCGAGACATGGGCTGTAATAGGAGCAATGGATAAAGCCCATATAGACTTCAGATATTCAAATTTGTTGGAATATATATACGACCATACGATCCTTGCTTTAAAGATAGGAGACGACTTGACTACAGGGAGGGTCCAGATTGGGAGAGGAGTGATACAGCTTAGCGTTAGAGGATGTATTCAGGAAATTATCTTGGTATCAAAGTGGCATAAAAATCGATGGAAAACATCGAAACCAGTTATTCTTTACCGTTAGTAGTGACGCTAAGGAACTTTTGGAATACGGTTGCATAAAATTTTCAAAATTATTCATTACACGCTAAATGGTTGACTTACTCCGCATATGATTAACACCAAAAAAAGTCACCTAATTTTCTCCGCCTATGTAAAATTGAACAATTATTTAAATAAAATGTTTTAATAATTTCAACCCGTTGTTTCGGTGTAAAATACTTCATAATAAATTGCTAGCAACCACTCTCTACTACTGTCAAACGCCAACAGACAAATGTCATTCAAAACAAAATGGCGACCAAAACAAAATCTAGCCAAAAAATCATGGATTTCTTTTTTCCCAAACTATAATGTCTGTGAGTTTTAATCACCAAAAAAAAACCAAATCCAATTAATCACTTCAGTAACATGTACATATAAGATTTACTAATAATTCAAATAGAAATCCATCCCATAAATGATTTTATTAGAATTTGTTGAATAAATGAACAATTTTACAAAAAAGCGGAACAAAATGTTCCATTCCCAACGATGAGTTCACAAGTGAATTTTATCATTTCATTTTTATTTGTGTTTGTGCATCAATAGTAATAATGATTTATATTAATTTAATAACAAGTCATCTTAATTTATTTGTTGTTGTTGTTTTTTGGCAATTAAAAAAAACGGCAGAAAAATGAACTCTTAAAACGATGGAAAGTTGAAGTGTTTTACAAAACAAAATATATTCAAGTGTCAGTAAAAAAAAAATCCTAATAAGAAAAACTAACAACTTTTTTCTTTAAAAATAAAAATTAAAAAAATAACAAGAATCATTAATAAATCATTATTTAAATGAGGAGGAACAACTGCCAGTCAAGTTGACTGGGATTGCTTTGTTCAACAAGTCAGCGGGTGGTTTTTGTTGAACAATAACTCGAAACTGTCACGAAGTTGACCTTTGCCAGGAATTCAAATTGTTCCCTTTTATTTTTCGTTTTGGTAAATATTTTTTTTTCTTAGTTCTAGTAATTATTCAGTATTTAGTAATGTTGAATATGATTGAATTTTCTCCTAAGTGGAACTGGAAGGGGGGCTTTTTGCGGCTATTCAATATTTACTAAGTTCAGAATTGATTTGATTTTGTTGTCACTCAGATGCTCGTTGGCGGGCTTTTTTTGTGTAAATTCTGACATTGAACTCGAATGATCCGAAAGGAACAGACGGAATTCCAAAGATTCTAGTTTAGTGTTGCTTTAGACTTGAATTTTTTCCCTCTAATTCCTTTTTTAATGCTATTCTTCTTCGAAGCTTTGATTATCAATTTTTCCTGCCATCAATGACATTTTAAACATTTTTCTTTTAGGTTCTTTTATTTATTTATAAATAGTACCATATTTCCGGAGTTTTATCCAATATAAACAATATCATTTAATACAAATTCAAGGTTTTCAATAATAAAAAGATAATTTTTTTTCTCAATAATTTCCTATTCAAAAGTAAAAATTTTATCTGGAACTTTTTCTAAAAACGGATTATCCATTTAAGTTTTGGAAAGAACAGCCTCATTATTTAATAACTAGCAAATATATATACTATTTATTATAAAATTTAATAAGAACATAGTTTGCCAATTTATATTCTTTAAATTATTTAATTATTAAAAAAATAATTTCATATTAAAAAAACTTTTAACCAACTTGGTAGTAATAGTAAAAAGAGAAAAATATTTTCTTGAGTGATATTGGCTCATTTTGGGATCGGTGAATATGTAAATAACTGAAATTAATAAATATAGAGCTCTTAAAATACACAATTAACTATAAATAAGCAATTATATCCTGTTTTAAGAGAATTTCGGTCCGTATTGCTTAAGAAATGAAGAAGAAGCGATCGTTACGAGTACCATCAATACTAAGCTCTATGAGCGTATGATAACCAAATTTTTTTTTGGCTAGACTTAAAAATTTTAACCTGAATAGTTTGTGATTTTATAATAAAGGACCAAAAAGGTATACAACAAAATAAAATTTGAATTTATTGTACGAAAGGTGTTCTTATCGAGATTTTTTGATATCAAATAGCTTCCAAGATCGTGCAATTTAACGCCATTAAAATTTTTTTCTGCGAGTATATAAGAGAATAAGTTTACGCAGATAATTTTGAAACTCGAGAGACTTTAAAAAACCAATATTCGTCAAGAGTTGGTACAGATAACAACTAACCTAATCGGAAATACTATCACTCAAAAAAAATAAGAAAAAAAATGGCTGACATTGGCAGTCCTGAAATACTATCACTCAAAAAAAAATGGCTGAATTTAACCTTTTTAGAAATTTTAAAAAATATTTTATTTTAATTAACAGAACAATTATTTTTAATTATAAAAAGAAAACTTCTAGAATAATTTGAATTTATTGTATGAAAAGGTACTTTTCGAGATTTTTTGATATCAAATAGCTTTCAAGATCGTGAAATAAGAGAACGCCGTTAAAATTTTTTTCTGTGAGTATATAAGAGATTAAATGTACGCAGATAATTTTGAAACTCGAGAGGATTTAAAAAACCAATATTCGTCAAGAGTTGGTACAGATAACAACTAACCTAATCGGAAGTACTATCACTCAAAAAAAATAAGAAAAAAAATGGCTGACATTGGCAGTCCTGAAATACTATCACTCAAAAAAAATGGCTGACATTAACCTCTTTAGAAACGTTAAAAAATATTTTATTTAGATTAACAGAACAATTATTTTTAATTATAAAAAAGAAAACTTCTAGAATAATTTGCATTTATTGTACAAAAAGGTACTTTTCGAGCCTTTTTGATATCAAATAGCTTTCAAGATCGTGCAATTTGACGCCATTAAAAATTTTTTTTCTGCGAATATATAAGAGATTAAGTTTACGCAGATAATTTTGAAACTCGAGAGGCTTTAAAAAACCAATATTCGTCAAGAGTTGGTACAGATAACAACTAACCTAAACGGAAATATCCCTCGTCAAAAAAAAAGAAAAAAAATGGCTGACATTGGCAGTCCTGAAATACTATCACTCAAAAAAAATGGCTGACATTAACCTCTGTAGAAACGTTAAAAAATATTTTATTTTAATTAACAGAACAATTATTTTTAATTATATTAATTAATAAAAAAGATAACTTCTAGAATAATTTGAATTTATTGTACGAAAAGGTACTTTTCGAGATTTTTTGATATCAAATAGCTTCCAAGATCGTGCAATTTGACGCCGTTAAAATTTTTTTCTGCGTGTATATAAGAAATTAAATGTATGCAGATAATTTTGAAACTAAAGAGGATTTAAAAGGCAATATTTGTCGAGGTTTGGTGGAGATAACAGCTGACCTAATCGGAAATACTATCACTCAAAGAAAAAAAATGGCTGACATTGGCAGTCACCTTTTAGAAATGTTAAAAAATATTTTCTTTTAATTTACAGAACAATTATTTCTAATTATAACCAAGAAAACTTCTAGAATAATTTGAATTTATTGTACGAAAAGGTCACAGGACGTGTTCTTTTCGAGATTTGTTGATGTCAAATGGCTTCCAAAATCGTGCAATTTGACGCCGTTAAAATTTTTTTTCTGCGAATGTATAAGAGATTAAGTCTGGGCAGGAAATTTTGAAGCTTGAGAGGATTTAAAAATCAATATTCGTCAAGGTTTAGTGCAGATAGCAGTTAACCTTAGCGGAAGTACTATCACTCAAAAAAAAAAGGAAAAAAATGGCTGACATTGGCAGTCACCTTTTTAGAAACGTCAAAAAATATTTTCTTTTAATGAATAGAACAATTATTTCTAATTATAAAAAGAAAACTAGAATAATTTAAATTTATTGTAGGAACAGGTACTTTTCAAGATGATTGATATCAAATGGCTTCCAAGATCATGCAATTTGACGCCGTTAAAAATTTTCGAACAATTTTCTAGCAAAAAATTTCTAATTATTATAAAAAAAATAAAAAAACGTACTAGAAGAAGTCAATATAATTGTAAATTGAAATTAATATTTTTTTAAAAATAAAATCAAATAAAAAATTTATTTAAAAAAAATCTTATTAACTATTTTAATAAGGGTTTTTAGTTGTTTTGTGATTTTTTTCTATCACCAACCGATATAAACTATTTTTTTCTTTTTCTTTTTTAGTAACACGAATATTTCCGGAATTGGAGAATTTCCCAGTTTTTATTTATTAATATTTGAATGTTCAATTATCTTCGAAATTATATATTTAGAAATACACAAAATGTTTTTTAGTAAAAAAGATAAATTTTACTCATCCAAATTGCATCCAAAAGAATTGTGTCTGTTTTTAGGTGTCATTTGAAAAACATGTTTCTATTATTTTAAATATTTTTTATTTTTATTTTTCAGAAAGGAGGAAGGTAGAGGAATTTTATAAAAATATCAATAGAAATGATTAAATTAAAAAGTTTTATTTAGAAAAGTAGGATATGCAAATCAGTTTTCAGGAAGCACTCAACTTACGAGTTTTATAAAAAAAAAACTAAAAATTGTTAGTCATTTTTCTATTTTTAAAATTTATCAAATTTTTAAAATACTTTTGAATAAGTAAATAAATAAATTTAAAAAAAAAAAAGTTTATTAAATACAATAATTATTGGAATTTATGAAGAGTACAAATGGGAAACCGTAGTTTTTTTTTCAAAATTTGACACTTTGTTGTGGAAAAATGTTCAAATATTCATGATTGTCCATCGCTTGCCATAAGTTGTTCCATGTTGAAGAAACTGCCTGTCTTTTGAGGCGATCCACGAATCGATACAATTTTGGCCTCTTTGTAAGACTGGGAGTGCTGCTCAGCCCGGCCATACGTCATCGTTCGGAAGAGATAATAGTCGGGTGGGGCGATGTCTGGAGAATACGGCGGGTGAGGAGGTTTTACTCACCTTAAAACTTTGTCATAGCTTTGCTCGTATTGTGGCCGTTTTTCCTTCTATGTCCGGCTTAAACGCATCAGTTGTGTTCGGTAGCGAGCTCCTACAATTGTATCACCCGGTTGCCTCTAGCTCTTAATATACCACGTCAAGACGGTCCCATCAAATTCCACGATAGGAAATGGCTTCTTGAGTCATGCCTAATGAATCTCTGCAAATTCTTATTGCGTTTGACATAGATCTTCATCCCGTAATGCCTTTAATTCTGCGTCCTCAAACTTTTTAACCGGCCCGAGACGCTCCTAGGCTTCTACGTCAAAATCACCACTTTTATAGCGTTGAAATCATTTGCGACACGTTTTCTAACTAATATAAGCCTCACCATAAGTTTTTATAATCATTCGACGCGCCTAAGCCGCAGATTTTTTCGAATTGAAGGCAAAAGGCAAAACAATAACGCTTATTTGGCTCAAATTTCGTCATTTCCACGCACAAAAAAATATATAATGCCGATAAAAATTCACAAATGTAATGATGATGAGTTGTTGACAGATGCCTAAGCTTACAATTTGACGTTTCTGATCCGCCATTTTCGTTTCTGATCCGCCAACATTTACTGCTGGCGCCATCTATTGGAAAACGGCGGTTTCCCATTTATAATCTCAATATAATATTTTAATAGAAATAAAATGTTGTTTTTATTCGACTCGTGAATTAGAAATTTATATTTTAATGGTCATATTTTTAGTAAGATTTCTACTGAAATATATTGTAAATTATTCCTTATCTCGATAATAGCTCAGTCTATTTAACTAGCTGCATTCAATTTCAAGTCGTCTGTTTTCTGGTCGTTAATTAAGGTCACGTTTATTTAAAAAATTATTTAAATTTTTATTTCTATGAGTATCTTAGATAGTACAATTGCCGGTAGAAAAATTTGTAATTTCTAATCTGCTGCGAAGAACTCTTTTTCTGAGAATTTTTTTTGGATTTGGATAAGCGAACGGAAGTATCATAACATGGAATCTAAGAGGAGTAGCTAAACTACTCAGAAGATGAGGGAGTAACAGGTGTGCTTATCAAATAGTTTATACGTTCGGAGGGAAGGTGGGGGGACTGTTTCTTTTATGAAACATTATAAATACAATTACCATGCCTCCTAAAAGGAATTTTATTTTAATTAAGAAAACTTTTAAGAGTAAATATTTCTCAAGGGCTTTACAGGTTATGATGGTGAAAACGATTTATAAAAAAAGTACTAAAAAAAGGATGAAGCAATCGCCGAATATGGTGGAGGCTTTGGTATTAGTCGGTCACCATTCGTCTTAGTTCCTATATCGCCCATGATACTTCTAGCTGAATGTTGGAAGTGTTCTATTATTTTTAGTCTAAGGCGTGCCGAAGATTCATAGTGATTAGGTATAGGAGCGGAGTATTATTCTCATATTAATAAACCTGTCTTATTTTTATTTAATTTACAATTTTTTGTATAAATACTTCACTAAAACCTGCTAAGAAAATGAAACTCATCTACCTTCCATGGTAGACGATCAAAAGCAATCAGTTTTCCGGGCCGTTATGGCAAAATCACGCCATTCAGTCAACCAGTTCTATTTCGAGCAGTACGAACGAAGTCTGTCTAAATTGATTTACGCGACCACCTGACTATAGCTGCCACAACACTTTGCAGAGCTGCTGATTAATGAGGTTCAACGTTAATCGACTATCTGATCCATTTTCGATATTGATGACTTCCCTGCAAGAAGTTCATCTTTCACCGCTTCTCGAACCTCCACAAATCCTTTATGGCACCGAAAATTGTCGTTTTGATAAGAAATGTTCCTCATAAGCTCTAAGAGGGACTTACATATGGGCTATATGAAAAAGAAGTATGCAGTGTTGCCAGATCTTATTTCGTTTGAATTAAGAATGAGGTTCAACCTTAATCGACAATCTGACCCGTATTCGATATTGATGACTTCCCTGCAAAAGGTTCATCTCCAACAGCTTCTCGGCCCTCCAAAAATTCATTATGCCACCAAAAAATTGTCTTTCTGACAAGATATGTTCCTCATAGGCTCTAAGAGGGACTTACATATGGGATATGTGAAGAAGAAGTCTGCAGTGTTGACAGATTTTATTTCGTTTGAATTAAGAATGAGGTTCAATGTTAATCGACGATCTGACCTCTTTTCGATATTGATGGATCATCTGTAAGAGGTTTATCTTATACAGCTTCTCGGCCCTCCAAAAATTCTTCATGCCACCGAAAAATTGTTTTTCGGACAAAAAATGTTCTCCATATGCCCACGCTTAGGAATTCACCAAGCTTAACACAAAATTGGATGACACCAAATTGCGCTGCTCCTTTTTGCATAACGAGCTACAAGCAGTTGTCGCACTATATAGGGTCATACAGTTACTGGACGAGGTTGAAATTTACCCTGCATGTCTAAGAGTGACTCACATATGAGTAATGTAAAGGGGCAGTCGGCTATGTTGCCAGATTTTATTTCGTTTGAATTAAGAATGAGGTTCAACCTTAATCGACAATCTGACCCGTTGTCGATATTGATGATTTCCCTATAAGAGGTTCATCTTCAACAGCTTCTCGACCCTCCAAAAATCCTTTATTCCACCGAAAAAACGCTCAGGAATTCGCCAAGCTTAACACATAATTGGATGGCTCCAAATTACGCTCCACCGTTTTTCACCCTCTTTTTCGCCCTCTATATAGTGCGACAACTGCTTATTTAAGTCCCTATTAAATAAGGAGTTGTCGCACTATATAGGGTCAAACAGTTACTAGAGGAGGTTGAAACTTACCCTCTCATGTGAAGAGGAAGTTTGTAATGTTGCCATATCTTATTCCGTTTGAATTAAGATCATCCGTTCGATTCTCAGCAGAACCGATTCATAATCTCCGCTATGCTCAAAGGTATTTTTTCAATTAAAACAATGACAATTATAATTAAAGTTACTAATAAAAATGTTAATATACGTTTGTTTAATTATAAACAAGTAATTGAGAAAACAATTTTAACGTCTGGAACAAATTTCTTAAATCAGAGTTGGCAGTCAATATGTTAAATTTGATATTCAAAAACATATGTTAGAAAAAAATCTAAATTTAAATTATTCTAATTAGAATTAAAAATTTGACCTAATTCAGTAGCCCTATGACCTACTGGCCTCTGATTTGAATTTGCCTGCGAAAATATCAAGAATGACTTTAATTATCGTCGAAAATGGCTTGTCACGAATTAGAGAAAAAAAATTAAATTAATAAAATTTTCTTTTCTACTTAAAATAAAAACATTTAAAAATTTGTTTTAAACGAAAATTTATCGTAGTTACCGGAACAAGGTTGAAACTGGTACTGCACATCAAGCAGTGTTGCCAAATTGTTCTCAATGTTACCAGTCGCATTACTTTTCTATCACATCCGGTTGTTGTATGTAAAATAATTAAAATTGTTACTTTTCAATGTTAAAACAAAACGGAAAAAATACAAAATAAATCATTTTTATTTAGCAAAATTACACAGCGTTTACGCAGTAAGAAATTTCTTATGAAATGACATCAGAAAATAACTACTTTTTTTTGTTTGTTTAACAGTTTATGTTTAAATAATAATTTCTATTCAATAAAACATTTTTTTTTTTACATAAATCACAATAATTAAGGAAAATTACCTATAATAAAAGAATAGAAAATAGTGTCATTTATTAATAAGAGAAATAAATAAACAAACTGAAAATGAAGCAATAAATTTCGAATAGAACCGAACGACATAAATTGTCCTCGTAGAAAAAAGACCCGTCGTCACCGTTCAGGTTTGTGTATAGGATGCACGTGTGAAGATGAAGGAAAGTCATAGAATAGTAATTAGGCAGATGCATAACTGTTGGCAGAGAGGCGAAAGACGGACGAATGATGTTGCTAACATTCGACTCAATGTTTTTGACACTTTATTGCTGGTGGTTTTTTGAACACATGCGCTTGACCTTGAATCGTGCCGGGCGTTGACGGTATTAATATTCGTAACAGTTTTTACCTTATTTTACTTGCGGTTAACACACACATACACACACACACAACTGTAAATAAGATAATATTTGTAAACTTGTTTATTATTATTTGACGATGTCCGCATGGCTATGTGCTGTCCGTCCTTTTACTTTTGATGACAAAAACTCATCTGCCAAAAGCAAAACACAAAAAACCACCTTAAACGTTTGTTGAAAAATTTGTTACGATGAGGTAAGAATTTGTGGAAAAGTTAACTCAGTACGAATAATTTATTGAGTAAACAAACATTTTGAGAAACTTCCAACCGTCAACGAATTGCACCAAAAACTGCTAAAAACCGATTCAATGTCAAGTGTGTATGTCTACACAACAAAAATTTCTTGTCTTTTATGCCTTATTCTCCACCAAAAAAAAGAAAAACCAAAACAAAGAAAATAATAGATTTAAATGAGGTGAAAAAACTAAAATGGAATATAAAAAAGGTAAATGGTAAATATCAATAAATGAATATGAATTTTTAAATGTTGCAGAAGACGAATGACATTTCTCAGCAGAGTTTCATGATGGCGACATAAAAGTTTTTCTTCTTCTTCAAATCAGTAAACTAGAGGGAAATTCAAATAAAAAAAATTATGAAAAAAAACATGTTAACAGAAGATTTCATAATAATACTCTAAGCTAGAAATTTTCGACTAATATTCATATATTTTTTTATGTACCCAAAAGCATATTTAATGCCAAATATAAAGGGCGGTCCAATTTCTACTTTGGTAAATAAAGTAAAATAAAAATATAAATTTGTGGTAAAGATTTTGATTGTATTATTTATTTATTATATTATATGAATTTTGCCATTTTATATAAAATTTAATAATAATTAAATAAGTACTTTGAGACTTTTTCAGAACTCGATCCTTTTGAAGTAATTTTTTATAATGTTTTTGCACATTTTGAGCTGTAATTCAAAAATTTCTCAGGCTATCACTTGAGAAATATTGATTTTTAAAAGTACTGAATTTTGAAAATTTAAATTTCTGTAAATATAATTTTTGAATAGTTTTGCAAGAAAAATTCGAACGGTTTTAAATCGCACGATCTTAGAGAGGCTAATTAACATCACCAAATCTGAATGAAAATGATGCGTTCTGAGAACTTTTTTCGCAATAAAGTCAAGATTTTTATTGTTGTGGGGCTTTCGATACCATATAGTTAAAACCACATAAAGTTTGGATTGAAATCTTTAAATTTAGACCTAAAAAAAAATATTTTTGATTCTTCATTTCAAAGAACAGCCCCTTCAGACTAAAATGCACACCAGACAGTCACTTTTCCCTAATACAATAGCTTCTTCACAGTTACTTGTGGATTTCTAGAGCCTTATATATAGCAATTTTGCTTATTAACGTATCTACCTAGTGAGAATTATTATGAGCATAATATCCTTTTAAAGCACGGTACATGGCTGCTCAAAAAATTACCACTTTTGTAGAAAATTTTTACTTTTTTAACGTTTTTTTTTAAATTAAATAATTTATAGTAGAAAAAATAACAAATTCTAGTCCAACTAAATATTATTTCAAATAATATATTTATATAAGAACTATTAAATGACAGAGCTCCACTTTTTAATCAACAAAATGGATAATTCTTTATTTACCAAAAACTTTTATGCGTTATTGTAAAAATTGTGTTTGTTTTCTTCTTATTTTTTGAAGATTTAGAATTTTCAAAATATTTTCAAAATTGTATTAATTAGAAAAAATATAACTAGTCCTTTACAAAAAAATAAATTTTTCATTTATTAAATTATTGTTTTGATTTTGTAAAATATTTCCCATTAGAACTAGTAAATTTTAAAATAAGCTTAAAAATTAATATATTTTATTTCGATTCATTTTCTTAAGCACTCAATTAAAATTATTAATATTTTCTGAAAATTATGGATTTACGAAAATTAAATGGCAATGCAGACAATTTATTAGTTTGGGGTCAGCAAATTACACGCTAAAGTTTTGTGTTAGTCCACTTTCATGAGGTGTAAAAAATTAGTCCACTTTGTGTTAGTCTACTTTCATGAGGTGTTTTGTGTTAGGTGACGTTGAGGTCTAAGAAATTGTTTTTCCAAATTTAGAGCTTTTTACTTTTAAATCCTAAGGCCATTAAAATTGACCTAATTTTATACAGAAAATTCAAAATTTTGACGTTCGGAATAATTTTGACCTAATTTTTTGCTTGGGGTCTTAAATACTTAAAATTAACGATAGATAAATAATCTTATTTATGAAAGATTTGAAAATTTCCACCTTTCAAACTGTTAACCCAGTTTATGACAAACAAAATTTTGTCTTCAACGTCCGTAGTTATTAGCAATTAAAATTTAAGGCTGCAATGGTTGACCTAATTTTTTGTGAAAAAAATATGTCGCGTTACTTGGAAATTTGAAAGTTTTTTTTCGTTTGAATCTAAAGATTACTATTGACCTAATTTCATGAGAAAAATTCTAAATTTTTAATGTTATTTATAATTAACTTTTAAAGTTGGTAGTAACTTTTGACCTAAATTGAATAATAGTTGGGGTCTTAAATACCTAAAATTAATGATGGATAAAAAGTCTTATTTATACGATATTTGGAAATTTCCACCTTTCAAACTATTAACCCAGTTTACGGCAAACAAAATTTTGTCTTCAACGTCCGAAGTTATTTGCAATTAAAATTTAAGGCGGCAATGGCTGATATAATTTTTTACGAAAAAAATGTCGCGTTACTTGGAAATTAGATTTTTTTTTGCATTTGAATCTGAAGATTACTATTGACCTAATTTCATGCGGAAAATTCTAAATTTTTGATGTTCGGAATAATTGACTTTTGTATGGTAGTTGATAGTAACTTTTGACCTAAATTGAATAACTTTGAGGTCTTAAATACCTAAAATTAATGATAGATAAGAAATCTTATTTATGCGTTATTTGGAAATTTCCACCTTTCAAAATATTAACCCAGTTTAAGGCAAACAAAATTTTGTCTTCCACGTTCGGACTTGTTTACAATTAAATTTCAAGGCGGCTGCTGCTGACCTAATTTTTTTTGCGTTTGAATCTAAAGATTACTATTGACGTAAATTTATGCGAAACAAATTCTGAATTTTTGATGTTCGAAATAATTGACTTTTGAAGTTGATAGTAACTTTTGAGCTAATTTGTGGAGCGAAAAAAACTTATTTCTTCGAGATTTGTAATTTTCCACAATTAAAGCTGAAGCTTGCCATTGACTTAATTTTGCACCAAAAAAAATCTCGTTTCTTTTATGTTCGGAATTTTTTTAAGTTTAATTTTGAAGGCGATTGTTTGACCTAATTTTATGCGGAAAACTTTCGACTTTACTTTTGAAATGAACTGCAGCTATTAACCTAATTTGAAGCTAAAAAGAAAATCTCGTTTCTTTTATATTCGGATTTTTTTTGGTTTTTCTTTTATATTCGGAAAAGAAATGAGATTCTGTTATAATATGGAAAATATGCTGTGCACTTTTTTGGATATTGCAAATGACGGGAAAGTATATAAATTTGGATAGAAATAAAAATATTTCCATGAACGTTAAGTTCCATGATCCATACTCAGACAATACATTATTAATCGCTAACTTTTTCCGTAGATTGCGGAAGTGTTACCGACTTTATTTTTAAAAATTAACGGTGGCTATTGACCTAATTTGAAGCTTAAACGAAAACATCGTTACTTTCAGATTCTGAGTTTTTCTACGCTTAGAATCTTTTTCTTTGTAGATTCTATTGACCTAATTTAATGCACAAAAAATCTCGAGCTCTAAAATACGAATTTTCTTACACTTCAAGTTGGCAGTGGCTATTGGCCTAATTTAGAGTAGGAAAAAAATCTCGTTACTTTGAGATTCTGAGTTTTTCTACGCTTAAAGGCTGGGCGACTATTGATCTAATTTAATGCAAAAAAAAATGTCGATACTCTGAAATTCACAGTATTTAAAGCTTGAAGTTAATATTGCCTATTGACCTAATTGTGTCCACAAAAAAATCTCGTTATTTTGAAATTCAAATTTTCTTACGCTTCAAGTTAGCAGACCTAATTTAAAGCAGAAAAAAATCTCGTTACTTTGAGATTTTGAGAATCTTGTAATTTGAAGAATCTATTGACCTTATTTAATGCACAAAAGAATCTTGTACTCTGAAATTCGAATTTTCTTATGCTTCAAGTTAGAAGTGGCTACTGACCTAATTTTTTGTAAAAAAAATCTCGATATTTTGAAATACAAATTTTCTTAGGCTTCATGTCAGCAGTGGCTATTGACCTAATTTAAAGTAGAAAAAAAGCTCGTTACTTTGAAATTCTGCGTTTTCCTACCCTTAAAGGTAAGGCGACTATTGACCCAATTTAATGACCTAATTTCAATGTTATATGAAGTTATTGGTTATTATTGACCTAAAAATATCATTACTCCGATATTTGGAGCTGTTATACTTTGAAGGTAAAGCTGACTATCGACAATATTTCCAATCAACAAAAAAAATTTAATTTAAAGTTTCGAAGTTATTTGTATTTAAAATTTACTTAGTTGCATAGACGAAAAAATTAAGACCCTAAGACCCAGAATAATTTGCCAAAATATAAAGTTTAAAACACTGTCCAATACAGTTTTGTATGAAAAAAAACCCCCGACCTCAATATTTTATTGGAATTCAAACATGACTATTGACCTAATCTCATTTGAACACAAATTTTGACCACAAAGTCGAATGTCATTTATATATAAAAGGGTTTTGTCAGTTATCAATTTAATTTGTTTGTTAAAAGTTTCTAATAATTAAAGTTAAAAGATATTGAATACCAGAAAAAATCTCACCCGCTCAGGGATCTAAATTTATGTATTATAGAAGAAAATTTCTTTAAAAAAATCCCGCCTATTATAAGTTCTTATCATTTCGAATAATAATTAAAAATAAATTAACGAATTATGGAAAACAATTCTATTAAAAATTGATATTTACTAGAATTAAATAATTGTCTATCCAGCTAGTAATTAATAAATCCAAGCAAAATTAAACACTAAAATATATTAAAAAAAATCCTTTTTTATTAACAGGTGGAAGAACATAAAATTTTCGTTAACACCGAAACGGAGTTTTTACAATAAATCGTCCTCTTTCTATAATAAGTATTTAAGATAGAAAGCATTAAAAAGACAATAAACCCATAAGATTATTGTTAATTAAACAAATTAAAAGGAAAACTCCATATTTAGTTGTGAATAAAAATTGATGAACGTCGGTGTTGAATGCGAAGATCAAATTGTCCAACGTTGCGTCGCCGCGAGAAGTTTTTCTCGAGTCATTTTACACTAGTTTGCACGCACGTCAAAATCAACGCCGCACGCTTTGTTATCGTCTCTATTCGGTTGCGGTGTGCACGCACAGCTTCCGGGGCCATCGAAATCTCGTCTTTAGTCGAGCGTGCATTAATTCGCCGCAAACTGAAAGCGAATTTCATTAGATGCGCGGTGGGGATAGGGTGGCCTTTTATTTGGGGTGGTGGCACAGTTTTGCAAAGAGAAACGTTTTTATACTGTGACGGTTTAACGCGCACCGGCAGACGTGAACATCCTCTTAACAGTACAGCACGTAGTCGGACATTTCTTTTATCGTGAATCTTATCGATTATTTTCTTAGTTAACAAATTTCCAATTAATAGCCGAACATTTACGTTTTGATTTTATTACATTTGAAAAAAAGAAAATCTCACCAATTTTGTAATTATTTTTTAAATAATAAAATTTTCAACAAAAATACTCCGAATAGCGTGTGTTAGAAAATTCGAAAAGAAAATACCGTGTTCTGTTCAAGTGATTTGATTTTTAAATATAAAATTTATTTTTTTTGAATAATTTTTATACTGCAAAAAAAAACAAGAAACTGTAATATTAAAAATACTAAAAAAAAAAATTAATAAAAAAAAATTTTATATTTTATATAATTTTACATAATTAAAAAAAATAATAAATAATTTAAAAGAAATAAAAAATGTGGAAATTATCGATCGCTCTTGTTGGTGTTGTGGCGTTCATTGCTCTCTTAGCAGACACACAAAATCGTAAGTTTTCCAATTAAAATTATTTTCCTCATTTTATAATATTCACATTCGACCACATTTGTTTAAAGGAATTTTTCCATACTTTTTACCTATTATGCTATTGTGAATATATAATTTTTTTTTTACCAGAAAAAGGAAGTGAAATAATTATTAATTTAATAGGAGACTTTTTTTTTTTTGCGGAAATATTCCGGTTTGTGTGAAAAACTTTCCTTTCCAATGCTATAAATTTCCCTTTTCGATGGAAGTGTTTGGTTTTTAATTTTTTTCTAATTTTTTTAATCGTTATTAAAAAATATAAAGACTAATGGAAATTTTTTTTTTTATTGTGTTAGTATTTCTTTTTTAATTTATCCAAACCAATTTTTATGTACGATAATATTTATTTTTAATTATTAAATATTTAAGAAATAAGAAAATCATAGTACGTAGTGTGTATTTTGAATTTTATTTTTTCGTTTTATTTTTATTTTTAATTGAAACTTTTAAGGAATATTTTTAAATAGTGAAATTAATTATCTAAAAAATACCTTAAAAAAAATTACCTCGAATAATGCTGCTTTTTTAAGTAGCATTTGAGTCGTTTCTCAAGTATCATCTCGATTATCAATGCCATCTAGAATAATTTGGTGAAACTATTCAGCAATTAAGTTTACTTTTCTTAAAATAGTTTAATTTTTTTTTAAGAAATAAAATAGTCAACAATAATGGAAATTATCACAGGGATTATTTTTAGAATCCAGTTTTGGTAGCTGAAATGACAGTTCTGCAATTTTTGTGTGTGTGAAATTAACGCCATCTACCGGCAATTAAAAGCACTTTGGCAAAATCAACAACTGAATATCAGAAATTTTTAGCTAAACAGATACTTTAACTACCATTACATTTAAAAAGAATATAAATAAAAAAAATAGAAATTTCTCTTCAAATAATTTACTTATAGTACGTGTTAAATTCTCGACCATAAATCATAATAAAAAACAATACTAGTAATTATTATAGTAAATTTACTTTATTAATAATTAATGGTAATAGTTATTTTTTATTTTTCTTAATTACATTGTTAGTAATTAGTATTATTTTTGTATTTTAATACATTTTTTTTTTGTAATTTTATCATATAGCAATAATTGTTCAAGAATGACATTTTTTGATTTTAAGAAAATTATTCTAATTATTAAGAAATACATTTTTAGATCCTAAATGAATTTTTTTCTTCTTTTATTTTTTTTAAGAAAGAAAATAATAATACCGATATTTACTTACAATAGAAAATAAGTAATAATTGTTAAGAGGTTCGAGGAGTGAAGAGAATTTATTAAAATTAAAAGTACCTTTTTTTAAGATTAAAATACCAAAATATTTGGGGGAAGTTATCGTTTTCTATTTAAGTGCAAAAAAGAAAATTTCAGAATTTCGATAAAAATCGATGAAAAAAGTAATTTTTCTTTTAAAGCTAGTTTTAATAAATAATGCAATATTGTTAAAGGCTTTATTGATATAATAATTATGTGGGGTTAAATTGAGGTATAATCTAAATTAGGTCTTTATTAATATACTCAGTATTGGTATTATTATTATTGACAGAAAAGATTTTGGTATAATCACGATTAATGGTCTAATCAGAATTGCTTTAAAAAGTATTGGTATTATCAAAAATTGGTATAAAACTTATAGTATAAGAAGAATTAGTACAATTAAAATTGGTTATAACAATTATTTATGGGATAAAGTTTACGTATGATGAGTATTGGAATAATTATAATTGGTTTAATAATTGTCCTTATACCAATTTTGACCATTTTAGTCCAGAATGATTCAATACCGTTTTTACTACATTGGTACGCTGGGTTAGTATTGTAAAAATTGGTGTAATGAGCATAATAGTTAGATTTGGTATAATAGTTGTGGTATAATCAGTACTAGCACAATCATAATTTGTACACTCCGAATTGGTTTAATAATAATAATTAAAAAATTGATTATTGACATAATCCGGATTGGTCCAAATAAATTTGGTATAATTAATATTAGTGGAAAGATTATTGGTATAATCAGGATTGGTCTAATTAATATTTGTGTAATAAGCATTGTTATAATCAGGCTTGGTATAAAATTATTTGTGGAATAAAGTTTAAGTATGAACAGGATTGGAATAATTAGAATTGGTATAATAATTGTCCTTATACCAATTTTGATAATACCAGTCCAGAATGATTCAATACTATTTTTACTACATTGGAAATCTGGATTGGTATAGTAAAAATTAGAACAATGACCATAATCGTTAGAGTTGGTATAATAGTTGTGGTATAATTAGCACTAGTATAATCAAATTGGTAAACTCCGAATCGGTATAATAATAATACTTAAAAAATTGATTATTGGCATAACCAGGATTGGTCCAATCAAAATTGGTATAATTAATATTAGTGGAAATATGATATTATTGGTATAATCAAGATTGGTCTAATCAAAATTGGTGTAATAAGCATTGTTAAAATTAGGCTTAGTGTAAAATTATTTGTAGGATAAAGTTTAGGTATGATCAGGATTTGAATAATAAGAATTGGTATAATAATTATTCTCATACCAATTTTGACTATACTAGTCCAGAATGCTTCAGTACCTTTTTTTACTACATTGGCAATATGGATTAGTTTGGTCAAAATTGATACAATGAGCATTATTATTTGATTTGGTATAAATAATTTTGGTACAATAGTTGTGGTATAATCAGCACTAGTACAATCAGAATTGGTACACTCCAAAATGATATAATAATAATAATAATTATTAAATTGGTTATTACTATAATCAAGATTGGTCCAATTAAAATTGGTATAAATAATACTAGTAGAAAATTTATTGGTATAGTGAGGATTGGTCTAATCAAAATTGGTATAATAAGTATAATATTAATCAAATTTGATGTAAAATTTATGGTATCATTAGGATTGATACATTCCAAATTGGTATAATAATCTTTTTGGTAAAATAATAATAATTAATAAAAAATTAGTACTTGTATAATAATTTTTGACATACTCGTTATTGGTATAATTACCATTGGTAGAAATGGAATTTGTATAATTAGGATTGGTATAATGAGCATTGGCAATAATTATAATAATAGTATTGGTATAATCATTTTTTTTTTTGGTATTGGTATAATCAGGATTGCTTAGAAAACTTAATGAATATTAATTATAGTGTAAATAAAAGTCTTTTGAGAATTAAAATAGAAAATTAACAATAGTTTTTATCAATTTTGACTATGCTTACATAAGGTTTTTGTAAATTTGGATTGAATTCTGATAGGTTTTCTATAAAAACCAGAGCTCAACTGTATATAAAGTCACTAAAAATATTAGTAAAGGTCAAATGTTTTTCCACATAAAAATTACTGAATTGATTATGAAACTTCTACTTGGTATAGATTTTATCAATAAACTTTTAGAAAAAAATTATTTTTAACCGTTTTTTTATTAATTCTCTTTTTTATCAAATAGTTTTAAGATGCTGTTATTTAAAAAAAAAGCATTTTTATTAGCAAAATATTTCTAGTTCTTCTCTATTATGCAATATCTACTTTTATATTTTATTATTAGAAATAAAACCGAAATTAACAAAAAAAAAAATACGTCGAATTAATTATGTTCGTTTGAAAGACACATTTTTCTAAGAAGTTTCCGATAACAATTTGCATAAAAACAACCAGTTCCAATTTTTTTCTTTTATTTTCTAAATAAATATTGTTTTTTTTGTTGCTTCAAAAGTCTATTTTTTAAAAGCTTTTATTACTGGTAAGTGCTTTTTTGTTGTTGATTATACTAAAAAAATATCAATTAAATAATCTGTTAATGATAAAAACTTGTTTTTATAGGAAACTTTTTGAAATGAAGGAACACAAAAAAAGGAACTTGTTAAATATTACGAAAATAAAATTACTGAGAAAAAATACTGCATCAAATTTTTTTCAAATCTTTAAAAACTAATAATTAAGTAGTATAAAAATTAATGAAATTTTGCTAGAAACAAAAACAAAGACTAATTACTAAAAACAAAATTTCCGTATTAGCGGACGCACATCATAACCTTTAAAATTATATCTTCACAAGTACGAGAAAGAGTGTGTCATTGTTATGAAAATGTAATATTTAATTTTGGTTGTGTGTTGATTCTTTTAATTTAATTTATTATTTCTTGTTAGTGCTTGTTTTTGTGTAATTTTTTTTTCCTTTAATTATAAACAATGGTTAATTAAAGACCACAAGTTTTTATACGAGTACAAAGAAGTAACAATTACTAAATAATAAATTCCCGGTAATCTATTCTGGTGATAATTAAGAGCATGTTCATGGTTTATTTTGCCATGATCAAGATCATATCAGAGTAATTAATTTTTTAATCTAGCTTATCTTGACCTAGAAAAGTGTATTCAGATTTTTTTCTCATTTGGGCATAATTTTTGCATTGACAATAATTACGACGAACTACGAATTAAAATTTCTAGGTAGTATCTAATTATTCAGATTAATAGTTTATTAATTGATTAAATAGTTTTCTTTGAGATATTATAGGATTAAAAAATTAATACCGTCTCATATTGGTACAATTATATAACAGGTTAACTATCCGCCATTTTCTATTCTTAAGGGTCTTATAAGTGTACCCACAAAATGATAGGAACGAACAGCCCTGACTATGCTGAAGTAAAAAATTTGTCTGATGCTGTACACTTTTAACGTCATCATAATTTGTTAGTTGCTACTGCCATCTTTTGGCAATTTTTATAATAAACATCTACTGAAAATTTCTTCTTAAAAGCAAGCTCGTTATTTGATTTTTGATAACTACCGCCGTCATCTTAAGAAACCATACTTTTGTAATTTAAAAAAAAAATTTTCTCTAAAGTATTCAGTCTCTCAAAAATTTCTTATAACCTTTCTGTATTCCTAAGCTTGCTAACTAAAAAAATATTGTAAAATAACTCCCACATTCTTGCCACTATTTTCACAAAATAAAATGTTTGTTTTTAGTTAAAGTTTTCGAAAAAAAATGTTTCTGAAAATTTATTTTTTAAACAAGTGCCGCCATCTTGAAAATTTGCTCAAAAATGTTGTTTATTAATTTTTTTGTGTGAAAAATACTGCCATCTATCGGCCAACTCAATGCAGTATGCCTAATAAACACTTTACTGAGTATTTTAAAATGCGCACCAGCATTTGCTGGTCGCTACTGACATCTTCTGGCTATTCTTACTATTAATTTGCTTATCTTTCAATAGGTTTTTTTAAGACGAATTTATTTTAAATACTGCCATTTTTGGGATATTTTTTGTTTATCTCAGACCTAATAAAACCTTTGCAAATTTTCTCAAATGTCACAAAATTTAAACTTCCGCAAATCTTTTAAAAAAAATTCTTCACTCGCAATAATTTTTCCCTTCGAAACTTCTCAAAATTTTGATAATATTTTTTTTCTGCAAAATACTGCCATCTATCGACCAATTATCTGCAGTCTACCTAATAAACATTGCTCTTGTTAGTAAAATTCAAACCAGAATTTTCTAGTCGTTACCGCCATCTTTTGGCTACTCTTACAATTAATTTACTAATCTTTCAATAGGTTTTTTTTTAATACCAACCAATTATTATTGGGAACTACTGCCATCTGTCGCATATCTGTTCATCTTAAACGTAATAAAATCTTTACTTATTTTCTCTAAAAGTCATAACAACCCTCAAAATAATTTGTCCCTCAAAATAATTTTTCTCTTAGAAACTTTTCAAACCAAAAATACTCAAATTTTTTTTTAAATATTTAAAATTTTGTTTAGTTAAAATTTTTCATAATTTATTTTTTAAATAAATTCTGCCATATTGAAATTTTGTAAACCTACTCAAAAAAGTGGCGCCTTATTTTCTTTTCTGAAAACAACTGCCATCTATCGGGCAACTGTAAGGCATTTTCTTATTATCTGAAGTGAAAAAAAAGATTTTTCTTAATATTTTTATTTGATTTATTATCTCTACAACTAAGTAAACATTGTAGCAAGCAAATTCTTTTATAACAAAGACGCTTCAATGACAGGAGAACACCTATTGGCGTTGATTTTGACGTTTCAAAAATTATTTTGGAGAAATTTTCGTTAAACGCTGATGAGTGTTTGTAGAAAAAGTAACAAATGAAAGTTCTTTAATGGCAGAATTGTATTGGTAGCATAATCGAGATTGAAACTTTTTATAATGAGTGAAACTTTTTATAACGAGAAACTTTAAAATCATGACCAAAGGGAACATTAAAATGACGATTTTGTGAATCAATATTTTTTTTTGAAGGATTGTAAATTGCAGGGATTGGATTTGAAAAGAATTGACAAGTTTAGTATAATCCCACAGTTCAATCCCATTACTCCAAATTGGTTTAAAAATTTTATTGTGTATTAAATATTTGTTTTACAGCTGTCCAATAGGTTATGATATTATGACATGGTTCTAAGTGAGTGGTTTGTCTAGGTATAGGCCCACATAATATAGTTTGTTACTTGATGAACTGATATTGTTATTAAGGTTGATCGGAATAAATGGATTTTTGCCAAAGGGTAACATAAATAATATTCTACTTTTAACTTTCACTCCTCACCTTGTAAATCAACCTTGAAAATTTTAGTTTTTAAGATAGTTTTAAGATTAATTGAGATATCGTAGATATAGGAGTGGACCAAGAAGACTACCTTGAGGAACTCCTGCTATAATAGGAGATATTTTAAACTGTTGCTTGGAAATTACGCTAGTAGAGGTATGATTTTTAATTAAGAAAGTATGTGGAGAGTAGGAAGTACTTAATTTTACAAGGCAGTCCAGAGTATCGCACACGATCAAATGTATGTGTTCTATTTAGGAGAACTCCCACACAGTACTTTCTTAATAAGCTAATAGTGCGGAGAACTAATTGTTAGTGCGGACTAATTGTTTGGTTTGCAATTTAATTCTATAATGGAAGATATCCAGATTAGTAGAAATTTGGTAGTGCGTAGAACCCTATTAAAAATATAAATGATAAAAATCAATGTTTTTTTTTTGGGATTTATTTTAGGATAAAAGCTCAGATGCAAACTGGATACTCTGTTTTTGATAGTAAAATCTAACTTGGAATAATTAAATGTGCATTGTTTTCATAAAAATTTGACTGTCTAAGAATTTTTAATATTCATCAAAGTGGGATAAAATTAATCTTATAAGGAATAAAGAACTTTTTTTTTTCAAGGGTTAAAAAGCCATTCAAAATAAATTATCTAATTCCAAGAAAAAAATCTAAAATACAAACTTTTGTTTTATTAAAGAGATTTTTCTTTCCAATTGTTCACAATGAAAATTAAGGAAAAATTATGCATTTTAAATAAAAGTCAGCAAAAAAATTAGGTCTTATTCGGACAGTTGATGGAAAAAATTACTCATAGTGCAAAATATTTTGTATTTTGTATTTGAAAATTAGAAGCACAAACTGACAATTACGTGTGTTTTTTTTTATCTTCTTCTATTATAGTACATAAATTTTGTTAGTACTCTTTTCCCCCTTCCTTATGTTGTGGTTGAAATTTTTTTTTGTATCAAATAATATCTAATATTTTATGCAAATAAACAACTGACCTTTTTCTTTGAATAAGTTCTCTTTTTGTGGGTGATTTTTTTAAGAAACTATTTTTTTCTCGATTGGACAAATATTAAAGATAGTAAATTTATTATTATTTTTAGTTTATGATATTTGTTTTTTTTTTCTTAAATAAAAATTAAATAAATTTTAAAAAATAATACCACGTCTTCTATGAGTAATTCAACCTTCAGAAAATGTCAAACTTTCGTGGGCAATATGATAAGTCATTAGCTAATGAAAAACTCTAGCTGATATCAATAAAATGATATTTTTTTAATTATCTAACAGGCTTTAAAAGATGCCATATAAAATTTTATTAATATATTTTTATAAGTTTAGTTTTAACACTCATTGCGTTTCTACATTTTATGAATATGGGATTGTGCTATTTCTTAAGGACAAAAACAATATATATAACCTAAAACAAGCTTGAAAAGTACTATGTGAACTCTTTATCATTGTATCGAATTATAAAGAAGTGGTTTACTAAATTTCGTTGTGCTGGTACAAATACGAGTGACGTTAAGCATCCAGGACGTCCAATTTAGATCACCACCAAAGAAATGATTAATAAAATCTGTGCTATTATTTTAAAAGATCCTTAAGTGAAAGTCAATGGGATATTTGATATGGTAAATATCTTAGAAGAATATATGGGCAATATCTTATATGAAATTTTGGTTATGAGAAAGCTATCGGCGAGATGGATGCCACGTTTGGTAAGAACTGATCAGAAAATTGTTCGTCTAATAGCTTCAATTGAGTGTTTAGATAATTTTAAGCGTTATCCAAACGAATATTTGCAAACGATTCAAAACTGTTGATCAAACAAGAATTTACTAACATAGACGAGAAACCAAAGTTTCCCTTAACTAAAAGACATCTACTACCAAACGGGTAAAAATATCTTATTCGTCAGAAAAGTTTATGGTTAACATTTTTTGGGATGCAAATGGTATAAACTTTATTAACTATCTTGAAAAAAGAAGAACAATAACAGGATTAGACAAAGAAAAAAAATCTCTTTTATCAGGTTTATATTTACGTGTACACTTGCATCATCGCCATGGTAAAAAAATTCATGACTTAGGATACGAATTACTTCTCTATCCACAATATTCACTAGATTAAGTCGGCAGCAAATATTTGAAAAGATTTTGAATAAGAAAAAGTGGTTCAGCGCGAAAAAATTTAACTCAAACGATGGGTTGGTTGCTGATACAAATACCTATTTCGAAGGTTTGGATAAATCGTAGTTTTTAGATGGGATACAAAATATAGAAAAAAGCTGAATCAAGTGTATCAAGATAAAAGGAGACTGTATTCAAAAATAAAATAAATTTTACAAATAAAAATATTATTTTCTTATCAAGGCCAAGTATTTATCATACTACTACTTTCGTACACAGTTTCAGTCCATATTCCAAGTGCACCAATAAAAAATGATTTTCGACTCTGATTTGTGATTTTGTTTTTACTGCGCAGCTTAACTGTTCTTGCCCTTTAATGGTTGGCAAAATGATGCACTCTAAAGTCCAGCAAAGAAGATGAAAAAAACTCAATTCACCAAAATCTGTAATATCACCAGCGTGTCTTTAGATAATATCAAATGTAATAATTTATATTTTTATTGACTGTTTTGACAAAGGAAAAATAATAACAGGATTAGGCGAAGAAAAAAGTCCTTTTTTATCAGGTTATACTTGCATGTATCATCGCCATGGTAAAATATTCCATGAGTTCGGATACGAATTACTTCCTCATCCACCATATTCACTAGATTAAGTTTCCGGTAATTATTTCCTATTTTCGAATAAGAAAAAGGAGTTCGGCGCGAAAAGATTTGACTCAAACGGTAAGGTGATTGCTGAAACAAATGCCTTGCTTGAAGGATTGGATAAATCGTAGTTTTTAGATGGGATACAAAATAAAGAAAAACGCTGAATCAAGTGTATCAAGCTAAAACGAAACTGTATTCAAAAATAAAATTAATTTTACCAATAAAATTGTTTTTTTCCTATCAAGGCCAGGTATTAATCATACTACTACTTTCGTACACACTCTCAGTCCATATTCCAAATGCACCAATAAAAAATGATTTTCGACTCTGATTTGTGATTTTGTTTTTTACTGCGCAGCTTAACGTTCTTGCCCTTTAATGGTTGGCGAAATGATGCACTCTAAAGTCCAGCAAAGAAGATGAAAAAACTCAATTCACCAAAATCTGTCATATCACGAACGTGTCTTTAGATAATATCAAATGTAATAATTTATATTTTTATTGACTGTTTTGACAAAGGAAAAATAATAACAGGATAAGGCGAAGAAAAAAGTCCTTTTTTATTAAGTTAATGCAAGCGTGTATACTTGTATCATCGCCATGGTAAAATATTCCATGAGTTCGGATACGAATTACTTCTCTATCCACAATATTCACTAGATTAAGTCATCAGCAATTATTTCCTATTTTCGAATAAAAAAAAGTGGTTCAGCGCGAAAAAATTTGACTCAAACGGTAAGGTGATTCCTGAAACAAATGCCTTGCTTGAAAGATTGGATAAATCGTAGTTTTTAGACGGGTTACAAAATATAGAAAAACGCTGAATCAAGTGCATCAAGCTAAAAGAACACTGTGTTCAAAAATATAATAAATTTCACCAATAAAAATATTATTTTCTTATCAAGGCCAAGTATTTATCATACTACTACTTTCGCACACAGTTTCGGTCCATATTCCAAATGCATTAGTCAAAAATGATTTTCAACTCTGATTTGCGATTTTTTCTTTACTGCGCAGCTAAACTGTTCCTGCCCTTTAATGGCTGGCAAAATAATGCACTCTGAAGTCCAGCAAAGAAGATGAAAAAAACTTGATTCACCAAAATCTGTAATATCACCAGCGTGTCTTTAGATAATATTAAATGTAATAATTTATATTTTTATTGACTGTACAAAGGAAAAATAACAAAAGAATTAGGCGAAGAAAAAAGTCCTTTTTTATCAGGTTAATACTTGCATGTATCATCGCCATGGTAAAATATTGCATGAGTTCGGATACGAATTACTTCCTCATCCACCATATTCACTAGATTAAGTTTCCAGTAATTATTTCCTATTTTCGAATAAGAAAAAGTAGTTCGGCGCGAAAAAATTTGACTCAAACGGTAAGGTGATTCCTGAAACAAATGCCTTGCTTGAAAGATTGGATAAATCGTAGTTTTTAGACGGGTTACAAAATATAGAAAAACGCTGAATCAAGTGCATCAAGCTAAAAGGACACTGTATTCAAAAATAAAATAAATTTTACAAATAAAAATATTATTTTCTTATTAAGGCCAAGTATTAATCATACTACTACTTTCGCACACAGTTTCGGTCCATATTCCAAATGCATTAGTCAAAAATGATTTTCAACTCTGATTTGCGATTTTTTCTTTACTGCGCAGCTAAACTGTTCCTGCCCTTTAATGGCTGGCAAAATAATGCACTCTGAAGT
The DNA here is from genome assembly GCA_958298945.1 of Atherix ibis. Classification (NCBI taxonomy): domain Eukaryota; kingdom Metazoa; phylum Arthropoda; class Insecta; order Diptera; family Athericidae; genus Atherix; species Atherix ibis. The sequence continues at coordinate 117,519,222 of OY282605.1, read as the reverse complement.
CCAGCAAAGAAGATGAAAAAAACTTGATTCACCAAAATCTGTAATATCACCAGCGTGTCTTTAGATAATATTAAATGTAATAATTTATATTTTTATTGACTGTACAAAGGAAAAATAACAAAAGAATTAGGCGAAGAAAAAAGTCCTTTTTTATCAGGTTAATACTTGCATGTATCATCGCCATGGTAAAATATTGCATGAGTTCGGATACGAATTACTTCCTCATCCACCATATTCACTAGATTAAGTTTCCAGTAATTATTTCCTATTTTCGAATAAGAAAAAGTAGTTCGGCGCGAAAAAATTTGACTCAAACGGTAAGGTGATTCCTGAAACAAATGCCTTGCTTGAAAGATTGGATAAATCGTAGTTTTTAGACGGGTTACAAAATATAGAAAAACGCTGAATCAAGTGCATCAAGCTAAAAGGACACTGTATTCAAAAATAAAATAAATTTTACAAATAAAAATATTATTTTCTTATTAAGGCCAAGTATTAATCATACTACTACTTTCGTACAGTCTCAGTCCATATTCCAAATGCGCCAGCAAAAAATGATTTTCGACTCTGATTTGTGATTTCTTTTTTTACTCCGCAGCTTAACTGTTCCTGCCCTTTAATGGTTTGTAAAATGATGTACTCTGAAATCCAGCAAAAAAGATGAAAAAAACTTGATTCACCAAAATCGGTCATATCACCACCCTGTCTTTAGATAATATCGAATGTAATAATTTATATTTTCGTAACCAGTTTAATTCTTGAGGGACAATTTTTTGTCTGTTTTTTTTTTGCCTTTAGTTTTGTGTTTGTTTTGGTTAAACGCAAAAGTTATGTCATCTGGGTCGGCTGAAGTGTCTGTGGGTCTTTTGATTGTCAGTCTTTAGGTCTATAGGTCTGTCGGTAATATACATAACTTTGGGAATCTTTCGAAGAGATTCATTTCATGATCATACACCGGTACTTGTGGTATAGTAGCTTCATTGATCTGAGTAACTCCCCTTCCCCCTCATAACAAAAGTATTGCACATAAAAACCATAAAAGGTGCATTTTACAGAACACAAAAGACTTAATGTAGACACTGTGCGGTGCATTTTTTGTGCATTTATTATGGATGGATGACTTGGGCTTCTCTTCAGTTATTTACCATAATTCTATCGTATCCCCATGTACAGATGAAAAATTGATGATTTAAAGTTTTGTGGTTATTTTTTTGTTTTTATTTTTCTGTGTGATCACTTGATTATTTTTTATTGAAGAAATTACTTTTAATAAAATTTACTCTGTTTTGTAAGATTGATTGTGATTTTCTGTCGCTCCCTCTCTCTCTTCCAAAAGGAAAACATATCTTAATATTGTTTTTTTTTAATTACATTATTTATGTAAATGATTTTTAATAGAAATGCTCATTAGATGACGTTTGGACTGAAAATTGCAAAATTGCATTGCATTTAAATTGTGCCACAAAACAAAAATTTCTTTTTCTCTTTACACAATCAAATTGAATACAACAACAACAACAACAACAACAACAGAAAACTATTATTTATCAGCTTTCAATTTGGCTAATTTCTGGTTTAATTAAATGCTTTTTGATGATTTGCAACTATTCAACGGATTTAACGAAATAATATTGTAAATTTTATTGATTTATCTTCGTTGATTTGATGGTTTTCCTATTGGAAAGATTGCAAATTTTACACTGTTTGCCAAACTTTACTATTGACTAATATTTTTCACAATTTCATAGTTATTATAATATTTTTTATTGCGTTTCCGGATATTTCTAGTGATTTTTTTTCCTATACAAATTACTCAACATTTTCAAATCGTTGTTATTTGGTTTTACTCATTTTAAAGGCAGTTCATTTTACAAATAACCAAACTTAATAGCTGATCAGTGAGTGGTTCTTAATAATTTTTTTTTTAATTTCAGAAATTTTGTTATTTAAAATATTATTTAGCAATTATAATTACTTTATTATATTTTCTTTAATTTTTGTAACTTTTTAAAATTATCGTTTAGTTTTTGTGAAATATTCTTCTTAAAATTTCATGAAATAAAAGTATTAGAAAATTTTTATTTATTTCTTAGTCGTGATTTGTTGAAAGAAATAATTTTTTTATAGTTAAATTTTATATTATTTGCTCTAAAAAATAATATCCCACATAATAATATTTTAGTATTTAGAAAGGTATATTTTTTTTTTTTTGGCTAACAACTAACAAAAATATTAGCAATTTCCAGTCAAGTATTAATAATAAAGTAGAATCCAATTTGTAGTTTTGAAAATAAAATTTTTTTAAAAATATTTAAAATTTATATTTTAATTTGATTTTTATTTAATTTTATTACAAAAATATTGCCATTATATATAAATGATAATATAGGTGTATAAGCTTAAATCCGCTGCTTGGTCATAGATGGCGTGAGTGAGCGTATTAAGTTACCATGGACACACCATACATTTTTTTTATGAGTTTGACATCTGTCAACATTAATCAGTGCATATTGTCAGTAATTTTGTACAACAAGATACATTTTTCCTTTGGTAATCATGTCTAGTTTTGTGCCAGAAAAAGAGCATATGCGGGAAGCTCTGGTTTTCTGCTTCAATTTGAAGAAATCGGTTGCCGAATTGCATCGAATGCTAATGGAGGTCTATGGTAACAGTGCTTTATCTGAAACAACGTGCCGGTTCAAAGACGGCAATTTTGACTTGTGGGACAAGAAGCGTGAAAATCGGCGTATGAAGGTTGAGGACCATCAATTGCAGGTTCTTTTAGACGAAGACGATACCCAATCGCAAAAAATGCTCGCTAAGCAATTGGGTGTTACTCAACCAACCATTTCCATGCGTCTGCTTGCCATGAGGAAAATTGAAATGATCGGAAAATGGGTGCCGCATGAAATGATCGGAAAATGGGTACCATCAACATCTTCCCCAAGACCAAATCGCTTCGGACGGAAGACAATGCCTTGCGTTTGGTGGGATCAGCAGAGGGTATCGTCTACTATGAGATGTTGAGACCTTGTGAAACTGTCAATGCCTACTGCTACCACCAACAACTGGTCAAATTGCACCGTGCTCTGCTTGAAAAGAGGACGGATTATCAACAAAGACATGATAAGCTGATTTTCCTCCACGACAACGCACCATCGCACACGTCAAAAATGATCCGAAACTACTTGGAGACAATCAACTGGGAGGTGCTACCCCACCCCGCTTATTCACCAGACCTGGCCCCTTCCGACTACCACCTGTTTTCGTCGATGGGCCACGCGCTCGCTGAGCAGAACTTCGATTCTTACGAAGATGGCTTGATGAGTGGTTTGCCTCGAAAGAGAAGAAATTTTTTTGGCGTGGTATCCACAAATTGCCCGAGAGATGGGAAAAATGTGTAGCTAGCGAGGATAAGTACTTTGAAAAAATTTGTTTTTGCTTTCTATCAAAAAAACATGTGTTTTTTTTCTAAAAAACAGCGGATTTAAGCTTATATACTTGGTAATTTAAACAGTCGGCACGAGACTTTCTGCATGACTCGATGCCTTTGAGGTAGTTTTCAATAAATTTTTTTTGCACATTCCGAGCTATAATTCGGGCATTTATTATCGGAAATTGGTTTTTAAACATTTTAAAATTTAAAAATTATCTACAAAAATATGATAAGTTTATTTAGTTTTACGAAAAAATGTCCAAAGGCGTTAAATTGCACGAAGTTGTATAATAAAGGCAAAATTATACTGTATTATTAAAACCATATATAAACTTCATTAAAATTTTCTAGTTAAGATCCAAAAAAACCAGTTATCACACGGATATAGCACTCAGAATCGATGGTAAAGGTCTCTCCTTCTTCGTTTTCAAATAAATACGAGCCAATGACACTTTTAGACTTAACATCATATCAGACAGTTTTGTTTTGTAGATACAATGGTTTCTCTATAGCAGCTTGTGGGTTTTTAAGGCCCTATCTATAAACGGAGATTTTTCTCATTGGCATATCCATCCAAAATTTACTCAAAAACTGCGTAACGTGGTTTTTATAATTTTATCATACTAATTGATAGTTAAATAATCTATAATATAAAATGGCAAACATAAAACTAAGTTAATTATTATTTTAAATAGTATTTATTATTACTATCTGCCAAAGAGTCGAACTATATTCTTCAAACTACAAAATTGATAAAAATTATTGATTAGTCGAAAAAGTTCGTGGTATTTTCGAGTAAATTAGTTATGCTAAAATCAGAGCGGTAAAATAAATTTATTCAACTCACCATTATTATCGGTAATATTTTGCCATTTTTCGAGCAGAGCTCTAATTCCATCAGTATAGAAATTTTGTGGTTTCTGATTGAAAAACTGAATTAAGTTTTGAAGGCAGGCTTGGTTCTATTAAGAGAGTTCTGCAGTAATCCAAACAAATGCAACTTGTAGTTACTGTCATATTATTCAAACGCTATGAACCTTATCGACTAACTAATAGTTTAAAAATATATTTCTTAAACCATATTTGAGTGTATAAAATAATTAAAAATAAAATAATTTTAATTAGGATTCTTTCGAAAAGATTGTTTTCTTTAAAAATATGATAACGATCAATGAATGGTTTTAAATATATAACTTTAAGGTGTTATATTTAATTAAAAGTTATTAATTGGGTTTTTTTTTCTTTTAAATTTTCTGTTTCATTTTAAAAATACTTTTTTTTTAAAATACTGACAATTTTTTGGCCCCTTTGAAACCTTTTATTTTATAATTAATACACTCGGTTTTTTCCCATTACAACTAATTTTTTTATATTTGAAAATAGTTTTATGATAATTTAAATAAAAAAATTCATTTCTTTTATTTTCAGCTGAATATATTCAACAATGTAGCAGATCAGATCCGGAATTAATTGAATGTCTAAAAAAATCAGTACATCATCTTCGACCATATCTCGCCAAGGGAATTCCAGAAATTGAGGTAATTTTTTCCCCAAAATGAACTTTTTTTTTAAGTATAAATATAAGAGAAATTTCTAAATGAAAAAAGAAAATACGTTTAACCAAAATAGAAATTTTATTTAAATTTATTAAGTAAACTTAAGAGCTTTAATTAGAAAAAAGGACTTAGAAATAATCTCCGAATAAAATTAATTTAAATACTTTTTTTTTAAATTTCACAAATATTCCTAAATAAATCTTATAGAAATAGGATAATTTTTCCAAGCAGACTCTTTAAAAAATAGACTTTTATGAAAATACGAAATGAGCCATAACCAAAAAAACTCACATAAAAACCACATTTTTTGCTATAGCCCAATGGTTCGCCCTGAGCTCAAAATGGCGTAATATGTCCGTTTTTCTGTATTTACCATCACGTTTCCAAGTGTTTCGGATGATATGGCTGCTATTTCCCCTAAGTTCGTTTGGTGTTCTTGGCTTGTTGATGCAAACATTTGACTTCAAGTCGCCTCAAATGACAAAGTCCGGCGACATTAAATCAGGCAAACGCGGAGGCCAGTCAAAATCACAGTTTTTCTTTATATCAAACGGCCGGGAACCAGTGGCATAAAAAAATCGGTTGTTCGTCGAACTATTTCTGTGGGAGAGTGGGAAGGGGGGTTGGTGGGATGTGTTGTTGTGCGTCGTCTTGCTGAAACCAGAAGTGATCTATATCGTTTTCACGAATAGTTGGCATAAAAAAATTGGTTATCATAGTCCGATAACGCCCCTGATTGACGGCTGTTGCCTGACAACGTTTATCTATAAAAAAGTAACGACACAATGACCTTATCAGCAAAAATTTCCCATCACACAGTAGGTTTTTAGTCGTTAGGAGGTATTTTTCCAATAATTTGAGAGTTTTCACTTCCGTAGAATTAACAATTTTCTTTATTTACGATTAATGTGAAATGCGCTTTTGGTAAAAAAAATCCTCCATATTTGAAAGTTGAAGCTTTCTTGCAAACGGTTTATTGTGTTGAGTTTTCACAATTGAAAAGTTATTTTGAATGTACAACTGAACCAATTCAGCGCATTGCTTTGTGGTAAAAATCTCCTTGAACTGAAGTTTCATAAACATGCTGTATGACAGCTGTCAGAAAAAATCTGTCAAAATTATATTAGCTTGTCCGGAAAGTAATTTCGTTTTTTCCCAACAGAAGACTTAATTGTAATTTTCCATAACCGATTTCACACTCAAACCCTTAGATTAAAAAAGAACTGTATAGGCCTCTACACAAAAATTCTGACCGAATTTTGTGGCAATACATTCATAGAACGCACACACATGCAATACAACAGAAACGGCGTAAATCATTGGGGGCCAATTTAAAAGTTCAGTATGCGATTGAAGCGGTTCGTTTAAAACCATTTTTCATAGGTGATATCATTTATGCGTAAAGAAGCAGATTTTTTAATATTGCGTGTTTTGTTGTTTGATAGAATTAGTTTTGTAAATATGCAATAAAACACAGTTTTATTTTTCTTAAAATATTTATTTATTTATTATGTATTTTCATTTTATTTATTTCACTGTATATTATTTATTAAAACAGAATTTTAAAAGTGGGTAATAGTATATAAAAATATAAATTGTAAGTTATTTGATTATATGAAAGCAATTATGTGCACAATAAGATGTTAATCGTATACAATATTAAAGAAAATGCTTTAAAACTAAATTACAAGATGAAAAATTTAATGTTCTTAAAAAATTAATAATTAATATTCTAAAAAAAAAAGAAATCAATATTATGTAGTAAATGCATTATAATATGGTTTAATAGAGCAAGCAAAACCAATTTATTTAAATAATAAGCCTACCGAAGAATATACTTTATTTATTTTAACACAATGAAAACAGCAATGAAAAATAGACTGAAAAATTCGGTCCCTTAAACTTTCTTGCACCCAGTTTATATACACCGGCACTGAACTACGAGTATTATCTGGTAAACATTGAACTGTCAACATCGGATTTGTTTACATTTATTGAATGCAAAACTTTTCACTTTTTGACCACTTTTTGGATAAAATAAATCATTCAAAACCATCTAAACACATTATAAACTTTTGTTAATTTCTGTAGTAAAAATTAAAATGTCAACTTACCGAAAGAAAGAAATTTCCGGCTTCCTCTTTTCGTCAAATTTCTAGCAATTTCTAATAAATTACTTAATTTTCTGAAAAAAAAACTTCGTATTAAGTTTTATTAATAATATAATTATTTATAAAAATACTTCCTTTTTCATAAATACTTGTAAATATGTAAAAAAAAACACTTTCCGATGTGTCAAAATAAAACTTCACAAATGACAAGAATAGCTCTTAAGTTTCCACTTTCATGGAGAATTAAAGTTTTCAAACTCTCCGAAAGTCTACAAAATTGAGGCGCTTTATATTTGATTCATATTTACGGAATAAATAATAAACCTAAAATAGAATTCTATTTCTTATCAAAATATTGTACAAAAAATAAAAATTGCCTATCGTTGTATTTAAATTGTATTTTTGTTTCCAATAAGTGAAGTAAAATGAATATAAATTATTCTTTTGCAATTCAATAAGTTTCTATTACGACAACTAGATGCCAGGGGGTGTTATATCTACATAAAAAAATTTTGACAACAATATCTCTTTGTAATAATTTGGACACAAAAATGCGTATACATATACGGTAGGGGCCTATCCAGGTATTCTTTAATCTAAGGACAGAATTATATTGGGTTGTCCGGAAAGTAATTTCCCAACAGAAGACTTAATTGTATTTTTCCACAACCAATTTCACACTTAAGCCGCATAATCATATGTATTTTGACAGCTGACAGAGCAAGACAGCTCTTAAGCGACATTCGATTAATTCTGTATAGTAGTTTTTGATTGATATACTTTTAAATATGGAAATTGAAAAACAGCATTTTCGGCATATTTTACTTTTTTACTATAGAAAAGATAAAAATGCTAGTCAAGCAAGAAAAAAATTATCCAATGTGTATGGAGAAGATGTGTTTAGTGAGCGCCACTGCCAAAAGTGGTTTGCAAAATTTAAATCTGGTAATTTTGATCTCGATGGCACCATGTTTTGGAAGGTCAGTGAAGACACAATAAAGACTGAGCGATTAAATTTATCAAATACGACCGTTCATGATCATTTGAAACGGCTAGGTTTAATCTCAAAGCTCGACATATGGGTTGCTCATCTTCTTACGGAAAAAAATTTGTGCTGTCGAATTGACGTTTGTGATTTGCTTCTCAAACGCAAAGAAAATTATCCATTTTTGAAGCGTATCATCACTAAGAACGCGAAATGGGTTGTCTGCAACAATGTTAAGCGCAAAAGATCCTGGAAGAGCAAATATAAACCGACTCAAAGCACTTCGAAAGCTAATATTCATAAAAAAAAACTTATGCTGTCTGTTTGGTGGGATTTCAAAGGAATCAATTCTACCGAGCAACAGAAAGATCAATTCTGAAGTGTATTGCCATCAGTTGGACAAATTGAATGATTTTACTTAAAGAAAAAAATGCCAGAATTGGTTAATAGGAAAGGTATAGTGTTCCAACAGGATAATGCGAAACCAAATACAAATTTGACCACTCGGCAGAAGCCGATAGGCTGCCATATCCACTATACTCTCCAGACCTAGCAGGTTCCGATTCTCATTTGTTCCGGTCTCTACAAAATTTTTTAGACGGTAAAACGTTTAATTCAAATGAATGAGGTCAAAAAACACTTGGATCAGTTTTTTTTGCCAGCAAAGAACAAAAATTTTATGAGCGTGGAATCATGCTACTGCCCGAAAGATGGCGGAAACGGTATTGGATCTGACTGGATAATATTTAATTGAATAAAATATTAATTCACTATAAGAAAATCGTCTTTAATTTTTATTTAAAAAAACGTGTTACCTGATAGGTTCATCTATATAATAAGTTAATAAAAAATTTCATCAAAAACTTTTGATTAGAAATTAATTAAAAAGTCGCAAAATCTTTTTAATTATGAATAATCCTAGATCAATTTTAATCAGTTTTTATTAATTATTGAACAATTCATAATGAAGAGATTTTTCGATTTTCTTTCAGATTTAAAATGAAAAAAAAATTGTTTTATTAATTTTGCAAGAGAAAATTATTATTTTATATTTTTACGTAATATTTTATAATAAAAAAAAAAATGGAAGTAAAAAAACAAAAAACCGTTTGGGGTTCAGTTCATCAAACGTCACGGACAAAAGTGATTATAATGAATTGAGTTTAGTTTCTATTGAATGAGCCTCGCCCCGGTTATGTGCTAATAGTTTCTCGTAGGTTTAAGTCTTTACTAAATATTGTTTTCAGCATTTGTTGTGTCTAAAATAAGTAGGTTAGTGAATCAGATATCATATTCGTAGTGAAGAAATAAGGGAAATTTAGAAAATTTCCCTCATTTGTTGGGTGTGAACATGTCTTCCCCCGCAAGTACCAGGTGTATAAGCTTAAAGTCGCTGTTTTTAAGTCAAAAAAACACATTTTTTTTTATAGAAAGCAAAAATAAATTTATTCAAAGTACTTGTCCTCGCTAGCTACACATTTTTCCCATCTTTCGGGCAATTTGTGGATACCACGCCAAAAAAATTCCTTCTCTTTCGAGGCAAACCACTCATCAGCCATTTTCGGACATCTTCATAAGAATCGAAGTGCTGATCAGCGAGCGCGTGGCCCATCGACGAAAACAGGTGGTAGTCGGAAGGGGCCAGGTCTGGTGAATAAGCGGGGTGGGGTAGCACCTCCCAGTTGATTGTCTCCAAGTAGTTTCGGACCATTTTTGACGTGTGCGATGGTGCGTTGTCGTGGAGGAAAATCAGCTTGTCATGTCTTTGTTGATAATCCGTCCTTTTTTCATGCAGCGGACGGTGCAATTTGATCAGTTGTTGGTGGTAGTGGTGGGCATTGACAGTTTCACCAGGTTTCAACATCTCATAGTAGACGAATACCCTGATGATCCCACCAAACGCACAGCATCGTCTTCCGTTCGACGCGATTTGGTCTTGGGGAAGATGTCGATGGTTGGCCGGGATCAACCCACGATTTGATCTTGCGCTTAAGATTCTCGGAATATATCAACTTTTCATTGCCTGTCACAATCCGATGCAGAACGACTTCCTTTTTTGTCTGGTGAGCACAATTTCGCATATGTTTTGGCGTCGCTCCATCTGCCTATCCTTCAATTCATGCTGCACCCATTTTCCGATCTTTTCAATCTTCCCCATGGCACGCAGATGCATATAAATGGTTGGTTGAGTAACACCCAATTGCTTCGCGAGCATTTTTTACGATTTAGTATCGTCTTTGTTCAAAACAGCCTGCAATTGATGGTCTTCAACCTTCCTAGGCCGATTTTCACGCTTCTTGCTCTCCAAGTCAAAATTTCCATCTTTGAACCTACGAAACCAATCTCGGCACGTTGTTTCCGATAAAGCACTGTTACCTTATGCCTCCATAATTATTCGATGCAATTCGGCAGCCGATTTCTTCAAATTGAAGCAGAAAACCAGAGCTTCCCGCATATGCTCTTTTTCTGGCAACAAACTAGACATGATTACCAAAGGAAAAATATATGTTATTGTATGAAAATCAATGTGCACTGATTAATGTTGACAGCAGTTTTAAGCTTATACACATGGTATAAAAATACAATAAAATTCATTAAATATTAAAAGAAAATTGCAATTTTATTGCTTAAAAAATCTGATATTAAATAAAAAAAAAACAATAAATATTTCACAAATAAACAGAAGACAAAAAGCGTATATTGTGATTAATTTATCCTTGGAAAATTTCTCTGCAATTAATGTCATTTTGGTGTTGTATGATTGAAAATGTCAGCATCAATTTACCAACGATTCAATGTATAAATGCAAAAACACAAATCAATCATATGATTTTTTTGTTGTTGATAATATCAATTTTTTTCGATGATAAAATCTGCATTTTTATGAGTTTTTTTATTTATCAACAACACAGCAGCCACCAGGTTGATGCAAAATATTTACCAGAAAAAAACAAAAAAATACACCAAAAACAAAAAGAAAAAATAATAACCAATGCAGAGAGTCCATTTAGTTAGTAGTTTTTTGTTTTTGTATTTATTTGTATCTGTAAATATGATATTTTTCAACTTTTCTCCCCTTTTTTTCTCATATCATTTTTTTCATTTTATGCATAATCATAAAATATTAAAGAAATTTTGTAAGATTTTCTTATAGTAAAAAAAAGTAGGTGTTTTTTTTTTTTTTTTTCTTATATTAATAAGCGAATTTTATAACAAATTTTTTTTTTTTAAATTAATTATAACAGAGAGTGAGAGAGAGGGGGAGGGGGGAAAGGGGGTTTAAAAAATACTGCAGTCAAAAAGTGATTTGTTTTTCTACATTTTAATTATGGATAAAAAAAAACTAATAGTTTATTATTAACTAATAGTTTTTTGTGCCTTTTTTTGTTGTTTTGAATATGAATAAAAATATTATTCCATAATTAAAAACTATGCCATCAATTTAGAGCAAGGTTACCACCACTTATTTATCTTAATAGAAATCTTAGTAGTAACAAAAATATTTAAAAGAAGAAAGAAAAAAACCAATTTAACTAATAGTCTTGTCTTTTTATTTTTCATTTGAAAAATTTCCCGATACATGATATGATAAAAATGTTAACATTTTGTCATATTATGTAATATTTAAGCGGTTTTTTTTTTACCACCAACATATATTGCGTGCATATTATTAAAAGGTGTAGATTATTTTTTTTTTGAATTAATTTTAATTTATTTTTTCCTCTACAATATTTGAATAACATCGAATATGATAGATTGTGATTTAGCCTTTTTTTTCTATTGTATTCAATTATATTGTGTTTTTCGTCTATGGTTTTCTTTAAAAATTTTTTTTTAGTATAGTTTTTTTTATTACAAATTACCTTAAAAGGTTTTTGACCTGAAAATAAGCATAATTCATAAATTCACACAACAAAAAAAATGAATAAAAAAAACACTATTGAAAAGATTGACATTTGAATCAAATTGATCGATTTCGTATGAAAGTGAAAAGTTCAACGTATTATGTCGTGTGTCATTTTGAATAAAATAAAATGGCTGACATTGAACTGAATTTTAACTAGAAAGGCTCAACAAAACATAACGAAATAAAAAAATGATTATTAAATTGAGAAATTAAAATTAATTTTGGTAATAAACTCAAAAATTATCAAAAAAAAAAACAAAAAAAAAATGCTAAAGACTGAAAGTTTTGGGGATGATTTTTTAACGCAATGAGTTTTGCTAGAAAATTTTTGGTTTGGTTTCGTTAGAAAATTTTATTTTATTTTTATAAATCAATGTGATTCTCTTTAAAGTAGTTCTCCTTTGGGCAGTTCCAAATGCTTTGCACTTTTCGTACGCTTCCTCATCGGTTATGCTATTAAACTTTGGTTAAATATAAATAATTCCCTATATTTTATTTTTGGAGCTTGATTTGGAATAATTGGAACATCATTAAGTATATTAATTCGAGCAGAACTTGGTTATTCTGATGCATTAATTGGTAATGATCAAATCTATAATGTAATTGTTACAGCTCATGCTTTTATTATTGAGTGTATAACTTAAAAATGCGGGATTGACAACGCATAACTTTTACACATGGTTTGTGTTAATAATAACTCATATGGCATTTTGGAGGATAAACATCTGTCATTCATTCTCGATTAGTCATTGAACGAAATAGTGTAAACAACAAAGTTTTTTTTTGCTTCAAAAATGTCGAATTTCGTACCAAAAAAGTCCCATTTGCGGGAAGTGTTGATTTACTTCTTCAATTTGAAAAAAAGTGCAGCTGAAGCACATAGATTGCTCACCGAAGCTTATTCTGAATATGTTCCATCGATTTCAACGTGCGAAAGATGGTTTGTGCGGTTCAGAAGGGGTGATTTTGATACGGAAAACAAAGAACGACCAGGTCAGCCAAAAAAGTTTGAAGATGAAGATTTGGAGGCATTACTCGACGAAGACTGTTGTCGAACTCAAGAAGAAATTGCAAAATCATTGGGAGTCACTCAACAGCCATATCAAAACGTTTGAAAGCAGAAGGATTCATCCAAAAACAAAGAAAATTGGGTCCCATATGAATTGAAGCCGAGAGACGTAGAAAGGCGATTTTGCATGTGCGAAATGCTGCTTGAACGGCAGAAAAAGAAGTCGTTTTTGAATCGAATCATTACTGGCGACGAAAAATGGATTCATTACGACAACCCAAAGCGCAAAAAATCGTATGTGAAGCCCGGCCAACCAACCAAATCAACGCCAAAGCCAAATATCCATGGCGCCAAGGTAATGCTCTGTATTTGATGGGATCAGAAGGGTGTGATCTATTATGAGCTATTGAAATCGGGGCAGACAATCACAGGCGACCTCTACTGAACACAATTAATCCGTTTCAAGCGAGCATTGGCCGAAAAACGCCCGGAATATGCGACCAGACACGAAGCCATAATTTTCCATCATGACAACGCTCGGCCTCATGTTGCAAGACCGGTTAAAAATTATTTAGAAAACAGTGGCTGCGAAGTTTTGCCTCACCCGCCTTATAGCCCAGACCTTGCCCCGTCCGACTACCATTTGTTTAGATCCATGCAAAACGCCCTCACCGGAATACGCTTCACTTCAGAACAGGGCGTCAAAAATTGGCTCGATTCATTCTTGGCCTCAAAACCGGAGCAGTTTTTTTGACGCGGAATCCATATGTTGCCAGAAGGATGGGAAAAAGTAGTGGCTTCCGATGGATAATACTTTGAATTGTAACAATTTTTCAAAATAAACACTCAAAGTTTGCCAAAAATCCCGCATTTTTAAGTTATACACTATAAAGGGTTTTCGAATAAGAGTGATATGATTTCTTTTCAAGATAAAAAAACACACTAATTGTTAAGGAAATTCAAATGTTTTTTTATTTAATGTGAAGTACAATCGATACAATTAAGTTCTGAATAAAACGTCATTCAAATGGCGTCCACAACTTCTGTTGCAGGAACAAATTCGATGAACCCAATTTTCGAGCACTTTTTCCACTAAATCAAGTCGTTTGTCATGAATAGCACGTTCAATATTGACTTCTAAAGCTTGAAGAGGTTTATTGCTAAAGACCAATGACTTCAAATAACCCCACAAGAAATAGTCTACTGGTGTTAAATCACAACTTCTTGGAGGCCATTCAATGTCACAGTTTCTTGAAATAATCGAATCTCCAAACTTTTCTCGCAATAATTCGGTTGTTGCACATGCTGTGTGGCACGTAGCCCCGTCTTGTTAGAACCAGATGTTGTCAAGATCAACTTCTTCCAATTTCGACCATAAAAAGTTGGTTATCATCGATTTTTTAGCGCTCTCCATTGACAGTAACAGTGTTACCAGCTTCATTTCGAAAGAAGTACGGACCGATGATTCCACCAGACCAAAAACCACACCAAACTGTCAATTTAGGTGAATGTAATGGGTGTTCATGAATAATTTGTGGATTTTCTTTGCACCAGAATCGACAGTTTTCTTTATTTACCGCACCACTCAGACTAAAGTGAGCCTCATCGGAGAAGATGATTTTCTTTGTTCCAAGACAAAATCAGCAAATTCACAACGTTTACGGTGGTCCAATGGCTTCAGTTCTTGAGTGATAATAATTTAATACGGATGCAAGCCCAAATCCTTTCTCAAAATCCACCAGGTTGTGGTTTGAGACAGTCCCAATTCTTGAGAACGTCTTGGAATCGACAAATTGCTGTCTTCAGAAACACTTGTCTGAACGGCAACAATATTTTTATTACTTCGAGCGGTTCTTTGTCTTATTGGCACTTGAACATTACGTAAGAAAATGTACGCTCGAAATTTTTAACAATTCGACGAATAGCGAGCACAGTTGGACGATTATTACGACTATAAAATGGCAAAAGCGCACGAAAAGATGCAATTCGAGAACGGTTATTTTGATAATAAAATTGAATAATTTGTAAATGTTGTTCTTGCGTATATCTCTCCATGAAAAAATTGTAAACATTACTGAATACAATGGAAAAAAAAGACAGATCATGACATATTACAAATGGCCGAAACGTCACTTAGAAATCATATTACTCTTATTGGAAAATCATATCACGCTTATTGGAGTAATATCAATTATAATTGGTGGATTTGGAAATTGATTATTACCATTAATATTAGGGACACCCGATATAGTATTCCCTCGAATATATTATTTATTTTAACTTCTACCTCTATCCTTAACCCTTTTATTAACTAGTAGTATATGTGTAGTTGAAAACTGAGCAGGAACAGGATGAACAGTTTATCCTCCTTTATCTTCAAGAATTGCCCATTCTGGAGGATCAGTCGATTTAGCTATTTTTTCACTTCACTTAGCAGGTATTTCTTCTATTTTAGGGGCTGTAAATTTTATTACTACAGTAATTAATATAACATCAACAGGTGTTACATTATGTTACGATCAACAGGTATTACATTAGATCGAATATCATTAGCTGTATTCCATTGGACCCATTTTGCTACTACATTAGTTGTGTATCTGTCATCATCTACTTTACCTCGAACATAGCAGTAATTTTCCGCTGAAGTTACGCATACAATGTACGGTAGGTGGATTGTAGTTGCTACAGTGAAAATAGATAGATTTGCGGGTTCGTTGGTTATGTTGAAATGTCATATTTTTGTTTTTATTGCTTATGTGTGAATAAACTCAGTATTGTTGGTGACTATTGTGTGATTGTATTTTACTGCTGTAGTGATATGTTCATTTTATTGAGAGTCTACAGCGCTGTAGCAAAATTGGTCCAATGGAATACAGCTATTATTTGTATGAGCAGTAGTAATTACTCCAATTCTTCTATTACTTTCTAAAAAGCTATTACAATACTTTTAACTAATCGAAACTTAAATACTTCATTCTCTGACGCAGCTGGAGGAGGAGGAGGAGACCCAATTTTATACCAACATTTATTTTGATTTTTCGATGTTATCCACATCTCTGCAAAAACTTTATTTTTTACCTAAAGTATTTTTTAAAAGAAAACTTAAATATGTTATTTTTTTTCTATCCCATAAAAATAAATGAATTTAGTTTATTTCAGATTTAAAAAAATTCCCATTAAGGTCAGTCAATCTTTTTAATATAAAAATACACTCTTCGCCGTTATTTGATTTTATTACTAAAATTATAAAAATACTAAATTATTAAGAAAAAAAAATATACTTACTGCTAAAAGTAACAAAATTTTATAGTAAATATTTACTCTCATAAAACTGCCTAATAATTTCTTTTCGTCAACGTAAAATATTGTGAAATTTTTCATTAAAATTCATACGTTAATCATTTCGAAAAATATTCCAACTATTTTACGATTTCTTAAGTTAATTTTTTTTTTTTACTTAAATTTATTGTCCTTTAAAATACACAAATTAAAGGAAAATTATACACAAAAAAACAAACTTTTGTTGAAATTTTTATGGCATATTATTAAAGTGGACAAAATAAATAATTTTTGGCGATTCATAAAAATCACAAGGAAATTTCTTTGTTTTATACAAACTTCTTTTATTATATTAATTTTCAGTTACCAACCGTTGAACCATTCATAATGGATCAATTGGCATTGCAATTGACTGGAGGACCACAAGGCTATAAGGTGACACTGAAGAACATGAACGTTTTTGGTGCTAGCAATTTTGAGGTGAAATCAATTAAATTATCCGAAGGAGATGAACCATTCGAAGCTCAACTTGTTATGCCAAAATTGACCATTGAAGCTAAATATACTAGTTCGGGCGTTCTTATAATAATTCCAGCATCTGGTGGAGGTGATTTCCATGGAGTTTTTAGTAAGTGTTCGTTTACTTTTAGATTTAAATTGAAAATATTGTAATAAAAAATGAGTAAAGAAATTATTTTTGAAAAATTTAACCAAATTCCAATTTTTCATAACAGATGGCGTTACTGCTGATATTCGAGGAAAATCATCGACAAAATCCACACCAAAAGGAACCTTCTTACACATTGATAGTCTTCAATTGAATCTTGATGTTAAAGATGTTAAATTGAGCATTTCGAATGTTTTCAATAATAATCGAATTTTAAGTACGTTTGAAAATATTTATTTATTATTTTTGCTTTTGGTTTTCATTTTAGGAGGGGGGGAGGGGGTTTGTTTAAATTTTAATATTGAATAACGATCACCAAATTTGATCGTTTTTAATATTTTGTCACCAAATAACGATCACTCACAACAAAAAAATACTTTATGAACAATTTTCAGTAGGAGTTTTCAGTTGAAATTCTTAGTAGAAATTTTCAGTAGAAATTTTCAGTATGAATTTTCAGTAGAAATTTCAGTAGAATTTTCAGTAGAAATTTTCAGTAGAAATTTTAAGTAGAAATTTTCAGTAGAAATTTTCAGTAGTAATTTTCAGTAGAAATGTTCAGTAGAAATTTTTAGTAGAAATTTTCAGTAGAAGTTTTCAGTAGAAGTTTTCAGTAGGAATTTTCAGTAGAAATTTTCAGTAGAATTTTCAGTAGAAATTTTCAGTAGAAATTTTCAGTAGAAATTTTCAGTAGAAATTTTCCTTAGAAATTTTTAGTAAAAATTTTGCTCTGAAATTTTCAGTAGAAATTTTCAGTAGAAATTTTCAGTAGAAATTTCAGTAGAAATTTTCAGTAGAAATTTTCAGTAGAAATTTTCAGTAGAAAAATTTCAGTAGAAATTGTCAGTAGAAATTTTCAGTAGAAATGTTCAGTAAAAATTTTCAGTAGAAATTTTCAGTAGAAATTTTCAGTAGAAATTTTCAGTAGAAATTTTCAGTAAAAGTTTTCAGTAGAAATTTTCAGTAGAAATTTTCAGTAGAAATTTTCAGTAGGAATTTTCAGTAGAAATTTTCAGTAGAAATTTTCAGTAAAAGTTTTCAGTAGAAATTTTCAGTAGAAATTTTCAGTAAAAGTTTTCAGTAGAAATTTTCAGTAGAAATTTTCAGTAGAAATTTTCAGTAGAAATTTTCAGTAGTAATTTTCAGTAGAAATTTTCAGTAGAAATTTTTAGTAGAAATTTTCAGTAGAAATTTTCAGTAGAAATTTTCAGTAGAAATTTTCAGTAGAAATTTTCAGTAGAAATTTTCAGTAGAAATTTTCAGTA
Source organism: Atherix ibis (assembly GCA_958298945.1). Classification (NCBI taxonomy): domain Eukaryota; kingdom Metazoa; phylum Arthropoda; class Insecta; order Diptera; family Athericidae; genus Atherix; species Atherix ibis. Next base: position 117,501,007 of record OY282605.1, on the reverse strand, counting down.
GAAATTTTCCTTCGAAATTTTCAGTAGAAATTGTGAGTTAAGAAATTTTCAGTAGAAATTTTCAGTAGAAATTTTCAGTAGACATATTCAGTAGAAATTTTCAGTAGAAATTTTCAGGAGAAATTTTCAGTAGAAATTTTCAGTAGAAATTTTCAGTAGAAATTTTCAGTAGAAATTTTCAGTAGAAATTTTCAGTAGAAATTTTCAGTAGAAATTTTCAGTAGAAAATTTCAGTAGAAATTTTCAGTAGAAATTTTCAGTAGAAATTTTCCTTCGAAATTTTCAGTAGAAATTTTCAGTAGAAATTTTCAGTAGAAATTTTCAGTAGAAATTTTCAGTAGAAATTTTCAGTAGAAATTTTCAGTAGAAATTTTCAGAAGAAATTTTCAGTAAAAATTGTGAGTAAAGAAATTTTCAGTAGAAATTTTAGTAGAAATTTTAGTAGAAATTTTCAGTAGAAATTTTCAGTAGAAATTTCAGTAGAAATTTTCAGTAGAAGTTTTCAGTAGAAGTTTTCAGTAGAAATTTTCATTAGGAATTTTCCTTAGAAAGTTTTAGTAGGATTTTTTCCTTGAAATTTTTAGTAGAAATTTTCAGTAGGATTTTTCAGTAAGAATTTTCAGTAGAAATGTGAAAATTTTTATTAGTATCTGAGCAATATCGGACATAGAAAAGGCTGACGTATTTTCCAATCCTAAGCCTTAAGACACAAACTCACAGAAAATTTATGATGAACTCACATATGCATTTCTTATGAGTCCTTCTCCCAAAAATTTTACCCCATCCAAAAAAAAAAATCGAATCCATTAGTTTCGCATAAAAAGCCCCCCCCCCCCTGATTATAATTAAAAATCCGCACCTATCCTCAAATCAAACTCCTAAAAAACTATAGTGTTCATAACTTTTATGTTCAATAGTATTTTTTGTGCCACCTTCTTTCCCTTACTTTAAAATGATTCCCAAACCAAAAAAAAACGCAATAAATTCCCCATCCTCATCTTGTTATCAATCCTTGGAATTTTTTTGTTAAAAAACTCTTCTTAAATCGCTTTTGACTTATCTTTGAAGAAAAAACTCTTCTTAAATCCGGCAAAAATTATCCCCGATTACCAATTTAATTTCAGTTCAGAACATTCGACAATCCAACAATGTCATCGTGTCATTAATTATATTGTAACCAGAAGTGTTCTGACATACATCATACGCCTTTAATCGAGTGTGATATCCTAGACTACTCTGAAAACTAAAGAGCTCTTTTTCCTTCACATACTTTCTTATTCTAAAATCATACCTAATATATAATGCCTATTTCGGTTGGTGTACCTCAAGGTAGTATCGTTGGTCCACTACTATACAATATTTATACCTTTGATATCGTAAATAATCCTAAGACTCAAACTGCTACCTAGGCGGATGAAATCTAGGTAGCACAGCTGGGTGGGCTCTGCCTCACCCTTACCAATTTTTTTTTTGATTCGTAAAAATTTGCTTAATGCGTCAGAGTATTGCGTCAAATTTTCTGCATTGGAGTATGCCTTAGATTAAAGTTTTTTACAGCGCCACTAGAGAGACCTACCAGCTATTTACACAATTTATCTAAAAGTGAGGCAGAATCCATCAAGCTATACTGTTTCATTCAACCACACAATAGAGCACACTACTTGGAGATAAATCTAGAGAAACAGGTCACTTGGAACCCTTATGCGAGTTTAAAAATACTTGAACAGACGTTTCTTTAACTATTGGACAACTGATCAAAGCTGACACTAAAGACGTAACTTTTACTCTAAAAAAAAACATTTTTAAGCCAATTTGGACGTACGGAATTGAACATTGGGATTCAACGAATCCCATTTCTTCAATAGAAAACCGTCCCAAAAATCGTCGATGCCCCCCCCATTCTATGTTCATAACAAAGTTATTCATAATCACTCAAAAGTTCTCTTCGTTCTATCATAATTTATGCGTTTCTCGTTATAAAAAGTTTCATTCTCATTAAAAAAAACTTTGCTCAGATATTTATCAGCGTTTAAATGTTAACAATTAATTCAATTTGATCATTTATCGAATTTATAATAATAAATTATTTTGTTTTTTTTTCCATATTCCCGTGCAGCTGAAGCTACAAATTTATTCTTACGAGAGAATGGAATCGAAGTCGTCCGTGCCATGCAACCGCAATTGCAGAAAAAGCTCGCTTTCGAATTTGGAAAAATCGCCAATCAATTATTGAAGCATGTGCCCGTCGAAAACTTTCTACGTGATTAAATAATTATAATTCTTTGCTAATAAGTTTTTTTTTAATTTTAAATATTATCTTTAAAATAAATACCATTAAGAAATTATAGAAAATTAGAAATAGGAAAAAAAAATGGAAATTTAATCAAATTAAAAATAATTTAAAATAATAAAATTTTAAAAAAAATTCTCATATTCTTGACTTATTTCAGATGTAATATTTTTTTTTTCGCTTTCGATATGAATTTCTAAATTTTATATTTTCGAATTTCCTTTTCGAAATGGACATTTTTCTGTAAATACAATCAATTTGCATAGATTTAAGTGACGAATCATTATTTTTTAAAGGTGTTTTTTTATACCACAATATTTTGGTTTGTTTTTTTTTAAATATAAAAAACAATAATTTCGAAAGATACGATTTCGGTAGTAATGAATATTTTAAAATGTGAAATGAATTTGTGCTAAATCAATGCAAGTTTTTAGTTTTTAATAATGAAAATAATAATTATAAACATAAATTTTTAAAAATCAGAATAACAATAAAGATTTCTATGACATAATTTGAGTTGATTAATTTTGGTTGTTCTTTTTCATAAAATTTATTGTTTTTTTAAATAATTGAAAAAAAATTTATGGACGTTATTCCGTATAAAAAGTAAATTTTGCATTAAAAAGTGTATCCATATATTAGCTCCAATTTCGAACCAAGACAGCCTATACCTTTTTGCCAATTCTGTGGTGTTCACACACTTCAAGATCGACAAGTATTCCAAAATACACCCTCTCGTGAAGTTTGCTGATCCGTTAATCTCCTTTACCAATTCTATATCTCATTTTTGTTACCTGAATTTTATTTAGTTACCTTCATTTCTCAATTTACGAATTTGGGTATCCAAAACTACACGCACAATTTGAATTTCGCGCCATTTATGCAATAAAGTATTGCCAACAAAAAAAAGAGATAGCTTGACAGCTGACAGTTCAGGGCTACATGAAAAAAAGACCGTGACAGCTGACAATTCAGGGTTATTAAAAATGGGGCGCTACACAAAAGAACGTTGCGTTTTCATTTGTGATCAATATTTTAAAAATTAAAATTTCTATGACATAATTTGAGTTGATTAATTTTGGTTGTTCTTTTTCCATAAAATTTGTTATATGGACGTTATTCCGTATAAAAAGTATATTTACATTGAAAAGTGTATCCATCTACTAACTCCAATTTCGAACCAAGACAGCCTATACCTGAAACACCCTCTCGTGAATCTTGCTAATCCGTCAACCTCCTTTAAAAATTCAACATCTCATCACTTAAAGAATACAAAAAAGTATTCTTCACGAGATCGAATTTCACTTTCAGTTACCTTCCTTTCTCAATTTACGAATTTGGCTGTCCAAAACTACACGCAAGATTTGAATTTTGCGCCATTTATGCGGTAAAGTGTTGCCAACGAAAAAAATACAGCATGACAGCTGACAGTTCAGGGCTACATGAAAAAAGACAGCGGGACAGCTGACAATTCAAAATGGAGTGCTACATGAAAGAACGGATGCGTTTTTACAGTTGAGCAATTTTTTCAATATAATGAAATATTTTTTCGTAAAAAATATCGTCGAAAATTGTGAAGAGATTAATTAAAAAATTTAGGGAGACTGGATCAATTAGTGATTTTTAACACGGTGGCCGTCCTTCAATAAGTCGTTCAACACAAAACATCGAAGCAGTTCGTGAGATTATTGCTGAGAGTTCTGGCAGCGTGGTCATGAATGGGATATTTTAAGAAGCTCTTTAAACGAAAGATTTGCGTCTTCATGCTTACAAAGTTCAATTGACTTAAGACCTGAAGCCTACTGACCACGCACAGCGATTATGGAACGAGTGGATGCTGATTTTTCGAACCAAATCCTCTTCAGCGATGAGGCTCATTTTCTTCTTGATGGCTAGGGTTAATCGACAAAACTGTCGTATTTGTGGTTCAGATAATCCACGAGTGATTATTGAGAAATAAAGGCATTCACAATGTGTTATTGGTTGGTGAGGATTTTGGGCTGGAGGCCTAATCGGACCATTTTTCTTCGGAAATGCAGCTGTTCAGGCAATAACAGTTAATGGTGCTTGCTATCGCGACATGATGATCCAGTTTATTATGCCCAAATTGCAACATATGAATGTGGACGACATGTGGTTTCATGAAGCCATACAGCCCGAGAAAGAATTCAATTACTGCATGAGTTATTTTCTTCTTGCGGGAAAAATTTAGCTCACCCCGTTACGTCAAAATAATATCTAGTGGCTAAATACCCTGAAGACAGTGGCATCACCTAAACTTCACCCTATTAGCACATGTCCTAATTAATTGTTTTATAATCAATTCCATATTTAGGACAAAATTTATTAAGACATGTGCTTTACTTTCGCGAAAAAGAAAAATTATTGAAATTTTCACATAAAAAAAAACTTATAAGCTAAGAAGTGTTTCTTTCGATTCTTATCAGTTTAAGGTTGTACACCCCAAAACAAAATCTACAATCTTAGTAAAACAAAAATTATAAAAAAAATACTATTTTTTATTGAAAAAAAAAAATTTCTGTTTTATTTTGTTAATTTTTTCTTTAAGGCAATTTTTTTGTGGAGGCAAAAAATTATTTTTTAAAACAGCAACCGTTAAATTTGAGCCAACAAATAATATTTAAAAAAAATATCTACACTTGGCTCATAATATAATATTTTATAAATACAGGTAATCTTAGTAAAATACGGCAACAGTTCACTCTAATGTGGTTTAAGAATTAGAGAAATTTACATACAACGCTTAGAGCTTTTACGAGCAAAATTCTTAATTAGTGAAATCTCCTAATACAGTGTAATGTTGATCTATAAAATTATCCATCCATCAAATAAAGAAAATCTACGATATTACGTGTTGGAGAAATATATGGCCGGACTCAATTTAAAGGGAATATCTAATTGAGCCGACAATAGTAGACTGTGGATGCAAAAGTAGACTGGTGATTTTTTAAGGGTTTGGTTTTCAAATTTTTAAAAAAGACAAAAAATTGTAAAAGTGTATAAAATTTGTATTTGGATCAATAAATGTTGGCCACAACAACGTTTTAAGTGATCCATGCGAGAGATTCAATTTTGAACCATTTTTTCGATCATCTCGGCTGGTATCTCGCTAATAACACGTGTAATATTGTCTTCCAAGGCTGACGCTGGTTTATCGGCCAACTTACCGATCGGAACGTCGGATAAATTGCTCGCCAAACTCATCTCTCAATATTCCTATTGTTTCACGCGCTGTGTGGCATGTAGCGCCGTCTTGCTGAAACCACATGTCAACCAAATGCAGTTCTTGCATTTTGGGCAAAAAAAAGCTCTAAATCATCGAGCGATAGCGGGCGCCAATAACGGTAATATTGCCGATCGAAACGTGGGATAAATTGCTCGCCGAACTCATCTCTCAATATTCCTATTGTTTCACGTGCTGTGTGGCATGTAGCGCCGTCTTGCTGAAACCACATGTCAACCAAATGCAGTTCCTCCATTTTGGGCAAAAAAAGTTCTAAATCATCGAGCGATAGCGGGCGCCAATAACGGTAATATTGCGACCAGCGTCATCTTTAAAGAACTATGGACCGATGATGAACCGCACAAAACAGTGCATTTTCTGGGTGCAATGGCAGTTCTTGTTTTACCTGTGGTTGTTCATCAGACTAAATGCAACAATTTTGCTAATTTATAATACCCATTGAACCAGAAATAAGCTTCGTTGCTGAACGTAATTTTTTGGTAAAAAAAAAACGAATTAAAAAAGAAACTCGATGTTTGGGTGCCGCAAGAATTGATGCAAAAAAATATGATAAAGCGACTTAAATTATGGCCAACACGAATTGACGCGGTGAATCGTCTAAAATGGTGGCCAAACCAGGACTTAAGGCCAGGAAGGTTTTGCTATGGATTTGGTGGGACTGCAGAAGAATCATCTACTATGAAGTGTTTTTATATGGCCAAACAGTAAATTTGGACCTCTACTGTCAAAAAATGAACCGTTTGAAGCTAGTGATTGACTAGATGCAGCCAAACTTGGCGAACAGGAAAACGCAAGGCGTGTTCGCCAAGTTTCAGATTGCTTCCCACACGTACTATAAAGTCGCCGAATGACCTCATGGTCATGGCGCTATGAAGTGGTCTCTGGCACGTGTGTAAAGGACCTTACAAACAATTTTGACGATAACATCGAAGCTGCTGTTATACAAGTTTTACCAGTGCTCATGTATTTTTCGAAAATTTGGATTTCCAGCAAAAACCATAGCGAACTCTTATCCGTGGTCTAGAAAAGAATTCTCCGAAAAATGTTTGCCCCTTACATGGAGTTGAACGGTTCCGCATCCTATTTAAGAGGAGTTTCTGGACCATAAAATTAAGCTCAATAGGCTACAGGTGGTCTGGACACTTGATCCGTTTGAATAAGGAAGATCCTACCTGGAACGTTTACAATGGCACCATTTATGGTTCTTGAAGTTGAAATGGTCCCTGTCTTTTGTGGAGTGAAGGCGTTAACCAAGACACCAAAAGCATGCTTGGAGTTTTGAACTAAAAGCCCGCAGCACGAAGGCGAAACGTTTGAAGTTCTTTGATTTCAGTAGGTCTAGATATTATATAGATTTTGAATGTATTAAGATTTTACCCTTGCTGTTATCAAGATGGTCCCATATTTTTGTCCTGCACTGTACATGTCTTGAATAAAGTCTTGAAATAATGGATTTCTTTTTCCCCAAACCAATATTACCTTTAATTCGCATTAAACTAAGTGCCGCCTCCAAAAAGTTTAGTGAACACTCAAGTATTCGCACTCACATTGTCTAGTGGAGGAAATACCAACAAATCGTACAGTTCACATTTAAAACGGAACGCAGACGGAACGCATCTAAACCGTCAATAAAATAGACGCACGCGAAAATCTATTCTGTTCACGGACTGCTATTGAGCAGCGGACGTCGTAGCGATGGAAAGCGTTCTCATTCCGTCAACGCATCGGACGCATGACGTTAAACTGCTGCTGCTCGGTTAGCACAGCGCAGCTTAGACAAGAGCTGCGAGTGCGTGCAGTGAAGTTCTGCCAATTCCGACGGAACTGAAAACTGAACTGCAAATTGTATCAAAAATTGACCAAATTTCACCAAAAATTAACTAATTAAAAACAATTGCAATACAATTAATTTTTAATAAATATTATTTAATTCAATTTTTTAATATATTCTACAATAATTAAAAATAATGTTTTTAACTTAACGAAATCTTAGAGGATAGGCTTCTACGCGAACATGGGAAATTACAGAAACGGCCGTAAATCAGTGTGAAACCAATTTTAAAGTTCAGTATTCAATTGTGGCGGTAATTTTAAAATTATTTTCATTTATTATATGATTATTCGTAAGCAAATATATCTATAATAAAACATTATACTCTTTAGAAATGGTATAATAAACGAATTTTTAATTTATAAAACTAAGTCAATAGGTGGAATGGTGGTTGCTAATAAATTCCCGTAAATCTTTTTATGTACTTGTACTGCCCAAAATATTTGACATAGTTTATAATTTATTTGCATTAGTCTCAATTTAATTCAACCAACATTGTGGTAAAAATGACTCAAGTTTCCGTTAAAGCGTTCTTTATATTCAAGTAGAGGATATAAGCGGCGAAGGAGGAAAAAAATCCTCCTTCGCCGCTTATATCCTCTACTTGAATCTTCAAATTTAATTCCTAATCACCAATTTGGTTTCCGCGCCGAACACTCCACTACCCAGCAGTGTCATCGTGTTGTCGATTTCATTGCATCCTCTTTAGAAAGAAAAGAGTACTGTCCCGGTGTGTTTCTTGATATAAGTCAAGCTTTCGATAGAGTTTGGCATCCGGGTCTACTCTGGAAACTCAAGAGGTTCCTTCCTTCCACCTATTTCCTAATCCTAAGATCATTCCTTTCCAACCGACACTTCCAAGTAAATGAATCCAACGAACTGTCAAATATCTCTCCGATATTGGCTGGGGTTCCTCAGGGTAGCATACTTGGACCCATCCTCTACAACATTTACACATCCGATATCCTAACCTGCCCTAATACCTTCTTTGCTACATACGCCGATGATACGGCCTGCCTTGCATCTAGCGAAAATCCCCAACATGCTTCCGAAACTCTCCAAATCCAAATCCAAACCATCCAGAACTGGTTTACTAAGTGGAGAATAAAAGTCAATGAACGTAAATCTATCCACTTAACTTTTACTCTCCGTCGTGAGACATGCCCTCCCATATACCTTAATGGCAGTGCCATACCTCAACACACCGAAGCTCGGTATCTAGGACTGTACTTAGACAAACGCTTGACATGGAACCCACATACAAGACTTAAAAGACAAGAACTTAAAAGACGATACCTAAAACTACTTCGACTTCTAGACAAACGTTCCAAACTTACTATAGACAGTAAAGTTCTGTTATACAATACCTTACTGAAACCCATATGGACATACGGACTAGAACTCTGGGGATCTACTAAGCCTTCTAATTCCCGTCGAATCCAATCCCTTCAATCAAAAATACTCCGTACAATTGTCGATGCCCCCTTTTATGTTCGCAATACTGTTATTCATCGTGATCTTAAAGTCCCATTTTATTTTTGACATGGCTGTATCTCGTTATAAAAAGTTCCGTTCCCGTGTCCTCAATCATAATAATCCTCTTGTTCAAGAACTATCCTCCACTTCCCAATGATCCTATAAAAAATGATCATTGGGATCCTTTTTTATATATTTTTCACAGTCTTTTAAGCAGTCTGAATATTTTAAAGATTTTTATTCGAATAGAATCTTCCAGGTCAATTTTCAAGTCTTCTGTTTTGGTATAAAATTTAATTTTAATTTTAATAATCTGTAGACATAATACGCTCTCTCTCTCTCTCTCTCTCTTTCTGTCATAACTTTAAGATTATTAATAGTTTGCTTGTTAATATTAGGAAATCTTTATCTTCAGAAATTTATTCCAATTGTCCATTTCTATAAAGCCATATAATTTGAATTTATCGATATTAACTTCTTAAAAATATAACAATTATAAATACTCACTACCAAGGTAACATATAACTTATTTTTCTCCATGCATTAGCCATTAATGTACCACCTTGATCAAAAAGGAGTGTGGCGCTCCCATCGTTCCGATTTGAGTTCTGTTTTCTTTTTTGTTAAGTTGGTATTGGGTTGGTGCAAAAGTAATAACGTTTTTTTTACATATACAATTAAACATTTTTTTTTTAATTTGTATAATTTATTTAATCAATTATATAATTTCCATCCATTCTTATAAACTCCTCCCATCTTTCTATCAACTTATTAATACAATTAGTGTAAAATTCCTTGGATTTTGATGTGAAATATGTAGAAAGGGATGTTTTTACCTGCTCTATTGTATCAAATTTTTTGTCATTTAAAAAATTTTGCAGTGATCGGAATAAATGAAAATCGGAAGGAGCAAGATCTGGAGAATACGGTGGATGCTTGATAACATCCCAATTCAGCTTGTGTTGGGTCATCATAGCCACATGTGGTCGCGCGTTGTCGTGATGAAACACTACCCCTTTTCTATTTACCAATTCTGGTCTATCCTTTTGAAGGACGATGTTCAATTTGAATAATTGCTGACAATATCGTTCTGCTGTAATTGTCTGATTGCGTTCCAAGAGTTCAAAATACACAATATCCTTGCAATCTCATCAAACACAAAGCATAACTTTTTTTTTGATGGATTTCGGCTTTCGAAGTTGTTAATGGGGCTTGCCCAATGTCTTTTTCTTGTCACGTTGTTGTACACGACCCATTTCTCATCTCCTGGTACCAAACGATGCAAAAAAGGTTCATGTTTTTGTCTCGCACTCAAAGCAACGCACGTTGAAACACGATCCAATAAATTGGCAACCGACGTACCGCGAAACCATCCCCATACGCTTCAAATGCCTTAATACGGTTGTATGGTTAACTCCCATCATCGACGTGATCTCCCTGGTGGTAAGACGTGGATTGGTGTCAATTATGACTTTTAACTTGTCCTCATCAGACTTCAATAGCCGCCAGATCGGAATTTTGTAAACCATCTTTGTGTCTGCCGAACTTTGATGACATCTGTTCCATACACTTCGCAAATGTTTTTGGTTGCCACACTCGCGGTATTGTCTTTACGGAATTCATAAAGTAAACAATAACGTAAATGCACTTTATCGACCGACATTTTGAAACAATACAAGAGCTCTTCACTGTACTCTGGCCATGCCAGAACTGCATGGAAAGATTTTTTTTTTTTTTTAGTTTAAGTAGAGCATTTATTATTTCCATATTACTTGTACATATTTACATGGTATTTAAAACCTAGAGCTAAAACATGCTCTGTACATCTTTTGCTTATATATTAAATTAGTTTTTAATGACTAAGTACATGAATTGCTTACAACTATGGCTTAAAAATTAAATGTGCTTGCTCAAACACAATTATCTATATTTTTAATTGCTTATAAACTAAACTTAATTCTAGACTTAATAATAAAAAATAATAAAAATTAGGGAAAGGAATGTTCAGGAAGAGCGGATTAGGAGTTTGGAATTTTTGGGAATTGTGTGTTGCTTCCGCTAACCACGATGGAAATGGAGAGTTAAGGAATTATAAAACTGAACGTTCATAATATCACTGTCCTTCGCAAAATCAGATATGATAACTGGTGAGGCATAGAGGTAATCATTGTATAAGTTTCTGTGTTGGGTGGCTTGGGTATTAATCCTTTCTAGTGACTCTTGAATGAGTGGATTGGTATGGTCTATTAAATGCTGAAGAAAGTTTTTGGTTAGACCAACCATGTATGAAATAAAAGGAGTAAGATTACTTTTCTGATATATATAGGAGTTGGAGTAATGCTTACCGTCTATTTTACGATATTTTGAAAGACATTTCCTAATGATTGACCTTTCGAATACATGGACTTTATTGGCATACGTTTTCGAGAAACTAAAATAGATCGGAAATGCATATCCAATAATTGGCCGAATAAGTTGTTTATAAAACAGTAACTTTGTATTTATACTAAGCCCCTTCCGACGTCTAAGTAGGAATAAAAAGGTATGAATAGCCCTTTTGGCTTTCTTCAAAGTTAACTCAACATGTGGGTTAAATTTGAACATTGAGTTGAAGTTGATGCCTAAATATTTTAGTTCATTTGAGACTGGGATAGCTGTGTTTTTAATCAGAATACGCAGCTTTTTGCTCTTTGTAGCAATTTTTCTCGGTCCGCGAGTGCTGGAATTACGGAAACAGATTAAATTCGACTTATTAAGATTGATTGATAAGTTCCAGTCATCATAATAATTTATAATTTTAAAAAGTAGCTCTTGCGTTCTCTTTAGAGCTAATTTTGATGATTTGCTTTTGGCATAAACAAGAGTGTCGTCTGCATATAGTATCATTTGTGCTTTTGCGGCTGTTGGTATATCTGCAGTGTATATTGAATACAGCAGGGGACCTAATACCGAGCCTTGTGGAACTCCTTTACCTATTAAGAAGAATTCGGAAGTCGCGTTCTGATACCTAACACAGGATGATCTATCCTGAAGAAATGAGTGCAGCAGCAGCGTAATATGTGGAGGGAAATCAAGTTTGCATAGCTTGTGCACTAATCCCTTATGCCAAACTGAGTCAAAGGCTTTGGTTATATCTAGGGAGCAAGCAACTGTTGATTCTTTACGGTTTAACCCAGTTGTTATCTCACTATGTAGTAGGAAAAGAGCATCCAAAGTTGAGTGACCTTTTCGAAATCCGAATTGAAAGTCGGGAATAATTTTATTTTCATTACAAAATTCATTTACCTTTCCGTAAAAAAATTTTTCTAATATTTTTCCCAAACAGGGAAGAAGAGATATAGGTCGATGTTGTTGGATGGCTGCTCTACCTTGAGTTTTTGGAATATTAAAGATAATACCTATTTTCCAGGCTTTAGGGAAGTAGCAATTTTTAATATAGTGATTAAATATTGCAACTAAGGGACGCAGACTCTTTTTCGGAAGCTTTCTCAGCATAAAGTTCGATATATTATCGATGCCGGCAGACTTTTTATTATTTAAGGATTTTATTACCGAGTAGAGTGTGTTTTCGGATATAAACATATCTAGAAGGCTGGGATTACTTGCACTGTTATCAGTGCTGAATGTAGTAACATGAGTTGGGGCGTTTGATAAAAAACTATTGACCTGATTATTTACGTGAGTTCGTAGAGGTGAGTTTGAACTAAAGTTGTAAAGATCTTTATAAAACGAGGCAAAGTTTTTAGAAATATTAATTGGACCCCCTTTTATTTCGCGGTCGTTATTATCGGTAACTGTTACTTTATTGAGTGACCTTCGACCGGTGATTGCGTTAAGCTGCTTGAAAGCATCAGGACCTGGACGTACTTTTGAAAGTCGTTCAGAAAATTGTTCATTAAAGTGTTTGTTAACTTTATTGCGTATCATAGTTGATATGCAGTTAACCTGTGCCTCAAAGAGACGATAATCTGAGGATGTAGTGTTGAGTTCTCTCCGGAAAATGCGTTTCATTTCCCTTATCCAACGATTTTTCAACCAATACATTTTCTTAATGTCCTCAGGGAGAGAATCAAATCGATGGCTACTATAAGACAGTTGCCTTGAATGTCTATGAAATACCTCCGAGACAATCTGACTAAAGGTTTCTATATGGAAATCAATTTCTTGATTGGTTATGTTCTTGAAGCAAGGAATATTCATTCCGTTAGGTATGGCCATATCTACATCTTGCCTAAATTCTTTCCAGTTCGTGTTCTTATACGACGTAAAAGATTTTAACTCAGTATTCTCAAAGTTGAATTGAGTTTGAATTTTAATAAGAACCGGATAATGGTCTGAATAAAAGTCGAGAGTTGAACAAGTAATGTTCGAAGAGTAAGGATTAATTAAACCGCTTGAAACGATGCATGGAAAGTTGAGGGAAAGCATCCTTTATAAAATGCAATCATTTAAAAGAAGATACTATTCATCATTTCTGAAGAAAAATTTTTTTTACCTGGGATCATAAAAAACCGTCATAACTTTGCACCAACCAATGCATCTGTTGTTGATATTCCCTCTAAATCTTAGCATCATAGCTTGACATTTGCAAAAGTTACGTAGCCAAGAGTACATCTTTAACTGTGTGTGTTGGTGATTTTTTACAATTTTAGAAATGGATTTAAATTTACAACAACGAACTTGTATTAAATTTTGCGTAAAAAACGGATTTAATAGTGCGCGAACGTTGGAAATATTAGAAAAGTGTTTCGTACCAGTGGCACGAGCGGTTCTAAAGTGGTCGTGAGTCAATCGAAGATGATGAATGCAGTGACAGACCATCGACATCGAAAACCGACGAAAACATTGATAAAGTAAAAGAAATGTTGGTCAATAACCGCAAATTAACCATCAGAGAGATAGCGGAGGACTTGAACATTGCCTGTGGATCCGTCCAAGCCATTTTGGTTAATTATTTGGGTTTCCGTCGTGTAGCAGCAAAGTTGGTGCAAAAATACCTCAATTTCATGCAAAAAAGAGACCGTGTTGACGTCGCAAAAGACATGATTTGCGAGGCTGAATCCGATTCCACATTCATCAAAAGGATCATTACTGAAGACGAGACCAAAAAGACCACGTCGTTTTCAGTCAAAAAAGAAGGCAATACTCACGGTTTTCATGGATTACAACGGTGGAGTGCACCATGAATTTTTGCCAGAAGGCCGGACAGTAAATAAAATAGTATTATTTGAGCGTTATAAGACGTTTGCGTGAAGCAATTTGCCGAAAGAGACCAGAATTGTGGGCAGAAAACTCGTTGATTTTACACCATACGTGTAATAACGCACCGTCGCACAATGCCATCATTATTCGTAATTTTTTGATGAAAAATGCAACAAATACCATCCAACAACGACCGAATTCACCTGATTTGGCTCACTGTGACTTCTTTCTGTTCAATCAAGTTAAAAAAACCATTACGGGGAACGCGTTTCAACAGCCGCGAGAGAAAGTAATGGAAAAATCGCAGGAAGCACTGATGAACATACCGAAAACCGAATATAAAAAATGTTTCGAGGATTGGATCAAGCGCTGGCATAAGTGTGTTAAAGTCGATGGGGATTACTTTGAAGGGGACAATATAGATTTAGATGAATAAACTTGTATTTTTAATTTTCTAAATAAATTCCGGTAACTTTTTGATCAAGGTAGTAGTATACTTTGAAAAAAACTCCACTTACGTTCTTAGGAAAAGTATTTCTTTGCAATTACTTTCGCTTACACCGTACACACAACTTTACGCACGCCTGCACTGAACTATTTTTCGATAAACATTGAACTGTCAAAATGGCATTTGCTTAAATTTATTCAACTACGGACATTTCATTTTTTTTAACAAATAAATTATTAAAACCCCTTTCAAACACATTATAAACAAAATTTTTGTTAATTTATCTAATAAAAATAAAGATGTCGAGTTACCGAATGAAAGAAATTCACTAGTAATGACCTGAAAAGAAAAACTTTCTTATATAATATCATCATCAACAATAAAACTATTTACTTATTGTACTTTTTCGTAAATTCTTCAAAAAATATTTTTTAACCACACTTAAACATGCACTTTCCGATAAGTGTCAAAAATACAAATTTACTACCATTTCATGGTTTAAAAACTCTCCGAAAGTCTACAAAATTGAGGCGCTTGACATTTGTATAAAATACAATAGTAAATCTAAAATATATTTAATACCAGAAGTTCGAAAAAAAAACAAAATGTTGCCTTCTATCGTGTTTAAATTGTATTTTTCTTTAGAATAAATGAGTTAAAAGAAATAAAAACTATGCTTTTTGAATTCAAAAAATTTCCTTTACGAAAACTAGATGTCAGTGGATGTCATGTCTACATAAAAAAAATCTACATAAACGTATGCAAGTAGTACGATTTCTGGCCGCTTTTGCAATAATTCAGACAGAAAATTATGTTTTATATTTTAGGTCAAACGTTTTTCCTAATAACTTTTAAAAGAAATACAATTTTCTAAATTTTTACCTGGTCTTTAGCATTATTTATGGAATATGATATCGGTCATAAATGAGTTAAAAGAAATAAAAACTGTGCTTTTTGAATTCAAAAAATTTCCTTTACGAAAACTAGATGTCAGTGGATGTCATGTCTACATAAACGTATGCAAGTAGTACGATTTCTGGCCGCTTTTGCAATAATTCAGACAGAAAATTATGTTTTATATTTTAGGTCAAACGTTTTTCCTAATAACTTTTAAAAGAAATACAATTTTATAAATTAAATTTTATTTAATCAAATGCCCGCCTCTGGTCACAGCGCAAAAGTGAGCTCTTTTGAGGACATTTTTACATAAAGTTTTCACAGACTTCTGGTGTTATTTTAGCAATTTTGTTTTGAATATTGTCCTTAAGCATCGAAGTTGTGGTTGGTTTGTTAGTATACACCTTTTCCTTCAAGTACCCTCTTATAAGTAAATCGGGAGTGGTCAAATCATGGGATCATGGGGGCCAGTCGATATCACCACTTTTTGACGTTATTCGGCCGAGAAAAATTTCTCTCAAAATCTACGGGGTCTTGTTGGAACCACATGTTCTGTAGACCTAATTGATCGAATTCGGGCAGAAGAAAGTTTCCCAACATATCCCGGTAGCCATCACCAGTAACTGTTATAACATTGCCCCCAACATCCTCAAAGAAATATGGCCCAATGATGCCTTCGGACTAAATACCACACCACACAGTTACTCTACGAGGGTGTAGTGATCTTTGGTGTTTCAGTTGAGGGTTTTCAGTGCCCCAATAGCTGCTTTTCTGTTTATTAATAAAGCAAGCCAATTATTCTGTTGATTAACAATCATGATGGAGATATTCCAAATTCTTTTACACGGCGTTAATGAGGGGTACCCGGACATTCACAGAACAATCTGCCTCACTGCAACAATCTTTTCAGGTATACGTTGGCTTAACTGTCGCCCAGTATCCGCCCAGTATATGCATATTTTCAAAATTATTCATTACCTATTTAGGTATTCTTTAATGTAAGACCTAAATTTATATTTCAATTTCAAACTGTCAAACAACAATCCTACAACCACATAGCAAAACACTTAAATGTATGGCAATACTTGGACTAAAGTACTGCCATACATTTCTGTGAGGATTTCGTCCGTCTGGATACAATTTTCAGTTTTAGTGGGAATTGTGGTCCTACCAACAGGGTAAGTGCAGTGCGCTTTGCATGCGGACAACTTCCAAATGATGAGTGCGTTCCATTCACTAACTGGACTATGAGTTCTTTCAGAGAGAATTTGTTCATAATTTTTGTTCATACCTTCTAAAACTTACCCAAAAATAATTCGTTAAAACTTTAAGAATAAATAAATAAATTTTGAAATTAATAATTCTCTCATAAATAAATTAATAAACATTAAAGTAATAAATTTTATAAAATCTTCTTTCAGTAGCATAAATTGAATAACGCTTTTTAGAATTATATTTATTTATTTAATTTAGTTTGAGTATGAAAAAATAATTATAATAAAGAAAAAAACCAACAAAAAAAAGTACCAAACATTTATGAATTCCCCTTAAGTGTTTATGGCGCCATCTCTACGCAAACATACTGAGACTTATTACACATCAGCACAAAGTTGTGCGCCTAAAAGAGTGCTCACATTTTAATCTTAAGTAAATAATTCTTTTCGCATTCAAATTAAAATAATTAATCTTTTCTTAATTTTCCTTTTTTTTTTATAAATTCACATTCAAATTAAATTTATTAATTTTCAATTTTTTGTTATATATTGTAGCTCATAATTTGAATTGTTTTTCTTCTATAAGCCCATCATTAATCTTGTTTGAATACATTTTCACAAAAATGTAAATTATGAAATGTTTCCAAAAAATAAAAATAAATTAATTTGATCAAACCAAAAAAGGAAATACAAATTATTCAAATGGAAGATAAAAACATTTGTATGGATCATTATCGTTATGTGATTTTGCATATTTAATCAGTTAGTGAATTGAGGAGAAAAAACCAAACGGCGAAAAAAGTATTTAAAGAAAATTATAAACCTAATTAAATGGTGATATTATTTATAAAAAAATTTTTAATGGTACTTTCCACTTTGATTTGGTGGTGGTGACTCAACCCGTCAGATTCTTCGTTTGGTTACCGTTGGAGGAGCTGTTGTTACTGTAATATCTCCACTGCACTGAACAACAAGAAGACAACCAACCATCTTCGAGTACTACTAAGCCCCCCATATTCACTTGTAGTCTTCTTCCATTCTCGGCATACTGTAGATGTAGATGAGCTGTTAAAAGACAATCCGAGTCATTGGTATTGGCTTATTCGTGACCTAGACCTCAACGAAGTGAGTACGGCCGCGGACAGAAGAATTTCCCTTCCACAATCAATTTCGATCGCTTTTAAGTCAGTTCAGTGCAAAAAAAAAATTTTTTTAATATTTTATTTAATTTAACTAATTTGAAGGAGAAAATAATAAAAATGAAGACAACTGCAATTATTTTCGCTTTGATTTGCTGCACTTTAGCGCAACAACGTAAGTTGACGACGAGTTCAGTTTTTGTTTGTTAATGCGTTGTGAGATTGAAAAAAAAATATACTTCAATTGAAAAAAAGCCATTAAAGAATAAAAGCAGGGAAAATTTTTGTAGTAAATTTTTTAAAGTGTTTTTAAATATTTTACAAGTAAAAAAAAATTAACTTTTTTCTCGAAGAGTACGACTTTGAGTGCGAGTGCCTCCTTCTTAAGTGAAAGCTTGAATATTCGTTTTTTTTTGTGTGTAGAAAATTATTTTCACATTAATTGGTGAAATTTTGTTTATTCACACTTATGTACTCTTTTGTATTTGTCCATTAATTATCCAAAAAAAAAAATAAAGAAAAAATCTTCAATTAATAATAATTAAAGACGAGTGGAAAAAATGTCCACTAAAACTATGCTATTTCCTCTTTTGTTATCTTGTTTGTCTTTATAAATTTTTTTAATTATATATTAAAACATTTATAATTTATAATAGAGTATAAAAAAAAACTTTAGAGAAAAAAAATAACCAAATCAAAAATAGGAAATTCAAAAATATGCAAATGTTAATTTTTTTATTATGAGAAACATTCGAAATTCATAATCGGTTTTTTTCTTATGTTATAAAAAAAAAAATTTACCTACTATAAAATGTTTAAAAAAAATATTCAATTTGATTATGTGGACAAAACAATAGAAAAGAGATTGAATTTCTATTATTAATAATATAATATTACGAAAGAGGATTTGTTATGAAATTCAAAATTATCCAATGAACTTTTATAATTTTTATAACAAAAAATTTAAAAAAAAAAATATGGAATAAATTTTTCCAAAAAGTTTTTATTAATTAAATCCCATTAAATACGTTTTCTTATATTTAAAAAAAAATACTCTTTAGTATTATTACCAATTAAAAATAAGTTTTAGAATTTTTTCTAAAAAAAACAACGAAACTATTTGATTTGACGAGGTTTCTTTTTTCTCTAAGTTCAATTATTAAGTGCGTTTTTTTTAAAGATTTAATTGTACTTAATAACTAAAATTAAAAACGGTTTACTATATAGTTATTTTTATTAAATAAAATAAGAGAAAATTTTTATTGTTTTAGTATGAAAAATAAAAATTTTAAAGGCGGAACGCACGCTACTTTGACATTTTTTATACCAAAAAATTCTACAAAAAAAGAACAAAACTTTCCAAAATGTTTTTTTCTTTTTTTTTTAAAGAAATTTTCTTATACTTCTAAAAAAATACTCTTTAGTAATATTACCAATTAAAAGTACGTCTTATTAAAAATAAGTTTTCGAAATTTTTCTAAAAAAAACGAAACTATTTGATTTGACGAGGTTTCTTTTTTCTCTAAGTTCAGTTATTAAGTGCGTTTTTTTTAAAGATTTAATTGTACTTAATAATTAAAATTAAAAATGATTTACTATATAGGTATTTTTATAAAATAATATAAGAGAAAATTTTTATTGTTTTAGTATGAAAAATAAAAATTTTAAAGGCGGAACGCACGCTACTTTGACATTTTTTATACCAAAAAATTCTACAAAAAAAGAACAAAACTTTCCAAAATGTTTTTGTTTTTTTTTTTAAAGAAATTTTCTTATACTTTTAAAAAAATACTCTTTAGTAATATTACCAATTAAAAGTACGTCTTATTAAAAATAAGTTTTCGAAATTTTTCTAAAAAAAACGAAACTATTTGATTTGACGAGGTTTCTTTTTTCTCTAAGTTCAGTTATTAAGTGCGCTTTTTTTAAAGATTTAATTGTACTTAATAACTAAAATTAAAAATGATTTACTATGGTATTTTTATAAAATAAAATAAGAGACAATTTTTATTGTTTTAGTATGAAAAATAAAAATTTTAAAGGCGGAACGCACGCTACTTTGACATTTTTTATACCAAAAAATTCAACAAAAAAAGAACAAAACTTTCCAAAATGGTTTTG
Organism: Atherix ibis; assembly: GCA_958298945.1. NCBI lineage: Eukaryota > Metazoa > Arthropoda > Insecta > Diptera > Athericidae > Atherix > Atherix ibis. The sequence goes on along the minus strand of OY282605.1, from coordinate 117,481,124 downwards.
TTTTTTTTTTTAAAGAAATTTTTTTATACTTTTAAAAAAATACTCTTTAGTAATATTACCAATTAAAAGTACGTCTTATTAAAAATAAGTTTTCGAAATTTTTCTAAAAAAAACGAAACTATTTGATTTTACGAGGTTTCTTTTTTCTCTAAGTTCAATTATTAAGTGCGTTTTTTTTAAAGATTTAATTGTACTTAATAACTAAAATTAAAAACGGTTTACTATATAGTTATTTTTATTAAATAAAATAAGAGAAAATTTTTATTGTTTTAGTATGAAAAATAAAAATTTTAAAGGCGGAACGCTCGCTACTTTGACATTTTTTATACCAAAAAATTCTACAAAAAAAGAACAAAACTTTCCAAAATGGTTTTGTTTTTTTTTTTAAAGAAATTTTCTTATACTTTTAAAAAAATACTCTTTAGTTATATTACCAATTAAAAATACGTCTTATTAAAAATAAGTTTTCGAAATTTTTCTAAAAAAAAACGAAACTATTTGATTTGACGAGGTTTATTTTTTCGCTAATTTCAGTATTTAAGTGGGTTTTTTTTTAAAGATTTAATTGTACTGAATAACTAAAATTAAAAATAACTTACCATATTTTTAATTGATAATTTAATTATTTTTATAAAATAAAAATAAGAGAAAATTTCTATTATTTTAATGGGAAAAATAAAAATTTTCTATAGACGGGTGGCTTTTTTTTAGGTTTATTTACGTTAAAGAAAATCATGAGTACTTAATGTGAAAATTTACTAGAAAAAAATACGATTTATAAAATCTAAATTTTCAGTTAATCAAATTAAAAATAATTGTTCTTTTTTTTTTTAATAAAATATCACATTTTTTGGTGCAGAAGGCAAAATGGTGTGTAGAATTTTTCAACAATACTTTTAGCTGAAACATAAAAATGTAAAGTAAGGATTTACTTTTTTAATAAGAAATAAGCCTAGAGAATTTAAAGGAATCTTTCGTAAATTATAAATATTTCAAAAAGTTATGCCAAATACAATAAAAACCTCAGTTTTAATCTCAATAAAATGGTCTAAAAAATATCATAAATAATTTTTTCAACATACGAGGGTCATTCAACAAGTACTTAGCCTCACCGCCCGATGGAACTGCTGTCACAAAAGACACATTCTTTAAGTAGCCTACTGTCAAAGTTTCAGTCGAATCCCTTCATTAGTTTTGTTTTGAGAGCCTTTAAAGCGAGCGTGTCGGTCGGTTGCACAAAAATGGAAAAAGAACAATATCGTTCGGTGATTAGATTCTTGTTTTTGGAAGGGAAAACGCGCAGCGAAATCAAAGATCGCTTGGATGCTGTGTATGGTGACTCTTCTCCTTCGATGGCGACCGTCAAGAATTGTTTCAACAAGTTTGTTCGTGGCCGCACGTCGGCCCAGGTGCCCCGAAAACGGCTGCTACGGAGGAAAACGTTAAAAAAGTCCACGATCTCGTGTTGGCAGACCGTCGATTGAAGGTTCACGAGATAGATGAGACTGTGGGCATCGCAGTAGGAACGGTGCATCATATTCTACACGAAGAAATGGGCATGAGAAAGCTGTCGGCGCAATGGGTGCCGCGTTTGCTCACACCGGAAAACAAGCGCAACCGTGAGACCACATCGGCGACGTGTTTGGCGCTGTTTCAGCGCAATCCAGCGGAGTTCTTGCGTCGTTTCGTGACCTTCGACGAAACATGGATTCACTGGTACACACCAGAGACCAAGGAACAGTCGAAACCGTGGACTTCACCCGGCGAACGTGCTCCGAAGAAGGCGAAGACTGTTTGATCGGCCGAAAAGGTGATGGCCACCGTTTTTTGAGATTCACAAGGTGTGATCCACATCGATTACCTCGGGAAGGGTAAAACAATCACGGGGCGCTACTATGCTGACTTATTGGGCCGATTTGACGTCGAATTGAAGAAAAAGCGGCCCCGCTTTGCGAAGAAAAAAGTGCTGTTCCACCACGACAACGCGCCGGCTCACACCTCCGCCATCGCCATGGCCAAATTGGTCGAATTGCGCTACGAATTGCTGCCCCATCTACCGTACTCTCTAGATTTGGCCCCCTGTGACTACTTTTTGTTTCCAAACCTGAAAAAATCATTCGCCGGGAATAGATTTGGGTCGAATGAGGAGGTCATCGTCGCCACGGAGGCCTATTTTGCTTCCCTCGAGAAAATATATTTTTTGAACGGGTTAAAAAAGTTAGAGCATCGCTGGGCCAAGTATATCGAGCTTAAAGGAGATTATGTGAAAAAATAAATTGCCAACTTTCCAAAATTTTCGTTTTTCTTTTGTAGGCTAAGTACTTGATGAATGACCCTCGTAACGTCTGCAAATTTCTGAACGATTTAAAAAAAAATAAGTTTTTTCGAAAATTTCTAATCAATCAGTTTTCAAATATTATATTTATTTTTTTAATAGAAGAAAAAAAAAACAATTTGTATTAAAAACGCTTTTTAACATTTCTCTTTAAGTAAAGACCCTCTTTAAGTAAAATCCTAACTTTTTTATTAGATTTCTTACATCAAATGGCAAAAAAGGAAAAACTCTTAAATATTTTGGAGAATTCTTCTCCTTTACTAAATGTCTACCCCATATTTTTAAAAGTTTAAATAATTATTTTAATATTTTTTAATTAGTTTCTAATAACAAATTGTACTGAATTGTAAATTCTCAGCGCAATGCCAACTTAGGCCATTTTGATAATAAATTCTGTACACTTTGGAACTCAGAACCGTTCGTTGCATACTAGATGTCCCAGTAACGCTAAATTAGGGCACTAAACTTTGTTATTTTAAGTAAATTCTTCCGAAAACAATTTCACGATCTATCCTAGACATGAACCAAATTGTATTGAGTTGGCAACCAAGTGACTGCGGATTTTAAATAAGAAGAAAAATTCAAAAATTTTATTTAAACATATTATAGACAAAGAAAAAGCCGAAGTATTTGCTAAACATTTGGTAAATACTTTTGCTCCACATGATGATATAGAAGACAAATCACATACTAACAAAATCATCGAAGAACTAATGTTCCCACTCCCTATGAGTCTTCCTCCCAAAAATTTTAAGCCCTCGAAAATTAAATCTACAATTCTGCGCCTTCCCTATAAAAAAGCTCCTGGTTATGATCTAATAACAGCTCCTATTCTGAAGCAAATTTCTCGAAAAGGCTTAGTTTTAATCAGATATATTTTTAATAGTATACTGCGTACAACCTATTTTCCCTTACTGTGGAAATATTCTGTCATTAAAATGATTCCTAAACCAAATAAATCCATGAATTCTCCTTCCTCCTATAGACCTATCAGCCTCTTACCAATTCTTGGTAAGATATTTGAAAAACTGCTATTAAAACGACTCTACCCTGTCTTAGTTAACGAAAAAATTATTCCTGATCACCAATTTGGCTTCCGATCTGAATACTCCACTATCCAGCAATGCCATCGCATTGTTGACCATATTGCATCCTCTCTTGAGAGGAAAGAGTATTGCCCAGGAGTATTTCTAGATATCTCCCAAGCTTTCGATCGTGTGTGGCATCATGGACTCCTTTGGAAACTCAAGAGCTTTCTTCCTTCAACATACTACCTTATCATAAATTCATATCTCTCCCAACGACATTTCCAAGTTGCAATCAACTCAGAATCGTCGGAAATATATCCTATTCTCGCCGGAGTACCACAAGGCAGTATCCTTGGTCCCATCTTATATAATATTTATACGCATGACATCCCAGCTTATCCTAATACTATCATTGCTACTTATGCAGATGATACGGCCATACTTGCTACCCATAAAAATCCTGACATAGCTTCCAACAACTTACAATCCCATATCCACAACCTTCAATCTTGGTTTAAGAGATGGAGAGTGAAGGTAAATGAACAGAAGAGTGCTCACATTACTTTCACACTTTGTCAAGGTAAACCTACCCCTTTATACCTTAATAGCAACATGATACCGCAATATGATAAAGTGCGTTATTTGGGACTTTTCCTGGACAAGAGACTAACATGAAACTCACATACTAGATTAAAAAGAGCTGAAGCGAACAGACGTTACCTACAACTTTTTAGACTACTGGACAAACGCTCGAAACTAACAATTAAAAGTAAACTTCTAATCTACAATACAATTATAAAACCAATTTGGACATATGGAATTGAACTTTGGGGTTCAACGAAACGTTCCAATTCCTATCGCGTCCAGGCCTTACAATCCAAGATCCTCCGTAAAATTGCTGATGCCCCCTTTTATGTTCGTAACACTGTAATATATCGTGACCTAAATGTTCCATTTGTTCATAACCTGTGCATTTCCCGCTATCAAAAATTGCATTCCCGTTTATCCTATCATCATAATCCACTTGTGAGAGAATTGTCTTGTACAGCCCTCCCCGGAAACACTCATTGGAGACTTAAGAGACAATGGCCTAGAGATTTTCTAGAGGAATCTAACTTCCGTTAGTTGGAGAAACGCTGATGGGTGTTTACTCCCACTTCATGATGCACAAGATTGTTAATTAAAATGTTATGTAAATTTGCTTGTTACAATAAAATTGTAGTTGCAGATAAAAAAAAAAAAAAAAAAAAAAAAAAATATTATATAACAATATTATTCAATAAGATATTGTCCGTTTTTGTCGACGACCCTTGGACAGTGTCATAATTCTGTGTTCATAAAACTTATTACTTTTGATAGCAATAAAATGAATTAAATATGAAATTTACATCTTAAAATATGAAGTTATTAAAAATTTTACCATTTAAGTAGTTCTGCTTTGAACGAAATAAATGGTAATCTGAAGGCGCTAAGTCAGGTCAGGACTATATGGTTGATGTGACAACACATCCCAACCTAATTACAATAATTTTTGGCGAGTGACAAAAGATGTATGTCATTCTGGAAAACTACACCCTTACGATTTGCCCAAAAATAACCGAACTTTATATTTAAATCAAACAAAATGCAGCGCCATCTATTGACTTTTATAATTTTTATAACAAAAAATTTTAAAAAAAATATGGAATAAATTTTTCCAAAATGTTTTTGTTTTTTTTTTTAAATACATTTTCTTATATTTAAAAAAAAAAGTACTCTTTAGTAATATTATCAATAAAAAGTGCTTCTGGTTAAAAATAAGTCTTCGAAATCTTTCTAAAAAAAAACGAAACTATTTCACGAGATTTCTTTTTTCTTTAATTTCAGTTATTAAGTGTGTTCTTATTTTAACATTTAAATGTACTTAATAACCAAAAATAACCGAACTTTATATTTAAATCATACAAAATGCAGCGCCATCTATTGAAAATTTGCAGCATTAAAAGGATACATTCATCCTCTGTCAAACGCACCTACATTCATGTAAATCGGATGAAAGTTACAGCCATTTATAGGAATATTCTTCAGCACCTCGGTTACGGCTGCTTGAATGGCTGGGTTTTCATCATAAAATGCTCCTTTCATCTAGGTTTTTAGGTTTGGAAATAGAAAATAGTCACATGGTACTAATTCCACCAAACTGACAGCATAATTTTCTTTTGGTGCATCTCAGCTTTTAATGTCGTCTGAGGTGGACCACCCACGATCGTTTCCGATTAACGTGTTGTAAACTATTCACTTTTCGTCGTCAGTTATCAGTCGTTTCAGAAATGGATCCGTTTCGTTGCGTTTCCGGAGCGTATCGCAGATGCTAATGCGTTGCGTCAAATGAATTTCCTTAAGCTGATCAGTTGTTTTTAACCATAGCGAAGTTGTTTTAATTTTTTTTCAATGCATGTATGCAATACATTGAGCTTCTCTGCAATCTGAATCGATAATGGCCTTGATATGGGTCTCATTAACTTCAACTGGAAAAATCACCAGAACGAAATTTAGCAAACCAATTTTGACACTGCCTTTTTTTCAAGACTTCATTCCCATATACGGCACCTTAGATTAAAGAAGAACTGGATACGCCTCTACACAAAAATTCTCTCCAAATTTTATTGGCAATACATTTGTAGAACGCATACACATGCAATACAACAGAAACGGCGTAAATCATTGGGAGTTAATTTTAAACTTCAATTGAAGCGGTTCGTTTAAAACCATTTTCATATGTGATGTCATTTATGCGTAAACAAATAGATTTTTTAATATTGCGGATTTTGTTGTTTGATGGAATTAGTTTTGGAAATTTATAATAAAACACAAAATTTTATTTTTAAAACAATATTATGTAGTAAATGCATTATAATATGGTCGTTCGGCTGAAAAGTTTAGAACATTGACGTCTAGATGGCGCCTCTTGCAAAAATCTATTGCATTTATCACAAAGCATCATGCTTCAAATGATTCCTGTCAAAATTATCACAAAGCACCATGCTTCAAATGATTCCTGTCAAAATTTGACAGCAATCGGTCGATTGGTTCGTGAGATATAGCATTTTGAGTGGAGCAACTTTTGTTATTGAAAAAAAATGGATAAAGACGAATTTCGTGTATTGATAAAGCAATGCTTTTTAATGAAAAAAAATACAGTGGAAACCAAAGCATGGTTTGACAAACGTTATCCGGACTGTGCTCCAGCTATTTCAACTGTGGAATATTGGTTTCGTCAATTTCGAACTGGTCGTACGAGCACAGTTGATGCAGAACGCAGTGGACGCCCAAAAGAGGTTGTGGACATTAAAAAAATCCACAAAATAATTTTAAATGACCGTAAAGTGAAGATGAGCAAGATAGCTGAGACTCTGAAGATATCGAAAGAGCGTGTTGGACATATCGTGCATGAATATTTGGGCATGCGAAAGCTGTGTGCAAAGTGTGTGCCGCGTGAGCTCACTGTGGACCAAAAATAACAACGTGTTGATGATTCTGAGCAGTGTTTGGAGCTGTTCAAGCGCAATAAACCCGCATTTTTGCGTCGATATGTGACAATGGATGAAATATGGCTCCGTCACTACACTCCAGAGTCCAATCGGCAGTCGGCAGACTGGAGAGCGAGCGACGAACCGAATCCAAAACGTGGAAAGACGCAACAGTCGGCTGGCAAGGTGATGGCGTCTGTATTTTGGGATGCGCATGGTATAATATTCATTGACTATCTCCAGAAGGGACAGACGATGAACAGCGACTATTATATAGCGTTATTGGATCGTTTGAAGAAAGAAATCGCTAAGAAACGGCCTCATTTGAAGAAGAAAAAAGTGTTGTTTCACCAAGACAATGCACCGTGTCACAAGTCGATGAAAACGATGGTCAAACTCAATGAATTGGGTCCACCGTATTTTCCAGATCTGGCACCCAGCGACTTTTTCCTGTTTGCAGACCTCAAGAGAATGCTCGCTGGCAAGAAATTTAAGACCGACGATGAAGTGATTGCCGAAACTGAGGCCTATTTTGAGGCAAAACCGAAAGAGTACTATAAAAATGGTATCGAAAAGTTGGAAGATCGCTATAATCGCTGTATCGCCCTCGAAGGCAACTATGTTGAATAATAAAAATGAATTTTGCAAAAAAAAATATTTCTACTGTGTTACGTTCTAAACTTTTCAGCCGAACTGTTAATAGAGCAAGCAAAACAAATTTATTTAAATAATAAGCCTACCGAAGAATATACTTTATTTATTTTAACACAATGAAAACAGCAATGAAAAATAGACTGAAAAATTCGGTACCTTAAACTTTCTTACACACACTTTACGTACACCGGCACTGAACTTTTTTATGGTAAACATTGAACTGTCAACATCGGATTTGTTTACATTTATTTAATGACCAACTTTTCACTTTTTCACCACTTTTTGGATAAAATAACTCACTAATAGCAATTTAGGCACATCACAAACTTAATATTTGTTATTTTGGTTAGTAAAAATGAAGATGTCAATTTACCGAAAGAAAGAAATTCCCGGTTTCCTCTTTTCTGCGAATTTCTAGCAATTTCTAATAAATTACTTAATTTTCTGAAATAAAAACTTCGTATTAAGTTTTATCAAAAATATAACTATTTATAAAAATACTTACTTTTTCGTAAATACTTGTAAATATGTAAAAAAAAAAACACTTTTAATTGGACTTTCCGATGTGCCAAAATAAAACTTCACAAATGATAAGAATAGCTCTTAAGTGTCCACTTTCATGGAGAATTAAAGTTTTCAAACTCTCCGAAAGTCTACAAAATTGAGGCGCTTTATATAAGTTGTAGTAAAAAGTAATCCATTATTTTGCCAATAGATGGTTTTAGGAGTCTGTATCTCCCGTTTTAAAAGTGCGATCGAGTTGCACTAGATGGCGTTATAAAGATAAAATTTCGTACTAAACAAGCTTCTCATACAGATTTGTGATTACTTGACTGAGTATTTTTTTAGCACGCGTCAAAGATGGACACCAACAAAGAGAAAATACGCCATATTTTACCGTTTTTCTTCGATAAAGGCGAAAACCCAAGCCAGGCAGCTGAAAATGTTAATAGTGTTTATGGTCCTTGATACTGTAACAGTCAATTACGCGCAATTTTGGTTTCGTTGATTCCGTTCCGGTAATTTTAATGTCAAAGATGCACCACGCTCTGGAAGGCCAATTGTAGAAAATGTCGATAAAATAATGAAAATCGTCGAGTCCGACCGTCACGTAAGCACTGTTTCGATTGCCCAGGAGCTAAACATTGCACAAAAACCCGTTTGGAACCACTTAAATAAGGCTGGATACATAAAGAAGCTCGATGTATGGGTGCCACACGAGTTATCGCAAAAAAACCTTATGGACCGAATTTCCATCTGCGAATCGCTTCTGAATCGCAACAATATCGATCCATTTCTGAAGCGGATGGTTACTGGTGATGAAAAGTGGGTCACTTATGACAACGTCAAGCGACAGCGGTGGTCAAGCCAGGATTGACAGCCAGGAAGGTTTTCCTGTGTTTGGTGGGACTGGCAGGGAATCATCTACTATGAGCTGCTCCCCTACGGCCGAACTCCTAATTCGGACCTATACTGTCAACAATTGGACCGTCTGAAAGAAGCAATCGCCCAGAAGCGGCCACCTTTGGCCAATAGGAGAGGAATTGTGTTCCATCAGGACAACGCCAGGACGCATACATCGATAGTGACTCGCCAGAAGTTCCGGGACCTTGGTTGGGATGTTCTTAAGCATCCACCTTATAGTCCGAACCTGGCAACAAGTAATTACGACCTCTTCCTGTCTATGACTATTAATTTTGCAGGTGAAAAATTCGCCTCAAAAGAAGATTGTAAAAATCGACTGTCCCAGTTTTTTGCCAATAGAGACGAGGGTTTCTATGAGAGAGGCATTATGAAATTACCTCCAAACTGGCAACAAGTTATCGTACAAAACGGTGCATATTTAACCTAAATCGTATCATTCTATCTATGCTAAATAAAACCTTCAATTTAATGCAAAAATAATGGATTTCTTTTTACTACACCTTATATTTGATTCATATTTACGGAATTAAAATGAATATAAATTATTCTTTTGCAATTCAATAAATTTCTATTACGACAACTAGATGGCAGTAGGTGTCATGTCTACATAAAAATATTTTGACAACAATATCCCTTTATAATAATTTGGACACAAAAATGTGTATTCATATACGGTAGGGGCCTATCCAGGGATTCTTTAATCTACGTACGGCACATAACTTCTTGTGTACCTGCTGCGATGCGTTCTTGCCCTTTCGGATATAATACAATAAAATATGTCTAAAATGCACATCTTGCCCTTCCATTTTTAAATTTAGATGAAAACAAAACTAAATAGCTAAACGATACAATTTTTTTACTAAATTAAAGGCGGCAGTCCAAACAACAAGAAAACATTATAGGTTATGTGTTTTAAACACGTTGACATAACAAAAGAATGTGCTAATACCATCTATTGACAAAATCGGCAATCACTTAGTTGCAAACCCAATAGTTAAGGATATAACCTGGAATATTTGGTGCAAAATCACAAAAGCTTATATAGCATTGAACCCAATTTAGCATATTTGATCTTTTTTTTTTTAAATATTATAATAATATTAAATTGATTTTAATAAAAAAAAATTTTTTTTTCAATTAATATGGAAGAAGCAAATAATCTTAAAAAAATTTTAGTCGACCTTATTTTATGTGGAAATCGCCGGTACACTTAAGAAAAGCCATTAAATTTATTCACAAAATTGTTGAGTATTTATTCGGCAGAGGTAGGGGATGGTGTGGTACAATAATTAATTCTTATTGAAATTGAAAAATAAGAATATAATAAAAAGAAAAAATAAATTCAAAACAATCAAACTAGCTAAGTTTTCGCTTTTTTTATTATACAATAGAAACATTACTGCTAAAAATTCTTAAAAATAATTCATTGAAAAGTTTAATTAATTGCATTTTATTAATAGATTAGTATAAATTTTTCCTAATTAATTGAAAAGTGATTTAAATCTTTCTTTTCTATAAGAAATAAATAAATTTAAAAAAATATTCCAGATAAACTGATGTGCTCATTACTCGACGGAGTTTGTGTAATTTCATGTGGAGAGGTCCTAAAGTTTTTTTTTAAATAATGCCAAGTCAAAATAGGTAATTGATTTTTGTTTATTGTAAGATCTTTGAGACAAGAGCTACTTCATGGAGACTTTAGTTGGCGACTTCCATGTTACGTGTAGATTGGCATTGCCAAGCTTCCCTAATTGGCATTGCCAATTAAACAAAATTTAACAAAGTCTGACTTTTCCCTCCAAATTACCACTTGTCGATGGTAATTTGGAGGGAAAAGTCAGACTTTGTTAAATTTTGTGGAGCAAATTAAGATGATTAAGAAGGTTACAAAAAAAGGGGTTGAGAAAATAACTGGTGGATCTAGAAGCTAAGCAATGGAAGGAGTTCTATTTAGAAAAAAAGTCGGGGTTAAATGGCATTCATGGGGAATGTTGAGTTGAACGCCACAGGAATGCTATTGATGGACGAGATTGGTTACCGAAGAGGATCCAAATTTTAAGAAGTTTCCTTGCCCAGAATTTTGGAATAGTGTTGCGGTGTTAGGCCAATGTGTGGACAGATATCTTCCACTTTCGGGCCAGTCTATTTATCTACGAATAGCTAAAGATATTATATGCCATTTAATGAGTAGACAGGGTAAGTTTGGATTCACAGTTCTCACTAGACGATGGGGAGAACCTCCAACACCTCCCCCAGAATAGATACTTGATTAGAGATAGTCTTTAACAAGAGTTCGAAAGCCATTTTTTGTAAATTGTCCTCAACTCTTTACCAAGGTGTATAAGCTTAAATCCGCTGTTTTTTAGTCAAAAAAACACATATTTTTAATAGAAAGCAAAAAGAAATTTATTCAAAGTACTTGTCCTCGCTAGCTACACTTTTTTCTTATCTCTCGGGCAATTTGTGGATACCACGTCAAAAAAATTCCTTCTCTTTCGAGGCAAACCACTTATCAAGCCATTTTCGGACGTCTTCGTAAGAATCGAAGTGCTGCTCAGCGAGCGAGTGGCTCATCGACGAAAACAGGTGATAGTCGGAAGGGGCCAGGTCTGGTGAATAAGCGGGGTGGGGTAGCACCTCCTAGTTGAGTGTCTCCAAGTAGGTTCCGATCATTTTTGACGTGTGCGATGGTGCGTTGTCGTAGAGGAAAATCAGCTTGTCATGTCTTTGTTGATAATCCGCCCTTTATTCACGCAGAGCACGGTGCAATTTAGTCAGTTGTTGGTGGTAGCGGTGGGAATTGACAATTTTACCAGGTTTCAACATCTCATAGTAGACGATACCCTACTGATCCCATCAAACGCACAGCATCGCCTTCCGTCCGAAGCGTTTGGTCTTTGGGAAGATGTTGATGGTCGGCCGGGATCAATCCACGATTTCTTTCGTTTAGGATTCTTAAAATATATCCACTTTTCATCGCCTGTCACAATTCGATGCAGGGACGACTTTCTTTTTTGTCTGGCGAGCAAGATTTCGCATGTGTTTTGGTGTCGCTCCATCTGCCTATCGTTCAATTCATGCGGCACCCATTTTCCGATCTTTTCAATATTCCCCATGGCACGCAGACGCATACTGGTTGAGTAACACCCAATTGCTCCGCGAGCATTTTTTGCGATTGGATATCGTCTTCGTCCAAAAGAGCCTGCAATTGATGGTCCTCAACCTTCCTAGGCCGATTTCCACGCTTCTTGTCCCACAATTCAAAATTGCCGTCTTTGAACCGACAAAACTAATCCCGGCACGTTGTTTCCGATAAAGCACTGTCACCATAGGCCTCCGAAAGCATTCAATGCGATTAGGCAGCCGATTTCTTCAAATTGAAGCAGAAAAGCAAAGCTTCCGCGTATGCTCTTTTTCTGACACTAAACTAGACATGATTACCAAAGGAAAAATGTATGTTGTTGTACGAAATTGCTGACACTGATTAATGTTGACAGATGTTAAACTCATAAAAAAAAGTATGGCGTACCCATGGTAGCTTAATACGCTCACTCAGGCCATCTATGACCAAACAGCAGATTTAAGCTTATACACCTAATACTCATAAATTATTAAAATTTACCAAAAATAATTATCTAATATAAATAAATTTTATAATAGAAAAAAATTTGATTAAAACTAAATAGAAAAAAAATATTCAAATGGCAAAATTTCCAAATAAAAACTTTTTTTTAATAGTCAAAAGGGAATTTCCAAATTAAGTAATTTTTTTATTTTTTCAGAATGCATATGAAACCTCTTTTTACTGTTTGGTTTATTATTTATGTAATATTTAACAAAAAATTAAACTATAAAATGCTTTTGGAAAGATGGTGTTATTCACACACAAAAATTAAGGTGTTATTCACACACAAACTTAACAGAATAATGTGTATCTACTGAAAGGATTAATAATTCGATTATTATATAATAAAATTGACTCTAGAAAATCAATTCTATTTTATTATATTTCTTAGTAAAATTCCTCTTCTTAAATTATATCGGTTTTAATAGTTCAAATACAGAAGTAATATCATTAAGCAATTGAAGGTAATTGTTGTTAGCAGTTAAAATGACTTTAAAGTAAAAACCAACTTAAGAAAAGAAAATTAAAAAATTCCAATAAAATATAAGTAAATTTTATTCCAAAAAAAAAATCGTACTTGGCTAATTTCAAGTACTCGTTAAATTTCCAAAAACGAATTTTTTTTAATAAAACTGACCCAAATACCAAACTCTCAATTGTCAGTTGTAAATGGTATTGAGACCAAATATGACGTAGAAATTCTTAAAAATTCAAATAATAAAAGAGCAAAAAGAACTTTCTCTTATTGTTAGTTAGTTGAAAATAATATATTTTAGACCTACAATCGAAGAGCAAAAAAAAAAAGTAAAAGCTTCAATAAATAAATCACGAAGAAATTTGCACGAGAAATTTGGTAAAAGGTGTAAAATATTTAACAATTTTGTGTTAAATTTTATTAAGTGTATAAGATTAGTGACAGGATTTTTCTTTTTTCAATTTGCTTTTTCTCTTCTTACCTTCTCTATAATTATTATCAAAGAATATAAAACAAACGAACGATAATAAGTGTAATTTTTTAATTGGAGAAAAAATATTTTTTGTTTTTATTTTGTATTGCAGCATATTACTTGGAGCAATGTCCACGCGAAGAGGAGCTTGTAAATGAATGCTTACGCAATAGCGGAAATCGTCTAATCAAGTACTTGCGAGAAGGAATTCCAGAACTAGACATTTACGACGTAAGTAACCATAATGAGCGTATGGAGTCTTGTCGTAATTAATATGAGAAGAATTTACATTAAAGTATTTCCTTTATGCTTTTTCTTAAATTAGGTAGAACCGGTAGCAATCGACGAGATCACAATCGAGCTCGGTGGTGGACCAGATGGGTATCGGGCGATTTTCCGAAATATTGAAGCTTACGGTGTTAGCAATTTAACAGTTACTAATGTGAGGTAAGAAATATTATACTTTTCGTTTGATATCGAAGTAGAATTACTAGAAATCTACTCTCGATTTTATTGATTCCAAAGTAACAAGCACATAAATAGGTATTTACCATTTCTTATTAATATAGAATATTTTCCAAGAAATCAGTTATTATCAGTTCTTATTGAAAACATTTTATTGCAAGATTTCTGGTAATTTTTGCCTTCTCTTTTTTTGTGTGAAAAAATGTCTTTCTTTTTTCGATCGAAAATTCCCCCCCCATATGGAAATTAATTGACACGAAAACTGCCTTGACGAACGCACTGGATCACGTTCAGCGGTCAATGATCGCACGGAATTGTGTCAGCGACTTCGCATTGAAGACCCCATTCATTCCCAACCGGTATCAACTAAGCTAACTCAACTGTTTTCAATGGCGTCGCTTACTATGCAGTAAGAGATTCTCACACCTGAAACGAGGGGACAACTAATCGTATTAATATCATGGGGGGGGGGGGGGAACTGGTTCTCTCGTTGTGCTCTTCAATAATCACAGTCTAATTGGGCTGAGATTATGCAATATTTCCCAGTGATCGTATGCATATATGGTTTGAGTCTGAAATTGGTCCCAATAATTAGCACATACAATATCGCCAGTATCATCCGCTATTCTCTCACCACATGAAAATTATTCACATAAGCACAGACAATATCACCACAGATAATTTAATGGGTTTTTAATTTAATAGATTTTTTCTGATATTAAATTCTCGTCTGTTTAAAAATTTTCGGTATAAGTAATGAAAATTTGTTCACTTAAAATTTGTCTTTGATTATCGAGTTCACCACTAGTTCAGGCACATTTGCATTTATAGCAAAGACACTATTGAAACGTTAAAATTCAAATAAAATCGCTTCTGATTAAACTCATCGTCAATATTTATTAATAAATCATTATTTTTCTTGTACAAATGATTACATAACGAATTTATTATTATTAGAGAATAAATAATTCGAATTATAAGAACTTATTCCCCCCCTACCACTTATATCTAGACACGACGCACAAAAACCCATTGAAAACGGAATGCAACTTTCCATTTCCTTGAGGTTATCACATGGGAAACACAGAAAATACACTTTCTCATCATATTCTCTGAAAATATTGTAATTGTCAATATCGGGTTACAAATACTATTAAATGTAAATTTTCCTAATCAGTTTGTGGGTGCACGGAAAATTTGGCAAAAAATGTGGTTTTGCGTATCATCCTTGCGGAGGGGGCCATGCTAATCTCCTCTGTATTGTTCCAATTTTAGTATATGTTCTGTCGAAGCAAGAAGAAATACTTTTAAGCTACCTGATTCATTTTATAATCTCTGCGAAGTATTAAATTACGAAAAAGTATCTTTGAATAATTTCAAATCATTCAATATGCAAACAGCAAAATATTTAGTCGAGACGCAAACAAAACACCTATGTACTAGAATTGGTTTGTGTTTCTGGTATATTTCTATGCCTAAAGGTTATAGAAAAAACCTTCAATGTGACAAACAGTAATTTAGTCCATACACATACTAAATTTGAGTGTGTATACCAACCAATTTATCATTCACTGGTTGAACGACGTCGTAGTTAAGTTTACTTGGTTTATATTTACCAACTAATTTTATTTTTTACTCCGTAAATTGAATACACCCCCCTCCCCTCATTTGGAACTAAAACTATAAAACTATTCCTCCCACACACATTTGTATTTTGTTTAAAGAAAAAAACACCCTTTAATTAGGGATTTTGAAAAAATGTCGTCATTTTTGTATCTTCTGTGCGGTAGAATTTATCTTTGACTCAAACCACACAATATTGAAAAACTGACACGGATAATTTATCTTTGACTCAAACCACACGAAATTGTCAAATTAGATAACTGCTCGAAGTTAAGTCGTAGTTAAGTTTATTTGGGTGTCAGTTACCAACTAATTTTCTTTTTTACTCCTCAAATTGGATACTCCCGCCCCCCCTTTGGATGGAAAACTATTTCTCCTACACCTTTGGATGGAAAACTATAAAACTATTTTTATTGTTTTAAAAACACCTTTAATTACGGATTTTGAAAAACGTCGTCAATTTTTGCATATGCGGAAGTAACCGACAGGTGCATTAAACTGCATTATTTTGCTGCATCTTTTTTTAAGGTTTAGATTAATGAGGTACAGGGGGAAACCTTCAAAAGGTACTCGCCTGGAAGACCTTCTACCTGCCAGACGAGTTATGCGGGATTTTTACTTCGCTAAAACCTAACCTGTACCTCTAACCTTGCTCCCGGAACGATGGTTCCCCGGTGGCACTCTTTGTAAATACGACTCCGCCGGGGCATTCTTATTTGATATTACTGCTGTCCCGATGTTATGACGCCTCGCGGCCTATTCTTCGTACGTGGTGCGAAGATCCTTGATGATAGATTCCGCGTACTCTGCAACTCCGTTACAAGCTGATTGGCTCTTCAGCATACACTCCACTATGTTTTCTGGACTGATGGAACGGTCCAAATTTCTCTCCGTGTCCCCTCGTAGAAGGGGCATTGATGACAGTTTGAGGAGTCAATGATGAGTGTGCGGCAATGATGACAGTTTGGGAAGTCAGTTCTCTTGAATCTGTGCAAGTATGCCCGAAAGCATCCATGCCCAGTCAAGAGTTGGGTGATGTAATACCCGACTTCCCACTGCAGGCGAGTGACCCATTTGGTGACATCTGGGATCAGCCGATGAGTCCACCGACCCTTCGTCGAGCTGTCCCATCTCTCTTGCCAGAGGCGAAGACTCTCGGGTCTCTCCTCTTCACAGAGGCCCTTTCGTCGCTCTTCCTTCTTCCTACGATGTTGGCGGTCCCGCTCTCCTGCCAGGATGTCGATGGGTGGGCATGATGCCACGACGTTGACCGCATCGTGTGATACCGTTCGGTATGCCGATGCCACTCTGATCGCTGAGAGCCGCTGGACTGATGACATTGTTTTGCGGTATGTTGTTAGCTCTAGCGATTTCGCTCACACTGGTGCTCCGTATAGCAGGACGGAGGTAACTACAGTTGCCAGTATTGCTGATGCCTTCCTGCTGACGCTGGAGATGTGCTCCTTATAGTTGAGTCTGGCATCCAAGACCACTCCTAGATACCGGATGTAGGGTAGCGACTGGATGTCGTGGTCGCCTACTCTTATGGTGATGGTCTCTATTTTCTTCCGGCTACTTACAAGGAGTGCCTCGGTCTTATGTCTGCCGATGTCATCCACTGTCTTATCCTCCGGATGGTGATGGAGAATGCGGCTTCCAGTTCCTCCAGGTGTTAGTGGCTGCACCTGTGTCTGTCTGTCTGTAGCACAGTTGCAATTTGTCTGTCTGTCTGTAGCACAGACAAATTGTAACTGTGCTACAAACAGACAGACAGACTGTGAATAAAAATTCTGAATTTTAATTTCCGAGCATTTAATTAATTAATGCAGATTTTATTTAACTGAATTAAAAAATTCGAATTATAATTTAGTTAAATTAATTAGTTATTGAATTAAATAAACCTTTTTAAATATATATAATTAAAGATTTTAATAAAAAAATATAATATTTCGAAATTATGGGCATTTTCCCATAATTTCGAAATATTATATTATTTCGTGTCATACAAAATCTATCAAAAATAAAAATATGATCCTTTTTTGCTAAGATCCTTTTTGATAAAAAAAATCACCTTTTTGCTAAGTTCCGTGGAGAGGAGGTTATGACATTTGCTTGTGGATGATGCAAATTTAATGAAAATAGGACATCTGGGGTGTAAGAATATTTGTTTATATGCCTTCATACCAAAATCCATTTGTGAAAATTTTCACATAGTCGAGTAACATAATCCCAATTGCTTTAAACTGGGACGGATGGACAAATCTTGATCTTCACCAACACTAGATGTATTCTACGCATACGGGCTGCTGCTTTGATCTCCAATAGCGTGAAATTGATGAGAAATTGAATTGCTTGATCAGTAGGTCGATGGTATGATGACCAGAAAATGTCACAGAGCCCAAATTTTGATTATAAAATCCTATAATATGTAAGCGTTGTTCGGGTCATAAGTAAATCTTTCCACGATGAAATGGCAATGATAACTTTTTCAGTTTGACACATGTCATGTGTCACGCATGATCTGTCAAAAAATAAAAACATAAAAAACCAAACAGCAAAAAAATCACCCAATACTATTGCTAGTGCTTCAGATTGGAATCTAAAATCAGAATAGAGTTTTCTTTTACATATTAACCAGTTGTTAAATAATATATTTTCTACTTTTTAATGAAATATAATTTTATTTAAAAAAAAAACTATTTTATTGCTTATTTATTAAGTTTTTTTGAAACGTACAAACGTTTTTTTTGTATGTTACAAGTATGGTGGGGTCAGGAAAAAACTCTCTAAAATTTAAGATTTTTTATTATTAATTTAGATATAAAACTTTTTGTAAATTTTATTTCGAGACATCATTGTTAACTCTTTTAAAGTAGTGCCCTTGAATAGTAGCTATACATCGGCAAAGGCGTTGTTTCCACTCTTCGTAGTAGTGTTGGAAGGCCTATCTTGAATAGTCTTCAACTTCTCGATTACACTCTTTTGAATGTTATCGACGATGATGTACTTTAAACTGATTTTTTATCTTGAGGAACAAAAACAAAGTCGCATGGACTGAGATCCGACGAATAATAGGAGCTGGGCAATGCTTCTTTTCTGACAAAACTCATTAATGGAACATCAAAATGTCTGCAATATCTGATCTGACGTGAAGATGCTTTTTTCTGACCCTTTCAAGCACTTTTTTATTTGTATAATCTCATAAGCTTCAATGTAAATTAATTCTCTGATTTCACAAGAGCCCTCACTCATGGTGAATGCCTCACTGAGCCAAAAGGGGCCTCACTGAGCGTCATGTTTTATGCCATCGAAAAGCTATTGCATATGATAAGTAATTTTTCCCATGGTCTTTTTGCAACTTTTCGTAACTCAAATTCGCAGATTCGGGAAGATTCACAAACATTTGATGGTATAAACTTGGACTATCCTATAAGATATATTCAGGAGAAGTTTGTCGTATTTCCAGATCGCTTATTACTTTTCTTCTACACCTCGTATCCCATAACTTAATCGGGTGTGACATACCAGACTCCTCTGCAAATTAATGTTTTAATTACCAGTCTCATCTGCAAAACTCTACAGCTTACATCTTTTAATGTAGATGAAAATTTTAAATTTGTTGCAAATACCAGTAAACATTTAAAATTCGAATACAGCACCAATCATAGTTGGTATTCCATAAGGTTGTATCTTCTGTCCTATTTTATATTATACGCACACCTAAGATATCCCAATGACTTCCAAAGATGTCACCAACATTTTTGCATTAAATATTAAAATCACAATAATCTGAAGGAATTTGAAAATTCTATAATCAAAATCCTCTAAATTAGTTAAAAATGAACTTTCACACTTACAAAGAAACTTTTAATATTTAAATTATTAAAATTTTAGTAAAACAATTTGGACTTACGATATTTAAACTTGCATTACGAAAAAGTGTTCTAATTCTGTTCATAGCCAATTTCTTATATCGATGATACTGTAAAAAATTATTTAGTTCCTACTCTATAACTCCAATAATTTGATTAAAATTTACATTATATTAGCATTTCCATAAACATTATCAAATAATATCTTTATGATCCTCAATTAGATCCGATATTGAAACTCTACAATTCCAACTAACGTATGAGATACCACGAATTCGGGTTAAAGCTCAATACCGTTCCTCTGGAGTGTTGATTCTGGTTAGAGCATCTGGAGCTGGTGAATACTGGGGAGAATATAGTAAGTTCTTTTTTGTTGTTGATAATTTTCCAAATATAAATTGATATAAAATATGATTTTTTATTAAACAGCTGGAGTCAAAGCAAAAATCTACTTCAAAGCTGTGCCACAAGTACAAGAAGATGGCTACACATACCTGACTGTTGACGAGGCAAAAATGGACTTTAGTGTAAAAGATATCAGAATGGGAGTTGAAAATATAGCAAATGGAAATTCTGTTATACGTAAGAGATTGTTTTTGTTTTAAATTTAGTTTATTTTTATTAAATATAATTTGAATTTTTTTTTCCCTATCAACTTTCAGAAGCTGCACTTAATCTTTTTATTAATAGTAATGCGCACGAATTACTTAAGGAAATGAAACCAGCTTTAAGGACGAAATTAACAAATGTTATCAAAGTTTTCATGGAAAGACTATTTAATAAAATTCCACTCGAACATTGGTTATATTAACTGTATTGATTTATTATTATTGGTAATTTATCTTTGTTAATTTTAAATTTTATTTATATTACGATCTCTTCTATTTTATTTTATAAATATTTCTAAATAAATAATATTATTTTGTTTATCTTCAATTGAATGAGTTTTTATAAATGTTTACATTTTCTTTTTTCCTTTTTAAATTGAGTGATTTTTAATAAGTTTATAGTAGAATTTACCTTCAAAGATGGACATTAAATTCTTTAGTCTCTCTTGGATATCTCCTTTTTACTTTATTATTAATACGATTAATAGATGGCGCTGACCTTTTCATACTTCTAAGAATAAAACATTATTGAGAAATGACTCTAAAAGATTTTTAATAGAAAAGAAAGGTGCAATTTAAATTTAATTTTATAAAAAATAACATTCTTTCCAAAGAATTGTTTAATTTTTTTTAAATTTATTTAAACTGTACTTTGTAAATATAATTATGGTACCAGTGGCCTACGGCCTGTTTGTATAAACTCAAATATTATAATTTCATATTGTATAAATTATCTTCTGTCTTAATAGTGAAAATAAAATATAAAAACTACTAAAAAGACTGCAATAGAAAAATATTTTTACAGTTAATAATACAAAAAAAAACTATTATTTTTATAACACAGTCAGGTTAAGATTTTACAGTTCTATAAGACTGTTTGGCGTTCCAAGTAAATTAATTAAATTGGTCAGAACTATTGAGTGTGTTAGAAAAAATAAAAGTAGTCGATTTTTTTGTTCAGAACAATTTACCATTCATAAAGGTCTCCGCAAAACGTGATTCATAACTCAGTAGTTAGCATAAAGAGTTCGATACTCATTAGATCTGCCCCTCTTTTAGCATACGCCAATAACCTCGATATTATGTATTAACAATAAAGTAGCTCAAAATATCCCTTAATCTGTTAATTGACTGTAAAAGCGCTTATTATAGCACAGCCAGGTAAAAGTTTACAAGTCTATAAGAGAGTTTGACATCCCAGAAAAATTTATTAGACTGACTAGGCTGACCGTGACTAATTTGATAAGAATAATAAAAACAGCATAAACAGTACCAATCTTATTAAGTCTGTCAAGCTGTCGGAGCAAGAAGTAAGCATGAGGAGTACCCCATTCTTTATAAATCTTCCTGACTCTTAGCATATGCCAACGATATCGACATTATGTATCGATAAGGAAAGGTGCTACAGGCGGTCTTCACTAAGATTGAGGTGGTGGCAAGCAAAACAAAATATATGGTGAAAGCGTCTGCGTTAAAGACAAAACCAATCACTACTAGTCAAATACAGATAGGAGATTATAGCCTTGAAAGAGTTAGGTCCCTCGGCTGGGACCAAGTCTTGAAGGCTCTTGAGAATATGGGGGTGTCCTACTACCTACGGAGGATGGTCAGATCATACTTCAGTGTGACATCCAGTCGCTACCCTACATCCGGTATCTAGGAGTGGTCTTGGATGCCAGACTCAACTACAAGGAGCACATCTCCAGCGTCTGCAGAAAGGCATCAGCAGTACAGTGCGCGCCTTCGCGTATAATGCCCAATATCGGAGGCCCCAGGCAAATCCGAAGGCGGCTACTGGCAACGTTACCTCCGTCCTGCTATACGGAGCACCAGTGTGGGCGAAATTGCTAGAGTTAAAAACATACCGCAAGACAATGTCTTCAGTCCAGCGGCTCTCAGCGATCAGAGTAGCGTCAGCATACCGAACGGTATCACAGGATTCGGTCAACGTCGGGGCATCATGCCCACCCATCGACATCCTGGCAGGAGATCGTGAACGCCAACACCGTAGGAAGAAGGAAAAGCGGCTAAAGGTCCTCTGTGAAGAGGAGAGATCCGAGAGTCTTCGCCTATGGCAAGAGAGATGGGATAGCTCGACGAAGGGTCGGTGGACTCATCGGCTGATCCCAGATGTCACCAAATGGGTCACTCGCGTGTACGGGGAAGTCGGGTATTACATCACCCAACTCTTGACTGGGTATGGATGCTTTCGGGCATACTTGCACAGATTTCGAACTGTCATCATTGCCTCGATGTGATCGAAGATGCAGAACACGTGTTCTTCCAATGCCCCTTCTACGAGGGGACACGGGGAGAACTGGAGAGAAATCTGGACCGTGCCATCAGTCCAGAAAACATAGTGGAGTGCATGCTGAAGAGCCAATCAGCTTGGAACAGAGTTGCAGAGTACGCGGAATCTATCATCAAGGATCTTCGCACCACGTACGAAGAACAGGCCGCGAGGCATCATAACATCGGGACAGTAGTAATATCAAATAAGAACGCCCCGATGAAGTAGTATTTACAAAGAGTGCCGCTGAGGAACCATCGTTCCGGGAGTAAAGTTAGAGGTACATGTTAGGTTTTAGCGAGGTAAAAATCCCGCATAACTCGTCTGGCAGATAGTGGTCTTCCAGGCGAGTACCTTTTGAAGGTTTCCCCCTGTACCTCATTAATCTAACTAAACCTAAAAAAAAAGCTTTGAAAGAGTTAAATCACTCTCCTATTTGGGATCAAGGGTCGCAGTCGATAACAACATAGAGAAAAAATTCGCATACGGATGCTGGCAGTCAACAGACCCTCCTTTAGTCAGTCTTAATTATTTCACTCGAAAATTCCGACCATAACACCACTAATAAACCAGTCTATTCAATATCCGCACCGAAATTCTGGGCGCGGAAGCTCCTCAGAATGCAGATTGGACATACTGCTCTTACTTAGAACTTCCTTTTTGGTAGCACCAATCATCCCTTATGCCAATCCTATGGCAATCATTTCACTATCATCTATATTCTACATGAATGACACATAACCAAGAATTGTTTTGCAAGAGAGATTCCTCCCATTCTGAAGCTCCTGGATTCAACAACTCGATTCCCTAGTCCCCTATTTAGACTTCTATAACACACTTATCTGCTCCAAAAAATCTTAGTGTTCATTATTTTCGCTAGATGGCTGTAATGATGGTCTATATCTCGTAAAGTATTGATCAAAAAAGGTCAAACTTGTCCTCATTGGAAAAGTGACATCCTGTACAATACAATTTTATTTTTATTTTTTTTTGATTATGTATTCTGTTCTGCGTTATAGGGTGTAAAAGATCCCTTCAGTGAACAAAAAGAAAATTCGGTATATTTTACAATTTTGCTTTGATAAAGGGGAAAATGTAAGCCAGGTGGCTGAACTTGTGAATGGTGTTTATGGTCCAGATACTGTCACAGTCACTTACATGCAATTTTGATTCTGTCGATTCCGTTCCAGTATTTTAAACGTAAGGCCGTCATCGAAAATGTCGATAAAATCATGCAAATATGCGAAATAGATCATAGCATCGCCCAGGATGAAAAAAACATTCTGCATTGAGTTGGATTCAAAAAAGAACTCGACGTTTGGGTTCCACACGAATTGACGCAAAAAAACATGATGGATCGAATTTCCATCTGCGAAGTCTTGGCCAAACGGAACAAAATCGACACATTTCTTAAACGGGTGACGACTGGAGATGAGAAATGGTCGCATACGACGACATTGTATAAAAACGATCGTGTTCAAAACGCGGTGAAGCGGCTCAAACTAACTGCCAAATGAGGACTAATGGCCAGGATAGTTTTGCCGTATATTTGGTGGACCTGGAAAGGAATTATCTACTAAATTAGGACCTCTAATACCAACAATTGAGTAGTTTCAAGCTAGCAATTTACAAGAAGGGGCCAAAACTATCCAACCCAAGAGATGTTGTGTTCCATCAGGATAACGTCAAGCTGCACACGTCTATAGTGACTCACCAGAAACTCCGAGACCTAGGTTGGGAAGTTTTGATGCGTCCACCTTATAGTCCGGACCTGACACCAAGCGACTACCACCTTTTTTTTTAAGGTTTCCCTCTGTACCTCATTAATCTAACTAAACCTAAAAAAAAAGGCATCAAGAGAAGATTGAGAAAATCGCTTAGTTAAGTTTTTCGCCAATAGGGACCAAAGCTTCTATGACTGTTAAAATAGCAATAAATCATATAACAAAACAGTTCAGATTTGACCCAAAAACAGACCATCCGAAGCATGTTAAATATAGTCTTAAAATAAACGTAAAAATAATGAATTTATTTTCCCCACAATTATCAATATTTTCTAGACCAGTCTCTTTTAGATAGCTTCCCACATGTACTATAAAGTCACCAAATGGCCTCACGGTATAAGGGACCTTACAAACGATTCTGACCATAACATCGAAGCTACTGCTATACAAGTCTTACCAGTGCTCATGTATTCTTCGAAAATTTGGGTTCTCAACAAAAATCATAACGAATTCTTATTCGCGTTCTAGAGGAGACTCCTCCGAACATGAGGTTGGACGGTTCCGAAGCCTATTTAAAAGAAGATTCTGAGCCATTACCGCAACCGCCCGGTTGTTGATAAAATTAAACTCAATAGGCTACGGTGGTCTGGGCACTTGACCCGTTTGGATGAGCAAGATCCTACCTGGAACGTCCACAGTGACACTATTTATGGTCCTAGAAAATGAAATAGTCCCTGTTTTTTGTGGAGCGACGGCGCTAGCCAAGACGCCTAAAGCATGCTGAGAGTATCGAACTTTAAGCCCGCAGCCCGAAGTCAAAACGTTTGGAGATCTTTGATTCCAGCAGGTCTAGCCCGAATGCCCAGTTGATGATATTATATAGATTTTAGATATATTAAGATTTTATCAAGATGGCCGCATACGAAGTCTGTTCAAAAAGCAGCGCGAATTTTAAATTTCCGCGGGTTACGTATATTCGATTTTTTTTTGTGGTGTTATGTTGGTACTCATATTTCTCACTTATGCCGATACGTTCAGCCATTTTGAATGATCAGTTAATTTTTGACAGCTGCTTTGCTTGCACGTGTTTTGGCTCGTCTTCGATTTTTGCCCATTTTCGATCAAAAACAGCATCACATTAACATTGATAAGGAGCTGTTGGACTCCAGAGGGTCATAACTATTGACGAATCATGGGTTTATGGTTATGACGTGGAAAACAAATCTCAATCATTCCAAAGGAAGCTGCCGCACGAGCCAAGACCGAAAAACGCGCGCCAAGTTTGGTCGAATGTGAAGGTTTTGCTTAAATTTATTTGATTGCAGAGGCGTCGTGCATCATGAGTTCTTGCCACAGGAAAGAACGGTTAATAAGGAATATTATCTGCAATTTATGTGCAAGTTGCCGAAGCAATCCACCAGAAATGCCCGGATTTGTGGAAGAACAAAAATTGACTTTTGCACCATGATAAAGCTCCTGCTTACGCATCGTTGCTTGTGCGCGAATTTTTGGACAAAAATAATACACTAATAATGCCACAGTCACCGTATTCCCCAGATATGGCCCCCTATGACTTTTTCTTGTTCCCGAAACATATTCTTTGATCCATTTTTTGGAAAGGGGAAAAATCGAAGACGAGCCAAAACACGTGCAAGCAAAACAGCTGTCAAAAATTAACTGAACATTCAAAATGGCCGAACTTGTCGGTATAAGTGAGAGACATGAGTACCAACATAACGCGCGGAAATTCCAAATTCACGATACTTTTTGAACAGACCTTGCATTTTTTGCCTACACTGTGTATGTATATCAGTCTCGCAATTAGTAATAAAGAAAAAATAGCAGAAAAATTTTCATTAAATCAAAATTATTAAATATTTGAATAATTTATTTAAAAAAAAAACAGACATAAAACTTAATGAAGATTTCTATACTCAGTCCAAAGTCACAGTTGTTAGTTTAACAAGAAGATGATAGTATAGAAGATCTACAGTTTTGCTAGCAATTATTTCAGATGCCAATGTAAATGAAAATACGAATCGGTAATAAATTCAAATTAACTAAGTTTATAATATCACGATAGTTTTGAATTATTACTGTTCTATGATGACGCTATCAATACAAGTAATTTGCAATTTGCTAAATAAGTAATACGAAACGCATAATTAAAACTTAACTTGCGTATTTGTAGTCTAACTTATTCTCGTATTTTAATTCAGACAAGATAGTTGTTGTTAAGTTTTTATATTATAAACTAGAGATTTTTATACTAGCAATAACTAGAAGAAAAAAAAACTATTGTAGAAAAATTTGTACTGTAATTTTTGTTTTTTGTTTTTCTATATTGAAGAGTGAGACTTGTGTGAAAAGCAATTGAATTTCACATTAAATCGATCAGTACCAGACGACCGTCATGATCGTACCTATTTTTTTTTCCTTTCCTCTCCCCGTCTCGATATTATTTTTTATTTTATTTTTATATACACAAATATAAAAGCATCAGTTTCCATTTTAATTAGAACCTGAGAAATGGTTGGCATTACTTTTAAGTATTTAATCCAAGTTTTACGAAATTCTGTTATTTATAATCGAGTTGAAGTTGAGAAGCCTATTCAGTTCCGTGCCAGTTCTCAACAAGACCGTTCGATCTTACGCGTTAATTCAAGGTGATCCATCTTATATATACCAACTTAACATAGTATTCTATTTGAATTGAGAAAATAACTTTATAAAAAATTGCAATTTTCTTATAGTGTTACGATTTTTTGAAGTGAAAATTCTTTTAAAATCTTATTTGGTTGATATTACAATGGGGATATTTTTTTTAATTCCATTTGAATGTTAAAATTTTGTGTGCTAAAAAGTTAGAAATTCATTTTAAAAAGTGTTACAGTTTACATATTTGAATAAAATCTATTTTTATAGATTGAATACTTATAACTTATTTATTTATAAGAATATTTGTACTCGAGGAAATAATTTTTATACGAGTACTACTTGAAAAAAAGAATTACATTGAAAATTCTGAAATTTAATTTTATATTTATTATTAGCAATATTTTATTTTTAAATTAACTAATTTTAAATACTTTTACTATAACTAAATAATAATAATAACAAAAAGTCTTCTTATGGTTTTACCAAAAGATTATTATTAATTTTATAGAATAAAAAAAACTATTAACTGGATATTTGGAAATAAACAAAATTACAAAATTATATTAAAAAAAGTACTATTTTCTTATTTTTAAAGGTCTTACTAAATTATATTAGATTATGATTAAATAAATAAATGCATTTTTCAAGGTATACAAATTGATTAAAACAATTTATATACTAACCTTGTCATAGGATTTTATAATTGCAAATTTTATGTAGTTGATTTTTTATTTGTTGGTTTTTTTCTTAATTTCTTTTTAATGTATATCAAATTAAAAACATAATTTAATAGTATAAACCAATTTTTCTATAATATTTTTTGGATAGATATAATTTTTTTAAATAAAAATTTTGACTAATAAACGATAAAGAAACGTGTCAGTTTAGTAATAATGATTAATGTTATGTTGTAAGGTTTTGCTTACATAGAAATGGCATATATTTTATGGTAAAAATAATAATTCTTTTATTTAAAAAAATATTCTTTATATATAAAAGTAAAAATTTAAATATGATTAATTAATAAAATGTATTTATTTTCAAAACAAATATGCCTCAAACAAGTCATTTAGTTTTCACATATAAAATTAATTTCTTATTGTATATTTAATGGCTATATTTAGTATATTTTATTAATAATAAAGTTTTTCTATATTACGAGTATTAATGTAAAATTATTATTATTAATTTAGTTGTTTATTTTAACGTCTTTATGAAAATTTTCCGTGTGCAAACACAAATAATTTATTTTTTATTACTTTGTAAGGTTTTGCTATGTGTCATGAACTAAAGTGTGAGAATAATTACAATAATTTCATATGAAATTACTCAAAAAAAAAATATTTTTATCCTTTTTTTCAAATAAAATGAAAGATTAGATAATGAAATTTATTAACTTTGCCAAAATTTATTATTAATAAATATATTTTTTTGATAGGAAAAATACACCTAATCAAGATTAGTTTTTTAATAAAAGTTTTGAGTTTCTTTTTTTTCTGTTTAGGCTAACAGACTAAATTTATAAATGATCTTTAGTAAAATATTAAATTAAAAACATAATTTAAAAATACAAACTAATTTTTCTATAATATTAACCAATTTTTCTATAATAAATAAAATGTTTTTGCCTCACAAACGATAAAGAAATGTGTCAGTTTAGTAATAACGATTAATGTTATGTTGTAAGGTTTTGCTTACATAGAAATGTCATATATTCTGTGGTAAAAATAATAATTTTTTTATTTAAAAAAATATCCTTTATATATTAAAGTAACTATTTAAATATGATTAATTAATAAAATGTATTTATTTTCAAAACAAATATTCCTCAAACAAGTCAATAAAATGAACAATTTACGTTCATTCAGTTTGTTCACTTATAAAATTTATTTTCTTAATGTATATTTAATGGCTATATTTAGTCTGTTTTATTAATATAACAGTTTTTCTATATAAAATACGGTTTATTATTATTATTATTATTAATTTAGTTGTTTATTTTAATGTCTTTATAGAATTTTCCGTGTTCAAACAAACAATCGTTTTGTAATTACTTTGTAAGGTTTTTCTATGTGCCATCAACTAAAAATACAATAATTTCATATGAAATTACCTAAAAAACATATTTTAATCCTCTTTTGAAATAAAATAAAAAATTAGATAATTAAATTTATTAAATTTGCCAAAATTTATTATTAATAAATATATTTTTTTGATAGAAAAAATACACTTATTCAAGATGAGTTTTTTAGTAAAAGTTTTGAGTTTCGTTTTTTTCTGTTAAGACTAACAGACTAAATTTATAAATAATCTTTTATAAAATTCTTTTGCAAATAGTTTTATTACTAAAATTTTTCTCATTATAACCTTAAGATTATTAATTGCCTGTGTTTATTACGTATTATTGTTACTTTGAAAGGTTTTCAGAAAGTTGACAGTTTTGCAAATATTTTAAATGTTTTTCTTAAAAATGATTGTCTTAAATTACTTTTAAACATTTTCTTTATCGAACTTATTATTTTTTACAATATATTATAGCTAAAATAATTATATATATAATATAAATTTTACAATATTTTTTGCATCTAAATAAAAAAAAATTTTTTTTAAATAAAATTCTACATTTACTTTGTAAGGTTTTTTAAGGTGACGATTAGCTTATACAAAAAATTTGTTAAAATTTAATTATTTTCACTTAAGCTATTAAAAATATTTTTTTTTAATTATTCCAAAAACATGTTAATTTAACAATTTAATATGCAATATGTTTCTTCTATTTAATATGTAATTTATTGTTTGGTTGTACGAGTATGTAAGGTCTCTCTCTGCTGAGGCAAGAGTCAGAGGCCATTTTTTGTAGCGCCACGACCATGATTATTTTATTTAATAGCATGAAAGCACAGATGATAATAGGGAACGTAGTTGACTTTGAATTCCATTTTAATATAAAATATCAGAAAAAAAATGATAACATTAAAATTTTAGTTTACTAAATAAATATTGGACATCGAGAATCTGTTTTATCAAACAAATAACAAGATTCAAAAAGGTACCCCCTTTGAATACCAGATTAGCGACAAAAAGGCTAAATACCAATTCTTTTAAAAAAAATTCTTAAAAAATTATTCTTAAAATGTGTTTTTTTTAAATTTTTAATGAAATTAAAATAGAAGTATTGGTTACTTTCCGAATAACCCAATAGTTTATTTATTGGCCATTTTTCTTTAAGTGAATCATACAATTTGTCTACCTTATGATAGTAGACTTCAGAATTGATCGTTGTGTTGCTCGGTAGAACCTCAAAATAAGCGATACCTTTAAAATCTCACCAAACAGATAGCATAACCATTTTTTGATGAATATTGGCTTTCGAAGTTCTTTGAGCCGGTTCATCTTTTCTACTCCAGAATCTTTTTAGCTTAACATTATTGCAGACAATCCATACCTCGTCTCTAGTGATGATACGCTCCAAAAATGGTTCATTTTCTTGTCGTTTGAGAAGCAAATTGTAAACGTCAATGCGACAGCACAATTTTTTTCCGTAAGAAGATGAGGAACCCATATGTCGAGCTTTGAGATTAAACCTAGCCATTTCAAATGATCATGAACGGTCGTATTCGATAATTTAATCTCTCAGTGATCCTACGAGTTACCTGGTGTATTAGCTAAAATCCGCTGTTTGGTCATAGATGGCGTGAGTGAGCGTATGAACGCGCTATACTTTTTTTATGAGTTTGACATCTGTCAACATTAATCAGTGCACATTTTCAGCAATTTCGTACAATAACATACATTTTTCCTTTGGTAATCATGTCTAGTTTTTTGCTAAAAAAAGAGCATATGCGGGAAGCTCTGCTTTTCTGCTTCAATTTGAAGAAATCGGCTGCCGAATCACACAGAATACTTATGGAGGCCTATGGTGACAGTGCTTTATCGGAAAAAACGTGCCGAGATTGGTTTCGTCGGTTCAAAGGCGACAATTTTGACTTGTGGGACAAGAAGCCGGAAAATCAACATAGTAAGGTTGAGAACAATCAATTGCAGCCTCTTTTGGACGAAGGTCGTTATTATCGCTGAATTGCAGGCTCTTTTATTTCGCGGTCGTTATTATTGGTGACTGTTATTTTATTGAGTGACCTTCAATCGGTGATCGCGTTAGGCTGCTTGAAAGAATCAGAACCTGTAACCACTAAATATGCCAGGTTTTGTTGTGTATCTTTTTACTTATTCTCTGAGCTCAAAATAAGAACTGAAATTTTTGATAAAATAATAAAAAAGCTAAATTTAACAGAATATTATCAGTTTACCGTGTCAATTTAATTATTTGATAAAATACATTATGTAGCATAAATTATTGAACATTTGTATTATCCGGTATGAATAGAATCAAAATTTATTCAACCTGCTTCGTGCTATCGAGTCCCGGTGTTTTTTAGACTATTTTCCAAGTTTTTTGGTAGAGTTTGGCATCTAAGCTTACTATGGAAATGCAAGAGGATTCTTCCTTCTACCTTTTACCTAAGTTAATGAATCCGATGAACTCTCTAATATATCTTTCATATTCCAGAGGGAAGTGTACTTTGTCCCATCCTCTACAATATTTCACTATAGAACTTACGTTATTTTCCAGTTGAAAAACTGAATAAAGTGCTTCTTTGAAGCCAGATTGTTTCAGTTAAGAGATTTATAAAGATATCGAAACAAGTAGTAGTCTGAGGGTGATATGACTTGGCATCAAAACTTCCCAGGCAAGCTCTCTTAATTTTTTGGTGAATCATCAAAGAAGACGACACTCTTCCTATTGATCAAATTTGGTCATTTTCTCTCAATCGCTTAGCTTAATCTCTCCAGTTACTCACAGTACAGTACCGAGTTAACTTTATTTGCTTCCAATCATGGCTTTGAAATTGTTTGTGATCGTTTATCACTCTTTTTCCATGATAATATCGTATTTTATCCATTTTTTGTAGCCAGTTATGATGCGCTTTAGAAATGGCTTGATTTCATTACGCTTCAGCAGCGTATCGCGGTTGTTAAGTCGATCTATCTTGTTTTTCACACTCAATTCATGAGGCATTCAAACATAAACTTTTTTTTGAACCCAACCTTTTCGCAAATGATTTAAAACGGTTTAATGAGGAATGTGTACTTTTTAAGCTATATCATGACTGCTGATATGCCGGTCTCTCGCAATTTTTTCGAGAATTTCATCATTTTTTCCAGTTTAGAACGGGGATTATCTGCGATATCGAAATTTCCTGACCGAAAGCAAGGGAAAATAGCGAATTTTATCTTTATTTTGGTCTATTTTTGAGCTTCAATAGCTTTTGATGCACTACACCAATGTTATTAAAAATTTACGCTACATAAAGCCTTAATTAACACCGCTCAAACACAATAGGATTAATGAGTTATTTACGTTTAACTCCATCTGTCGAAAAACGCCATGAACTTTTTCGGTTAACTAATCTATATATTAACAATAGTTTAATAAAGACTTATTTTAATATAATTGTTTTTTTCTTTTTTATCTAGCCAATCAGTAGTAAAAATATTTATTTAACAAAATGACACCATCCTCAATATTTTTGGCTGGTCTTCTCTTACTATCGTTGTCTTATAGAGCCAATTCGGAAGCATTACGTAAGCATAAGCTCATTACCTTTTTATTTATGTACTAATTTAATTCCAGTTCAGCATTTTTTAAATAATTCTTTTTTCGTTTATAGCTGATTATCTTCAAGTTTGCCATCGTAGTGTACCATTAGCAGAATTAGAAGAATGTGTAAAAAAATCAATAGAAATTTTGCGTCCATATTTAACAAGAGGAATACCAGAATTGGAAGTACCAAAAATCGACCCACTATATCTTGGGGATTTTCTAAAAATTAACAGTAATACTGGTTTAAATTTATTAGTTACGACGAGTGATGTTAACGTTTATAATGCTGGAAATTTTCAACTCAAGAAATTAAGGTAAGTTTAAGTAATTTCAACCAAGTGAATTGCGGAAGTATGCGAATTTCTTTTGGTAATAATTCAGGTTAAAAAATTATTTATTTTCGGAATAAATCAAATTTGGAAATATTTCAAGTTAAGGGGGTATTTTTTTTTAGTAAAAAAATTGTATTTTTTAAAAAAATACAGTAGTTCTGTGAATATTAAAATAGAGTACATTCTGCTATAAGAAATTTTGTCACTTAAACAGGCCAAGGACTAGGAAGTGTGTCAAATAAGAAATAAGACAATTTTTTATTCTTTGCACCATTATTATTTCTTTTAAATGGGTTCCCTTGGGAAGCTATACATCGACGAAGGCTTGTTCCAACTACTCGTAACAGTGCTGGAATGCTTCAACTGGGAAAAATACCCATTTGGTTATATTATTTTTTAATGTGGGGGCACAGAAACAAGTAACAAGGATTATAATCATCTGAAATCAGGTGAATATAGAGGGATATGGGTTACCAATGACATCTCTTTATCCTGCAAAAATTCAATGATGGAGATGGCCGCTCAACAAGCAGTGATGGAGTATTCAAGTATCGAAGAAATAATTTGTATGTGCTGTTCAAAGAGCTTCTATATTAATCGAAGGTCTGACCTTACAACAATCCGGAAAATAACTTAGACTCGTTCGACAAATTTTAATCAGTTATCGATGATGAAGAAAAAACAACTTCTTTTGGCCCTTCAAAAATACTTTGTGCCGTCGAAAAATTTATCTTTTTAATAAGGAAGTACGCACTCTCTTGTCAGACCATTGTCAGTAATATTAGTCACATTACTTTTATACCACTTATCGTAATTGTCCGAATACTACTCTTGTACATTCCAAAATCCTTTATTTTAAATTCCAATAATGTACGAGGTCTGTTCAAAAAGTATCGCGAATTTTGAATTTCCGCTGGTTACGTATATTCGATTTTCGTTTTTTTGTGGCGTTATGTTGGTAGTCATGTTTCTCACTTGTGCCGATATGTTCGGTCATTTTTAATTTTCAGTTAATTTTTGACAGTTGCTTTGCTTGCACGTGTTTTGGCGTGTCTTCGATTTTTGCCCATTCCAAAAAATGGATCAAAGAATCGGTATCAAATTTTGTGTGAAAAAAAAAATTATTTCGCGGACGCATTCCAAATATTGACTGTGGAATATGGTGAAGCTACCTTGGACTGAAGCAACGTTTATCGGTGGTACAAAATGTTCTCAGAGGGCCGAGAAGATGTGAATGACGAAAAGCGTGCCGGACGCCTGAGCACGTCAACAACAGACGAAAACATTGATGAAGTGAAGAAAATAGTATTGGCCAATCGTCAAAACACCGTTAGAGAAGTTTCTGAGGACTTAAACATATCGATTGGCTCGTGTCATTCGATTTTTACCAATGATTTGGCGTGAGACAGGTCGCCGCGAAATTCGTACCAAAATTGCTCAATTTCGACCAAAAACAGCATCGGATTAACATTGCTAAGGAGCTGTTGGACTCTGTCCGCGACGACCCAAATTTGCTCCAGAGGGTCATAACTGGTGACGAATCATGGGTTTATAGTTATGACGTAAAAACCAAAGCTCAATCATACCAATGGAAGCTGCCGCACGGGCCAAGACCGAAAAAAGCGCGCCAAGTTCGGTCGAATGTGAAGGCTTTGCTTACAGTTTTCTTTGATTGCAGGGACGTGGTACATCATGAGTTCTTACCACAGGGTAGAACGGTCAATAAAAAATATTACCTACAAGTTATGCGCAAGTTGCGTGAAGCAATCTACCAGAAACAAAAATTGGTGGAAGAACAAAAATTGACTTTTGCATATTGATACCGCCCCTGCTCACGCATCGTTGCTTGTGCGCGAATTTTTGACCAAAAACAAAACAATAATAATACCGCAGCTACCGTATTCCCCAGATCTGGCCCACTGTGACTTTCTCTTGTTCCCGAAACTGAAGAGCCCCATGAAAGGACGACGCTACGCTACGATTGAGTAGATAAACACGGTATCGAAGGAGGATCTGAATAAGAATTGAAGTGCTTTGAGAATTGGAAAAAACGTTGGCTTAAGTGTATAAAAGCTGGTGGGGATCGCTTTGAAGGGGACAAAGTAGATATTCATGAATAAATAAATAATTTTTGAAAAAAAAAACACAAAATTCGCGATACTTTTTGAACAGACCTCGTACTTTATGGTAAAACGGAATAATTTTATTATTTTTTGTTACAAAACATTTTATATTTTGAAATTTTTTCATAGTCATCGAAAAACTCTAGTAAATTTTTTTTTCATACCTTTTCTAAATTTTAGAATAATTAAAATTGTAGAGCATTTTGTTTTTGATGTTGATTTTCCACATATCCGCGCTGAAGGTTTATACAATGTCACTGGACAAATTTTGGCAATTCCTATTAAAGGAAATGGACGATTTGAAGCGAATTTATGTAAGACAAAAGAACTTCTCCTTATTTAAAAGCAAAAAAAGGTTTTTTTTCAAATTTGTTTACTAATTTTTTGTTGTTTTTTCTCTTCTGCAGCTGAGATTCATGCTCGAGTAGTTATGAGAGGTGACACGATCAAGATGAACGGTGAAGATTATTTCAATATTAAATCGCTCGATATTAAAACGAAATTCAAAGATGGAAATATTAAATTATTTGGTTTATTCGGCGGTGATAAGGCTTTGGGTGAAGTTATCAATGAAACGATTAATACAAATTTCAAAGCTATCAGTGAAGATTTCTTACCGTTAATAGAAAAAGCTTTTGAAAAGGTATTCTTAAGAATAGGTAATAAAATCGCCCACAAATACACCTTCGATCAACTGTTACCTGAGTAATTATTTTGATGTCTCTCATAAAATATTTCAATACAAAGAGTATACGTTGAACGTTTTCTGTTATTTTAATTATATTTATTTATTTAATAAATTGCAATAAATATTTTTTTTATAATAATATTAATGAAAATAATAATTTTATTATAGACAAAAAATAATTAGTTTTTTTTATAATTGTTTAATAGTTTTTTTTTATTTTGCATTAGTTAAAGTCATTTTTGATATTTTTTTCGTAGGTCATTTCAAACCAGGGACCAGTAGATGGCACTGATCCTAAAACATTTTCTAATTCTAATTGAAGCAGGTTGTTATGAACCTTTTTTTAAGAATATGAAATTTTATCGAGAAAAAAAACCCTTTGAGCATAGCGTCGATTATGAATCAGTTCTTGGAATTCAAACAAGGTGTGGCAGGCAAAAATAAAATCTGGCAACATTGCAGACTGCCCCTTTACATAGCCTACATGTGAATTCTTCTTAGATTCGCAGTGTAAAATTCGTAGTTTCCTACAGAGCGTGACAAGTAAAGTTGTGTTTTTGTAGTATTATACTGTTGTTTTACGTGGCACACCTATCGTTAGACACATTACTACGAATCACCTTCGATCATAGAAATTGTGATATGCCCAGTCAGAGTGCACACAGAGCTATGCTTATTATGAATTTCGCTGGTCTAGCTGACATGGTTCCACTCAGATCACTCAAATCTAACTTTTAGCAATCGAACATTCCTTTTGAATCTCATTCGCTTTCCTCTATAATAAGTATAACCAATCTTTCTGTTCTTTGCATGAAGCAATCAAGCAATCCATTCATCAATTCGTCTACGATGAGCGGTCTTTCAATCAGTAAATCCTTCAACATATTCCGGTAGTACCTTCGGGTTTTGGTGAACCCGCGTACCTAAGCTGGCTTAGCAGTGTCTAGAAATTTGCAAGTTTCCTTGCTATTGCTCAATGGACGGAGCACAAACTAAAATAATCTTAAAACAAAAATCGGAGCCACGCGAATCAGGCGCTCCATGCTGCTTAAAACACTATGTCCGACATTGGTGAGGCACCTGAAGCTGCAACGTGATGACTGTCGTTAATACCCATATCGGGGGTTTGGTTGCCGGATCACTGGTCTCTGTTACCACTAACGGAGGTGTAGACAGGTCTCGCCACAAATAGCTTGAGTAGTCAGCTTGTAACTGGTTGCTTACTGTTAATCACTAATCAGGTTTAGCGTTGCATTGACTGAGCATATCTTATTTCTTATATCTAACGAAGGGTGTGCCGTCAACTCATCATCTCTCATGCATCTATCTGGTGCCGCCCCTGGACCAGCTGGTAGAGCCGCTGCTACCCGTCAGTAATCCGTTACAAGCTAGTAACCCAAACGGTTGGTAGTAAGGCTTAACTAAACCTCTACTACCATCTGCAGTGATAGCACCCGTGATAACTGGTATCTCTCACCATCAGTGACTTTTAACCAAAGCCACCACGTGGCCAAGACCTTCAACATCGAAAACTGAAAAAAAGTAGAACGTGTGAGGGCTCTTAAAAGATGAGATCGTCGATGAATATTAAAGCTCCTTGAAAGACTCAAAAAAAAAAGATATTTCTCAGCAGATCAGACATAGCAGATACTTGGACCGCTATCACATGGTCATCTCCATCAACGAGCTTTTGTCTGAAAAATAAATTTCTGTGAATCCCTAGCCTCCCTATTCATCTGAGCCAAGTCTATACGAGGTCTGTTCAAAAAGTATCGCGAATTTTGAATTTTCGCGGGTTACGTATATTCCATTTTCGATTTTTTTTTAAAGCGTTATGTTGGTACTCATGTCTATCACTTATGCCGACAAGTTCGGCCATTTTGAATCTTCAGTTAATTTTTGACAGCTGCTTTGCTTGCACGTGTTTTTCGACCAAAAACAGCATCGCATTAACATTGCTAAGGAGCTGTTGGACTCTGTCCGCGACGACCCAAATTTGCTCCAGAGGGTCATAACTGGTGACGAATCATGGGTTTATAGCTCAATCATCCCAATGGAAGCTGCCGCACGAGCCAAGACCGAAAAAAGCGCCCCAAGTTCAGTCGAATGTGAAGGTTTTGCTTATAGTTTTCTTCGATTGCAGGGACGTGGTACATCATGATTTCTTGCCACAGGGTAGAACGTTCAATAAGAAATATTACCTGAAAGTTATGCGCAAGTTACGTGAAGCAATCCACCAGAAACAAAAATTGGTGGAAGAACAAAAATTTACTTTTGCATATTGATAACGCCCCTGCTTACGCATCGTTGCTTGTGCGCGAATTATAGATATTCATGAATAAATAAATAATTTTCGAAAAAAAACACAAAATTCACGATATTTTTTGAACAGACCTCGTATATATTTTTTGTTCCCCAGATTAATAAATACATGAATAGATGTTGTCTTGGTACTGTCGATAGTATCCAGAGGAGTGTAACCGAGAGGAGATTTTCCAGTTGAAGCCTTCCAGCACTGCTACAAGGAGTATCATTATAGTTTTCTACCTTGCAGTGTCAGAAGGTTCTATCATAAAAAAATAAAAAAATTTGAACTTGTATCGATCTCTATTATTTGTCAATTCGTTTTCTTATCTTAAAAATTCATTGATGAAATCTTAGATCAAAGAGCTATTAGAAACAGGTATATGGCCATTTTTTACCCCTAGCGGTGATAATTTGAACCACGTACAAACTTAAGTGAAGAACTAATTGTGTAGCATTAACCGATAGTGACATCTAGTTTTCGTAAAGGAAATTTTCTAATGTCTAAAACTTGAGTTTAGTTTTTATCGATTAAATCCAACTTGGTATTAGGAATATGACATTTTCGGACATGGTGAAAAAAATCTAACAATTCTAGGAAATTAATTATTGATGACATTTTATGTTTTTATGATGTTGTATTATTTTCTGCTTTTTTTTCTTCTCTAAATTTATAAAATTTATACGATTATAAAAAGACGTTTTTTATTTTTCTTAAACATTTTTTAATACAACACGAATTAAAGACAAATTTTTTAATACATGGTAAAACTGTAAATATTTAGTTAAAACAAAACCTCTTTATTTATTTATTATTGTTTTCTTTTTAAATGTCATTGACAATTCTTGTGATGTAATTAAGCTGGCAACAATTGATCATATGAGAAAACATCGAAAAGTCTAGTGCTAATTTGACGCAACATATCAGCGATGGTCTTTTCCATATTCGGACGTATTTCAGCAGCGACTGTCTTCCAATTCTCGTTGAGGAATTTATTCATGGCAGTACCCAAATCCTGATCACCATTGAACAGATTACCTAAGTGTACATTCGATCCTCCAATATTGAATTTAACCATAATATCAGCGTTCCGTAGATGTTCTTTACCATTTTTTATGTAACGTTCACCTCGAATGAATACAGTCGCATCGATATCGGCTGAAATTTTTCAAATCGAATAAAAAGAAAATATTTTTAATTAAAAATCTTCATAATAAATAAATTTTCCGAAATGATCGTATTACTGAAATTTCCACTACACGCTCCTTGCCCTTGAAGTGGCATCATCATAAGTTTT
Source organism: Atherix ibis (assembly GCA_958298945.1). Taxonomy (NCBI): domain Eukaryota; kingdom Metazoa; phylum Arthropoda; class Insecta; order Diptera; family Athericidae; genus Atherix; species Atherix ibis. The sequence continues at coordinate 117,441,954 of OY282605.1, read as the reverse complement.
CCGGTAATTGAATAGTCAGCTGTCATGTACAAATTGGGGAACCACATTTTAATACGGAATCTGTCCCGTAGTACATCAGCCCGCACGTTTCTAATATGGAACCGTGATAGACCCTGTACGAGAATATTCTTATAGGTCGACTGCATTGAAATCGGACCGGAGACCTGTTCGAATGTGATTTCGGGCACTTGCAGAGGCTCACATGGCGGAATGAACAGCTCCGGAATACCCTCAGCTAGTTGCGGACGCAGATGCTCTATCGTATTCTGAATGCATTCATCCAAATGCGGATCACTTTGGTGACAAACTTTCAAATATGGAGCTGCCAACAAACGTGTCAATCTTTAAGCAAAATATCCAAAATAATTATCAAAATTGTACACTCACGAACATTGGAGTATGTCGCAACACTGCTCAGAAACGTTACTAAAAATATTACACCAAAAAAAGCTACCATGTTTGCCATAGAATTATCAACTTTTACTTTCTACTCAGAACTTTCGACTGCCATTCACAAACTGACGACAATACACACGAGGTCAGCTAATTTTATATTATAGCATTTTTACGGAAGCTAATTAATAATAAATTCATATTTTCATTATTTCCGCAATTCCATTTGGTGGTGGGATATTTTTGATTTGCTAGCAATTTTCTAAATAAATAAATAATAACAATTTATATACAATTTATAGTTAATTGTGGCCCAATTCTTCGATAATTTTCTTTTATTTCAATTTATATTATTATACGCAGTATTTTGTTTATTGTTGGTTTTTGTTTCGTCGGTTTTGATTTTATGTTTATTTATTTTGAAGTGAAAAAAAAAATAATTTCTTCTTAAAAATAAGATAAGAAAAAATATTACATAACATATTTAGGAAGAATATAGCAGTTATTTTTATTTAGAAGTCTGACAATAAAGTTTGCTGAAAAAAAAGCCTTATTAAATGAAATTTTTTTTTTTTTTAAACTTTGGCGACAAATATTTTGTTATTAAATGTAGTAGCTGGGGTTTGACCCACCGTTCATACAGTTGCGATTTTAAATTGTTTAGCTTTTTCCTGATCCCACCTTTTCAGAACAAACTTTGACAAATGCAAAAAAATTTTAAAAAAATGCTCAGGCGCCAACAGTCAAATGTGACAACCTGGACTGCTCTGGAAAATCAAGAGATTCCTTTCCTGTACATACTTCCTTAGTTTAAGATCATATTTCTTCTTACGGCATTTTAAAATTAGAGTTAATACTGATTGTTTGAAAATATCCCCCATCACATCTGTTGTGCCCCAAGGTAGTTATCTTGGTCTACTCCTATATAATATTTATACATTTGACATCTTAACTAATTCCACTCCACTATCTAAACCGCCTCAAAATATATACAATCGCATATTAAAAATCTCCAAGACTGGCTTAAGAGACTGGATATATCTTAATAGCAACTTCATTCCACCAAAAGACAAAGTACGCTACCTGTGACCGAAACCTATACAAACAACTTAGTTGAAATCCTCACATGAATATAAAAAGACTTGAGCTTAACAGGCTTTATCTATTAACACAATTTTAAAACCGATCTGGACATACAAAATGGAACTCAGGGGTTTTACTAACTGTTCCAATTTATCTTAAATCCAATCCCTTCAAACCAAAATTCTCCGAAAAATCGTTGATGCTCCAGTTAATGTTCGTAACAAAGTATAATCCATCATAACCTAAATGTTCATAACTTATGTATTTCTCGTTATAAAAAGTTTCATTCTGTTACTATAATCCTATTGTTAGAACAATCTCCTCCATTATTTTCCTTACAAATACTCATCGGCGCTTAAAGAGAAATTAGCCAAGAGATTTTTTGCGGTGTTAATATAATATTTTCTGTTAAATAGAGAAACACCGATGGGTGTTTAATGTCACGTGTTGCTTGGCGGCCAGTAGGCCGCCCAATATTTGTTTAGAGACGCAGCACCTCCAGGTACTGTATGCATGTTTGAATGTGTGCAGGACTGTGTCGACCGAAGCGATGTAGGTTCTCATGGGAGAAATTCCATGGGATCTGGAGGTGCTGCGTAGAAGTATCCACCACCGTCTGCGGCGTGGAAGTATCCACTACCGTCTGAAGTATCCCACTTGCAGGTTCTCCGGTTAGGAATGATGAGGTTCAGGATCTTAGTCCACGCCATTAGCGTGTACTGGTCCTGAACAAAATTTATGAAATATGGCAGCAACGATGGGATGACAGTGTGAATGGCAGATGGACGCACATGTTCATTCCCAATGTGGGCTTTGCATCTGCGTGTGGATTTGAGTTTGCTCTGCACCTTGGGTATTTGCTCACGAGGCTGCAGAGGCTAGATGCCCTTGTGGGGCGGAGGAGGGGAGTGAAGTGTGGTACGGGGACTTGCGTGACTTAGAGGCGTGTGGAATCGTGGTAAATGAGGAGGATGTGGATGTGAGTGGTGTGTTGGGTGTGAGTGAGAGATACGAATGCCTGAATATATTTGCCGTGGCACTGTTTGAGAGACGAATGATAATGGTGCGTGAATGAGTGTGTGAATGACACGCAGGGTGGCTACAACCGGTTGAAAGACCAAGGTCGATTCCGGTTGTACTTTCGGGTCTCGGCAAACCCGCGTACCTGAGCTGGCTTAGCTGTGCCTAGGAATTTACAAGATTCCTTACCGTACCTCAATGAGTGGAGTACAAACCGAAGTACTCTTAAAACAAAAGTTGGTACCACGGGAATCGGGGGCCCCATAGTCGAATACACTATGCCCGATTGAGTTGAGGCGCCATTTGGCAGCTACGTGGTGGTTGTGGTTAATACCTATGTCACGGGTACGGTCTTCGGATCGCAGGTGGGAGGTAACTGGCAATAACCATTTTGCATTTATCTCGGGCACTGTCACTGCTAATGACAGCAGAGGTTTAGATAGTCCTCGCCACCAGAAGGTAGAGAATCAGCTAGTAACGGATTCTATCTGTTAACTGCCAGTAATGGTGGTGCGTTGATTGAGCAACCTCGATCCCTATAGTCGAAGGCGACTCGTGGTCTTGAGCTTCGGGCAACCAGGTCACGTTAAATAACAACATATAATTGTCACATGTTCCTTCCGCCCCGGCGGCGGGATGTTCAGTATATAACAGCTTCTCATCCCAATGATGGCATAAAAAGGTAAATAGCTAACAAGGGGCAAAAGTAGATATCCGTAAGTGGATTTGCCATTGCTGGCTAATGTGATATTAAAATTCATAGTAAACTCTACGGGGAGGTAGTGAATGAGGAAAGAATAGAAAAAAGTTGTGAAAGAAAGGAAGAGGAAAAAGTTCAGGAAGTTACAAGGTTCCTGACTATTGCTAATTGAGCGGGATACAGACCTAAAGACTCTAATAAATAAATTAGGTACCACGGAAATCGAGATGCCCCATAGAAAAAGCATAGGGTATGGTGAGGTGCTTCGGAATTTACATGGTGGCTGTGGTTGACAACTACATCGCGGGTACGATCTGCGGATCGCAGGTGGAAGATAATTGGCAATAAATAATTTGCAATTATCTCGGGTTCTGTCACTGCTAATGACAGTTAAGGTTTAAGATGGGCCTCGGCACCCACCAGCAGTTGAGGTGATCAGCTTGTAACTGGTTACTGATTGCTAATTCTAAGTTATGGAATGCGCTGATTGAGCGTAAATCTCAATCCCTATAGTCGTTGGCGCGGAATAGCACCACTTAATATAGGAAAACAAATGTCACATGTTCCTCTCCCGTCATTATAATGTCTTTGTTATAAAATCTGCTTGTTAGAATGTGTATGTAATTGTAAATGAGAAATTATTTCAAATAATCTTAACAGTATATAATCAGTTTTCATTAATTAATTATACTATACAAAAATATTTTATTAATGAATATAAAAACATTTACTAAATAAAATTACACTTTATTTACATAGTCAATTTATTTAAAACAAGTCAATACTTAGAGAAGGTTTATAAAAATAATATTTTTCACATTAATTTATTTAATTCGAAAAATAACTTTTATTTATATTTAACTTTTGTTAAATTTTATCCCACTTTGATGAATATTAAAAATTCTTAGACAGTCAAATTATTATGAGACAAATGCCCATTTAATTATTTCAAGTTAGATTTTACTATCAAAAACACAGTATCCAATTTGTATTTAAGCAATTTTTATTTGCTGAATTTCTAAATAAATTATTGCAGCTGCTGCTTATGATTTAATAACATCTTCTATCCTAAAACAAATCTCAAAAAAAACATCGATTATTTATTTTTAAAAGTATTCTCCGCACTACCTAATTTCTACTACTATGGGTATCTTCTATTATAGAAATGATTCTCAAACCAAACAAACCAGTCAATTCTTCAAAGTCCTATAGACCTATTACGTGTAGCTTATTTAAAAAAGTACTGTCTAGGAGTATTCCTAAACATATCACATACCTTTGATCGTGTACGGTACTCTAGACTGCCTTAGAAAATGAAGTGCTTCCTACCCTTCACATACTTGCTAAATTAAAATTCATACCTCTACTAGCGCCGTTTCCAAGCAGCAGTTCAAAATATATCCTAAATCAGCTGGAGTTCCTCAAGGTAATATTCTTGGTCCAGTCCTATATAATCTTCATACCTACGATATTCCAACTAATCTCAACACTATTTTGAAAACTAAAATTTTCTAGACTGGGTACGTGGTAAGGAGTGAAAGTGAAAAGCAGAATATTATTTACCTTACCTTCACCCTTTGCCAAAAATCCATTTATCCCGATCAACCTTAGTGATAATATCATTCCATCAAACAACAAACTACACTACGTGGGCATATACGAGGGTCGTTCAATAAGTCCTTAGAAAAAGATGGAAAAAACCTATTTTTTTAAAAAAAAAAATTTTATTTTTCAACATAATCTCCTTTTAGCTATATACACTTTTCCAACCGTTTTTCCAAAATTTTTATCCCGTCCAAAAAATAGGATTTCGGAAGTTCTGCAAAATACTCATCCGTTTGAGCAATGACGTCCTCGTTGGAAGTTAACCGTCGTCCGCCAAGCCATTTCTTCAGATTGGGGAAAAGAAAATAGTCACTCGGGGCCAAATCTGGTGAATAAGCGGGATGCTGCAACAATTCCATTCTCAATTCCACAATTTTGGCCATGGAAACAGCGCAGGTGTGCACACGCGCATTGTCCTGATGCAAGAGGATTTTTTTCTTCTTCAGATGGGGGCGTTTCTCTTTGATTTCCTCGCTCAACCGTTGCAATAACGACGCGTAATACGCTCCTGTTATTGTTTTTCCTTTTTCCAAGTAGTCGATAAAAATGATGCCCTGAGAATCCCAAAAGACCGTGGCCATCACCTTGCCGGCCGATGGCACAGTTTTTGCCTTCTTCGGAGCCCGTTCACCCTTGAAAATCCACTGTGATGACTGTCTCTTCGTTTCTGGAGTGTAGTAGTGTATCCAGGTTTTGTCCACAGTGACATATCGACGAAGGAATTCGGCAGGATTGCGATGAAAGTGTGCCAACATAGCCTCAGAGTCCACTACACGATTGCGCTTATTCTCCTCTGAGAGTAAACGCGGCACCCATCTTGCCGAAATTTTTTTCACAGACAATTTTTCATGCAAAATTGAAGCGACTGTACCTTGTGGTATGCTCGTGGCCTCAACTAATTCGTGCACTTTAATTCACCGATCGTTCAAAATCAGATCGTGGATTTTGTCGATGATTTCAGGAGTAGACACCTCAACTGGGCGTCCTGAACGATGTTCATCTTTTGTGGATGAACGGCCACGTTTAAATTCATTCACCCAATTGTAAACCGTCGCAAACACAGGTGCAGATGTGCCATGAACTGCAACCAACTCGGCTTTGATTTCTTTCGGGCTTAAGCCTTTCAAATGGAGATGTTCGATGACAGCCCTAAACTCGCTTTTTTCCATTGTTATACACAAATAAATGTCGTTAAGTTTAATCGACGATAGAAATTGACCTACGCTATGGATCGAGCTGAAATCGAGGAAGACAGCTTTCCTGTCGATAATGCTAATTACAAAAAAAAATCTTTACCGACACTACAAGCGCAATTTCTCGGATTTTCTAAGGACTTATTGAACGACCCTCGTACCTAGACAAACTACTTATTTAGAATCGTGTTACAAAATCATAACTTACTGGACAGCTGTAGAACAAACATTTAATATACAATACAATTTTTAAACTGATCTGGACTAACGGTATTGAACTGTTGTGTGATTATACTAAGCTTATCAATTCCTCTCAAATCCCTGCAATTCAAAATCATTCAAAAAAGTTGTTGATTCACAAAATCGTCATTTTAATATTCCCTTTGGTCATGATTTTGGAGGAATAAAAAGTTCCATTCCCGATTGTCCTACCACCAAAATCCTATTATTAAGGAACTTTCCTCTCTTACTTTTTCTAAAAACACTCGTCAGCTTTTAACGAGAAATTCTCTAAAAGATCAATTGTTAGTTGTTCCTCTCCTGTCATTGTAATGTTTATTATAAAATCTGTTCGTTACAATGTTTATGAAGTTGTTGATATCAAATAATAGATAAAAAGATATTAAAAATAAGTTCTTTCTTGTAACATTTATAGTGAAATTTTAATGCTTAGTGCTACGATAACTCAGGCTTTTGTGACGATAACTACAGGGCATCAAATCTATGTCACCAGCTGGATATGAGTTCGAGAGGACTGCGCACTAGACACATCTAAGGACACCGTATGCTATTTTACTACTAAAACAAAGTAGTAAACAGACAACGGTGTCCTTACACCCACATTACAAAAAAATCATTCCGAAAACGCAAAGAGACAATGGAGACAACTAAAGTGCTTACTTCTCCATTCGACAGGATCATAATAAAAAAAAAAAAATTTTATAAATTTAAAAAAAATCTGAAACCAAGTGGAAAAGGAACATGATTTGGGGATAGGTAAATATAAAAATTGGAAGGGTCAATAATTGAATCTGAATAAAAAAAAAATGAAAAAAAAGGAATAAAAACTGACCGACGACTGATGTATGAGAAAACTAGATGTTGAGGCTCTTGTTGGCCATGTCCCAAACCACCCATAGCACTCTGTGGCCAATTGTTAGGATGGGATGCAGAATAATGCCTATTATATGCCAATAGATTCATATATGGTAGGTAGCCTCAGATAATTTAAATGTATGTGAAAATAAACAGAATTGCTGAATTTGGGGTACGGAGAATCTGACATCCAATTAAAATGGAAAGGCAAGAGTTTTGGGTCCATATTTTTTTGGAAGGTAATTACAACATCCAAAAACCATATTTAAGGAGGCATTATAGATAATTAGATAATATAGGGTTTTCCAAAAAGAGTGATATGATTTCTTAGTGACGTTTCGGCCTTTTGTAATATGTCATGATTTTTCTTTTTTTCCATTACTTTTAAAAATGTTTACAATTTCATTATGGAGCGATATACGTAAGAAAAATGTTTACAAAGTATTCAATTTTATTATCAAAATAATCGTTCTCCAACTGCAACTTTTCGTGCGCAATTGGAGAACGATTATTTTGAAAAATAAACAAAACTGTCGATTCTGGTGCAAAGAAAATCCACAAATTATTCATGAACACCCATTACATTCACCTAAATTGACAGTTTGGTGTGGTTTTTGGTCTGGTGGATTCATCGGTCCGTACTTCTTTCGAAATGAAGCTGGTAACACCGTTACTGTCAATGGAGAGCGCCTAAAGATCGATGATAAGCAACTTTTTATGATCGAAATTGGAAGAAGTTGATCTTGACAACATCTGGTTCCAACAAGACGGGGCTACGTGCCACACAGCACATGCAACAACCGAATTATTGCGAGAAAAGTTTGGAGATTCGATTATTTCAAGAAATTGTGACATTGAATGACCTCCAAGAAGTTGTGATTTAACACCATTAGACTATTTCTTGCGGGGTTATTTGAAGTCATTGGTCTTTAGTAATAAACCAGACTCTCTTTAAGCCTCAGAAGTCAATATTGAACGTGCTCTTCATGACATACGACTTGATTTAGTGGAAAAAGTGCTCGAAAATTGGGTTCATCGAATTCGTTCCTGCAAAAAAAGTCGTGGAAGTCATTTGAATGACGTTTTATTTAGAACTTAATTGTATCGATTGTACTTCACATTAAATTAAAAAAAAACATTTGAATTTCCTTAACAATTAGTGTGTTTTTTTAAAAAAGAAATAATATTACTCTTAATTGAAAATCCGTTAGAAACGGATTTTTACATTCGGCAGCTCTGGACAACTCTGGCATGTAGTCTCCCAGCAAGATGGAGCCAGAGGGCACACTGTAACTAGGACAACGAAGATTCTTCAATAACTTTTTGGTGGGCGAATCATTTAAAAAAATGACGATTTTTCTTGGCCAGATTAATTTTTGTTAGGCTTCTTAAAAGCTTGGGCAAATAATTTTTTTCAAAAATAACGAATTAGGAACCAGAAACGTTACGTGCCATAGTGCAAAAAACTAAGAAATACCAACTACTATACAACAAGTGTTATTTTCTATACAAAAATGCCAATTACATAAATTACACGCATTTTCTATCAGTCAGTCTAAGTTTAAGTAACTGACAAAATTACTAAAAAAAAACTACAATAAATCATTTCCAAATTTTCTTTTATTCTATAAAAAATTTCTTTTAAAAATATATTTTCATTTATAAAAAAAGAAAATTTTACATCCATGTAACTTGATTATTATGAAATTTTTACAATTAAATTACTTTTCACTATTTTACGTTAAACAATTACAAAATAACAATCATATAACAGTTATAAAAATTATCATGCATTAAATAGTGTAAATTAATCTTATTACATATAGAAAATGGGAAGAAAATTATAATCATTTCTATCATGTTAGATTTTTTTTTCAATTTTTTATTGCAAGAGTAAATTTATACGAGTTTACACCTGTTAGGTATTTGTTGAAACTTGACGACGCTATTAGACTTGCGAGTATGTTTGTTAACAGTTGGATGGATGGCTGTACCAGTAACTGAGGTGAAAGTGTTCATAGTGATTTGTGGTCTCTGTACATACAATAATATGTATACATACTTAATATTACGAATTTAATACTGAGTATGTACCAGAGACTATAAAAATGAATTGACCAACAAAATTTCATATTATTTTAAATCAAAACTAGATTTTTGACAGAATTTTTTTTTTTCGTGTTCAACTGATTTATTTATATTTTTTTTAATTTTTCAATTTTTGGATTAAATAAAATGTTTATAAAAGATAACCAAAAAAAAAAATTAAAAAATTTATACGCATAATTACATTAAAATCAAAATAAAAAAATAAAAACTTCAACAAAACCAAAGTTCGACACATTCTCTAACTGAGAGCAAACTAATCGAAAACTTATCCGACTGGTCTCCGATTACAGCGGCGCACAGCTCTTCTGAACAGAGAATTCATTGCTAGCTGACTGGCTGTGCTAAGGTTTTCGAACAGTTTGTACAGCTGAAGTTCACGCGTGGTTACTGTTCTCTTTCGGAGCGTAGTGTTGTGGCTTAAGGCACAATTCTTCCGATGACAATTAGAATCGCTGCAAAAATTTATAAAACTCGTTTTTGTCGGTCATCTCAAATTATGTGTGTGCACTCCCATTAGATTGTGAAGGTTTTAAAAATTTGAACAGCGAGAAAATCGCCAAACGCGTCGCTTTTTTATTCCAGCTCCTCTTTACATGTCGTTGGCTTTTCACTTTTTTTTTTTAAATTTATTTTTCAAAACACTTAAACTTATTGGCAAAAACTTTGTTTAATTTAATTTTCAAAATTTTAACTATTTTATAATTTAAATAAAAAAAGAATTATTTTATATTATTTATTATAAGTTTAAAATTAAAAGTATTAAATTAATTTGTTTTTTTTTTATACTTAATAAAACTTTTTTTTTCTCAAATAATCAACAAAATTGTTTGATTATTTGAGGAAAAACAAGTTTTATTAAGTATCTATTTTAAAAAAAATTGTTTAGTGTTTATAAAATTACAGAACATGAATATTTGAACAAACAAAAACAAATTAACGTGAGTTTTAAATGTTTGGCAAGCTTTTGACTATGTGTGCCATCCGGACTTATACAGAAAACTTAAGAGGATACTTCCTTCCACTATTAGTCTTATAGTAAAATCAATTTTTTAAAACCGACATTTCTAAGCTAATGAATTTAATGAACTCTCGGATTATCTGCCGATATTTGTTGGTGTTCCACAAGGTAGTATGCTTTTTTGTGATATGGAAAATGTTTTTGAAAGAAATAATTCCTTGAGTGTTAAACGTTGTTTTGTTATTCGAAATATTTTTGCTGAGATGTGCTCTCACACCCACCATAAATTTAAAAAAATCATACCGGAACAAATTATAAAAAAATTACCAACAAAAAACTAAAGAAAAGTTAACGAGGTTAAAAGGGAAAGGAATAGGACTTGAGGGGGAAGGTATAAAAATTCGGAATCGAAAAAATATTGAAAGAAATAAAAAAAAATAATTTAAAAAAAAAAACACAAAAACGAAAGAAAAGATAAAAAAAGGGGCACACCAAATATATTTTGGCCGCAGAATACCATAGGTCGGATTTGAGTATAGGTCAGGGAGAACCGGACCAGCTAGGTCTTACTTCACCTTTTTTTTCTCCTCTACAACTCAGATACTTCTATAAGTATCTATCATAACTCATTCTTTGCTACATGTGCAGATGACACCGTTAAAAACTTGTTGATGGAGATGGCCGTGTTTCAAGAGTCGTTGTTATAGTAGAAAATCCAAATAGTGAAACACCCTTTTGCTGTGCATTTCAAAAGCTAATTTTCGATGGTGAAGGCCAACTTGAGCGAGTTTTGTCTTACACTGAATTTCAATCCTCCCAAAAATGTCTTGATAAGCAATATTCCCCATAGCCTCGTTGAAACATTTCGTAGCTCATGATCGCTTAGAGAGGCCTTCAACAAGTAAACAGCTACCACCCAGTCGTGAATTATTCACCACCACAATTTGAAATATACAATCCATTCTCATCAGTGCTACCTTCATTAACTCTATAACGATAATGACCATAAGACCTGTACAAATTTCATAAAAAAAGTAAAAAATAGAAAAATAATAAAAATTTAATTTATTGAATATTTTTACAAAAGAAATATTTTATTCACAACAAAACCAAAATATACCAATAAGTTTGCAGGCACTTTCAATACTTTCAAGTTTTGTCTTTATTTAGTTCTAATAAGCCTAAGAGATGGCATTGCTATTTTTTTTTTTTTTTTTTTTATTTGACAGGTTTCATTTTTACATTATACATTATGACACATATACACATAGTCATGAGACACAGTCACTCCTATGGAGCATATAGCGGCACATAGAATACACGTCTCTAGTTGGTGGTAGAAGGCTTCTTTTTTTTGTTGGCGTCATCATCTACTTCGGTTGGAGCACTGCACGATGGTGATCTTTCGGAACTTCGAGTGGAGCCTGGCTGTCAGAAGGCGGTCGGAGACCAGTTTGTAGCCCATGAGAGATCTCTTTTTGCGTTGGCCGATAGGATCAATCCGACTCCACAGTGGTGGCCGCTGTCGTTGCCGCTGTAGATGAAGTGTTCACCCACCCGTCTGCGTTGTTCGATGAAAACCAGATGAGTTTTTTGCTGAGGTACGGTCCGGTTGATTGTTCTTGTGCTGTTTCTTGATAAGGTGGTTTTTATAGCTTGCGGCTTATCAGGCCAGCGAAGTAACCTCCAGTGACGTTGGGGGACCCTACGGACTACATATAAGGCTTGTAGTCGGCCTCTCACCCCGGCACCATGCCGAGATGGCGGCAGCGGGAATCGAACCCGCTACCTACCGAGTGTGAGTCGGTCGACACACACACGGTTAAACCTGCGGCACGCGGTGTTCCCAAGCGGTCACCATGCAAGTACTAACCATTGTTAGCATTGCTATTACTACAGTAAAAAAAAACACCAACAACATTCATCAACAACGAATTTTAATTTATTCCGATTTTGTTCGAATCTTTTGCCAATATTTATTTTGTTTTGTTAAAGTTTATTGTAATTTCTATGTTGTTTTTTTTATTTAGAATAAATTTTTGATATATTTACCAAAATGCAGTATAATTTTTAAAAATATGATTTAATTTATTATTCGCCTTTATTTTAAATAACACATATTGAAATATTTTTAAGAAAAAGTTTCTTTTTATTCCTGAGTTTATATTGTTTTTAATTGGTTTTTTTTTGACTTACAAAATGCTTTAAATTTAATAATTTTTAACTAAAACTGTATTTTTAATTTACAAAAATCAACTAAAAAAATTCCGCAATTTCCCCTTAAAAAAATTGAATTTAGAATAGTGATAAAAATATATATATTTATTATTATTAAAAAAATAATTTAGCTATAAAATGAAAATAATAAATAAAAGATTTTCAAATGCGAAATTTTTTTTAAAAAAATCAGACCGATTCCATACTTTCTAAAATTATTGAAAAAATAAATAAAATAGTTTATTTGAAATTTAAAAATAAACACAGTCACTTGTTCACTGGTACATACGTGCATGATGCCATTTAGTAAACAATTCGCAGCAGACACTAAAAATTTCTCCTAACAGCCAAAAAAAAACTAGGCAAAAAATAAAATTTTCTGATAATATATAAATATTTGCTAACATACACTATAATTCAGTAAAATTTACCTAAAGATTATCTTAATCCATAGTAAAATAACAAAAAAATCTGACCAATTTCATTTACTTAATATTGTTTAGTTAATATTGAATAAGAAATTGAAAGTAAAAGCGGGAAAAAATGCATGACAACGAAAGCTAATATTTCAGAAAATATTGAAGAAGAAGAAGAAGAAAATTACTTACAGCACATATTCGGTACGCACTTAAATACAAAAAGAAAATAAAAAATAAAAATAAAAACGCACATGCTCTACAACATAGTTTTATTAAGTTTGGACAACTCTAAACTCAAAAATGTTATATTAGCTTAGGTATTTTTTTTATTATATATATATATATATTTCCCTATTTAATTATGTCTATTAAATAATATAAAAAAAATACCTGCAAACGACCAAATCGATCACACCAGTTTTGTTTTGTTGTTAACAGGAAATTTTTCCATGATCTTGGCCGTTGGTTTGTGCGTACAAGTTTACTTTCTTTTTCGTACTTTCCTCCAATTGACGACTGACTATCATTTTATTTTGGTTTCCATTTTTATTTTCATTTCTTCGACATTTCTTATAAAATTATATTATTAATTGCAAACCTTGATTGTAAAGAGAAAAGGAAAATGTGAGAACAAAAAAATGCGAACAAGTTGCATAATAATACAAGTAATCGTAGAGTCTATGGCAGAATCACAATCCGATTATGGAATTTCCATGCTTTTTATAAACATTTTAAACTTTAAGATGCTTTTTATAGTTTCGATTAAAAAAAAACTATATTTTTTTTAAAAACCAGTAAAATAGCATGTCCAAAAAAAAAAATTTTCCATTTTTTTTTTTTGGACATGCTATTTTACGTAAACAGATAACTTGAAGTACTTACTGTGTGAAGATTAAAGTTTGAACTTGATTAATTTTCTTTTATTTTCATCACAATAATTTCAACTTATCTAAAATGTTTATGTAAAAATTTCTATAATTATCAGGTTTTATGAAATTTCTCTGGTAATAAGATATTAACTTTTTATTTGGTTTTTGAATAAGTGTAAAAAAATTAAACACATTTTAAAACGTTACAAATGGAAGCCATTTTCAACCTATTCAAATCCGTTTAATTTAATACTGAAGATTAATATGTAGTTTTTATTTAGAATAAATAAAACTATTTCTATAAAAAAAAGAACTTATTAAATTTATAAGAAAGAGACCAGGTGTATAAGCTTAAATCCGCGGTTTTAGTTTCATAGAAAGCAAAAACAAATTTATTCAAAGTACTTGCTAGCTACATATTTTTCCCATCTCTCGGGCAATTTGTGGATACCATGCCAAAAAAATGCCTTCTCTTTCGAGGCAAACCACTCAACAAGCCATTTTCGGACGTCTTCGTAAAAATCGAAGTTCTGCTCAGCAAGCGCGTGGCCCATCGACGAAAACCGGTGGTAGTCTGGTAAATAAGCGGGGTTAGGGTAGCACCTCCCAGTTGAGTGTCTCCAATTAGTTTCGGACCATTTTTGACGTGTGCGATGGTGCTTTGTCGTGGAGGAAAATCAGCTTGCGATGTCTTTGTTGATAATCCGTCCTTTTTTCACGCAGAGCACGATGCAATTTTATCAGTTGTTGGTGGTAGCGGAAGGCATTGACAGTTTCATCAGGTTTCAACATCCCATAGTAGACCATACCCTGCTGATCCCACCAAACGCATAGTATCGTCTTCAGTCCGAAGCGATTTGATCTTGGGGAAGATGTTGATGGTTGGCCAGGATCAACCCACGATTTCTTGCGTTTGAGATTCTCGGAATATATCCACTTTTTATCACCTGTCACAATCCGATGCAGGGACGACTTTCTTTTTTGTCTGGCGAGCAAGATTTCGCATGTGATTTGGCGTCGCTCCATCTGCTTATCGTTCAATTCATGCGGCACCCATTTTCCGATCTTTTCAATCTTCCTCATGGCACGCAGATGCATGGAAATGGCTGGTTGAGTAACACCCAATTGCTCCGCGAGCATTTTTTCGATTGGGTATCGTCTTCGTCCAAAAGACCCTGCAATTGATGGTCTTCAACGTTCCCTTTTGTCCCACAAGTTAAAATTGCCGTCTTTGAATCGACGAAACCAATCTAGGCAGGTTGTTTCCGATAAAGTGCGGTTACCATAGGCCTCCATAAGCATTCAATTTGATTCGGCAACCGATTTCTTCAAATTGAAGCAGAAAAGCAAAGCTTCCCGCATATGCTCTTTTTCTTGCACAAAACTAGACATGATTATCAAAGAAAAAATATATGTTATTGTACGAAATTGCTGACAATGTGCACTGATTAATGTTGACAGATGTCAAACTCATAAAAAAAAGTATGGCATGCCCATGGTACGAGGTCGTTCAATAAGTCCTTAGAAAAAGATGGAAAAAACCTATTTTTTTAAAAAAACAATTTTTATTTTTCAACATAATCGCCTTATAGCTATATACACTTTTCCAACCGTTTTTTCAAAATTTTTATCCCGTCCAAAAAAAAGGATTTCGGAAGTTCTGCAAAATACTCATCTGCTTGAGTAATGACGTCCTCGTTGGAAGTAAACCGTCGTCCGGGCTTAAGCCTTTGCTGACAATGTGCACTGATTAATGTTGACAGATGTCAAACTCATAAAAAAAAGTATGGCATGCCCATGGTACGAGGTCGTTCAATAAGTCCTTAGAAAAAGATGGAAAAAACCTATTTTTTAAAAAAAAAAATTTTTATTTTTCAACATAATCGCCTTATAGCTATATACACTTTTCCAACCGTTTTTTCAAAATTTTTATCCCGTCCAAAAAAAAGGATTTCGGAAGTTCTGCAAAATACTCATCTGCTTGAGTAATGACGTCCTCGTTGGAAGTAAACCGTCGTCCGCCAAGCCATTTCTTCAGATTGGGGAAAAGAAAATAGTCACTCGGGGCCAAATCTGGTGAATAAGCGGGATGCTGCAACAATTCCATTCTCAATTCCACAATTTTGGCCATAGAAACAGCGCAGGTGTGCACACGCGCATTGTCCTGATGCAAGAGGATTTTTTTCTTCTTCAGATGGGGGCGTTTCACTTTGATTTCCTCGCTCAACCGTTGCAATAACGACGCGTAATACGCTCCTGTTATTGTTTTTCCTTTTTCCAAGTAGTCGATAAAAATGATGCCCTGCGAATCCCAAAAGACCGTGGCCATCACCTTGCCGGCCGATGGCACAGTTTTTGCCTTCTCCGGAGCCCGTTCACCCCTGAAAATCCACTGTGATGACTGTCTCTTCGTTTCTGGAGTGTAGTAGTGTATCCAGGTTTCGTCCACAGTGACATATCGACGAAGGAATTCGGCAGGATTGCGATGAAAGAGTGCCAACATAGCTTCAGAGTCCACTACACGGTTGCGCTTATTCTCCTGTGAGAGCAAACGCGGCACCCATCTTGCCGAAATTTTTTTCACAGACAATTTTTCATGCAAAATTGAAGCGACTGTACCCTGTGATATGAAGCGACTGTACCCTGCGCACTTTAATTCGCCGATCGTTCAAAATCAGATCGTGGATTTTGTCGATGATTTCAGGAGTAGACACCTCAACTAGGCGTCCTGAACGATGTTCATCTTTTGTGGATAAACGGCCACGTTTAAATTCATTCACCCAATTGTAAACCGTCGCAAACACAGGTGCAGATGTGCCATGAACAGCATCCAACTCGGCTTTGATTTCTTTCGGGCTTAAGCCTTTCAAATGGAGATGTTTGATGACAGCCCTAAACTCGCTTTTTTCCATTGTTATGCACAAATAAATGTCGTTAACTTTAATCGACGATAGAAATTGACCTACCCTATCGATCGAGCTGAAATTCTGTCGAGGACAGCTTTCCTGTCGATAATGCTACTTACAAAAAAAAAAATCTTTACCGACACTACGAGCGCAATTTCTCGGATTTTCTAAGGACTTATTGAACGACCCTCGTACCTTAATACGCTCACTCACGCCATCTATGACCAAACAGCAAATTTAAGCTTACACACATGGTACTCTGTTGGAAATTTTCAAAAATTGAATATTGCAAAAATACGATAGAATTTCTATGTACTATCGTTTATTTGGGATACTTTCAAAATTGTTGGAGTTTTTTTTTTATTTTTTCAGATAATTGTTATAAGACGATAGATATTTGAATATTAATTTTTCCTCGGTCACCACATACTAAATATTCTTTTTTCCTTGTGAGGTGAAAATCTCAAAAGAATAGTGTGGGACTCTAACCCACTAAAAACACCTTCCTGCAATGTGGCATCACCAATTTTAGTTAAAATCGACTAATGACTTGTCTTTGTTTAATTATTCAGTTGAAAATTGTTAAGGACAAGCACTTAAGAAAGTGAATTGTCTTCACGGTTGCTAATTCTGCAAATTTGTGAGGTTTGGTCCTTTTAAGACAACGTATATTGTTGATCACATCAGTAATCGTTTACATCTCAGACTTTTCGTGTGAATGCAATCGTTGATCATATTTAGCTGCTCTTTTATTTATATATTTTTTGTTTTCATTTCAAGTAAAATTAGGGACAAGAAAATTAAAGTAGAAATGGAAGGAAAACTCTTTTTTTAGTATTAACGTAGGAGTGGAATTCGAACCCACGACCCCTTGGATGGTAATCCAGTATGCTAACGACCATGGCTTGCTCTCTTTTTTAATTCACCACAAACGGAATTAATTTCCATATCACGTTGGATATCTGTATTTCTAATGTACCATGGAGTTTTTACTACCCCACGTAGTACTTTATTTTGGTACTTTTGTATTATCTCTATGTTGGATTTACTTGTATAATCCCATAGTTGGATATAGTAAATCCAAACTGGCCTAAGTATTTGGCTGTAAATTTATACCAATTTATACACAGAAACTAAAGTAAAACTCGGTGAAATCATCTTACACCGATATTTTTTAAAATAGAAATAGTGCACACCATTAAGAAAGGAGGATTGAATAAAAATATATGTCAACCATATCGATACTGAACAACAACAGCTCTGATGAAAATTATCAAAAGGTTACAGAAAGAATTAACGTTAGCCAAAAACGCTTGAATTATTCTTCTTTACTGAAGATCGTTGCGCCAAAAAAGCTAAAAATTATAACGACCTTGTGAAGGTCGAAAATAAGCAATCTGGTAAGAAAAAAAACGCTCTCGACAGGCTCTCGCCTCTAATAGGAGTTTGAGTTAAATGAGCACAACATTTTTTTTGTTTATTTATGTTTTTATTTTTAATTAATGAATTAAAAAATATATATACGAGGTCTATTCAAAAAGTATTGCGAATTTTGTGTTTTTTCAAAAATTATTTATTTATTCATGAATATCTATTTTGTCCGCTTCAAAGTAATCCCCACCAGATATTATACACTTGTGCCAACATTTTTTCCAATCCTCAAAGCACTTCAAAAAATCATTTTTTATGATCTTGTTCAGCTCTTCGATGCTGTCTTTATCTCTTCAATCGTAGCGTAGCGTCATCCTTTCATGGGACTATTCAGTTTTGGGAACAAGAAAAAGTCATAGGGGGTCAGATCTGGGGAATACGGTGGCTGCGGCATTATTAATGTGCTGTTTTTGGCCAAAAATTGCAAAAGCCAATTTTTGTTCTTCTACAAATCCGAGCGTTTCTGGTGCATTGCTTGCGCATAACTTACAGGTAATATTCCTTATTGACCGTTCTACCCTGTGACAAGAACTCATCACCACGCCCCTGCAATCGAAGAAAATTTTAAGCAAAGCCTTCACATTCGACTGAACTTGGGGCGCTTTTTTCGGTCTTGGATCGTGCGGCAGCTTGCATTGGGATGATTGAGCTTTGTTTTCCACGTAATATTAATAAACCCATGACAGAGTCCAACAGCTCCTTACCAATGTTAATGCGATGCTGTTTTTGGTCGAAATTGAGCAAAAATCGAAGACGAGCCAAAACACGTGCAAGCAAAGAAGATGCCAAAAATTAACTGAACATTTAAAATTGCCGAACTTGTTGGCATAAGTGAGAGACATGAGTACCAACATAACGCCACAAAAAAATCGAAAAACGAATATACGTAACCCGCGGAAATTCAAAATTCGCGATACTTTTTGAACAGACCTCGTATGTATATTTCGTTTTAATGAGTTTTCGGATCGTATCGCCCCATTTTGTACTGTCTTCCAGTCTCCTATAACACAAATTCACACAACACGTCATTTTCTAGAAAACTATCCACCGTGTTATTGAAGGCGTTACCTAAATATATTTTTTTTAAATTTCTAGAACTTCTCTAGACATTTCACAGGCACACGAATACACATTCGCAATTTGGTAATTGAGTTTCTAAATTTTGTTTATTCAGCTTGGAATATGAACAGTGTTAGCGGTAATACATGTGTTTAAGGAAGTAAATAGAAAATATAAAACTAAAACTGTAGACGGTTTTTCATCATTGCGCGAAATTTAAAAAAAAAACAAAGGAATAATATTTCTTGTAATCAAATATTTCCTAACAAGATTTTTACTACCACCGTTTTTCCTTCAATGTTCGGCTCAAACGCATCAGTTGTGTTTGGTAATGAGCTCCTGCGATGGTTCGACCCGGTTGCAACAGCTCATAATACACCACGCCGAGCTATTCCCATTAAATATATACCATGAACATTTAGCCATGGATATTTGGCTTTACCTCAACGATATTCTTTGCTTTGGATTATCGTAATGGATACACTTTTCATCTCCAGTCACAATACGATGCAAAAAACCCTTTCTTTTTTACCGTTGGAGTAGCTGTTCGCACATCTCTCAGCTTCAACTCGTATGACATCCAATTGCCTTGCTTTTGAATTATTCTCAAGGCTTTCAAACGATAGAAATAGTTTGTTGAGTTACGCCTAATGAATCTGGAAGGTCTTGTTACGTTTGACATGGATCTCCATCCAGTAATGCCTAAAATTCTACGTATTCAAACTTTTTCACCGGTCCTGGGCGCTCTTTGTCTTCTACATTGAAATTACCACTTTTGTAGCATTGGAGACATTTGCAACACGTTCTCCTACTAATATAAGCCTCACCATAAGTTTCTATAATCATTCGAAGCGCTTCAGTCGCAGATTTTTTTAAAAGTGAAAGCAAAAAGTAAAATTTTCCGCAAACGACGCTTATTTGGCTCAAATTTCAAAATTTTCACGCACAAAAAAATACATAATACAATGATGATGAGTTTTTGACAGATGCCTAACCTTACGATTTGACGTTTCTGATCCGATATTTTGGACCATTATTTTGCACTTATGCTTGGTTTAGTACTTTTATTGCAGTGTATATAAATACGACTTTAATATTTTGACTCATTAGCCTATACAGTTTTCCAAAGAAAAAACCTTTGTCCGTAGACCAGTAACGCTATCTGTTGACCGTCATGCAATCTCCGACCTAATTTAAAAAGAATTTGTTATTTTGCCAATGTATAGGACTTGCAAATATTTTTTTTTAACAGAGGTGACATGGGCCATCTGAAAATCTAAGAGCAATTATTAAATAACGATCCTATTCATCACGTGTTACTGTATAGTGCGTTTTATGAGCCGGAGGCATCATTGGTTTGTATTTTTTCGAAAATGGGGCTGGTGCCACAGTTACTCTCAATGAAGTGCGTTACAGAGATATGATAACCAATTGTTTATGGCCTATTTTTGATGGCATGGATGTTGACGACTTTTGGTTTCAACAGAACGGTGCTACGTGCCACACTGCCGAAAACCAAATTATTAAAAACCAAATTAACTGGAGGTCTAATTTTACGAAAAGGCGATGTCAAATGGCCATTAAGATCATGTGATTTAATGCCGTTTAACTTCTCCTTTTGATGGGAAAAATCAAAAATAAAGTTTATGAGAAAAGTACACACACAATTCAAGAGCTCAAAACCAATATCAACTGCGTAATCCGTATAATAGAGCCACGAAAATTATTTAACATAGTTATGGTTAATATTTATGCAATATTATTTATCTTTCATAAATGGTAAAGTCTCTACAACATATTTCAATAAAGAACGATAAAATTTTCATACAAAATTGTATGTTTTTCTATTAAATTTAAAAATAAAGTTCTAATTTTAATAGTGGTTTCAATATCTTGTGTGGATTTCCCTTACTCTAATTTTATATTCAAAAAAAACACTAATTCTTCGATACTAAATCCAATTTCTCGTTTTGCAACTTATTCTTGAAGTTATTTTAATAAATTTGCAAACAAATTTTCAAGTGTAAATTTATCCATGATTTTTACTAAGAAAAAATCATTAAGAAATTTTAAGAGATGACAGCTACTTTGACAGGTTATTAAAAATTCTGTCAAAACAGATAAAACAACAAAAAAAAACACGCGATTCAATTAACATTGAGATTTTTATTTTGAGATTAATTATATAAGTTATTAATTAACAAAAACCAACAAATTTTCGTAACTGAAAATTAATTAACTTCAATAAATCAATCCAAATAAGAAAATGACAAAAACGACATAAATTTCGAAATATCATAATTTCTATATTAAATCAAGTAACGAACTTAAACTTATACTCGTATCTATAGTAAGTTTAAAAAATTAAAATTTACCTTAAAACAAAAAACTGCTCCACTTAAAAATAGTGTAAGCATTTTTTACTAGAAATGTACTCGTAATAATAAAATTACAAATTACGTGCACCTCAGTCAGTATAAGGCCTTTTTTCAGTTTGTACCTCCAAAATCACGTATACGTAATTGACAATTTTTTTGCACAATCTTTTATTATGAAATTACAAAGAAATAAGTAAAAAAAATTTACCGAAAAAAAATTGCCATACAACACCCTCCCCCCTATTTGTAGTGAGCATTGTACAACTAATGTACAATGTTCACTACAAGAGACGACATGTTGAATTCCAAATCGTTTTTTCCAATTGCACGTGAAAAAAAGCAAGCAGAAAAACCAAATACCGAAAAGCTTTAGTTTTGATCAATCCTATAATTTTAACAAACAAACAAAAATTAAATTTTACATAAAAATGTAATTTTTATAACGATTTATTGTTTATTTTTGTTTTTAATCTTGTTTTTTTTTTCATTTCTTGAAATCACATAAATTGTGTTGATGTAAACATGATTATTTATTTCGTTTAAATCGAGTGCAATTTTTGGATATATTTTTAAAATAATCTAAGTTAAAAGTAGCAAATCTTCCTATTGCCTTCCATTATAATAAATTCAGTTTTCATACAATATGTGTTTTTAAGAAATTGCGCAGTTTTCACGAAAATTTCGAATAGAAGTTTAGAGAAGAAGAAGTGTTTACAGATTAAAGTACGCGAAAAAAGTCATGAAAAATTATCTCAAAAGGATCAAATCCTGGAAGAAGTCTCAGTTGAATCATATTATATTTTAAACCTAATGGCAAAGTCTAAGTAATATAATGAAATTAAAATTTCATCCAAATCCAAATTTAAAGTGCATTTTATTTGACTTTACTTTCCAAAGCACAAATTGACTTTATATGGGAGCACATGGTTTACGGCGAAGTGTAAAAGTCATGTGGTCACATTTGCGTTCGTTTTTTAAATTGGGCTTAAAGATTTTCCGAAATACATTGATAATTTTTGCTTTCTGCAAAGCAGACCATACCATCAGCATTATGTCACATAGAAGGTGTTAGGAAAGATTGGAATATCGAATGTGTAAATGCTGTAGAAGATGGGACTAAGTATGTTGCCCTGTGGAACACCATCGAATATCGGAGAAATATCATATTGCTATGGCAAAAATATGGATAATAATAAGAAAATATAAATAACTTTGAGGAAAAAAAAGTCCATTATTAGTGATATATATCTCGTAAAGTATTGATCAAAAAAGTTCAGACTTGTGCTCATTAGAAAAGTCACATTCCGTAATAGAAAAATTATTTTAATATTTTTTTAATATCGATTCAATTGTGCAGTATAGGGTGTAAAAGATGGAAGTTAATAAAAAGAAAATTTATTGTATATATTACAATTTTACTTTGAGTAAGGCGAAAATTCAGTCCAGGCTGCTGAAATTGTAAATGGTGATTATAGTCCCAATACTGTCACAGCCAATTACGCGCAAATTTTGTTTCGTACATTCCATTCTGGTATTTTCGATGTTCAAGATAAACCTCAGAAAGGTTAGCCCGATGTCGAAAATGTCGATTAAATCATCACAAAACATGAATTGACGCAAAAAAAACATGATGGATCGAATTTCCATCTGCGAAGCCTTGGTGACTTGGGATCAGAAATGGGTCGCATAAAACAATATTATGTGAAAACAATCATTGTCAAAGCAAGGTGAAGCGGCTCAAACGGTGGCCGAACCAGGACTAACGAACAGAGAGGTTTTGCTGTGCATTTAGTGGGACTGAAAAGGCAGCATCTACTATGAGTTTCTTCCATATAGCCAAACACTAAATTGGACCATTTGAAGCTAGCGATTGACCAGAAGCGGATAAAATTGGCCAACAGTAGAGGTGTTCTGTTCCATCAGGATGGCGCAACGTCATACACATCTATATCGACTCGCTAGAAATTTTGAGTGCTTGGTTGGGAAGAATTCATGAATCTATCTTATAGTCCCCGAACCTGACCGCAAGCGATTACCGTCTTTTCTTATTATTACAAAATTTCCTTATTAGGGATTTGTTTTCCCCAAACCAATATTTTCCATATTTTAGTGGTTTCCGAATAGTCAGTAAACTAATAAATCCTCAAATAGAGAAATTATAATTTCTGTTCAAAATAGTTTCTCAAAGAATAATGGCCGCTTACAACCATAGAGATTGAGATACGCTCATTCAGCGCACCACCATTGCTGGTAGTTTATAGTCAGTAATCAGTTACAAACTGATCATTCCAACTGTTTGTGGCTAGGTTGATCTAAACCTCTGCTATTATTAGTAGTGACAGCACCCGAGATAATTACTAGTATCTCCTACCAGTGGTACGAAGACCGTACCCCCTCCTGTAGGTATTAACCACAACCACCATGTTGCTGCCTAAGGCGCCTCAGCATTGTCGGGCACAATGTGTTCTAACACCATGGGGCACTTGATTTCTGTGGTTCCAATTTTTGTTTTAAGAGTACTTTGGTTTGTATTACGCTCATTGAGCTACGGTAAGAAATCTTGTAAATTCCTTGGCTTAGCCAGCTCAGGTACATCTTCTTATACAAAGTATTGTTCAATATTTGAATTTTTAATTTTCTTACTCAAAATAACTTACAATAATAGCCCTATTAACCACACCCTCAACCCAATTCCCCCCCGCCAACGTTAATCACCCTTAACCCAATCCCCCCCCCCCCCCCCCGGCCGATTAAATTTTATTTTGACTTCAAGATTTAGTCTAAGCTTTCAAGCTTAGCTGATAGATGGCATTATTGATGGTTGATTATGTGGCGTTGAACAACTGTTAGTATATCAATGTGCGCAGCCACTATGGTTGGGCCATCTGTTGGATTTTTTTAAATTGAAAGAGAACACATATTAGCTGGCCAGGTAGGACAGTCGTTGGCTTATTGGACTACCATCCAAGGGATCGTGGGTTCAATTTCCACTTAGGCATGGTCCTAATCTAATTCCCTACAAAGCACTTTTCTTTTCTATTTCTACTTTATGCGCCAAATGGCATTGAATATCGTGGTGCTTAGAATGAATACATTTCAGTAATAGTGTTACGTGAAATGATACCAAAAATAAAAGCACACATATGTGTATTATGAGCAAACATCAGAAATTTTTATTGAGAAATAAAAGTTAGATCTTTAACAATAATGTATAAAAAACAATATCATTTTATAACCTTTTCTCCATAAAAAAGGATCGCTTTTCTCCATAAAAAAGGATCGACGGCCTTAATTTCTTGTCAAATGTTTTTATTCTTTCGGTCTTGAATTGTTCTTGGATGATTGGCATATACTTTTCCTTTCAAATAGCCCTAAAGAAAAAAGTCCAACGGTCTCAAATTGCAAGATCTTGGCGGACAATTTACATCAGATTATTCGATCACCGAATTTAGTGCGCATCACATCGATGTTTTGACAAGCTGTGTGGCTTGTAGTGCCGTTTTGTTAAAACCAGATCTCATTCACAATCAAATCACTTAAACAATAGTTTACTGTAATGGCCTCTTCACGATCATTTTCGAACGGCCCATGAAACGCAGCAAGCTGTAATTTTTTTTAGAAATCATGTGAAAACCTCATGCATATCACATAAGGGCTTTCTGCACCTCATATTTGATAATTTTGTTTGTTAACATTGCTGTCGATGTGAAAATCTGCTTCAAAATTATTCATTTTTACAGAACACCCGTTGAAGTTTGGATCCGTTGTTAATGACTACCTAACAAAATTTTACAGCCTTATATTTGACAGCCGTAAAAAAAAAATAACCATAACATGTGTGTTTTGACAGATATTTTGAAAGTTGAAAATAAACCATCATTTATATGAAAAAATAAACAAATAATTTTTGAATATTATCTTTGTTAAATGTGAAAAATAAACCTTTTGTTATATTCCTTTGCAGTCATTTGTGGTCTTTAAAACCGAAAGTGACTGACAGAAGAGCCATTGTATCTGCGAAAAGTGACTTTTCCATTGGTTATTGATCCGTATTTCTTCGAAAATCAATAAGGAGAGATCGTTATAGTCAATTCTCATAGCTTTGGCTATATTATAATCGACTTTTTTTTAGCGTAAACTTAAAGATTTTAGTCTGAACTATACGTGATTTTAATAAAATGGCATAATTTCGAGATTTAACGATGGCAATTGGCAGCATCTAAGTTGGTTCGATTTGGCGTCGTTAAACTTTTTCTTATACAAGAGCTCGTATTTACGTAGATAATTATTAAACTCAGGAGTATTTATAAACCACCATCCGTTAAGTAATGGCCTGATTAAAATACAGAATCATCAAAAATTATTTTAAAATGATTAAGTCTATTATCAGCTATTTGAATAATATGATATTATAATTTTTTGTATAATGACAGAGTTTAAAAAATATAATCAAATAAAAATTTCATCGAAATCTGTATTTAAAATATGCTTTATTTAACTTCACTTTTCAAAGTACTAATTGGATAATCCTTTACTATGTAGATACAAACAGAAATGCAACATAAAAACTCAGGCTAATTTTGTCCATCAAAATTATTCGTAATTTTTCGATACTTTCAAAAAAAATATTTAAACATTTTATGGTCTATTTTAAATTGTTTTATTAAATTAAAAATGATCAAAAGCAAGCCATCATGCTGACCCCTAATTTAAGAGAAATTTCTTATAAACCAAAATATTCAAATTTTTTACTCAACAAAAAAAGTTACACTTCGATTGGAACGCCATCTAGAAAACAACTAACCTTAATGGTAACGACCAAATATTGTGAGACTTTGTTAATTATATTAAAAACTAGAAATATTAGCAGTAGAAATATTATTAATAATAATAATACTCAAGATAAAATGCAGATCTTAATAAAAGATAATAAATATTTGAAAGAAATAAAAAAAAAAAATTAATTTTGAAACGTTTATTTTTCCCTCTTCTTTTTATGAACTTTCTTCTCTGAGGAAAATATGAAATAACGCAAATTGGAATGTCCACAAACGATCATGATTGCAACAAGGCACGATCAAACTGAAATTATCACAGCTGTTCACGGCGCCTAATCAAATCATTCCATCGAATTCGTGCACTGGAAACCAAATTTAGCCCAACACGAGTTACTACAATCTTCTATCAGTTACACTCTTGGTGACAATTTATCCATTCACAAAAGCTACAAGGGAAAATATACAAAATAAACAAAAAAAAGAACTAGTCTACTACAAGATTCATTTCAACAATTATTAGCCCACTGGGTTGGGTTAGGTTCGGTTTAAGCTGGGTTGGGGTATTAACAGCACGAATCGAAAACATGAAGTCAACGGTATCCAAAGCCCAAAAAATCGTGATCACTTTCATTTCATCCGTTGAGGACGTCGGTTTAGCGTCCGTCCAGTCACGGGAGTAGTGCAGTGGATTGTGTGTGGAGTTATTGTAGTCTTACTGAATTTTCAATTCGAATGTACTGAATTTTTAATAAAAATTTGTATAATCTTTTAAATTTGCTAAATAATTCGAAACAAAAACAAATTTTTTTTTTAAGTTTGAGCTTAGTGCGATTTTGTATGTGATTTTGAGACCTCTTCAAGTAAATTTTTTACAAAAAAGTGACATATATAAATTTTAAGGAAAATAAAAATTATCCATAAAAAAACGTATTTTTTTAATTTTTCTAAAATATACGAAAAAATTTATTATCGCCACAAAATTGTAAAAGGAAATAAATTGACAAAATGTTAAAGACCTTTACGTTGGGGACTTTCCTTTTTGGTTTGGCATTTGCCTCCCGCGATATCATCAACAATGCACCACAACTACAAGAAAAACGTAAGAAATCACTATAAATTGTGTTCATACTACTTTTACTATATTTTTACTTAGATTTTCTATTTATTTGCATACTTTTTTACTTTGTTTGCTTTTTAAGAAAATAATCAAAAAAAAAAGCTTTTACTGTTTCGTTAGCAAAATTTTATAACTTTTAGTTGGTTTATTAAAAAAATTAAATTAAATGGAAGAGAAGAAAATTATCGTGATCTGTTGATTGATTGATTGATTGATTGATTATTCAATACAAAATGAAAACCCTTTTTAGATTACGAAAGAATCGACAATATTCGGTAATGGCGATTACGCTAATTTTGAAAGTTTCATGCCTAATCCGAATAGATTCAAATTGATTGTGGTGATGGCATTTCAATTTAAATTTTTCTTTTTTTCTTCATAAATTTCTTTATCTTTATTATTTTAATAGATTTTTTCAATTTATTTTGTAATTTAAATTGATAGTAAATGTGCTAATATAATAGATTTTACATAAACATGAGTAGATAATAGATAATACTATGCATTTTAAAAAGACGATGATGCATTAAGATTTTATGATAAATTAATGGAAAGGAGATGAATATTTATTAATATGGTAGAAGAGAGCGGAATTTTCATAATTTTTTTTTTCTATTTGAGTGCATTTCATAATAAACCGTTTAATAATGATTTCTACTTGAGAATGCATAAATTACGACTTGTTAGTAGTAAACTTTGATTTGATTTAATGCTTAGTTTTATTAGTTCCTAGAGTGTATGTTTTGTTTTACTTTAATTCTGGTATTTAACAAATAAAAATAATTACTAGGATTTTTTACATTTTCTCTGCTAAAAAAATAAGTATATACTCTTATTTAAAGTAGTCTTTAATTTCAAAGTGTTATGTAATTTTTTCAATACAATAAATACTTTTATTTTGCTATTAATTGAATAGTTCTACTAAGGCTATAAACATTTTTAGGCTGCATAGACTTTCTGAAAGGGAAGAACTGTTTTTTCTTAAATGGTAAAATAACTAAAATTCAATGAAAATTATGATAAAATATGAGGGCATAGTAAAAAAACATCTGCAAAATATACTTAAAGCCTTCATATTTAAGCTAAACCTGCAATATTTGACCTTTTGATGTATTTACCAAGGGTATAATCTTAAATCCGCTGTTTTGTCATAGATGGCGTAAGTGAGCGTATTAAGCTATGCCATACTTTTTTTCATGAGTTTGACATCTGTCAACATTAATCAGTGCACATTGTCAGCAATTTCGTACAACATCATACATTTTTCCTTTGGTAATCATGTCTAGTTTTGTGCCAGAAAAAGAGCATATGCGGGAAGCTCTGCTTTTCTGCTTCAATTTGAAGAAATCGGTTGCCGAATCGCATCGAATGCTTATGGAGGCCTATGGTGACCGTGCTTTATCGGAAACAACGTGCCGAGATTGGTTTCGTCGGTTCAAAGACGGTAATTTTGACTTATGGGTCAAGAAGTATGAAAATCGACCTAGGAAGGTTGAGGATCATCAATTGCAGGGTCTTTTAGACGAAGACGATACCCAATCGCAAAAAATGCTCGCGGAGCAATTGGGTGTTACTCAACCAGCCATTTCCATGCATCTGCGTGCTACGGGGAAGATTGGAAAGATCGAAAAATGGGTGCCGCATGAATTGAACGATAGGCAGATGGAGCGACGCCAAAACATATGCGAACTCTTGCTCGCCAGACAAAAAAGAAAGTCGTTCCTGCATCGGATTGTAACAGGCGGTGAAAAGTTGATATATATCGAGAATCCTAAATGCAAGAAATCGTGGGTTGATCACGGTCAACCATCAACATCTTCCCCAAGACCTAATCGCTTCGGACGGAAGACGATACTGTGCGTTTGGTGAGATCAGCATGGTATCGTCTACTATGAGATGTTGAAACCTGGTAAAACTGTCAATGCCCACCACTACCACCAAAATCTTATCAAATTGCACCGTGCTCTGTGTGAAAAAAGGACGGATTATCAACAAAGACATGACAAGCTGATTTTCCTCCACGACAACGTACCATCGCACACGTCAAAAATGGTCCGAAACTACTTAGAGACAATCAACTGGGAGTTGCTACCCCACCCCGATTTTTCACCAGACATGACCCATTCCGACTACCATCTGTTTTCGTCGATGTGCCATGTGCTCACTGAGCAGCACTTCGATTCTTACGAAGACGTCCGAAAATGGCTTAATGAGTGGTTTGCCTCGAAAGAGAAGGATTTTTTTGGCGTGGTATCAAAAAATTGCCCAAGAGATGGGAAAGTACTTTGAATAGATTTGTTTTTGCTTTCTATGAAAAAAAAACATGTGTTTTTTTGACTAAAAAACAGCGGATTTTAGCTTATACACCTTGTATATATAATTTTATGAATTTTAATTGAAATATATTTCAAAAATCGCCTTAGTCCTTTTTTAACAATTTCCAAAAAAATCGTAGTTGCCTATTTTAACTAACTTTAAAAAAAACTGTTTTTGGTATAATTTATTTTCAAATATTTAATTATTTTTTTAAACTGTTGAGTATTTTCTTTTTTCTTATATATTAAAATTTGTTGAATTCTTGTATATTAGTTATTTTATAATTAACTATTCTACAATATTATTACATTTTTGGATTTTTTTTTTTAAAAAAAACAGTCCATGAAAAACAATCGCAGAAAAACACAAATTTTAATATACACAAGAAAATAGATAAAAACACATTTATAATAGAAGATAATAATTAAAAATATATTTGTTTTTTGTAATTTAGATATTTCCGAATTGAATATTTTCTATTAATTTAGTTATTTTTGAGATATTTCATATAAATTCAAAGAGAAATTACTAGTTGGGACTAATTAGTTAATTCCTTACAATTGTCTTATAACCTGCCAGTTTAATGTTGTGAGAAAACTAAAAAATATTTATTATTTCTTATGTATTTTTGGTTGTTTTTATTATTTATAATAAAATAAGTTTCAAAAGATATTTACGATTATATTTACACTTTTGATAATATAGAATACTATTATTATCAAATATTATGTAACAAAACAAAAACAAAAATTGTTTTGTTTAAATGAAACTATTTAAAGCATTTATAAGGTTTATCAATATTAACCGCGGGACTAGTTGCCGCCGTCATCACAGCCAAACTGTGCTAAAATTATACAAAAACCTGACAAATGATTAAAATATACTTTTTAATAAATTTTCTTAGAATGTGCAGTAATTATATTAAAATAAATTTCATAAAATAAATTAATAAAACCCAAAAAATATTTGGAATTTGTTTTTAAAATATTTCATTAATTATAATAAATGGTAAAAATGTAGTTTTACATTTCAGCGAAAACTGTAAACCATACAAATGACTAAACTTAGAATTATTTATAGTTGATTTTTAAATTTTTATATAATTTTTCATTTTTTTCTATTAGCTAACTGGTTAAAGGTATGTAAAAGATCAAATCCGGATGAGAATAATTGCTTTAAAGAGCTATTCGAAGGAATGTTTCCATCTTTGGCACGTGGTATTCCAGAAATGGGAGTGAAACATTTCGAACCTCTTCACATCGGAACAGTTTCAGTATCAAGAGGAAGTGGCAATCTAGTGTTGGCTGGTGGATTCCATAATTTGGTGGTCAGAGGTCCTTCAAACGCAACAGTAGCAAATGCAAAGTATATCACAAATTAAACGTTTTTTTTTAAAAAAAAAATATATATATATTATAACTGCGCCCCATGTTTTTCTAGTCTTGATCTTAATAAGAAAATTTTAAAATTCGATTTGGAAATACCGCTATTGAGAATTAATGCCAATTATGATCTGAAAGGTAATATTCTGCTGCTGCCTATTGTGGGAAGTGGTGCAGTTGCAATGGCCTTGAAAGATGTTAAAACGTCAGTGTTGACGAAAATTAGTTTGAAAAATATTCCTGAGGTGAGTTTAAAAAGCTTTCAATCACAAATGCTTTCTCGTTTTTGTTTTTTGCAAATTTTTTTTTAATAAAAAATTTTATTTATTAACAGAGATTTTTTTTTAATTAGTAGAATAATTTGATAATTTCTATTATATATTTTTAGGAAGTAATTGGAATTGACGAAATGAAAGTCACTTTTTTGGTGGGTGGAATGCGTATTCATTTGAATAATTTGTTCAATGGCAATAAAGTTCTCGAGACATCACTGAATACGTTCTTAAATCAAAATGGACATGAAGTAATTTCGGAACTTCGAAGCGATTTAGAAAGTGGCCTGGCTGATATCTTTAAAGGACTCTGGAATAATGTTTTCTCAAAATTGCCACTAAAACTGTGGTTACTGTGATGTAATTTTCTAAGATATAAAATTTTCCATTTGTGTACATTATTTTATTATAGTATTGCTCATTTGTTATCAATCGTTATTTATATAAATTCAATCTATCATTTTGTTAATTTAAGTCCAATCAAATAATAATCAATAAAATTTGTCTTTGTATAAAATATTTATTTGGATTTTTCTCTTCCAATATTTTTGGCATATGCTTTTAAACTCAACGGGATTGTTGAAATATTTGGCGGTTACTAACTTATTCAAATTTGGACTTCAATTTTACCAAATTCTATGCTGTTACCCATTTTTTTGACTCGAAACACTTAATTTTCATATAAACCCAGAAGATTCTTTGTAACAAAATATTGGTTTTATGACCGACATGTTGCAGTAAAAAAAAAATTCAATTAAACACAATAAAAATATAAAATAAAACAATATATATATTTTTTTCGATTAATAATTTTCGTAT
The DNA here is from genome assembly GCA_958298945.1 of Atherix ibis. Classification (NCBI taxonomy): domain Eukaryota; kingdom Metazoa; phylum Arthropoda; class Insecta; order Diptera; family Athericidae; genus Atherix; species Atherix ibis. The sequence continues at coordinate 117,409,835 of OY282605.1, read as the reverse complement.
AAATTTATTATTATTAGTAATAACATATTTGAATTAAGATTTTATATTATTTTGATTTAATGTAATAATTTTATTGTGCTTTGGTAAGAAAATTTATCGATTTTAAATGGATTTTGTTTCAATCTAATCGATTTGTGATGATAGCAATTCCCAATCTATTTGAAAAAAGATTAATTCCTCTTAAAGAAGATTAAAATCTCCTCAACATGATCCATATTCGTCCATCCATTTTTCAAATTTACTAATATCATTGGCAGTTACAGAACGTCGGGTACGTTCCATTGCATCATCAAAATCCTGCAGGGTTATTGGAAGATCAACTTCTTCACGTCGAATCTGTTTAATTTCGGATGGTGATCGACCAGAAATCTTCCGTCGCATTGCCATCATTGAGGCATCACGACAAACATTACTAATATCTGAACCCGTATACCCTTTCAACTGATCTCCGATTAGATTGGTATCCAAACTGGGTGATAAATTAACATCTTTAAGGCAAAGTTGCAATAAAGCCGAACGTGTTTCCTCTGTAAAAGAAATATAAAATAGAATTTTTAATATATTCGAAAATGTAAGTTTGTGCGAAAAAAAAATATTAAAATTTTCAAAAATGTATTGTTTATAATACATAGAATTACTTTTAACAATGTATATGGAAAATTAACAAAAAAATTTATGGCATAATTTATTAAAAGGCATTTAAAAAAAATTTATTTGTAAAAATGTATTTTCCTAAAAAAAAACACCTTAAAACGTGTATATTTACTTCAGTTAAAATGTGAAACATTTCAAAGTAAATTAAAATAGAAATTTTATATTATATAAAATAAAAATTTCAATTTCACTTAAATAAATTAAATTATTGTAGTTAAACCAAAAAAAAATGCACCCACAATATACACCCACTAAATTTGTATTTTCATAAATAATACATTTTATTAATATCTATTCTTAATTATTTATGTAAAGAAATATATTCAATTAAATTATAAGCAAAAATAAATTATGAGTGCATATAAATTTTCAGAAAATTTAATTAAAATAATGAAAAAAACAGCAATTAAGATTAATAAATATTTACATACTCGAATATATAATATTATCTTATAAATATTTACACATTATTATTAATAATAACAATATTCGTACTTCAACAAAAAAAATTAATAAATATTTATTTAAAAAAATGTAAATAAACTGATTTAAATAAAACACTTTTACTCGTTCAAGAAAATAAAGAGAAATTAATGATTAAATAAGTGTAAAATAATAAAAACCGAATATGAAAAAAAAATATTTTAAAAAAATTGTAACGATTTAGAAAATAAAAATTCAAGATTTTAATCATAATTGAATATATAATTGGTATTTACTTGTATATCCAGTAATTTTGTATAGTTTAATTTAATAGAAAATTGATTGTAATCAACACTCTCTGTTAATTATTAGATTTTTTTGTTATCGTAACTTTTAAAAAAAAATTTAATTCAAACAATTTACAAAAACTAATTTTGAGAAAAAATGAAGATGTTTAACTTTAAAATTATTTTAGAGTCGCTACTAACTAATTATTTATTGGTCATCTAAGAAAATGAGAGAAAAATATTGAGAAAAGCTAATATTTGTTGATCGAAACGCACGACTACAGTTGAGTGAGCGTGCGGCAACGCAAGAGCATATGCGGTTTTCAACTAACGGCTTGTTGATGACCGTCTGTACCGCGATCGATTGTTTCTTGTTGATTCGAACGTCAGCGTCTGCCGGATAAGCAAAATCTGGTCTTCCATGAGTTAACGCAATGTGCCACTGAAGATTTAAGCGCTAACGCAACAGCAAATGCGCGGTAATAATTGCGTTAGGCTCACAAGTAAATAGTGCGGAAAAATTGTTGACAATTTGTGCATTAATTCAACAAAATGCGTGCATATATTTTTGACTGTTATCAATAAAATTCTTTTTAGAATGAACGCGCCTACATTTGCATGTAATATTTCTACTTATGTGCAATGATACAAAGTCTTCCAATTAATATATATTATTATATAAACATATAATATTTAACACAATAATATATTTACTAAGGAAATCAAAGATAAAAGAACACACAGAGAATCAAATGAATATTTTTATTTTGATATGATATTAAAAATATTTGATAAAACCTACCATTTGGTAAGCCAATGTAAATTCTCTTTTCGAAACGTCGTCGGAATGCTTCGTCAATATCCCAAGGATGATTGGTAGCTGCCAGTACCATAATAATTTTATCATCTTGCATCGATGCATTAAGACCATCCATTTGTATCAATAGTTCAGCTTTGAATCTTCGGCTGGCTTCATGTTCTGAGTCACTTCCACGGCATGCACATAACGAGTCGATCTCGTCGATGAAGATCGTACTCGGTGCATAGAAGCGGGCCATTTCGAAGAGGAGACGGACTAGCTTCTCACTCTCACCGCGATACTTTGACGTCAGAGTGCTGGATGAGACGTTGAAGAACGTAGTTCCGCACTCGGTGGCTACCGCTTTGGCCATCATTGTTTTTCCAGTACCCGGTGGCCCAACCATAAGAACACCTCTCCATGGTCGACGTATGCCTTTGAAAAATTCAGGCATTATAACTGGTAGAACGACGGCTTCCTGTAGAATAGCTTTTGCTTCATTAAGACCGGCAACATCGTTCCATTGGATGCCCGGATTCCTCTGCAGAATATCTTTCTCGAGTGTCTCCACCAGGTGTGGCTCAAAGCCAGACGGAGCAAAAACCTTCGGTTTGCTGTTTGGTGAACTTTTTGGCGAACTGTGTGATGTTGAGTTTTCTTCAATGGAAGTCACTTCTTGGTCATCCGAATTGGCTGCCTCTTCAGATGAACTTTTCTTCGCCTTCTCCTTTAACTTGAGTTGATTTGTTAGTTTTCGCGCTCGCATCCGTTCAACAGAGCGACTCTTCCTCGTGTTCGATGATATTTTACTACTTCGGCTGCGTTTATCGATTGAAATTCCGACTGTTGTCGAGCTACCATGATGACTCAGGTGATTATTTATGGAAGGCAGTGAAGGCTGTAGTTCTGGATCCCTCTTCCTTAATGAGGATATCCATCGATTGTCAGTGGGATTCAAATTAAAATTACTGTTTGTATGATGTTGTGTCGTCTGCTGTTGTGATGGATACTGTTGCTGTTGCTGTTGCTGTTGCTGTTGCTGCTGCTGCTGCTGGTGGTGTTGGTGTTGGTGCGGTTGTTGTTGCTGCTGTTGTTGTTGTGAAATGCCCGTACCAGGTTGAAGGTTTGCTGCTCTCGGTGTAGGAAGAACTTCTACTTTAAATATAAATGTGCACAAAATTTAAATCAGAACAATTTAGTTTCAATTATAAAAATTCAATAGCAACCTTGTGTTGGAATTCTTGGATTTTTAAAACTGAACCGCAAACTTCCTGTTTGGCTGGTGGCATTCAAAGTTGATGTTCCTGGTATAAGAATACCACTAGTTGTCTTTTTATGACTGTTACTCGTTCTGCTTGGTCGATGTGTTGTGGTGATTTTTGTAAATGCAAACGGTGGCAATTGGTCAAGTATCAGTGAATCCATCATTCGCGCAACATGTGACAATCCATTGGACGATGAAGAACTACTAAACAAAATATAAATTGAATAAAAAAAAATTATTAAAATTATTGTTCAAAATATCACTAAAATCAATAGAAATTAGTCTTTTTCTTATTTTTGACTAATATGAGAGCTTCGAATGACAAAAATTATCGATTTTTCGATACAGTAATTTATTAATCGATACCACAAAAGTGGCAAGGGTGATATAATTTACTAAATCGCATTAATCATACAAATATCACATAAATTTTTTTATCAGATTATAATTTCCAAAATAACAGAAGTAATTCTTTCCCTATAATCGATAGTAATTAATAATGATATTAGGCTAATGTTGTTACAAGAATGGATAACATTAACTGATAATGATTTCTTTCTAAATTACCCACCAAAGAGCTGCAACAATTTCGTCTGATTAATTTTTAATGAACAAAATCTGTAAGAAGTTAGCCTTGGTATTTGAAGGTAAGCTGTTAGTGGTATTTTTTTTTTGCAAAACTATAATTCCCAATGGATTTGGAATAATTGCGAGTAAATGGGAATTCCATTTGGGGTTTTTCCGCCCTTCTTCGTTAGAGTTAGTTACATTAGAAGAGGGCACTGATCCCGAAAATGTTATCTAGAATTTTCGGTGTATTAAACTTCTACCATTTATCTTATTCATAAATTTACCAATTCTTGTCACGTACTTTCTGAAATTTTACAAATACTCTTAAATTTGCTTCCCTATATTTTTATAATACATTTTCCAATAAAAGTTTTTTCTTCAAATAACAAATTTCTTGGTTTTAAGCAAAAAACATTTTTTTTTAAAAATAATATGGCGTATTTTTTTCCCTGGTATTCGAAAAATTAAATAATGTTTACTCACACAAGATTATAAAAACTTTAAATGAGTAGACGTTATCGACTACTCCTTAAGCTTAGATTACACCTTGTTCGCCGCTATATTATACTTGTTGTGTAATTGGGTAATATTTGCACGTGTACGCGCAATTTTTGCTCACAGCAAGCATGGGGACGGGATTTAATGTTGATCGTTGCGAACACGTCATTTGTGCGTCGTTTATTTTGACATTTGACAGTTCCCATATTTACTCTGTGCCTGCATAATTTATTCATTCATATTTATTGTATATATGATAAATTGTATTTAATTTATTACTTTAATATTATTATATAAATGTTAAGGTTAAAATTAATATTGAACTAAATATTTAAATTAAATATAAAATAAATAAACGTTAGATTACTGTATGATTGATGGCTTATACACATTTTTTTGTATTTTTGTCAGTTTTTTTAAATTTGTAAAACAGTCAACATGTGTGAAGAAAAAGTGCACTTAAGACATTGCATATTGTATGAGTTCTAAAAAGGGAACAACGCGATAGAGGCAAAAAAAAAACTTGTCGGGCGTATTTGGAGAAGACGCATTAATAGCTTGAATGTGCCAGAGATGGTTTGCGAAATTTCTTTCGGGTGATTTTACGTTGAAAGATGAACCCAGAGCAGGAAGGTCATCAGATGTCAATGACTAAGTGCTACGCAGTATGATCAGGACAAATCCCATGTTAATTTCCACAGGAGTGGCCTTCAAGCTTGGAATTCATGAAACTGCTGCTTTAGAGCATATAAGAAAGGCTTGGTTTTGTGTCCAAAAAAAAAGCATATTAAAAGGCTTGGGGATGCCACAAGAATTAAGCGAAAAAAATTTGATGAATCGAATTTCAACATGTTCTTCAAATCTTGCTCGTCACAAAAGGAAACCGTTTTTGGACCGCTTGGTGACTGGTGATGAAAAGTGGATAGTTTATACACATGTGGTAAGAAACAGGGGAGACACCACCGACCACATCCAAAGCTGGCGTGCTTAAAAAAAAAGTTATGTTATGTTGTTGGTGGGATCGGAGGGGTATTTTCCACTATGAGTTGCTGAAAGAAAATTATACGATCGATGCTGATCGTTACTGTTCGCAACTTGATGTTTTGAATAAAGACATTCAACATAAACGTCCATATTCGGCCAACAGAAAGGGTGTAATTCACGCTACACCACACGTAGCAAGAAAAACCGTACAAAAAATTGCAGAGTTGGGTTGGGAAACTCTACCTCAGGCAGCATATTCTCCAGATATTGCACCATCTGACTATCATCTGTTCAGGTCGCTGCAAAACTTTCTTGATGGAAATAAATATATAAATTATGAGGATGTCCAAATGGCATTGGAAGAATACTTTGCGTACAAAAACGAGGACTTCTTTTCCAGGGGGTTGGATAAGCTTCCAAAACGGTGGCAGACAGTTGTAACTAATAAAGAAAATTATATTTTCGATTAGGTTTTGCATAAAAAGTGAAAAAAATTTAGTTTTTTCTTTAGAAAAAAAACGACAGAACTTTCCCTTACACCCAATACATTTTCAATGAATTGTGGAGAAACTGTTACCCAAATGTTGCTTCAATTTTTACTTGTATAACAATAAACGCTCTCCAAAATACAAGCAAAAATAGAATAAAATTAATAAAATAAAATACAATTTCGTATAAATATAACTCGTATGCATCGTAATTGATTATTCTTACAGATATTCATTCAAGCGATTGCACTATGATTGTATTAATCGTGAAATAGTACAAACTTTGTTTGCGGCGAACTCGCGCACAATCCCATGCACGCGCAAAATCCATAAGTTCCACTGTTAGACGTACCAAAAAGGAAAAATATCACCTTTATATGGTGTATTAGCCGCATGGTATAATCTCAGCTTCAGACTACTAGAAAACCGATCGAAACTAATACTGAAGAAAACCGTTTTCTTTTCAACACAATTTTAAAACCGATCTGGACGTAAGGAATTGAACTCTAAGGTCTTACTAATCGTACCAATTCCTCTCGAATCCAATTCCTTTGAGCAAAAATCCCCCGAAAAATCTTTGATGCTTTATTCTATATATTCGTAACAAAGTTATTCACTCGTAACTTAAATGTTCCCATTTTGCGAAGTTTATGAGTTTCTCGTTATAAAAAGTTTCATTCCCGATTATCTCTGTTACTTTCCCTATAAATACTTATCGGCGTTTAAAAAGAAATCGGCCTAGATATGAGTGTCCCTTGAAGCGTCAAAATGACTTTTTATATAAAGAATCACCAATTTACTCTCACATGTTTCTCTCATGTCTCATGTCTCGTATTTGTCATCAAATATGCAAATAATATTAAAAAAAGAAAGAAAAATTTCCATATTGGACTATCCATGGCTTGGGGGGCTTATAATCACGTACACTCATCCAATTGGAATAATTAATTTCCAAATAAAATATAAAGAAGACAATTATGAATTCCATTTTAGATGGAAAAATATATTTAAATAAAAATTTACTAAAATAATACGAAAAAAAAGATTCCATTTTAAGAGTGAATGCATGTTTGTTCACCTGTCTACCACATATAATTAACTCTCTTTTTTTACTACTATGAAAAAAAAAATGATATTAATTGAAAAGAGTATTTATTGTACGTGCAAATAATTGCATTGTGGAAAAAATCTGAATAGTTTATCCCACTTTTTTGTTGTTTTTGTAGAAAAGTATTTCTAGAATACCATTGGACATACACGCATATCTATACAAACTCGTCGAAAGGATATACTTTTCGGCGTCCCGATTGTATAAAAGCCAACTACTCTGCATTCCTGGTACTACAATTTTTTCTCCCTATTACTGGCGCAATAAGTTGTGAAGTCACTTAAGCAGAAATGTTAGTACAACTTCAGTAAAAAAGTACCGAGGGAATTTGTTGGAGTCCTGTCCAGTGAACACGCAGACCGCCGCCCGTCTTAAAAAAAAAAGTATATCACCAGCAAAGTTAAGGGTAATGCCCTCCAGACAAAACAATCAATAACTTGGGGAGCAACCATTCCGAATAGTTTATGTGAACGTTGTCAATGTCGATGTCCAGTATTAGATGATGATGAATAATTGTGAATGGTGATGTCCAGTGATAGGCTATTTATAGTAATTGGTGTCTCCCGTATGGAGTCCTTGCCCTTACAGGGTTATGTGTCTGCTCAAGTGAGTGCGTAGTACTGTCCTTCATTGACTGTAATCGGACGATCGGTGTTGTTTCCGGTTAAAAGCGGTTCAATGATTTGTATTTGGCCTGATTACTAGGACAGGTTGAAGACCGCAAACAAAGCCGCAAAAGTAATAATGATGTACGAGGAAATATTATATTTGAACATAAGTGAATGAACTGAATTGTATATTGTATGAATGGAGGGGAGTTTATGTTAAGTGGTCATAGGCGATAAGTAGTTGTGGGGGTAGTAGGTGAAATTTTTCGCTTGTTTCAGTTTCACTTTTCAGCATTTATGTGTACTCTGAAACGCTCACACGTGAAATAAGAACTCTTTTAAGTGTCGCACTTTTCTTTATTGATTACTTTTCAAGTTACATGAATTCAGGTCACCGATTAGTACTTAAGACGTATTCTTAGGCATAATCTCCACCTCTTAATCACTTTTCTGCATGACTCAACGCTATAAAGAACCTAATAGGAAAGGGTACTTCCCTTCTCCTTTTATTCCTTTTTTTCTTATTTCTCTTACAATAATAATTACCCTCGATAAAAAATTTACATTATTTGGCAAGTCGTCGACATCATCAACATTTTATAACCCTAATTATGGGACCATATCAGTAAGTGTATTCGTTGAAAACAATTATTCGAATATATATGTTCGTATATCTGTACATAACCTAAAACCTTTACACTCGCACGGTAGGTACTCACCCCGTAAAGGGGTTAGGTTCTGTCTCATATCAGTTTTTTTTTGCCTTTATCCACTAAAATGATAGTATACAAATTTTGATAATTTACAAATAAAATTGTGGATACAAAGTTAGTCTTGAAATAGCGACCCAATTTTTTAATTTTATAACGAATACTTTTCATTTTAATAATTACTATAATAAAAATAATAATTCAGTTTCTTCTATAAATACTCCTATATGCATGATCGATAATTTTTTATTTAGTTTTAATATTATATTTAGAATAACAAATAGTTCACAGTTTGGATTTACCGATTAAGTCAATTTGTTCTGATTGATTATGACTTAAATATTCAGTACTGGAAACTCCTACCTACAAAAACTTTTTATAAAATCCCAAAAATTCATAAGAGATTGAATGTTTTTTTGGATTCACTAATGGACGGGCTATTTAACCATTTAACACGTTAAAAAGAAAAGGCACACAGAAAATTTAAAAATATTTACTTATACGAAAAATTGTATTTTGATCTTTTATCATATAAAAATTAACATTTAACTTTTTTACTATAAATAATCATAAACTGTTCATAATAAAAATAATATCTTCAATCTAAAACTTAAATATTTGGATTTAAGTATGTGCTGGCGCCTCTAACCATAAAATCATTTCGAATGGGTTTGTTTTGATTACATTTTTTCTTAATTTATTATCACAAATCAAAAATATTATTTTGAAAAATTTAGTTATGCCAAGAATAAATTAAAATAAATTTGACTATAATGTGTTAAATATTAAAACGGATACAATAACCCAGTTAGATTTGCTTATCAAATTAGGACACTATAGTACGAATCTCACACGTAAGGTATAGGTCTAGCTGTTTGGCCTAGTTTTTTTTAAATTTAATTATTACAATAGTGATTTTAATGATTTATAATTTGCATTTATTTTCTATGATATAGAATACACATAGGTAGTGAGGGAGAAAGAGCTCAAGGATATAAGAGTGTGAAAAGTCTTCATGGAATAATCGTGCTATCGTACTTGGTAATGGCAAAAAAATATATTAAATTAACACCAAAAGTAGTTTACTAAATTTGCTTTTGGTCCTGAAAATTATGATAAATAAAAAAATATCTACAAAAAAAACTCAGCTGAAACTATTCATTATATTTTGATATGGAAAATACTGATTGTTTATCAAATATTATAGCAACTGTGGCAGAAAAGTGATGAGATGGGCATTGCTGAGAACGATTTGGCAACATTGCATATAGCTTGTACGATAAACCCTTTTTGATGTTCAGTACAAGTTTTAACACAGTCCGGTAAATACGCGACTATATATAGCGTGATACAAAGAAATTTGGAGTTGTGTTTGTAGTGCATTATAAAAAATGAAACAGAGAAATTTGGAGCAATGACGCATCATCAAATTTTGTATAAAAGTTGACGAATCTGTAACTTGGGCATAGGAAAAATTGCAGCGAGCCTTTGGGGAGCATTCCTTATCATGAGTACAAATATTTTGGCATTTTGGAAGGCTTAAACTGCTGAAAATATGGAACGAGGTAGGGCTCTTGTGATGACAGACCGTCGATTGACATTGGAGCGTCTTGAAAGGAATAGAAAAGGGGTTCTTGGATGTTCCACTATGTCAATACCTCCTATCATAGGGCCATCTCCATCGAACCAGAGTTTGTGGGAAAAAGGGATTGCTATGGTTCCCCAACACTCTAATCAACTGGTATAAGTCTAGTAAATTTTTGTTTGATTCCCAAAATTCAAACTATACAGCTCGTTCGAAAAATACCCGACCTTATGTAAAAATATCGGTTGTTATTTGAAAAAAATACTATGATCGAAAGTACGAACCTTATAAAGCTTAAGTTGGAAGTTTGATGAAGCTGTGTAATTCAGTATTTGTTTGACAGACATTAATAATGAACCCTTCCAGTGAATTTGTAAACATGGAAAAAATTTATTTGATGTAATACTTTCATTTGCAAGGTCTCAGTCTAACGAATATCAAATCAGAGCTAGACTCTACTCTGGGAGAGTCTGCTCCTTTGATTACAACAGTAAAATATTGGTTGGCAGATTTTAAACACCGCAGTGAGCGCCCAAATGAGGTGACCACGCCAGCATTGTGAGGATGTTTCAATCAAGTATTTGGCGATGGACGTGTATTTGGGAGGTATCGAAGTGGGATGTTGGTATTCATTCTCATTTTGGACAGGATTAGTAAGTTTACTTTGAGAATTCGGATGTTCAAAATATTATTAATCAAAGAGTCAGAGTAGCAGGTGGTTTTAAAGATAAACCGATACCTACCTTTGAGAAGAAGGTGTCAGAGAAAAATTTGTTTGTGGTCATTTTGAGTAGCATTGCTACTAAAACGTAAGAACTTTTGTATCATTGCACTATTTGGCTAAAATTTTCCGGTACACCAGCTATTTTACTAAAAGGATTCGAACTAAGTGCTACTGGGTGGTACTAGATGCAAACGTGCCAGTATTATTAAATCAGAACACAATACAAAGATCCTTCTTTTCAAAAAGAAAATATTTAAAAAAAATCAACAATTATTTTCGAAACCTCATAGAGGGGTTATCATCAATCTAATACAATCCATAGTGTAAAAAAAAAGAATAAAAATACTCCATTTATTGCAATTCCTTTTTTATTTGCTTCTTACAAAAATCACAATTTAAAAAAGTGAAAATGTTTGCTCGAATAAAAAGTGAAAATGTTTGAAACGAATAAATTTTCTTTTAAAATCAGTTTATTTTAGAACAATAAAAGCAATTTATGGAAATTTAATAAATAAAATAAATTCTTTTGAAATTATTTAATTTAAAAAAAAAACTCACATTCCTAATTGAAAATGTAGTTTTTAATAAACACATGTAAATGGTTAGAATAATTGAATTGATCAATAACGCCTGCTCGTATAGTCTACTCGTAATCTAGTACGTTATGCTGGGGATTCTTGGTATTTTTCTTTAGCAATTCATATTCAACATTGTTTATAAAAACTATTTGCTATTTTGTATTTTGATTAGCAATTGTCATAAATGGACCAATTGCTATCTACCCACCATCGTAACGCTATCATCCAACTACGATGGCTGTCCCCACCATTCAGAACCTCTACGGCAGATAATCTTAATACGTTCCAATATGTAACAAAGAAATTACGATAATCTTTTTATAGAATTATTTCCGGTTAAAATTTATTTTTTTATTAGCTTGACACTGTTTTTCTTTTGTTTGTATGTAATGTTGCTTTGACATGTGCCAGAGACCACATTATAGCGCCACATCCATGAGGTTATTTGATGACTTTATTTTAACTGTCTTCCATTGGGACAATTTTGCTGCCTCGCCCAATGGAACGCAAAATTTACTGACAGAAGTAAATTATAACCTCAAAATAGTCAACAACAGTACTTCGTTTATTCACACATAAACAATAAAAACTGAGTTTACTCACACATAAACAATAAAAACAAAAATATGACACTTCAACATAACCAACGAACCCGCTAAGCCATCGATTTTCATTTTAGGAACTAAAATCCCTCTACCAAAACTTGTATGCGTAACTACTAATGTGAACTACTCATTTGTATGAGCAAGAGTAGCTGCGGGTAGCTAGAAGTACTTGTGAGTAGCAAAATTTTTTCAATGGAAAACAACTTTTATGTGTGGAAAACTATCTTAACGAGACTAATCTATAGTTAGTAGAGTAGAATAGTGAGAAATTCGATTGAAGAAATCTGTTTTCAAAGATTAAAGAGGGTAATTGAGACTAAAGCAGAAGCTCCGTAATGAGAGGAATCTCATTCACGAAGTAAATATTTCTTGGTTAGATGACATTCACAGAATTGACATATAGACAGTTGGTATTACAGAAAAAAATCATGGGTGAGAGCGATATCCAGATTCTAATGCCCTTTTACAGCGATGCTTATTTTCGTACTTGATTGCCAGTGGGATTTGGTGCTTGTTTTGTAGGCTGGCTGTGGCGCTTGATTTTGTGATAGTTTTTATGCGTGTTGGCTTCACATGATGCTTGTTTTAAAGTTGGATTTTTAGCTAGTTTTAGGACAGTAACGCAATTATATCAAATGTTATTCATCGTAGACGAATAACAATTATTCCATATTTAATAATTTGTGAAAAAAGACGAAGACAATCATTAGTTTTATATTGCACGATATTTTTTCAAAAACAAAGCATAAATGTCACTTAATAAAAAAATTAAACAAACGCATGTGTTAATTGCTCATGGAGAGCACATGACAAAATAGTGTTTTCTCATTGGTCCATATTAAAACAAGCAAGACAAAATAGGACCGGTTCAATTTCTGAAATCTAGCTTGAAAACAAGCAGCGGAGCAAGCAGTGAAGTCATTTCTAGTACCATAGCCAGCACAATAGCAAGCTAAAAAACAAGCAGGAAAAAAAGCGCTCACGTATATCATTTTGTATTTTATTCCTTCATCAAAAATCAACTGCTTTGATGCAAGTCGGGCGTCGTTTCTCACGCAGTGCTAGTATATGAAGCAAATGCAGCATATTTTGACATTGATTTCTTGAATGTTTTTTCTTTATTCAAGATTATCAATTAAATGAATTAATTAACTTAAATATCAATTTAAATCTTAAGCTTAAAATACGAGGGCAGTATGATAAGTCATTGGCTAATGCAAAGATGTAGCTGGTATTATATATATTTTTTAGAATTTGATATTAAACATATATTTTTTAATTTTGACAGCCATTGAAAGAAGACAAGGTTTGTGTTTTTTTGAAAATATGGAGAGAAAAAGAAATGCAAAGTGTGAATAAAATACTATTTTAAAGGGGGGAAAACTAAAACAAAACCCAAGCTTGAAAAATATAATGAGGATTGCTTCCCGTCGTATGGAATGAATCAGAAATGGTTTACTGAATTTCATTGCGATTGTACGAGCACAAGTGATGCTGATTGATCAGGGAGTTCAATTTAGAGCACTACCAAAGAAATGAGTAATAAAATTTATGATATGGTAAACCTCTAAAAGAAAATGTACAGACAACATCTTACATGAAATTTTGGGAATAAGAAAGCTGTCGGCAATATGGGTACTGCGTTTGCTAACACTCGACCAAAAACATGTTCGTGTAACGACTTCAATGGAGTGTTTGGACATTTGTAAGCGTAATCCAAATGAATTTTTGCTTCGATTCGTAACTGTTGATGAAGCATAAATTCACCATTACACACCAGAAACCAAAAGTTAAAGAATTCAAAAACGATTTGATCAGCAGGATAGGTTATGTCTACTAGATAGTTCATCAACTATCTTAAAAAAAGAAAAAACCGTAACAGGATAGTATTATATATCGTTATAATGAATTCAAGACAAAACTACCACATTTAACGAAGAAAAAAAATCAATTATTAGCTGAACGCGAACTCAAAACCTCTAAGTACACGTACTACACGCAGATCAGGGCACCACTGTCACTTAATCAGGGCACCACTGGGACCTAATAATATTAGTGGAAGGAAAATAAATTGATCATATTTTTAAAATAACACATTTCGGGTAATATTTTATTGAAAAATTTATAGCGCTCATAAGCCTCAATAGTGTATTGACTACCTAAATAAGGGCACTGAATAATTGCCTAACTTTCATCGGAACAAGTGCAATGTATTTTCCACTGCTTATGATTCTAGTCTTCAAGGGTTATTAAGGATCCAAATGAGTTTTAGAATAATCGCTTAAGCACAATGTAGGATTATATTAGTAAAGGATCTACCAATTAGAACTTTTTTTCCAATAGGGTTGAAATTGGCTAAATTGCCACTTCTGTCATTAAGCTTTTTGGTAATTCCATAATAGAAGATTTACCATTTGTTGCAATGTCTTTAATTTTACTCTAGAATCATATTAAAATAATTCAAAGAAAAATGATCGATCTGTGTGACTCACATTTTTGGCCGTAATTATCATCCATCTGAGCCTGCAATCAAGAATTTGGTGGATAAATTTGAGTACACAGGTTCGAAACAAAACATTCTACTAGAAGCACGAGCTCATACTAGGATATTCAGTTTAGCTGAAACTAGGACATTCCAAAAATAACACTTGACCATTAAATGTTGCAGAGGATCCAGTTTTATCGGTTTCACGACGTTCTCAACAATTTGCCCTGTCCCCAATGACCACATGGCAAATTTGGCACAAGAATTTAGCTCATGAGCCTTATAAAATTTAATTAGTGCAATAATTAAATCCAGTTGATCTTTTTCAATTTCGCCAATTGAACCACTGAATATGGTGGTGGTTTTTCAGAAAAACTCATCTATGTCACATTTTGGGCATCTAAAAATCCAGGAGCGGTTAATAAAAAACCATCACATTCATCACGTATCATTGTATGGTGCGATTTATGGGCCTGGAGCATTAGTGGCCCGTTTTTTTCTCGAAAATTAGGATGGTACCACAGTTACTGTTCAATGGATTGCTCTACAGAGATATGGTAAGCAATTTTTTATGGTCTATTTTTGATGTCATGGCTGTCGATGATTTGTGATTTCCACAGGATGGTGCTACGTGCCACACTGCCTAAGAAACAGTCGATTTATTGAAAACCAAATTCAATGGACGTGTAATTTCGCAAAGAGGTGATGTCAATTAGCCACCAAGCTTAGAATTCTTTAATTCTAAATTAATTCATAATTCTAAAACTATGCAAAAATTTGATGTAAAAATGATCAATATCTGTAATATTTTTATTCACAAATGGTATAGTTTTTGCAACATATTTCAATAAAAAATAATGGAATTTTCATACAAAATGTGTGTTTCATTCAAAATTTAAGAAAAAAGTTTCTATTGGTAGACCCTCCTGTACTTTTGTTAATTACTAGAAACATGACGAAACCTTTGGTTATTAAATACTGCCAATAATATACGAGGTCTGTTCAAAAAGTATCGCGAATTTTGTGTTTTTTCAAAACTTATTTATTTATTCATGAATATCTATTTTGTCCCCTTCAAATTAATCGCCACCAGATATTGCACACTTGTACCAACGTTTTTTCCAATTCTCGAAGCACTTCAATTTTTATTCAGATCCTCCTTCGATACCGTCTTTATCTACTCAATCGTAGCGTAGCGTCGTCCTTTCATGGGGCTCTTCAGTTTCGGGAACAAGAGAAAGTCACAGTGGGCCAGATCTGGGGAATACGATAGCTGCGGCATTATTATTATTTTGTTTTTGACCAAAAATTAGCGCACAAGCAACGATGCGTGAGCAGGGGTGTTATCATAGTGCAAAAACCAATTTTTGTTCTTCCACAAATCCGGGCGTTTCTGGTGGATTACTCTGCCCAACTTGCACATAACTTGTAGGTAATATTCTTTATTGACCGTTCTACCCTGTGGTAAGAACTCATGATCCCTGTAATCGAAGAAAACTGTAAGCAAAACCTTCACATTCGACTGAACTTGGCGCGTTTTTTTCGGTTTTGGCTCGTGTGGCAGCTTACATTGGGATGATTGAGCTTTGGTTTCCAAGTCATAATCATAAACCTATGATTCATCACCAGTTATGACCCTCTGGAGCAAATTTGGATCATCGCGGACAGAGTCCAACAGCTCCTTAGCAATGTTAATGCGATGCTGTTTTTGGTCGAAATTGAGCAATTTTGGTACGAATTTCGCAGCGACCTGTCTCACGCCAAATTATTGGTAAAAATCGAATGACACGAGCCAATCGATATGTTTAAGTCCTCAGCAACTTCTCTAACGATGATTTGACGATTGGCCAATACTATTTTCTTCACTTCATCAATGTTTTCGTCTGTTGTTGACGTGGTCGGGCGTCCGGTATGCTTTTCGTCGTTCACATCTTCTAGGCCCTCTGTACCACCGATAAACATTGCTTCGGTCCAAGGTAGCATCACCATATGCCACAGTCAACATTCGGAATGCGTCCGCGCAATTAATTTTGTTTTTCACACAAAATTTGATACAAATTCTTTGATCCATTTTTTGGAAAGGGCAAAAATCGAAGACACCCCAAAATACGTGCAATCAAAGCAACTGTCAAAAATTAACTGAACATTCAAAATGGCCGAACATGTCGGCATAAGTGAGAAACATGACTACCAACATAACGCCACAAAAAATCGAAAATCGAATATACGTAACCCGCGGAAATTCAAAATTCACGATACTTTTTGAACAGACCTCGTATGTGTAAACATATTTAATGGTTTCACCAATTGAATTAAATATAAAAATAAATTAATTATAATAAAATCAACTTTTCAAAAAATAAATGGTTAAACCTTAATCCACATAAAAACATATTTCTTACAATAAATCATCCACATTTTGTCAGAATTAAGTGTAGTTAACAGAAAAAGCAAATTTCTAAACTATTTCCATAAAAATGAAGTAAATAAAATTTGACAAAAGTTAATATTCAACCTATTTTCGGCATTTCCCTCCCCCCCTTTTTACCCTCTTTTCTACTTGAAGTAAATATCGATTTGAATATTCGCAAACGCATACAACAAAATAACAGATTCAAGTTATTGTAATTCAATTTACTTAAGGTACTCGTCCTTTCTGTATTACAACAAGGACTAAATTCAGTTCTAAAAATAAGATAAATATTGGAAAAATGTCCATTTGCATTAATTGTTATAATATTTTAATATTTGGTCATATAGAAAAATGGTGGAGAGCCTAAAAACCTTGTGCGAAAATAACCTTTTATGAAGTTTTATTTCCTTACACACGCACATTCGTAGTTTTTTGTTAGTATTTTATTATGAGTGGTTGCCCAAATAACTAAACATTTTTTTTTATATTGTTTAACATAAAAAAAATGCTACCCTTTTTAAGGTTAAAGTTGAAAAAATAATATAATTTTTTTATAGTAGAATTTGTTGATATTTTATTTTAGAATTTTGTTTTTTTATATAATAATAATAATATTAAAAATACAATCTTATTCAATTTATTTATTTTTATTTTTGCAGTAGATCAAATCTATTTTATTCTGATTTTTCTTTCTTTTTTTTGTGGAGGGTTGGGGGAATTGGTTCCTACACGAATACGTAGAGTGGCAAGTATTATATACTAATTTTGATGATAAGGTATAATTTGTAATGGAATTCGATAGCCTTCGTATTCTAAAATAAATATAATCTTGTAATTAAGCTATCATTGAATCAATTCCAATGCGTTCTATCGCATAATAGCTCGTGTGTCCATGGCACTGACATTAACTTTTAATATTTTGGTTGTTTAATGTTTGTTCATAAATGGATTAAGGTTTGAATTAGATTTTAATAAATAAATCTACATAAATATGCGCCTATTTAATAACTTCAATGCTCTTTATAAGGTCCGAGGATGAGATATATTATAATAATAGGATTAAAGAATTTCTAGTAGAATGCGTGCTAGTAGCTATTATTATTATTTAAAAAATATATAAATAAAATATTACTTGTATTAAGAAACCATGGGGATTTTTATTTTTTTTCATAAATATTTAAATTTTTCTAAATAGTATTGGAACAAATAAAATTTTTTTTCACAAAATGTTTTTAGGCAAAACAAAACAAGAAAAAACAAATAAAACCAAATTTTTTGCCATACTTTCAATTACAGCAACCATATTCTTGCTAACGATGCACCACAATGATGAACAGGTGTTACCCTATCAGCAACACTTGCAGTCTTTTCAATTTTTAAGCGATCTATTTTCTAAATGGATTAAAGAGTACCTGGATAGCCCTGTACGTCAGATTTTCGTATATGGCTGAATTATTGCAAAAGCGGCGAAAAATCGTAACGCTTGCATACTTTTGTTGTTTTTCAAGTGGTTATTTTAGCATTTATCGGAAAGTTCAAGTGAAAGTGTGGTTTTTATATTTTTTCAAGTATTTACGAAAAAGTAAGTTATATTGTTGATAACATTTAATAAGAAGTTTTTATTTTAGAAAATGAAGTGTTTTATAAAGGGTTCCTGGTAATTCAACAGAATGAGGAAGCCGGAAGTTGTTTTCTTTCGGTAAGTTGCCATCTTCATTTTTACTGCAGAAATTAACAAAAATTTAGGTTATGATTAAAAAGTGAAAAGGTTGTCATTCAATAAATGTAAACAAATGTGATGTTGACAGTTTAATGTTTACCAGAAAATAGTTCAGTGCCGGCGTACGTAAAGTGTGTATAATAAAATTGAATGGAAATTAAGTGCATATAAGTTAAATAAATATGTTAAGTGGCCATGAATATTTATTTAACCCATCTGCGCTTAATGAATATAGTAAAAAAATGGTCGAATACATATCAGACTATATTATTTTTAAGCTAGGCATGTATTTGCATTGCGACAACTGTCTTTCAGCTTTAGAATAAGAATTCACATCAAACAGTTCAATAACGTGTTTTATTGGAAATTTCCAAAAGTAATTCTATCAAACAACAAAATCCGTAATATTAAAAAATCGATTTGCTTACGCATAAATGACATCACATATCAAAATTGTTTTAAACGAACTGCTTCAATCGCATACCAAAGTTTATAACTGGCCCCCACTGATTAACGCCGTTTCTGTTGTTTTGCATATGTGTGAGTTCTATGAATGTATTGCCAAACAAAATTAGGCCAGAATTTTTGTGTAGACGCTTATCCAGTTCTTCTATAATCTAAGGGTTGCAAACAAACATTTGACACTTTGAGCACCCATAAGTAATGACAGCTGTTCTGATTAAGAGTACTGCCAACACATAAAACTTGAATTGGATTACTCCGTATAAAAATTACTTTTAAGAAAAATTACATTATCTCATCAATTCAGTCATACTAAAATAACAATAATTTAAGTGTTACAATTAAAAATTGGTTGTCCGTCAACATTGAATCCAAAATATTGTAAGTACCCAATAGGAAAAATTTTACGAAAGAAAATCATCTAAAATGTAGTCGATTCGTTGGGATCGAATGTGTAATGCATAATATCGAATGCCTTAAAAAATTTTAAGACCTTCGCTGTCTAATAAGAGTACACAAAACTCCATATAGTGACGAAAATAAGTCACTGTTCACTCGTCAATTTTAATCAGAGGACATGGGCCACGATCATGAGGACTTTTTGACATTTCATATTTCATGTAGGTTGGCATTACTGGTTAAGCGTTAGTTGGTGGAGCAATTAGAATTTTTTTAATTTTGTGGAGCATATTTGATCGTTTTTGGGTTAAACAGCTTCACAATAAGGAAATGTCATTTAGGATGTAATAAATAGTAAATTAAATACCACAGAAATGGCATAATGTACTAGATTGATTTATTCCCAAAAATAAAATGAGTTCCGATTTTGGCAAATTACCTTTCCTAGAAAATAAACGTCGATCTCTTATCTTCTGTTTCATTTGTAGTGCTGACAGCAGATTTTTAAATTTTTAATGTCGTTTTATGTTATGGCATTATTGAAATTAAAATCAAAGAAAACGAAAATACATTTTCATAATATTTAGTGAGCCGAAAATCTTAAATAAAATATAAATAATGCCATTTTAAATTTATTTGTCACAATTGTGGTTAATTTTTTGAGTCAGCAAATTTATGCAGCGAATCCAGTTGGTGTTTTAGTTATACACTAAAAATAAACGTTTTACAGGTCTTAATACTAAATATTTGCAAAGTGAAAATAGTGAAATATTCACTATTTTTACTTCTCAATTATTCACTGTAACAGCAAAATCATAAAATCGTGACTGTTTTGTTTTTAAGTTAAAATTAGTGTACAAAAATCTTTATTTTTATATGTGTATGTTGGTTTAGTAGATCAAAAGTTTATGATAGATTTAAGTCAATTATTTATAGGTTTTTTAATAATAGTATCACTATAAGGTAATAAGTCAAAAATACCACTTAATTCGGTATTTGTTTGATTAGAAAACACTTAAATATCATCCATCAAAAAATACTCGTAATATTATTCCTATTATTTCAAAAAAATATTTTAAAATTTTATACACAAAAACAATAAGTTTATTTGTTAACGCAACTTCTTGTCCTTAAGAAAATTTATGCACTTAAAAATTCCTGCATTAAATTACCGAAAAATTGTTATAAACTATCACAACATAATTGACCTTGTCAAAATAATTTTGTATATTTTTATTGATTTTTATCGAAATTTTTAACAAAGAATGAATTTTATTTCTGACCCACTTAATTGGTTAGCTCATAATTCGTGTGTATATAAAATGTGGCCAGCAGCCAATAAAAAATAATGGAAATATTAATACAAAAACCCCATCAAAAAGAATTCACAAAACTATTTGAAGAAAGATTATAAATGTTCTATTATTAATTACCATTGATGTAGGTCCCAAAGCGAATGGTATGGTGTATGTCGGAACGATGGTACTATTGGCACCGACACTTCATATTCGACCTGCACATCCGACTGCCGATCCAAGGACGGATTCGAACTTGATCCTCTTCGCATATTACTATAAGGATCATTCAAATGCTGTTGCGGCTGTTGATTCACATTCGAAGTGTACATAGTCAGTTTTTTTTTGGGGTTTCTTATTCCCTCACGTTTTTTTTAAAAAAATTATTATATTTAATAGAGTTTTGTGCGTATCCAAAAATGATTGTACGTTTTGAGCAAATCACTGTGAGCATAAACAGAGTTTTTTTTTTTTTTTTAAATAATTGTTTTATTAAAGAAAATTTATAAAATCCATTATCGTTTTATAAGTTTCACATTTAACTAAAAGTTTTTACATTTAACTAAAAAAACCATCTTATTACACGTTAAATAAAATTGTTCTGTTCATTTCAACTAAAGTGAGTCTGTATTACGAGAATACGTGCATTCTGTTCGCCAGACGGTACTCAACTGACCACCGGCTATTGTTGGCTTATGTCTTTGACCAACCGGGAAAAATTAACGAATGTGCCAACGCACGCGATGTAACAACAAAGACGGAGTACATCAAGTTTTTTGGGGGAAAGATTTGGTTTTTACCACCCACCAATTGGGTAGGAGCAATAACTTCAATGGTTTTTTTTCGATGGGAAAATACCAAAAATTGCGGGGCTGAAAATCGTTTGTCCGGCACTTATTCTGTTTATTGTTCTTTGTTGCGAGGGTGCTGGAGTAATAATCGTTGTTGTGCGGCGATACTGCCTTACACGTAAGATTTTGGACAAAGAGGGCCAGATATGCTTTTGGAAGCAAAGTGGATTCAGTATTTAAATGAGTTAAGATGGTGTGGTCAATGCACGCTACTTTGAATCGATTGTTAGTGCCTAAGACCCTCCAATTTACATATAACCACTGCAACTCAACCGAAATATTAACTACCACCACCAATCCACCCTGACTCAAACTTATAAAAAGCACCAAAGGCGACATTATTCTTTACAGTATTTTTTTTTTTCGTTTTTTATTCAAGTTAATTACATTTATTTATTTATTTATTAATTCTTGGTGTTTTCCTTTTTCCTCTTTTGAAAAACAAAAACTAATGAAGCTTTTTGCAAGTACAAATGAAATTTTTTTACAAAAGTTCCAAAGTAATGAAGTATTCGAAACTATGCGAAACTATGCGAAACTGTTCGAAACTATGTGAAAATTGTAAGTCATCGTCAAATTGTTTAAAAAAAAATTGATTTTATTATTAAAATCAATTTTTTTAAACAATTTATTGATAACTTACAATTTTCGAATAATTTCGAACAGTTTCGATATTATTCAATTCGTAAAGAGAATTTTATAATGGGTCCATTACCCAATTGAAGTTATCTAATTTCTGCTTTGGAAAGTAAAGTTAAATTAATACATTTTAAGTTCAAATTTTGATAATATTTTTAAATAATTATTTCGGCTAAATTTTGCCAATTATATGTAAGATCAAATATTATTTCAAATAGATACGGTGAGACTTGTTGCAGGACTCTATCCTTTGGAGGTAGTTTTTGATGACATTTAGAGTCCTGCAACTTTCGGGCTGTAGTTCGACTATTTCTTTACGGATGTGGGTTTTTATATGGTCGAAAGTTTGAAGCAATTAAACCAAAATTGGTCATGTTGTGTATTTTATGGCACCATCTTGTTGAAACTACGTATAGTCCAGATTAAAATATTCAAGTTCAGTTATCAAAAAAGTCGATTATCATATTGCCATAGTACTCAGAATTGATTGTAATAGTTCTGACTAAAATTCCCATCAGCCAGCCAGTTTTCGCGAACAAAATGACTTTTCCACAATCACTTGTGGGTATTTACAATCGCATTAACTTTAACACCTACTGAGTGAGAAAAAAGCCTTATCCCATAATAAATGTCTATAGCAGCATCAACAGTTTTGTAGAAAATTTTTATAATTCTATCACGTTAATCGGTAATTAAAAACAAAAAATTCATCAAAATTACAATCATAATATAAAATTTACTTTAAGTTAATATTATAAATTATTAAATTAGAGATCTGAACTTTCCGTTGATATTTCTCCAAAGAGAAGATCTGTACCAGAATTTCTCAAACTTTTTCGCATAATGAACAATTTTGCAAATTTTTAAACTTCTTCCGAAATATTTTCAAGTATTTTTTTATTTTTTAATATAGAAGAATTTGGATATATTAAAAATAAAATATTATCGATTGTTAAAATATTAATTTTGATCTGTATTTTAGAAGTGAAGCGCTGTTAGAATTAAGATGATTAATATGTTTAGCAAGCGCTGGTATAATTAAACTGAATAATCTGTAAAATATTTCATAAGCTATTGATATTAAGTAGAAGTTGAAAATTTTCAAATAAATATTATCAAATGTACAGGAATATTTAATAAAACAGGTTGTGACAAAAAAAATATAATAATTTACAGGGTACGTAAAAAAAATAATATAATTTTTTTAATATGATTTTTATATGAAAACTTGTTTTTTTTCCTGATCTATTTTTTTAACAAAAATATTGAATTTTTAAATGTTAAAACTCTAAACAGACTTTAAATAATAGGAAAACAAACTTTAATACAATCTAAAAATTGCACTTAAAATAATAAAAAATGCCGTCGCTCCAACGAAAAAAAATTAACAGCTTTGCAAATTTTTAAACTTTTTCGGAAATATTTTGAATTTTTTTTTTGATATAGAAGAGTTTAGACATATTAAAAATAAAATAATTGATTATTAAAATATTAATTTATAGGAGTCAAGCGCTGATAGAATTAAGATGATTAATTTGTTTGGCAAGCGCTGGTATAATTAAAATCAATAATGTGTAAAATCTTTCATAAGTAATTGATATCAAATAGAAATTTAAAATTTTCAAATAAATATTATCAAATATACAGGATTATTTAATTATACAGGTTGTGACAAAAAAATATAATAATTTACAGGGTACGTCAAAAAAATAATATTTTTTTTAATATGATTTTCATATGAAAATTTGTTTTTTTTTTCTTTATTTAGTTTTTTTTTAAACAAAAATATTCTATTTTTAAATGTTAAAACTCTAAACAGACTTGAAATAATTGAAAAAATATTTTTTGAAGAATACGAAAATTCCCGGACTTAAAATGGTTGAAGGACGCAAATAGGCACTGTAGGATAATGTTCATAATCATAAGGAATTCGTGAGTTATTATACAAAACCTTACACAAATTTAAAAAGAAAACAATTCGTTTCCTAATCATAGATAAAAATTGCATTCAGTTCATTATTCGATAAAAATGTGAGTACATTTTAGGCATTCTGAGATTGGGATTATCTTATTTTATAGAACAACAACTCTACCTAAGTGGAACTATGATCAAAATTTTTAGATTAAAGTAAAGTCTAAACATCTAAAAATTTATTGATGTAGAAAATACAAAATCAAATTTATACGAAATTGGTGTATCCTTTACGATAATGTGCAATTTATTAGTATCATCAAAAATACTTTATCGCAATCATTCTATCAGCAATAGTTTTGATAGTTTCAAATTGATTCTCTGTTACTACTGCTACTGCAAAAAAAATACCAAACATACAATACATTTCTTTATTAAAGATTTTCTTACACAATCTTAAAGGCTCATATAAAATCTGACAATAAAAATTATTATCTCTTTATAGGCTTTTAATTATCTAACATAAAATACTGCTAATAAGAAAAGTATAAAAACATTTTTATAGCTTAATATATCCCTAAATATAAGCTGCAACTTGTTATTATATTCGATATACTCCTTATGGCAAAATAATGTATGTACATACTACTGAATATCTTTTGAAAAATAATTCTATTCCAAACATTCCGCTCTAATAATACCAGTTTCTATGTACAAATTTCACACCCTTAAGTCAACACACGTTTCCTTAATACAATTTTTATATGAATGTTATGGTATTATTTTATATAAATAAGAATCTTACAATAAAATAATACTAATAAATTTTCATATAATTCACGTTAACTAGTAGAAAAAAGCAAAAATTCGCAAATATTTTTATTTATTGTATAAAATGTGCACATTTTATTAAGAATATTTTCATGTATAATTTTTGTTCTTATTTGCTGAATTATTCAAGGGAAAAAATATTAATATTCAAATTCCAATTGTCCTGTTTTATTTTATTTTGCTTTATTTTATTTAATTTTTTATAATAAGAAAAAAAAAGCGAATTTTCTGTTTGATTTATTGTGTCAACCAGTGGCGGCGCATTTCATTAACAATTTTTAGCTGATATTAGTTAACCTCATAAGCAAAAAATGTCACAATCTAATCAGTTGCCCTAAATCTAGGATGGTCCTTATCAGTGACCCAAAATTTCTTAACTTTTCGTATGTATCCGAAAAGGAGTTAATAAATTTTCTTGTCTACATTTTTGCTATGGCAGGAAAAATAGTTACAATCACATTTCGTATCGTGTTAACGTTTGAAAATTTCCAATTTTTGGACTTCATTTTTTTTTTTTTGTATATTTAAGTTTATGTTAATAACCTTTTTTTTCTTACGCTCTACTTTTTATTTAACTTTGTGAACTTGTTCTCCTTAATAGAAATATTGTTTGTTATCGTTCCTTATCGTTTCTGATCGTCTAAAACAAAAACTTTTTCTATTAATTTTGGTTACTTTTTCTTCGGAGAGTTTGAAGACAATTTATTGCAAAGAAATGCTTTGCGTGAGTATAACGTATTTTTATATTATTTTGTTATTGTTGTTTTTTTTTTCATTTTATAACACTAAAATTTTTTGCTTAGAATATGGCATACTTTAGAGAGGGGTTAAAGGTGACCTAATTACTCTGGAATACTTTCTACTTCCTTTCGTAATATTATGTATTTAGTTAATGAGAACAAGTTTGAAGCGTTAAAAATTTATGCGTAAATTGAATAAATAAATTGAATAATGGATGAAAATCAATTATTTCATATATTTTAATAAATATTTGTCAGAAGTAGTTAATTTATAACTTTAACAAAAAATAATTGTACATACTTGTATTTCAAAAAGCTTTCCAGAGAAACACACAATATCAAATAAGCATATTTTAAAGTTCTAAGTATATTTTTCCAAATAGTTTATTTTTGATATTTTTATAAATAGATGTGCGATTTCTAAAACTGGCATATTAAAAATAAAATTTGTAATTACAGTAAAATTCTTCCTTATTTTCAGATCATACAATAATGTTTAATTTTATTTAAAAACTTTTTTTTTTGCTTATTTAATTACAATTAATAAGTTATATTAATGAAATAAATTTAATGAATTTTCATTTGACTTGAAAAAAAAGGTTTTAATTTATATTAAAAATTATAGTTAAATGCATTGATTTTTTTCAGTAATTTTCAATAGTGTAAACTTACAAAATTGTGAGTTTTTAAATGATTTATAGGAAAAATTATTTTATTTGAGTATATTTATGAAACTATCAATTGTTAGGAAATTTAATTTTGGAAGATAAAAAAAATTATCTGTTAGAAGAAAATTATTTTTAATTAGAAAATTAATTTGATTTCAGTTTAAAATTTTCCATTTGTCTGTAGCTGAACTAAATAGCCAAGTTATTCATTTTGTGGTTTATAAAGTATAGCACTGTTATTTGATAATTGTTAAATACATTTAGGAAAATATTTGTTTAGTTTAAGATTTACCATTTTATATTCTGGATAAAATTTTACACCAAACAATGCATTAAAATTATAGACATTTTGTACAAAAATCATGATTCTGAAGCAGTAACTTTTCGCGCCTTAAGAAGAAATTATAGTCGTCAGCGATAAGACTCATTGCCCACCTCAGTATCGGTTGATACAGTAATAAACAAAATATGTTTATATGGGGCTCCGAAAATCCATAACTAACTGCGGAGAAGTCATTATATCTATACGCAAAAAGTGACTCTAATGTGCATCTTAGTCTGAAGGTATCACTAGCCTGAACTTCTTTCCAAATGGATAGTAATATAACCGTATGAGTAGATTATTTTAAACTTAAACTTGAAGATTTAATATCTGGACCATACGTTGTCTTAACTAAATGGTACTAAAGTCATACAAACAAGTCAAATTTTGGCTATAATTGAGCGAAAAATTCCCACGACGCGTAATTTCAGTATTTGGTGATGTCAATTGGCCTCCAAGATCGTGCAATTTGACGCTGTTGGACTTTTTTTTATAAAACTTTATAAAAAGTCATGTTTAAGTCATCAACTTTCAACCATTTAAAAAACCAAAATTCGTTAAGTTATGGTGGATTCACAGCCCGAATAATATACTTATCAAAAATTGCCTCAAAAGCATCGAGTCTTGCAAGTAGTTTCGTGGAAGCTATTTGAATAATGTTAAATTTTTTAATTAAACTTTACTTAAAGACAAATAACAAAAAAAAATTCCTAATTTTTTATAATAAAAATTTAATTTTAGACTATAGCAAAGTTAATTACAAGTTAAACTTACAATGCAAAATTCTTCATTGATTTGTATATATTCAATTAACAGAATAAAAGTGATTTTTTTTATAAATCCATGAACAAATGACAATTTATTTGAATTAACAATACTCATTATGGATAAAGCATCATTTCTATTCGATTGTCACTATTTCACTACAATTTGAAGTACGGGAAATAAATTAATGATGCGTTACCTACCGCATTTAAATGAATTTGCAGAAAAAATCGCCAATATGAATGGAAATTTATTTTATTCAATTTTTTTTTTTGTGTATCTAATCAATTGCAATTTTATGACAAAAAAAACAACAAAATCGTTATAAATAATTTTCAAAAAATAAATTTAGTTTATGATTATTTTTTTATGTATTCTTTTATATTGTAAATTTTTGTAGAATATTTTTTTATTGAAATCCTAAAAAAAAATTGTCATATTTTTAGATAAAATTAGCTTTTTTTGGAGAACTTATAATACCGATTACTAACGACAAAAACTTTTTGCAATTTTCCGCACAGATTTTTTTGGTGTAGCAACGCAGTGCGAACCGCGTTTGGGCGATCGGATCGGATTGCGTCAAAGCGCATATCATTTAATTACAAATAATAACTATAAAAAGTCATAATTAAATAATAATGTGCCCTATAAATTGGTTAGTTATAATTTCATTTATAATTAATCAAATAATCAATGTTGTTAATTAACTTATATCGCACGCAGTGACGCACCTTTAACGCACAAGTTGATCCGTTTCTATCGCAAGTGCGCTGCCTGATATGACCAGCTTTGTTAAGAGTACACGTACGTCAACAACGAACCGACAACGTCACCGCAATCGTACCGGTATGAGAGCAACTTGAAAACAGTCAATAGCCAAGACAAAAACCGTACTAACAGCAGAGATGAAATCTATCAACAGCTAACGGTCACGCAATGCACAATGCTACTACGTTGCTCTCCTTACTTTACTGTTGCCAGCACATACTTTATTTCAATGCATTTCGTCTATAATATTACTAATAATTAAAAATATTCATATTTAAAAAACCTTTTTAAATTATGAATATAGATTATTAAATATTGGGTTGTTCGGAAAGTAATTTGTTTTTTTCTCAATAGAGGACTTAATTGTATTTTTTCATAACCAACTTCACAATTAAGCCGCATAATCATATGTATTTTGACAGCTGACATAGCAAAGCTTGCTTGTGAAAAAATTCTATTTATTCTGAATAGTAGTTTTTGGTTGATACACTTTTAAAAATGGAAAGTGAAAAACAGCATTTGCGGCATATTTTACTTTTTTACTATAGAAAATATAAAAATGCTGTTCAAGGTTCCAAACCTGTTTTACAAAATTTCGATCTCGAAGATGCACAACGTTCTGGAAAGCCAGTTGAAGCTGATGAAGACATAATAAAACCATTAATTGATGCAAACCGGCGAATAACAACTCGTGAGATCACTGAGTGATTAAATTTAACGAATTCGACCGTTCATGATCATTTAAAATGGCTAGGTTTAATCTCAAAGCTCGACATATGGGTTCCTCATCTTCTTACGGAAAAAAATTTGTACCGTCGCATTGACGTTTGTGATTTGCTTCTCAAACGGCAAGAAAGTGATCCATTTTTGAAGCGTATTATCACAGGGGACGACAAATGGGTTGTCTACAACAATAGCTGTCATCCATTGAACCAATTTTGCTACTCACAAGTACATCGGAATAGATGTCCAATGGAACGCAATATTTACTGACTGAAGTAAAATATAACCTCAAAATACTTTGTTTATTCAACTTGTCAACGTGAAGTGGAGTGGATGTGTTTCGGAGAATCTTTGAATTTGATAAATATTACATAATATCTAAAAATAGGATCTATAACGAGGGTAAAGTTACACAAATATATCATTTAAGTTTAAATTAATTTCACAATCCATTATTATCTATATTTTCAAACATTTGCTGCCTCGCACGTGCACCATTGTTGCTGTCAATTTCTTCAGATTCTGCGGAATTCTGTATGTTGTTGACTTCATTATCTAAATATTCTATATCACAGAAATCATTTTCAGTTAAGTTTCCAAAACCCTTAAACGGGGGAACTAAATATCTGCTTACACCGTACGCTGAGTCTCCAAGTAGCACTCCTCCTGGTTTTCGTAGAAGCTGTGCATCGTGAATTGCACCAGGTTCACCATAGTGCGCATCTATAAACGTTTGCTCGGCGTTTACAACTCCCTGTAAAAGCAGACTATAATATCGGGTGCACCATTCATAGCTGCAAATTGTATCTGGTTATTTTGCACTAATGTTAAGTGCAAAAGATCCTGGAGTAGAAAAGAAGAACCGGCTTAAAGCACTTCGAAAGCCAATATTCATCCAAAAAAAAGGTTATGCTATCTGTTTGGTGGGATTTCAAAGGAATCGTTTATTTTCAGCTTCTACCGAGCACCACAACGATCAATACTGAAGTGTACTATCATTAGTTGGACAAATTGAATAATTTACTTTAAGAAAAAAGGCCAGAATTGGTCAATAGGAAAGAAAATTGTCACTTTAAGAAGAACGTTTTCATTTTTATAAAAAAAAAACTAAATTACTTTCCGAACAAGCCAATAATTCAATGCAGTTCGTTTTTTATATTACTAATAATTGAAAATATTCTTATTTAAAGAAAACCTCTTTAAATTATTATTAAATATTAAGAAATTGAGTGAATATATTTAAAAAAATATTGTTGCTTTTTAAAAATAAAACCAAAATTCTTTCATACTTTTTGATTTACAATATTTCCCAAAAGTAAATCTGAAGTGTTTACGCCATTATGGTTTGCTAAACATAGACATTGGATATATTTTTTTAAGATGTTTTTCAATAAATAAAATAATACCAAAGAACTTTCGATTTCGTATATCTAAAAAGTTAGTACTCGTATTACGAGGCAGTAGACATGATATTGAAATTCAATTCACGTTCTGATAAATCTGCGTGGTCATGCATAAAAATAAAGAATTTTTTTTTAGGTTTAGTATATTTTTTGTTGTTGCTAATAAAAATAAAAATCATGTTTCGTTATAATCCAGCAGAAATAAAACTATAATTTTGGTTTTTTGTGGGATTTAGAAAGAAACTATGATAAATGGTTTGTATTAGAAACCACACAAAAAGAAGAGGGTCGTTTTTGTTGGTAAAAATTGCACATTCAAAGCTCCCCTAATTGAGTTGAAAACAGTAGCAATATGCTATATTTTTTTCTTTATTCCAAGAGCCTCTGTACATGTACATATGTGTATATAGATATTTTAGAGAAAAAAAAATGTAAATATGAATATCCATGCAAAAATGAAATTTAAAAGAATTTATAAAAGTAAAAAAAAATAATAAATAAGCCAAAACCACTCGCATTGTGCTGAATCGCCCACCACTATGTATTTAGGAAATTCTCAATCGAATTAATTAAAAATCAATAAATTTCGATTCAATTTTTAGTTGGCATACATACAAAATAATCATTATTTAATAATAAAATCCAATTAAATAAATTAGCATATTTTTGGCTGCAAGTTATGCGCAAGTTGCGCGAAGCAATCCACCAGAAACGCCCGGATTTGTGGAAGAACAAAAATTGGCTCTTGCTATTTTTGGCAGAAAACAACAACACTTATAATGCCGCAGCCACCGTATTGCCCAGATCCGGTGAGATCTTATTAAGAAGGATTTTTTCTGAGACGCAGCCGGTTCGAAGTCATAGTAGCGTTAAATATTCGCTGTATATTCGTGGTCCAGGCTGTATACCTGAAAACACTCCAACTTTTACTGCAGTCTGCCTTACGGGTCACTTTTCTCTCTCTGTTTGGGCAGTTTTTACTCCTTCCGTTTGCTAGTTGCAATAATTTTTCTAGATGTTTTTGAAAAAACTATTTGGAAACCAATCAAGTACTTTAATTTACTTTTTTCCATTTCCAATTATAAATTTACCCTTTACTTGTCAATTAAATAAAATAATGCTCTATAAGAAATTTTCCATGTAAGAAATTTTCTATAAGAAATTTTCCATATAAGAAATTTTCCATATAAGAATCAATAAATTTCGATTCAATTTTTAGTTTGCCTACATACAAAATAATCATTATTTTATAATAAAATCCAATTAAATAAGTTAGCATATTTTTGGCTGCACATAACTTAATAATAAATACGCTTATATACAGAAGAAAAAAACTAGTTTATTATGGTTGAAAATTGGAAAAGACAAAAATTGAATGGGGATGCCATTAAATCAATCCAATTGCAGATACTCTCTCGCAGTGAGGTCAATTTTTTTCAAATATTATATGTACTATCAACTATCAAATAAATATGATATCATTGATATAATTTACGATAATAAAAACGAGTATTATTACCATGAGATGCTCATATTAATAGATTTTTTTTTATTTCAGATAAACGTGATAATATTTAATACAAAGATAGACTTAATAGTATCATTTTATTCGGAGAGTATCTTCTTACTTGACAAGATCGAATCAGTTAAACCTTGATATAGAGAATATTATCCATAAATATGTGAGTACTAATTTCTTATTCATAAATAAGTCGTAGGTGGTGTAGTCTAATTTTCAGCTTGTTCAATGCAATTTTAATTTTCATATTCAACTAGTACCACAAGACAAATGACCAAAATGTGTTCCAGTTTCTTTCTTTTAAAATTCTACATTTCTCGACTGTACATATTTTTATAGTCGTAGTTAATTCTAAAATTGGTCTTAATCATGTGTTATAAGTAAGAACTTAATAAACACATCAAACTTTGTAATTTTAAATTATAAATAATTGAAAATAAAGACATTTAATGTCAATTGTTGTTTTAATTTAATTTACATAAGGAAATAATGGCATTCAATTTTATTTAAAAGAAAATTTCTGAGTTTGTCTGAATAAGAATATAGTTTTGGGTTTAGTCATAGAATATATTCAAAAGTGTCTGGAATAATTTCTTATGAAAAATCTCCATCTCACAACGTTGAGAGTTTAAATGTTGGTAAGAAAATTTTTTGAAGGGTGTTTGGTCTCTTGGTTTAGTCACATGGTAATAAAACATTTTCTTTTGAAATTTGTAAAAAAAACCACACATTTAAATTATATTAAATTTCAAGTTTAAATTATACCAATTAAAAAAAAAAGGACATTTGATAGCACTAATTGACAATTTAATTTGTATAAGAAATGAGAACAGATGGTTGCTATTTTTTTTCTTTTGAAATATAAATTAAGAATTTTTCTGTTAATTTTTATATGAATTGAAGAACATATTTTTTCAGACTTTTTAGCTTTTATTTAAATTAACTGCAAAAAATAAAATAAAAATATTCAGCATCAAAAGGGGAATATTGTCCTCTTTATGAGTTTATAACAATTAAAAAAAATCGTCTGTCATTAGTTTGAAGAAAGTTCATATTCCCAATAAAGAGTAATTCAATTTATGCTTTGTTAAATAAAATTAATTAGAGCATACTTAAAAAAATTGATTTTAATTAATTTCTATTTTATTATATTGTTTAAATTTTTTACTTAAAATATAAAACTTCATGCTTTTGAGGTAATTTTTAATAATTTTTCTACACATTTGATATTGGTTTTTGAAGGCTCTAAAATTGGATGATAGTCTGCGTAAACACGATATTTTGAACTGTCTTACAAGAAAAAGTCCGACGGCGTCAAAGTCAATTAATTTTACGAAATCTTATAAACACGCCTCCTAGAAATTTTTTACGCAATAAAACCAAAGTTTATCATATAAAGTGGCTTGTGGTTCGGTTTTCTCAAAACCACATATAGGCGAGATTAAAATCTTTAAGTTTAGGTGAAAAAAAGTCGGTTCTCATATAGCCAAAGCACTCAGAATTGACGGTAACAGTCTCTCCTTCTTCATTTTGAAAGTATCGTGAATTTTGAATTTCCGCGGGTTAAGTATATTCGATTTGCATTTTCTTTGTGGCGTTATGTTGGTACTCATGTCTCTCACTTATGCCGATAAGTTCGGCCATTTTGAATGTTCAGTTAATTTTTGACAACTGCTTTGCTTGCACGTGTTTTGGCTCGTCTTCGATTTGTGCTCAGTTTCGACCAAAAACAGCATCGCATTAACATTGCTAAGGAGCTGTCATAACTGGTGACGAATCATAGGTTTATGGTTATGACGTCGAAACCAAAGCTCAATAATCCCAATGGAAGCTGCCGCACGAGCCAATACCGAAAAAAGCGCCAAACCACTGTTTGCTTACAGTTTTCTTCGATTGTAGGGCCGTGGTGAATTATGAGTTCTTACCACAGGGTAGACCGGTCAATAAGGAATATTATCTGCAAGTTATGCGCAAGTTGCGCGAAGCAGTCTATCAGAAACGCCCGGATTTGTGGAAGAACAAAAATTGGCTCTTGCTATTTTTGGCCAAAAACAACACACTAATAATGCCGCAGCCACCGTATTCCCCAGATCTGGCCCACTGTGACTTTTTCTTGTTCCCGAAACTGAAGAGCCCTATGAAAGGACGACGCTACGCTACGATTGAGGAGATAAAGACGGCATTGAAGGAGGAGCTGAACAAGATCACAAAAAATAATTTTTTGAAGTGCTTCGAGGATTGCAGAAAACGATGGCAAAAGTTTATAATATATGGTGGGGATTTCTTTAAAGGGGACAAAATAGATATTCATGAATAAATAAATAATTTTTGAAAAAACACAAAATTCGCGATACTTTTTGAACAGACCTCGTATAGCCAAAGCACTCAGAATTGACGGTAACGATCTGTCCTTCTTCATTTTTAAACATATACAAGTCCTTCTCAGATCAAAATGCACTTCAACAGTCACTTTACTCTAATTCAATTACTTTTCAGAGCCTCATATACGGCAAGAAATAACCCTCATCACTGAAGAAAATTTTGTTCGAAAAATTAACATACAAAGCCTGTTCCAGCACCCAATCGACGGTCCCAGCACTCAATCGGCGTACAAAAATAAATTAAAAAATTAAAAATCGCGCTAATGCCTAATTTCAATATGTTACACGAATTGAAGTTGATAATTTTAATTTACATTAAAATTAGTGAAAAACAATCAAATTGAACATAATTGTAACAATATAGTTTTTGTTGAATTCGTGGTAACACTGTCGCTGCGCCGGTTATATTGGTGCGTTTTCCTGTTCAATAAATCAACGTCGGTCTTCATTTTATTCTTTTAAATTTCCAGCATCTGCTTATACTTTATTGCAGTTGGTTTTCGCGGACAGAAATATAAATAGTTACCCAGACAATAGCTGAACCGAATCTAATATAAGGGCAGGTCAAATACTGTGAGTTAGTCCCTCAAAGCTATCAAATAATGGGAGAAGTTATCTGGCCCATCCAGACACAATCACTTTTCATCGGAAAAGATGACCGCTTTCCAGGCGGTCATATTATTCATGTGATTGAGCTTAGATTCTAGCTAGACTTCACGGTGAGATCTTGTTAAGAAAGATTTTTTTTGAGTCGCAGCTGATTCAAAGTCAAAGTAGCGTTAAATATTTGCTGGGCAGTCCAGTTTGTATACCGAAAAACACTCTAATTTTTGCTACAGTCCGCTTTACGGTCACTTTTCTCTCTCTGTTTGGGCAGGTTTTACTCCTTTCGTTTGCTAGTTGCAATAATTTTTCTAGATGTTTTAAAAAAAACTACTTGGAAATCAATCAAGTACTTTAATTTACTTTTTTCCATTTCCATTTATAAATTTATCCTTTACTTGTCAATTAAATAAAATAATGCTCTGTAAGAAATTTTCCATATAAGAAATTTTCCATATAAGAAATTTTCTATAAGAAATTTTCGATATAAGAAATTTTCTATAAGAAATTTTCGATATAAGAAATTTTCTATAAGAAATTTTCCATATAAGAAATTTTCTATAAGAAATTTTCCATATAAGAAATTTTCTATAAGAAATTTTCCAAATAAGAAATTTTCTATAAGAAATTTTCCATATAAGAAATTTTCTATAAGAAATTTTCCATATAAGAAATTTTCTATAAGAAATTTTCCATATAAGAAATTTTCTATAAGAAATTTTCCATATAAGAAATTTTCTATAAGAAATTTTCCATATAAGAAATTTTCTATAAGAAATTTTCCATATAAGAAATTTTCTATAAGAAATTTTCCATATAAGAAATTTTCTATAAGAAATTTTCCATATAAGAAATTTTCTATAAGAAATTTTCCATATAAGAAATTTTCTATAAGAAATTTTCCATATAAGAAATTTTCTATAAGAAATTTTCTATAAGAAATTAAACGAGGATGAGGAACATAAATTCGTTCACTGACCATGCTATAGCGGGCAAAAGGAAAGAATTAGAACAAATAATCGGTGAACAGCTATCACAGGAGCGCTTTATCATACAAAGGAACATTGCAGGCAAACAAGGACGCAATACGCATCCCGAGTAATAAAGAATCTCCGTCAGGAAAAAGGAATGAGGAAAGGGCAACCTACAGCCTAAATGGGAGAAAAGATTTAATGTCCTATGAAGTAATACCTGACGATGGTCCAATGGAGAGTCATATATATTTGTGAAAAACGAAGGTGAGTTTTAATGGGTAAAAATACCACACAACGAAGACGCCGAAAATTCCCCCCCTATCCACGTGTCAAATAAAAACCTTAACGACGAATGGCCATATCCCAGCTCCTTTTCTTATGACCCCAGTCCGGGTGGATGACTTTTTTGTGCTTCTAGATCAAAAAGCACTTTAGAGAACGATATCTTGATACTTTCGATAACATTCAAAGAAGGGTAACTGAGGAACTGAAGGCGATTTCAGCACTGCTATAAAGTGCAGTATCAACACCTCCGCAGGTGTATAACTGCCTTTAAAGGGATAATATCGATGTATAAAAATAAAATGAAATTTTTGAAGAAAAAAATCAGTTTTATGAGATTTCCTAGCTTTTTATCTTTTTCCCAAAAAAAAAATCAGTTCCATTAGTTTTCCCAACCGAATTTTCATCTAATAAAATTAGATACTCGTAGATTTCCGGAGTAGTAAGAGTTTATGTTTTTTCATCAACAACACAAAAAATACAAATTTGTTATAAAATAATAAAAGAAAATTCTATATTAATAAAAATGTCTATTTATTTTGGAAGATTTTAACAACATATAAGAAATTTTCTATAAGAAATTTTCCATATAAGAAATTTTCTATAAGAAATTTTCTATAAGAAATTTTCCATGTAAGAAATTTTCTATAAGAAATTTTCCATATAAGAAATTTTCTATAAGAAATTTTCCATATAAGAAATTTTCTATAAGAAATTTTCCATATAAGAAATTTTCTATAAGAAATTTTCTATAAGAAATTTTCCATGTAAGAAATTTTCTATAAGAAATTTTTCATATAAGAAATTTTCTATAAGAAATTTTCCATATAAGAAATTTTCTATAAGAAATTTTCCATATAAGAAATTTTCCATATAAGAAATTTTCCATATAAGAAATTTTCTATAAGAAATTTTCCATATAAGAAATTTTCTATAAGAAATTTTCCATATAAGAAATTTTCTATAAGAAATTTTCCATATAAGAAATTTTCTATAAGAAATTTTCCATATAAGAAATTTTCTATAAGAAAT
Source organism: Atherix ibis (assembly GCA_958298945.1). Taxonomy (NCBI): domain Eukaryota; kingdom Metazoa; phylum Arthropoda; class Insecta; order Diptera; family Athericidae; genus Atherix; species Atherix ibis. The sequence goes on along the minus strand of OY282605.1, from coordinate 117,372,763 downwards.
TTTCCATATAAGAAATTTTCTATAAGAAATTTTCCATATAAGAAATTTTCTATAAGAAATTTTCCATATAAGAAATTTTCTATAAGAAATTTTCCATATAAGAAATTTTCTATAAGAAATTTTCCATATAAGAAATTTTCCATATAAGAAATTTTCTATAAGAAATTTTCCATATAAGAAATTTTCTATAAGAAATTTGCTATAAGAAATTTTCTATAAGAAATTTTCCATATAAGAAATTTTCTATAAGAAATTTTCCATATAAGAAATTTTCTATAAGAAATTTTCCATATAAGAAATTTTCTATAAGAAATTTTCCATATAAGAAATTTTCTATAAGAAATTTTCCATATAAGAAATTTTCTATAAGAAATTTTCCATATAAGAAATTTTCTATAAAAGATTTTCCATATAAGAAATTTTCTATAAGAAATTTTCCATATAAGAAATTTTCCATATAAGAAAAAGACCCAAATTATCAACAACAACAACAAAAAAGATAAAATTACTAAGGTCCTGTATAATTAAAACTAAATTCTTCGACTGATCAAATAAATCCGCTTAGTTAATTTTCAAAAAAATAATTTTCAATTAGATGTAAACTTCCCTAGAAAATAATTCAAAACTTTTCTTCGTAAATATTCTCAAATTTATTATTTTCTAAAAATAAGTACTTATACTTCTTGTAACTTATTTTTGAAGCAATTATATTTCTTTCAAATTTAGTTTTGTGAAAATTTGGTAAAATATTTTGTCCAAAGGGAAAATTTTTGCTTAATGAAAACTCAGCAACGGTTTTCTATTACTTTGGACAGTTTTTTTTTTGCTTTTTCAGATTACTTTTTTGTTTTCAAAAATAATTCTTTCCAATTAAGATTTTCAAAAAGTTTCTTTTATTTCCAAAAAAAAGCTCTTTATTACGTATTTACGTTTATTATAAATTCAAATCTTTCTTTTTATGAAATTTTCCACAAACTTCTATATTTAAAAATTAGTTTATCAATTGAATTTCATCAAATTCTTAATATTTTTTCTGATAAACAATTTATGTCATTTTAAAAATATATAGAATTAATGTTTGCATTTTTTTTATAATTTTTTCATATTATTTGCAAATTATTAGCAGAAATTCTGTTTATATTATTGATAGAAAAAGAATTCTGACCTTTCACCAATAAGAAAAATTAAAATAAATAATTATTTTTACTAAAATATTACAAAGAAATTGAAAAAAAATATCATAAATTAGTGATTGTAGCTAATAAGTCATTTTTCGGAAAAGCTTCAAATTTTTAGCAAAATTGCTTTTTATAACTTATTGCAGTCGAATAATGTAATTTTGAATAAATAAACTACCGATTCTTTTTCATAATCATTAGAATTTATGGCCATGGTATTATGATAACATTTAATGTCAATTATTATTGTATATTAGGCTTTTATTTTTTTTTCAATTGTAATTACTTTAAAGATGTTCTAGTGTCTTTTTGGGTGGATATTTTAAGATACTATAACCGAAGCATGAAATGTGTAACTTTTATTACTGACAGCGATATGGCAATGGTGCACACTTCCCGTCTCTATACCTTGTACTTTATTCCCTTCTAGATTTGGAATACTAGTTCTAATCCAGTATCGATAACTACTCGACCCTAAAGACCATCGTGATAACTGAAGTTGTGTTCTTGTAACTTGTTAAGAAAAACGGAATGGCGATGTGCCATCAAATTTTGTGTTAATCTTGGTTATTCGGCAAGTCTGACTTTCGAAAACATGCAATCAGCCTATGGGGAACATTCCTTATCATAGCACATATTTGTTTTTATAAAACAATTTTGAAGGACCAGAACCAGTGGAAGATGAAACTCGCTATGGCAGACCTTCAACATTGAAAACTGATGAAAATGTGGAACAACTTTGGGTTTTTTTGAGGTTAGTTTATTGATGATCATTAAAACTGACGAGAAGTCTTTGAAATGCTCAGAAAAATAGTACTTTTTTTAGAGCGATTATTAAAGACACGTCGATGTTTTGGCGAAAGCCACGGTCATGTCCCATAATACTTGTGAGTTCAGATAGACGCTTTGGCGAATCATTAATGAAAAGGCAATTCGCAATGTGAATTTCTTAGCAAGGATCATGCCTAACCATGAAGAAGGGCCCAGACAAAGACATACAAGCATCAGGTGATGGCGGAACATCGTCGATAGAATTCCGTACAGTTTTGTACGACACTATCTGTGTTATCTCTAACATGAGGTCAATCGAGCTTTTGGCGGTTGAAGAGCCAGAATATATCATCGACGATGAGATGGAAAAGAAATCCATCAGTTTATCGTCAGAAAAGAGGACATAAATCAGACAGTGGGGAGATGGTACCAATTAAAGGAAGATGGGCATATAATCAGGGCATATCTATATCATTTTAAGGGAGAACTTTATGCGGCATACCCTAATCCCATAAACGAGGATGAGGAACATAAATTCGTCCACTGACCATGCTACAGCGGACAAAAGGAAGGAAGTAGAACAAATAATCGGTGAACAGCTATCACAGGAGCGCTTTATCACACAAAGGAACATTGCAGGCAAACAAGGACGCAATACACATCCCGAGTAATAAAGAATCTCCGTCAGGAAAAAGGAATGAGGAAAGGGTAACCTACAGCCTAAATGGAAGAAAAGACTAAATGCCAGTCTACTTTCCCGATGGAGAATCCTATTTGTGGAAAAGGGTGACTGAAGACACCGAAAATTTCCCTCCTTACCACTTGTCAAAAAAAAACTCTATGCACAAAAGCCCATATCCCAGCCTCTCTCCGCAATACCTCAGACCGGGTGATTTTTTTTGTGCCCCTAAGAAGGAATGAGAAAAGGGCAACCTGCAGCCTAAATGGGAGAAAAGATTTAATGTCCTATGAAGTAATACCTGACGATGGTCCAATGGAGAGTCATATATATTTGTGAAAAACGAAGGTGAGTTTTAATGGGTAAAAATACCACACAACGAAGACGCCGAAAATTCCCCCCCTATCCACGTGTCAAATAAAAACCCTAACGACGAATGGCCATATCCCAGCTCCTTTTCTTATGACCCCAGTCCGGGTGGATGACTTTTTTGTGCTTCTAGATCAAAAAGCACTTTAGAGGACGATATCTTGATACTTTCGATAACATTCAAAGAAGGGTAACTGAGGAACTGAAGGCGATTTCAGCACTGCTATAAAGTGTAGTATCAACACCTCCGCTGGTGTTCGACTGCCTTTAAAAGGATAATATCGATGTATAAAAATAAAATGAAATTTTTGCAAAAAAAAATTGGTTTAATGAGTTTTCCTAGCTTTTCATCTTTTTACCAAAAAAAAATCAGTTCCATTAGTTTTCGCAACCGAATTTTCATCTAATAAAATTAGATACTCGTATATTTCCGGAGTAGTAAGAGCTTATGTTTTTTCATCAACAACACAAAAAATACAAATTTATTATAAAATAATAAAAGAAAATTCTATATTAATAAAAATTTCTATTTGTTTTGGAAGATTTTAACAACAGTTGCAACACAATAAAAACGATGCTTCTACATTCAACAATTTCACGTATTTATATTTTAAATTTTATAAAACTATATATAATTGGTAATTTTTAATAATACTATATAATTTATATAAAAATTTTATAGGTAATCATGAAACAAAATGAAAACTTAACACAAAAATTTACCATTCTATCTAAATTGCGCCAGTTTAAAACGAAATTCATTCACCTTCACATATATAAATTTTATTAGTTCCGCAATATGCAAGTTATATGAAAGTATTTGTTTATATTCGTATGGACACGTTCGGATATAATAGGCATATATACATACATAAATATGGCCTTATTTAAACGTTTTTCAAAGTGTAATAATTCATAGGCAAAAAGAAAAACATCAAAATGGAAATAGTTAATGTGAAAATTGAGTGTCTGACCTTGTCGAAATTTAGTAGAGCATAAAATAAATCAAAGCACTTATATACGATGAGTACATACTTACATACAAATATACACTATGGCATAAATGTAATCAACAAAAGAATAAGTACTTATGCAAAATTTTTAAGGCAACTATAGTTATACGTTTATGTATGAAGATAGGCGAAATAGCAACTTATCAATAATAAATCCTTATAGATAGATCGGATAATAACAATTTGTCAATGATTTCCCCATAAGCATCCACACATACAGTTGACAAAAACTCCTTAAATTTTTTTTAAGGCCTTCAAATCAGATACTTGTAATATATCCAGCGGATGACTTCATATCCTTTTACGGTCAACTTGAGTGGACAAATGAATGCATGATATTTGATATTTATTTCTTATAATATGCAATTGGTACATATTATAGGATGAATATATTAACAACCAAAAAAAAAAACAAAAAAAAAACATTAGAGGAGTTGTGAAAAAAAAAAAACTTACAGAGCTCTGGAACAAAATGAACAAAAAACTGACAACGATTCACATGACATAACCTTCAAATCAATTGAAAAGCATATCAAATTTTTATCCTTTTGCAACAAAATTTGCCATTTTCAGAAAAGTACAATTTAGCTTTTCATATATAAAAAAAAATACTTTTTTATACCATATAAAAAAGTAGTAATAAATTACTAATTATTTTTTTTTCTTCTATATAAAAATAGAAAATTTTACATATTTTTTTAATATAATAAAATTTATTATTAGATATTCGATACCGATAAGTATATATTATACACATTTAATCGTAAATATATTATTATAAAATTATTACAATCGAAACAAGGACATTTTTAAAAGGTCAAAAATGCACATAAAAATTCCTAAAATACTTATATTTTAAGAGGGGGTCCTTTTTTAAAAGAATTATTGCTTAAGCTTTTAATATAGAAATTTTATTTTGCCTTTATTTTTATAGATGTTTGTTAATTGAACTTTTTAGAAAAAAATCTTGTCTTAATATATTTTTTTTTTTTAAATTTCGAAAATTTATTTTTTTAATCTATACTATTTTTAAGTACAAACCTTTCTACAACAGGCAGAAATGATGTTGTAGAATCCAATGTCCGAATTGACGTATTACCACGAACAACAACTTTTTCACGAGTTACACGTCTTATCATCTCTTCACCACGCATTTTTCCAAACATATACGAATATTTTACCACTTTTTACACGTATAAAATATTTGAAATATTTATAATTAATTATGCAAATCAATTTACAATTTAAAAAAAAAAGATAATATTAATAATACACACAAAATAATTTGATCGAAATTTATGGTACAAAAAGAAAAATTATCTAATTGCAAATATAATGGTTTATTTATTTTGAAATATGATTTCTATTGTATACCATATTATGTGCACTATTGTTAAATATATAAATATTATACGTTTAATAGTGTAATAATAATTATTATAATAATAATGTAATATCAATACAACAACAACAACAAGAATACACTTGTTCAACAAGAAATAATCAACAAGAAAAAAATAAATAAGAAATAAAAACAAAATATTGATAATAATATAGTGACAAAATAGCAGAAATCAACAAGAAAAAAAAATTTACTTATAATAGTGACAAAATAATAATCGAAATAATCAAAAGATAAAATAAATAAGAAATAAAAACAAAATATTGATAATAATCACTTGAATACACCACTACTCCCCGCTGATCCAGCACACGCACAAATATCGAATTGGAATTGAATAATAAATGAAATGACAAATTACAATATTATTGAAAAACGATTGGTGTTGTTTTTGGATAAATATTCTTAATTATTACAAGTTACATTTGAAAAAGAGAAGAGGTGTTCTTTTTTTTAAATTTATTTTTAGTTTTTATTTAGAAAAATTTATGGTGTTTTTTTTTGGCTTTTTCACTCTCTATCTTCGTTTCTCTCTCTCTCTCTGTATCCTTTTGTAGCTTTGAATATTTTTTCTATATAATTTTATTTTCAGATATTATCTTCTCAATCGAACAAGTAACTACTGGACAACACTGATGGCGAAACTGAGAGCTTCAAAAATTTTCCAAAATCTCATTAAGATCATTAAGTTAGAGTGGCACATCCTCATACTAAAATTATACGCTCGTATAAGTACATATGAGTAACTAGTGGAGGTGCCAACATATCACTAAGATGACAATTTGGCGAGAGAGAATATGCTATGTCCGAATGGACAACCCTTGTGCTCCATCATGCCGATGCGATGGTACACCACAGCAGGATGCTGTTGGCATCACCAACTCTGTGCATGTGTTCGTTCCACTAACTTATATACTCCAACATGATACAACGGGAGTGTAGTGTAGGATGTGCATTCTTCCAATGAATGGCATTATTGCGCATGAGCTTTTTTTTACTGAGAAAAAAAGGAACTGTGCTCAATATAAACTGAGAAATAAATCATAAGAGAGAACAGAAGAGAATAACTAACCAACAAAAGTATGAAGCTAAATAATAACAAAATGCAAATATAATATACACGTATGTACATACAAACATACTCAGACCCACCCCTCCCCTTCTTTCATTCAATTTAGACTGAAAACCACAACAGAAACTTTGTATAAAAAATTATAAATAAAAGACAAAACGGCCAATTAAAATTTATTCGACTAAATTAAACAAATAAAATTGAAAGATTTATTTTTTTTTTTTTTAAAAAAGAACTACATTCATTTTTATTTCGAAACTACTATATTAAAACTAAATATACAATATGTGTGCGAGCGAGTCTACAGGCGCATATGCATATATGTATGTATGTATATTTATATTTTTTTTTTTATATAGTTTAATTAATTAATGACTTTAATATAACTAGTAATTATGTATGACTAAAATTCAATTCACTTTTTCACGTTCTATTTTTATTGTATTGAATAATCTGAATTTTTATTTTTTTTTCTTTTTTTTTCGTTTTGATCAACTGCTACTATACAAAATATTAACGAAATTATTAGTACTTTTTGTTCAGATGTATTGACTCGTCAACGAATAGTACTGAACTGAAATACCGAAAAATTTGAATGGTCAGTTATAGTGGTCAGGCCGTTTGGTGATTGTACAATATTTCGATTAGACCATTTATAAATGCAACTAGGTCAGCTACGAGCATAAGTGCATTTGTTGCAGATGTTATAAGGATATTTTTATAAAGTAATGCGGAAGGTTAGGTGGGGGGGGGGGGGGGGGGCTTATTGGATGTGGACAAATGTTGTTCTATTTAAAAACAGTTAATTTACGTTAAATACTATTTTCGAATTAAGAATTGTTCATTTAAAATTTTTTTTATATTATTTTATAAATTACTAATTTAACTTTCTTAAATATATAGTAGCTAAATGAGGCAGCGCCTATTTACAAGATTTCAAATAATAAATAAAAATTTCTTTATTTAAATTATTCTTATAGAAATGTTAAAAAATTATTTTTTTTTAATTTGAAATTATTATTAAATGTTAATTTTGTTATTTCGTTTTTTTTTTGAAAATCCTACATCATTTTCCTTAATATCTATATAAATACTGTATAAATTCTAAATATTCGTTTAATTTTAATAAAATTATGTATAATTTATCAATTATTATACAATATTATTTATTGTAATTGATTTTTTTATTATTATGACTAAACTTCATTTTTTATTGAATAAGTTAAGTTAATATTGTTAATATTTTCCTATAAAATTTGCCCGTTTATTTTGAAAACGTATATTTACTTAAATTCAATAATACTTTTAGTACAGGGTGGGGCCAACTTGAAATGACTAATTTAAAATGCATATAACTTTTTTTTATTTTTGTAATTTTTTTTTTGCAGATTATAAAAAGTTTTATAAAATTTTCTTATATCTTCATACGAGTACTCAGTGCAAGAACATGTCATAATTGTTGAATTTTCTTTTTTTTCGGACTATATATTGTTACAACACAAAGAAAATATTGTCAGAATTTTAATACTATCACAGCTCCCGGTGCAAACATGAAGCGTGGTGCAGTATTTGAGGAGCCACGAACAAGCTGTGGAGGCTGTACGCCAAAGTGTCAACGATGATCCATTTGTGGTCTACACGTACTCGTCGACGTGCTACTGTCAATTGGACATCTCCAGAACATCGCTACGACGCATTTTGAAACTTTATCTGCAGATGCTTCCATACAAAATTCAATTGCCTTAAGAAATATGGCCGAGGGATGCAGCAAAACAGCTACAATATGCCAAAGTCAGGCTAAATAAGCCCACCCTGTACATTTGAAATGATTTTCATTTTAAAACCATATCTTATTGGTAAATTATTATTATTATAAATTTAAAAAACCAACTTGATTTGAACATAATAAATTTTCTATGTTTTTTTAATCTATGTTTTATATATACTAATCTAAATTAATAGTGAATGAAAGTTTTCTTTTTTTTTGGTCTATTAAAACCCTTGATTTGGTCAAATAATATTTTTAAAGTATTTACTTAGGAATATTTTTTTTTCTATATAAGAAGGACATGTATGAACTTTTATCGAAGAGTTTTATTTTTTCTTGCAATACTAAATGTCTTAAGTTTATAATTATAAAATTAAATTTCTTAAAAACAAAAAAAAACATTTTTCATTTTATTATCATGATTGAATATTTAAAAAATTACACTCTTAAAAATTTAAACTTTTATAAAATATATACCCTCTAAATTGGTACTAAAAAATAAAAGACTAAAACCATATTATATATATTTTCATATAAAAATTTACTCTTTCTAGAAAATTAGACCCACACCATAGTTAAACTAGGTCGAAAATTATAGTGTCTGAGAAAAATATGTGCGTCCGTAAAAATGGTTTAAAAATAGCAACGAGAAACGTTAGGATTATATTAACCCAAAAATATTAAATATAATTTACTTTAATTATCTATAATATATACTTGAGCACATATGCATGTAGGCTAATAACTTCCGAATCTGAACTATTATTTGAAAATGATATATTTCTTCTGGTTAATTTCAAGTGAATAATCAATTATTGTAATTTTATATATTATCTTATTAACTATTTAGTATATATGTGTTATCCTAGCCAACGACATTTTTATGAAACTTTTACTGTAAACGTTTAGATTAAAAATATCATAAAAATAGATCCATTAAATAAAAACGAATTTTAACCAAAATGTTACAAGGAAGTTTTTTTGTATCTAAAACAATTCCAATTGACATCAAAATATTAAATTCAGTACAATAAGACAATAATATCAATTTAATTTCTAATAATTTTTAACATTTCAATCGATAAAGTTTTCGTTTTTCAATAACAGAAAAGCACCAATAAAACAGAAACGCTTTCCAGCATTGTTGATGCAATATTTAAAAAAAAAATTGTTTATAAACATTTGCTTTGTATAAGCAATATTTGCGTTTCGTTTTTATAATTCCACAGTCTTGATGTTCTCGCCCTGTGCTCCGATGTTTTCCTATGTGTCATTCCATTGCATTGAGTTCTTGTATTTGTATTTAGTTCTCGTAGTTTAATTTGCACTTTCTTAATTTTGCGTCATTCGGTTTGCGCTGCGTTATTGTAGTTAGATTTTTAGTTACGTTGAGTTCTCGCATTTGCGTTCAATTTTTATGTTTGCGTCCCTGTCATAACGAAAGCTTATTCGTACTTGGATTGTTTTCTAGCATCTCCTTTAAATATCGTGTTAACGATACGTTATCGTATGAATGTTGTGCCAGATTGTAGGTTGCGTTGCCATATTGTACGTAAGTTCCCAGATTGTACGTTGCGTTCCCATATTGGACGTTGCGTTCCCATATCGTACGTTGCGTTCCGAGATTGTACGTTGCGTTCCCATATTGTACGTGCGTTCCGAGATTGTACGTTGCGTTCCGAGATTGTACGTTGCGTTCCGAGATTGTACGTTGCGTTCCCATATCGTACATTGCGTTCCCAGTTTGTACGTTGCGTTGCCATATCGTACGTTGCGTTCCCATATCGTACGTTGCGCTCCCAGATTGTACGTTGCGTTCGCATATTGTACGTTGCGCTCCCAGATTGTACGTAACGTTCCCAGATTGTACGTTACGTTCCCAGATTGCACGTTGCGGTCCGAGAGTGTACGTTACGTTCCCATATTGTACGTGCGTTCCCAGATTGTACGTTGCGTTCCCAGATTGTACGTTGCGTTCCGAGATTTTACGTTGCGTTCCCATATTGTACGTGCGTTCCCAGTTTGTACGTTGCGTTCCGAGATTATACGTTGCGTTCTCATATTGCACGTTGCGTTCCCAGATTGTACGTGACGTACTAATAACATAGTCGAGGGTTAATATTTACATTTTTTAAATTTAATCCCGTCAAAATAAATAGAATTTCGTTTCTAGCAATGCATTGCGTTTGAATACCTGGACTACGATTTGGTCAAATAAATGCCCTACTGTATTTTAATTAAATTATTGCCCATCGTAGCATTTTCTTACTTTTATTGATTTACAGAAACCAAATCCATAAAAAAAATGAATAAATTATTATAAAATCCACATTCAAATCACCAATAAAAAATTTATACAAAATAAATAAAAATCTCTGCATTCTTGAATATCAAAACAGTAAATAAATTGTACAATAAAATTAAAATAAAAAAAAGAACAAATTTTTCTTTTTTATAAAAAAAATCCATATTAATAAATAAAAATACAAAGAATACAAACAAATTGATTTCTTATCGATAATGACTTTTAGCTGTAAAACAATTCAATTTGAATTCCATCTTCTCTTCAAAATTTGAGACGTTTAATAATTTTTTCATATTCCGCTTCGACGGCTTCATATTCTACTCGCAATTGCACGTATCGTTCCTCGAGTTTTGGCAACGTTGCAACCAACCACTCCACATCGCAACCACGTTTTCTCAGCTTTTCTATATCCTTTAATTGTTTATGATAGCTAACACTCAATCGTTTCTTAACTTCTAAACGATAATTACGATATTCATCTTCGTTGCATGTATTTGTATGAAACAATCTGAGTACTTCATAAACTTTACGAGCTTGTTGTAAATTTATCTAAATTTTATAGAAAATATGGTTTTAAAACAAAATGCCCATTTCTTACTATTTAATAATGAACTATTTACTTTGTAATTATTTTTTGCTTGTTCAATCATATCCTTGGTAAAGCCTTTGTGAATAATGCTTTTATCAAATTCAGGGAGGTTTTTGCATAATTTAGCATCAACGTATGTTCTTATGCGCTGAAATTCATCGGATGGATTCTCCACTGTCACGTCGACAACAGTTTCATCTCCAACATATCGACGGTTAATCGTTTCAAGTAATATTGTAGCTAAACCGTTTTTTTGAAATGGTGGTAATATTAGCATTTGACTAATTCGAGGTCGAATATGTTCTGGATATGCATAACATAAATAAACTGTTGTGTAGCCTACTGTTGCGTATTGATAATTTCCATCGGTGTTTTTATATTTTTCGTAACTAAATTTATATTAAAAAAATAGTCAAAGTAAAACGAAAATAATCTAATGGAATACTATAAATCTATACCATATGAAACATGTCCATTGTGGATCATCTGTATCAATGTAAGTAGCACCATCGATAAACCATAATACTAAAGTTTGCAAACGATTGAAATAAGAACAAAAATTCGGAACCGTTATGTCACATTGGTAAATTTCGAAATGCCTCTGTATGCCTGATTTATTTTCAATAATATATTGATCCAGTTTTGTACCGAACGGTTTAAATTCTTCAGCTTTTTTCAATGTATTTAAAAATTCATCCACATTCGTATAGTACGCGCCATCAGGAAATTTCGAAGAGATCATTCCAATCACATCGTCTGCTTTTAATTCATTACCATCAGCATTAACAAGCATATTTTCAACACGTTGGCTATAATTGAGTCCAACATAAATTTGCATTGGGCCAGCCGTATACATTATTGGAACTCTTAAATCTTTATAACCAAAAATGTTTTCAGTTTCTCCAAATATCTGATGTGCCATATACGGATGGAACACGAGCAATTTACTATCAACATCTGCTCGGGATCGAACTGCAAATCAAATATTTATTTAAACAATATTTTCATACGAAATCATAATTCTAAAATATAAACAGAGACGCATAAAAATTAAGAATTGCTCTTTTGTTTTCACTACATTTTTACTTACTCAATTTGAACTCAACAACTTCTACAGCATCATACACTAATTGTTTCAAATTAGACGTTGGCGCCATTGCTCAAATAATCTAGAAAGTTTTCTGCAATTTAATAAATTTTATTATCAATAAATTAAATAGCAAACTATAAAAAGGCGCGAAAACTAATTTTCTGAAACTAACCTCAACCAGTTCAAAACAAATTACAATACTCCGGTATAAATTTCTCGCAAATATTTCAAACAAATCAATACCTTTTTATTCAATAACATTAGAACAAGAACTAATTTACATGAACAATTTTCTTATATATCATTCCAAAACAATTGACAAAAATTAATAAATCTGACAGTAAACTGATAGCATACTAAAACTTAGCCGACTATTACATACTGACCACGAAAAAAACAAAATGTTTAATATGTCATTTGATGTTGTTAAGTTGGTACTATGTATCAAGCAAGTTTCGTTGAGTTGAATTATTTTTTTTTGATTTGCTTTTATTTTATTGAAAAGGGTTATTTATTGTTTTTATTTTATTATTATTATTATTTAATATTCTTCCAAATTTATTTTAGAAACCATTGAATTATATTATTTCAATTTTTTGAAATTTCGATATCATTATGGTGTTCAGATGGGAAAAAATAATTTTAAATCTTTTCGTCTAGACTTTCTTATTGTTGTTAATCTCTTGCAATAAGTAATATTATTGATTTAGGAAATTACCAAATTTAATATCTAATTTTTAAGTTTAATTATATATCATTATTTGTTAAGTTTGTTAAGATATTAGTAACACCAACTCACAAGAAATCTATATGGTTGAAATGGCAATAAGTGCTACCTTATCAAACAGTTAATTCGAAAGTATATCTTATATTACTTATAAACAAGAAAAGAATAAACGACGTAAACACCAGACAAAAATTCAGTAAATATGAAAAATGAACTTTAATACTTAAAATATTTTTTAATAAAACGATATGCAATTTCTACTCAAAGACTGTGGAGTAAAGGGATATTTGTATTATAAGCTTCAATTACAAATAATATATGCTTATTATTGAAGCCTCAACGATACCATACATAAAAAGCAACCACGAAGAAAAAAATTCCAAAAATGCCCCCCCTATCTATAAATTGTCAAGGATAATCTTATATTACAACCTCTTTTCACAGTTTTTAGGGACAAATGATTTCACTTCTGCGCAAGTTTAACCAACATTTTTGGCGCCAAACACACATTCTAACCGGAGATGATGAAATTATTCCGTAAAGAATACAAACATTTTTCAGACAAGAAATCTTTTTCAATATTAATTGTTCATATTTGAAAGACGCGTGCAAAAAATACACTAAAATGTTTTTTTAACTAATTTTTTCTTATACTTTTTAATCACAAAACCAAACAATTTAAAAAAAAACTTTCTTTTGTTTTTAAAACAAGTGCTAATAATATCTAATAATGATTATTATATTAATAAATATTAAAGTAAGACTGGGCCCATATTAGAATAAATTATTTTTGATATCATCGATTAAAATTTTGTCATTCGGTAGAAGCTGTAAGGTTTCTATTGCTTCAACCTGTCCAAGTTTCGCCGCAGTTATAAAGCACTTTCGAGCTGCATTTCGATCTTTTTGTAAGCCGCCAAGACCGTGCGCATAGAAAACTCCCAAATTGAAGATGGCCTTCGAATGACCCAAAGTAGAGGCAGAACGATAATATTCCATGGCACGCCGAAGATTTTTGGAAACTCCCAAGCCTTTCTCATAGCACAAACCAAGATTAAATGTAGCACCAGGATGATGGTGTGCAGTTGCTGATTGAAGGTGTATAACCGCCGTCTCGTATCTGCCAGCAGCAAGGCTCTCAACACCCATTTTGAATTCAATATCACCGAGAAATGTGACCAAATTGTTTACAGCATCAGTCACGGTTTCAGTTTTCTATAAACCAATACAAATTAATTAAGTATATGGTATCCATGAAAAATTATTTCTACCTTCGGCTCTTCTGTCGGTATCTTTTGGTCTGTTTCGTTGTTTACCTCACGCACGTTATATCCATTTTTCGATGTTACAAATCCATTAATTATCGAAGAAGTTGGACTATTAATGTTTCCTTGAATGGGTGCCGTATATGCAATACGTGATAGAGCACTACGGTGTATTTCTCTAGAAGGAACCAACATAACTTTCGCAAAGTTGCATTTATTCTCCCAACCGAAATGTCGACGGTTCAGACAAAATAGCTGACTGGCGTACCATCCTCCGACTGCAGCGGTGCTCTACAATCAAAACAAATAATATCTCAATATTTGAAAAAAAAACAAGAATTAACTATTAAAAACATCTTTCCGTACCCATGTTATCGCTTCTAGCAGTGTTGTATGAACGTTGAATTTATCATCTTCAGGATAAGTTTTCTCTTTCGAATTTTCGTCGTCAGTTGTTCTCTGGGTTCCAGAACATTGTAAAAGATTCTTCCAGATACCATCGCTCCATTCAACAACATCTGACGACCGTGTTTTGGAACACAATTCAGAACCACAGTCGCCCTTCTCTGACCCTTCTGCAGAATTATTTAATACACGAACATGCAGCGGGCAGTTGATTTGCCCGATCGTATCCTTTATGCGGCGTGAGACATATTTCCACATTTCTCAATTTTACATCGAATTATCCTCGAGCTAAATTATGGCCCGCAAATCTTTATCAAACAAACAATTTTACTATAATTTCACACACACTTAACGCTCGTTCACTTTGAACTACCTTGAATTATCATTCGCTACAAGTAAGTTATGGTATATTATTTCCTATATCAGGTTGCTGATTATTTAATCACAAGGTGGCATTTACTTTGAACAAAGTGTCAACAAAACAGATGTTGATTGTCCACCAGATGAATCACGAAAAATATACTGTCACTTGAACGCTACATAATGTTGAGCGGAAATTATTTCTTTCCCATAATTTAGTCCAATCGAATTGGAAATTGACTAAAATTGCCTTGGGAAACGGTTTTAAAAAAATTCAATATAGAATTTTTACTCTGCACATTTATTTTATCAAATTTTTGTCAAGTTCAATAAATGAGTTTGAAAAATTCCCTTTTTTTGCAAATAACTTCCTTACCTCTGGCAATCCTAAAATGGCGTAATCTCATCTGTCAAATTAATTGTTGGTTAGTTAAATTTTCAATATATGTTGCTATAAAATAGTGATTTTTGCAAGTTAATTTGGATATTTAATATGGGAAGAAGAAATTCAAATGATTCGGGTATAGTGATACGAAGATATAATTAATGATATTGTTTGAAAAATGCTGTTATTTGAATATCTCGTACATTGTAGATACCGGCTCCGGATCTGGTTCAAGTGATGGAAGCCGTACTCCATCACCTCAACTAGCACCAACGCCTGGATATTCGTTGGAACATCACGATCCAACGTAATTTATTATTAATTTTATTTATTTTCTTTAATACTTTATGTATTTTTGTAGTTCACCTCACAGTCAAAGAGAAAACCGTTCTCATTCTCAGAGTTCGCATAGCCAGCACTCAGGTTCTCGTTCCCGGTCGCGTTCAAAGTCTGGATCTCGATCTCGATCCAGATCTCAATCTCGATCTCAGTCACGAAGTCCTGCGCGAAGCAAGTCGCGAAGTGGAAGCCGTAGTGGCAGTGGCAGCCCAATTCATAACAACCAGAGCCCACAGAGTACACCAAATTTGCAAATAGACGACGAGGCCGGTTCAAATCGTTCTAAATCACACTCCCGCTCGCATTCGCGCAGTGCTTCAGGTTCTCGTTCGCGTTCTGTATCAAAATCGCGTTCAAGATCACGTTCGAAAACTGGCTCACGGAAAGGAAGTCGGTCTCGATCTGTTACTCCACATTCGATTCGCTCAAAGTCAGTTGGAAGTCGAAAATCTCGATCAAAATCCAGATCGAGGTCGAAAAGTGTAAGTCCGAAAACGCCAGGTTCGCACCGTTCCCGGTCAGGTTCGGTTGCGAGAGAGAAGTCAAGATCTAAATCCCGCTCGCACTCGGGTTCGCACTCCCGTTCAAGATCACGTTCTGGCTCGCGAAAAAGTGTTAGTAAGTCCAAGTCCAGATCCAGATCACATTCGAAAACAAGATCGCCATCGAAAGCAAGATCGCTTTCAAAAGCCAGATCACATTCGAAGTCAAGATCACGTTCGAAATCAAGATCGCTTTCAAAAGCCAAATCACATTCGAAATCAAGATCTCGTTCAAAATCAAGATCGCCGTCAAAAGCTAGATCACATTCAAAATCAAGATCGCGTTCGAAATCAAGATCGGTTTCAAAAGCAAGATCGCATTCGAAATCAAGATCACGTTCGAAAACAAGATCGCCATCGAAAGCAAGATCACGTTCAAAATCAAGATCGCCATCGAAATCAAGATCAGATTCGAAACTATCTAATCGGGCGTCGAAAAGTCCCAGCAGTGGTTCAGATATTGGAAAAAGAAAAAGGAAGATTTCCTCAAATAAGTCCGAGAGCGAAACTGAAACGAAGAGAAAACGTATCTCTGGAATTATTGATTCTGATAGTGAAGAAGAAGTAAACAAGGAGCAGGCGGATGACGTAACGGCAGGCGCATTATTTGGTGATGCAGACGATATCAGCACAGATGAGGAGGATGAGAAAGCGAAGGAATCAGGACCCGAGGAAAATGATAAAGATGCACGAAGCCGCCACAGTTCAGATCGTTCTCGATCAAGTTCACGGGATTCTCGACGGAGTTCTGAAAAAGATAAAAGAGAAAGAAGTACATCACTTCATAAAGAAGTCGACGAGTTCATGAACATAAATGATAAAGAAGACGAACCGGAACCTATTCCAGAGACACGTATTGATGCAGAAATACCAAGGATAGTAACTGATCTGGGAAAAGATATTCATTTCGTCAAGCTTCCGAATTTCTTGTCAGTAGAAACACGGCCGTTCGATCAAGAAACATATGAAGATGAAATTGATGAAGAAGAGACTATGGACGAAGAAGGTCGCCAAAGGATTAAGTTGAAAGTGAGTAACACGATCAGATGGCGGGAAATAATGGACAATTTAGGCAATGTGAGCAAGGAGTCGAACGCACGAATTGTTAAATGGTCAGATGGCAGTATGAGTTTACATTTGGGAAATGAAATCTTCGACGTGTACCGACAACCTTTACAAGGTGATCACAACCATCTGTTCATTCGTCAAGGTACTGGGTTGCAGGGTCAGGCTGTATTCCGAACGAAACTGACATTCCGACCACACTCGACCGAGTCATTTACTCACAAAAAGATGACCATGTCATTGGCTGATCGTTCCACAAAGACAAGTGGCATTAAGATTCTGACGCAAGTCGGAAATGATCCTACGACAGATCGCCGCCTTCATCTTAAGAAAGAAGAGGAGAAACTTAGGCAGTCGATACGCAAACAAATTCAAACCAAGCCAAAACGTAACAATCGTGCTGGTGGGGCAAATGATTCGCACGCTGCTCCAAATGCATCGTATCGTGACGATGGAAGCGAAGATGAGGGTGGTATATCTATTGCCGCCATTAAGAATAAATACAAAAAGAATCCACAAACAAAACAGGGTGCTGCGATATATTCATCGGACGAAGAGGAAGAGTCTGATTTCGAAACACGACGTCGAAAGAAAATCGACAAAATGAAAACGCTTAAAGCTCTGAAAGATTCTGATGACGAGTCGGATGAACGTTCCCATGGAAGTGACCATGATCAGAGTAATGATCACGAAGACGATGGCAATGACGACGATCACGATGATAACGATAAGGAGAAGGCCGATGACAATGGCAATGTTGACAATGAAGACAGCGATGAATAGCGCATTGGAAATTAGGAAAAAAAAAACAATTTTATGTTTAGTATTTATTAAGTTATGGTTAAAAATTGCTTTTGGACTAATTAAGAGAAATAAAATATCGATATTCATAATAAAATTAATGTATTTAATTAAAGCACTTTTTTGTCTAGAGGAAAAAATGCTGAAAAGAATTGCCAAATTGACTTCTCTACTCTTAATATTATTAAGTGGTCTTACATGTTGGTTTATTCCTCCTTTCCTGAATACAACAATAACCTTATTATAAAACGCCATATTTTTCGTTTTTCATAAGGGAAAATGTCATCAATAATATTGGATTACGAAATTAATCTTATTTGCCATTAAATTACTTTTAC
This sequence comes from Atherix ibis, assembly GCA_958298945.1. NCBI lineage: Eukaryota > Metazoa > Arthropoda > Insecta > Diptera > Athericidae > Atherix > Atherix ibis. Next base: position 117,354,300 of record OY282605.1, on the reverse strand, counting down.
AAATGCACTATTTCCAATTGATTACTTGATTAAATTTCAAATAAATATTTTTAATTCATTAACGAAAAAACAATTATTCTTTGGAATTTTTAAGTAACTGTCAATTTTCTAAAATATTAGATAGAATATTTTCTCTACTCTATTGTAGATGGCACTATGATAGCTTCGTAGGAAAGGCAAAGTAGAGCTCGTCATATGCAAAATTGGTGTTAGTAGAAGCAAATTAGAATATTGTGCCAAAAAAAAGAATCCCAATGGACAAACTTGTTTGTGCTAAAAGAAAACTTAATTTCAATTTTAATATAATATCACACAATTTTACCGGTTTTCAGAAGAATGTATTGTATTTAAGAAACAAATAATCTATGCTAATTGGACGTTTAACACAAATTCAAATATGGTAAAAAGTAAAAAAACTACGAATATTTGGGAAGTTTTTATGAAATTAATTTCCATATATGCAATTTTCTTCGAAAAAACTTATTTTAGACGATTTTACTTTTTTTCCTAATTTAAAGACTAATTTTCATATTAAATTAATTGAAAGTGTTTATGGGGCGAATTTTTCAGTTTTCAGTTGACTTTTGATAAATGTTACCAGTTGTTATTATTTTGCCAAAACATATGTGTACATTTTTGTTTGCTTTTAAAATGCATTTATTATTGCAATATAATAATTTTCTTTGATTATCGTGTTGTGGTCCATGGCACGTGAATCTCAAATGGTCTAAATGGCAATAAGAAGTACTATCTGTGCATTATAGAGCCTTTGTACGAGAGCATTTGCTAGCAGAGGCCAGATTCGAGAAAAGACACATCGATTCGTGTTCATAAATTTTTGCCCAAAAGAACAACCAAAATCATCGATCAAGCATATTTTTTCTTCAGATAAGGCATCGTGTGACTTCTTCCGATCCGAGGAATTTTCAGTCGATCGGACATTTTTGTTCGAGTCTTCGGAGGATAAGTGCAACTTTTTCCATCACGAGCTCGAACTCTCGAATAATGTTCGAGCACTGAATTAGCATGAACTCGATCAAAAGTTCGTCCAGTCAGAATTTGTTCGAGCCACGATGATTTTCTTCATCCATCTGGCATTTGTGTCGTTTTCATCAATTGTAATTCTGTGTAAAAAATATTCAAACAAAAAACAGAAAATAATAGAAAAAATTTAAATATCGAATATATTGTAATGAGGTCAGCGTAAACAATATGAATGATAATTATTACTACGTCCAAGCGAGAAATTCGAATACTTTAAGAGGGCATTCATTAATCGTTTATTTTAGCACACACGCTATGTGACATGGATGGCTAATGGAAGACTCCGGTCTAAGTGCACTGAAACCAAGGGATTTCAATTTAAAGCTACTAATTAGTTGAAAATTATTGGTACCTTGCACATTGATGCACAAGTGAATCAATGGCAATTTTGTTTTATAAAATACATTATGAATTTTAATTTAAAAAGAATTACAGGATGGAATTTTAGTATTAAAACCGAACTTAACAGTGCTCAAATGATTAAGGCAAATAGTGTTTTTAAGGCAAAGACTACTTGCCTTAAAACTCAACCTGAGTCTGGATTGAGTGATGCAAAATTCCAAAATTTCCTAGAGACAAAAAATACCACAGAATATTTCTAAAACCGCTACATCCACCACAATATAATAATTCAAGAAAATTTGCTCAACACGTTGACTGCAAAACACGAGATAACTCGTAGTTAGTAGACTGCACGTGACTTCGGTGTTCACTACGAGTTAATACAGCGGAATTCTGTGGAATAGGCGTCTGGTGAAGGTTCAGCACTAACAAACAGGTGTCTAGAAGGATTTCTTTGGCCAACAGCAGAGGTATTGTGTTCCACCAGCACAACGCTAGACCACACGTCTTTAGTACCCTGTCAGAAACTCTGGGAGCTTGGTTGGGAAGTTCTATAGTTCGGACCTAGCACCAACACCTTTTTTTTATCATTGCAAAACTTCATTTTAGTGATAAGAAATTGGCATCAAGAGATGATTAGAAAAATCGCTTTGTTGAGTTTTTCGCTAATAGAGACCAGGGCTCCTATGAGAGAGCCATTATAAAGATACCTTTAAAATGGCAACAAATTATATAACAAAACGGTGCATATTTTATTCAAATCGGACAAACCGAACCATGTTAAATAAATTCTGGCAAAATTTAAAAAAAAACAAATTAGAAAAGAGCTTTTAAAAGAGACACACAAAAAGGGACTTTAGTGATCTTAGCAAGATAAAAACGGGGGTCTTTAGTGAACTTAGCGAGAGACAAAAAGGCGGTCTTTAGTGAACTTAGCGAGAGACAAAAAGGAAGTCTTTAGTGATCTTAGCGACAGACAAAACGAGGGTCTTTAGTGATCTCAATGACAGAAAAAAGGGGTCTTTAGTGATCTTAGCGTTAGACTAAAGAGGGTCTTTAGTGATCTTAGCGACAGACAAAAAGAAGATCTTCAGTAATCTTAGCGACAGTTTTTTTTTTTTTTTTTTTTTTTTTTTTAAGTTTAGATTAATGAGGTACAGAGGGAAACCTTCAAAAGGTACTCGCCTGGAAGACCTTCTACCTGCCAGGCGAGTTATGCGGGATTTTTACCTCGCTAAAACCTACCTGTCTCTACCCTTGCTCCCGGAACGATGGTTCCCAGGCGGCACTCTTTGTTAATACTACTTCGCCGGGGCGTTTTTATTTGATATTACTACTGTCCCGATATTATGACGCCTCGCGGCCTATTCTTCGTACGTGGTCCGAAGATCCTTGATTAAAGATTCCGCGTACTCTGCAACTCTGTTCCAAGCCGATTGGCTCTTCAGCATGCACTCCACTATGTTTTCTGGACTGATGGAACGGTCCAGATTTTTCTCCAGATCTGCCCGTGTTCCCTCGTAGAAGGGGCATTGGAAGAATTCGTGTTCTGCATCTTCGATCACATCGTGGCAGTGATGACAGTTTGGAGAGTCAGTTCTCTTGAATCTGTGCAAGTCTGCCCGAAAGCATCCATGCCCAGTCAAGAGTTGGGTGATGTAATACCCGACTTCCCCGTGCACGCGAGTGATCCATGTGGTGATATCTGGGATCAGCCGATGAGTCCACCGACCCTTCGTCGAGCTGTCCCATCTCTCTTGCCAGAGGCGAAGACTCTCGGGCCTCTCCTCTTCACAGAGGACCTTTCGCCGCTTTTCCTTCTTCCTACGGTGTTGTAGCTCACGCTCTCCTGCCAGGATGTCGATGGGTGGGCATGATGCCACGACGTTGACCGCATCGTGTGATACCGTTCGGTATGCTGACGCTACTCTGATCGCTGAGAGCCGCTGGACTGATAACATTGTCTTGCGGTATGTTGTTAACTCTAGCGATTTCGCCCACACTGGTGCTCCGTATAGCAGGACGGAGGTAACTACAGTTGCCAGTAGTCGCCTTTGGATTTGCCTGGGACCTCCAATATTGGGCATTGTCCGCGAAAGCGCGCCCTGTACTGCTGATGCCTTTCTGCTGACGCTGGAGATGTGCTCCTTGTAGTTGAGTCTAGCATCGAAGACCGCTCCTAGATACTGGATGTAGGGTAGAGACTGGATGTCGTGGCCGCCTACTCTTATGGTGATGGTCTCCATTTTCTTCCGGCTACTCACAACGAGTACCTCGGTCTTATTTTCCGCCAAAGACAGGTCTGCCGATGTCATCCACTGTCTTATCCTCCGGATGGTGGTGGAGAATGCGGCTTTCAGTTCCTCCAGGTGTTTGGCTACAAGGACAACCGCTACGTCGTCGGCGAAAGCCACGAGTGTTGTGCTCGGCGGTAATTCCAGATGGAGTAGGCCGTCGTACATGACGTTCCACAAGAGTGGCCCCAGGACAGATCTTAGCGACAGTCAAAAAGTGGGTCTGTAGTGATCTCAGCGGCAGACAAAAACGAGGTCTAAATAGTCTGAATGGGTCCTTTTCTATCTGTTGTTCTAGCGAAGTCACACTTAATATGACTTGTGTCGGAAAAGTAACATTAGAATTGCACCTTAATTAAATGCGGTTTTTAGACCTCATGTTCGGCACGCTACATAATATGACCGCTGCCATATATTTTAGAAAGGTTTTTTTTTACAATAAAACACCAAAAAAATATGTTATACTTTAAATTTTATTTATTCGATTTCTCATATTATCAAGTTAAGTTTGTTTTTACTACAACAATAAGGCAACTATTTTGGTACAATAATCCATCATTTCTATTACTGACATTTTCAAAAATATTATTATGTTAAAATAACTCCTTTAGAACTATTTACAATTGAATTTTTTTTTAAAATTATTTAATTGTTCCACTTTTCTTTTCTTTAGTTTTCTGATTATGTGTAATTGCCAAACACTTTAAAAATCGAAATTGATTTTTTCCATTTCCAATTTTTTTTCTATTTCGTATAAAAAATTTCTATATATAATAATTTTTGTTTTATTGTTTAAAATTTTTATCCTTTTTTTTTTTTTTTGGATGCATATTTTTGCAAAATCGTCATTAATTTTAAAAATTATAACAGGAAAACTTAATTACTAAAGTTTTAGTTTGTTTCTTGTTTTTTTTTCCCTAAAAAATATTTATAAAAAAAAAATTTCCAATAATATTCATCGTGAAATTAATTTTGATTTTTGTTTTTGTTGTGCTTATAGAATTTTTTTTAAACATAAATAAAAACACTACCAAAACGATATTCGGAAATTTCTTTGTATAAACAGAAAATTATGTGTACCCTGTGTTTGGATGTATTTAATTAATTATTCTTATAAGTTTAATATTTTACTTAAATATAATAAAAACTATATATTTATCATAATCATTATTATAATTACTTCTATTATTGTGTTATTTTTTATTACTAAAATTTTTTTTTATAATAATTATCTTATAATTTAGAATAGTTTTTATTTTTTTAAATAATTATTAATAATACAATCGATTACATTAGCTTATAAAGAAAAACTTAACAAAATTTTTTTCAGAATTTATTATTATTATTTTTCCAGCTTTACAATCGTTTCAGTTAAGTTAATTTTTGTTTCTGCTTTTTTGAGCGATAAATATTCATTAAATAATAATAATAATAATTATAATATAATTTATAAGAAAAATAGTAATTATATTGTAATAATAAGTTTTTTTTTATACTAAATCAAATAATATGTGTTGTTGTGTAGCGTTTTGTTTAATTATTTTTAAGTACAATTAAATGAAGAAGAAAAAACAGTTAAATATTAAATTTATATTGGTGGTAAAATCTATTTTTTTTCTTTCTCCCCCTTTTGAGTTTCAAATAGTAAATTAATTTTACAAACTTTTCAAACTGAAAGTATTTTTTTTCTTTTTTTAATTAATTTTGTTGTTATTGATTTATTTTTTTTAATTTATTCAATTTTTATTTACTGCTTTTACGAAAAACAAAATTTAAGAATTAATTCGAGACGATTTTTAATTAGAGAATAATAAAAATATTAAACCTTAAAAAGGCGAAATGAAAGATTTTAGCACAGTTAACTAAAATTGTAGCACAGTTAGTCTATGATCGTACACGTTTGTTTGTTTGCTTGCTTGTGAGCAAGGTGCCAAATCCATATGTCAAAGGCGAAAGGGTTATTTTGTGTCTCAGGTATGACGGTTTAGATGTTCAAATAGACTAAGTTAGAGGAAGTTTTTTTCTTATTTTCTTTTAATTTGGATAGAGGAAAAGTAATAATTATATTTTATGGAGTAGATTAGTATGTGTAATTAGGTTGAAGGGGATCAATTAGTCCAAATATTGAAGGAATTTCTTCTCGAAAAGAAGAAGGTCCTTGTTGTGTGACAATCCGCCAGTATGTGTGCTATAGTCAAACGACCGCTGCAGGATTGACAGATGGGATGTTCACGATTGTTGGTATGGCCAATTCGAATTTTGAGCAATTTTTTTGCCCATAATTTCGGATTGGTTGTCGAGTAAGTCGATTTGACAATGGTCTGCCAATGTGTAGTTAGGAAACTGTTACTATTTTCCCATTCTGTGCATCTGGACGTTGATGCTGTTAGTTGCCACGAGATGAGTAGATTAATGAATGCCGCGAATATTGTGGAAACTGGGCGCAGGAATGCCTATATGACCCGGCACCCACGAATAGTACCGGCTCCGTCTTGGAGCCACGAATAGTGTTTACAGCAGTGAGGCTATCGCTAAAAATAATCGATTCGTGGTGATTTTTATGTTTATTGTTTACAGCATATTTTACTGCTGATCATACTGCCCTAAGTTGACCGCTGCCTCAATTTTTTGGAAATCTTGGCGCACACAGAGTGAGGCAATAGAGCAAGAAGTATTTGGTTTTTTTTAAATGCCCTTTTTTTGTACTACTATTATAGGAGTTGCTAGAAAAGACAAAAATTTTGATAAGAGGGATGGAAGGGGAATTTTAATTTAATCATGTATCCTTTTAAAATTTTTTATTAAAAATCGATAATTTTAATTGTTTTTTTCCCAAAAAATAGAGAGCGGAAAAAATTAAATAAACTAAGATAAAATTTTTTAAAAATTTTACAAAAAGACCTCCCAAAAAAAAACCAAATAATTATTGATGTTTTAAAAAATATTGATAGCCATTTTTCGTTATCTTTTTATCCATAAGCTGATAATTTGTCAAAAGGTAAAAGACAAAATTTTTTTTTAACGAAGCACCTTTTTTTGTTGTCCCACAAAATAGTCCTATAATTTTATTTTGAACGCTCTTTGTTTTCACATTTTATTATCCAATTCTTAGTTGAAGAGAGAACTAAGGAAGGTTGTTGCTGGATCTAGTTCTGTTATTGAGGGAATCCTACTCTTTGTTGTGTGACAATCCGCCAGTATGTGTGGTATTAGTGAGACGAATGCCACAGAATTGGCAGATAATAATTTTCAGTAACTAATCAATGTTGAAGAAAGGACACGTTTTGATTGAAATTTTTTTAAAGAACATCTTTTGATTAAAATTTTTGATTTAACATTTTATAATAATTGAAATGTTGAATTTTAATAATTTTATTTCAAATGATTTTTGCCCTACTATTTTTATGAAAATTAGAAATTTTTTTTAATATTTCATATTATTGGACATACACAAGTACAGATATAATAATCCATAAATTAATATTTATTTAGCTTTATTTAATTATGATTATTTGATATAATCACTCTGCTTATCAATTTTGTGCTTACAAGTATTGTTGTAGGCTTTCTTTACAATCATAACCAAAATATCATATAATACCCAAAATAGGTACACGTATAATAAGCAAAAAGGTGGAAACGCATTTATCTAATTTTTTATATACTTCTAAGTTTTAAGTAATATTAACTAATATAAAATTAAATATTTGTCAATATTATTAAACTGTAGGTTGAAAATAATTATATTGAAAAAAAGAAACTTTCGCAAAAATACTGAACATTAAAAAAAATTATTTAACGTGAAAATTCATTAAAAGAAAATTATTTTTAAAATTTTAATATGAAATTAATAAAAGATTTTTAAATAATTTGGATGTTCACGATTGCCGAGTCAGAAAGTTGTGGGTAATGGCGATATGACAAATTCGAATTTAGCAATTTTCTTGTCCAGAATTTCGGTTAGGTTGTCGACTAAATCGGTTTCATGATGGAAACAGTCACAATAAATCGAGGAAACTGTCACTAGTTTCCCATTCTGTGCATCTGGTGGATGTTGATGCTGTTAGTTGCCACGAGATCAGTAGATTAATGAATATCGCGAATACTGTGGGAACTGGGCAGAGGAGAACCTCTTTTGCAAACCAATCAGAAACGCCCACATTCCCCTGCATCCACCGTAACTGAAGGATTGTACACGTTCGCTCTACCAGTTAGAGTAAGCGAACCTTACAAATGTCGTATGGATTATGCCAAATTATTGATTAAGAGCGGACCTTTTTAATTAGGAATTTTTGTTTGTTGCCTTCTTACAAATGTGAATTGGAAAAGGACACGTACCTACTATCGAAGGTTTTGTTATTTATGGATTTATAAGAAAAAATTGCCAAATGCAATTCGAAAAAAAATAATTTTTATAATTAGAGCGGATTTTTTTTATTGTAGATTATTCTAAACCTTACAATAGTCACATGGTACTTTTTAAGGAAATCTTGCCAAGTGCAAGCAAGCTGGAAAAGAAAAACAAATTTAAACAAACTTTTTTTCTTTTTTTTTAAATAAGAGATCGTTTTTAACAAAAATGAGATCTTTATCTTTTTTTCTCTTACTTATTAGAGGAGTAACAAAAATTTAAAAGTAAATTACCTTTTAAATGTTAAAAAAAATATATGTGAAAAATTATCATAAATTATTATAAGAAAAAAAGATATTTTTATTATAATATTTTATGATCAAATAGTTACTAATATTTTCATTAAACATAGAAATTTATAGAAATTTTTCTTTCTTTATTAAATAGAATAATAATTTTATTATTTTTTTAATAAAATTAGTTCATTTGTTTTTTTCTTCTTCTTATTTTGAAAAATTTCTTTAAGAAAAGTTCAAATTTTTTTTAAAAATTGTTACTTCTCAGTCTTGAAAGCAGTTCGTTCAATTTAATCAATTTTATTAATCCTATTTAGGAAAATTACAAATAGTTTAAATATTATAAATTTAATTTGTTTTTCTTCGTGAATTTTTCTTATTTATGTTATGTTTATCTAAAAAAATAAAAAGGTTTTCTAAATTAAACTTAATTTTGTTTTTCAAAAATAAAGACAATTTTTCGTTTCTTCTTGTAATAAAGTAAAAACTTGTAATTTATATGGTAAAAAGACAAAAATTTCGGTTTTCCTTTAAACTACTTTAGGATGAGTTTCATGTTCTGTTTAGAATTTTTAAGAAACCAAAACAAACGACACCCCGCACCCCACCCTTCACTATCAGCTTAAGAAAACCCAGAATATTTTATAGTATTTATGCGTATCTGAAAAACTTCATTGGTCCTTTTTCTTATATTTTATTTTATCTGCTTTTATAGGTATATATGAAAAAAATTGTTTTTAAATTATAATTAGATATTATTGAGAAGCAAATAAAAAAAATCATAAGCAACAATAACAATAGTTAAACAAAATAAATAATAATAATTTCTTAATGAAACTGAAATTAAATAAAAAAAATTTTGCAATTTAGAAAGAGAAAATATATTATTCTGAATAATACCTAAAGAGAACAGTAATTAATTAATATTCAAGAAACAGAAGAAAAAAAATACACAAAAAAAAACCAAACAACCAAAAAGAGAAAATTTATTGCACTCTTTGTTCCTGGGTTATTGAGAATTTTTTATCAAATCGCGTGCAACAAGAATAAAGCCTTGATAAATATAAAACCAAATGAAAGAGATGCAAAATATTGGCAATATTAATAAGAGGCAAAGGAAAAATCTCTTAAAAACTCATAAGTATGAGAGAGTTGCTAAGCGCTCTGAAAAACTAGTAAAATAAGCGAGAAATCGGAAAGTCTCACAGTTGAGAATAACGGCGGACGCTGATTACCAAAGCCCAGAACACAATTTCCACGGCAACTACAATCTTTCACGAATTTCGCCCGAATCTGCCTACAATTGAAACGAATGATAAAAACGTCATTTAAGTAAGTTATTATAAAAGGTGATTTATTAAGTGTTTGGTTTTCAAATTTCCAATTTCAATCGATAAATCAATGTGGGCACCATTTAATGGTAACGTTGCGACCAGAGTCATCTTTAAAGAACAGTGCATTTTTCTGGGTGCAATGGCAGTTCTTGTTTTGCCTGTAGTTATTAATCAGACCGAATGCGTCAATTTTCCCTATTTACATGTTAATTCAACCTGAATGGGGGCTTCGTGGCTGAATGCAATTTTTTGGTAAAGAAAAAACGGATTTTCCTCAAGTTGTTCGGCTTCAGATCTTTCACGAACTGTATTTTATACGCTTTCAGACCAAGATCCTTACGTAAAATCTTCCACATAGTGGAGTAACATAATTCTAACTGCTGTTTACGGGGACGGATGGACAAATCGCGGTCTTCACCAACACTGGACACACTCTACTCACACAGGTTGGTAGTTTGATGTCAAATAGCATCAAATTGCTACGCAATTTTGCCACTATGGTTTGAATTGCTTGCTCAGTAGTTCGATTATGATGACTATAAAATGGTCGAAATGTGCAAAACACATTTTTCACAGATCACTAAATTTGATAATAAAATTCAATAATTTATAAGCGTTTTTCGCGGGTGGAAGTCTTTCCAGAATGAAATGGTAATGCCAACTGAGCACTTTTGACGTGCGTGATCTGTCAAAAAAAATGGTAATGCCAACTGAGCGCACGTGTTTGGTTTTTGTTTTTAATATCTGTCAAAAACAAAAACCAAACAGCAAAAAAATCACCCGATATAATGTTCAATTCAATTTTAAAGTTTACTTAACCTCATAATAAATGCATTTATCTTGTCTTTGATATTAATTTCAACGATGCTGCCATATTAAAAAATAACTGAAACGTGTACCAGTAGTTAAATGACAACGACAAAATTAATATATCTAATTCGGTGGTAAAAAACGTTTGCAGTTGACGTCCGACGTCGGAATTTTGTGATATTATATAAGATAGTGAAAGTTTTATAAAATTTGACAGCGACAACTAAATGCCGTTTGCAGTTCTCGTCTGAATTGTGGTCGAGGCTGTATGGAGTAACCTTATTTAAATTTATTTGTTTTTAATTTGTTTTTTTTTATTATTATTATATATTTAAAATGAACCCTTTTTTAAAAAAATATCCTAATTTTTATTTTGTTCGCTCTCCAAACTTTGTACCTATTTTGTTTCTCTCGTCTCTCAGATTTGCAATTATGTGTTCACTTTTTGTTTTATTACATTTTTTATTATTATCCTTTTTACTATTATAGTCAATTAATAAAATAATGGGAAAAAAACACTTTTTATGAAAATTAACAATACCAAAAAGTATGAAAAGTTGATTTTTTTTTGTTTCCAAAAAAGGAAGATTTAAGAAAAAAAACAAGAGTTACTCTTAACTGTACGTATACACACAACACTATCATTAGCATCATTCTTATCATAATCATTTATACTCTTATTAATTAATAATATTGTAGATTATTTTTCTTTTTGCTCTCACACAGTCTTATCAAAAATATCCATAATGGCGGATACTGTACAAGATGTGTGAGAGCGAAAATTGTGAGAAGAGTGTGGAGCGGCTCAGCAAACTTGCACTCGTAACGAGTTCATTTCGTAGCCGCCCTTACTCTGCATTTGGTTGTGTAACGCGTCAAGGTGGTTAGGCGCCAGTTCGACATCCTTGGAGCCGATGTGTCCGGTGTGCACGAAATTCGTTGGAAGGCCGATCATGGTGCGGTCGATACGCAAACGCTGATGACGTCTTCGCGTCGGTGACTGTGGTTGGTGGAAACAGCACGAGAACCATTGCAGCCAAATGTCGCCGGTGTTAGCCATTTTGTTGGAGATTTTTTTCTGTGAAGTCGCCACGATTTCTTGTATTTTTTTCAAATTAAATTCAAAGAACGACTGCTTTTGAAAACCAGATCTGTGATCGTAACGAACGGTGCGCGCCTTTCGAGCAGTTACGGATATGCACACTAATTTGCTGATGAACTATTTCCAGGAAAAGCTGCAATTAAGAAGGAAATAAACAAAATTAATATATTTTCTCAATTTTGAGAAAAATGAAATTTTTTTGAATGAAAATAAAGAAAAAAATAACGGCCAATTTCAGTAAAGTAGAAATTTTTATTTATATTTCAAAAGTCAATCGAGAAAATAAGCTGACATTAGAAAAAAAGGGGGGGGGGGGGGGATTTTTTTTACTTTTTATATAACTTAAGATAATAATCTTGTAATACAATTTACAAGTCATCGATTCAAAAAGTCGATCCGAATATTAATTATAATTTTAATTAATCACACATAAAATATATTGTTTCACGCCAGTGGTTTCGTCACTTTTTGAACCTTAAAATAATTCGATCCGTTCCTAAATTATTTAAATTCGTTCGATCTGATAACTGTCATCCTAATCATATGTCAAATTAAATAGAAGAAAAAATTTCCTTCTATTTATTTTATAAACCTTCAGCCTATTCTGAACTTTTTACTAAATTCACTGTGTCATCACGATTACTAATGAAGAGCTAAAACTCCATCTTGTTGGGGGTAAGTTTACTTTTGATCATTTTTTAGAGCTCATAATAATAATTTTTTTTATAAAGAACTATCCAATTTGTGCTCCGTAAAGTAAAGTTCGATAAAACACATTTAATATTTAGATTTCAATTAAATTTATATAATTTTATTTGATTGCTTGGATCTTGCCATATTATGCTTAGAATATAATATCATTGAAATTGTCTTTACTAGACTTCTTGCAGGACTTGATGCCATAGTTTCCACTCTTCGTGGTAATGCAAAAAGGCTTCAACTTTAATAACACTCTTTGGATTTTATCGAGAATACCAAATGGACGTCTTTTAAAGTTGTTTTTGATCTTCGAAAAATTTAAAAACAGGTCACATGGACTGAGACCATATGAAAAGAGGGTCCGGAAAACAGCTGGGAACCCTTTTTCTGACCAAAACACGTGGTTGTAGATGGTCATTTGACAAAAAAAGTTGTTATGGTGTAGGCACCACGTGTTTGCAATGTCCGATCTGACGCAAACTACCTTTTTTCGAATTTTTTCTGATGCTAAGAATCTTTTTCTGAATTGTTATCGACAACTCTCTACGACAAATGTCATCCAAACCAAAATGGCGGCCAAAGCTAATCGACCTGAAATATAAAAAGCACCCTGTATTATGGTCTAACGATAGGTGTGCAACGTAAAACAATAATACTTTTTTTTCCCAAAAAATAAATATCATTTTTTTTAATTCAATAAAATTATCCTCTAAAATATGTATTTTTTTTTATTAAATACAACTTGAAAAGGAAGATTTATCTGCGCCTGTTTCTCAACCCTATAAAAATACCTTTTGCCATCGAAATTCTTGTCTTTTTGATAAGGAATTCACCAAGCTTTACACAAATTTGATGGCACATCGTTGGTCCAAAAAATTTCATTTTTCACAACGCGCTATAGAAACAAAACTTCTATAGGGCCGCGTAATAGGGACCTGCACGAGTTGTAACTCTTACTGCACGTCTAGAAAGGACTAATGTTTAATTAATGTGGAGAGGAAGTCTGTAACAGGTGTATAAACTTAAATCCGCTGTTTGGTCATAGATGGCGTCAGTGAGTGGACGAAGACGATACCTAAACGCAAAAAATGCTCGCTGAGCAATTGAGTGTTACTCAACCAATCGTTTCCATGCGTCTGCGTGCTACGGATAAGATTGAAAAGATCGGAAAATGGGTGCCGCATGAATTGAACAATAGGCAGATGGAGCGACGCCAAAACATATGCGAAATCTTGCTCGCCAGACAAAAAAGAAAGTCGTTCCTGCATCGGATTGTGACAGGCAATGAAAAGTGGATATATTTTGAGAATCCTAAACGAAAGAAATCGTGGGTTGATCCTGGCCAACCATCAACATCTTCTCCGAGACCAAATCGCTTCGGACGAGTGATTTGCCTCGAAAGAGAAGGAATTTTTTTGGCGTGGTATCCACAAATTGCCCGAGAGACGGGAAAAATGTGTACCTAGCGAGGACAGCTACTTTGAATAAATTTGTTTTTGCTTTCTATGAAAAAAACATGTGTTTTTTTAACTAAAAAACAGCGGATTTAAGCTTATACACAGTGTTGACAGTTCCATAACATTTCCATCGGACCTCGTACATCGTTGATATCCTTTCATGAATAGAACTGTCAAAACGCTACGTCAAAATGGCAAACAAATATGGCCGCGATATCTACAGGAACAATTATGACAACTAATCAAATCTAAATCACTTAAAACAGTCGAGAAAATTAGAAAAATAAATTTTAAAAACCCTATCGTTTAACAACTAAAAACTAAATTTAAACAAAATAAAATATTTAATTTGCTTGAAAAAAAAATCCATTTTTGGTAAAAATAAATTTCATATTTTTAAATTTTTGTTTGTTTGTTGAAAAAGAAACTTGAAGTAAAACCTTTTCCGGTTGAGGTCTAATGCGTATGATATCTTTTATGAATTACTTGGGAAATGTTTGTATCAATTTTGGTGAAATCTTAGAAAATCGACATTTAGTTTCTTCGGTTTCTAAAAAGTCCACATCCCTCATGCGAATAAGAAAGATTTATGACCATAACTAAGTATTTTAGTGTCTAGAAGAGATAGAATATAATTCATTGCTGTCAATACTTTATGAAAATCGTTAAAAAAAAGATAAACGTTAAAAGTGATCCTATTGAAAATTACCGCACAATACAAAAAATATTGTAGATTTTTCCATAGACATAATGTTTTATCGATGGTTCGGCACGCGATCTCTACTTTATTCGCGGTCCGAATACGTGTGCTAACTCTGATTTTTTTTTCTGTCCATATTTACTAGTACAATCCTCACATATGGTCATGGACCTAATTACCCCATGTAGGTAAGTGAAATGAACCTAATACTCGGAGGCACTTCCGTAATTGTTCTCTTCCATGATACCGCGGATATTTGTGCCGTGAAAACACCGAAAGCCACATTTGAAATCTGATTTCAAGTGCGTCCGTAGTTTTACTGAGTGAACTGTCGTCATCATGGGGCCAACCCCACAGGTAAAATTCAAAATAATTGCGATCACAGTGAAACTTCAACAAAAAAAAAACCAAGTCAAAAAAGAAAAAAAATTAAACACTAAACAACCTTTAAGCGTTTCGGTCAGATGCACTTGACCTATTTTCATGTATGATTTGCGATCAAGAGAGTGAAACCTTTTATTTCGGACGACCGTCTTGATGAAATTGCTCGTGTTTTTTGTTGTTGTTGTCGTCAATCAAAAATACGTTTTTTGTTGTTGTTTTTTTTTTTTTTTGTCAAATTCCGATTTCAGTTTTTTTTAAATCCCTGACAACTGAAATTTTGTAATTTTGATTTGTGCGGTTCTTTTTTGCGATCGCCTTCTTTATTGGGAACAAAATTTAGAGATCAAAAGTAAAAATTTACTTTCGAAAGAATTCTTTCACAATTGACAGGTTTTAATGGTTAATGATGTGTAAAAAAACAATTTTTTTCCATCCATTATCAATTTTGTACAGCAGACTTGATTGTAGAAATAAAGTTTATGTAGTTTTAGTTTGTTTTTGTTTTTTTGGTGAATTAAGAGGTGGAAGAGGTTTTTCGTTTTGCTTCACTTTCTCAATAATATTTTGAAAATTTCTATTTTTAATAGTACAGAAAAATATGATTTTTACTATAAATTTCTTCTATTCTTATTCGTATATTAATTATTAAATTGATTATATTCGCTTTTGATTTTGATCATAAAAAACACGATAATTAATTGAAGCACAATTTTTGGTTGTATTTTTTGGAAATTTGAATTTTTCTCCACGAAAAAAAATAAATACTTTTTATGTTATGACCGTGTTCATATTTTATTAGTAGCCCTTTTTTTATTATTACTTTATGAAAATATATTTACAAGTATAACCCTAATTTCTGAAGAAAAAAATGACTTCTAAGGGAATTTCTATTTTTATGACTTTTTAGAAAAATTTACGTAAATAAATGAAAATTGTAAAAACTTAGTTCTTCTAAAAGGTTCCTTTTTGCAAATATACAGAATCGATTTGCTTTTGGTAGACCCCAGACTTTAGACTTCAGAACAAAACCGAACTTTCACCAACAGATGCTGAAAATTTTTTCACTGACCATTAAGGATTCGGGTTGGTTAAAGAAAAGGTAATATGAAAAAAAAACCATTTTAAGTAAAATAAAAATAAACCACTCAATCGAAGGGGAACTATGAATAAAAATCTTTTCACTAAAGACTTCTAGATCACCCACTAAACAGGGTTTTTCTAGTGAAGCAATATAAAACACATCACGGCGACCTGTATTTGATAAAATTGTAGTATCGGCGCCTTATTTCACTAAAGATCTCTTAACAAAAACCTTAAAAAAATTTGGTTGCATCCATTACTATTTGGTAACTAAACCACAGAGCATATTCCGTTATAGGTCTCGCAAAGGCGTAATAGCACAGGTTAGTCAGAGATGGCACGTTTATCAATTTAGCTGGCATGTAACAATTACCGTTTTTTTCAGACTTCATTTTATACTTAAAATTTTCGTACACAAATATATTATGATGCTGACAACTCTGTTATTGGCATTTGTTATCATTTGAGGTTATGTTTAATTTTTGCCATGAACGTCTTTAGACAAGATCCGTGCATCTCCAACAATCTTGTTGACAGTAAATTCCACTTTGACAATTAATTATACGTTCATAATTATGTGTAAAAAGAAAACGAACTAGATATTAATTACTAATTGTAGTTGTTTAAATAAATAAATTTTAAATTAAACCGCTCGGAATGTCAGATGTGGAAAGGTACGCCACCACTGCCTTAGGCCAACATTTTACGTAATTCAAAAATTAGACTACGATTTTGAAACTATACAATATAAAATTTCTATATTTTGACTACGATTTTGAAACTATACAATATCTTCTATATTTTGCAGCGACCCAATTTTTAACACTTGCTCTTCGAAATAATCTTTTCACTTATGTTATATAAGCTAAATTTGATGTTTCATTTGAAATGAAAACTGTTCTTTTTTCCCAACAAATATTGTGTTTGGGATGATGTGATGCGGTATCAGGATGTTAGAGACAGAATCAACAGCACTCTGCTGTAGGACGGTCTCTATCGATGCAATGCAGATCTTAATGGGAGAAATCTCGTGGGATGTAGAGGTGCTCCGTAGGAGTATTACCTACCAAATATTAAAGGAGAGCTGCCCTGTTATGAATGGGGAAATCCAGGATCTGGGAGTACGCCAACGGCAGGCTCCTGTCCTGGAGAGAATGCATGAGATTTGGCAACAGAGATGGGATGATAGATAGTATGAATGGGGGATAGACTTACAGGTTCATCTCGTGTATTCGGTTTGTCTCGCCACACAATTTTGAATGTGGGCCTGGTTATAGGTTATGTGATAGTCTGACGCGGCAGTATGAATGAGTTTCTGTATAAAAGAGGATTGAGTGAAAGAGCAGAATGTCTGTTCGGTGCACCACAAGAGAGTGCCTGTCACCTCATTATGGAGTGTGGTTTGTATGAGGATCTTCGCGATCTAAATGCTTGTGGAATTAGAGTGAATGAGAGTGGAGTGGAACTGAGTGGTGCACTAAGTACACGTGAGGTGTGTGAATGCTTGGTCAGACGAAAGTCAATTCCGGTTGTACCTTCGGATCCTGGCGAACCCTCGTACCTGAGCTGGCTTAGCGGTACCTACGAATTTACAAGCTTCCTTATTGTAGCTCAATGACCAGAGTATAGACCGAAGTACTCTTAAAATAAAAATTGGTACCACGGGAATCGAGTGCCCCATGTTGTTAAAACACACTGTGGTCGATAATGGTGAGGCGCCTTAGGCTGCAATATTGCGAGTACGGTCTCCGGATCGCTATTGGGAGATACTGATAATTATGCTAATGATAGCAGAAATTTAGATAGGGTTGCCACAAACAGTTGGTGTAATCAGCTTGTAACCGGTTGGTTACTGTTAATCGCTAATCAGAATTAGCGGTGCATTGATTGATCGTATCTCCATCCCTATGGTCGTAAGCGGCCTGTGGTACAGGGTGCGTTGGGATGGTTTAAATCAGGGGACCGTGGGGCCCAGTCGGTATCACCACTTTTTGACGTTATTCGGTCGGGAAAAATTTGTCTCCAAATTTGCATCGTAGCATGAGCTGTGTGTGATGCGACACCGTCTTGTTGGAACCACATGTTCTGTAGGCCTAATTGATCCAATTCGAGCAGAAGAAATTTTTCCAACATGCCCGATAGCAGTCACCAGTAACTGTTATAACATTGCCTCCAAAGAAATATGGCCCAATGATGCCGCCGGCTTTGTTTATTAACAAAGCCAGCCAAGTCGAACTTGTTGCGGCGTTTCATATTCCATAATAAATTGTTATCGACAACTCTCTACGACTGTCAAATGTCAACACGCAAATATCATCCAAACCAAAATGGCGGCCTAACAATGGGTGTGTCACGTAAAACAACAGAACTTTACTTTTCCCAACAAATAAATAGTATTCTTCTTAATTCAATAAAATTATAATTTTAAATAAAATTTTTTTTTATTTAAAAACAACTTAAAATGCTTAAGTACGAGTATAACTAATGAATTTGTCTTTTTCAGAGAATTCAGACAATATAGAAACTTTTTCGCTTATATGTACAATATATAAGGTCCTTGAGATAATGTCCTTGAGATAAGATGCTTGAGATAAGGGACAGAAGCCACTGAGTAGTGTTACGATCATTAGGCTATTTGGTGACGTCATGTAACGTGTGGATTGGCGTTGTCAGCTTCCCTAAGGAAACTGGTCGATACATAATCAGAGGAAACCGTCAGATTCTATCGGTGGTCCAGTCTGTTTGTCCTTGCGTGGCTAATGATAATGATGTGAAACGCCATTTGGTCAGTAGATGAGGCAAGTTCGGAATTACTACTAAGCACAAGACAGTTGATATAACTTGACCCAGCATACCAGCATGAGCTGGAATCCAATGCAGTTAAATATTTTGGTCTTAAGAAAGCAAAGTCGAATGCAGTTGAGAACAAGGTCTACTTATAAGGCGCGAATATCTCCCAAAGCTTCATGAATATCGCTTTAAAAATAATTATAATCCCAATTTGACTCTCTATAATCTTATTTTTTTTACGTTCGTAAGCCTTTTCTGTCTGCATAAGATTATCTTACAAACAATCACTTTATGGGTGGTATTGGGCAATTTAAAAAATTTAATAATTTTATATGAAAGAAAAATGTTTAAATGTTGTGACAGAATAATAAAAAATTCCAAATTTCAAAAAAATTTAGATCAATATTTTTGTCAAGTTTTTTTTCATCTTCCTGTGCATACGCGTCCATGAAGAAATCATTTCAAGTGGTTGCATCGATAAAAATGTTTGCTGGCAATAAAATTAGTCATCGGCCATTTCTACATTATTGCACAATTCGAATAAGGAAACTTTGATCAAGTATAGATGGCAGATACAAAAACTGAATACATAACAAAAGCAAAAAATACTTACTAGAAGAAAGATGTGCATGGAAGAGGCAGGAGGAAGGAAGATACGCAATATTTTCAAAACCGAGTATATCTCTGCCTTCATTTTGTCATTCAGCTTCATTACTCAAAAAGATGCTGTTTTTATCCCAAAGAAATATTGCCGACACTTTTCGCCCACTAATTTGTAGAATCTCATTAAAACTTTCTTTTACAGATCAGACGATTACGTTTTATCAGCCAAAATCCATACCCAAGAAATTAATTCAATTTTTTCTTTTCCGTTTTATTGGTTTTTACCTACCACGGAATAATTTTTTGATCTTTTTTTTGGAATGGGTTTGAAGATTTGAATCTGATACACAAGTTTTGTGAACGAAAATTTTCCTGGACGCATAATTTTAAGATTAAAATAATCAAATGACAAGAATAGTCCATTAAAACAATGCACAAAAGCACTAATTTTCAATTTTTCGTTTTATGACAACCATAAAATGGTGCGAACTTCGGCCATTTTATGATCGTCATAATCAACTTACTGAGCAAGCAATTACACAGCAATTTGACGCTATTTGACATCAAACCACCAACTCGAGTGTGTAGCGAGCATCCAGTATTGGCGAAAACCATCCGTCGCCCTTCACAGCAATTGGGTTTGTATTACTCGACCATGTGGAAGATTTTGCGCAAGGATCTAAAGCCGAACGACCTGCCAAAGCGTTGAATTTTCAGTGAGTGAGCCTTCGAACAACTTCAGGAAAATCCATTATTTTACCAAAAAATTGTGTTCAGCGACGAAGCTCATTTATGCTTGAATGGGTATGCGAATAAGCAAAATTGTCACATTTAGTCTGATGAGCAACCACATGCAAAACAAGAACTGCTATTGCACCCAGAAAAATGCACTATTCGGTCCGTATTTCTTGAAAGATAACGCTGGCCGTAACGATACCGTCAATGGCGCCTTCTATCGCTCGATCATTTCGAACTTCTTTATGCCGAAAATGCAAGAACTGCATCTGGTCAACATGTGGTTTCAACAAAACGGCGCTACATGCCACACAGCACGTAAAACAATAGAAATATTGAGAGACGAGTTCGGTGCGCAATTTATCTCACGTTTCGGACTGGTGAGTTGGTCGCCTAGATTGTACGATTTGACGGCTCTAGACTGTTTTTTATGAGGCTACGTGAAGTCACTCGTCTTTGCCAATAAACCAGCATCACTTGCAGCCTTTGAAGACAACATTACACGTGTTATTAACAAGATACCAGTCGAGATGCTTGAAAAAGTGGTTCAAAATTGGACCTCCCGCATGGATCACTTAAAACGGAAGTCGTGGCCAACATTTACATAGAATAATCTTTAAAAAGTAAATGGCAAGCATTGATTTATCGATTCAAATAAAAAATGTTAATACACTTTTAAAATTTTTCTGTTATTTTTGGAATTTTAAAAACCAATTACTTAAAAAATCATCCGTGTTTTTGCAAAAACTAGTTAGAACAGCGCCAATTGAACTAACACATGATCTAATTATCAAGCATGATTTCAAATGTTAGCAAAGTTCAGCACCAAAAATTCGAAATTAATTTGCAGCAATTCGAAATTACTGTTTATTGAAAATCAGAATATTTGGCAAACGTTTCATTCGTAAAACTTCAACAATTAAGGAAAATAATATTAATTTGAAATAAGCGTGTTCATGCGTATTTGTTTTCGAATATGTTTCGTAATTAAAAAGAATCTTCGAATAATAACAACTGGTTGTGCTTCGTAGTACTTCACCCAGAAAACTGCCAAATTTCCAAATACTAGCAAATGTTTATGGTTAGAATGGATAAAAAAGCAGTGATGTCGTTTGTAAATTTTGTTTTTGTAAACACATGTTAAGATATTAGAAAATTAATAAAAATTATTCTGATTTCGTGATGTGACAGTGTCATTACTTTTCTACTGTCACTTTTCTACTGTCACATTAACAAATAAATTAGTGTCATTACTTTTCTACTATATCTCGTATATAGTATATTTAGTTCAATTTCAAAATTAAGTAATTTTTTAAACAAAAAAACTGATAACAAATTTTTTTTTTAGGTATGCAAAAAATATATTTTTTTTAATGAATTAGAACGAATTTTTTTTATGAATCAAGATTTATTTTTAAGTACATTTATTTTGCATACCATATGTTAACTATAGTATTAATATAGGAGTAATTTCCTTAATTATGTATTAATAAACATAATATTTCCCATTCTGTTCTTCTAAAATCATCTGTGGATCAGCCAACACACAACGCGGACAATAAGCAAATGAAGGCAATGACGGCAGACAAGATGATTAAGTTGGTAGCAATAATGCCGATAATGTGGTTCACCTTTTCGTCCTATATTCATACAGTCTGGAATCTTTGTCGGAGAATTTCAGATTTCCTATCCGTGCTTTAAGCATTGTTTTAATTATTTAAGATTTTTTTGATATTATCGTAAGTGCACCTCGAATCTGCATTGTTGTACTTAGCCCCAGTTCCACATGAACAGACATAACCGTTGAGACTCTATAAACTCATGTTCACGTAGAACGTCCGTGGCTACGGTAAACCCTGAATTACATATAATTTGTGGGCACTTCCTTTTCCAGCAACTTGTGCATTTTTCCATCTTTATTCTGGTTAAGTTGTTATTGAACTCATTGATTTTGCTTGGCCGAAGGAAATCTGCTATTCAATTTGATTTATGATTTATGATTTATGAAATCGGGCATATACTCTTCGTATGGAAGTGTGCAATGAACAATTTGAAGAGCACTATTGAGATTTATATTCATTCATGCATAAATCACTTGAGCCCTTTCTATGTTGGTTTTATAAATTTACAAGAACACTATTAACCCAAATCCAATAATAATGGATTCTGTAAGGCCAGCAATGGATGCTCTTTGCTCTTTGAAGGGTGGTGCAAAATTATCAAGGAAAAAAGAGCGAAACTTCATTAATTTTGCCCTGAGAACATTTTAATTTAATTGTAAGGAAAAGCTTTTGTTTCACTTTTTATTTTTATAATGAAGTACATAGCAATTATCCCCATTTTTTTTTTTAATCAATTGTTCAGATTTGTTGTTGTTTTTTTTTTACATCCAAACACAATTTAACCTTTATCAAAAAAATTAATTCCACGTAATAACCTTTTTTAAAAAAATATATATATTTTTATGACGAGATTTATACTTAAGTTTTTAACTAATTAATTGCTATTTTTAAATAAATAAACGTAATAATCATAAATTTTTCTACGATAAAAATTATTACGACACGATAAGAAAAATATGATATTTAAATAAGTGATAAAAAATAATATACTGCAAAATCTCATAATAAGTAGTTTTGATGATAAAAAATATACGAAAAATGAAAAGTTTTTAAATTCTAAATAAGAAAAAATAAAAAGAAATGAAATACTAAAATAATTATGACATTTTTTTTTATTTACATATCATTTTCAACTTTTAATTCTATTTTTTTATTTAAATTGATTGTTTTTTTTTCAATGTCAATCATTATTTTATGTATAAATAGAGTTTATTTATTAAATAATAATAAATAAAAACCGAAAGAAAAAAATATTCATATTTCATTGTGACGATAATCGTAAGACGGAACCTGTCAAAACTTAAATAATTTGACATTTGTAAGGTTAAATAAATTGCAATCAAGCACATACGGAGTTGAATAAGCACGAAAAAACGATTACCATTAGTAATTGAGAGCCGCTGTAATTACAATCATACTCGGAGAGGCATTTCGTTTCAGCACAAAAATGAAAAGTGACATTAAGCAATGCGTTCGACTTAACCAAACTAAAAAAATAACTCCTACTATTTAACTGACTTTTAAATTTTTTTTTAAAAGTTGTTTATTATATTAAAACAAAACAAATGTTAAGTATTTTTAAAAGAAAATATTTTTATCAATCTTAATTTGACAGACAAATTATAGATTTTCAGAAATCTTGTTAATTTTTCCCTCTGTTTTGACTTGCACATTTGTGTAATGATTTTTTTTTAAATACTATTTTTAGTTATTTATGAAAAATATTATTTGGTTTTGGGTTTTTTTGTACAATAATTTCAAATTTAAATTAAATATTAAAATGAACTTTATAGACGATCGCGTGGTTGACTTCAAACGCGTTATCTCTCTTGAGCAGAAAGAGTACAAACGATAAACATACAAAACGAAGCTCACAAAAACAAGATAAATAAAGACTTATTAGCTACAGTCCTTCCTCCCAGAAATTTTACACTTTCCGAAGTTTAAAATCATGTTCAACCTGAGCTATATAATCTTATTGCTTCTGAAAGAAGCTTTATTCCCTTACTTTGGAAATTTTCAATAATATAAATGATCACTAAAGCTTAGATTACATCGTATGTGCAATGGTCGCTTTAAAGGGGATATTTTATATCGATGCACGAGCAATTTACGCGAGCAAAAAATAATTCCATTATGTTGAAATATTTATTTTGATAGTGGAAACGGTTTTATTGGTGAATTTTCTAATTGATAGCTGATGTTCTTATTTTATTTACTTTGTATTAGGAATGACATTTTCATATTTATGATATTTCAGTTATTTTAGTTAACATTTTATATTTTATTTGAACATTTAATTCAATATTAATTTTAGCATTAATATTTTATGTTCTACTGGTACCTACTGCTTACACTACACTACAATAGTTGATACGACTTTTCTTAAATTTTCATCGGATAACCTTCACTTTGCATAAGTCAAAATAACTTTAAATTATAAATAATAAATATTTAAGACATAAATTAAATTAAATTTATTATATAGAAAATAAATACGAATTAATGTTAAATGTCAAAAATAAGACGCGCAAATGACGAGTCCGCGACGAGCAAACACGGTTACATCATGTATAGGTTCGTACAATATATCCATTCTCCATGCTTGCCACGAGCAAAAATTGCTCGTTGTTGAGAAAAAATCGTTGAACTGCACGTTCGTAGAATTGACCGATTTGACAGCGAACTATTTGCAGAACAAAATCGTCCATTGCACGCACGGTGTAATCTAAGCTTAAGCCTAAAAAGTCAGCTCAACTTCATTCCTCTAATACACCCAATAAGTTTTTACGCTTTTTTTACTGGCTTTTTTTTACTAGCACAAATATTTGTCAAAGAATAATAAATTTACTTAATATAATACTATCTGAAACGCTCAACAACCGTAATAACCGTAATGTTCGATCTAAAGTATCTCGACTTTAAAAAAAAATGATATATTTTTTTGCATAAATAACGAATATACGAAATGCAATCTGCATTTTTTGGGTGATTTCTTTTTGATTCATTTTTGATAGTATTAGGTAATCGAAAAAAAGTTTATGGCGTGTTCCAACAGATGGAATTAAAAGCAAATAACTTCCTAATATCAATGTGACAACACTAGAAGCACGTTTGAAAAGTGATATTTAAAATTTTGTGTAGCGCAAATTTTTATTGCAATCGGTGTAGTGTATGAAAAGTTATTCAAGCTCAATAATAGACCAGACAAATGCGTCAACAAATCGAAGGCTTGTGAAAAAATTGCAGCGCTTATAGTGAAGATGCTGTATCAAAATAAGCAGCATGCAAAAGGTTCGCTCGGTTTCCGTCTAGAAATTTCGAAGTCAATAATCTAAACCGAAAAAAGTAATGAAATTACCGAACAAATTCAGGACCTCAGCAGTCATGACATAGCTTATAAATTACACATTTATCATATTGTAAAAACTCGATTTTTGGATGCCTTATGAATTGAGTGTGAAAAACAAGATGGATCGACTTAACATCTGCGATATGCTGCAGAAGCGCAATGAAATTCAGCCATTTCTGAAGCAAAATATTTTTTTTTGCCGAAATATAAGTAAACATTTTTTTCTACTGTAAAATTTTTGTTAAAACGTTTTCTCTAGGGTAAAAATTTTGCCTACATTTTCTTCTACGGCAAAAATGCCACTTCAGTTTTTTTTCTATGCCCTAAAATTACTTAAATTTGTTTTTTTGTCGTAATATAAGTAATCTTTTTTTTCTACGGCAAAATTGTTGTTTTAACTTTTTTTCTAAAGCAAAATTTTTGTTTACATTTTCTTCTGCAGCAAAAAATGCTGCTTCAATTTTTTTTCTATGCCAAAAGTTTGCCTACATTTTCTTCTGTGGCAAAAATGTAGCTTGCATTTTTTTTCTATGTCAAAAATGTTGCTTGAACTTTTCTTCTACGTCAAAAAAATTTCTAAAAGTTGCTAAATGTTATTTAGCTTTTTCTATATCAAAAAAATTTCTAAAAGTTGCTAAATATTATTTTTCTATAACAAAAATGTTCCTGATACATTTTGGCATCCTCCTAAATTTTCGCAAAATTGTTACGTTTTTGCGAAATTTTATTTCAAAAAATATTTTTGCATCAAAAATAAAATTATTTAAGAAAATGCTCTCATTTAATAAAATTTACTTGTATTCGACTTAAGGATAAAATCATTTGATTTTAATAAAAATTTCTATTCGCTATAATTTAATTTGTGTAAAAACAGTTGAAAAAAAATCCGTAAATAGATTCTTTTTGTTTGCAAGGAGAAATTTATTAAAAAAAATATAAAAGCAGACAAATTTTCACCTAAGAAACTTTCTCAAATTTTAACCAGCAACTAATTTACAACTCGAAAAATTAATTGTTAAAATAAAGGAGTTTAGAAATTACGGTCACATCATCCATAAAACGTTTACTTATCAATCGTGTTCTATTCTAGCTTTTTATAAGTAATTTTTTTTTGATTTTCGAAAAGCATGTCTTTCTGAATTTCGAATAAACATGCATTCGACATGATTTAGTTAGTGAATGAGGTATATTTCAACCTGCCAGCATGTTCGTATTCATATTTATCTCCTCTGCCTGTTACTTAATAATAGTACAATTTTTTTTTCATGGGAGACTCTTTTTCGTAGTATGAGAAACTGTAGAAAATTACAAAAACCTCGGAAAAATCATAGAGAAATACATGAAACTTGTCACCACAAATTGAAATAAAATCTAACATGAATAGTGCAACAAAGGCGAGATGAAAAGAGTTTTATAGAAGAACACAAGATTTTGTTGGAAAAAGTTGTTTTCTAGAATCGAAGTCAGGTAAATCGTTACCGTTACTTATCTTCGCTAATCAGTTACCTTCTCTTTAACCGGATTGCAGCTTTTCAAGTTGGCGCTATTTTTCTTTTACTTCTGTTTCTCTTTTCTCTCCTCCCCCCTTCCACACATTCAATCTTTTATATAAAATTTTTATATTTTCATTTAGTGTTTGTATTTTTTTTTATTTTAGTATTTTTCGATTTCTGGTTTTTTTCCCATAAAAAAACTTCTTTTATGTGGCAACAACGGCCCAATTCGATGTTTGTGGTCATTATTCCTTTTCATGTATTTGCTTCCTCAATGAATGTCGAATGTTTCTTAAGTGTTTACCTTATCGGTGCTTCATCGATGTGTGATGGTACTCCGTCTTAGACCCTCTACATCCCGCTTTGAAAAGAACAAGTTACCGACTTACTTCCTCTAACATTAAGAACTGGTCGATTCGTGAAAGAATCATTTCGATTTGCCCGCATCCAAAACAGTCGAAAAGTCGGTCAAACAGGAATGCTCAGAAAATAGCAATTTCCAATTTATTTACTTAGTTTAATTTTGTATCAAAAAAGAATTTAGAATATTTGAAAGATTGTTTACGCAAATGAAATCGGTTTGTAGGTAAAAGATCTGAAATTGTAAATATTTAGTAGATTCGGTTCTGGAAGTTGTCAGTACTGAGTAAAAATTGACTTCTCCTGAACAAGGGGATGAGTCATTCGGAGTTAAGAATTTTCGGAATCTTTTATTAATTTTTTATTAATGTCTTTTTAAATTTTGTATATTGTCTTTCTTAAATTTTTTTCATTTTTTTTTTGTTTTTTTCTGTAGCGATCTGTAAATATTTTTGTAATTGATTATAAAATTATAGTTACTATAATTGAGAATATGCTAAATGGGAATTTTTATATTATCACACATTTCAAAAGATAAAAAGAAATTTTTTGTAGATTAAATGATTTTTTTTTTTCAAAAATCAACTATTTAGTTATCGATTAATTATTGTTTATATGAACAAGAATTGGCATTATTGAACCTTTACAATTTATAAAAGGATATTTGTTCAGTTCTTTTTCATGTTTAAGCATAACGCCACTAGATGCTCAAATAACTTCGAACTTTAAAACCTGTGTTCGAATTCAAATTCGAATAATACGTACTGTATTTAATTATCAACGAATACTATTGCTTTTCATTTGAACAAGATACATTATTATATATTTTCAATAAAATAAGGTTTTATAAAAAAATTAAAATATTTGTAATTTGATTTAAGAAAAATAATAATTGTTTCGAAAAAAATTATTATTATTTTCGAAAAGTGCATGTGCTAGAGCCACTGAGGAATCTTTGCTAAATTAAATATTTTTAATAAAAAACGGCTTTTTAAAATAATTAAAATATTTATAATTTTATTTAAGAAAAATAATAATTGTTTCGAAAAAAATTATTAATATTTTCGAAAAGTGCATGTGCTAGAACCACTGAGGAATCTTTGCTAAATTAAATATTTTTAATAAAAAAAAGATTTTATAAAATAATTAAAATATTTATAATTTTTTTTAAGAAAAATAATAGTTGTTTCGAAAAAAATAATTATTATTTTCGAAAAGTGCATGTGGTAGAGCCACTGAGGAATCTTTGCTAAATGAAATTCTTTTAATAAAAAAACCGTTTTATAAAATAATTAAAATATTTGTAATTTTATTGAAGAAAGATTAAATAATTGTTTCGAAAAAAATTATTATTATTTTCGAAAAGTGCAGGTGCTAAATTAAATATTTTTAATAAAAAACGGCTTTTTAAAATAATTAAAATATTTATAATTTTATTTAAGAAAAATAATAATTGTTTCGAAAAAAATTATTAATATTTTCGAAAAGTGCATGTGCTAGAACCACTGAGGAATCTTTGCTAAATTAAATATTTTTAATAAAAAAAAGATTTTATAAAATAATTAAAATATTTATAATTTTTTTTAAGAAAAATAATAATTGTTTCGAAAAAAATTATTATTATTTTCGAAAAGTGCATGTGGTAGAGCCACTGAGGAATCTTTGCTAAATGAAATTCTTTTAATAAAAAAACCGTTTTATAAAATGATTAAAATATTTGTAATTTTATTGAAGAAAGATTAAATAATTGTTTCGAAAAAAATTATTATTATTTTCGAAAAGTGCAGGTGCTAAATTAAATATTTTTAATAAAAAACGGCTTTTTAAAATAATTAAAATATTTATAATTTTATTTAAGAAAAATAATAATTGTTTCGAAAAAAATTATTAATATTTTCGAAAAGTGCATGTGCTACAACCACTGAGGAATCTTTGCTAAATTAAATATTTTTAATAAAAAAAAGATTTTATAAAATAATTAAAATATTTATAATTTTTTTTAAGAAAAATAATAATTGTTTCGAAAAAAATTATTATTATTTTCGAAAAGTGCATGTGGTAGAGCCACTGAGGAATCTTTGCTAAATGAAATTCTTTTAATAAAAAAACCGTTTTATAAAATAATTAAAATATTTGTAATTTTATTGAAGAAAGATTAAATAATTGTTTCGAAAAAAATTATTATTATTTTCGAAAAGTGCAGGTGCTAAATTAAATATTTTTAATAAAAAACGGCTTTTTAAAATAATTAAAATATTTATAATTTTATTTAAGAAAAATAATAATTGTTTCGAAAAAAATTATTAATATTTTCGAAAAGTGCATGTGCTAGAACCACTGAGGAATCTTTGCTAAATTAAATATTTTTAATAAAAAAAAGATTTTATAAAATAATTAAAATATTTATAATTTTTTTTAAGAAAAATAATAATTGTTTCGAAAAAAATTATTATTATTTTCGAAAAGTGCATGTGGTAGAGCCACTGAGGAATCTTTGCTAAATGAAATTCTTTTAATAAAAAAACCGTTTTATAAAATAATTAAAATATTTGTAATTTTATTGAAGAAAGATTAAATAATTGTTTCGAAAAAAATTATTATTATTTTCGAAAAGTGCAGGTGCTAAATTAAATATTTTTAATAAAAAACGGCTTTTTAAAATAATTAAAATATTTATAATTTTATTTAAGAAAAATAATAATTGTTTCGAAAAAAATTATTAATATTTTCGAAAAGTGCATGTGCTAGAACCACTGAGGAATCTTTGCTAAATTAAATATTTTTAATAAAAAAAAAGATTTTATAAAATATTTAAAATATTTATAATTTTTTTAAAGAAAAATAATAGTTGTTTCGAAAAAAATAATTATTATTTT
Source organism: Atherix ibis (assembly GCA_958298945.1). NCBI lineage: Eukaryota > Metazoa > Arthropoda > Insecta > Diptera > Athericidae > Atherix > Atherix ibis. Next base: position 117,324,576 of record OY282605.1, on the reverse strand, counting down.
CGAAAAGTGCATGTGCTAGAGCCACTGAGGAATCTTTGCTAAATTAAATATTTTTAATAAAAAAAAGATTTTATAAAATAATTAAAATATTTATAATTTTTTTTAAGAAAAATAATAATTGTTTCGAAAAAAATTATTATTATTTTCGAAAAGTGCAGGTGCTAAATTAAATATTTTTAATAAAAAACGGCTTTTTAAAATAATTAAAATATTTATAATTTTATTTAAGAAAAATAATAATTGTTTCGAAAAAAATTATTAACATTTTCGAAAAGTGCATGTGCTAGAACCACTGAGGAATCTTTGCTAAATTAAATATTTTTAATAAAAAAAAAGATTTTATAAAATATTTAAAATATTTATAATTTTTTTAAAGAAAAATAATAATTGTTTCGAAAAAAATAATTATTATTTTCGAAAAGTGCATGTGGTAGAGCCACTGAGGAATCTTTGCTAAATGAAATTCTTTTAATAAAAAAACCGTTTTATAAAATAATTAAAATATTTGTAATTTTATTGAAGAAAGATTAAATAATTGTTTCGAAAAAAATTATTATTATTTTCGAAAAGTGCAGGTGCTAAATTAAATATTTTTAATAAAAAACGGCTTTTTAAAATAATTAAAATATTTATAATTTTATTTAAGAAAAATAATAATTGTTTCGAAAAAAATTATTAATATTTTCGAAAAGTGCATGTGCTAGAACCACTGAGGAATCTTTGCTAAATTAAATATTTTTAATAAAAAAAAGATTTTATAAAATAATTAAAATATTTATAATTTTTTTTAAGAAAAATAATAATTGTTTCGAAAAAAATTATTATTATTTTCGAAAAGTGCATGTGGTAGAGCCACTGAGGAATCTTTGCTAAATGAAATTCTTTTAATAAAAAAACCGTTTTATAAAATAATTAAAATATTTGTAATTTTATTGAAGAAAGATTAAATAATTGTTTCGAAAAAAATTATTATTATTTTCGAAAAGTGCAGGTGCTAAATTAAATATTTTTAATAAAAAACGGCTTTTTAAAATAATTAAAATATTTATAATTTTATTTAAGAAAAATAATAATTGTTTCGAAAAAAATTATTAATATTTTCGAAAAGTGCATGTGCTAGAACCACTGAGGAATCTTTGCTAAATTAAATATTTTTAATAAAAAAAAAGATTTTATAAAATATTTAAAATATTTATAATTTTTTTAAAGAAAAATAATAGTTGTTTCGAAAAAAATAATTATTATTTTCGAAAAGTGCATGTGCTAGAGCCACTGAGGAATCTTTGCTAAATTAAATATTTTTAATAAAAAAAAGATTTTATAAAATAATTAAAATATTTATAATTTTTTTTAAGAAAAATAATAATTGTTTCGAAAAAAATTATTATTATTTTCGAAAAGTGCAGGTGCTAAATTAAATATTTTTAATAAAAAACGGCTTTTTAAAATAATTAAAATATTTATAATTTTATTTAAGAAAAATAATAATTGTTTCGAAAAAAATTATTAACATTTTCGAAAAGTGCATGTGCTAGAACCACTGAGGAATCTTTGCTAAATTAAATATTTTTAATAAAAAAAAAGATTTTATAAAATATTTAAAATATTTATAATTTTTTTAAAGAAAAATAATAATTGTTTCGAAAAAAATAATTATTATTTTCGAAAAGTGCATGTGCTAGAGCCACTGAGGAATAATCTTTGCTTAATCTCAGCTGGTTTTTTTTTAAGTTCAGCAAAATTACTGTGATGGCATTGCAATAAAATGTGGCAAAGAGCATACCGCCCCAACAAACAGTGAATTCCATCTCTACCTCCAATTGCAATTTTATGTCTGAACTACTTAAATTAATCATCATACAAACTTTAAGTTTTTTTCTTCTTCGAAAGCCATTTTAATATTTCACTTTCTATTGAAATTTATGTGCGATCTTTTATAAATCGGTGTCAGTTATTTTTTTAATGTCGCGATTGTTTCACTTCGATTATCGCATTAATCTCGAACAGACAAATGTCGTTTACGTATTGTTTTTTGTTCATAATTTCTTTCTGTCTTATTACTGGTTGAAATAATTCTTCAATTTTTTTTTTTTTTACTCTATAAAAGTTCACTGGATCAAGAGTTAAGGTATGCGGTTAAGTTGGAGCACTAGAGGAAATGCTGTCACATTTGGTTAAACGTTTTAATAATGTTGGTGGTTTTTAATGGGTTTTCTTCTAGCGATGCAATCAGAGTTTTTATTGTGCGATCACTTGTAATACTGACTCACTTCACTTATTGTGCAAATGCAGATGAAAAGATTTGTTTTCTTCCATCAATGACCTAGTGAGAAGTGCCAGATGATTTTGTCCATTAAGTGTAGATCTAATTTAAATTTATTTTACAAAAATTTTGAGTGAAATTTTAGAAGAAAAGAAAAAATACTATTTAAAATTATAATTTTGGAAGGGGACGCAGTTTTGTCCGCATTCAAATGATAGTTTTCAATAGAAAAAACAGCCACAGTAATATTACAACTATTACGCAAAATAAATCGTGTATAAAAAGACCTCTAGAGAATATTATAACTATTTCGGATTATTTTTAAAGATTTTTTTTCCATATAAAAGCTTGTTCAATTTGTGCTTCGGAAAGTAAATTTAAATAAAGCACACGATTTCGAAGAAATTTTTATTTTATTTAGATTTTTCGAACATTGCCATTATGCATAGAATACTCATATAATATCATTGAAATTCCCTTTACTAGACTTCTTACAGGACTCGATGGTATTGTTTCCACTCTTCGTGGTAGTGCAGAAAGGCTTCAGTTTTAATTACACTCTTTGGATTTTACGGAGAATACCAAAAAGAATACCTTTGGATTTTACGGATTTTACGGAGAATACCAAAATGACGTCTTTTCAAGTGTTTTTTGATCTTTGGAAAATTAAAAAAAAGATCACATGGACTGACACCATGTGAAAAGAGGGGCTGGAAAACCGCTGGAAACAACCATTTTTCTGACCAAAATACGTAGTTCGAGATGGCCGTGTGACAAGAAACGTTGTTAAGATGGAGCCTCTACGAGTCTTCAATGTCCGATTTAACGCTAAGAAGTCTTTTTCTGAGCCTTTCAAGAAGCTTCAATGTTAATCGACGATCTGGCTTAAGAAGATCATTATTCAAATGAAGCGCACTCGAGACTTCTTGCCTTTTTTTTTAATTTTTTACATATTTTGGTCTGTAAGAACGGTCGTTACCTGACGAATGTTAGTTTTTGAATGCTCTAAATTTTTGCGTTAATACGTTTTGTTGAAACCACAAATAGTATAGATTAAAAAATTTAAGTTCCAGGCCAAGAAAAGTCAGTTGTCTCACGACCATTGCTCCCAGAATTGATCGTAATGGTCTCTCCGCCATTATTTTCAAAGAAATAAGAGCCAATTAACATCTTTAGACAACAATGCACGCTAGACAGTCACTTTTCGCGGATACAATGGCTTCTTCGTAGTTACTTTTAGGATTTTAGAGCCTCATATACGGCGATTTTATTTATTGACGTAATATATTAAAATAAAAATGAGCCTCGTCGATAAAGAATATGTTGCTTCACTATTTTTGTATAAAGTTTTAACAATTTTTACGGATCGTGTGGTATTTTAAACTATTGTCCAAATCTGTACGATATCCCAGGCGAAATTTATTTACCTCAAATGGTAAATTATGGCACGACTCCGAATTGTTTCTTTGCTAAATGTTAATAATTATAATACGTAGAAATATTTTTTTTAAGGGGAAATTATTAGGTATACATAAACAAAATTATGAAATATTTTGTTTAAGATTACAGGTAACATTTTTTATGTAGAATTGAATATTTCCACAATTAGTAATTTCAGGTAAATTATTCTAAAAAAAAACTGCGGTGGTACTTTTAAAAAAAAATTGCTTTAAAGGAAATTGGGGCATTTTAACCGATTTGAAGAGGAGAAAGCCTGTTCAAATTGTAAGTGGCAGACTAGCTTCAACTTTGTATGCTGCTACAACTTTTCGAGGATTAGAATGTGGTTTTGTAGAGTTTTACAAGATGTTTTAGGCTTTTTTTATGATAAGTAAGGATTAACTTAAGCGACTATAAAGAATGGCAGCAAGAATGCTACCTTGAGGAACACCGGCATTAGTCCTGAATATATCGAAATATGGTAGATTTTCCATAACTTGGAAGTGACGTTGTGATAGATAGAATTTTTTGATGATATAATAAGTATAAAGAACAAGCGAGTATACCAAACACGATCAAATGGGTGTGTCGGATAGGTTTCGCTTGAAAATTCGAACCAAAATGTGTCGGCTTAGATCTAGGTCCTCAACCTAACATATTCGAAGATCATTATTAGTTACTGTTCAAAAAAGCCATCCTCAATGCAAATTTTCTCATTGATTTTCTTGTACTTATTGAGCTTAAATTGATTAATTATTATCTGTTATTAAGACATTATTTTTTATTAAATTCCCAATAAGTACTTATAGTTATTATTATACAAAATCACTGAGAATCAGATTAAAGGAGAACTGATACACTTCATTTTTCCTTATTTATGTTAAATATTTAAAAAAAAAAAATTTTAAGTAAATTAAAAGTACATAAAATAACAGTTATTATTAAATAAATATCAATTTAAAGTGATTATGAAATTATTATCAATTAAAAGTAAATAAAATGAATTGCAAACAAAAAAAATTATCGAAAATGATATGTCCAAAAATAATAGAATAATCGAAGATGGGGTCGCATATGGATTTGACTAAGATTATATATTTGAAGAAATCCAGAATTCCAACCATAGTATTACTAAGAAGCACTATTGGTATTTACCTTAGATTAAAGAATACCTGGATAGGCCCGCACGTCAGATACGTAATTTTCTGCCATAATTATCTCAAAAGCGTCGAGAAATATGTTAATAACGCTTGCATACTTTTGTGTAGATTTTTTTATGTAGACATGACACCCACTGACATCTAGTTTTCGTAATAGGAATTTATTGAATGCAGGAGCATAATTTATATTCATTTTAATTCCCTTATTGGAAACAAAAATACAATTTAAACATAACCACAGCAATTTTTATTTTTTGTACAACCTTTTGATATGAAATGAAATTGTATTTTAGGTTTATTATTTATTTCATAAATAACAATTAAATATAAAGCCCCTCAACGTTTGTAGACTTTCGAAGAGTTTTAAAACATGTCATTCTCCATGAATGTGGTAGCATAGCGAAGTGCTTGCATACTTTTGTTATTTTTAAAGTTGTTATTTTGACACTTCTCGACAAGTGCGAATAAAAGTGTGGTTTTTATCTTTTTTGAAGTATTTACGAAAAAAGTAAGTATTTATATAAACAGTTATATTGTTGATAACATTTAATAGGGAGTTTTTATTTCAGAAAATGAAGTGTTTTTTAAAGGGTTGCTGGTCTTTCAACGGAATGAGGAAGCCGGAAATTTCCTTCTTTCGGTAAGTTGATATCTTCATTTTTACTAGAGAAATTAACAAAAATTTAGTTTATGATGTGTCTAAATGGCTTTTAATAATTTATTTTGTCAAAAAGTGGTTAAAAAAATTAAAAAATCGTTATTCAATAAATGTAAATAAATGTGATGTTGACAGTTCAATGTTCAGTGCCGGCGTACGCAAAGTGTGTTTAAGAAAATTTAAGGGAACGAATTTTTCATTCTATTTTCCATTGCTGTTTTCATTGCGTTAAAATAAAAGGCGTTTTCCTTTGGACCAATTTTGCTACTAGTCGGTAGCTGCGAGTAGATGACCAAAGGAAAGCCAAATTCTAAACACTAGTAGAAACATAACCTCAAAATAGTCAGCAACAATACTGAGTTTACTTACACATAAACAATAAAAACTGAGTTTATTCACACATAAACTAAACTATCTATTTTCACTTTAGCAACTAGAATCCATCTAACGTAAATTGTATGCGCAACTTCCAGTTCAATGTGCTCGTTTGCTCGAGGTAGAGTAGATGATGATAGCAAGAACTACCGACTAGTAGCAAAATTGGTCCAAAGGAAAACGCCTAAAGAAAGTATATTCGGTAGGCTTATTATTTAAATACTTTTTTTGCATTTATGCTTTCGCTTGCTCTATTCGATCAGTTTGTAATGCATTTACTAAATAATAATGTTTTCAATTTTTTTAGAATATTACGAGTAGTTGTTAATTATTTAAGTACATTAAATTTATCATCTTGTAATTTAGTTTTAAAGTTGTATACAATTAACTTCTATATTAATGTGATGTTCTATGTAATTAATGTTTTATTTTTTAATTTAATTGAAATACAAAATGCCTATTTAAATTATCATTTCAATTCACAAATACACATTTATATTATAAAGAAGCTTTCAATATCTACAAATGATTGTTTTTAACATTAAAATTAATATTTACTAAGTTGTGGTATGGTTTTAATTTCAACATAATATCACATTCAATTCACTTTGCATTTTTGAAAAGAATTTTTATTTGTTTTGATATAATCAAATAATTTACAATTCATATTTTTATTTGTGCTCTTCCACTTTATAATTCTGTTTTAATAAATAATATATAGTGAAATAAATCAAATGAAAATATATTAATCTGTCAAACAACAAAATCCGTAATATTAAAAAATCTGTTTTGTTTAGGCATAAATGACATCACATATGTGAAAATGGTTTTAAACGAACCGCTTTAATCGCATACTTAAGTTTAAAATTGGCCCCCACTGATTTAAGCCGTTTCTGTTATTTTGCATATGCGAGCGTTCTTACTAAGGTATTGCTAACAACATTGGGACTAAATTTTTTGTGCAGAGGCCTATCCAGTTCTTCTATAATCTAAGGTATTCACCATAGAAAACAAATTGACTGTCAAAGCATGTATGTACTTTCTACTTAGCAAAGATCACATCAATACAATACAAATTCACCACTTATGCCCTACTCATATCGTGTGGTTTATGCATACACTTATCACCACACTCATGGCAGAACGAAATTGCATCTGCTTCCTTCCAATATTCACCGCACCCAATACTGTGTAGTTCAAACAGAAAAAAAACGTTCTAAACTTAACTCACTTACAGTATTATGAGAATTTATTCAAAAGAAAAAAAATCATTCTTATCATGTATTTAGTTCAGATAAAGACAAAAAATTTTGATAAAAAACAAATAATATTTCTAAAAACTGTACATAAGAAATTAGTTTTTCAAAAATTTAAGTAAAATAATCAAAAAAAAAAAAAAATTAAGAAAATGAAATAAAAATAGTGCATGAGTTATACGAATGTGCTTCTTTAATAGATTATTCCAAACTTTTATCATCAAACTTTGATAAACAGTTTCTAAGAAAATAATAAAAAAATTTTCTACATAACTATTGGGTTGGCAACTAAATGATTGCGGATTTTAAATAAGAAGAAAAATTCAAAATTTTTACTTAAAAATATTTTAACTTTATTCAATTAGGTATTGTCCGTTTTTGTTAATGACCCTCGGGCAGTGTCATAATTCCGTGTTCGTAAAACTTATTACTTTTGCTAGCAAAAAAACTGAATTAAATGTGATTTTACATGATCAACGTCATTAAAAATTTTACCATTTAAGGAGTTCTGCATTGAGCGAAATAAATGGTAATCTGAAGGCGCTAGGGTACATCCCAACCTAAATCTAATAATTTTTGGCAAGTGACCAAAGATTGTCATACTGGAAAACAACACCCTTATGATTTGTCAATTCTGGCCGATTTTCTTGAACTGCATCGCTCAGTTTGACGAGTTGTTGAACGTACACGGTGGAATTAATCGTTTGGTTTCTTGGTAAAAGTTCAAAGTGCAGAATTCCTTTATAATCCCATCAAACTGCCAGCATAATCTTCTTTTGGTGCATCTCAGCTTTTGATGTCGTCTGAGGTGGATCACCCACGATCGTTTCCGATTAAGGTTGTTGTAAACTATCGACTTTTCATCGCCAGTTATCAGTCGTTTCAAAAATGGATCTGTTTCGTTGCGTTTCAGAAGCAAATCGCAGATGCTAATGCGTTGCGTCAAATGAATTTCCTCAAGCTGATAAATCGCGTTTCTTACCATAGCGAAGCAGTTTTAATTTTTCTTCAATGCATATATGCGATACATTGAGCTTCTCTGCAATGTCAGGTGTTGTGCTATGACGATCTGAATCGATAATGGCCTTGACATGGGTCTCATTAACTTCAGACTCGATCGTTGCGCATTTTTTAGTGAAAAATTACTAGAACGAAATTTAGCAAACCAATTTTGACATAACTTCTTGTGTACCTGCGATGCGTTCTTGCCTTTTCGGAAACAATACTATAAAATATGTCTGAAATGCACGTCTTGTCCTTCTATTTTTAAATTTGAATGAAAACAAAACTAAATAGCTAAACGTTTACAATTTTTTACTAAATTAAAGGCGGAAGTCCAAACAACAAGAAAATAATATAGGTTAGGTGCTTTGAGCACGTTGACATAACATCAAAGAATAACCTAATATAGGGTGGTCCATCTAGCGGTTCCATTTTGAACTACTATTTATTTGAAGTAGTAGAGTGTTAAATATCAACACGAATTGACAGATTGTTAGTTGAAAGTCAGAATTTTACGAAATGGTAATCCATACGCTTGAAGAAAAATGGGAAATATTGAGAACTTATTTCCATAGTGGTGAGTCTTCAACCCAAACTGTGAGAAATTTAAAAAAAAATGAGCAAAGATCGAATGTCATCACGTGAATTTGTGGGCAAAAACTGGTTTGTTGGTTGCCAAAGCAACTCGTTCCCGCTCTAAGACAGTGCGTACGACCGAGAATATTGCCGCCGTTGCTGAAAATGTCCGTGATCATCTATCAACATCAACTCGTCACCGTTCTCAGGAATTGAACATTTCTCGCAATTCTCTGTTGAGAATTTTGCACAAAGACCTCGGTATGAAAGCTTACAAAGTTCAATTAGTCCAACAGCTAAAGCCGCATGACCATCCGATGCTTTTTCGGTTTGCCCAATGGGCTCAAGATCAATTGGCCGAAGATGAGCATTTTTACCGAAAAATCATCTTTTCGGATGAGGCCCATTACCATCTCGGTGGGTATGTCAACAAAAAAAATTGTCGCATCTGGGGCTCAGAAAATCCATACGTCATCATGGAAAAGCCGATTCATCCACAACGAGTCACGGTTTGGTGCGGATTTTGGACTGGAGGCATCATTGGCCCGTTTTTCTTCGAAAACGATGAAGGAGCCTCCGTTATGGTCAATGAAAAGCGCTATCGTGCATTGCTCAACGAATTTTTGTTTCCAAAAGTTGAAGAGAATGGCATGGACGACATTTGGTTTCAACAGGACGGGGCCACTTGCCACACAGCCAACGTAATAATCCAACTTTTGGGCACTGCTTTCGAAAACCGAATAATCAGCCGAAATTCTAATGTCAATTGGCCGCCTCGGAGCTGTGATTTGAGCCCGTTGGATTATTTTCTGTGGGGAGCCGTTAAGAATAAATGTTACGTAAGCCATCCAGAGACAATTGAGGCCTTGAAACACAAAATCAAAGTTGCCATTGAAGAGATACAGGCCCGGACAATCGAAAATGGAACACCAGCCGTGGCATTCATTTAAATGATGTTGTGTTTCATTCTTAAATTTTAGGGTTCAATCTTTTTAAAAAAACAGGAAATTTGAAAAAAAAACATACTCTAGTTATTTTTTATTTACTTTTTAAAATGGAACTTCTAAATGGTCCACCCTGTACCATCTATTGACAAAATCCGCAATCACTTAGTTGCCAATCCAATATATGAAAAAAAAATATTAATTTTTTATTAAATAAATATAAAAATTGACATAAAAAAAAAATGATGATTAGACTTTAAAAAAAAGTCTAATCATCGTAATGATTCAGTTACTCTTGGATAAAAAAAATTATTTTGTAATCGCCCATTTAGTCTGTTATTTTCTATTGTAATCGAGTTTCAAGGTCTATATGATTATGAAGAAAATCAACTAAATTATTCCAATTGAAAGAGTAATTTTTTTGGAGCACGTTTTCTCACATACTATCATTAGCCTTTTGTACAATCGAAAATTTTAACAGTCGAAAATTATAGTACTATTAATAAAAAAAAAAGTTGAAAATGACCGAAAAAAAGACAATAAATAAATGCTATAAAAAAAAACAACGTTGACTCATTTGGATTTGTTTTTAAAAGAATTTTATTGATATGTTCTCTTAATAATAATTATACGCCAAAGATGAGACTTCGTTTAATGTTGTTGCGTTTGAAAAATATAATACAATAAAAACCAAATTGAAACAACGATTAATTTGGAATTGAAACTATTAAAGAAGAAAATCTCTTAGCCAAAACATCATTTGACTATACACGTACGTTTTTATGAATTCACAAAATCTTTAACAATTCCACTGTACATTTTCATTAACTTGGTAGATTTTGTTAAAGTTTATTATAATCATATACAAAGTTATAAGCGTAACTAATTACATTTTTAGTCAAATAGAAGCAAACAAAAAAAATTTAAGTTAATTTATTATTTTCTGCTCTGTTACTATTCAAAGTAGTGCAAAAAATAAAATTATAAATTTTATTTGGAACAGTATAAACGAAAGTAATTTTTTTAGAGTGTGTGGATAAAAATTTTTCCAATAATAATTTATTTTGGTTTTTTTTTTTGTTGCTATAAAATCTAAAATTTAACACGTTTTAGAGTTTTCATGTTAATGCAGTTATTTTTTTTTTTTTGGTAAATTTACTGTGTGAGACCCTTGACATACTCGTACTCGTAGAATGACTCAAACAAAAACAAAATTTGCCAACGTGACACTTTTGGTTTTTATTAAAAATTTCGGTTAAAAATTTATTTTTATTCTAGCGTGTTTTGGTGTAATTTTTTTTATCGTTGAACTTTTTTTTTGGCGAATATTCAATAATTTTTAGAGAGTGGAGCAAAAAGTGGATAGAAAAAATGTTTTTTTATAATTTGCTTATATAAAAGAAATATAATTTTAGACACATTTATCCAAATCTGCCAAATAAATACTCAATAATCATTTTTTTTGCTGTTAAATTGGTACTCGTGTATCTAATTGTCATGTAGAGTTTTGACGTGTCCTGTCAACAACGATTTTTTAATATCGAAAAAATATGGAATACAAAATTTTGACGACGTTTTTGTGACGATTTTTAATATCAAAAAAAATATGGAATAAAAATTTTGACTGACGTTTTTGTGTTGCCAACGAAAATTAAAGTGATGTTGACTGTTTTAATTGTTGTTCACTAGGAAATTCTTCCGGAGGAGTAAAAACAATTTGATACAAAACAATTTCTGAATTTTGCACCTCAGCGTCACACACAGAAACCACACAGGGTGTAAAACTCAATGACTACGATCGATCAGACTTTTTTCTCTTCTCCAAGCTGACATGGCAGACGTTTTGAGACCATTGAGGGCAATTACCGACAAGTTTCAAAGAGTAAATTAATAATTGGCATTAATGTATTGCTTCAAATGAAGCCAGCTTGAAAGGTGATTAAATAAATCAAGAATTTTAACTACCATAATACGAGGTCTGTTCAAAAAGTATCGCGAATTTTGAATTTTCGCGGATTACGTATATTCGATTTTCAAATTTTTTTTGGCGTTATGTTGGTACTCATGCCTCTCACTTATGTCGACAAGTTCGGCCGTTTTGAATGTTTAGTTAATTTTTGACAGATGCTTTGCTTGCACGTGTTTTGGCTCGTCATCGATTTGCAATAGCCAATTTTTGTTCTTCCACAAATCCGGCCGTTTCTAACGAATTACTTCGCAGAACTTGCGCATAACTTGCAGGTAATATTCCTTATTGACCTTTCTACCCTGTGGCAAGAGATCATGATGCACTACGCCCCTGCAATCGAAGAAAACTCTAGGTAAAACCTTCACATTCGACCGAATTTGGCGCGCTTTTTTCGGTCTTGGCTCGTGCGGCAGCTTCCATTGGTATGACTGAGCTTTGGTTTCCACGTCATAATCATAAACCCCATGATTCGTCACCAGTTATGACAATCTGGAGCAAATTTGGGTCGTCGTGAACAGAGTCCAACAGCTCCTTAGAAATGTGAATGCGATTCTGTTTTTGGTCGAAAATGGGCAAAAACCCGCGGAAATTCAAAATTCGCGATACTTTTTGAACAAACCTGGTATTTTGTGTTTTATGTTAAAAAAATTCGGACACGAACTTATTTGACAGAATGTAAAAGCTTATCCAATTTGTTCTTCGGAAAGTAAAGTATAAAAAAATGAACTTAAAATTCAGAGTTCGTTTAAATTTTTAATCTTTTTTATTTAAAAAGGCTTTCGATGCTGATTTTTTTTTTAACAAAATGTTTTCATCGGTGAGACTTATTTCTTACTTAGTGGATACGTCAATTAGCGAAATTACCATGTATGGGGCTTCGAAAATCCACAAGTGACTATCGAGAAGCCATTGTATCTGCGTATTTTAGTGTCATTAACCATTCACTCGTATTTTGGTGTCATAGACTCGTATTTTGGTGTCATTGACTCGTATTTTGGTGTCATTGACTCATATTTTCGTGTCATTGACTCTTATTTTCATGTTATTGACTCGTACTTTGGTGTCATTGACTCGAATTTCTTTGAAAATGAAAGAGAAGCCGTTACAGTCAATTCTGGGTACTATGGTTTTACGATAATCTACTTTCTTTCATCTTTAACATGAAAATTATAATCTACACAATATATTTAATGCCCTTAGACTTTTTCTCGTGAGGCTTCATAAAAAATCGTCTTTCCACTGATAATCTTCAAACTTAAGGGCATTTAAAAATGAACATACATCAAGTAATGGTCAAATTATAACCAATTACATCAAAAATTACCTCAAAATTTTTAAGTCCTGCAAGAAATCTGGTGCAAGCCTTTTAAATTATTATACAATATATTCCATGACTAATGACAAAGTTCAAAGTAATATAATGAAATAAAAAATTAATTTTAAATGTATTTAAAATGTACTTTCCAAAGCACAACTAGGATAACTCTTTTCAGAGGAACACACGAAAAAATTTACCTCTCCTCCAAGTGCTGCCAACAGATTTCCACGTTTTTGACAATTTTTACGAAGCAGCGTTGTTAAAGTTGAAATCAATATCAAGATAAGTGTATATATGCATAATATTTAATGACCTTAAAAATAAAATAAAGAATAATACAATATAAAAATAACTAAGTGATCAGATGACATTTGTAGTTACTTGTCGCAACTGTATTTAATTTTTCCAATTGAAAAAAATCTGAGCACAAATTCAGTTACAGTCACTAGTAGCAAGTTTCAAATAAATAACCCCCCTCCCCCCACCTAAATGAACAAAATACTACAAGTATTTGGCAAAAATTCGTAAACTCGTACTACTTGTTACGAAAAAATTCACTCCACTTAATTTGAAGTACAAGCAATTTGTACACAGTTTAGTTTAGTTCAAAGTAAAAACAAAAATTCATACGTAGACCGATCTACACCTGGGAGAGGAGGGGGTAGTTGGAGGTTGTAGGTGAGTAATTGGTCAGGATAAGCTGTGTCCATGCACTTTTTTTAAAAAAAGAATAGCGAAAACATACAAAAAAAATGTTGAAAATTTTCCACCACGGTTGACTAATTGCGACCATGTCCGTGATAATGACATACGAGTACACGCCGCTACCGTAACAACGCGTGACAAGCGGCAAGGTGAACTTTCTTTTCTGTGGCCGCTTGTCACTGTTAAAATTATATTTTTCAACTTTTGTTTTTCTTTTTTTTTGCATATTTTTCCATTTTCCTTTCGCTTTTAATCCATTTGACTGCGTGTTTGAATTAAATGCATTTTTGTCAATTTTCCTTGTTTTTTTTTGGTGCTAACTAAAATCATTTATGTCGTATTAACAAAATAAGCAAAGAAATATTTGACACTTGATAATACAATAGTTTTTTATTTTTTTTTGTTTCCTAACATAAAATATTATTGTATTTTTATGTTTTTTTCTTTTAATTCAAATGAAAAAAATTTGAGCATCGGATATTTTTAGAAGGATTAAATTGTTTAGTGTGAACATTTTTATTTTTAATGGAAAGATAATTTTTGTAATTAGATAATGAACAAAACTCATCCGATCGGTCCAATTTTTAACCACTTTTTCGAGTAAATTTGTCCACAGGAAATGTGAGCACATGTTACCACAGAAAATGGCCGACTAATGTCCTCACGTACATGGACCCCATCTGGGTCATTGTCAATAATTCGATGGTTTCGCAATACTGTTCGAACCACATATCCTTCTATATGGGATATGTGGTTCGAACAGGATTGCGAAACCATCGAATTATTGACAATGACACAGATGGGGTCCATGTATGTGAGGATTGCTCATCTTCCTTATACGTGACTATATCTTCCTTATTTTCAAAGAAATAATCGTTGATCATAACCCGGTAATGCTATCGATTCATCAAACCTCGAGCACTGGCCTCATTGCGACAAAAATATCGACGCTGTCGGTAGATTTTTCTGGATACAATGGCGTCTCCAATATCTGCTCTGGATTTATCTTACTCTATCGAAACAAACATTTTCCTCATTAACAAAATCATTGAGCCAAAATTACAATTTCGTAATAACACAAGTTCGATACGAATTAAGGACTTATTTTCGGAGTAAGTTCAGATAATTTAAGAACGTTGTTCAAGATTGAGTCTGGACTTGAGCTTTGACAAATGACAGCTCATTTGACAGCTAACTCAATAGTATTGTAAGTACCTTAGATTAAAGAATACCTGGTATAATGTATACGCAATTTTCTGGTTTAATTATTAGAGAAGCGGCGAGAAATCGTAACACTTGCATACTTTTGCGTAGATTTTTTTATGTAGACATGACACCCACTGACATCTAATTTTCGTAATAGAAATTTATTGAATTTCAAAAGGATAATTTATATTCATTTTAATTCCCTTATTGCACACAAAACTACAATTTAAACACAACTACAGGCAAATTTATTTTTTTGGACAATTTTTTGATATGAAATGGAATTGTATTTTTGGTTTATTATTTATTCCGTAAATATCAATAAAATACGAAGCGCCCCAATTTTGTAGACTTTCGGAGAGTTTCAAAATACGCCATTCTCCATGAAAGTGGTAGCATACCGAAATGCATGCATACTTTTGTGGTCTTTAAAGTTGTTATTTTGTCACTTATGTGTGGTTTTTATCTTTTGTGAAGTATTAATGAAAAAGTTAGTATTTATACAAATAGATATATTGTTGATAACATTTAATAGGGAGTTTTTATTTCAGAAAATGAAGTGTTGTATAAAGGCTTACTGGTAATTCAACAGAATGAGGAAGCTGGGAATTTTTTTTCTTTCGATAAGTTGACATCTTAATTTTTACTAGAGAAATTAATAAAAATTTAGTTTATAATGTGTTTAAATGGCTTTTAATGATTTGATTGGTCCAAAAAGTGGTTAAAAAGTGAAAAGTTCGTCATTCAATAAATGTAAACAAATGTGATAAAGTGTGTATAAGAAAATTTAAGGGAACGTATTTAAAATAATACTTTAATTTCTGTTAAAGTTGTGGTGTGGTTTTAAATTCAACATAATATCACATTCTCTCATTTAATTCATTTTGCCTGTTTGGGAATGGATTTTTATTTGAAAATCAATAATAAATAAATAAATTGAATATTTTAAAATAGAATACTATGTTTTATTACAAAATTTCCAAAACTAATTCTATCAGACAAAAAAATCCGAAAAATTAAAAAATCGATTTGTTTACCAATAAATGATATCACGTATAAAAAAGGTTTTAAACGAACCGCTTTAATCGCATACTAAATATTAAAATTGGCCCCCACTGATTTACGTTTCTGTTATTTTGCATGTGTGTGTGCGTCCTTACGAATGTATTGCCAACAAAATTACGCCATAATTTTTGTGTAGAGGCCTACCCAGTTATTGTGTAAAGCAAAGCAAATGCCACCTTGAATGACATATTTGTTTGACAGCTGTCAAATGACAAGAGAGTTCTTTATCGAACCACAATATAAATAAGACTTTATTAGAGTTGCCATAAAAAGTGTACTTCCCAAAATACCAAATCAATAACCGGATAGAGTTTATGATAAGATAACTGACCATAAAAGATACTATAACTAGTTAAGGGAAATTATTAAAAATACAATTATATTTGAATAACTTTAAATGTCTTCAAAGAATATTACGTTGATAAATGTTGCTTATAACACAGGACAAAAGAAACTACCCTGAGGAACTTCTCCTGAAACACTATTTGTTGTATAATCTAATTTCCAAAACTTATTCACACCAAAAAAAGGACAACTAACAGTTGATGGTAGATGATCCCCAATCTAAACTCACCAAAATATGCATAATTAATAATATTTTAAGAAGAAAAAAAATACTGGTTTCCTTAAAAATTTCTTGATATTTATCTTTTCTAAGTAAAATAATTTTATATGGATAGAGGTGAATTTAACGTATTTATTAGGGAGGCGATGTCATAAACAAGAAGAGCAATTTTTGAATAGAGAACTCATCATTATGAGTGAAATTTTAATTACAATTGATAAAAATTTATAAAAATATACTCAACTATTAATTTGCTTAAAGTAGAATTTTTTTAAGTTTATGACCTTAAGATACAAGAGAAAATATTTTTTTTTGGCTTTATACATTATCATTTAGATAAAATTGTTATTTTCATTGTTATTAATTTATATTTTGTAATATCTTGGTAGTTGTATGAGTTAAATGAAAAATCAAAAATTAATCAAATTAGTTTTTTGGAATACTTTTAAAAATTTCTTCTTTGCTCACAACAAAAATTAGATGGTTTATAAAAAGAGTGATTTTTGGAAATAATTCTTATATTTTCAAAGTACTAATTATTAACACTTGTCCTGAAATGTCATGTCGTCAAGCTCACACGCGGAAAACTCGATTAAAATAATTTAATTTTTATTTTTTGTTGACAACCAAATCAAGTGTTCACTCGAAAATTTTTAGTCAGCACTCAGTTTCGATGTATCTTTTGTGAGCGAATGAGTAAATTGTTTTTAACGTTCAGGCGATAACACAATGCGCACTCACAAATATTTGTTATTATTTTATCCAGTTTTATGCATAAAAATTTAATTACTTTTAAAACCGGTCGATGAGATAAAATTCATTAAATTATTATTTAAAAAATGATTTTCAAAAAAAAAAGTTTAATTGGAAATTATAAAAAAAATTGTGGTTTTTTTTAAATTTTATATTTTTTATACTCGTCGATTTAATAAGCAAACCCATCCGATTCGTGCGTGTGTTTGTTTGGGAAATAGAAAGTTTTTCCTTCCAGTAGTTTTTTTCCCTGTCTTTCTTTTTCTCACTTTATGATTGTGTTTTTGTTGTTGTCGAAATGGAAAGGTACTTCTTTCTACCTTTGAAATGTATGACAGTGAACGGATGTCATTTGTCGCATGGCGTACGTCAAGAAAAACATGAAAATTCTTGTCGCGAAGCTCAACTGTACAACCGACGACCATTGATGGTGTGGCTCACAACGTATTCGTAGGCATTTGAACAACAGTTTCAATCTGATACATAATTATTTCCGGAGTGATTAAACTATATCAGATTTATAATCATTACAATAACAACAACAAAAAAAATGCTGATAATTAATTCAATTTATTTTACTAATGATAAGATGCGGACAAAGTAAAAAGGAAACTGCATTATCGATATTAGTTGAATTCTCGAAAGTGAGATAGTTTACAGGGAAATTCAAATTTTCCAAGTTGATAATATCTTTAAAGAGGATTAAAAATATTTAATTATAATTAAAAAAATCCCTTAGTTATGATTTTTATTTTGTTAATAAATTAAATATTAATTTTTTCTTATTATCAGTAAAAGCTTTAAAAGATTATTGCTTTGTAAATTTTTAAATTTCAATTCCATTTAAATTCGTGAGTCTTCAAGGGAAAATCCAAATGGTTTTTCTGATGAAAAAATTAATATGAATAATTCTGAATGATTTTTAAATGAGAAAATTTACAAAGGAAATTCAAGTACTTTTGCTTTTTTGCTTTGTTTATTATGAGTTTCTTCCGAAGAAAGGAAGGAGTTCATGTTTAAGAGAATATCAAAAGGCATAAGAGAATTTTTTATAAATTTAATATGATACTGCAAAGTTATTCCGAAAATGGTTTCTTCTTCTTCTTTTTCTAATTATTATTATTACTAGACATAACCCATCAAAAATGATGGAACTGAAAACGCACTATAGCGTTAATTAAATATTCCAAATTATATATTTAAGTTAAATTATTATAACTACAATCAATAGTAAACTTTTCACATGATGATAGGAAAAGTTTCTGTATAAACTGTTAAAAAACTTATCTCAAATATGTATAATTAATTATTATTTTAAACAAATCATTTTCCAATAAGATGGCGATTATATTTTTTAAGAACCGTAATTCACCTTTGACAAAAGGGTTTACTGAAAGAATGCTAACAGCGCCATCTATTAGTTGGGCATGTAGTTTGTTAAAAGCGCCCTCTATCAATATAAGTTAAAAGTAAAGATTATTATTTATTATATTCCTGCAATAGCAGCGTAAAAGTGATAAAAATTTACAAAATAGAAAAAATATTGATAACTGTTTTTTTTTGTTAAGTTAATTTTTCAGAATATTACTTAATATTATAAATTGTTCTTTATGAATCCGCATTTTCTAATAAATGAAGCTAACCAACTCTCCGATATTCGCTGGTATTCCACAGGGCAATATAATACGTCCCATTCTCTACAGCATTTATACATTCAATATTCCAATCTTCCATGATGATTTTGTGAAAAATTCTTGCAAAATGTGTCCACGTAACTTTTATTCTCTGCTGTAAGCCATGTCCTCCCATATAGCGGGGTTTTTCAATTTGTGCTTTGGAAAGTTATGGTATATAAAACAGATTTCAAATTAGATTTCGATTAAATTGCTCAATACCGTCGTCAAATCTCAAAAACCTTATAGACCAATTAACATCACCAAATCTCAAAATTATGCCCACTGGAACTTTTCGCATAATTAAGCCGATATTGTGTTTTTTTGTGGCGACGTCTTTTTTAAACCATATATAAAATAATTCAATTAGCTGTCACAAGAGTCCTTGCAGAATTCGATCCTTTTCACAAATATTTTTTGTGACTTTTTCGCATATTTCCGGTTGAATTTCGGCCATTATTCGACGACGGTTGTTGGTTTTTAAATGCTCAAAAGTTTGAGGATTGTCTGCGACAACAACATAATCTTTTGCATAGCCCCGAGACAAAACCCAATAGCGTCAGATCGTACAGTCTTGGAGGCCAATTGACATCGCCAAATATCGAAATTACGCGTTCTGTGAACTTTTAGCGCAATAAAGGGTAAAGTTATCGTATTGTGCGGCTTGTGGCGCCGTTTTGTTGTAATAACGTATGAGACTGATTAAAATCTTCAAGGTCAGGCCAAAAAAAAGTCGGTTATCATACGACCATAATGCTCAAAATCGATGGGAAATACGAGTTAACGACACTTTCAGACCAAAAAGCAACACCAGCCAGTCACTTTTCACAAACAAATTGGCTTCTGCACAGTCACTTGTGGGTTTTTAGAGCCCTATTTAAGGTAATTTCCTTGTTGATTACTGAATAAACTTTTGTTTCTTGTACTGCGAAATGTGGCTATGGGCAGAATTTTCGCTTTTGTAGAACTGGATGTTTAGTGGTAAAAGGTACCATATTGTAGGATGGAAAACTCTAAGCTAAACAACAGCTCCCTTGGATGACTTAATATATTTAACATCTGTGAAATGGCACGTAGTGGATAACTTTGAGGCAGTGTCGTACCATAAGAAGCTAGGACAGAACTTAGACAAATATTTGTCATTAAAACCACACAAAAAAGACTTAAAAAAATAGAAGCTATCGAAAGCTACTTCCCATTATTTTGAGACCAATTTGGACCTACGAGTTAGAACTCTACTTATCTTCTAATTTCCCTTAAAATGCAATCTCTTCAATCAAAAAAACTTAGTAAAGCTATCTAAGCTCGCTTTTATGTTTGCAATAGACTGATTTGTCGCAGTATCAAAGTTCCTTTTTGCCCGTAATTTAACTGTATCTCGTTATAAAAAGTTTCATTTTCTATTATTTGGTGAACAGAATTTTTTTTTAAAAAAATTCTATGAATTTTATACTAAAAATTAAGTAGATTCAAAGAATTTTGTTAATTCTTTCATGATTTTTTTGTTGGATAAACAAAAGTTAATGAAATAATTTGGATAAACAAAAATTAATGAAAGTGCTAATAAAAAACTGGTAATTTTGTAATGAATAAAAAAAAAGAAAAAATGGGATCTAAATTATTTTAAGATGCTTTATTTTTTATGAAGCAATTAGTATCTAAAAACATATTATCAGAAATTTTTGAACTATAAAAGTTAAGGAGAATTTGTAAATCTGCAATTTTCGT
This sequence comes from Atherix ibis, assembly GCA_958298945.1. Classification (NCBI taxonomy): domain Eukaryota; kingdom Metazoa; phylum Arthropoda; class Insecta; order Diptera; family Athericidae; genus Atherix; species Atherix ibis. Next base: position 117,303,920 of record OY282605.1, on the reverse strand, counting down.
TTATTGATGAAATTTATGATACGACTTTAATTTCGGTAAAAATATTACTTAAAATTATTAAAATATGTTAAATGGAATGGGGGGGGGGGGGTTAAATATATCGAAAATTTTGCCAAGAGACTTACTTACTACTCAACAGACTAAAACTTCTGAGATGTAGCCTATGATTAAGTTTTATCTACCGCATATTTTTATCATGTAAATTTTGTAATTAACGTTAACTAAAATAAAAAATTTTATAAAGTTTTTATTTTGTTTTTTTTTCTACTTGAAAAGTAGTACTTTAAATTTAGTTACTTTTGGTAATAAAAGGACGAATACATTATTATTTATGTTTAAATTTTATTACATATTTTTTTATAATATCAAAAGACTTTTGACACCAAACTATGATGGAACAGCCAATGATTACGATCGTGGTACGATGTGTAAAAGTTAGGCGTTTCAATGTAACATATTTCATGCGGTGAATAAAAGATACAAAAATAAAAATAGTTTTCCCATTACAAATTACTCATATCTGAATATTGAAAATATAAAAACTTTCGATGATAGTTCGAACTTTTCAACAGTAAGATAAAAATTTGAATTACAAAACAGTTCAACAAGCTTCATGTAATATGTTGTAATTTTTCGGAATTGTTATTTTTTCTTTATTAATCTTTTTAATATTAATATTATAATTTTTTTAATCTTTTAAAAAAAAACTATCATCTTTAGTATTTAAATAGTTAGGCTAATGGAAATTATTTAATAAAATAGAAATTATTTATGACCGTATTGTAAACGTTATAAAATTTTCCCATTTTGTTTTTGGAAAAAATTTTCTTTTCTTTTGATGACATTTAAATATAAATTCAATAAACTCGGTTACAAAATATTTTTTTATGATAATATAGATAATTAAAGAATAAATAAAAATTGCTCGTTATAAAAAGATAAATAACGGATTAGCCATTTTGCAGTTCGGAAAGTCGAGCCCTGTCAGTTAACAATTGTCAAACAAATATGTCATTAATTTTGGTAACGTTTGTTTATCTCTAAGTATTCACAATTAGAACTGCTTAACGAAAGATGAAATGCTCAAAACATATACCCTTCCGCAACAACAGGTCTCAGATGCTGGTTTTTTTTTCTAATAAAATTTTTTTTCAGCGATGAGGTTCTAGCCTCTGCAGCTAGACCACGCCTGTGCAGGAACCCATTCATACTGCCGTGTCCCGTGAGTAAATATCCAAGGTACAGACCAAATTCAAAACTATACGCAGACACAAAGCACACATCCCAAATGAACATGTGCGTCCATCTGCCATTCACACTCTCATCCCATCAACGTTGCCAAATTTCATACATTCTGAACCTATTCATTCGTAACCGGGCAAACAGTAAGCGGGATGCCCCGCCGTAGAGACTGTTGTGGATTCTTCCACGCAGCACCTCCAGGTCCAATGGAATTTCTCCCATGAGAACCTGCATCGCATCGGTTGACAGAGTTCTACATACATTCAAACATGCATACAAAGTCAGACGCTGGACTGAATTTATGCCTAGTAACTTAAAAGAGACGGCACCTCAAGTCACACAACACGACAAATTTCGGCTTTATTATGCGAAAAGTTCCCAAAACTCAGTTCGAGATTTGGTGATGTCAATTGGCCTCAAAGATTATGATGTCGTTCGACTTTTTCTTATATAGTTATGCAAATAATTGTGTTTCCAATCATCAACTGAAAACTTACATCCGTAAAATAATAACCAAACGGACAAAAAAAATCATTAAAATTTATACCTCAAGAGAATCAAGGTTAGCAAAAGTCTCGTGGCACTTATTTGAATAATATCATATTTCAAGCATAATGGCAAGGTGCAATCAATATAATAAAATTAAACCTTTATGGCAAATCAGAATTTAAATTATGTGTTATTGAACTTTACTTTCCGAAGCAAAAATTGGATATCCGTTTATATACAATATATCAACAAATTACATATTGTTCAAGAGAAGGCCTGGTTAAAAGGTGCTCTCATAAGCTTTTATGTTCGTGTGTAATTAATTAACGTACAAAACAAAAATAAGATAAGAAAAAAAAGAGCCAACAGTAAGAGTGTGGCTGAAAAATGCTTTTAACACCAATCGACCATGAACTCAATTATGAATTTCATTTTTTCACCTCGTATTTGCGCAACAATAACCATTCTCGGATTTCAATTAATCAAAATATCAATTTTCAAATAATATTTAAACACCTTTCGTTTTAAAGATCATTTGAAATTTATTCTTTCGACATTTCAAGGGATTCCATATTTTTGGTTTGTTCCATTTTTTTTGCTCTGCCTTTTATACATTTTAGCTTTTTAAAATATTTTTAGCTAAAAAAATTATGAAAATACTTAAAATAATTAAAAATATTTTTGAACTCTTAATTTCGGAGCTTATAAGTGATTTTTTTTAATGATTTTTAAAATTTTTTTATTATCATTATTATTATTAAAAAGAGAAGTGAATGTAATGTGTCTTTTTCCTTGATAATAATCTTTGCTATAAAGCCAGCGATAATATGGAACCTTAGATTAAAGAATACCTGGACAGGCCCAGATACGTCAGATTTCCGTATATGAACACGGAATTTTCTGGCTTAATTATTGCAGCAGCGGCGAAAAATCGTACTACTTGCATACTTTTGTGTAGATTTTTTTATGTAGACATAGCACCCACTGACATCTAGTTTTCGTAATAGGAATTTATTGAATTGAAACAAAATAATTTATATTCACTTACGAAACAAAATACAATTTAAACACAATGACAAGCAATATTTATTTTTTGTACAATCTTTGTATTTTAGGTTTATTATTTATTTTGTAAATATCAAGCGCCTCAATTTTGTAGACTTTCGGAGAGTTTTAAATAGACGCCATTCTCCATGAAAGTGGTATCATACCAAAATGCTTGCATTCACTTGTCAGTTGTAATTTTCGCACTTTCCGGAAAGTGTAAGTGAAAGTGTGGTTTTTATCTTTTTTGAAGTATTAACGAAAAAGTTAGTATTTATACAAATACTTATATTGTTGATAACATTTAATAGGAAGTTTTTATTTCAGAAAATGAAGTGTTTTATAAAGGGTTGCTGGTCATTCAACGGAATGAGGAAGCCTGCGAATTTCTTTCTTTCGGTAAGTTGATATCTTTATTTTTACTACATAAATTAACAAAAATTTAGTTTATGATGTGCCCAAATGACTTTTAGTGATATGTTTTGTCCAAAAAGTGGTTAAATAGTGAAAAGTTCGTCATTAAGTAAATGTAAACAAATGTGATGTTGACAGTTCAATGTTTACCGGGAAAATAGTTCAGTGCCGGCGTACATAAAGTGTGTATAAGAAAATTTAAGAGAACATATTTTTCAGTCTATTTTCCATTGCTGATTTCATTGTAATAAAATAAATAAAGTATATTTGGTAGTCTTATTATTTAAATAAATTTGTTTGTATTTGTACTTTCGCCTGATTTATTAGACCATTTTGTAATGCATTTACTAAATAATAATATGTTTTTATCATACGTGGGCTACTATATATATTTCTGGCCTAATAATGAAAATGCGAATATTTATCAACGAAAAAGGTTTTATTGTTTTTCAAAATATTCTCCATCAAGATTTATACACTTTTGCATGCGCTCAAACCAATTTTCGAAGCACTTTTTCCACTCCGATTGAGACACCTCCAAAACATGGTTTTTGAATGCTTCAACAGCATCTGAATGCTTCAACAGCATAAAAAGAAGTCATTGGGTGCCAAGTCAGGGCTGTACGGAGGATGACCCATCAATTCGACGTTTTGTCCGGTCAAAAAGGCGCTGGTTTGAGCCGATGTGTGAGAGCTCGCATTGTCATGGTGCACAATGATTCGACTTCTCTTGTTCGTTTTTCGAATTTCTCCGAAGACTTCAGGCAAACAAATGGTGGTGTACCACTCAGAATTGACCGTCCTACGTTGCACAAGCGGAACAGTCGCCACATGACCAGTTTTGCCAAAGAAACAAGCGACCATTTGCTTCGAAGTGCTTCTTCCACGAACAACTTTCGTTGGATTTGACTCGTCTTGGAAGACCCACACGGTCGATTGCTGTTTTGTTTCGGGCTCATACGCATAGATCCATGATTCGTCACCTGTGACGATCTTATAAACGTCTTTTGAAGCACCGCGATCGTATTTTTTCAGCATTTCTTTACACCAATCCACACGAGCCTTTTTTTGAGCGATTGTCAAATTGTGCGGGATCCAACGAGAACAAACCTTTTTTACGGCCAGGTGTTCATGCAATATCGAATGTATGCTGGTGGGAGAAATGCCTAGGCATGCCTCTATCTCACGGTATGTCACATGACGGTCTTGCATTATCAGTTCACGTACGGCATCGATGTTTTCTGGAACAACGGCTGTTTTTGGACGACCTTCACGGAATTCGTCTTTGAGCGAGCGTCGGCCACGATTGAATTCGTTGTACCAGTTTTTCACAGTGCTATAGGATGGTGCTTCATAGCCATACAAAGATTTAAGTTCATCGATGCACTCTTGTCGTGATAATCCACGTCGAAAGTTGTGAAAAATGATCGCACGAAAATGTTCACGAGTTAATTCCATTTTTTTGCCAAATTGATTTTTTCAAGTCACTGTAAACAACACAAATGATAGTCGTACGTCAAAACGTTCTGAGTACGTTTATGCTAAAAAATGTCAAACTTTCCAATGGAAATGTCAGATCGCACCTGGCAACACTTAGTGTTGCCTAGGCCAGAAATATATATAGTAGCCTACGTATTAGTTGTTAATTATTTTAATATATTAAATTTTCCACCTTGTAATTTGGTTTCAAAGCATTTACTTTAATATTGTATACAATTAATTTCTATATTATTAAGAATTTGATGTAAATTTCTATGTAATTATTGCTTTATTTTTTTAATACCATTTCAATTCACAAACACACAATTACAATATATTATTATCTACAAATGATTGCTTAAACATTAAAATTTATATTTACAAATAACTTGCAATTTATATTTTTATATGCGCTTCCAATAAAAAAAAATGAAAATCAATAATAAATAAATAAATTTAATATATTAAAATACCAGGTGTATAAGCTTACACCTGATATTTAGCGTATTAAGCTACCATGCGAACGCCATACTTTTTTTTATGAGTTTGACATCTGTCAACATTAATTAGTGCACATTGTCCGCAATTTCGTACAACAACATACATTTTTCCTTTAGTAATCATGTCTAGTTTTGTGCCAGAAAAAGATTATATGCGGTAAGCTCTGCTTTTATGCTTCAATTTGAAGAAATCGGCCGCCGAATCGCATCTAACGCTTATGGAGACCTATGGTGACAGTGCTTTATCGGAAACAACGTGCCAGGATTGGTTTCGTTGGTTCGAAGATGGCAATTTTGACTTGTGGGACAAAAAGCGTGAAAATCGGTCTAGAAAGGTTGAGGACCATCAACTGCAGGCTCTTTTGGACGAAGACGATACCCAATCGGAAAAAATGCTCGCGGAGCAATTGGGTGTTATCAATCAGCCATTTCCATGTGTCTGCGTGCCATGGGGAGGATTGAAAAGATCGGCAAATGGGTGCCGCAGGAATTGAACGATAGGCAGATGGAGCGACGCCAAAACACATGCGAAATCTTGCTCGCCAGACAAAAAAGAAAGTCGTTCCTGCATCGGATTGTGACAGGCGATGAAAAGTGGATATATTTCGAGAATCCTAAACGCAATAAATCCTGGGTTGATCCCGGCCAACCATCAACATCTTCCCCAAGAGCAAATCGCTTCGGACGGAAGACGATGCTGTGCATTTGGTGGGATCAGCAGGGTATCGTCTACTATAAATGAGATGTTGAAACCTGGTGAAACTGTCAATGCCCATCGCTACCACCAAAAACTGATCAAATTACACCGTGCTCTGCGTGAAAAAAAGGACGGATTATCAACAAAGACATGACAAGCTGATTTTCCTCCACGACAACGCACCATCGCACATGTCAAAAATGGTCCGAAACTACTTGGAGACACTCAACTGGGAGGTGCTACCTCACTCCGCTTATTCACCAGACCTGGCCCCTTCCGACTATCACCTGTTTTCGTCGAAGGGCCACGCGCTCGCTGAGCAGCACTTCGATTCTTCCGAAGACGTCCGAAATTGGCTTAATGAGTGGTTTGCCTCGAAAGACAAGGAATTTTTTTTGTTGTGGTATCCACAAATTGACCCAGAGATGGGAAAAATGTGTAGCTAGCGAGGGCAAATACTTTGAATAAATTTGTTTTTACTTTCTAGGAAAAAATAAAGATGTTTTGACTAAAAAACAGTGGATTTAAGCGTATACACCTGGTAGAATACTGTGTTTTTTCCATAACTAATTCCATCAAACAACAAAATCCGCAATATTCAAAAATCTACTTGTTTACGTATAAATGACATCACATATCAAAATGGTTTTAAACGAATCGCTTCAATCGCATACTGAAGTTTAAATTTGCCCCCCACTGATTTACACCGTTTCTGTTATTTTGCATGTGCGAGCGTTCTTACGAATGCATTGTCAACAAAAATCGCCCATAGTTTTTGTGTAAAGGCCTATCCAGTTCTTAGTCAGGATACAAACCTTAAAGAGAAACTGATTGATTAGTAAAAATATGCAGAAGAAAAAACAACAATCAATAAAGAAAGGGTGCATCATATCAAATGAGGTGCATTTGCATGATCGTAACTCTTCTCACGCCATCTATTGAAGTTCTCGTAACCAGCATTCGTTCACAAGAATTTTTTCAACAATTCAACAAAAAAGAATTAAATTAAAATGATTCTTATTGAAAAAAAAAATAATTCTAATTTTATTTTTTATTAATTTATATTCAAACAACATCAAACAAAAATTGGAAAAAAGAAACAAGTTCGAAATAAATAATAATATTCTGGTACCAATATATTGGACAAATCAAATTTCGTTAGTATTATTTTTTTTATCGTTAAAAAAATGAGTGTCTTAAATATCTTTGTATGGCAACAAGCATAATAAAATTATGAAAAATTGAAGAAAAAAATAAATCATCAATAAACGAGATCATGTGCTCAATATTAATACTCGTCCATTAATAGAATTTTTTTTTTCAAATTCAAATCTTTCAAGCTAAAAAAGTTTTTATATTTTTTTCTTCAACCAATTTTATTATTATATCAGAACCGATAAAACGAATTGGATGATAATTTCAATATGTACTCAAAGATAAAAAAATGTAAGTAAAAAAAATCCCAAAAATAACGTGCTGATTTTGTAAAGATTCTTTCTTTCTGCAGTCACTTAAATTATCTGCAATCATTTTTTTTTGATATTTTCATGAATGATGATTGTCCTTGGATATATAATTAGCACAGAAAAGCAATGATGAAGAAAGAAGAAAACAAACAAAACAAGTAAAATTCTATATTAATATTGATCCAAGGATGGACACAAGAATTGCCTCTCGAAACACTAAGAGTGTGTCAATATTTTTTTTGGTGGTTTTCGTTAGAATTTTCAACAGATTTAACATAAATTGATTTCCCCCCCCCCCCCACTAAAAAATTTTTCGAAATAGTGGAAAATATTCGTAAATATGTAATTGTCCAAACACTTGTTCATAATCCTTGTTAGACGTATATATTATACAATAGCAATAGGCACATTTTAAACGTGTTCTCAATTGAATCTTAATAAATTTGATGATGGAAAAAAAAACATTTAAAATGTATATTTATGCTAGTACATAAGTGAATAGTCTGAAGAAAAAAAATGTTTCGCTAAATTGTTCGGCATTGAATTTGAAAGGCAAAAAAAAAGCAAATATCTTTAAGATGATTGGAGGGCAATAATCTAAAGAAGAAGTCGAGAGATATTGAAATCTTGTTAATTTTTTGCTGCCTATCCAATGAATTGTGGAGATAAAAAAATAAAAAATAAAAAAAATTTATAAATAAACACCCAGTTTTGAGTCACACTCTCCAACTTGACTGAATCTAACCTTTAGTCTGACTCTGACAGTGAGTGTCTTAAATTATTCTTACTATAAGGAACTACAATAAAATACAAGGAAAAGAACACCGTAAATTTTCATTTGTTAAGAAAAACTAATAACATTTTATGTTTGTTAGTAACTGAACTGTTTTTTATTTTGTACAAAACTCATGAAAATCAAATAGATACAAACTATCCAAGATCAATAATAAATTTTCCACTATCCAATTTTGCATTATTTTTATTCGTTTTATAATTGATTTATTGAGAAAATATTTAATAAATCTTTCAATAGTTACAAATATGGTGTATTTTATTATTATTATTATTACAATATTATTATTGGATTGTTTTTTTATTTTTGTTAAATACAATATTTTTAACTAGTATTTAAAAGCGAATTTATTTTAAGTACATAAGACAACTTATAAATGGTATTAAAAGATAGAAGGTCTTTTTATGGTTTTACTTCTCTTTCGGGATTATGAATAACCGGGAAAATTAAGTTAAATAAAATACACTTAAAATTCAGATTTCAATAAAATTCAGTAACTATGAATTTGAAGGATTGCAATTATTGTATTGGATATTAGTTCATTTTTCAAGAGAAAAGTCCTTAAAAGGATATTTTATAAAATCGATACTATGAAGTTATTTCAAATATATTTTTTTATTATTATTCTATATTCAATTAAATTCATATTGCTGCAATAGCAGCATGAAAATTAGAATTTTTTTTAAAAAAATAGAAAAATCATATACGAGATTTGTTCAAAAAGTATCGCCGAATTTTTAATTTCCGCGGGTTACGTATGTATATTCGATTTTGGATTTTGAGTACCATTGTGGCGTTATGTTGATACTCATGTTTCTCACTTATGCCGACAAGTTCGGCCATTTTGAATGTTCATTCAATTTTTGACAGCTGCTTTGCTTGCACGTGTTTTGGCTCGTCTTCGATTTTTGCTCATTCCGAAAAAAACCCGCCAAATTCGGTCGAATGTGAAGGTTTTGCTTACAGTTTTCTTCGATTGCGTGGGCGTGGTGCATCATGAGTTCTTGCCACAGGGTAGAACGGTCAATATGGAATATTACCTGTAAGTTATGCGCAAGTTGCGCGAAGCAATCCGCCAGAAGCGCCCAGATTTGTGGAAGAACAAAAATTAGCTTTTGCACCATGATAATGCCTCTGCTCACGCATCGTTGCTTGTGCGCGATATTTTGGCCAAAGACAACACACTAATAATGCCGCAACCACCGTATTCCCCAGATCTAGCCCCTTGTAACTTTTTCTTGACGCTATGCTACGATTGAGGAGATAAAGACGGCATCGAAGAAGGAGCTGAACAAGATCACAACAAATGATTTTTTGAAGTGCTTCGATGATTGGAAAAAACGTTGGCACAAGTGTATAATATCTGGTGGGGATTACTTTGAAGGGGACAAAATAGATATTCATTATTAAATAAATAATTTTTGAAAAAAACACACGTGATACTTCTTGAACAGACCTCGTACAAATGGATTTTTATTAAGTTAACTTCTAAGAATCCTACCTAATATTAAAGTGATTCTTTATTAACCTGTATTTATAAGTTAATGAAGCTAAAAAACTCTCGATCTCTGATATTCGATGGTGTTCCACAGGGCAATTTACTGAGTCCCTTTCCTTACAGAATTTACACATTCGATATTGCAATCTTTCCTAACACCTGCTATGTCTGCTTTGCAGATACGTTTCTACGTACGCTCTACCTGCGACGGACATTTTACGACTTTTTTCTTTCAATCCATCCACCCTCTCTGTTAAGCTGGCTGCTTCACATTTAAAACCAACAGCCAGCTCGAAGCCTTCGCCAATAGTCAGGGCCCATTCTTGGCGGTCCTTAGGGTCTTAACAATGTCAGACCGGTCCCCTGACTCCGAGTTCGCATTTCAAACAGATTACTCTGAATTTGAAGCGATTTTCCTTTTATCTTCTCGTGGAGAAATCCCATGGGACCTCAAGGTGCTGCGTGGAAGCTTCACTACCGTCTACGCTGGAGCATCCCGCTTGCTGGTTATTCAGTTACGAATAAAGAGGTTGAGGATCTTAGTCCACGGCAGCGGCGTGTACAGGTCCTGAATAGAATGTATGAAATATGGCAACGTCGATGGGATAAGAGCGTGAATGGCAGATGGATGCACATGTTCATTTCGGATGTGTGCTTTCTGTCTGCGTGTGGTTTTGAATTTGGTCTGTTCCTTGAGTGTTTACTAACGGGACACGGCAGTATGAATGGATTCCTGCACAGGCGCGGTCTAGCTGTGGAGGCCAGATAACCTTGCGGGGCGGCGGAGGAGAGTGGCAAGCACCTTAAATGTATCTGGACGTAAATGTATGTGGAATTTTGTAGTGAATCGTGATAGTGTGTATGTGAGTGGTGTGTTAGGTATGAGAAAACGGTTTGAATGATTTAATAGGTTTGCCGTGGAACCTTTTGAGAGGAAAGCGAGCATAGAGCATGATTAAATGTGTAAATGGTACGCAAGGTGGCTGCGACCGGGTGAAAGACCAAAGTCGATTCCGGTTGTACTTTCGGATCTTGGCGAACCCGCGCACCTGAGCTGGCTTAGCGGTGCCTAGGAATTAACAAGGTTACTTACCGTAGGTCAATGAGAGGAGTACAAACCGAAGTACTCTTAAAAAAAATTGGTACCACGGAAATCGTAGGAATGTGGTGGTTGTGTTTAATACCCATATCGCGGGTAAGTTTTTTCGGACCGCTGTTGGGAGATACCTGTAATTATCTCGGGCGTTGTCACTGCTTACGACAGTAGAGACTAAAATAGTCCTCGCAACAAACAGTTGGAGTAATCATCTTGTAACTGGTGACTGATTGTAAACTGCCAGTAATGGTGGTCCGTTGATTAAGTCGTAGGCGACTCGTGGTTCCATGTTTAACGACAGATAAGTCACGTTAAATAACATAATTCTACTGTTTAAAATGAACATCTAAAAATGATTTATTTACTCATCATTAATTATCAAATAAACAAATTTTTTTTCAAATTTTAATATTGTCATATTGTTTTTATGAGCCAAACACATTCGAATACAATAAAAAATATTGTTTTTTTTGTATTATATATTAAATGAGAAATAATTAAGATTTAACTGCATTTTGAAATTTCCGCAATAAAGAAACCCATCAAATGTCAGATATTATTTAAACCGATATCAATTTGAATTACGAGTATATCAATTGTCAGATTATACAATATTTAAAATGAAAGGATTTATACGTGTAACTTGTAGTGGTTTTATAACTTTTGTCCAATGTAAAGACAAGAGTTTTTTTAAAATATTTCTTTTTATTCAAATCAATATCACATTAAATGGTATTTACACTTTTTGATTAAATATTAAATTTAATATAAATAAAAGAAAGTAAATGAAATTGTAAAAAAAAAAAAAACACAATAACAAATTTCATAGAAACGTGAAACTGGCTTTGTAAAGTAGACATTATTATCCATGTCAGATGTAAGCTTTTGATATCTCCAATGAGTGCACAGCGCCACTTACAAGTGCAAGTGAATGTCAGTTTCTCATGTCGAAGGTACTCAGAGTGTTGCGGAAGAACTTACACGACAAGAAGCGCCCACATTTGTACGTATGAACGTTCACAGAGGAGCAGAAAAAACATTGATCGAATAGAAAATCGAACGAAATCAATTATGCAAACGAAAATGCCGGTGGACATGACAAAAATTCAAAAACCGAATCCCAGGTACACAAATATGATAGTTGTATTAAATTGCATTTACTTTCGAGGAAGTTATTCATTCCTCTTCTCCTCTCTAAAGCCATCTAATAAATACCATCGAAGCTAATTTGAAATTCCTCTTTTCTTTCGAAAAAGTTTTGTTATTTTTCTTTCTATCGATAAATTTTTATAATTTTTTTTTTGAAAATCATTTTGAAGCGTTTATCGTAGTTATTTTTTTTATTGTAAACTGTTTCTTCTGGTTTTTCGACTGTAAAATTACTCAAAACTTCACTAACTACTTAACCATTGGATCATTTCCTAAGCTAATCAATCGCATTCACTTTTCCCTTTTTCGGATTAATTTCCCATTTAACGGCATCTTTATTTTCACTTGCAGTTTAATTTAAATGCAATTAACCGTACAACAAATCTTTCACGAATGTACTTAACATACATATGCATACTAAAAGCGGTTGGTTATTAGTAATTTTTTATCATATTTCATTTATCTCTTTTACTGATGCAATTAAAAAATAAGTGTAAATGTTAATTGAAAGAACAAAATAAATAAATATAAAAATCTTGTAAAATTAATGGTACGAAAATTGAAGTCTGTCAAATTGAAATGGCGAAATTATTGCAGCAAGTTTTTGCTGCTTATTGTGTACGTCCGTTTAGTTAAAACTGAGAAGAGGGAAATATTATTAAAAATTTTTTGAAATTTCTTTAACAGAAAGGGATAGTGGGAAAGAGAATGATAGAATGTCGAAAATGAGGAGTAAGTGAGTGGTTCATTGAACAAAACATAGACGCACTGCATTATCGTCAGAGGAGAGTTAACCATTAAGGTAAGTAGCACGTTTTTTTTGCTGCTAATCGCTTGTATTGCTGCCACCATGATCATCACAAATGCAACTATCGAATAGTGTTTAATTGAAATTTAAATCGAATTTACGAGTAAAAACTTAAAAAAAAAACAAAACAATGACAAACGAGAGGAGAACGTAATCTGCCTGTCGGCGTTGAAACTCACCACTCTGACATCTTGTTACTGCATCACCATCGTGGTCAGTATGATTGAACGATTGCTACACCACCAAGTGAAAGTGTTTCTTTTTATCACTTTTTACTCTGTCAGAAATTTATCATATTTTCTTCGTTTTTTTTTGGCTTCCTTTTGTTTGTTGTTGTTGAATTTTATTTATTTAATTGTAATTTTAGTATTTTCTTCTAAAAATTTTGTGCAGTAATCATTCATTAAAACAAAAAACCAACTGCTCTATTTATTTCAACCACTAATTGGTGAGTTTTTGCAGGAAATTGTAAAGAGATAAAAACCGAAAAAAATATCAGCGCACCAAAAAAAATTGGTGCTTATATTGGGTTGTTCGGAAAGTAATTTCGTTTTTTTCCCAACAGAGGGCTAAATTGTATTTTTTCACAACCAACTTTACTATATTTTGACAGCTGTCACAGCAAGGTTTGCTTTAATTGATTCTGCACAGTAGTTTTTGGTTGATACCCTTTTAAATATGGAAAGTGAAAAACAGCATTTTCAGCATATTTTACTTTTTTACTATAGAAAAGATAAAAATGCTGTTCAAGCAAGAAAAAAATTATCCAATGTATATGGAGAAGATATGTTAAAGTAAGCGCCAGTACCAAAACTAGTTTGCAAAATTTCGATCCCACAATTTTGATCTCAAAGATGCACCACGTGCTGGAAGCCCAGTTGTAGCTGATGAAGACACAATAAAGGTATTAATGGATGCAAACCGGCGAATAACAATTCCCGAGATCTCTAACAGAATAAATTTATCGAATTCGACCGTTCATGATCTTTTGAAATGGCTAGGTTTTATCTCAAAGCTCGACATATGGGTTCCTCATCTTATTACGGAAACAAATTTGTGCCGTCGCATTGACGCTTGTGATTTGCTTCTCAAACGCCAAGAAAATGATTCGTTTTTGAAGCGTATCATCACTGGTGTTGAGGTGTCGCCATCTGTGTGAAATTTAACTTTTCAAATTATGACTTTTGAGCATTGTTTTTAAAATAATTACGGAAAAAATTTTTATTTTAATAACGCCATCTGTGGACGAATTTTTCTTTAATTATCAATATAATATTTGAGGTTTTATTTTTTAAGGGTATTTTTAAAATTTTTATTAATGCTTTTGGGGAACGGATTTATATATTTTTGTTTAATAAACTCACTTTTTTTCGATTTAAGTTTTTTGCACAACACAATTTTTCCGTGATTAGTACTCATTTAGCATTGATCAAAAGATTTTCTATCAAAAATTTATTATTCGATCTTTAAGGAAGTTTAAAATGATCCGTTTTTGAAGCGTATCATCACTGGGGACGAGATATGGGTTGTCTACAACAATGTTAAGCGCAAAAGATCCTGGAATAGAAAAGATGAACCAGCTTAAAGCACTTCGGAGGCCAATTTTTCATAAAAAAAAGGTTATGCTATCTGTTTGATGAGATTTCAAAGGAATCGTTTATTTTAAGCTTCTACCGAGCAACACAACGATCAATTCTGAAGTGTGCTATCATCAGTTGGACAAATTGAATGATTCACTTAAAGAAAAAAGGCCAGAATTGGTCAATAGGAAAGGTAAAGTGTTCCAACAGGATAATGCGAAACCACATACAAGTTTGACCACTTGGCAAACGCTTTTAGAGCTTAGATGGGATATACTACCTTACCCACCACACCCTCCAGACCTGGCACCTACCGATTATCATTTGTTACAGTCTCTACAAAATTTTTTAGACGGTAAAACGTTTAATTCAAATGAGGAGCTCCTAAAAATCACTTGGATCAATTTTTTTGCCAGCAAAGAACAAAAATTTTATGAGCATGGAATCATGCTACTGCCAGAAAGATGGCAAATGGTATTGGATCAGACTGGACAATATATAATTGAATAAAATATTAATTCACTATAAGAAAAACGTCTTTCATTTTTATAAAAAAAAACGAAATTACTTTCGGGACAACCCAATAAATAATTTGCCTATTAACAGCCCCTCTACCCCTGCACCCTCCCACCTATACATGTAATGGTGGTTTCATTTCTAATATTCTCATCCATTATTACTCTAAGTATTCATAGTAAAAATTTCTAAGATAAGTCAAAAAACTCAGTATAAATAAATATACTCGTAAATGAGAATAGATATTTCTAATCAAAATCAAATTTATAAAAGTGAAACTGTACTACAACATACTAAAAAGGCATATATATGAGAATAATATAATAAATTGCATCAATTAATGTAATTTTGCAGTGATCGTGTGTATTTATTTGTGCAGGAATAGAAAAAGTTTCAAATTCGTACGCACTTAACAAATCTAGCATGTTAGCGCCAATTGACAAATTGCTTAATGGAGATACACCGTTTCTGAAAATGATACCTTGCGGAATTAATGTGCATATTTTCATTAGATAAACATAACCGCCCTCTTGTTTACAAATGCACACACAATATTTTAGCCTCCCCATCACTTCCCCATTCGGTTCAGCCATTTCTCAAAAACGTTTTCCATTCAAGTTAGACGAATTAAATCAATTCAAATTGACCACTTATTACAGGTGAGGTGTAAAAAGTTTCGTACACAGAATTGTTAATATATGCTTTTAGCGCAATTCAATTTCTTTAGATGCAAGTGCACATATCCCCCATTAGCAGTTTTACTATAAAAATTTAAAAACAAGTACCAGCTATGTTTTCTCCAATATATCATATTACAGGCTATTTTGATATTTTATAATTAATTTCCATCTTCCGTTTTCTGTAATTGATGTGCAATAATTTTATTGGAATTTTTATCAGACAGTGTATATCAAAATAGAAATATTTATAATATGCAGATTATTTGCAGTGAGTAGATATAAATAGACTTTTAAGTAACAAGAAAATTGAATTGTTTTATTAATACTCGCAGTAAAAATTAACTGCAATTTATGCATTCGTTTATACGAGTTTAAAGTTAATTCAAATATTCGTAAAACTCTTTAACAATTATTATTCTCAGTTGATTTTCATTTATATAAATTATTACCCAAGAAATTAATTATATATATAAAAAATAAATTACAAGTAAATGTTTCAAACCTACCTTTTTAATGTACAATAGTTATTATCGTAAAACTCTAGTAGCTTGTAGCTGAAAAGAAATAATATAAGAAAAAATTTATTTAAATTCAGATTTCATCAATAATAGAAATTTTCACTTAATAAAATTAATTTAAAAAAATAATTTGTAATGATAAAAAAATGGGTGGGTTTTTAAAAAAATATTTCGTATTTTTGAAAATACAGAACTGTCAGTTGACAGCTGTCAAACACATAATATATCATATAAGGTAGCATTTGTTCAGTATAAGATTTACCATTCTACGTTTTCGATCATTTAAACTACCAAACCATTGAAAAAAAAACTTTCTACAAATTCTGGTGACTTTACCGTAGCCACCTGTATAGGAGAGTCTATTATCCTCGTCTTAAAGTTCCTCCTTAATGGCTTTTCCAAAGTCAGTTGTGGGTAAGAAAGTCCATAAGTGACTGTGGAGAAGCTATTGTATCTTGGAAAAGTGCATTTTGGTGTGAAGGTGTCGCTGGGCACGTATTTCTTTGAATGTCAATTCTGAACGCTACGCCAGTATGATTACCGATTTTTTCGTTGGCCTCAAATTAAAGATTTTAATTTGGACCATACGTATTTTTAACAAAATTGCGCCACCAGCCACACAACACCAAAAATTTCGGATTTATTGTGCGAAAAGTTCCCAAGACACGTAATATGGTTATGTCAATTGACCTCCAAGATCGTGTGATTTGACGTCGTTAGATTTTTTCTTATGATGCTACGCATAAGGCTATTATTATTACGCAGACAATAATCACATTTCAGAGCATTTAAAAACTAAAATCTCTTAAGTAATCTCAGAAGTACAGCCCGAAGTGTGTGAAAATGTAATTAAAAAAATTATCTCAAGAAGGATCGAGTCAAGCAAAAATGTTTGTGGGAGCCATTTAAACGATGTTCAATCTAATTTCTGAAGCACAAATTAGATAAACCTTTAATCAATAATAAAATGGCAAAATTCCAGAAACTAATTCAATCGATTGGTTTTTTTCATATTCATTGCAATCTCTTGGAAATTTTACTTTTTTTTTATAAAGACGCCATCTGTGAACAGGCATGACTATAAATCAACCCCATCTGTGAGAAGTTTTAAACTTTAAACAAAATAATCTTAAAATAGTTTTTTTTCTTCTACGAAATTTCATTACTTTGATAATTCTATGAGAAATTCAATTGTTTTAAATGAGAAAACTTTTAGTTTTTGAGATAAGTCCATCCCTGAACAGTTTTTTTTTGTTTCTACAACGCCACCTATAAGCAGATTTATATATATATTTTTATTTTAAGAATAGCGTCACTAGAGAGATTTGATTCTTAAATTAAGATGTTTGTTGTTAATGACGATTCTAAATTTTAAGGTAATCAGCAGGACTAGACAAAGTCTATTCAATAGACCAATTATAAAAGGAAGTTGTATTCATGTCCCAAACGGTTTAACAATAATGCTCGAACAAAAAACGGTGGCAGGTATTTCTTGAATCATTTTCTCTAATTTATATATACTTTTTCACAATTAAAATACAATCTGCACTTTCCCGACGACAGTCCTTATTTCTACAAGCGGTTTTAATTTGTGTTAATCAACGCCTTATGTAAGAAGCACTGCTTTTGAATAAATTTTATTGACATTTTTTTTTTTCTTAAATAAAATGCCTTATAATTGAAATTGTTGATACAGTGCCATTTATTAGAAGTTTAAATTTCGTAGTGGTACCATCTGTGAGAAATTTAAAAAAAATTATACACGACCTTTGACCCTTTGAGCATAATTTTTGAAATAATTCTAAAATTTCTGATTTTAATTATACTTGACTTTTGAGCATTATTTTTAAAATAATTACAGAAAGAATTTTTATTTTTTAATAATGCCATCCGTTTTTTTTGAAGGGTAACGTCGCTGTTGTGGTTTGATTCTTCTCTATTAATTAAAATAAAAATATAAAACCCTAAAAAATTATTCTTGGGTTTTCCCGAAAATTTTCTCTGAATAAACTCACCCACGAGTTAAGTTTTCGGAACAGTGCAGTCTACGAGCAGTTTTAGTTTTTTTTTAATGTCACCATCTGTGAGAAATTTTACTTTTCAAATTATGACTTTTGAGCATTATTTTTAAAATAATTCCAAAATTTATAATTTTAATTATACTCGACTTTTGAGCATTATTTTTAAAATAATTCCAGAAAGAATTTTATTTTTTTAATATGCCATCAGTGGACTTTTTTTTTACTATCAATTTTTTTTTAAGGGTAAAGTCGCTGTTGTGGTTTGATTCTTATCTATTATTAGTTTCGTTTTTTTTAGTTATTGCCTGTGAAAAGCACCGTTTCTTAATTAATTAATTTTATTTAAATACAAATTTAAAACCCTAAAAAACTATTTTTGGAGATTTTCCAAAGATTGTCTTTGATTAAATTCACTTCCGAGTTAAGTTTTCGGAACAGTGCGCACTACAAGCAGATTTGTTTTTTGGTGTCGCCATCTGTGTGAAATTTAACTTTTCAAATTATGACTTTTAAGCATTATTTTTAAAATAATTACGGAAAAATTTTTTATTTTAATAACGCCATCTGTGGACGTATTTTTTTTTATTATCAATATACCTTTTGAGGTTTTATTTTTGAAGGGTATTTTTAAAATTTTTATTAATGCTTTTGGGGAACGGATTTATATATTTTTGTTTAATAAACTCACTTTTTTTCGATTTTAGTTTTTTGCACAACACAATTTTTCCGTGCTTAGTACTCATTTAGCATTGATCAAAAGATTTTCTATCAAAAATTTATTATTCGATCTTTAAGGAAGTTTAACTTGAATTCTTCGAAATGAAAAGGTTAATAGGAGTTTTTTTTTTGTACAAAAAATGCTTATAAATATTAGGAAAATATTAGCTGAAAGCAATAGAAATTAATAGCCTACATTTTTGTTGGATAAAAAATAATCAAAATTCAGATAGAAAATCTACAAAACGATCATAAGTCATGGCGCTTCTTTTATCGATTAAGTCAGTTGTGTTGGGTCGTTATTAAACTAAAAGATCAAGAAAAAATCAAGTTCCTATTTACATTGACTTTGCTTTATGAATATGCACTTAACCTTCAAAGTTATTCCCTTTTGGTGTTGATTCACTTTAAAGCTTCGGTTTTTCTTTTAACAAAGACCTTCACACACTATTTTTGGAAAATATCATAAAGAAACGATTCAATCAGAAAATGGGAAATAGTTTCACCGAAATACGGAGTAATTGAACAGAGTCTCTTTAATATTTTATTATTAATAATGCATGAAGCTAGTTTTTTTAATAAAATAAATAGAAAACAACAATTTTTAATAGTATTTCGATAATAATGTCTGTATTTTTTGCAGTTAACCTTCAAAATTCCCATTGAAAAAATAAATAATTATTGCAAATATTCTGCGAAATTCCGAAAATCAGTAGTGAGAATCTGTTTAATTACTTGTACGTATATAATTAAGTTTTATTCAACAAACAACAAGTAGTTATGCTTATTTTTGTATCTAATTTCGATTATTTTTTAAATAATAAGTTTTTGATGAGATAACAAAGAAATTTTTACATAGAATTTGGTAAATTTTTATTCCTAACACGTCTCAGAGCATCTTAATTAAAATTTTCGAAATGCGGAAAGCTTTATTGAATTTTTAATACAAGTTTGAAAATAGTTTATTTAGAATAAAATAGATTTTAGTATTAAAAAAAAAATATGCTTTCATAGTTTTAGTTTTGTAATTAAATTTATTTGTTAAGCTTAAGAAGAAGATAAATTCGAATGAGTTCGAGTACTCGTAATTATCTTCAGTTTCAAAGTTAAAATTTAAAAGGTAAAAAACAAAACCCGGAATAGGTATGAAGGTATGTGAACCTCTTTGCATTTTTTAGTATACGAAATAAAAAAATAACCTACTGTGGATTTTAAGAAGTACTGGTTTTTTTTGGTAGCGAAAGGCATAAGAAACCTTGACTTTTAATTAGTCAGACTTTAGATTTTCCGGGCTTTTTGTCATATGAAACTGAACGCATAATAGATCAATTCGATTTATTAAATTAAAACCTTTGAAGGTAAATATTAATCAATAAGCCCCCTTACAGCCTCTTTCCCCTACCTTCTTCCAAAAAAAAGAAAGAAAAAAATCAAAACTAAATTAAATAATTTTTAAGTTTTAGTTCAATTACTCATTAACCCAAGAACTAACCAACAAAAAAAAAACATTAATAATTTATGCCATTATCAAATGGTATCATTATTTTCTATTAAATAATATCTAAGAGTGTAATCTAATAGTTAATTTCGAAATGGGAAAAAATACCTTTAAGCGGATACTATGGTTGATTATCGTTGATAGCCATAGAAGATCAACCTGTATGGCTGGGGGATAAGGGGAGATGTTATTGAAAATTTCTTATTTCCGTGATGGAGTCAAGGTTATAATAATAATAATAATCATTTTTGGATAAAACAAAAAGAACAAAGTCAATGTTGGATTAGTGAAAAAGCTCATTATGGACTATTTGTTCAATTCGTATTGCTTCTTGCTCTTGTTAGGTCACATAGAAACTTTTACTGGGGTCCCACATTGTCCCGTCTGGGACCATTTTATAATCCAAAGACTATATTTGCTTCTGAGATCAAACTTGCTTTTGACATCGTACTTGCCTCCGACATCATACTTGCCTCTGAGACCATATTTGCCTCTTAGACCAAATTTGCGTCCGAGACCAAACTTGCCTCCGAGACCATACTAGCCTCCGAGATCATACTTGCCCCCAAAACCATTCTGGCCTCCGAGACCATACTTGCCCCCAAGATTATTCTTGCCTCTGAGAACATACTTGCATCCGAGACCATACTTGCCTCCGAGACCTTGCTGGCATCTGAGATCATACTTGCATCCGAACCCTTACTTGCCTCTGAGATCATACTTGTATCCGAGACCATACTTGCCTCGGAGACATAACTTACCTCCAAGATCATAATCGCCTCCGACACCATACTTGCCCTCAAGACCATTCTGGCCTCCAAGACCTTACTTGCCTCCAAGATCATTCTGGCCCCCGAGCCCTTACTTGCCTCCAAAATCATACTTGTCTCCGAGACCAATTAGAAAATAATGTGGGTGCCCAATTTGCTCACAGAGTGGTAAACAAACGCAATTGTGGCATGTTTGGCGCTTTTCCGTCACAATCCTGACGAATTTTTGCATTCACATACCTGGTGTATGTTATTTGCTTAAATCCGCTGTTTTTTAGTCAAAAAGACACATGTTTTTTTTTTATAGAAAGCAAAAACAAATTTATTCAAAGTACTTGTCCTCTCTAGCTACACATTTTTCCTATCCCTTGGGCAATTTGTGTACACCAAAAAAATTCCTTCTCTTTCGAGGCAAATCCCTCATCAAGCCATTTTCGGACATCTTCGTAAGAATCGAAGTGGTGCTCAGCGAGCGTGTGGCCCATCGGCGAAAACAGGAAGGGACAAGGTCTGGTGAATAAGGGGGGTGGGGTAGCACCTCCCATTTGAGTGTCTCCAAGTAGTTTCGGACCATTTTTGAAGTGTGCGATGGTGCGTTGTCGTGGAGGATAATCAGCTTCTCATGTCTTTGTTGATAATTATTGTTGATAATCCGTCCTTTTTTCACGTTGATGGTTGGCCGAGATCAACCCACGATTTCTTGCATTTAGGATTCTCGAAATATATCCACTTTTCATCGCCCGTCACAATCCGATGCAGGAACGACTTTTTCTTTTCTGGCGAGCAAGATTTCGTATGTGTTTTGGCGTCGTTCCATCTGCCTATCGTTCAATTCATGCAGCACCAATTTTTCGATCTTTTCAATCTTCCCGATGACACGCAGACGCATGGTAATGGCTGGTTGAGTAACACTCAATTGCCCTGCGAGCATTTTTTGCGATTGGCTATCCTCTTCGTCCAAAAGAGCTTGCAATTGATGGTCCTCAACCTTCCTAGGCCGATTTTCACGCTTTTTGGCCCACAAGTCAAAATTGCCGTCTTTGAACCGACTAAACCAATCTCGGCACGTTGTTTCCGATAAAGCACTGTCACCATAGGCCTCCATAAATTTTGAAGCAGAAAAGCACCATAGACCGATTTCTTCAAATTGAAGCAGAAAAGCAGAGCTTACCGCATATGATCTTTTTCTGGCACAAAACTAGACATGATTACCAAAGGAAAAATGTATGTTGTTGTACGAATTTGCTGACAATGTGCACTAATTAATGTTGACAGATATCAAACTCATAAAAAAAAGTATGGCGCGCCCATGGTAGCGTAATACACTCACTCACGCCATCTATGAACAAACGCCGGATTTAACCTTATACACTTGGTATAAGTATTGATGAAACGTGAATACACCATTACACTCCGGAGACGTAAGAACCATCGAAACAGCAGGCGATTCCGATTCCGAAAAAGGCGAGAGCGGTGAATTCAGGTGGTAAGGGGATGGCCACGGTTTTTTGAGATGCACGTGGGATCATCTACATCAACTACTTGGGAAAACGACGAACGAATTTCAACATTGAAATTTAGCTGATTGAATCCTTGAACATGGTGGTGGTTTTTCGCAAAATATCATCTCGTAGGAAGCTTATTTTCACTTAAAAATACAAGAGCAGTTATTGAACAACAATAAAATTTAGCACGTGCCACTGTATGATGCGCTTTATAGACCGGAGGAAAAATGAAATTTGGACTTCTTGACTTCCACTTGTGGGGCTATGTGCAAGATAAGATGTATGAGAATAGTCCACACACAATTCCAGAGCTCAAAACCAATATCAACCGCATCATCCGTGAAATAGAGCCATAATTATGCTAAAATATGATCAAAAGAAACATTGTCTGTAAACATAGTCGTGGTAGATATTTACCCAATATTATTGTTTATTCATAAAGGGTTAAACTTCTGCAAATGACGGAATTTTCATACAAAATAGGTGTTCAATTGCAAATTTTAAAAAAAAGACCCTATACTTCTCATGCTTTGCTCCAAGATGAAGCTTATTCTTCCAACTTTGCAATTCAATGTGACTAATTATGCCCAGCATATCCTATGTGATGAAATCCGATCGTAATACTATTACTCAATGGTTACTCGTGTCATTATCAATTTGCACCCCAACGCCACCTCGTATCGATGTCGATCAGTTTCACCTGAATCACGACCGCAAACGTTTTGGTTTTCTGCATAGCACATGGAATATGAAATTTTTACCACATGTTAAAAAATACTAGAACAAACCACAACCTACAGGTAGCTATACTGCAACCAAGTCAACCTGAGTCTGATGTAATTAAAAGACTCAGTGTAGAATTGCTGTTGGTTATTGTGGTCATACAATCCCATTTGGACTTACGATCACATGTATGTGCAAAAATGAATGTTGTTGATTTAGTTTTCATTTAAAAGCCAACTTATTAGTGAGAAGAAGAAAAATAAAATAAATAAGCTTCAAAGACACTTTCTTGAAAGCAGGTGTCCCAATTAAAAGTGTTTATTATTATTAGAAGTGGAGAATAAAAATAAATAAACGTAAATCTATCAACGTACTTTTACTCTCTGCCGATGAACCATACTTTTCCATATATATCGTAGTATCACAAGACACTGAACTTCGGTACCTTCCGAACTGACACCAGTCTCATTTTCATTTAGTCGTTATGCAAAATACAAAATCGATTTTTGTTCTTCAAATATTAAAAATATATTAAATAAACGAAATTTCTAATATGAAATCAGTCGAACTCAGTCGTTAGCTAGTCACTTGGACCTTATGATTTTCATATTTAGACTTTATTGCATATTTATTACTACTTGTCGATAATGCAGTTCTTTAATAATGAGTAAAAACAATTAATTTGATCCGCAGTCACAGTTGAACTATTAATTTTTGGAGATAATTTTTGATTTCATTATTGAAAAATAGATTTTTCTTATCTTAAAAAAATTATAATCTATTTTTTCTTTTGATCTAATTTTTTTTGATCAAAAGAAAAAATAGATTAATTAAAATTATTTAGAAAAATTATGCAACAAATAATATACTGATTAGCATACGAGATCTGTTCAAAAAGTATCGTGAATTTTGAATTTCTGCTGGTTACGTATATTCGATTTTCGATTTTTTTTTGTGTTGTTATGTTGGTACTCATGTCTCTCACTTATGTCGACAAGTTTGGCCATTTTGAATATTCAGTTAATTTTTGACAGCTGTTTTGCTTGCCCATGTTTTGTCTCGTCTTCGATTTTTGCCCATTCCAAAAAATAGATCAAGGAATCTGTATCACGAATGTTGACTGTGGCATATGGTGAAGCTACCTTGGACCGAAGCAACTTTTATCGGTGGTACAATATGTTCTCAGAGGGCCGAGAAGATGTGAACGACGAAAAGCGTGCCGGACTCCCGAGCACGTCAACAACAGACGAAAACATTGATGAAGTGAAGAAAATAGTATTGGTCAATCGTCGAATCACCGTTAGAGAAGTTGCTGAGGACTTAAACATATCGATTGGCTCGTTTCACGGGTCGCCGCGAAATTCGTACCAAAATTGCTCAATTGACCAAAAACAGCATCGCATTAACATTGTTAAGGAGCTGTTATACTCTGTCCGCGACGACCCCAATTTGCTCCAGAGGGTCATAACTGGTGAGGAATTTATGGAAAAAGCGCGCCAAGTTCGGTCGAATGTGAAGGTTTTGCTTACTGTTTTCTTCGATTGCAGGGGCGTGGTGCATCATGAGTATATAAGGAATATTACCTGCAAGTTATACGCAAGTTGCGAGATGAAATCCGCCTGAAACGCCCGGATTTGTGAAAGAACAAAAATTGGCTTTTGTCATTTTTGGCCAAAAACAACACACTAATAATGCCGCAGCCACCGTATTCCCTATATCTGGCCCCCTGTGAATTTTTCTTGCTCCCGAAACTGAAGAGCGCCATGAAATGACGACGCTACGTTACTATTGAGGAGATAAAGACGACATCGAAGGAGAAGCTGAACAAGATCACAAAAAATGATTTTTTTAAGTGCTTCGAGGATTGGAAAAAACGTTGGCACAAGTGTATAATATCTGGTGGGGATTATTTTGAAGGGGACAAAATAGATATTCATGAATAAATAAATAATTTTTGAAAATACACAAAATTCGCGATACTTTTTGAACGGACCTCGAAATTATTTACGTTTTATAATTTTATAATGAATTAAATTAAAGAACTTTAATTACACATAAAGTAGCAAAAAAAAAATTATAATAAAGAACAATCAACCATGTAGGCAGAACGATAGGGAAATGGTGAAAAATTAAGGCGGAAGAACTTTTTTAACAGGAAGGGAGGGTCAAACAATGAGAACAACTCATAAAATTCTGTGTGCATTGACAACTAACTATAAACAAAGAACAAGAAAAAATATTAGCAGATTATTTTTGGAAAACATTTTATTTCGGTGAATGTTAATGAGGTCTTGTAATAAAGCAAAGCCTACTTCGGCAAAGGTGATCGGTTGACATTCGAAAATAACCAACAAATGGAAAGCGATCAAAAGGCAACCTTGCAAGCAAGCACACATTTTGAGTATACGAACGCAAAATACACCCACACCCGTGAATTTATGTTTGAAAATCCTGCACACACATGCGCAAGTACAATACGTCGTCAAAGCCGGCTTCTGATTAACTTTGTAGTTGCCGCACGTTCAATCATACAATCTGAATTTGGGCAGCGCCAACTTGTCATGCATACGAGTATGCTTGTCCCTTTCCCATTTATAGTATGCCGATCGTCGGTCACTTTTCCATCTTTCTACCATATACTCAATCGTATTCGTTCTTACATTCAATGGCATTGTTTATTAAGTTTTTCCTATATTTTTTTGTTCGTTTGGGCTGACAAAACTTTCCAAAACAGAAAATAATTCAATGACATTTATTCGAATAAAAACTGTCTGGGCCTTGGTTGAAGGCACATTTAAATTTGGTTTTGAATAAAAGAGGAAATTTTTGAAAGAAAACTACATAAAAAATTCAAGGCAAATTTTGTGAAAATAATGCTTAAAAAAGAGGGAATTTATGAAAAGTACTGACAAATTTTGGAAAAATGAAATCTGAAAAAAAATTCTGACAAAATCAAAAAAAGAATTAGAAAAAGTAACTTCTTAAAAATAGTGCTTAAAAAAGTAAATTTTCTGAAAACAACTATTTAAAAAAATTGAAATCATTTTTAAAAAATTACATTAACTTTTAAAAAAAATTATAGAATTTTCAGAAAACACTATCTAAAAAAAACAATTTTAGAAAAATTAAGGCGATTTTAAGAAAAATACTATCCTAAAAAAAAAGTACTTTAAAAAATTCAAGGCAAATTCTGGGAAAATACTGCTTAAAAAAAAGAGAATATTTTCAGAAAAATACTGCCTTAAAAAGCAAACGAACTTTGGGAAAAATGACATTTGATAAAAATTAAAAAAATTCTTAAAAATAGTGGTTAAAACGTAAATTTTCGGAAAGAACTATATAAGAAAAATGAGAATTTTTTTAAAAAAATTATATAAAAAGTAAGGAAATTCTGAGAAAAAAATTATAGAATTTTCAGAAAACACTATCTTAAAAAAAACAATCTAAAAAAATTAAGGCGATTTTAAGAAAAATACTATCCTAAAAAAAAAGTACATACAAAGTTCAAGTGAAATTTTGGGAAAATAATACTTAAAAAAAAAGGGGATTTATGAAAAAAAAACTGCCTTAAAAAAATACTGTCTAAAAAATGAAATTTTTTTGGGAAAAATGAAATCTGAAAAAATTAAGGAACTGCTTAAAAATAGTGCTTCACAAAGAAATTTTTAGAAAAAAAAAAATTAAAAAACCAAGGCAACTTTTAGAGAAAAATTATAGAATTTTCAGAAAACACTATCTTGTGGCAACTTTCAAAAAAAAAACAGAATAAAAATATAAGAAAATTTTAAAAAAACACTGCTTTAAAAAAAATGAGACAAATTTTCGGAAAAATTCAATCTTAAAAAAATTCCTTATTTTTTTTTAAATGAATTCTATTTTCGAAAAAATCCTAAAATGAATAAAGGAGTTTTTGAGCAAAAAAATACTATTTAAGTGGAAATCTTTAAAAATTATAAGGGAGTTTTTTGGAAGAAAAAATGAAGCAATTTTCGGACAAATAATATCTGAATTGAGTAAATTAGAATCTGGAGTTTTTTACTGTATTGAAAGGTTAATTCCTACGAGGTTTTTTAATATTAAAGGTCAGTCAGATTTGACGCGAAGAGCCCTATTTCTGAGAGGCTCAGAAAAAGGTTTTTTTTGTAGATACTTGAATGCATCACCATTTGTCATAAAAAGGGATTTTTATGATTTCTTAACCACCCTATTAAGCTGATCTAAGTGCGTGTGACTTTTTTTCTTTCCTAAGATTAAAAAAAACACTTGAAAGGACATAATTTTGATTTTACCAATAACATCTAAATGAGTGTAACAGAAGAACTGAAGGTGATTTCAGTTGAAACCTTCCAGCACTGCTACGAAAAGCGAAAACAACGCCTTCACCGATGTATAGCTGTCCAAGGGAACTACTCTGAATATTGTATACAAATAAAATAATATCATTGCAACAAAAAAAAAAGTCAGTCTTATTATTTTTCTGCCACATCTCCCTTCTACTTTCGAAGCAAGATTGCAGAAATAGAACCGATTCTATTTTTCATACTATTTTTGCTACTATTTTAACGAGAACCAATGAGAAAAAATTGTCTTAGCACGTGAGCTACATGAGAAAATGACACAAACGCTTATTCACGTACATATTGTAGGTGTATTTTGTTCACAGCTAGAAATCCACCTCTAAAAAAAGCATCCAACATGCATAAAAACCATCGGAAAATCTAGCGCCTTAGTCAGCCTGAAAAGTTATAGTGAATGTAGTAAGAAAAGAAGTACGTATAAATAGCGTGTCGACTTAATTCACCACATTCTCCTTTAATTGAAGGGTTGTTGTCCAGAATTTGGTTTTCGAAACAACTACGAACAGGTTTACGCACAGCCTTTCAGTTACTAGCGGGAAGATTAGTTATTTTAATCAATATCATATCTTAATAGGGAACATTAAAATAATTTATTTTATTTTATTAAAAAATAATTAATTTAATTTTATTAAAATATAACAAAAAAAAAATTAATAAAATTACAAAAAATCAGAACTTTTTTTTCAAAAGCAAAAAAAATTAACAAAATTTAATTGAAAATTTTTTTTTAACTATTTCCTGAACGTTCCTATCTTTTAAATTTCTTAAAGAATTTTAAATTGAACAGATACTTTTACCAAGACTATTTAAATAGTGATTACTAGAATCAACAAAATTACTAGAACTTTTCTCAATTGTAAATTCCCAATCAATTTACAAGTTTAATTTATAAATAAACAACATTCGATGGAAAATATGTAAAGAAAACAGAGTGAAGAGAAATAATAAATAAACTAAACTAACCTCAACAAAAAAAAACCTTTTATCAAAAAATTCAATTTAGAAAAAATTACTTTTAATTAGCATCTTTGTGCACCTACTTCTTTCTTCTACTTAACAGTATACTACAACAAGAACTACTTGCGATTGCTGTTTATTTATGTGCTTTTAATTAAAACACTTTTATCCAGGGAAACACAAACAAAAAAAATAGGCAAAAACCCAATTTGAATTAAATTTAAGACAAGTACGAGTAGGCGTTATGTAGTAATAAATTTTAATACAATTTAAATTAGTATCAAAAATGCAACTTGCACACTCGTTGCATGATCTCAAATGAAGAAAACATTCTCCGATTTTGTGTCGATGTTTATTTTCCTTTCATCATTAAACAATTTGTTTAAATTGCATTTTACTAAATTTAGTTAGCGTCTTTCAACAGCGTTAATCTTACAAAACTTCAAGAAATCCAAATCAATTTGTTATGCAGAAGAAATTTAAGGTTTTCATTTTAATCTTGTTGTTGTGGCATTAAGTGGATAAAGATAAATACTATAAATGGGAGAGTACTAAGAAAAGATAAATGCACGATCAAAGAATAAAAAATAATACATAAATAAAAATATCCACTTTATAGTTAGTAAGCAATTGGTTGGATATGTTGGGTGTGATGGGTGGTTTATAGTGATTTGGAAGGGGAAAAGACCCTTCTGGGGGAGTTAATTTTGGATTGCGAAAAGAGAAAGTTGTAATGATACATTTTGGCAAGGGGTTGAGTAGAATGATATGTTATTAAATTAATTATTGTAAATAATGCAGAAATAGAATAATTTTTAGCGTTTTCACTACAAAAACACTAACAGTAGAAACAGAAAATATCGAGTTGCCGTTTTTTTTTTATTCATTCACACTCTCATCCCATCGACGTTGCCATATTTCATATATTCTATTCAGCACCAGTACATGCCGCTGGCGTGGACTAAGATCCTGAACGTCTTTATTCGTAATCGAATAACCAGCAAGGGGAATGCCCCGCCGTAGGCGGAATTGAGTGCTTCTACGCAGCACGTCCAGGTCCTATGAAATTTCTCCCATGAGAACCTGCATCGCATTGGTTGATACGGTTCTACAAAAAAAGCTAGACGCCGCACAAAATTTATGACTACTCTTGCATACTGGAAACGCATAATGTTACCCCATACACAAGACGCATACATAGCACACGAAACAAATACACCCTTGTACAAGACTTTCACAGGTCTGGATCGTAGTCTCCACTCCTTGCGGAATACTCACACCAACATGCCAACGAAACCGGCCACGCGCCCCCTTAGATGTTGAAAGTCGGCCGAAAGGTCAGTTTCGCTCCAACCTTTATTCCAAGGTAACGCACCTCCCGCGCGGATCGGACCCCGACCGCCTCTAAACCGAATATTGGGCGGCCTACTGAGCCCAAAAAAACCCTTCAGTCTTCCTTTCTGAGACATTCACTCCCATTCTATTGCCCCATTCACTGACCATCTGCTCTAACGGCTTCCCGCTACCTTTTCCGCATACCTTAATCACAAGCAGACGATCATCCGCATATGCGATCGCATCGCAACCAATCTCCTCCAACTACACCAAGAGAACGTTCATTATTATATTCCAGATGGTTGGGCCAGCTTATTACCTGCGAATGGCCGAGGATGTAATATGCAATTGGATCAGTAGATACGGCAACTCGGGAATAACAGTGAGTACAGGAGAGCCTCCTCATCACGTGATCAGGGTACCAGCATGACTCAACGTTCCATTGGTTAAGCAACCGAAGCCAAATGGAGTTGAGAACCGAGTCATCTAAGGAGCCACGAATGACCTCCTTGGCTATGGGGTATCGTTAAAAATTGATATATAGTATACTACTATGTTTGGGAAGATTGATTACAGTCCCAACTGCTGTCTTGATTGCCCACAATTCTCTCAATAGAAAAAAGAACTTTTTTGTGGATTTGGGGTTTGGTTTTTAGATCTATTCAGTGGCTTAGAAATCCTCAATCGCGCTATTAACCGCAATAGCGGAAGATTCAAAAGCAAGAGAAAGAGTGGGTTAGACTCTTTCCAGGTCAGAGATCAGTAGAGGAATGGAGGATGAATTTCTTTTGGAGTAGATGGTCGAAGAAATTTGTTAGAAAAGATTATGAAAGGGACAACCGAGAGAGTAAGAGTTTTTGTAAATAGGGATAATGCGGGATGTATAAAGATAGTGTTAGACAGGTTTTTCACTAGTTTCTAAAGGGATAGCCCTCATCGGGGATGTCCTCTTAACCTCGCAATTCACCACTAATTCGACTTGCCTTTTTCCCAGCTATTGGAAATTTTACGCACAAAATGAAGGAATAAAGCTACGTCCCATGCCCACCTCCTCACTCCGATTCTTATTAATTTGTGCTTACCTTTATTACTGTACGCTGCTCTATCAACACTTCTCGCTAATATCGACTATCAAACCTTTATTCTACGCTAAGCACTTTACCAATTTTCTTGCTCAACTTTTTCTCCAAACATGTTGACTGTTTCCATTTCTTGGCACAATATCCAATATTGATTCTTCGCAATATTGAATAAATTAAAAAAAAATTGCTGATCGCGTATTATTACTAAAACTTATTTCATTTTCATAATGTCTTTTTTTTATGGTCCAAAAAAAAGTTTTCTTATAAAATATTTTTGCTAAAAGTTAACTGTTATTTCGTAAAAAAAATGTGTGTGATGAACAGTCGCACTCGTATTCTCCATTGACTGGTACTTTCTTTAAGTGGGTTAGATATTTCGTATGTTCTACAAAAAAAATGAAATCTAGAGAAAAAAGATTAAAATACTTTTCCCTTGCCAGTAGGTTAATATTAAAATATTTTTAATAAGTCACATTTGCATACTTAATACCCACAGATTTTTTGGGTATTTTTTTTATTTGATAATTAATTTTATATATTTTGTTATTTTTGTTATTAAGGTGGGACGAAAATTTGTGTTACTGGTTTACTTTTGTTTTTTAAGTAACTGTCAAAATTTTCAAAAGAAAAGAAATTACTTCATGCGAACATAAGTTGAAGGTAGAAATTAGGAGTGATTAAATTTTTTGGAGCTTATTAGATTCTTTCCGAAAATTAAAGCGAGAACTTGTGTTGTTGGGTCTAGGAGCTCTACAATAAAAGGAGTTCTTTTAAAAAAGAAACTCTGGATTCATTTAGGGGATGAGAGATAGTAAGTTGAACACCACAAGGAATTTTGAGATATTCCCTTACACAAATTTTCAGAATAATTTTGGAGCTTTACGACGTTTGGCAAATGTGTGCACAAATTTTTTTGTTTGGAGCTTTAGGCATGACTTTTCTTTAGTCAGTAGATGCAGCAAATTTGATATTACATTAAGCAGAGTACTCTGGAGCGCCTCCTCTGTCAGCCGATCAGCCCGCCCATCTTCGAGCATACTAGAAGGACCCAGAGCCTAGAAGGAGCCCAGAACCCAACGCAATTAAACTTTTTGGTTGTTACGTAACCAAAATCACATGCAGTTTAGAACCGGGTCAACTGATGACCAACGAATGGCCTCCAAGGCTAAGAGACTATAGGTAAAAATTTTGTTGGGGTGGTTGATTGATTACGCACTGCTCCCCATGGAAACAAGAACTTCTATTTGGTAAGATTTCACACTTGATTTCGCGATGTTCAGCAACCGGGAGTTGGGTATAGGCCTGGTGAATCAAAGTACTCCAGACGTCCCGGCTTCCCGCCGTGGTTTTCCAGTTAGACACTCCCAGCATTTTTTTGGCATCCTGGCTAATACCGTTGCTCCATCGAACGCATGGCCTATCACTTCTTCTGGGAGCTACTGTAGACTTTCCGGGCAGGATATAGGTTCCAAAACCTTTTTTTGACAAAAACAGCGGATTTAAGCTTATACACCTGGTATATTTTGAATAAGATCGTAGATAGAAGGGATCCTTGTGGAATGACGTTTTCCATTTCGCGTTTTGACGAAAAATGACAATCTAATCAATTTTTCTGGGATCCTGAACTCTCTTGTGTACAGTTTTATCATAACCAGCTTTAGAGACGGTGGATCTGTTGACCATATTCCCTGGAGTGAAGTCTCTGTCGACTGCCGCAGGGTAGAAGATATGATCTGTTGTTGATTACCCTGGAGCGAAGCCTCTGTTGGCCTTATGAAAAATATTAATAAAACTTGGAAATGAAGAAAAATAGTTTCCCATCAACAGTTTCGATTGTAATAAATCTCACTAAAAACATATCGAAATGGCAATAAATGAAATTATTTTTCTTCACAAAAGAGACATTAACGAAACATTAATTATTTTGCAAAGTTGTCGTCGTTACATGTAATTTTCTGAAGAATTTTTCTTTCCTTATTATTTATTATTGCAAATCTTCCTCTTTCTTCAGTTGAAGTAAAAGAACGGCGAATTGTTGTTACGACGATACTTGTACACCTGTCATAAAGGCACATCTTTAATTGATTGCTTGTTGAAGGATGTCTCAATCGAAAAGTTTTCCTGATTTTACGGAAAGAAACAAAACGTTTACAGACCGAAAGGAGTCTCTCCACAAACCAGACACCGGCGACGGGTGGATTTCCGGCATGACTCAGGCGTATACAGTTTTGAAATGGTGCACTCTTCTTCATGTTCCTCTTTATAAATAGGCATAAAGTTGGACATGTTTGCTTTGCCAAGTAGGATCGTGTCAGAAGAATTTCAACAACAACAAAAAAAGAAGAAACAACAACATCAGTACGACTTTCTTTTCTTTATTGATGTCTCGTCTAAGTAAGCGTACTTCTTTCTGTGTGTACATGAATAAAAGTCTGTCTATTTTGGAATGGTTTGGTTTGAATGAAAAACATAATCCAGCCACAAAAATGAATTTTTGTCTTTTATTTTTTAATTTAAACATAAACAAACGACATTATTTTAGCAATGACGGCTTAACTATGGCACGTGCATGCTTTTTTTTGAAGAGTACGAGTATATTTAGGATAAGAATTCGAGATTTATTTAGAATTTCAGATTATTTTGAGATCAGTTTGGAGAAAAGCTAGAAATTTGTTGTCTTTGTGCTGATCTATACCTCATAACCTTGACTTGGCAAAACAAAGACGAATTTAGTCAATTTCTTTAAGTTTATCAACAGTGCCGATTGATACTTCTTAATCATCGAGGAATCGGCACAAAGAGACAAAGAACGAACGTGTTAGCAATTTTGATGAATAATTCAACATAGTCGTTTTTATTTTATTTATTATAACCATTGAGACTTTTACTTTTGAATAACCCTTTTCGATGCAATCAAATATAAACTTTTTAAAAATTTTCCCCCTCAAGACAAGTACTGAAACTAGCATGACTACGAATTTGTTACGAAAACGTTAGTCCCTCCTAGATGTCTCTCACTTATGCCGACAAGATCGGCCATTTTGAATGTTCAGTTAATTTTTGACAGCTGCTTTGCACGTTTTTTTGCCTCGTCTTCGATTTTTGCCTATTTTCGACCAACAACAGCATCGCATTATCATTGCTAAGCAGTGGTTGGACTCTGTCCGCGACGACCCAAATTTGCTCCAGATGGTAATAACTCATCACCAGTTGTGGCGTTATATTGGTACTCATGTCTCTGTCAAGCAGAGACATGAGTACCAATATAACGCCACAAAAAATTGAAAATCGAATATACGTAACCCGCGAAAATTCAAAATTTGCGATACTTTTTGAACAGACCTCGTATACCTGCCCAAGACGCACTACTGTGAAGAAGATAGCATAAGTGTCTCAGTTTCATTACTTTTCTGATAGTCCTTGCTCAATACAGTGCAGAATTATGTAATGAAAGATTCAAAATCCTTAACTATAAAAATAAGACAACAGCGAAATTCTTAATTGGAAAACTTAAAAAAAATTTTATGGACATTACTCGTATATTGCGTCTAAAGGATAGTAACCAAGTAGCTGAATGCGATTTGAGTCTAAGCCTTCCAGCACTGCTAAGAAAAATGGAAAGGACGAACCATCCACCCTACCCCCCGCACCGATGCAAAGCTGGCAAAGTCAGTTTTTTTTAGGTGCATAACATTGATGTAATAAAAATAAAATAAAATTATTACAGAAAAAAAACAAGTCGTATTACTATTTTTACTTTCATTTCTTATTTATTTTTGAAAATTATAATTTAATTTACAATAAAAAGAATTCTTTTAATTTGACATTTTCATTAACAGTCAGAGCCAAATGGCAGGATTTCTCTCCACTTTACTGTGCATAAGTAGACTGGTTTGAAGCTAAGAGAAAAATTATTAGCAAAGACATTTGCCATGTTGTAGCAAGGACACCCCTGCATTACCACTTTTCGTATGCACGCATTTGCCATCATCAAATTGG
This sequence comes from Atherix ibis, assembly GCA_958298945.1. Taxonomy (NCBI): domain Eukaryota; kingdom Metazoa; phylum Arthropoda; class Insecta; order Diptera; family Athericidae; genus Atherix; species Atherix ibis. The sequence continues at coordinate 117,268,986 of OY282605.1, read as the reverse complement.
GTGTTTTTTTTTCTTTTAATTGTTATTAAAATTTATTTTTAATAATTTACCAATTTTTTTTTCTAAATATAATCATCATATTATTCCTGATATTATTACAGTTTCAAATACAAATTTCCCTAATGATCGTATAGAAACAATTTATAGGAAGTTTTATAAAAGTTGCTTCTTCTTACAATTATAATAAAAGTTGTTTACGAAATAGTTGAATTTACTTTGTAAATAAATAAATATTATTTTTTTATGAACATTTGCATAAAAAGAACACTTTAAATAAATTGGTTTCATTAGTAAATTCGTAAAATTTTCTTAGATAAATTCTCTTTTTCTGTATAATCAAAAACAAGTAAAAAAAAACTCGGTGTGAATTTTTTCCACAAAGAAAAAACTAAAAATTACTGCAAAATTATTAGAAGAAAAAATCTGAAATTGTTGAGAAAAATACCTTTTCTTTCTTTTAACTTTTCGACAATTTCTAAAAGATTAAAAGCATTTGAGTTTAGTAGGACGAAGATGATACAAAATGTACACATCCGTATGTAGGTATTATTAATTAATTAAAAGCTATTGACACTTGAACATCAATGGGTGGGTGTGAAATGTCCTTGTACCAAGAAAGCTCAAAAGAGTCTCTTCGTAAAACCTTAATTTAAACTGGAGCACATACACGTACCAGTCAGCAAAAATATAAGTTTCCATTTGAAAAGAACAGATTGCACAGGTGAACCAATGATTTACGGGATGCTCTCATTTTAAAGAGAAAATAGATATAATATAAAATGCAAATAGAAAAATTAAAATGAATGAAAAAATGAATGGCCTTCGATTGTGGTTGAATTGCAAATCACAAATGACTGTTTTACCTGTTACCTGTTAGCAATATGCATGCAATATGTTTGCGGACAATAATCGCATGTGCAAATAAAGACAGATAAAGAGTATCGTCAATAAAAAGCTGTTTTTTCATTTATTATTGTTGGGAAAAAATGTCATTTATTGTAATGAATAAATTAACAGGAAAACTTATATAAAAAATATAATAAAATATTACGAAAACTTTGCCTTGCAACCGAATGTGTATGAATTGTTAAACTTTTTCGAGCGTTGTAATTTTTCTATGTTTTCCATTTATTTTATTTTTATACAAATACTAACTGGTGTGTTTCTATTTTAAATTTACACCTGTTATTATAAAATATTATTGGATTTATAAATTGATGTAAAAGTAAATTATTTTTATTAATAAACTGATTCTATTGTTCAAATATTAGTAGATATTGGGTTTCTAGTAGCATTATAATCGAAAATTGAAATTGAATTGAATTATATTAATAAAATTATCAAAAAATCACCAAAAATGTCCAAAAAATCTAATAATAAAGAGAACAAGGAAATTTAGAATTAAGGAAAGATCAGAAAAAACTCACAAATTCTTGTAGAAAGAAAACTTTTAAAAAAAATCAATGAAATGATCAAAAATCAATCGGAAAATCGAAAAGGATAGAATCGAAAAAAAATCAGAAAAGAATTAAAAATACGAAAAATCGTTCAAGAGATCAAAAAAGAATTAGTAAATGAGGGAAATTGGAAAATAATCAACGAATAATCAGAAAAAATCAGAAAATAATTGAACAAAAAATCGGAAAATAAAAATTGAAAATCAGAATGGAATCGGAAAAAGTAAGAATCACTAAGAGTAAAAACCAAACCTTTGATGAAAAATATTGAAAAAAATGGAAATTTAAAAAAAAACTAAATTATTAAAATAATTCGAAAAAAGCATGAAAAATTGGAGGCTAATCCAAAAAATTAGTAATTGCGAGAAATCGGAACATAAATAAAAATCTATAAAGGAAAAAATCGGAACTTAAATAAAAATGTATTGGAAGTGAAAAAAATCAACAAAAAAAGCGATTTAGTTCAATACAAATCAGAAAAAGAAGTGTTAAAAAAATAACGGAAAATAATTTTAAAAAAATCGAAATTTAAAAAAATAAAAAAAATCATTATAAACTCAGATAGAAAATAATCGGAAAAAAATTGAAATTGACATTAAAAACAAAACAGCTATTATAAAATTCGGAAAATTAAAAAATTAAGCAATCGGAAACCAATAGAAAAATGCCAAAAAATTAATGGATAATGAGACAATAATTGATTAATAGTCGGACAAAAATCAGAAATAAATCGGAAAATAATCGTAATATGAAAATTGATGAGTTCAAAAAAGAATTAATCGAAAAAAAAGATAATATTTTTAAAAAATCGAATTCTTTAAAAAATCAAAAATAGATATGAATGAAAAATCATGATAAATCAGAAGAAAATCGGAAAATAATCAGAAAACAATTTAAATAAGAAAAATTAACAGAAAATCCGAAAAAAATCATTTCATCAAATTTTGAAATTAGAAAACAATTGAAAAATGATGAGAAAAAATCGATAGAAAGAAAAAGGATTAAAAAAATCGAAAAAAGCATTGGAGAAATTGAATACTTTTTCTTTCTATCGATTTTTTTTGAAAAAAAATCGATAGAAAGAAAAAGGATTCAAAGCTAGAATAAAATGAAAAATTACTAAAACTTGAAAAAAATATGAAAGTAAGCGGAAACCAATAGAAAAATGCCAAAAAATTGATTGATAATCAAACAATAATTGATAGTCGGACAAAAATCAGCAATAAATCGAAAAGGATATCGAAATATATCGGAAAGGAGAAATTGTTGAGATTAATTGTAGAGCATGTTAATATTTAAAAAAAATGCGTTCAATAGTATTTGCAAGAAATCAATTCTTATAAACTGATTTATTTGAATCAATAATTTCAAAAATATTTAATCAATAAAATTATTTATTTTTTTAAATTTTTATTATTTGTTAATTAAGTTTTTTAAATTAATAAAAAATAACTAAATAAATAAAAATCAAAAGAAATAAATACTAATAAAAAGAAATTATTGATAAAATATTCGAAATAATTAACCAATTAAATATTAATCAACTTCCTCTCAATTAATTTATTTATAAAATATTTACTTTTTCCTTTACAAATATTTTTGGGAAAAAATTCGAACAAATTTGAATTTATTTCCGCACTGCTCGACTGCTTGCTGCCGCCAATCACGTGTATTTGAAATTCTTTCATCGGAGACGCACACCGTGTATTATTGAGTAAACTTGGATATTTTTAGCACAAGGCAACATGCACTCAAGTGACACAAGCCACGCACACACAAATGCATTAATATTAATGCGGTCTTTATATATGAACACGGGTATGCATGCATGGGCATCTCTCCGTGTACCACCGCCAATGCGATAATGTGTAAATTCACCCAACATTTTTTATTCTCACAAGAATTCTGTGCATTACGCCATGAGAAATTTTTTACCATTTTCCAACTCAACACTTGCCTCATTTTATTTTTATATCAATTTCCCAAAAAAGTTTGTGACAGAATTTTTTTTTATTTTCAGTTTCTTTGTCGTTTTCTTTTCTTTTAAAAGTGAAATTTCAGAAAATATTAATAAAAATAGAAAGATGTTATGAAAATGAATACAATTTTTTTTTCTTCTGACCTATACTTATCGTTAATATGGAATTATGAATGAATTCATTGGAATAATATTTCACAGAAAGAAAAAAAAAATTTGGTGAGGGACATTTCAGAGGGAGAGGCAGAAAGAAGCACAACACCTGGAGAAATGAGAAGTGTCAGCTCTCTTATAAATATGCAAATAATAATCACAATTAAAGTTTACCGTTAATTCTCTATTCTTTTCTTAATAGAAAACATTGTGTTTATTAGTCAAAGTGAAATTTCCTATCATTTATGAGTTTTTGTCGATATTTGTTTTTTTCTTATTTTTTTTTGTCAAACACTTCTTGCTGTCAAAAGTAATTCGAGTGGTGAACTCACCTTAATCAAAATTCAAGTGCAAATCGAAGAGAGGACGGGTTGAAGCGGAAATCAAAATAGCACGTTTGGTGAATGATTTATTATCTCGCTCAAAACCGGAGAATATTTTATGCTCTGCTCTTTGTTTTCACTTCTTCCTTCTTTGCTTTCTTCGCTCGTTTAGTATTGCCAGTAAGTTTATATTATAGATAGATAGATCTCTTCTCTATTTTTAAAGAATTCTTTTCATACGTCAAAAAAAAAATAGTTTTTCGTTATTAATATTTCGTACGTTATTAATATTTTTTTTTAAAATAATTTCAAATGTTATTTTTATTGTATTTCTTTTCGTTTATTTTTTCGTTGTTAATTTCTATTTTATCTTTTCACTTATTTCGATGATCTTGTTTTTCTTATAACCAATAACCAAATTCTAAGAAATTTTATTTTACTTCTCTTTTTTTTTTTTTAAATTCAAAAAAACCCTAATTTCTTAGAGTTAAATATGTGTGTGTTTTTTTTATTACTATTATGTATTTGTTTTTTTTTTTTTGTTTGAATTCTAATTTAGGAATTTTTGCTGAGTGACCTTTTGAAATTTTCTTAAAGACGAATCTGTAATCTGTAAAGAAAAAGAAAAAAGAAAAAAAAACATTTATAGTAAAAATTGAAATTATTTAATAATATTTTTTCGTAATAAAATTATCAATTGTTTGGAAAAGCTGTTATGCAAGTTTTTTTATTTGTATGCAAATATTTGGAAAACATACTGAAACTTTTTTAATGATTTTCTTATTTGTGAGATTATTTATATTGTGAGATGAAAAAAGGGAAGGGGGCGAACCTAATGAAGTTTTATTTATTTAGTGGAATAACAGTCCAGTTATTTAACAGCTGTCAAACGTACACATATGTGTCATCTGAGTTTGCCATAATATACATTTTTTGCAAGACCATGAAATGCGCATTTTGTATAAAAAATCAAAAGCCTTTTGACTATGAAATGCCCAAAAGACAGGCCGATTGGGAACTCCAAATAGGCTTTGGAATCTGGAACTACAGGCTTCGAATCCTGATTTTTTATATAAATTTTCTTCATCGATTTTCTTGTCAATAGATATATTAATAAGCAAAATATATTATATGAGGCTCTGAAAACCCACAAGCGACTGTGGAGTAGCCATTGTTTCCGTATTTCTTTGAAAATGAAGAAGGGGGTACCCTTTCTGTTAATTCTGAGTGTAATCTATGGCCATATTAGAACCGAATTTTTTTACCTGAATTTAAACATTTTATTCTGGACTCAGAATTAACACAACAAGATAAAATTAAACTTATTCGTATTTGAGCGAAAAATGTCCAGAACTCCTTATTTCGAGATTAGGTTATGTCAATTGTTAATTAATATCGTCCGTTGTATTTTTCATGTGGAGTTATGCATTTATGTAGACAATCCTCAAATTTAAGAGCATTTAAAAATCAACATCTGTCAAAAATTTCATCGAAATATGAATTTTAAAAGTGTTTTATTTAACTTTAAGAAGATTCGATATTTGTTTTGGGTTGGAAAAAATTCGTAAATCAATTAATAATAATAGGACTTTTATGATAGAATAATTATATAGTAAGTATATTAACTATATCAACTGAAGTTCCTCACGGTAGGCTCGTTTGTCCTATGCTATATTCAATATGTTCTAAATTAGCATTCTTTGCTGACGTTTCAGCATTCAATTTTCAATTTTTTCCCATGTAATTTGTTAATTTTTTTTATTCATTTCAATTTTTCTATATAGTTTCCTAAAATTTTTTTTATTAATTTATTTAATTTTCATTTTGTTTAGATTCAAGAACTTTAAAAAGTCTACATGCTATAGTATTCATTTTGAGTCATCGAATTTTGCTCTATTATTAACCATTTCGAATGGAATTTATTAGATATGATAATATCAATATCTGAAAATATTTTTTTCTAGATTTTAAAGTGGATATTAGATGAATTTCTCACATCACGTGGGGGAAATAATTTTCTAAACAAAATATTGATTATCAGCTTTAAATTTGTTAAGCAAATACAATATTTGAAATATGCCAAAAAGCACACCGAATTATCAAACAAACAAACAAACAATATTATGTAAGAACAACCTTTATCTCTGGAATTTGATTCAATTCGATCAAAGTACATTTGGCTAGGAGCACCTCATATTTTTGTAGTTTGTGCAAAACTTTTCTTGAGGTTTTTTTTTTGTAAACTTGTTTATTTACCGATGGTTTTTGCCTTACCTGAATTGATTTATTTACAATTTCTGGTAAAAAATGACTAATTCTTGTTGTCTACATACTCGTAAGTATTAAAAAATTCTTTTTTTACCTCAATCACTCGCAAAAATAAAACGAAAATTCTTTGCGCAATTGTTATTGTCATAAAATGACGCATTTAAGATGTTTTTTTTCTTCTTTCCAGACACGATTAACAAATTCGTATGGACACAGTGTGACATGGAACGTTTTCGGAATATTAAAAGTTTTTAGCAGCTATTTTATTAGTTTTTTAAATATTGACAATTCTTTCCTTTGTAAAAAGGTTTTAAAGCGCTAAGAAACTTCTATTTATGATCAATTGATTTATTCTTTAATATCAAAAGCACATATTTTATAGAATTAACTTGAATTATGTTTATTTAAATTTTTAATATTTGTTTTATTGATAGAATTTATTAGGAAAAGAATTTTTATTGTGTTTTTTTTATTACAAAAGAAAAGAAAACAAAGTTTGGGAGAAAAGTTAAGTTTGTAGAGTTCCGGATGGTTTAGAGGAATAGAAAATTTATACTTAAGGCTTATTCAATTGGTGTATTGGATAGTAAAGTTAAATAAAATATATTAAATATTCAGATTTTTATAGAACCTTTCTATCATTGCAGTGCTTGTATCTTGCCATTATGTACGGAATATAACACCATTCAAATAGCCCGTACAAAACTTCTTGTAACACTCGTTCCTGTTTAGGTCAATTTTAAAAGTCATTTTTCACATATTTCGGGCTATAATTCGGTCATTACTTGATAGATGGTGGTTTTTAAATGCTCTCAAATTTGAAAATTGATTATGTAAGCCCTATTTTTCGCATAGCCATACAAGGAAAAGCCCAACGGCGTCAAATTGCACGATCTTGGAGACTAAATTACAGCCCTAAATTATCACCAAATCTCAAAATTACGCGTTCTGAAAATTATCACTCAAATAAGTTAAAGTTTCTCATGTTGTATGGCAAGGTCTTTTTAAAACCACATTTTTTCCAGGTTAAAATGCTTAAGTTCAAACAAAAAAGAAACTGGGCTTTATACGTATAAATCGCTCAGAATTGACGAAACTGTCTTTTCGACTTAATTTTTAAAGAAATATGGACCAATAACACCTTCAGACCATAATGCACTCCATATAGTCGTGTTTTTGCGGATATAATAGATTCTCCACAGTGACTAGTGTTTTTTTCTGAGCCTCATATATGGCTATATCGCTTGTTGACGTATCCACCGAGCAAAAAATGACACTCATCGTTGAAGAAAATTGTGTTCGAAAAATCATTGTCCAGAGTTTGCTGTTTCGGCACCCAATCGGCATATTTGCTGCACATTTCATGGTCGGAAGGCTTCGGAAGACTGCTCATTTCATGGTCGGAAGCTTAAATTAAAGAATACTTGGATACCTGGCCCGTATGTCAGATTTTCGTTTATTTATTTTCGTTTTTTTTTAAATTTACACATTTGTGTGGATTTTTTTATGTAGACATGATAACCACTGACATTAAGTTTTCGTAATAGAAATTTATTGACGTGCCTCAATTTTGTAGACTTTGGGAGAGTTTTAAAATACGCCATTCTCCATGACAGTGGTAGCATACCGAAATGCTTGCATATTTTTATTGTTTTTAAAGTTGTTATTTTGGAAAATATCGAAATGTATGGTTTTTATCTTTTTTGAAGTACTTACGAAAAAGTAAGTATTTATATAAATAGTTATATTGTTGACAATATTTAAAAGGAAGTTTTTATTTCAGAAAATGAAGTGTTTTATGGGTTGCTGGTAATTCAACGGAATGAGAAAGTCGGGATTTTTTTTTTTTTTCGGTAAGTTGACATCTTCATTTTTACTACAGAAATTAACAAAAATTTAGTTTATAATGTGTTAAAATGGCTTTTAATGATTTGATGGTCGAAAAACTGGTTAAAAAGTTCATCATTCAATATATGGAAACAAATGTGATGTTGACAGTTCACTGTTTACCAGAAAATAGTTCAGTGCCGGCGTACGTAAAATGGTTGTACGAAAATTTAAAGGAACATATTTTAAATAGTGCAAGATATACTTTAATTTCTGTTATTTCTTTATTAAGTTATGGTGTGGTTCAAATTTCAACATAATATCACATTCTCTCATTGAATTTACTTTGCCTGTTTGGGAATAGATTTTGTTTGAAAATCAATAATAAGTAAATTAATTTTAAAATAGAATACTGTGTTTTATTGCAAAAATTCCATAACTAATTCCATTAAACAACAAAATCCGCAATATTAAAAATCGATTTGTTTACGCGTTTTAAACAAACCGCTTCTATCGTATACTTAAGTTTAAAAATGGGCCTCACGGATTTACGCCGTTTCTGTTACATTGCTAACAAAATTTGGACAGAATTTTTTGTGTAGATGCCTATCCAGTTCGAACTACAAAATAAATAAGACATTTTCCACAATACCAAATCAATAACCGAGTAGAGTTAATGATAAGATAACTGACCATAAAAGATACTATAACCAGTTAAGGGAAATTATTAAAAATAAAATTATATTTGAATAACTCTAATGTTGCTAATAGCACAGGTCAAATGATACTACCCTGAGGAATTTCTCCTAAAATACAATTTATTGTATAATTTAATTTCCAAACTTATGTAAATTTTTAAAAATTATTGCCAATTAAAAAAAAATTACATATAATTAAAAAAACAGTGAACAATAATAATGAGGCATATTAAAATTGTACCACTTCGCAAAAATGTTTATATCCCAGTTAGCAACAATGTTTATAAGAATTGTTTATATTCAAAAATTTTAATTAGTTTTTTTTTTATTATTATTGCACTGATGCCCCCAACTAAAACAAGGAATTTACGGTATGTGTAAAAACAAAAATATTTACTCTCGGATTTATTGGTGGTTTTTATTTAAATATATTTTATCGATGTTCGTTTAAACATTTAATCACGTTTGTTCAACTTTAATTAAAATTGTTTTTTTGTTTCGATTATATTTTTAGCAATAATAATAAGAAGAGAATCAACCCATATCCCAATTTGTTTAAACATAATTTCCTTTTTGATGTAATTAATTAAATGTTTTTTGCTGTTGTTATTAGATTTTTGGCAAATTTTTCATGTCATTGAACTTAACGGAATCAAAGGTGAAATACAGTTTAAGTAAAGACAAGTAATAAAAAAAAATAAGAACATTTATTCATCAATCAAAAAGAAAGAAAAGACAAACTAAACAGTTCCAAATGTTAGAATGCCGACTGAGAATATTTAAAAAAAACAAAAAAAAACAGAAATCTTCCATCGACATTTTGAAGTGTGAAAATAATGTTCAATAAAATCTATAAAATTTCACTATTCAAATTTGAATATCTTCTTTTATGTTTTGTATCTTTATAAATAAAAAGAGTCTTGTTTTAGTTATCAATATTTATTTGTATCTAATTATATATACTCGTAAATGAATGTAATTAAATTTGTGCAAAGATTTTTCGTACATTTTATAGATAAAATTTAAATTTAACTTGTTTATGATTAAAGCAAAGATGATTTGTTACTTCTTCGTAACGGGATATACTATAAACAAAATTTTCATCTCATTAATCATAGTTTTAAGTTTAGAATATCGAAAATTCATTAACCAAATTACTTAATAAGAAAAATTACAATAAAAAAATATATTCCGAATATTGGATAATCTTTTATGCAGAATCTTTATTATCTTGTAAAAAAAAACAAAAACCTTAAAAATCTATTAGAAAATTTAGATTAAAAAAAAATTAAGTATATTTTATAAAAAAATACATTTTATAAAAAAAAAATTGTACGCAGAAAAAGATAATAATAATATTAGATAATTTAGAAACAGCTTTAATAGCTTCGAAGCAAATATCAATTAAGAGCGTAGCGCACAGGAGAGAGGATTATGAGAATATACCGTACAAATGTTTGGTGGCAGTGATTGAACGATGAGGAGTAAGTACTGTGAGAAATCCTTATAAATGTTGGCATTCGTTGTTTTTCGTTTTTACTCATTATTTTGCTTATTTATTAAACTGTAAACAAATATTCTAACTGAAGTTTTTTTTTTCACTGTACGAGGTGTGGGAGATAATTTATGAGTGAATGAATTGCTGAATCCTTTGTGGGATATTCCTTATCAAGACGACAAGTTTTTCGGTGGCAAAAAGCATTTTTGGAAGGTAGAATAGCAGTGGGATACGATACTCGCTCAGGGAGGACTTCAACATCAAACACAAATAAAAATGTGGAACGAGTAGGGGCTCTTGTTAAGTTATACTGTCGATTAAAATTGCAGCTGATTAATGAGTTCTTGAAGGGCTCAGAAAAAAAGGGTTCTTCGTGTCAGATTCAAAATTACAACCACTTGAAAGGACCTCATTTCCGTTTTAGTTCTCAGGGATCAGAAACCAATTGAAAGAACCTCATTTCCGTAATGTCGATAGCATCTAAATGAGTGTAACCGAAAAGCTGAACGCAATTTCAATTGAAATCTTCTAGCACTACCACAAAGAGTTGAAACAACACCTCTGCCGATGTACTGATGTATAAAAAAAGGTTTTAAAAAATAACAGTATCATTACTTTTCTGCCACACTACGTGCAATAATTTTTGGGTGCGGAAACTTTTTATCACTCAAAAGTCTTATTTTTCCAGTTGAGGATTTGTAATTTTATACAATTTTTCCAGCAGAGGCTTGAGCTTCCCTTATTTTCTGGACGTGTATTTGGATAAAGCTATCTCTTTTGAATACTTGACTTATACAGGGTGGTCATAGAAATACTAAAGGGCTGTAAAAAGTCATAACTTGTTCATTTTCAATAGTGTTTTCAAAAAAATTGTTTTGCAGATTATATAGTATTTATTGGATATTAAACTTATTGAGTTTTTCTACTCTATTAAAAGATCAATTATTCAAATACAGATAAAATACCAATAACATTTTAATGTCACAAAATCTGCTACAAATAACATGATTCGGACGCTAATTGTGTGGCTTGAACTGGATCAGTCGGAACTTTCCTGGGAAGATGAAAGCTGTACGGTAGAGTGTCCTTGAGAATCTATCTGCCTCTACCCATCGTCGGCTCTGACAGGACATTGCCTCACAAAATATACATTTAAAATAGTTTTTATACAAGATCCAAATGGTCTAAGCTTTACTCAGGAGCGCCTGCAGTCACACTCCTCATTCGATTTAAATACTTAGTCACAGTTAAGCAGCAACTTTTTCAAAAACTTAATAATAAGTGATGCGGACTATTTTCACTAAACCGGTACATCAAAACCAAAATCTACAGACTTTTGGGTCTTAAAGAATCCTAAGAATTTAATCAAAAAACAAAATCTGCAGACTTTGGGGTCCTAAAAAACTTAAAAATTACACCAAAAAACAAAATCTGGAGACATTGGGGTCTTAAAGAATCCTATGAATTTTATCCAAAAAAACAAAATATGCAGACATTGGGGTCCTAAATAATCCTAAGAATTTCATCAAAGAACAAAATCTACAGATTTTGGGGTCCTAAATAATCCTAAGAATTTTATCAAAAAAATAAATCCACAGATTTTGGGGTCCTAAGGATACCTCAAAATTTTATCAAAAAATAAAATCTGCAGACTTTGGGGTCCTAAAAAATTGTAAAAATTTCATTAAAAAACTAAATCTGTAGAATTTTGGGGTCTTAAAAATTCCTAAAAATTTAATCAAAAAACAAAATCTATAGACTTTGGAGTCCTAAAAAAAACTGAAAAATTACATAAAAAAAACATAATCTGCAAATTTTGAGGTCCTAAAGGATCCTAAGAATGTCATCAAAAAACAAAATCTGCAGAATTTGGGGTCCTAAGGAATCCTAAGAATTACATCAGCATTGATTGCGCCCCCAAAAATGCGGTGTTATGGCTGAACGAGTTATCGTCGCCTATTTATTTGAAAAAGAGGAATGCCAGCCAGAAAAAATCATCAAGACCCTATACAGGACAATGCTTTAAAAAATCATCAAGACCCTAATTGCACGTCCAGCAATCGAAGATAATCACAAGAGGAATCTCCTGCCCGAATTTTTCAATGAACGAATAATTTCAAAAAAAATTTAGAAGCTAAAACCCATACGTACGGTATCATAAAAAATGCAGTAGGAAGAACCTGTATTTATGAGCAGGAAAATCGTGCCCATTTGGGTGATATTGTTTTTCACAAATAATACTAAAAAAATCCATTAAATATATTTCCAAATAAAATAACCAAATATATGTGTTGGTAAAAGGGATTTTTATTCTATATTATTTAGCTTTTCTATGGCTACCCTGTATAAATTACATAGAATCCTTATGATCAAGTGTTTTGAAGAGTATCTTTAATTGAAAAGAACCAACAGTCATCTGTGAGTTTTTTAGTAATTAAGGACAAAATCCACATTACCTAAACACGTTTGTTAATATTATAAAAATGTAAAAATTTAAAATAATAAAAATTGAGACCCATAGCATTTTTCCCAACCTTTGGAACGAACCAGAAATTTTAATAAAAATATTGAATAAATATCGATTCTGTATTTTTGTGGGTTTTTTTTTGGGAGAATGTTCAATAAGGTGAGTCTTATTTTGAGCGTACACATACTATATTGATTGATTATAGATCATATAATATACGCTACTAATTTTGTTATCTTATCACATATCAACTTGTACAAATAAATACTATCTTTTTAGTTTTTTAATCAAAAACAATATTTTCAATACTATCAATAATAATACCATAGGGAAAAAAATATTATAAAACTAAAAATAAACATAATCAAATATTATAAATTTTATATAAATTTATGATATTCGAAATTATTTTGTTGGAAAAATTTCTACATTTTTTTTAAGCCCCACCTATAAAATTGCTATTCAAAAAATTGATATAAGCTATCAGACAAAACTATATAATCAAATGATAATTATGTTGATTTAGATAAGATAATTCCGATTTATTACTACAATATTAAAAAATTATGTACATACTTCTTAAGATGGTGTTTATGTCTCCCCTTCTAATAAATGAATTAATTCAGATACTTGTATTAAAATAATTACCACTGAATCAGCAAAAATAACACCTTTCAGTACAATAAAATTGAATTATCACCAATCCTTTCTATAAGATAAGAAGACGTACCTTGATGGTATTCAGATAAAATTTATTGCACTTGCTGTGATATCCCACCAAATTTACAAATGAAAGAAAATTCAAAGCAAAAAAAAATAAAGACAAATTCACGTTTTATATACAGATTTATTTAGTAATTTTACATATTCGTGCTGAGATAGAAAAAAAAAATGTTAACTGAACAGAAAACTGCATTGCCATGAGTAACCTTTAGTTTTTCTTCCTCATTTGCATATTACAGAGTATACACATAGCTTCGAAATCTTGATTTATTCGATTATCCTCGGCATGTAGTGTTCATTCATTGGTAAAAGCGATTTTTGGAATACCGGTAAGGAAACAGTGACTTACAAAAAGAAATTTCGTATAAAAAGCCTACAAAATCAAATGTACCAACATAAAAAATTTTTTAAAAAAACTGAACAAAAAATTTTACTAGGTTTTTTATTTTTAGGACCCTAAAAAGTATATACAAATTTTGGATCGAAATTTGTATAAACTTTTTAGGATCCTAAAAAAGAAAAGCTAATGAAATTTTTACAAAATAGTAAATAGGCCTGAGCTCTTTCGGTAACTCTGCAATTTTATAGACCCTAATAAGTGAAGTCGGAAGCAAAATCGGACAGAATAATTCATATTGTTTACGTGGCATACCTATTGTTAGACATAATACCACTAGTCGCTTACGACCATACGCTCAATCAGGGCACGACCATGACTGATAATTAGCAGTCAGTAATCATTTACAAGCTGATTACTCCAACTGCTTGTGGTGAGGCCTATCTAAACCTCTTCTGTCATAAGCAGTGGCAGCGCCCCAGATAATTAACGGGTATCTCCCACCAGTGATCCGGAGATCGTACCCGCGATGTAGATATGAACCACAACCACTACGAAAATGCGGAAGCACCTCACCAAAACCGAGCACAAAAGATGATAAGCGATGATATTTTTGCTATCATTGGGATTGTAAGGTGAATCCGACAGTTTGACCTGTACTTTTGCTAAACCCTCCAAAAAATGAAAAAAATGCGCTTCAGGAAGGATTGAGATGAAAATTTCGAACGGGTGAGAACTCTTGTGAGGTCAGACCGTCAATATAAAACGTTTTTTGCTTACAAAAAAGTCCTCGAAAATCACAATGACGAGCATGCTCTCACATGGCCATTTTCATTAGGGATTTTTATCAGAGCAAAGGATTTTTGTGGCTCCTCTTCCCTCTTTTTCATATGCTCTCAGTCCGTGTGGCCAATTTTATGGTCCCCAAGATAAAAAAAAACACTTTAAAGAACGCATTTGCTACAAGATACATAAAAATAACGCAATTTTTTTTTTATACATCAAAATAAAATTGTTGCAAAAAAACCAGTTTCATTATTTTCTATCCGAACCACCCCCACCCCACCCCCTGTCAACCAATTACAAGTTTTTTATCCATTGTATATTCTACAAAGCATCTCATACCTTTTCACAAGAAACATCTCATAATGAAAATACAAAATAATGGCGGTCCATTTTCATGTATTTAATTTTAATTTGAAAATTTTTAATTATTTTTATAATAATTTTTTAGAAAAAATCATCTCGATTATCAAATCTCTATCTGATTAAGTTAAAAATATTTATTTTATATTTAAGTAAATTAAATTACTCAAAAAATAAATAAACAAAAGATAATCTAAAACGGCCATGATGATTTAGCAACCGTACACAGAAGTGGTCTTAAGTAATCTATCATAGCTAGTGACTGACATAAACAGGGTACAAAGCCTTTTAGTTGTGTCATCGGAAAAAAATATATTTGAAAAATGTCGTGGAAAGTTTTTTAAATATTTCTTCCACCATTAACATAATCTTTTTAATCTAAATTGTTAAAATATTCAAACAAATAATATTGAATGTTTAAAATATTTGATCAATAAATTATTCTTATTACTATTTATTAATATTTAAATTTGCATCGAATGAATAAAAATGATAATAAAAAAAATAAAAAATCAGAAACGGAACATGTCCACGAATGCACCATAGCCACAAAATCCCATGCGTGGTGAAACTTGATTAAGCGGGTACACAAAACAGCATTGCGATCTGAGATTAAAGAATACCTGGATAGGCCGGTACGTCAGATTTTCGTATACCATATGTATACGCAATTTTCTGGCTTAATTATAACAGAAGCGGCGAGAAATCGTACTGCTTGCATACATCTGGTAAATTTTTTTATGTAGACATAGATGTCAGTCTACAATAGTTTTCATAATAGAATTTATTGAATTCCAAAACCATCATTTATATTCATTTCAATTCACTTATTCAAAACAGAAATACAATTTAAACACAATGACAGGCAATGTTTATTTTTTGTACAATCTTTTGATATGAAATGGAATTGTATTTTTGGTTTATTATTTATTTCGTAAATATCAATTAAATATGAAGCGCCTCAATTTTGTAGACTTTCGGAGAGTTGTAAAACACGTCATTCTCCATAAAAGTGGTAGCATACCGAAATACTTGCATACTTTTGTTGTCTTTAAAGTTGTTATTTAGCGGAAAGTGCGATTAAAAGTGTGGTTTTTATTTTTTTGAAGTATTTACGAAAAAGTAAGTATTTATATAAAGGGTTGCTTTTAATTCAACGTAATGGGGAAGCCGGGAATTTCTATCTTTCGGTATGTTGACATCTTTATTTGTACTAGATAAATTAATAAAAATTTAGTTTATAATGTGCCTAAATGGCTTTTAATGATTTATTTTGTCCAAAAAGTAGTTAAAAAGTGACAAGTTCGGCATTCAATAAATGTAAACAATTGTGATGTTGACAATTCAATGTTTACAAGAAAATAGTTCAGTGCCGGCGTACGTAAAGTGTGTGTGTGTATAAGAATATTTAAGGGAACGAATTATTCAGTCTATTTTCCATTGCTGTTTTTATTGTCTTAAAATAAATAAAGTATATTCGGTAGGATTATTATTTAAATAAATTTGTTTACATTTGTGCTTTCGCTTGCTCTATTACACGATATTGTAATACATTTACTAAATAATATTGTTTTCATTTTTTTTAGAATATTAGTTATTAATTATTTAAATACATTAAACTTTTCATTTTGTTATTTAGTTTTAAAGCATTTGCTATAATGTTGTATACGATAAGAATTTGATATAATGTTCTATGTAATTAATGCTTTACTTTTTAATTTAATTTAAATGCAAAATGCCTATTTAAATTACCATTTCAATTTACAAACACACATTTACATATATTATAAAGAAGTTTTTTATATCTACAAATACTCGATTTTAACATTAAAATTAATATTTACAAAGTTGATTGTGTGGTTTTAATTTCAACATAATATCACATTCTCTCTCATTTAATTCAATTTGCCAGTTTGGGAATGAATTTTTATTTGAAAATCAATAATAAATAAATAAATTTATTATTTTAAAATATTGTAGAATACTGTGTTTTATTGCAAAAATTCCAAAACTAATTCCATCAAAAAACAAAACCCGTAATATTAAAAAATCGATTTGTTTACGTATAAATGACATCACATATGTCAAAATGGTTTTAAACGAACCGCTTCAATCGCATACTGAAGTTTAAAATTGGCCCCCACTGATTTACGCCGTTTCTGTTATTTTGCATGTGTGTTTGAGGCCTATCCAGTTCTTCTATAATCTAAGATTGCAATAATGCGGGTTCAGACGTTTCGCGGAACGCAATGCTTCCTTCAACTTCAAGCAGAAAAACGTGGAACAGATCTTATCCCCCCTTCCCACTCTGCTGATCATCGATTATATTCAAGATTTAATAAAGTAAAAGTTCAATGTTTGTTTTTAGTCCGTTCTTTTCAAATCCCAGCCCCTTCCTCAACGATAACCACCTGTTTTTATTCTGTACTATTTCATTTCGTAATTCTTGTTTCTGCAATTGACTTCACTCAGGTGAATGAATGGTTGTGGGGCGGCCAAGAATTTATTTCGTTTGCATATAACGTGAACTGGGCAACAAATTTAAATTCCTTCTCGTTGTGTGTATGCGTTCTCCATTCGAAATCGGAGAACAGATGGACAAACTGGCAAGCAGACAAACGGGCCTAACGTTCTGTATTCAAGATTGTAGTCGGTCGAGTTGTTAACTAGAACTTCCGCAAATCAGTTTTGAATGTTGATACTGAACGTAAATACGCCGCGGACCAAAGATTAGACAGCATCGAGTTTTTTTTACCTTCTACGTGGGCTACTATATATATTTCTGGCCTAATAATGAAAATGCGAATATTTATCAACGAAAAAGGTTTTATTGTTTTTCAAAATATTCTCCATCAAGATTTATACACTTTTGCATGCGCTCAAACCAATTTTCGAAGCACTTTTTCCACTCCGATTGAGACACCTCCAAAACATGGTTTTTGAATGCTTCAACAGCATCTTCTGGCGACGAAAATCGTTGACCACGCATTTTTTTCTTGATGTGTGGGAATAAAAAGAAGTCATTGGGTGCCAAGTCAGGGCTGTACGGAGGATGACCCATCAATTCGACGTTTTGTCCGGTCAAAAAGGCGCTGGTTTGAGCCGATGTGTGAGAGCTCGCATTGTCATGGTGCACAATGATTCGACTTCTCTTGTTCGTTTTTCGAATTTCTCCGAAGACTTCAGGCAAACAAATGGTGGTGTACCACTCAGAATTGACCGTCCTACGTTGCACAAGCGGAACAGTCGCCACATGACCAGTTTTGCCAAAGAAACAAGCGACCATTTGCTTCGAAGTGCTTCTTCCACGAACAACTTTCGTTGGATTTGACTCGTCTTGGAAGACCCACACGGTCGATTGCTGTTTTGTTTCGGGCTCATACGCATAGATCCATGATTCGTCACCTGTGACGATCTTATAAACGTCTTTTGAAGCACCGCGATCGTATTTTTTCAGCATTTCTTTACACCAATCCACACGAGCCTTTTTTTGAGCGATTGTCAAATTGTGCGGGATCCAACGAGAACAAACCTTTTTTACGGCCAGGTGTTCATGCAATATCGAATGTATGCTGGTGGGAGAAATGCCTAGGCATGCCTCTATCTCACGGTATGTCACATGACGGTCTTGCATTATCAGTTCACGTACGGCATCGATGTTTTCTGGAACAACGGCTGTTTTTGGACGACCTTCACGGAATTCGTCTTTGAGCGAGCGTCGGCCACGATTGAATTCGTTGTACCAGTTTTTCACAGTGCTATAGGATGGTGCTTCATAGCCATACAAAGATTTAAGTTCATCGATGCACTCTTGTCGTGATAATCCACGTCGAAAGTTGTGAAAAATGATCGCACGAAAATGTTCACGAGTTAATTCCATTTTTTTGCCAAATTGATTTTTTCAAGTCACTGTAAACAACACAAATGATAGTCGTACGTCAAAACGTTCTGAGTACGTTTATGCTAAAAAATGTCAAACTTTCCAATGGAAATGTCAGATCGCACCTGGCAACACTTAGTGTTGCCTAGGCCAGAAATATATATAGTAGCCTACGTACTAACAGCAACCACGGTCAAGTCAATACACTTTTTCCACGTAGGATGATTAGGCTAAGTTTCGCCAGTTTACCCCGTTAGTACGTTAGAATTGAATCGTTTTGGGATGAAAGATGGGATTTTTCCTACTCCAACTCCGTTCAGATTTGAAAAATCACCTCATTGCAGTCAATTTATTAATATAATCGACTGAATACTTCGTAAATAGCTACAAAAACAAATACCAAATCAAATGAAAGGTTTCCATTTCTGGCTAAAATGTGTACACAATATTATTGAGTAAAAATGAATTGTGCAAGTTTTTAACATTCACCTTGGAACGGCAAAGATCCGCTTAATCACCAATAAAATTTTGGTTAGTAGAGAAGCTCATTACAAACTGTTATAAATAAACTTCAAATAAAATTGAACTGCTATAATTGTGCGATAATTCAATTTCAACTTTTTGACATTATTTTTTTCGTTTTTATTATTATTTTCCCCGTGCGCTTATAACTTTTAAATTATTTTTTAATATAAAAAATTTAAATAAAAAATCATATTACAATTATTAAATAATGGACATTATTCATGGGTCTTTAGAATTTTGTAAAATATAATATATATTTTTTGGTTAATCGATTTTTTAAATTAAATAATATTTTTTTGTGAGTTAAAATTATGGTTGTTATTTTTTTTAATATTATTGCCAACAATGGCTTATCAACATTGTTGGCAATATTTTTAGAAAAATAAAGAGTTGTCCCCCCGGCTCGGTACAATTGGTAGAAGCCAATTGACATCACCAAATCTCGAAAATACGCGTCCTAGAAACTTTTCGGACAATAAATTTGTGGTGCTGTTTTGTAAAAACCCCTCATATATTCCGGATTAAAACCTCCTAAAAGCCGGTATTTTTACGCACATAGCGTTCAGAATTGACAATAATAGGCTTCCTCTCTTCATTTTCAAAGAAATGCGGGCTACCCCTTATACCAAAATGAATACCATACAGTCACTTTTCACTAGCACAATAGCTTTTGCACAGTCACTTGTGGATATTCAGAGCCCCATATATGGCAATTTGACTTGTTGATGTATCTTTTGAGCGAGAAATGAGCCTCATCGCTGAGGAAAATTTTGTTTGAAAAATAACTACGACAGAATCACCACATTTACAAAAAAAGATTTTATAATTTTAACACGTTATTTGGAAAGTAGAGCCCAATCATTTGACAGCAGCAGTTGAAAATAAATGTCATCCAAGGCTTGGATTAAAGAATACCTGTATAGGCCCGTACGTCAGATTTTCGTATATGTATACGCAATTTTGTTGCTGAATTATTGTAAAAGCGGCGAAAAATTGTAATGCTTGAATACTTTTGTGTAGATTTTCTTACGTACACATAGAAATGACACCCACTGACATCTAGTTCTCCATGAAAGTGGTAGCATACCAAAATGCTTGCATATTTTTGTTGTCTTTAAAGTTGGCACTTATCAGAAAGTACAAGTAAAATTATGGTTTTTATCTTTTTTGAAGTATTTACGAAAAAGTAAGTATTTATATATATAGTTATATTATTGATAATATTTAATAGGAAGTTTCGATTTCAAAGAATGAAGTGTTTTATAAAGGGTTGCTGGTCATTCAACGGAGTGAGGAAACCGGGAATTTCTTTCTTTCGGTAAGTTGACATCTTCATTTTTACTACAGGAATTAACAAAAATTTAGTTTATAATGTTTTAAATAGCTTTTAATGATTTATTTGGTTCAAAAAGTGATTAAAAAATTAAAAGTTCGTCATCGAATAAATGTAAACATTTATTTTACACAGTTTTTGTAAGAAAATTTAAGGGAACGTATTGAAAGAAATACTTTAATTTCTGTTAATTCTTTATTAAGTTGTGGTGTGGTTTCAAATTCAATATAATATCACATTCTCTCATTTAATTCATTTTGCATTTTTGGAATTGATTTTTATTTGTGCATATAATTGTTTTGATATAATCAAATAACTTGCAATTTATATTTTTATATGCTCTTCCACTTCATAATTCCATCAATCAACAAAATCCGTAAAATTAAAAAATCTATTTGTTTACGCATAAATGACATCACATATCAAATCAAAATGGTTTCAAACGAACCGCTTCACCCGCATACAAAAGTTAAAAAATTGGCCCCCACTGATTTACGCCGTTTCTGTTATTTTACATGTGTGTGTGCGTTCTTACGAAGGTATTTCCAACAAAATTTGGACAGCATTTTTTGTGTAGAGGCCTATCCATTTCTTCTATAATCTAAGATCCTAGGTAAAAAGTAACGCAATTTTAACACATATATTTTTGACAGCTGCTGTCAAATGACTAAGCTATACTTTCCGAAACATGACATTGATAACCCGATACAATTCAAGACGTCTTGGCTTCGTATCGTCCTGACTGATCCCATTTTTCCATCGAAGGCAGAATCTTTTAATTGAGGCTGGATATTCCTTTAGTATCCCACTCAGCGAAGACTATTTATTGAGTCTTGGCGGTCTTCATATATTCTTTGAAAACTTACGTCTTGCTAATCTCTACTCATGCTGGCGGTAAAATATTCTTCGACGAATCGGTCTTTCCATAGCGGCCAAGAGTTAGGAAGATTTCTCGATTATAATCCCAGTTTCAATAAAATACCAAAGTCCACCACAGAAGTAGCTTCACTTAACGGTAAAAAGTGAAATAATTTTGAATGACCTCTGGTGTGGAGACATCGATTTTGAATACGACCCAGAATATCCTGTCACCAAATGGTCTTTATTTTGCCACCAAATGGTCTTTATTGCCAACAATGGCTACCTATTATCCTTTATTCACTACTATCTTCGTATTTATTTTAGTTTCATTAGTAAAGTATTCAAAATCTTTTTAAGAGAAAAAGTTTTTTTTGTGTGAAAGTCTTTATAGAAATTAAGTTTTACATATTTTTTAAATGTGTTTTGTTTTTTCTAGAAAATATTATTTACTTACTTTTTTCTTTAATTCTTATTTTGTCTTTTCTTGAAGAATTTGATTTTGTGTATTTTCTTGAAAGATTTTTTTTTCAGTAAAAATTATCAAAAGAGAAATAAAAATTTTGATCGACAGAAATCATTAAGGAATCATGGAATCTGGATGGGTAGGACTCTCTCTCCCTATGAAAATCCATAGAGAATTGTAAAACAAAAATGCTTCTTTTAATGAAATTTTTTATATTTAAAAAATACTCTTTTTAACATTTATCATTTTTGGCTCATGTTTTTTTTTACAAAAACCAAACAGTATTCAATCTAAGACTACAAAAATCTTTAAATGGAAATTTTCGTATATTTTTAGATGAAAGAAAATTTTTACAAATATTCCCAAAAGTTAATGTAGAAAATGGTAAATGATTCCATAAAAGGTACAAATCTCATTATTTGATTGTACGAGTAAATGCAATTCTAGAAAGTATGTACAAATTAAAAAACGTAGGCGATGAAGAAAATTCGAAAGGAACTACAACATTTCCAACCAATTCGTAGGGAATTTCAATAAATTTATGCAATAAGACACTACTAAATATTGTATTTATTTCGAATTCATTTCATTTTTCGATTGTTCTTCTTTTATTAACAGAAATTACTGTCTATCGAATCCGATCGGATCGTATGGCAGCAAGTTTTGACAACCGAACACAAATATTGGAAAACTTTTACTTTCCTGGACATGAGAGTTTTGGTAGAGGAAATGATCTATAAAAATCACACCGTTGAGGAATGCCAAGATGATTGTTGGAAGGTACAGCACACAACATCCCGCCAGTTAACGGGTGCTTGGAGAAGCAACAGCAACAGAATGCTGACCATGGTATGAAAAATAAAGGAACCGACACTCAACGCCCATTAAAGTTGCCTTTTCGAGAAGAACAACATAGCATGTCGGCGCAATTTATTAGGTAAATAATGTCGTTATTGTTGCAGCAGTAATTGTCGGAGAATGCTGTGCGAATCAGACAATTTACTATTGGCTAGTGAGCGTGCCGTACCAGTGATATTCGCAGAAGCAAACACTTTCGGCAATAATACCACCTTCGACTAAGGAAACTATTTCGGGAAACCAGAACTGCTTCTTTAATAGCGTACAATACAATGATATGAACACGGACCATATGCAATCGACCAGAACGATAGACCAGGAAAAGGCATCAATTTCACACCCACACAACATTCAAATAACATTCATTTCGCGGGATTCAATTATGGTGGTCTCTTGGGCATATTCCAATACACATTGTTACTCTAGGCTGTATGTACCACCTTCACTATCGCCCTCGTTTACATATAAATTTGTCATTTTACTAGAAAGAAAGTGAAACTTGTCGGGATATATCGACAGAAAAAAAAACGCAATTTCTTTTTATTAGCAGTGTTTAAAATTTCCCCTTTTTTTTGCTTGTTTGTTACTGTAACTATTACCTTATTGCACGTCTACTTATTGAAAGTAAAAGATTTCAATTATTAATCAAAAAATAAAAAATTTCTAATTTCCAATTAGGCGAAATTTTTTAAAAATATTTTAATTTAAAATCTTATTGAGAGATTATATAAAGAAAAATTCTTTCTTAAGAGAACACGCATAAAATCTTATTGAGAGAATTATATAAAGAAAAATACTTTCTTAAGAGAATAAGTAATTTTTTAGAAACTAAAAATAAAAAAGGACACAATCGGGTATGGGAATAAATACATTTCATAGTGGAGGTAGCCTTAGTGGTTGATATGGAATAAGTAGAAAAACTATTACTATAAAATAACAAAGATATTTTTTTTATTAATTATAGCGAAAACATAATACTGCGTAGGCGTTTTTTTTATAGTTCGCACGCTTTCGACCGGATTGCTTTGGAAATTACAGCGAATCCTTTCCTCTGCTTGCTTACGCATCCTAAAATCCTATATCTCAGACCGATTATATACCTTATCTGATATTTATCCTATTTCCGTTGGTGTACCTTAGGAAAGTATAATAAGTCCACTCCTTTACAATATTTACACCCACGATATTCCTTCTCACAGTGATATTTTTACCGCAACATATGCTGATGATATAAAACCATCAAAATCCTACAGAACCAAATCCACTCTTTAGAAAGCTGGTTCAAAAGGTGGAGAGTTGGAGTGATTGAACAAAAATATATGCCTAATATAACCCTAAACGGCCTTAATTTTCAACAAAAAACGAGCGTGCACTACCTTGGACTCATATGAGATAAACGGTTAACCTGGAACCCTCACAAGAACTTAAAGGATGATACATACAATTACTACGACTCCTCCTACATAGAAGGTCAAAACTGACAGCAAAAAAAAACAAACCAATATGGACTTACAGAATCGAACTTTAGGGTTCGACTAAGCATATCAATTCCCTTCCAATCCAAACCCCTTTACAATCCCGAATCCTTCGAAAAATTGTGTACGAAATACTGCACAAGAATTGTGTATCTCCCTATATAAAAAATTTCACCCGCTTTCTATTATTTAAATCCTTTATACAAAGAACTCTTCACTCAACACAACCTGCCAAATCCATTAAACATTTAAAACAGCGATTGCCGAGACTTTTTTTTTAAATTATAAAATAATTCTTGAGGCAACATCAATGGGTGTTTTCCTTTACATGTCCTCATTTCCTAGTAATTACAAATCTGCTCGTTACTGAGCATAACTTAAAGTTGTCTGGTTAGGTTGGCAAACTTTTCAATATATGGTGGGGATAGATAAAAGGGGATTCATAAAGTCGGTCATAATCAGTTTGAATTTAGAGCTGAGCATCCCACTATCCAGCAGTGTCATCGCGCAGTCGATTACGTAGCCTGCTCATTAGAGCGAAAGAAAAACTACCATTTTGAGTTAATAACATTTTTCGAGCATACAAGTTTTTCTTCAAAATCTTAATTAAAAATACAGGTTATAATGTTAAATTGACCCCTAGGTACTTGTATGCATTTACTTTTTCTATATTGTGGCCATCGAAAATACCCACTTTTCTCTGGATGATCACCTGCCGCCCTTACGGAAGACCATAACTTATGTACAATTGATGTACACAATCTGAAAGTAATTAATAAATTATTTGGTTATGGAGATTGATGCAAACAATTTAATATGAACTATCTTTGAAGCATTTGGAGCTATTTTTATGACCGCCACAGTTTATATGCGCAAAGACAAGTTGTATTAGTTAAAAGCAGGTGGCGCAGTAGCAGGACCACTGCAAATGTCAGAGATACAAGCAGATTCAAACAGATGGCGTTGACACAGGATACAGATTTGCTTGCTAAATTTTGACTGGATTTAATTTTATATTTGTTAAGTCGTTTGAATTATCATAAAAATAATAGATAATTAAAAAAAAACGTAAATAAATAACAAAGCCAATCCAAAATATTGTAAGATGAGCTGTAAATATTTCGATGATGACAACGTTAGGTTATGTTATGCTGTGATAGTAAAAATTAGTTAACAAAAACAAAGTCTATTTTGAATAGATTTCATGCAAAAACATTTCCACTAGAATTCTGACTACTATAGGGTTCGGTTTAATGCTCTTTAGCACCAGATGGCTCATTATTTGAGCACCGCGCCATTTTTGTTTAACGGATTTTACCACAAGAAAAGCTTTAATTTAATTTCCCTTTTTACTGAATAATAAATTTCGTACACAAATTCTAGTCAAAAAAATATAGAATATTCACAAATAGACAAGATAATCTACCTTTAAGTTAATGCCGTTAAAAGCGCAAATCGAAAACAATAGAAAACAAATAGAATCCAGAAAAAACTTTTTTCCAATTTTGCAATTATTCGTTATTTTACCTTTCAATCTGAAATGGTACAATAACAATGTCAGACAAGAAAACAATTACTAAAAACTGTACGCCCGCGTAAACAATTAATCACGTTTAAAAGTTCGTGATTAATTGTTTACGTCGGTGCATTTATCGAATCAAGAATTGAAAATCTTAACACAATAAATGCAGTGGGAAATTTACTTTTTATTTATATAAGAGTTAATTATGATTTTCGGACTGTTAGCGCAAGTTGCATTGATTCTTGAAAAGGGGTTTTGCAAAAAAAAAATTTAATTTTTCGTTTTTCATTCAGTCATGAACAAAAAACTGCTGTTAAGGAAATAAACCTGAAATTAAATTTTTGCTTGAAACAGTCGGTAATTGTAATATCATTTATAAAAATTAGTCACTCGTTATTAATAATAACGAATCGATTTTGTGTTTCGGAAAGAACTGTCTTGTCTTTTGACAGCTGTCAAACATATATGTCGTCCAAGGTAGTATTTGTTTAGAATAAAGGGGGTGCAATCGGTTACTGACTTGTTGGAACAAATTGAGCAAGACCAACATATCAACAGTCATGACATAGTTTATAAATTAAATATTCATCATCAAACCATTTGATCTTTGGCTGCCTCATAAATTGCGTGTGATAAACATAATTGACCGACTTAACATCAGCGGAACGCTGCTGAAGCGAAATGAAATCGAGCTATTTCTGAAGCAAATCATAACTGGTAATGAAAAATGGGTAAAATACGAGAATATCATTCGAAAAGAGAGATGAACGATCACAAACAATTTCAAAGGCAGGATTGACATCCAATTCTTCTCAAAATATTTTTCCGCTACATACTGCTCTACCTTAAATACGTAATTTAAATATTAGAAAGACACGTTAAAGTGAATGGATAAGAATTTTTGTTGCCCAAATGAATTATTGAATATGACGGAAAGCATAACAATACAGGTCATGAGCACGTTTGTCATCCTAAATCAAATGGACAAAACACAAGTTATTATTTAATCGCACTCATATATTATAAATTCAAGTACTTTAAGTGAGTGAAGTCTTTCATTCTTATCGATATCGGAAGCACAAGTACATCTGCTTCTATATTGATTTTATGATGTAGAACCATTAATTTGGATGCTGATTTT
This sequence comes from Atherix ibis, assembly GCA_958298945.1. NCBI lineage: Eukaryota > Metazoa > Arthropoda > Insecta > Diptera > Athericidae > Atherix > Atherix ibis. The sequence goes on along the minus strand of OY282605.1, from coordinate 117,242,053 downwards.
TCAATAGAAAAAATTTTCTTCGGCGACGATACTAGGTGAACAAAGCGGTTAGCAAAATTGCCGTACATGGGGCTCTGAAAAACCACAAATGACTATAGAAAAGCTTTTGTATCCGCGAAAATGTGTTATGGTGTTCGGATTTTCTTGAAAGTGAAAAAGCAGACGCCGTTATTATCAATTCTGAGCGTTATTTTGCCATATGAAAATCGAAATTTTTTGGACTAAACTTGAAGATTTCAATTTCAGAACACACAATTTCGAGATTTGGTGAGCTCTGTTAGAGTATTTAAAAAAAAAACCAACATCCGTCAAGTAATAGACAAATGACAGGGAAATGTCATCAAAAATCATCTCAAGAGGATCGAGTCCTGCAAGGAGTCTCAAAAAGGTACTATTTCCACATAATCATTTTTAATTACCAAAAAAATTCTGCTTCACTCACGATGACAAACCAAAACTGACCGCTGAATTCAAATTGTTCTGCTCGTAAATGAGCTGAAACTTCTACTCTTCAGTGAGAACAATTCACGATTCAAGTTTAGATAGAAAGAAGAAAATCCCATTAAAAATAGTTGTCCTAATTTTGTAAATTTTATAAATCGTACAAGATCCATTTTAATTTGATTTTACTGATAGTCTTTCATAAATAGTGGTTGGTGGGTGGATGGGTGAGTCTGTAAAGGTGATGATGACTTTTTGATTAGAAAATTCAAAAGATGAAATTTCCAAAATGTTTTTTTCTTCTTTTTTTTCTATTCAATACAACCAAATTAATTAGATAACAATTTATGAAATTACAACTTCCTGAATGAATGGCGTTCAATTTAGGAGAGAGAATTTAATTTGTACGATTATACCGTGCCGAAAACTTAATGAAGATCAAGTTTTAAAACCGGCATCATCTTAAAAACTGATGAACATCTTATTTCGAATGCAAGAGAAGAAAGCATAAAAAAAATTTACGGTTGAAGGTGAAGAAAGAAAGCATGTTTTCAGGGCCATGACACAACAGCCGACCGTGCAGCTTTGGGTAATGTTGACAGCAAATTAGTAGAGAAAGTGATACCTTCGAATATCCATCATTTAGGTTGGTGCTCGTTAAGATTGTGTTGAATACGAATGGGAAGACGATGATGATATACAATACCTTAAGGGAAGAGCTGCCACAGCTCGCGTTAAGCTTCAATACCTCATTGATTCCATTTGTATTCTGATTTGATCCCAAGGGCAGCATATCATCATTACTGGTTATATTGTTGAGATTCTGCAGTTCTGGTTTTGGGACTATGTGGAAGTGCCATTAACCGTATTGGCAAAGAATCAAGCAGATTTAAGAAACACAAACGCAGATTTTACGTTACAAAATAAAGTTTCAATTTCGGAATTTTTGTTCAAGAATATCAAAATAAAATTCGAAGGCATCGAAAAATATTGTGTCAAGTTCAAATTTTCCATAGTTGAAATTTTTATTTTCCCAAATCTGAATTTTTCTCCAAAATGAAAAGAATTTTTAACAATTTTCGTACTCTCTTCCGGCTGCGTATAATTTCCTATACCACCGCTTTTGAGTTAAGAATTTACCTGCATTAAAAATAATACAGGTTCGAGTAATTACATGGCATGAATTTAATTTCAACCATTCACGAAGACATTTTTTTTTTATCTGAAATTAAATCATTTTTGAAATAAGTTCCGACGAAAAGTGAAAGGTTCAACAAAAAAAAACAGCACTGACGGATTACCCTAGAGCCACCAGCTCAGTTCTTGATGGATTCTTATCCATTATTCACGTACTTCTTATTGAGTACCAATTATTTTACTCTTCCACCAACTATGTAGGTTACCAATTCACCTATTCTGATTAGGTTTTAATAGTTCTTTTAGGTCGTGAGACACCTCTTCTCTTGTATCGAATCTGTTATAATCATTTATTAAAAGAATTTCTTAAGCCACAAACTAACTCTATGGTCACCATAATAAGAATTTTTTAATTAGAAATTATTCTTTATTTTTTTCTTTATTTTGTTTTTTTAATTAGAAGTCATACTTTTTACTATAATAAAAAAAAATTGTATTCTTCTTCTTCTTCTCTGGGATTGATTATTATTTTGTTATTTTTGTTATTCTGCGATTTAAAATTAATTTTATTTCATTTTGCTCTCATTTTAGGGGACACGTTTGTGCTAATTTTTTCATTAAAAAAACTAAACAAATTAAGAATTTGTGCTTCGGAAAGTAACATTAAATGAAACACATTTAAAATTAAGATTTTATTTGATTATATTATATTACTCAATTCTTGTCGTTATACTTAAAATATAAAATAATTCAAGTAACCGGCGTGAGGCTTCTTGCAGGACTCGATCGTTTTGAGGTAATTTTTGATGATTTTTTCTTGGCCATTACTTTAAGGATGTTACTTTTTATGTGGTCTAAAATTTGAGGATTGTCTGCGTTAACTACGATCTTTCTAATAGTTTCACCAGAAAATCCCCTTCTTAGAGGCCAATTAATATCATCAAATATCGAAAAAATTTGTCATATTTTGGGATTTGTGGCGTCGTTTCGTTGAAAGTTCATGTGGTGCAGATTAAAATCCTTAACATCAGACCAAACAAATCTGTCGGATATGGCACTCAGAATTAACGGTAGCAGTCTCTCCTTTTGCATTTTCAATGAAATACGGCTCACATTTTCACCAAAATGACACATTTTCACCAAATATTCACTTTTTGCAGATACAATGGCTTCTACACAGTCACTTGTGAGTTTTCAAATCGCCATATACGAGAAATGAGCCTTATTATTAAAGATTATGTCATTCGAAAAATCAGCATCCTCTTGTATTTTCAAAGAAATACAGCTCAATGACACATTCTGATCAAAATCCACAGCAAATATTCCATTTTTACGGATACAATGGCTTCTTAACAGTCACTTAAGAGTTTTCAGAGCCCCATATACAAGAAATGAGCCTCATTATAAAGACTATGTTGTTTGAAAAATTAGTATCATCTTGCATTTTCAAAGAAATACAGTTCAATGACACATTCTGACCAAAATCCACACCAAATATTTACTTTTTCCGGATACAATGGCTTCTGCACGGTCACATGTGGGTTTTTACAGCCCCATATATTACAATTTCGCTTATTAACGTATTCATCGAGCGAGAAGTTAGCCTCATTATTAAAGAGTATTTCGTTCGAAAAATCAGCATCCAAAGCCTGTTACCCCCGCATCAAAATTACACAGCTTTTGCAAGGGTTGCCATTTTATATAATAGAATTAACTAAAGAAATGGCACCTTAGATTGCATATATGTTTGACAGTTATCAATTAAAAGGACTGGACATTCCGTACTACGAAGTGGATAATCCGTTACACTCAGTGAAGTAGTACAACATTCAAAGAGATGGCACTGAAGGAAGACATATTGTATGTGTTAAGAGATGGCGTCTCTTTAGTTTTAACATATTCATTATTTGATATAGTTTTGCTTGATTTTTTTTTATTTGTATAATTATTTACGAAATGTCACATATTGTACAATGGGCTGTAAATATTTTGACAATTACAGATTAAGGTCATTTAATTCTCTGATAGGAAAAATTAGTTTAAAAAGGCAAAATCTATTTTGAATAAATTCTGTCCAGTAGAGGGTTACCCATTTTGGTTATATGAATTTTACCCCAAGATGACTCATAGAATTGCTTATAGCTTTTAGAGCAGTGAAGTATAATTTTTCTTTATTATTTGTATTATTCCTTAAAAATTTTTTCTGTTTTTTAGGTAAAGATTTAGTTTTATTTTATTATCTTTTGTTATGAACAATAATTTTCTCACAAAAATTCTTGTCAAGAAAATATATTCACTGTAAATATTTCGATGATAAAAACGTTAGGTTATGTTATGCTGTGATAGTCAACATTATTTCAGAAAAGCAAAGTCTATTTTGAGTAGATTTCATGCAAAAATAAATATTTGCATTAGAATTCTGACCACTAAAGGGTTCGGTTTTATGCTCTTTAGCACCAGATGGCTCATTATTTGAGCACCGCGCCATTTTTGTTTAACGGATTTTACCACAAGGAAAGCTTTTATTTAATTTCCCTTTTTACTGAATAATAAATTTCGTACACAAATTCTAGTCAAAAAAATATATTCACAAATAGACAAGATAATCTACCTTAATGTTAATATTCTTAAAAGCTCAAATCGAAAACAATAGAAAACAAATAGAATCCAGAAAAAACTCTTTTCCAATTTTGAAATTAATCGTTATTTTACCTTTCAATCAGAAATGGTACAATTACAATGTCAGACAAGAAAACAATTGCTCAAATCTGTATGTCCGCTTAAACAATTAATCACGTTTAAAAGTTCGTTGCAAAAATCGGTGCATTTAGCGATTCAAGAATTGAAAATCTTAACACAATAAATGCAGTGGGAAATTTGATTTTTTGTTTATAAAATGGTCAATTGTATTTTTGGACTAGTGCAACCCTATTAGCGCAGGTTGCATTGATTCTTATCCAACTACGGACGTGAAAATACGAAATGTCAGACATAATTGATAGCCTGAAATGGAAGTGAAAACAGATCGGATTTGCATGTGTCCCCCTGCATTGCGCAGACCATTCTGAGAAATATGGGAGTATTCCTTATGTTTGGAAAAGCGAAAAAAATCCACATAGAAACGAGTTCAGTGGGGTAACCTTTAACCTCACGGTACAATACGAGTAAAAGTGAAGGAAATGAAAAGCTTTTGTGTCGCTACTCAATGTCGGAGCAATTTGGCACAGAATCCCAACGAAAATATGAGAACTGGGAACAATGAAGCTTCTCCTTCGTACCTCGTTAGTGCAATTACTATGTTCGGATGAATGTAACAATAATTACAACATTAAAACAGAAATTGGAAATATTCGGCTTCTCATGGCACCTCATCCATCGCATTCGTGTAAGATAAAAATTCAGTTGCCAGAACCAAAATTAGTTGTACACGTGCAAATGTATTTATTCAGATACTCATCCGGCCAACATTAACAGATACAAGACTCGATTATGTCTCCGCCCTGATGAGTTTGAAGAGTTTTTGCTAAAGACAACCACATAAAATTTGGTCTCACCGAGCATACAAGATGACTGCAACGTGCCAGACGTAACCAAACCAAAACGAAACTATAGGTCAGACCAAGTTGAGACATGACCTGCCAATTTCATCGGTTCGCCCTATCATGTTTCCCCAAGTGAAGGTCGTATGCAAACTCATTTTCGTAACCGCAATTGCAAAAGCAGCGATTCTTTCTTTTAGCGCTTATCGCAGTGATTGCATCGCGTCAGGAATTATTTTCGTATTCGTTGATTTCAAATGCGATTGAAAGAAATCCGAAACAATCAACATAGCTTGGAAGGAGGTTGCCCTCAGATTTTGTTGAATTTATTCAACAACAAAAAAAAAGAAAAGAAAATGAAAAAAACAAACGGACTTGGGCCTACTCACATACTCTTCGTATTGTATTAAGCCGTGGCCATTCATAGCGTGGGTTTTCCAAGAAATCCGATTTTTTTTGCGGTCCAATTAAAATTTCCAACGAATTAAATTTCTTGGAAATTTTTTGGTTAAAAACAATATTTTTTTTTCTTCTTTCTGAAGTTGGTATTACAGATGACCATTTATGGAGAAAAAAATCTTTTTAAATTGTTTGTGAATAATTTTATTTATCAATAATTGAGAAAACTGCGCAGAAAGGAATGAAATCGCATGGAATCAATATGAATGCAATTCGTCCGTATTGGGGGGCTGGCTGGGTTTTCTTCGCATTTGAAATCAGTATTTTGATTAATATTTTTTTGAAAAAGAGTATATTCGAAGTTGCTGAAATGTTAACAATACAAAATGTTCCTGTCAATAATATGACTATGCCCTTATTTTTGGAAAAGAAAAAAACTATTCTTTTACGTCTCAAAATCGTTCTAAATCTGAATTGAATCACATTCCCAATAGGATAACACAGATTTTATTTCAAATTTTTCGTAATTTTACATAGAGATTTTTTTAATTAGTTTAATTTTTTTTTTAAATAAATTTCTTTGTATAATAGGGAAGATTAGTTGCGATTAGATTGAAATGTGTGGCAGTACTACCCATGACAACGACAAAATTAGAACGTTGTTGTCGTACGTCGTTGTCGGAATTCTGTGCACCTCTATAACATTGGGAAGGTTTTAAAATTTTGACAACCACAGAAAGGCAACGACTACACACACGGTCTTACAAACAATTGAGAACTCGTAAAAGGAGAGCGGGACACTCTTCGTGACTGAAGCCGAGTGGTCTGTGACGCCTTCGATTTGTTGAGGCTGTAAGTATAGTTAAAGTTGCTGCTAACTATGTTGTGTTGCGTGCTGAACTTACTATCGTACTCAACAATGTTGACTGTTTGACGTTTTGTGATTTATTCCACTGCATTGCGTGAAGCAGCTGAAAAGGTGCAGCCAAATTTTATTAAATCTTCAGAATCTTATGAGAGTTTACACAATTATAAGCAGTAACGAAAATAATTTGTTCACTCCTGTCCGTAGAAACGCCAACAGATTTTCACATTTTATATGCCTTTTTATATGACAGCATTGTTGAAATTTAAATTAATTCTATATAATTTTATAGAAACATAAAAATTGAATGAAAAATAATATATTGAAACATAAAAATTGAATGAAAAATAATATATTGAATTATTCATTTCATGGTTCGGAAAGTAAAGCTGTGCTATTTGACAGCTGTCAAACATAAAAGTCATCCAAGATGGCGACTTATTTGTTTATAGTTTAGCGCTTAGATTAAAGAATACCTGGATAGGTACGTCAGATTTTCGTTTATGTACGAGGTCTGTTCAAAAGTATCGCACATTTTTAATTTCTGCGGGTTACGTATATTCGATTTTCGATTTTTTGTTACGTTATATTGGTACTCATGTCTCTCACTTATGCCGACAAGTTCGGCCATTTGAATGTTCAGTTAATTTTTTACAGCTGTTTTGCTTGCACGTGTTTTGACTTGTCTTTGATTTCTGCCCATTCCAAAAAATGGATCAAAGAATCGGTTTCAGGAACAAGAAAAAGTCACAGGGTGCCAGATCTGGGGAATACGGTGGCTTCGGCATTATTAGTGTGTTGTTTTTGGCCAAAAATTCTCGCATAAGCAACGATGCGTGAGCAGGGGCGTTATCATGGTGCAGAAGCCAATTTTTGTTCTTTCACAAATCCGGGCGTTTCTGGCGGATTGCTTCGCGCAACTTGCGAATAACTTGCAGGTAATATTCGTTATTGACCGTTCTACCCTGTGGCAAGAACTCATGATGCACCAGGCCCCTGAAATCGAAGAAAACTGTAAGCAAAACCTTCAAATTCGACCGCCGAACTTGGCGCGATTTTTTCAGTCTTGGCTCGTTCGGCAGCTTCCATTGGGACTACTGAGCTTTGGTTTCCACGTCATAATCATAAACCCATGATTCGTCACCAGTTATGACCCTCTGGAGCAAATTTGGGTCGTCGCGGACAGAGTCCAACAGCTCCTTAGCAATGTTAATGCGATGCTGTTTTTGGTCGAAAATGGGCAAAAAAATGAGCCAAAACACGTGCAAGCAAAGCAACTGTCAAAAATTAACTGAACATTCAAAATAGCCGAACTTCTCGGCATAAGTGACAAACATTCTCGGTAGGTGGATATGACAATAAGCTAAAGTTGCTGTATGTGGGGCTCTGAAAGCCCACAAGTAACGGCTAATAAGCACTGTATCTGCGAAAAGTGATAGTCTGGTTTCTATTTTCGTCTGAAATTGTTATTGAAAATGAAAATGAAGAGACCGTATTGTCATTTATAAACGCTATGACCGTTTTATAATCAAATTTTAACCACATTAAAATTGATGAAAATTGTGGTAAAAGTTACCATGACGCTTAATTTCGATATTTGGTGATGTCAACTGACATCCGAGATCGTGTGATTTTATGCCCTTAAAAATTTTCATATAAGGATAAGCGAATAAAATTTTAGGATGTTTACGCAGACAAAGTCTTAAAAAATTTTACCTCAAAAAGATGGAGTCCTTGAAGGAAACTCGTGCTTACCATTTGAAACATGTTATATTTTATGCATCAAGGTCCAAGCAAAGTATAATGATTTTTACTCAGCTTCTAATTGAAGAACATTTACTCACAGTGGTAACTTTGTTGAACGATCAGATACGTAATGGTAAGAAACACTGGCAACATCTGTTAACAGAAGTCTACATCGCGTTGGAAAAAAGTCTGTTTTTGTTGATGCCTTTTTGTAAAAACACGTGGACTGTATTTAACACTGACTCAATGAAATTTTTCATTATAAAAACCAAAATTAATAAGTGAAAAATAGTCTAAAGCTTCTTTTTTGGCCTTAGAACATAAATCAATAAAATATTTAAAAAAAAATATACATAATTTTAGTTTCACTTTTTTTTTGTAATATTTACACTAATTTAACTATAAAAAAAATATACATTTTTGTTTTGTATTATTTATAATTTTCAGAAAATTTTAATTGGATACATAATCCACATAATTAATACTAATTAATATCTTGTTCATTTCCAAAATTGCTCTGAAATTATTTAATTTCTCAAATCGATTCATATGAATTTATGTACTTTTGTCTTTTTATTGATTTCTTTCCCATCATGTCTTTTTGGTTGTATAATTTCGTAATGGAAAGTTTTATTACTTTGTGAATTGTCATTTCATTGATGAAGGAAAGTAAAATAAATATTTGGAAATGAATATAATCCGCCCATTAAGTTAATACCAAAATAAATGTGACTACTGAATCGAAAATGGTACTTTTTATAGAAGATACGGTGCGAAAGCGTCAATTTGGGCAGTTGTTGAAAGTGAAAATAATCGATTTTCTTAATTTTTATTATTATTTTTTCTTGTTTTGTTTCTTTTAACAAACGAAACTCATTTTTCACTTTAATTTTGATAAAAAGTCTATAAAAATTTACCTTGTTGGTTGATCCAAAAGTGATTTTGTGATTTTGATTAAACCTACTTACTTATATGAAAGTAAAACCTTTTTAAATATGACCAAAATTATTTTTTTTTATTGAAAATTAAATGAATTTTTAATTTGGATTCAAAAAAAAAAAATACGCAAATTAAAATGAAGATTCTTCTTTTCAATAAATTCCGTTAATTCACCATCGCTAAGAGATGGCGGTAGTGTCACCAAAGTGTGAAGTTTTTACTATTCCTTTACGGAGAAGACAAAGAACATTTTTAAAAAAGTTTAACTAAATTAAGGAAAAAAAATAATTTTTTTTAACCAAAACAAAAATATTTTTAGCAATTATTATTATTGTAAAGGTGTAAAAAAAATTAATGACTAATTAATGTGCTACGAGCTTTATTATGGATATCAAGTGACTTACAAATTATTCGACTGATACCGGAAACAATAAAATAACTTTTGATTGATTACTACTGTTGTCGAGTATCTGTTAATCAACTAAATTTTATGGTATAAAATTTAGAAATATGTCGATTGCGTATTTTTATTTGCATGCGATATGGCCGAAAAGTAATGAGACTGGCTGATTTCCACTTCAAATACTTTGTACGTTAATTCCTTCTGGAAGTACAGTACAAGTTTGAACTTCAACGTAGGCCCTACTACGCGACACTATAAAAGAAATTGTGCTTTTAAAGTGCGCTACGAAAAATTAAACGAGGATATTTTAGAGCAGTTTTGTCTTAAGCTTGGTGAATCCACAAACTTACGAAAAGTTGCAACGAGGGAGCCTATGGGGAACATTATTTACCAAAACTACAAATTTTTCGATGGCATAAAGAATTTTTGGAGGGCCATTTTTCAAAATACGACCCACAGTGGATATTTAGTCTGTTAGGATAAATGGATATAAATGGATACAACACACATAGTCGATAACTGTAATATCATTTGAAAAAATCACGTGAAAATTTAGTCACTCGGAATTTATAATATTACCTTTAGAAATACTTAATTTTACAAATTAATATAAATACAGCAAATAAATATGCAATTGGAAAATAAAATTTCTTTTCACTTATTTTAGTGACACCGCATTATATTCAATTTGTACATCGGAAAGTAATCATAAATAATTGTTCTTTCATTATATTACTTGCCATTATGTGACTGTTTATATCTCCGTCATTACAGGACTCGGTCATTTTCTGAAGGAATTTTTAATGAGTTTTTCTCACATTTTGGGATGTATATAAAAGTCTGCTATCATAATTGACACTGACGAAATACGGACGAATGACACCTTCAGACCAAAATGCAGACCAGCCAGTCACAATACAATAGCTTCTATACAATCACTTGTGGGTTTTTAGAGTCCCATGTATGGCAATTTTAAGACTTATCGCTGAAAAATCAGCATCCAAAGCATGTTGCTCCAGAACCCAATCGGTGTATTTTCTGCGCATTTCATGATCGTTTAAACGATGCTTAATTGAAAATTGCGAGCCCTTATCTAATAAATAAATGTCTTAAAGCGTTTAAATAAAATTCTAAAGTCTTAACACGTTTTTCGCTGGTTAAACGATCCAAGATAAAATTGGCCTGGTTGTGTGGTTTATAAGACCATCTTGTTGACAAAACATATAGTCGAGATTAAAAAATCGTCAAATTCATGTCCAAAAACAGTCAGTTATCATACAACCATAACGCTCAGAATTGACAGTAATGGTCTCGCCATCTTTATATTCAAAGAAATGCGGTCCAATAACACCTTTAGACTCAAATGACAGTCACTTTTCACTGATATAATAGCTTCGACTTAGGCACTTGTGGGCTTTCAGATCCCCAGCATACGACAATTTTCTTAATTAAAGTATCAAGTGAGCCTTGTCGCTAAAGAAATTTTGTTCAACGTCGCTACTGCAGAATCATCACTTTTGATCCATAGTATAAAATGGCAACCTTTAATCTAAACGAGACGAGTGCCCCTTTGGAAGATATAATTTTTTTGACAGCTGTCAAATGGCAATGCTATTATAGTTTCCGAACATTTAAATGGATGCCATTATTTTGTAAAATTCATTTTCTATCCACAATTATAAGTTAGAGCAAGAAAAAAATGAATTGCTTGGATTACAGTCAGAAGCAAATAAAACTCTTTAGGGACTCATAGATGGTGCCGTGACACGGAGTCAAGAATATACAATAAATTCGGTATGGTCTCTGGTGATGGTTTTGAACTATAGCTTAACAAAATAATATCTGGAAAGTATTACTAAAACTACATTTGGGTAAGAGAAATAATTAATGAAAATTAACAAAAAGGAAAACATATGCAATAGTTCCAAATATGTTTTTGGTTATTAAAAATCAGAATTTTATTAATTTTTATACATTTTATTAAAGAGTGGTATGTGCTAGATTCACGGAGGAGGTTTCAAGTTCACATCATAGCGTATCAGCAAAATGACTGTGGTGGCTTTGGAATAAAAGAAATTAAATAGTGCGATTTCCTACCAAATAGAAATGCTCCTTATTGAAGCTTCCAAATATCGCAGCGTAACTATTTTAACCATCAAATATTCTAAAAATAATAATTAAACAATAAAAACATTGATTTGCATTGGGATGAGGCTCTCCACTTCTAGTTGCTCACTCTAACTAAAGCTTCATTTACACCGTTCGTACAATGCACGATTTTCTTCTGCATGTGTGTTCGCTGTCAAATCATTCAATTCTAAAATAGCTCGCCGGTTGGTATATTACACTAATCGTGCAAAACAAAAATTTGTTATAGTTGATATAAAAAAAAAGAAAAATTAACATTCTAAAAATTATAAAATAAAACAAAAAGTTAATAATCTAGAATTTAAATATGAAAATATTAATGGATGAAATTAATATTATAATAAAATATAAAATATTTATGGTACTAAAATATATAAAACAAATTAAAATAAATCAAATGAATATGAAAACGTTGTTCAAAATACAAAGTATGTAAAATGACACAACAGCAGCGAACCAACTAGAGAATGTCAACCTTCAATCTTAACGACTGACCCTTTGGATGGTATAATTTTTTTGACAGCTGTCAAATGTCAGATCAGTACTTTCCGGACTAATTAATGGATAACCCGATATATATACATCTTGTGCGAAATTATATCTAACTTAAACCTTCCTATTTAAACAGACGCGCTTAAAACTTTATATTCAAATAAAAAAATTACTTAAAATTCCTCTAAAAATAAAAAACAATTACTATTTTCACCTATGGTATGTTTACCAATAAAACCATTCAAATACATTTAAATAAATGCATTTTTCTTTACCTGTACAGATATATTTATTATAAACAATCAATGGGCCTAACCCATTAATTTGTTTGTTTGCATATTTATTATGAAAAAAAAAATTACAAAAACAATTAAAAATAATGAGTATAATTAAAACTGAATATCCATGCAATTGTCAGTTTAATTTAATTTTGTAAAGTTTTTATTTTAATTTCCATTAATAAAATAATAATAATAATAACAATAATAAAAGAATACAAAATGAATCTTTTTAAATAATAGCTTTACTTTTATTTTGGCAATTTTCTTCAAAAAGCTTAAATGCGGAAGCTTTAAAACTTATTAAAAATAAATAAGCAAATAAAATGAAAAATAAAATTTAAGAAAAGGAAATTAAAATAATATATTTTGTTTTAAAAAAAAGCTATAATATTGTAGATTGTAAAAAAAAAAGTTCAATAAATTAATAATCAAAAGAGTTGAGACACCAAATATCAATCGAATCGATATTGTATGTGTAGAGATGCAAAATATATAAGTATGCTGTTCACATGTATTCGAAAATTAGGTTATATCGTTGGGAGTAGAAAAACGGAATATGCACGTGCATCCGGAATAAAAATCCAACGTTGATCCTTAATACTCGTAATTCAACATATGGAATTGATGTAACATAGGGCATTTCCGACATATTGATTGCTCCCCCCATTATAGGTTGGATTTGCATAATAGCCAGACAGGTTTGATTGGAGAAGGGTGAAGGCTTTTTTTAATATTTTACGCATTACCAGTCGAAAAGCTTATGGCATACGATAGCTTTCCATAAATACACGTCAATCGAAGTCTAGACTTTGTAATATTTTAAAATACACATTAGATTGTAAAATAGATACTAAATGCAAAATATTTGAAGGTGGAAGGTTTATCTCATTACCGGAGATTTATTATACAGACGGAAACATTTCATAAATAAAATATGAATTATTTTATAATGTCAGCATAGGAATATCCTTAAATATTTAATATTAACTTTCTATATTATGTTTCGAAGAGCGATTTAATCGTTGGGTACTTCAATTTATTGGAGCCTGTTAATTAATTGGCTTTAATCCGAACCGATATTGAAAGCGACAAAATAGATTCAAATTTTTTTTTTACAAAATATTAGCTAATAATGTGGATTTATTTGATCGTTTTCAAAATGGACTTAATTTGAAGCTATACGTTGATGCCAATGTTTATTCCACTGCTGTTGATGTAGCCTTTGGATTATTCTGTGTACTCTGCTTTTATGTCTTGAATAGATTCAAATGGGGAACTGTGGTGAACAGAAAAAAGTACCGGTGTTTTTTCAAAACGCCACATAACACTCAGATGCGGTTTACCTCTCCCGAAAAAAATTCGAGTGAACAATACCAACACAATTGGTAACGAAAACAATCAAAACCATGAGCGACTTTGACGCCATTCCGGAAATTTTTGTTGACTAGTTTCCACCTCAAACTTTTTAAGCTAAATTAAATTTTTTGGAGACGTTATAATGCTCTTTTTCAATTTACTCTGAAAGTATAGTCAAAATAGGGTCTTTCAAGCATATCTTCAGCAACCTTATTAAGATGCTCTTTATGAAGAAAATTCACCTTCTCAGGAATAAGCCATACTGCGACTTTAAATGAAATTGCGTCAAATGATTTGTGAGACATGTTCAGATCCTGAGCCATCATTGTTTAAGTTACAATCCAAGAATCGGCCATATTTGAATGTTTTCAACTTAGTTGACTACCGGAAGCCCTCTTCAACATTAACAAATTATTGGTCCCAAAATTTTTTATTGACAGCACAAAATATTATACAAATTCTTTGGTTTTTAGTTTTTAAATTATTTTTAATAAATTCAAATATACATTTTCATTTTTTTTTGTTGTAAATTTATTACAAATTAAATATTTTACAATATTAGTTGAAAACCCAAAAAAAATTATCAACAATTTTGTAAAATTCTATAGAAAAATGAACTTTACATCAAAAAATTTTAATTTAAAACTTATAATACACATAAAAATTAAAAATATATTTAAAAAAAAATAATAATAACAAATTTAAAAAAATCTCCACCAAACTTTTGTTCTTGACTGTACATTGTACTCAATACGCGTGCAAAAGCGCAGCAGAACCAGACACTAGGCGAGAAATCCTTTCAGTGACGTAGAATACTATTTGTCGGGGTAATTACGATATGAGTGTGCACATACATTACACGTTCATATGAGCGAATAGCATACAAACGCACGATTGGAAGGTAGATTAAAGGACAACAGCCACCAAATGAAATGGAAACTGGACTAATTAGCGGTTGTTTTGGTCATTGATGGCTGCGGGTTACATGACTGACTCATAAGCATATACACATATACATATATGGACAGTAATGCCATATTTAATTATAGAAAATGGTAAAAATAAAACAAAAACTCATCGTTATTGAACAATTTTGTGAGGGTGGCTCTATTTTTGGTTTTGTACTCGTCCATGCATGAGTGACAGCAAACAAAACGATTTTTTTTTTAATTTGACAAATTCTAAATGTGTGGCAAGGTGAAATGATTTTTGTTTTTACATAAAAATATTTTGCCAAATTGTTAGTTTTTCTGTGATTTTTTATTTTTGTTAGCCGGTTTTTTATTTTTGTTTAATTTGTTTTTATTTATAAACCACGAATAGCACCGCCCCTTCCCCCCAAACCGATCCATTCCACAATCGTAAATTTTATTTTTGCATATTTTTGTTGTCACTTCTTGGCTTTTGTTGATTTATTTTTAACTGGATTAAATAAGGTTTAATCAGATTTATGGAATGTAGCCATTAATAATGAACAATATCACAGCGGCTAATCTCGAGTGGACATCTGCGTGATGATACCAGATACTAGGACACAGACAAACACAAATTTGTATACTTTTTACTTTATGAGAATTTTTATTATGTTTTTTTATTAAGAAACAAATACCAAAATTAACTAAAAAATATTACGAAGAAAGTTCTTTTTTTTTATGTCAAATCTCTAATTTTTAATAAAAAATATATAATAAAATTTGAAAGATTTTTTTTTTATAAATGAAACTTTTAGGTTTTTCGACATTAGTTTTTCGGCCATTTATTAATTACATTAAAATTAATTGGCCAATAGTGAGTGACCTTTATATTCAGCCATGAGGACATTAAGTACAATATTTTTAGTTAGGAAGAAATAACCTTGTATGCATGTTTGCATGGTTTTTAATAGAATAAAAGGCGCTATTTTGTATATACCATATTTGTTCGAGGATAAATCCATTGAGTTTTTTTTCGTTCTTTTTAATGTATATTTTTTTTAAACTTAAAAAAAATTAGTACGTAAAACATTTTTTTTAGTGGGGAAAAAAAATTTATATTAAAAATATTTCATAATTTTCATGATGGATATTAACATTTTTTGGAACACTTTTTTTTAATAAGTTTTTTTTTTCTTTTAAAAATTGAAAATTTTTGGGTTTTTTGTTGTTGTGTGAATTTATTTAAAAATAAATCGTTTTTCTTCAATACAATTTTTTTATTTTGGGAACGCTACCAAAAATATTACGAAATTGCTCTGTTGTCATTTTTTTTGATTACTACATTAAATGCCATTTGGTAACAGTGTGTCCTAAGCTATATTTGAACTTGAGTACATTTACGCACTAGTCGCTAGCTTAGAGCCCTTCTTTTTATTATTTTTTCTTTGTCTTTAAGATAAGATAACAACCTTCGAATTTTTAGATAAAATAATAATTTTATATGTGATGAATTTGATTAAAGTGCTTGGACAAACGGACGGCAATTTTTTTCTGATACAGAACTCAAATTACCAAGAATTATGAATTCAAGGATGAAGTTAATATTCAAGCATATATTTACTTCATCCTTGAATGTAGGATTATCAAAGGATTCTTGATTGTGACTATTGAATTAAGCAGGTGCTCAAAGGCTTGATTTAACATAAAATTGTATTCGGTAAGTCCAAATTGGTTTCATGTATTTTTTTTGTAAAATTAATCGTGTACTAAGTCACACTCTTTTTAGTTGAGTAAATGAACAGGTAATCAACTATATAAAGGGCTATAAGATCATTCAAATGACCGCCCCGAGACTTCTTGAAGGAACCGGTCTTTTTTATATAATTTTTCAATGACTTTTTCGTATATTTTAGCCTGTAATTCGGTCATTACTTGATGAATGTTAGTTTTTAAATTTGGGGATTATCTTCGTAAATACGATCTTTTGTATAGTTTCACAAGACAAAGTATAACGGCGACAAAGTAATTGTTATCATCAAAATTCGAGAATCTGCCACCTGAGAACTTCAAGTTTCTGCCAAAAAAAATCGATTATCATACGGTCATAACGCTTAGAATTGTCGATTAGCGTTTTTCCTTCTTCATACCATAGTCAAAGAAATACAAGTATTTTAGTCCACATTTTGACTAAAATTCACACGAAACACTCACTTTACGCAGATTCAATGGCTTTCATATAGTCACTTGTGGTTTTTTAGAGCCCCATATACAGCAATTTCACTTATTCACGAATCCACCGCGGGAAAATGATTCTTATGACTTAAAATTTTAATTTCCTCTTAAAAGGCGAATCGTGCCTATGGCAGAATAACGAAATTTGTAGACATTTTTTCCAATTTCAATGCATTCTTCGGCACAGTCTTCTATCTACTCGTATAATGTAAAATGGCAAACCCTAAGTTAACCTTGGATGAGATATATGGCTTTTTATACAATAAATGCTTAAGTTGTCATGTTTTGTGGCTTATGGCGCCTTTTTGTTGAAATCAGAAATGCTCGAGAATAAAATCTTCAAGTTTCTGCTAAAAAAAGGCGATTATCATGCGGTCATAACGCTCGGAAATGTCGATAACCATCTCTCATTTAGAATATTCAAGGAAATACGAGTATTTTAGTCCACATTTTGACTAAAATGCACACCCAACAGTCACTTTACGCTGATTCAACGGCTTTCATATAGTCACTTGTGGGTTTTTGGAGCCCCATATACGACAATTTCACTTATTCACGTATACACCGTAAGGAAAATGAGTCTCGTCGCTAAAGAAAATAATTTCCTCTTAAAGTGCGAAACGTGGCTATGGCAACATCACCAAATTTGAAGAAATTTTCTTAAGTCGGTAAGTCCAAATTGGTTTCATGCATTTTTTTTGGAAAATTAATCGTCTTTTAAAGTTGCACTCTACTTATTTAGGTATACGGAGAGGTAAATTTATTATTTACGTTTATTCTTTTCTGGTTAATAAAATTCACAGATTTAGGATAAGTTATAACTTTTTTGTTAGCTAGCAAAATCGAAATATATATATTTCAAAAATTATTTTTTTAAGTATATGATGGCGCCTAAGATACCAATCAAGGGAATACCAACTAAAAAAGTGAAATGTGGGAATATCTATGGTTCTAATTAATTTAGCAGCAACGTTTTTTAGAAAACTTGAAGCTTTTTTTGTAAAACTTTCCATTTTTTGGAATAAAAGTAACCAGAAAAATAAATCAATTTTATTCCAATTATTATTTAACTTCTCAAAATGTTTGTACCTATGAAAATACTTCTTTTTTACACACCCATTAAAACAATTAATGCATAAAAAAAAATCTTTCTTATATCCATTAACAAAATTACGCAATTATACAACAACAACAAAAAACGAATATGTGTCCACTCCTT
This sequence comes from Atherix ibis, assembly GCA_958298945.1. NCBI lineage: Eukaryota > Metazoa > Arthropoda > Insecta > Diptera > Athericidae > Atherix > Atherix ibis. The sequence goes on along the minus strand of OY282605.1, from coordinate 117,223,942 downwards.
TGGAACACCCGGCAATGCTCATAAACAGTATAAATGGTAATTACTATAAAACGCCCCACAATAATTGTTCTTGTTTAAGTTAATTTGTTATCGTCAGCTTTACAATTTTCTTTAATTAAACTAATGAAAATTAGAATTACTTCCTTTATTTATTTATTTATCTTTTTTTGTTACTTTACTAAAAAGTCTATTGACATAATTTATAATTAATTTGTTATAAATCTTGAGAATGATTATAAATTGTAGAATTTTTTTAGTTGAATAATCAAATACGTACTAAAAAGTACCATTTTTATGTTGTCTGATTTTAGTGGATTATTCTTCTTTAAGATTATGGTATGTGATACCAATTATTCCAAACCAGTATTCAAAATAAGCTTACACTAATGATAAGAACAAATATCAATTTATGAATAACTTTCCAGGTGTATAAGCTTAAATTCGCTGTTTTCTAAAGCAAAAACCAAATTTATTCAAAGTACTTGCCCTCGCTAGCTACACATTTTTCCCATCTCTCGGGCAATTTGTGGATACCACGCCAAACTGGTCGGAAGGGGCCAGGTCTAGTGAATAAGCGGGGTGGGGTAGCTCCCAGTTGAGTCGTACGTGTGCGATGGTGCGTTGTCGAGGAGGAAAATCAGCTTGTCATGTCTTTGTTGATAATCAGTGCTTTTTTCACGCAGAGCACGATGCAATTTGATCAGTTGTTGGTGGTAGTGGTGGGCATTGACAGTTTCACCAGGTTTCAACATCTCATAGTAGACGATATCCTGCTGATCCCACCAAAAACATGTATCACTGATGTTCAGCCCATGCAATTGATCGAAGAAATAACGCTGCAACATGTCTCTGTAGCGTTCACCATTTACTGTAACGTGACGGTCATTTTCATCAACGAAGAAAAATGGCCCAATGACGCCACCGGCATGAAAACCGCACCATACAGTCACTTTTTGTGGATGAACTGGTGTTTCATGAAGCAGCGTTCCAATAACGCATGTTTTGTTTGTTGACGAAGCCATTCAACCAAAAATGCGCTTCATCACTGAAGATGATTTTGGGATGAATGTCGTCATTTTAGGCACACTTCTTTAGAGCCCAATCTGAGAACGTGCGTCGCTTCATATGGTCAAGTGGCTTTAGTTATTGAGTTAACTTGATCTTAAATTAACTCGAGAACTTAAGATCAAGTTAACTCAAGAACTAAAATAAGAAATCAAAAGTGTCAAATTGCTATTGAAAAACCCGATATAACCAAATTTATAAACTCTGAGACCTTGAACTCTTCTACGTGTAGTTAAAGAAAAAAAGATCAACGTTAAAAAGAAAGTTTAAATTTTTTTAAATTTAAAATACTTTGCTAGTCAAACGCTAAAAGAAGTAGCGCGGTTAGATAAAAAATAACATTTGGGAAAACTTCGCATGACATGATCAATGAAGATTGCGTGCGCAGCTATCTTAAATCTTCTAGTAAGTATACTTAAGTTAAAACAAAGCTTAGCTAGCTAAAAATAATCCTAAGTGAGTTTGATAAACAATGTACTTGAACGTATAAACGCATGGTAAGCTGAAGATTGTTCCAATCCAGTTGGAATTTAGCATACAATGAAGATGAGGAATGCAAAAATATCGTCTCTAATAGCGGCTATTCCCAAGAGAATATTTCTAGTTCAAGGTACATTCGCCAAAGATTGTTGGTTCCCTGCTGATCATGGTACATTAGCATTTTCTATAAGGGCTCACTGGATCTAACTATTGTATAAGTGTACACACGAAGGTATAAATTTGCGGTTCTGAGACAGTGTCCATTAATAGACAAAGAATTATTTCTATTCAAATATTGGCACAATAGTTAACTTTTGATACTGTACGGTAGGCTGAACTTCATTAACGTGAAAACGAACGCTTCCACACATGCATACGAGTATATCCACATACGTATGTACAGACGCAAAACCAAAATAAGTAGTACACACTCACTAATACAAAATTCAAATTTCTAAACGGCGGAAGTTCTTTTTAAATTCTTTTTATTTACTATTTACTAAATAGTCATTGAGCCACCACCATATTAGTCAGACAATGTATTTACTCTAAAATCTTATTGAAATAATTTAAATAGATAGTTCGATTTAAATCAAAACGTAAATATGGTATTTCGAATAATCCAAGTCACATCAATCATATTAATATGTACACAAGTTAAGTAAGTATTGCCAATCGTCGAACAGACAGTTAAACTATATTTACCTGGGGGAAATGTATAATTACGTCTAAGTGTTACCACAAGAAAATGTTACCAAATCAATTTTTTACCAAAGTACTGTCAAATGCGCTTTTTGCTAAAATACACCGCATTATTGCTAAATTACACATTATTTTTAAATGGTTTTCTTAGCAAATCATATTTTTAACTAAATTACATTTTTTTGTCAAATGCGCCTTTGCTAAAATATGCCGAATTATTACTAAATTACACTTTAATTTCTATTCAAATTAAATTATTTGTTATTTCTTTTTATTAATTATAATTTTTATTATTTCCATTTTTTCTGGAGATAACAGGTTTGCGCCACTAATTTTAACTTATATTTATTAATTTATGGTACCAGATGCTCAAGGTATTTTTATTAATTTTTGTTGTTGTAAATATTTAAGAATATTTATTTCCTTTCAAACAATTAGAATATTATTCTATACCGATTATTTTTTAGATTTTTAATTTTATATTTTTTAAAAGAAATCCAATATTTTTTCGCTAGATGGCTGTAGTGACGTATATCTTATAAAGTATTGATCAAACAAGTTCAGACTTGTTTGTGCTAATTGGAAAAGTGCAATTTCGTACTAAAAAAAAAAAAATTTTCTACAGTTTTTTGATTGTCGATTCTGTTGTGAGTTATATAGGGTGTAAAAGATAGAAGTTAACAAAGAGGATATTCGGTATATTATTCAATTTTGCTTTGATAAATGTGAAAATGCAAGCCAGGCGGCTAAAATTATAGTCCCGATGCTGCCACAACCATTTCGATGTTAAAGATTCGACCCGTCGTCGAAAATGTCGATAACATTATGCCAATGATCGAACTAGACCGACCCAAGAAGATGTTAGCAGTCGCAGCATTGCCCAGGAGCCAAAGATCGACCACAAAACAGTTTTAAACCGTCTTCATAGAGGTGGATTCAAAAAGAAGCCCGATGTTTGGGGGGTTCCAGACGAATTGACATAAAAAAAATGATGGATAAAATTTCCATGTCCGAAGCCTTAGCCAAACGGAACGACATCCACCCTTAAATGGATGGTAACTGGGGATGAGAAATGGGTCATATACGACAATATTGTGCAAAGACGATCGTGCTGAAGCGGTTTAAATGGTGCCCAAACAAGTACTAACGGCCAGGAAGGTTTTGCTCTGCATTTGGTGGGACTGGAAAGGAATGATGTACTATGAGCTGCTTCCGTATGCCAAACACTTAACTTGGATCTCTACTGTCAACAATTGGACCGTTTAAAACTAGCGATTTTGAACAACATTGGCCAACAGGAGAGATATTGTGTTCCATGAGGACAACGTATGGCACACACACGTCTATAGGGACTCGCCAGAAACTCCGGGAGCTTTTGATGTATCCACCTTATAGTTCGGACCGATTACCATTTTTTTTTGTCATTGCAAAACTTCCTTAGTTGAAAATTCCAAAACTTACCAAGCAAACTTCCTTAGCATCAGAGTTTTCTGCCAATAGGGACCATGGCTTTTATGAGATCGGACAATTTGAATCATAAAAATAATGGATTTCTTTTTCCCCAAGCCAATACTAAAATAAAAGCATTAAAAAAAAGTATTTTTCTGTAAAAAAAAAAGGAAAATGCAAAACAAACGAAATTTTTGGGATTCTTTTAACGAAAAATCTAAATATTTTTTTTAAATAAAATTCTTTGATTTCTTAAAAAATATTTCTTCTTATTTAATTTGGCTAAAAATATTTCTTATGAAACTGGTTTTTTTTAACTTAAAATAGTTAGTATGATATTCTTTACTTATCATTGTTATGATTTCTTCTTTAAAACAACTTTAAAGAAGATTTAATTTTTCAAGAATAATCTTCTTAACAAAAAAAAAACTTTGCTGAATAACAAAAACCGATTCTTTTTAACAAGAAAAAAAAAATAACCCATAAACCTAAGCAAATGAAAATTTTATGTGAAAAATAATTAAAATACTTCGAACATTCCCTCCTTAATGTTACTAATAGAAATTTAGAAATGGCTTTTGTGCAATCACAGCACAGCGCAACACAGCTTTTTACCTCGTTTTTATGATGGCCATACCGAAATATATCGTATCAGCAAACTGAGTTGAAACTTTTCAAGAAAATTGCATAATAATTGACGAAAATATAGAAAAGTCGTAACACTCCACAACGACATGAGAGAAATCTTTTTAGGTTCAGATTCTTTTTCCAAATTGAGCAATGAAAATTTTATTTTTGATCATCGACTTCACATGCCGTGCAGCACGTGCTTCGTAGTAGATCGGAACGTACCCCACAATCATGATGCAACCGATCACTTCGAACATCTCTAGAAACTCAAAAAAAAATAGGAATCAGTGTCCGATTTTCAACCGCCCAATCGCACCATCCATCCATCTATCGCCCAATCGCTCCAAAATTATGAAGTTTACATCAACTCAATCGAATATGGGCCTGGCCCTCCCCAACTGCATTTGACCAACTACTCATGTCGTCTCGATTGTGTGGCAAACAATTTGAAAACAAAACAAAAATGGTAGGTAGCAGCGAGTTAATAACTTAAAACAAAATCTTTAAAGAAAAATATGGCCTAATAATTACAAAAAAAAAAAACCATATGCGTCCCACCTCCCATAATCGAGCTAATCATCATTATTTTTCGAAAATATTTACAATTTCACTTTTTAAATTTTATCAACACCAGAAGAAGTGATACTTTCTTAATTATTTATTTGGTCTAAAGATTTTTTGTTTGTTTCTTTATTTCTAATTTAATTTAACTTATATTAATTGTTTTTTTCTTCTCTTTATTCCTCAAATATTTCGTTTTTTTTCTTCTAATATTCTTTTGGGGGCATTTATAAGTTTTGGTTTTGTTCAATGTTTTTGTTGAGAGAAACAAACACAAAATCGAAATACGTACTCGTAGAATTTACGATAGTAATTACACCATCGCCGTTCCGTTTTGTTCCGTTCGGGATCATTAAGTTTACGATTATATTCGTGCCCTGATCATATGCGTGATGAAACCGTAGAGACGTGAAGACCCAAATCGAAATGGAGATGACCCAGCAGAACCGAACGAAAAATTGGGTCACCGATAGCCATGGCATAACTTGCTTGTTGACACACTATTACGTGTGTGAGCGCAGCTGCTTCAACACCGAAAGGGTAGGCAAAAATGCAGTAACACTGAAAGAGTAACAATTTAACGATTTGTTCCTGGGTGATTCAGGAATTTCCGAAGATTTCAAAAAATTCACTATGTAATAAAGAGTCTACGACGTGTAGCAGAAAAGTTGTGAAACTGATTTTTTATTATTCAAAAATTTTAACTTTTTTAAATTCTCTTGGGCAGTGCTTGAAGACTCCAACTGGAATCACACCACCTTGGATGTTATCGACAGTACCAAGATGACTTCCTTTGATATAGTTTCTGTCTGGGAATAAATAAATGCCATACGGACTAAGATCAGGTGAATAAGGGAGCTTGGACACCACAGGAATCGCTTCCTTAGACAAAAACTTGTAGGTGGAGGTGATCGTGTGATAGCAGACGTTATCGTTAGTACCAAGATGACTTCCATTGATATAGTTTATGATTCCTGGGAACAAATAAAAGACACACGGACTAAGATAAGGTGAATAAGGGAGCTTGGGGAGCACAGGAATCTCTTCTTTAAACAACAAACTTGTTGATGGAGGTGATCGTATGATAGGAGACGATATCGACAGTACCAAGATGACTTCCTTTGATATAGTTTCTGATTTCTGGGAATAAATAAATGCCATACGGACTAAGATCAGGTGAATAAGGGAGCTTGGGGATCACGGGAATCTCTTCTTTAGACAACAACTTGTTGATGGAGGTGATCGTGTGATAAGAGACGGTATCGACAGTACCAAAATGACTTCCTTCGAAAGTTTCTGATTCGGGGAACAAATAACTACCATACGGACTTAAATCAGGTGAATAAAGGACCTTGGGGACCAGAGGAATCTCTTCTTTAGACAACAACTTGTTGATGGAGGTGATTGTGTGATAGGAGGCGTTATAGGAGGCGTTCTGACACGAAGAACCCCTTTTTCTAGGCCTTTCAAGGTGCTTCAATGTTAATCGACGGTCTGACAAGTTCATTTTCATCAGTTTTCGATGTAGAAGGCCTCCCCCTGAGCAATGCCTCTCGGCCCTGCACAAAAAATTCCTAATGCCACCGAAAACTAATACTCTTTATTTCTTTGAAAATGAAGAAGAAGACATACACCGTTACCGTCAATTCTGAACGGTACGACCGTACGATAATCGACGTTTTTTGGCCTAAACAAAAGAAAATTTAATTTAAACCAAGCCATACAAACAAGACCGATAATTTTTGACTTTATTGCCCGAAAAACTTTCCAGAACAAGAATTAATTTCAAGAATTGGTGAAGTCAATTTCCTTATAAGACCGTTCGACTTTTTCTTGTGTGACTATGCAAAAATTCTTATTTATCCCTCAGATTTTATAGAATCTGAGAATCAGCATTTGTCAAGAAGTAATAGTAAAATTACAGCCGGAAACGTCTGAAAAAGTCATGGAAAAAACCCTTTAAACGAATCGAGTCCTGGCAAGCTCCATGCAATATAATCAACGAAATCGAAATTTTAAGTGTTTTATTTAATTTTACTTTGAGAAGTTCAAATTGGATAACCCTTTACTTTTGGTTAAATAATGACCTTGATATACAAAACAGAGTTGAGTTTTTAGACATCATAACCTAACAAATGTTCAACCGAATATTGTAGGGCTCATAATCCTTACAAGTGATAAGATGACCATTATCAGATTGCTTGAAGCCAAATATTCATAAAAATTGTAATAAAAAATATATTTTTTCAGAACCCTCAAAAGAATGGTTTTTTACTAAAACTAATTTTATGAATAACCAACTAACATCTTGTTTGATAGAAAACATAATTTTTTGATTACTTTTATTTGTCCGAAATTTTTACCTAACCTCAAAAACACCAAAGAGTAGTTTCTGTATTTTGAAGGAGAATCCGGCAAGCCTTATAATTAAAGACAGTATCAAAAATATTTACAAATTTAATAATTTCGTAAAAATGTGTGCTCCTGAGGTCTAGTAGAATTTTTCACCCTATTAATTACACAAATAATTTGAAGAGTAAACACAAGAATTTTTTTTATTTTTATAAAAAAATTTATAGATAATCAAGATCCGGGATGATTTGTGAAAATGATAATAAAAATATTTGATAAGATAATTGCAGGTTTTTCGTAACGATATGATTATAATTATTAGATGAAAATTTGTTGTAATATTTTTTGATAAAAACAACTGACTTTGAAGAGGGTGGGTAAGCTCATAAGAATATGGAATTGTGATAAGATCAGGAGTGATTGATAACAAACTGGTAATAACCAGTTCTGTATGGATGTGTATGTGTAGTAATACAAGAAAAAGAAAAACAATTTAAAAAAACAGTTTTGAGTAAAGTTTCGGTAAAAATTTAGAAATAAATCGTTAAAAAATTGAATTTCTTAAGACCACCCTTAAAAAGTAACATTTCTTCTGCCATGTAGTCTGAAATTTAGAAATAAATTGTCAAAAAGATTAATTTCTTAAAACCACATAAAAACTAGCATTTTTTCTGCCATGTAGTCAGAAATTTAGAAATAAATTGTCAAAGTTTAATTTCTTAAAACCAACTAAAACTAGTTATTTTTCTGCCATGTAGTCTAAAATTTAGACTACATGGCAATTGTCAAAGTTTAATTTCTTAAAACCAACTAAAACTAGTCATTTTTTTCCCATGTAGTCTGAAATTTAGAAATTAATTGTCAAAAAGTTTAATTTCTTAAGAACAACTAAAACTAGTACTTTTTTATGCCATGTAGTCTGAATTGTCAAAAAGTTGAATTTCTTAAAACCAACTAAAACTAGTAATTTTGTATGCCATGTAGTCTGAATTGTCAAAAAGTTGAATTTCTTAAAACCACCTAAAACTAGTCATTTTTTCTGCCATGTAGTCTGATTTGTCAAAAAGTTGAATTTCTTAACAGCACCTAAAACTATTAATTTTTCTGCCATGTAGTCTGAAATTTAGAAATAAATTGTCAAAAAGTTTAATTTCTTAAGAACGACTAAAACTAGTAATCTTTTCTGCCATGTGGTCTGAAATTTAGAAATAAATTGCCAAAAAGTTAAATTTCTTAAAACCAACTAAAACTAGTCATTTTTCTGCCATGTTGTCTGAATTGTCAAAAAGTTAAACTTTTTAAAACGACCTAAAAACTAGCATTTTTTCTGCCATGTAGTCAGAAATTTAGAAATAAATTGTCAAAAAGTTTAATTTCTTAAGAACGACTAAAACTAGTAATTTTTTCTGCCATGTGGTCTGAAATTTAGAAATAAATTGTCAAAAAGATTAATTTCTTAAAACCACCTAAAAACTAGTTATTTTTTCTGCAATGTAGTCAGAAATTTAGAAATAAATTGTCAAAGTTTAATTTCTAAAAACCAACTAAAGCTAGTCATTTTTCTGCCATTTAGTCTAAATTTAGAAATAAATTGCCAAAAAGTTAAATTTCTTAAAACTAACTAAAACTAGTAATTTTTTCTGCCATGTAGTCTGATTTGTCAAACAGTTGAATTTCTTAACAGCACCTAAAACTAGCATTTTTACTGCTATGTAGTCAGAAATTTAGATTTCTAAATTTAGAAATAAATTGTCAAAGTTAAATGTCTTAATACTACCTAAAACCCAGTATTTCTTCTGCCATGTAGTCTAATTGTCATATTATTTTTCACGCCATGTTAAAAAATGGTAAATGTCTTGTATTGTCATGCGAAAAAATAGAATTTTCCCATGCAGTGTGATTGGGCTTAAGTTTGGCTGCCACGTGCAAATGACGGAATTTGACAACTCATGGCAGCACCTTTACGCATGGCAAAGCACAAAAAAAATATGTTTTCATGCCTTGATGTGCTGTCATATGCTTCAGATGCACATATGAAGATGAATGACAGAAATGACAGAAACTGGTACGTAGTCGCATTACATCGTCTGTTGCCATACGAAAATATGGTAATTCTGCCATGTAGTATAACAAAGTAAATTTGAATATTGCCATTTATATGGCATCTTTTCATGCAGTCTAATTATTAGCTTTACATTATCTACAAACCAAAGACCTCACACAAAAAAAGTCCTAGCGACCAAGAGTCATAATGCAACTCTACATGACACAAGCGAACAAACAAAAAATATAAAAATAAAATCTAATTTTTGATATGTTGCCCTCTCTCTTTTTCGCCTTAAAGTTTTGTGACCTCATGAACCGCAAAAACGCCGTAAAAAAATCCATGGAATTTTGCACAAAAACCAAAAATAAAACAACAAAACAAAAATAAAAACAAAATAAAATTATTTATCAAAAAGCGATAACGGTTCCAAAAATACGATTGCAATTTTCACAACTGATTGTTCTGCATTTTAAACGGCTTTTTTCATTACATCTCCTCTTCCCCCGGTCAGATTTCAGACTTTCCATTTCAAAATTTTCATAGTATGTGTTTCCTGTTACAATTTTTATTATTATTATTATTAAATCAATCGTAAAAATCTTTTTTAACAAAAAATTCTTTTATTGTAAATCATAAGAATGGATAAGAGTCTTAAAAATTGAAATAATTCAAATCTTTTTTTTAAAAAGTAAAAAAGGAAGAAGGCTTTGTAAAGCGAGAGGCACAGGTGTGTTCACTGGTTTAGTGGTGAATTGGAAAAAATTTCAAACAATCGAATGTCGTCATAGGCTCCAATATCAGAATGAATGACTGACGGAGATGGGCACGACGATGGTACGCTGAACTCTAATTTGACAACGGACGCCATATTCAGACAGTTTAGACTTTAACAATTTGTAATGATTTCACCTTCTTCTGACTGTGTTGTAATTGCGATAATTTTTATACAAACAGAAATGTTCCCATTTCTTTGCAAAAAACGCAGCAAATAAGCAATTGTGAATAATTTTTCGCCACAATTTCGCTTTTTTTCTCCTTTTTTTTGGCTTTTTAATACACAGAAAATTTTATTTTATATATTTTAGAATAGAGTAGAAGTATTCTCTACTAACTTTAATTATTATTTCAAAGCTTTAATAGTCATTGCAATAGTGTTCAAGGTGAAAATGGACAAACCTATTAATTTTGTAAAATGTTTTTCTTTCTTGTAAATACAACAACAAAATTTTATAATAATAAAAAATTTTTCGTTAAAAAAACATCTTCTTTCCCTTTTAATTTTGTTAATTTAAAACAATTTTAAGTTTATCTTACAAAATTACGCTTTTTTTTATCAAATATTCCTTAAAGCATTACTATAAGTTCATCTTATATGGTTTTTATTTAAAAGGAGAACGCACATTTATAGGTACTTAAGATCTGTACAAAAATTTAGACTTTTTATTCTAAAGAACAAAATTTAAAAAAAAAGTTGCCTTTTTTTTAAAAAACTCAAAAAGTTTTTTATTTTCTCAATGTTTTGAATGTTAACAAAAATTATTTTTACAATTTTTAACTCATAAAAAAAACTTTTATGTTTTACGAAAATTCGGATTGTTTGGAAAAAATTCTGCAATTTTGCGTTTAGCAAATTTTTATTTCTGAAAATATTAATAATATTGTAAAAATTAAGAAAATATTCGAATTTTTTTTGAGTGGTAAAAAAATTGCTTTTTTTTTGGAAGAAAATATTTTATTTTCAGAATTTTCTAAAGAAGAAAAACAAATTATTCTACAAGCTGCCTTTTTTGAAGTCAGCACAAACGGAAATTGCTTCTTTTAATTATTTGGTTTTACGTTAAAAAAAAATTTTTTAAAATCAAAATTTGCATTTTTTTTATTAAAAATGATTTTTTTTAATAAAGTGATTTTTTCTATTAAAAATTATTTTTAAATAGAAAAAAATTCTGTTTTTTATTTTTCGCGAAAGCTGTACTATTTCGAAAATATTTTTTTTAGAAAAAAGTTCTACTATTTCGAAAATATTAAATCGATTGCAAAAATAATAAAAATATTTGGGTTTTTTTTTAAGTTGTTTAAAAAAATCTGCTCTATTTTTACGGCCAAAAAAAATTAATTTATAGAATTTTCTTGATAAAATTTGGAGTATTTTCAAACAAGAAAGAAATCAATTGTTCCCGTTGCCCATTTTGAAGTCAGCGCAAACGGAAATCTTCTCTTTTAAATACTTGGTTTTACGTTAAAATTTAGTTTTTTTTTATAATCAAAATATGCATTTTTTTTATTAAAAATGATTTCTTTTAATAAAAATTTGTTTTTTTTTATTAAAAATTATTTTTAAATAAAAAAATTATGTCATTTTAAGCTCAAGTTTTTTTATTTTTCTCGAATGTTTTGAATGTTAAAAAAAATTTGTTTTCTACAATTTTTAACTCATAAAAAAAACGTTTATTGTTCACGAAAATTCGAAATGTTTGGAAAAAATTGTACCAATTTGAGCTTACCAAATTTTTATTTCCGAAAATATTAATTCCATTGCAAAAATAATAAAAATATTTGGGTTTTTTTTGAGTTGTTTAAAAAAATCTGCTCTATTTTTTCGGCCAAAAAATTTAATTTATAGAATTTTCTTGATAAAATTTGGAGTGTTTTCAAAGAAGAAAGAAATCAATTGTTCCCGCTGCCTTTTTTGAACGCATCGCAAACGGAAATCTTCTCTTTTAATAATTTGTTTTTACGAAAAAAATTAATATTTTTTTATAATCAAAATTTGGCTTTTTTTAATTAAAAATTATTTTAAAATTAAAAATATCTGTCATTTTAAGCTCAAAAAGTTTTTTTAGTTTTTGCAAATGTTTTGAATGTTAAAAAAAATTTTCTATAAAAAATGTTAAAAATTTTTACGTAGTATTTTTTTGTAATCAAAATTTGAATTTTTTATTAAAAATTATTTTTAAATAAAAAAAAATTCCGTTATTTTCAACTCAAAGTTTTTTGAATGTTAAAAGAAAAATTTTTCGACAATTTTTAACTCAAAAAGCTTTTATATATTTTTCCCAAAATTTCTAAATGTTTGGAAAAAAATTGTGCCAATTTAAGCTTAGCAAATACAAAAATAAAGAAAATATTCGGATTTTTTTGAGTTTTTTTTAAAAAATTGCTCTATTTTTCGGCCAAAAAAATGTTATTTTCACATTTTTCTAAATAAGAAAAACAAACTATTCTACATTCTGCCTTTTTTGCAATAAGCGCAGATGGAAATCTTTTCTTTTAATTATTTGATTTTATTTTAAGCTGAAAAAGTTTTTATTTTTCGTGAATGTTTTTAATAGAAAAAAAACTCCACTATTTCGAAAATATTAAATATATTGCAAAAATAAAGAAAATATTCAGATTTTTTTGAGTTGTCTAAGAAATCTGCTCATTTTTTCGACCAAAAAAATTTAATTTTTAGATTTTTCTTAATAAAATTTAGAGTATTTTTCAACAAGAAACAAAAAAGCAATTGTTTCCGCTGCCTTTTTTTGAGGTCTTCAAACAGAAATCTTCTCTTTTAATTATTTTACGTTAAAAATTAAGTTTTTTTATAATGAAAATTTGCATTTTTTTATTAAAAATTATTTTTAAATAAGAAAAGTTCTCTCATTTTAAGCTCAAAAAGTGTTTTCATTTTTCTCGAATATTTTGAATGTTGAAAAGAAAATGTTCTACAATTTTTAACTCATAAAAAAAACGTTTTTTTTTCACGAAAATTCGAAATGTGCAAATTTGAGCTTAGCAAAATGTTATTTTCGAAAATATTAAATCTATTTCAAAAATAAAGAAAATATTAGGATTTTTTTTGAGTTGTTTGAAGTCTGCAAATAGAAATCTTCTCTTTTAATTATTTGATTTTTTTTCTATATTATTTTTTTGTACAATTAAAATTTTTTTTAGAATAATGTTTTTAACTTTTTGTGTTTGTGAAGGTGCATTAAGTTTATCAATTTTAGTTTCTATAATTCGAACTCTTGGAAATGGATGGTATAAAATATAATTTTATTATTAAGTTTTTTATTTATTGTGAATAATTTTTTTTTGGAAATTTTTATACATATTTAAGTTATTTTTTGAGATGTGATTTAATTCATATGAAATAATTTTATTTTTATAATTAACTTTTAGAAGAATAAGTTTATTTATATTTTATTTTTTTTTTATGAAGTTTTATTCCTACATTATTTTTAATTTTATGATGAGGTTATCAAACCTGAACAATTACAGGCGGGTGTATATTTATTATTTTATACTTTATTGTCTTCTTTACCAATATTAGTAGGCATTTTTTATTTACCATATATCAAAATAGAATAAATATTAATTTTTATTTATTAAGAAAAACTAATTATTTGTTTTATTTTCTAACATTTCGTCCCTTATTTATTAAAATTAGGGGTTTTTTTTCAACAAAAATTTTTTTTCTTAAATAATGAGACAATTTTCTAAAGAATAATAAAAGAAAATAAAATAAAAAATTATTTATCAGACCCAGTGTATGGCTGAGGAATAAAGTAGTTTAAACGTAGATACTTGCTGCCTTCCATAATGACACCATAAGTAAATTTATTCTTAATATACTCTAACAGAGATCAGCCAGGAAACTTACAACAAAATAATCAATTCTTATTATTTCAAAATAAAACTTATTTTTTACTTGAAAATTTGGGCAAATTCTTTTTAATTTTATAAAACAAAAATAACTAAAAACCAACATTTTTCACATGCAATTTTGCCAGCTGCTAGCCGCCAGCAAGGAATTTGAGAGAATGTAAACAAATAAGATATTGTCAACAATATGAACTGCTTTATCGACACGTCAAATCGGGATCCTGAGTGTAAGAATGTGCACGTCAATTTTATGAATTTTTTGCCATTAATTTTTTTTTAAATCTTTTTTTACATAAAATATAAAAATAGGAAAATTTTCATATCAAATCACAAATTTTTCGTTCGAAAAAAAAATCGTATGAGTCACAAATGATATTACAAATTTTAATAATTCAATTGAACGAAAATAATTATTATTAAAGAAGATAAACAGCTGATAGTCAGTAATGTTGAAAAAGTCAACATATTTTTATTTATTTTAATAAAATGAAATAATTAAAAGGGCCCATAGTAGTGTAAATAAAATTAAAATCAGAAATATTATCGGTACTCCTCTTGTTGTTGTTGCATGACGAATTTGAAAATGTAGCCAGCAGAGTCTGGGCCTAAGTGAATGTGACAAAACAACAACAAAACAAATGCATCCGATCAGAGAAAATTTCACATTCACTTTAAAAGAACCGTCGTCAATTACAAACAGTATAGAAAATATTATTTCAAAAATTATAATAATAGTTATTCTTAATTTTTGGACTTATCGTCTTTGTGTGTCTTTTTCACTTTTATTGCAAGGCTAAAAATATCTAATTTCAAAGTCACACCTACCTACCTTTAAGGTGCACACGATCGGAGTTTTTCTGTAATAATAATAAGTTTTGGAAATATTGTATTATATATCCCAGTAGCACGTGAATCCGTAGCCGCTATATTTTCCCAGTTTAGAAATAGAAACAGGATCAAACTATGTACTACACCACAATTCATTAAAAACAAATTCTTTAAAATACTTTTTTTTTGTTTTTTTTTTTTAGAAAAAAGCACCTATATTTATTAACAGGATTATTTTGATTAAGTATTAAATTTATTAAAAATTCGTGAATAAATTCTATTTCGAAATAACAAATCAACAAACGCCCGCAAAGAAACGAAATCTCACAGAAAACACGTCGAAAGGCACAACCAATACTGACTGCCGGGTTTACCACGAGACAGGCCCTCTTTCACAATTGAAAATACTGTAAAATTCACCACAAAATTATCAACATCTGAGAGTGCCAACAGCAATGAGTGAGAGAAATATAGAAAGAGATTTTCAACAAAACGGTTATATTATTAGTAGTGAAAATAATTCTCTGCTGGTAGAATGACAGACAGACAGCTGCTTGAGTGGTGAAACTATCCTAATTTAGCTTGTTGGAACAAAAGAGACGGCAGGATTATTATTCATTTCGGTAAGTCATTGGCCTTTTGAATACTTCGGAATTTTTTTTTAAGGACTTTGATCGAAATCCTTTCCGAAACTAATATAGTTGGTAAAATTAAATTCAACAAAATTAACATTAGATCTAAAAAACCGTTTAGAAATATTAAAATCTAAAAAAAAAAAAAAACGACTGTTGTAGGAGAAAATGCACTCTCTTCTTTTGCAATATTCATCTCTGCTCTCTTATTGGGAACGGCTGTGTTGAATCTCTATGAACTCAACTCCTCTCACTCGCTCTCTATTTACACCATGATTACTTGTGCTTTCGTTACGGCAATTGCCAATAATAATTTTTATTATCAAACAAATTCAAACTGATTAAAAACTAATAAATAAATATATGTCTATAATTAATTTAATAATATTTTCTTTTATTTTAATATAATCAATATAGTTAGAAAGATAAATTTAAAAAAAGAAAAACAATTTTTTACCACTATTTAAACTAAATGGTTTGTGTCTGAACTATCTGATTTCTATTGCTTAACGAGCGGGGTACGTGTTAACATAGCCTTAGAATATTATGTTGCGTGCTTCTGTCAAAATTCACAATTCTGAGTATTTCGCTGTTGAACGAGCGTGAGGAGTAATATGAAAGTGTTTATATTTGTATAGTATATTTTTTTTTATAAAGATTTCTTTTAAAAGTATACGAATAAATAAATATTTTGTTAAAATGTCCGAGTATGCATATAATGATAACTATAATGTTTGGAATGAGCCATTATGGAGTTTTCCAAGTTATGATGGAAATACAGCGTACGAATCTTCAAATAATCCTTGGGGTATTGAAGAGCCGTCGGTATATAATAATGATGTTGAGTATCCTCGGGAAGATATTGACATTAGCGAATTGGATAAATTGAATTGGCATAATTGTAGTTTTTGTGAAGAGAGATTTTTGAGTATAGATCGATTAAAATCCCATATGGATGAACATATGAAAAATGAACAAACTAACATTACCTCGAAACGAAAAGATGATCCTTCTGTAAAAATTCAAACAAAACGTAATCTAACACCATTAATGGATCATACAAAATTGGACCGTACAAAACCAACACGTACAGAACCGGATTATACCAGCCCAGCTCTTATAAATGTAGAAGAACATGCAAAACCATATGAAGTGCAACAAAAACCACCGCAAATACATTTGGGAGATGAAACTGAACTTAGTGATTGTGCAAAAAGTGCTAAAGAACAGCAAAACCGCTATGAGCTACTTAAGAGAAATGTGAAAATAAGTGTCAATTTGGAGGGAGAGCCGACGTTTACTTGTAAATTGTGTGTTGGTAAAAGTTTTAAGAAACTCATGGCACTAAGGAATCATATGCGGATACACGAGATGCAGGAACGTGAATGTTACTTTTGTTCAAAGAAATTTTTACGACCAGACGCCTTCCAGAATCATTTACGAACCCATACAACAAATTTACCATACACATGCAATATATGCAAAGCTTCCTTTTCCACCTATAGTTCATTACAATCGCACAAGAGATCGCATACGATTAAGTTGGACAGTGAGGATGTATCAAATTCAGAGGGACACATTGAGGAAAGCAAACCCAACTTAAAGACTTCGTTCCAATGCGGTGAATGTAATAAAATGTTTGCTTGTGATGAGAATTTACGAATCCATCTGAAATCGCATAGTGGCGAAAGACCGTTCAAGTGCCCAACATGTGATAAGAGATTTCGCCGATCCACCGACCTCAATATGCACATTCGGGTGCACACTGGCGAAAAACCTTACAAATGTGAACTGTGCGATTATGCAACCAAACAATCGCAGTGTTTGGTAACACACATTCGCACGCACACTGGCGAAAGACCTCACAAATGCGACATATGCGAGAGGGCATTCTCCGAGAAAACCCGACTTGTCACCCACTATCGCACACACACCGGCGAGAGACCGTACAAATGTCCTTACTGTGGATCGGCCTTTACGCGCAGTGATAATTTGCGCGGTCACATGAGGATCCATACCGGCTATAAACCGCACAAATGTGATATTTGCGGAAAGACTTTCGCACAAAAAACCACACTAAAAACTCACAAGAAAATTCATTCCAAAGAGATGTCCTATGAATGTGAACTATGCGATAAAAAATTCCGTCTTCCGAATACACTAGCTGCACACATGCGAATCCATGCTGCCAACAATGGCGGCTCTAATCAATGTCAAATGTGCGACGAATCGTTCCGCTTAAATCGAGATTTAATAAAACATGTCGAATTGGCGCATAGTATAATCAAAGAGGAGCCACCCCTATGATATTCACTAAATATCGAGATGTAAATTATTTTGATTATATTTTTTTTTTACTTTACATATTTTCCAATAAAATTGAAAAGTACAAGAATTTTTAATATTCAAAAAAAAAAAATCAAAAAACAAGAACCGATTTAGTGTCTAGTCGATTGTGTGCAGGTTATTTTTTTAAATATTTGAAAAAAAATATCATTAATTTTATAGTATAAAAAATATTGAATTCTAAAAATTTATATAAATAGTTTAAGAAAATGGAGGGAGGCTTAAGCCAGATCAGTTCTGAAATTGCGAAATTCTCCTTTTCACCACTTTCGAGTAGACTATAATATGCAATGTTCAAATATAAATTCAATTAATGATATTCGTATGCATAACTTGTATTAGTATTTAATTATATTAATAGTTTATGGAGTATAATAACTAATTGGTAGAATAACATTTGATTTACTTAATATTATAACGGTTTTTTTTATAATATGTTGAATAAAAGAAAATGGCTGAGTTATTTTCTTTTTGTATGTGTTTGCCATAAATCAGATTCCAGTTGAATCTGTTATATAATTTCTTATTTAAATTTTAAATATTTATTTAGAATAATATTTATGGATTTATTATATTATTATTATTATTTACAAAAATCAAATAATTTTTATATATAAATTTATAATAAAGTCTAAGAAGAAAAAAATAACATTTTTTAATTCAGAATTGCATTTATTTTTAATTTGAATTAATTATTTTTTAATATTTTTTCATGCGAAATAAAATCAAATAATTTGAGACTTAGAAGAATTGGTAAAAATATTTTCAGTTTATACTTCGTTGAGGTTAGTAACCGTTGTTTATGAATATTTTTGCAAAATCACTTTTGAAATCAGTGATAATCTCCTAAAGAAGAAGCTCCCCCATTAACTAAAATAAAATGTTTGTTTCGAAACTTTAGTTTTTTTTAACGGACCTATTTTTTGTACTTTCGTATTTTACTACCTAATATTAAGTACAATTTTAGATTAAATTCTGAACACTTTGAACCAATTTTTTTAATTATTTCGGTGAAATGCTTTAGTTTTAGGTAAAATTGTAATCTTTTCGATCATGGTTGTGATTATTTTATTTAATTGATAAAGTCCTTAGTTTTAGGTCAAAGTCCTTAATCTTTTGTCAATATCCTAATTCTTTCAATTTTTCTACTTAAAGTTTAGGCCAAACTGAAGTCTTCACTTTCGATCAAACTTATTAATTTTAAGATTGTTTTTATATTTAGGTCCAAAGTGCAGTCTTTAGTTTTAGGTCAGTAATTGATGTTGAGATCAAACTATGAATTTGAAGCCCTTTTTTTGGTCAAAAAGTAAATTATTTTAGATCAAAATATTTAATTTTAGGTCATACTTTTTAATTTTAGGTCAACATTTTTCAATTTTAGGTCAGTGTTTAATTTTAGGTCAAAATCTTTTATTTTAGGTAAAAAAGTGTTTAATATAAGGTCAAAACATTTAATTTTAGGTCAAAAAGTGTTTAATTTTAGGTCAAAATGTTTAATTTTAGGTCAAAATGTTTAATCTTAGTTCAGTTTTTAATTTTACGTCAAAGTTTTTAATTGCAGGGCAAAAAATGTTCAATTTTAGGTGAAAGTGTATAATTTTAGGTCAAAAAGTTTTTAATTTTAGGTCAAAATATTTAATTTTACATCAAAGTTCTTAAGTTTAGGTCAAAGTGCTTTATCTTGGGTGAAAATATGTTTAATTTTAGGTCAAAAAGTATTTAATTTTAGGTCAACATGTTTAATTTTAGGTCAAAGTGTTTTATTTTAGGTGAAAATGTGTAAATTTAGGTCAAAAAGTGTTTAATTTTAGGTCAAAACATTTAATTTTAGGTCAAAAAGTGTTTAATTTTAGGTCGAAATGTTTAATTTTAGGTCAAAATGTTAAATCTTAGTTCAGTTTTTAATTTCAGGTCAAAAAATTTTTAATTTTAGGTCAAAAATTGTATAATTTTAGTAAAAGTGTTCAATTTTAGGTCAAAAAGTTTTTAATTTTAGGTCAAAATGTTTTATTTGGGTGAACAAGTGTTTAATTTTAGTTCAAAATATTTAATTTTAGGTCAAAGTTCTTAATTTTAGGTCAACATTTTTAATTTTTGATCAAAGTTCTTAATTTTAGGTCAACATTTTAAATTTTAGGTCAAAGGTTCGATTATTTATCGAAAATAATTATTCTGGGTTAGTTAGTATTCGTATTTTAAATGGGAAAATGAACCCTGAACGCCATAGGATTGGGCGATGGAATGGGGGCAGTTTTCAATAATGAAGTTGATCAGTTTTTGGGCCTCAAATTTTGGTAACAACGTTGAATAGATTGTCTTTTTGGCAGTAGGCAAATGCGTTCATGTTTCTCTAGTAAAGAAAATACTTCTTAAAAATGTAAAAAAAAATATTATTTATAAAAATGGCTTATTTATGTTACGAAAAAAATAAAAGATATAATAATATTTTTATTTTAAACTCTCCTCAAAATCAGTCACCCAAATCTGAATATTAAAATTAATTTTAGGAAGCGTTTATATATTTTTTTTAAATATTTTAAGTATGTTTAAAAGAAATTTCGGTTTCATAATTTTGGAAATGATCGACCTTCAACATTCCAAAACAATCAATATTCACTATTTTAGAAAAAAATCGTCTAAATAGAATTTGCACTTAAACAACGAAAAGCTGTACAAATATGTATTCTAATTATTATTTAGGTTTCGTTTCTTCTTCGTATCATTAGACAAAGTCCCAGGTAGATATTATTAATTGTTTATCGATGAAAAATATCAAATAACTTAGCATATAAAAAACATGCATTCTTATTGTAAGGTTAAGCAACAATTAATTGAGGAGACCTCTTTCGGACTGATAGTTGTTTTAAGTAGAATAGGTGAAATGTTAAAGAAAACTTGTTAATAATGATTAAATAACTATCAATATTGATATGTAAAGTAAACTAAAAAGAAATTTGTTTAAAACTTTAAAAGAATGTTTGTCATTTCCCAATTTTCTGATAAATAAAAATCGTTTTTGCTTGCGTTTCATATGTTCATAGGTAAATGGTGTTATATTTTCAAAGAATTACGCCATCTACATGTGAACATATAAACTCTAAATAATCTAAGCAAAGTTATGTAAGCATTTTGAAATAATATTGGCAATTTATTTTTTTAAAATTTATTTTCATCTTTAATTTTCTCACTTTTCCAAATGTCCTAAAATCTGGTCTAGACTTTCTAGAAAATAGAAGTTCAATTTTGCTAGATGAACATGTTTGGTCTTGTTTTCTGGTAGTGCTGATGTCATTTATAAATTCGAATGCTACCTAGAGTTTCTGGCAGCAATCCCATTTCTTCAGAGGTTGACAAAAATTTAGGTTATTTTCCGCTGATATCCATGACGAAATGACAAATAAAGAGGCGATCATCTAATGCATGATCCAAGCTTAGGACAGTGAATCAAGGCATCATCTTTCCTATACACAAGAAATGACATTTCAATGCTATAGAGGGACCACTTTACTGAGTATCATCTTCAAGACATTATCCACCATCTTACTAGGAAAGATAGTCCCATATGCCCGAAAGATATTGGGTCTATACCAAAAGGACTATCTTACAAGAAAATCAGCTCTGATCCAATCTTCTTGGTATAGTAGTCAATGGAAAAGCTGCTTAAATACGAAGACCTGCTTCACCATCTTTTCATTAGCTATGATAAAACTAAACAGATATGAAAAATAATGGTAATAATGACTTTCAGCACAAAACAAAGTGCAAAGATTAATAAAATCATTCGGAAAATCCAGCACTTTTAGGCGTTCTTTTTAACCTAACTTTTTAATTCGTGACTTCTACCAAGCTTTTGTTATACACCGATGACATCGACATAATGGGCCGATCGGAGAGATCCGTATGAGAAAACTTTACTAAATTTAAGGTAAACTGGCAGGAAGTCGAATTTACGTAGATCGATATCGAGGACGAAATACAGGATTTTAAAACAGCCGAGAATACCATGAGAGCCAACAGAGCCTTCAGTCAGTCTAGTTACCAATCCTTGGTTTCACCAGACCTCGTGTTTTCATAGGAGACTTTGTTTCTCAGTAAAAATAATTTCGAAATCTTGTCCGTATTCGAAAGAGGGTTTATTTGAAGAACATTTAGTACCCTAGATGAAGATGGATAATTCCGGAACCTATTGTATTTAATGACGAAGTCTGTGAGCGATATCCCGAACACCTGATAGTTCATAAAATAAAGCTCAATACGCAGCTCCCAGAATTCATATAGAAAAGAGAAAGAACGTATAGAAGAGGAAAGCACATATAGAAGAGGAAAGAACCTATAGAAGAGGAAAGCACGTATAAAGGAGAAAATGACGTAGATAAGAGGAAAGCACTATAGAAGAGAAAAGAACGTAGAAAAAGACGGAAGCTCAACAATAGCCGAATGTATGGTAGGAGGGGATGAAGTAGGCCCTAGTGTCGATGGAAAGGTTCTGCCCGAAGGCATGCACGATGTCAGAGTGAAACCGGATTGTTAGACACCTAGGATTGTTAGATTCAGCGGCCTAACTTGGGACCCCGATTGAATGTTGATTCTATGAGTTCCCACAATTATTTCCTGATCTATAAATTTTTTCAAGTCCTATAACACTACAAATCCGTAATATGAATCTCAACGAAGACCATCAATTTGGAAATGTTCTAATTGAAATTGTATCTTTTTAAGTTTAGAATTTGCTTAATTCATGAAATTTTATATAAAAAATTTTTTTTATTTTTATTTAAAAATTCTTAAGAACAATTCTTTGTTGAAAACATGATATTAGTTGAAGAAAATTGCGATATAGGCCCGGGTAGCTCAGTCGGTAGAGCGTTGGACTTTTAATCCAACGGTCCAGGGTTCAAGTCCCTGCTCGGGCGGATTATTTTTTCTCTCTTCTCTTCGTCCTTTTCTTATTATTTTTAATATTAAACAATTTTCCATTTATTTTTCTAACAAATATAATTATTTAAACAGATTTGCTTGTAATTCAATTAGAATTTTTTTTTAAGAAAATTAACTTCGTAATAACTACAAATAACCAATAAAAAGGAATTTTAACAATTTATTTAAAAAAATTTTTTCAATTTTCTATTTAAAATAATTAAAACTATTAATAATTTTAATCATTTTCTATATTTTTGGTTACTTATTTTCGATTTTTAAATTTGATAAATAATAACGATTTATTTTTATAGAAAAAGCATTTTTAAGTTTTTCAATTTATGGTTTTTATTTAACAAAACTGTTATTGAAGAAACGCAAATGGTAAATTTAATTCAGTGAGAAGCAGAAGAAGAAATATTATTTTTTTAGAGCAAAATTAAATTAACAAATTAATATAAATAATTTTATAAATATTTATTAATTCAATTGGGAATTTTCTTTAGAATAAATCTTTCATTTTTATTTTATTAATCGGTAATAGTAAATAAGAGACCAATTTTTCTACTCTATTTAACGAAGAGCCAATATGCTGTGACGCCAGTAGTCAACTTATAACTTTGCATAACTTTTAGGCGCAACTATAAAAAAAACCACTTGATTCCAGGCGAACATTTTGTAAAAACTTACAAATCCCAACGAATTTGTGCAAAAAAATAATAATACAATTTGAATAAAACTAAATATAAGTAATATTCTCAAAAGTTAGAATAATTTTGTATATTTTAAATTTAATTGGAAAATTTCAAAAGAAAAAGAAAGAAAAAATTCCATTTTAATTACGACGATTTTAATCATTTCTGAAAAGATACGAGAGATATAATCAGGTCCGACTTATTGATCTTTTACTACAGACAAACCACAGTTATTTCCTTTTTAACCAAACACAGAATACACAGGCATATAAATTTAAATAGGTTTACATGGATAGCCACACCTAAATATTGGGTATTCAATATACTACAAAGTATTCCAAGTGGTTTTGCAATAGCGTCGTCAGGCGAGGAGGTTTGATGGCCTCTTCGTAGCAATACATACACACTATAGTGGTTGTGGCATGTACGTTTGGGTTGGTTCTCTTTAAGATGGTTAAGGGAAAGCTATTCGGTATACTTGAGATGAACTTAAAGGATGTGGCTTTTCAAACATGGTCCGATATTATTCTCTACAAATATGCAAAAGTTTTTGGTAGAAAATTTCCCTTAAGAAACAAAAAGAAAACAAAAAATTTCGCCAACTGAATTCATAAACCCTTTAAAATTCGGTTCTACATGCGATAAATTTATACAGGTTCCTTTATAAAAATTTTATTACATGTACATCCATATCTGTCCAATATTTGGCTGGCTTTTTCTTAGCACTGTGTTCTTTCGCATCTATTCTTGTCTAATTTTTAGAATCATTTCTGCGCAGTTCACAAATACAAACGATATTATTTACTATAAACTGGACATTGGATACCTGAAAAAATAAAAAAAAAATAAAACAAAAACAAAAACTAAAGCTTCTAAATATATTTTTGTGAGTAATTTTTGCTATTATTGATCATAAAGTGGTCTAATAAAAATTTTTTTTTTGCAAAATAAAGTACAATGTACTTTGGAAGGGGACTGACATTTTCCACGTCCGTATTTATGGTGTTTTTTTTTTGATTATTCAGAAACTTTTCTGCAGTTTTTATGCGACTAATTGAGTGTATGGGTGACTTAATAGGAAAATTTATGAACAAGAGACTATACCACTAACTATACTAAATTGTAGATATTTTGTCTTGATTAAGCACGTATAAAATGTGTCCTGTGTATAGCCAAGCTCGAAGTAGTGGCATATATTGGTGTTCGTGTGATACATAAGGTCCTGCGTATTTTCATACTGGAAAATTAAAGGGGATAAAACCGTATTCTTTAAATTGTACAAAATTGAGTATAGACAATTTTCTTATCAATATTTGCAAGAATACTAGTTGGGAATTTTTCACATTTAGTTTAAATATTATTTGTTAATTTCTTTTAAATTATCTTTTATGTTTTTCTTTTATATAGGAATGACTTATGAATAATAATTCAAATAAAGCGTGTATTATTGGTTAAAAGGAAGGTAGAATTTCCTATCAAATTAATTATATATTTTATACTGTTGCATAGTTCTATGTTCATTTGGAAAATCTATCAAATTAAGTACTGATATTTTTTTCTCATTAAAGCCTTTTATCAGAATATGATCTTTTTTTTATAAAATTATTTACTTAAATTTAATTTAAGATAAATTTTCAGGTTGAAAAATATTTTAATATGTTTTTTTTTTTTGTAAAAAAAAATCCTAGAATAATACAAGAGATTTTTTTTTAAATCCAATTTTAAAAAACACAACTTTCACAATTAGTACGTGATCTAAAAAAACTATAGCCCCAAGAGATATGCACACTTTTTTATGGCTTAAAAAAATTCTTAACGAAATTTTAAAATTCCGATATTTTTTCTATTAAAAATAAAATTTATATTAAAATTAAAAAAAAAGGATTGAATTTTTATTCTATTTCGATAGGAAGCGACCGTTTTTACTATTCCACATTTTTTTCTTCGAACGTCTACTTTAGGACCTACTAATTATAATGGCTTTTAATCAATTCATTTGATAGAGAATCGTTCAATAGGTTTTTATTTTTCATATAATAATTATTAAAATAAATTTAGTAATTCCTCTTCAAAGAAATATATTTTTTTTATACTGCCTTATGCATTTATGTTTTTATTCTGTTCAACACCTTAAATACCCTATTTCCTCAAGGAGAGTGCACATAGACCTTCAAACCTCATATAAGAATCCTCAATCCAAGAATTTAAACATTTTCGTATGTTTCTCAAAATACTGTATTTTTATCCGTTTTGTAATTTGTAAAATAGAAATAGTTGTCAAACAAATATTTTATTTACAATAACTTATATTTAGATTAAAGATTGCCATTTAGTATATTATGAATTTTTAGTCATTAATCAATGCGTTAAAATTATAAAAATTCTCTATATCAATAAGCAAACTTACCGTGTATGGGGTTCTGAAAAACCACAAGAGACTAACCCAATTTTTTTCCTTTCTTTGAATCTGGAGGATATGACACCACAAGCCATATAACGTGACAAATTTTCACTTAATTCCACGAAAAGTTACGAGGACGAATAATTTTGAGATTTTTTGATGATAATTGGTCTCCAAGATCACGCGATTTGACGTAGTTCTACATTTTCTTACAGAATTTCTTAATTACTTTACGGATATTAGTTTTTCCTGCAAGAGGTCTTGAGGTAATGTTTCATGTATAATAGAAAAGTCTAACAGTATGAGAAAATGTAAGTTGTATCAAAATTTTAAGGGTATTTTATGAAACTGTACATTTCGAAGTTAAAATTGGATATCGTTTTTTAATTTATTTTAAATTAAAAAAATAATCAGAAAAGTTGAAATTATTCTCAAAATTATTATAATCGGAGTATGGAAAAAAGCGAAATCAATTCAAAAAAATAGAAAAGTTTATAAAATTGTAAAAATTGTAGAAATATTTACAACGTTTAGAAAATTTATTAAATATTCTTTTTATTTTGTTTTATTTTTTTTTTCAAAAAGGATTTTTTTCTTAAATCCATAAATGAGTATATAATTAATTAAGAAAAAAGGAAAACTTAAATTAAAAACTTCACACCTTGGCAGTGTGGTGAGTTCATTGATTTGTTTTGTTTTGTCCTTATTTGTTTTGATTCGATTTTGTATACAAACACCATCCTGCGCTCTTGGGCACACCACAATCATAAATTCATTGCCAATCGAGAGAGTATCGTTTGCGCAATTTGTGTGTACTCGTAAATAAATATTTCGCTTTCCAACTTTCACTTTCGGCAGGATAATTACCCGAATGCTATGCTTCCAAAATACACGGCACTTCCAGAGTCCAATATGACTGGAAGGAAATTGTCAAAGCAGCAGGCGTTGCAGACGCATAAAAACTTTTGACAGGAAAGGATGTTGTCAACATCAACATTTGCGGTTCATCTGCAATACTGCAAATAAAAACCGAACAAAGTGCAAATAAGAGTGATAAGATTTTCCAATAAGAGTGATATGATTTCTAAGTGACGTTTCGGCCATTTGTAATATGTCATTATTCAATTTTATTATCAAAATAATCGTTTTCCAATTGCAAATTTTCGTGCGCCACTTTCATCTGAGTGGTGCGGTAAATAAACAAAACTGACGATTCTGGTGCGAAGAAAATCCACAATTTATTCATGAACACCCATTACAGTCACCTAAATTGACAGTTTGGTGTGGTTTTTGGTTTGGTGGAATCATCGGTCCGTACTTCGTTCGAAATTAAGCTGGTAACACCTTTACTGTCAATGGAGAGCGGTATAGATCGATGATAACCAACTTTTTATGGCCGAAATTGAAAGAAGTTGATCACACAGCACGTGCAACACCCGAATTATTGCGAGAAAGGTTCAGAGATTCGATTATTTCAAGAAATTGTGGCATTGAATGGCCTTCAAGAAGTTGTCATTTAACACCATTAGACTATTTCTTGTGGGGTTATTTGAAGTCATTGGTCTTTAGCAATAAACCAGACTCTCTTCAAGCTTGAGAAGTCAATATTGAACAAGCTATTCATGACATACGACTTGATTTAGTGGAAAAAGTGCTCGAAAATTGGGTTCATTGAATTCGTTCCTGCAAAAGAAGTCGTGGAGGCCATTTGAATGACGTTTTATTCAGAATTTAATTGTATCGATTATACTTCACATTAAATAAAAATCATTTAAATTTTCTTAACAATTAGTGTTTTTTTTTTTTTTTTTTAAAGAAATCATATAACTTATTTTGGAAAACCCTATATTAACGCCTTAGATTATAGAAACACTGGATAGGCCTCTACACAAAAATTCTGTCCGAATTTTGTTGGCAATACATTCGTAGAACGCTCGCACATGCAAAATAACAGAAACGGCATAAATCATTGGCGGCCAATTTTAAACTTCAGTATGCGATTGAAGCGGTTCGTTTAAAACCGTTTTGACATATGTGATGTCATTTATACGTAAACAAATACATTTTTTTATATTGCGGATTTTGTTGTTTGATAAAATTGGTTTTGGAAATTTGCAATAAAACACATTATTCTATTTTAAAATATTATTTATTTATTTATTTCACTATATATTATTTATTAAAACATAATTATAAAGTGGGGAAGAGTATATAAAAATATAAATTGCAAGTTATTTGATTATATTAAAACAATTATGTGGACAAATTTAAGTCAATTTCAAAAATGCAACATGAATTAAATCAGAGCATGTGATATTATGTTTTTGTTGAAATAAAACCACACTGCAACTTAGTAATTATAAACTTTATTGTTAAATAGCATAAGTAGATATAAAAAGCTTAATTATAATATAAATGTGTGTTTGTGAATGGAAATGGTAATTAAAATTAAATTTTAAAAAATTACATAGAATATAGAAGTTAATCGTTTACAACATTATAGCAAAATGCTTTAAAACTAAATTACAAGATGGAAAATTTAATGTATGGTACTTAAATAATTAATTACTAATATTCTAAAAAAAAAATGAAAAATTATTTAGTAAATGCATTTTAATATGGTCAAATGCAAACAAATTTATTTAAATAATAAGCCTACCGAATATACTTTATATATTTTAACACAATAAAAACAGACTGAAAAATTTGTTCCCTTCAATTTCCTTACACACATTTTACGTACACATACGCCGGCACTGAACTATTTTCTGGTAAACATTTATTAAATGCCGAATTTTTCACTGTTTAACCACTTTTTGGTTAAAATAAATCAATAAAAGCTATTTAGGCACATCATAAACTTAATTTTTATGAATTTCTGTACTAAAAAATGAAGATGTCAACTTACCGAAAGAAAGAAATTCCCGGTTTCCTCATTTCGACGAATTTCTGGCAACGCTTTATAAAATACTTAATTTTATGAAATAAAAACTTCATATTAAGTTTTATTAACAATATAACTATTTATAAAAATACTTACTTTTTTGTAAATACTTCTAATTATATGAAAAATACACTTTTACTTGCATTTTCTTGAAATATGTGACAAAATAATAACTCGAAAAATTACAAAAATATCTCATTATGTTCGGTATGCTACCACTTTTATGAAGAATGGCGTGTTTTAAAACTCTCCGAAAGTCTACAAAATTGAGACGCTTGATATTTGATTGATATTTACAAAATTAATAAAAACCCTAAAATACAATTGCATTTAATATCAAAAGATTGGAAAAAAATAAATGTTCCTTTCTGTTGTGTTTAAATTATATTTTTATTTGCAATAAGTGAATTAAAATGAATATGAATTATGCTTTTGCAATTCAATAAATATATATTACGAAAACTAGATGGCAGTAGGTGTCATGTCTACATAAAAAAGCAACACAAAAATATATCATAATTGCCATTTCTCGCCGCTTCTGCAATAATTCAGACAGAAAATTGTATATACATATACGGAAATCTGACGTACGGGCCTATCCAGGTATTTTTTAATCTAAGGATTAACGCAAACTACTCTTAGTGCCGTAGATCTTTATAAATACGAGTATATTGACAAATTTGTGATAGGGAAAATTTGTGAAAGGCAAAAGGAATGCGATTATCCTAAAGAATATAGATTGTAATGGAGCGTGCGAAAAATCAATAATTATGGCTGGGCAAATGCTCGAAATGAAAAGTCTGGTCTTTGACGATGATATCAATACGGACAATTGTAGTTTTTCGGTTTGTGATGAGAATGAAGTGTCGGATTTTTTATTATCATCAGATATGATAAAACAAGAGCCAGAATTTATTATCGACGATGATGTGGAATATGAAAAGATTGAGGATTATTTGGGCAAGAAAAGTGTTGATGAAAAAGATTTGGAATCGCTTATTTGGCATAATTGCATTTTTTGTGAGGAAAGATTCCTAAATGTCGATCAATTATCGATTCACGTACAAGAACATATTAAACAGAATAGTAAACCGGCTGTAGTTAAAGTAAAAAATAACGATAATCATCGTCATGCTCCCAAAACAGAATATACCGGATTCTCTAGAGAGGAATTGTTCAAGGAATACGTTAAGACAAGTGTGAGTATCAATGGAGATCCTACATATACGTGTAAATTATGTGAGAATAAGAATTTCAACAACCTAAGCGGACTACGTAACCATATGCGGATTCATGAGAAGCCCATCCATAAGGAGCGTACCTGTCAGCATTGCGGAAAAGTATTTCTTCGGCATGATACGTTAATGATACACATGCGAATCCATACCAGAGAGCGTCCGTTCGCTTGTGATATTTGTAATGCATCGTTTGCACATTCCAGTTCCTTGGTATCCCATAAAAGAATACATTCCGGCGAAAAACCGTACGAATGCGACATTTGTCACAGCAAGTATCGCGAATCCGGTCAGATGACAACGCATCGGAGAACTCATTTCAACAAATCTTACCAGTGTCCACAGTGCCATCAGATGTTTACCTGTTCGAAGTCCTTATCATCACACATTAGAATACACACTGGGGAAAGGCCGTACAATTGCACAACGTGCGGCAAAAACTTTCGAACAACAACTGCGCTCACATTGCATAATCGGGTGCATCCCGACGAGAAACCGTACAAATGTGAGTTTTGCGACTACTCGACGAAGCAATCGGGCTGCTTCCAATCGCACATTAGAACGCACACTGGTGAAAAACGATACAAATGCGATCGCTGTGATAAGGCTTTCTCGGAAAAGAAACGACTGGTCACACACTATCGGACGCACACCGGCGAAAAACCTTACAAATGTGAACTGTGCGATTATGCCACCACACAATCGCATTGTTTGGTAACACACATTCGTACGCACACTGGCGAAAGACCTTACAAATGCGACATATGCGAGAGGGCATTCTCCGATAAAGCCCGACTTGTCACCCACTCTCGCACACACACCGGCGAGAGACCGTACAAATGTCCCTACTGTGGATCGGCCTTTACGCGCAATGATAATTTGCGCGGTCACATGAGGATCCATACCGGCTATAAACCGCACAAATGTGATATTTGCGAAAAGACTTTCACACGAAAAACCACACTAAAAACTCACAAGGAAAGCCATTCCAAAGAGATGTGCTATGAGTGTGAACTATGCGATAAAAAATTCCGTCTTCCGAATACACTAGCTGCACACATGCAAATCCATGCTGCCAACAACGGCGACTCTAATCAATGCCAAATGGGTGACGAATCGTTCCGCTTAAATCAAGATTTAATAAAAGATGTCGAATTGGCGCATAGTATAATCAAAGAGGAGCCACCACTATGATATTTACTAAATATCGAGATGTAAATTATTTTGATTATATTTTTTTTTACTTTACATATTTTCAAATAAAATTGAAAAATACAAGAATTTTCATTATTCAAAAAAAAAAAAATAAAAAAAAACCGATTTAGTGTCTAGTCGATTGTGTGCAGGTTATTTTTTTAATATTTGAAAAAAAAATATAAAAAAAATATTTTTAAAAATACTTGTATTATAAAAAAAAAAATATCATTAAAAACCGTAATGGCCATGAGGAGGCCTCATGGGGACTACATGCGTGAAAGAATAAACTCATTTGTTTGAGAATATTAAATATAGGACTTGGAAATGGAAGGACTCGTCATATAGTGAAGTAATTCTGGGTTAGTTAGTATTTGTCTTATAAATGAGAAAATGTACTCTGAACGCCATAGGATTGGCAGATGGAATGGGGGCAGTTTTCAAAAATGAAGTTGATCAGCTTTTGGGCCACAAATTTTGGTAACGACGTTGAATAGATTGGTTTTTGGCAGTAGGCAAATGCGTTCATGTTTCTCTAGTAAACATCAGAAAAGACTTCTTAAAAATGTATTTAAAAAAACATTATTTATAAAAATGGCTTATTTATGTTATGAATAAAATAAAAGATGAATTATCAGAGAATTATGGATTATATTTTTATTTTAAACTGTCCTCAAAATCAGTCACCCAAATCTGAATATAAAAATTAATTTTAGGAAGCGTTTATATATTTTTTAAATATTTTAAGTATGTTTAAAAGAATTTCTGTTTCTTAAATTTGGAAATGATTGACATTCCAAAACAATCAGTATTCACTATGAATCGAAATTTTAAAAAAATCGTATAAATAGAATTGGCACTTAAACATCGAAAAGCTGTACAAATATGTATTCTAATTATTATTTAGGTTTCGTTTCTTCTTCGTATCATTAGACAAAGTCCCAGGTAGATACGAGTACTATTAATTGTATAAATATCAAATAACTAAGCATCTAAAAAACATACATTCTTATTATAAGGTTAAGCAACATTTTAATTAAGGGGATTAAGGGGACCTCTTTCTGGTGAAATGTTAAAGAAAACTCGTTAATAATGATTAAATAACTATCAATATTGATATGTACCATAAAGTAAACTAAAAATAAATTTGTTTAAAACTTTAAAAGAATGTTTGTCATTTCCAAATTTTCTAATAAATAAAAATCGTTTTTGCTTGGGTTTCATATGTTCATATGTAAGTGGTGTTATATTTTCAAAGAATTACGCCATCTACATGTGAACATATAAACTCTAAATAATCTAAGCAAAGTTATGTAAGCATTTTGAAATAATATTGGCAATTTCTTTTTTTAAAATTTATTTTCATCTTTATAATCTCACTTTTCCAAATGTCCTAAAATCTGGTCTAGACTTTCTAGAAAATAGAAGTTCGATTTTGCTAGATGAACATTTTTGGTTTTGTTTTCTGGTAGTGCTGATGTCATTTATAAATTCGAATACTACCTAGAGTATCTGACCGCAATCCCATTTCTTCAGAGGTTGACAAAAATTTAGGTTATTTTCCGCTCAAGAAGTGCGTAGGAAGTCAACAGATATCTCTTAATAAAGATATTAAGAGGCGAGAATATAATGCATGATCCAAGCTTAGGGCAGTGAATCAAGGCATTGTCTTTCCTACGTGGGCTACTATATATATTTCTGGCCTAATAATGAAAATGCGAATATTTATCAACGAAAAAGGTTTTATTGTTTTTCAAAATATTCTCCATCAAGATTTATACACTTTTGCATGCGCTCAAACCAATTTTCGAAGCACTTTTTCCACTCCGATTGAGACACCTCCAAAACATGGTTTTTGAATGCTTCAACAGCATCTTCTGGCGACGAAAATTAAAAAGAAGTCATTGGGTGCCAAGTCAGGGCTGTACGGAGGATGACCCATCAATTCGACGTTTTGTCCGGTCAAAAAGGCGCTGGTTTGAGCCGATGTGTGAGAGCTCGCATTGTCATGGTGCACAATGATTCGACTTCTCTTGTTCGTTTTTCGAATTTCTCCGAAGACTTCAGGCAAACAAATGGTGGTGTACCACTCAGAATTGACCGTCCTACGTTGCACAAGCGGAACAGTCGCCACATGACCAGTTTTGCCAAAGAAACAAGCGACCATTTGCTTCGAAGTGCTTCTTCCACGAACAACTTTCGTTGGATTTGACTCGTCTTGGAAGACCCACACGGTCGATTGCTGTTTTGTTTCGGGCTCATACGCATAGATCCATGATTCGTCACCTGTGACGATCTTATAAACGTCTTTTGAAGCACCGCGATCGTATTTTTTCAGCATTTCTTTACACCAATCCACACGAGCCTTTTTTTGAGCGATTGTCAAATTGTGCGGGATCCAACGAGAACAAACCTTTTTTACGGCCAGGTGTTCATGCAATATCGAATGTATGCTGGTGGGAGAAATGCCTAGGCATGCCTCTATCTCACGGTATGTCACATGACGGTCTTGCATTATCAGTTCACGTACGGCATCGATGTTTTCTGGAACAACGGCTGTTTTTGGACGACCTTCACGGAATTCGTCTTTGAGCGAGCGTCGGCCACGATTGAATTCGTTGTACCAGTTTTTCACAGTGCTATAGGATGGTGCTTCATAGCCATACAAAGATTTAAGTTCATCGATGCACTCTTGTCGTGATAATCCACGTCGAAAGTTGTGAAAAATGATCGCACGAAAATGTTCACGAGTTAATTCCATTTTTTTGCCAAATTGATTTTTTCAAGTCACTGTAAACAACACAAATGATAGTCGTACGTCAAAACGTTCTGAGTACGTTTATGCTAAAAAATGTCAAACTTTCCAATGGAAATGTCAGATCGCACCTGGCAACACTTAGTGTTGCCTAGGCCAGAAATATATATAGTAGCCTACGTATACACAAGAAATGACATATCACTGATATATATGTTAGATACCACGTTACTGAGTATCATCTTCAAGATATTATCCACCATATTACTAGGAAAGATAGTCCCATATGCCCGAAAGATATTGGGTCTATACCAAAAGGACTATCTTACAAGAAAATCAGCTCTGATCAAATCTTCTCGGTGTGGCAGCCGGTGAAAAATCTGCTTGAAAACGAAACCCTGCTTCACCATCTTTTCATTAAGTATGACAGAATATCCAGGATAAAACTATACACAAATATAAAAAATAATGGTAATAATGATTCTATCAACCCAAAAAAAAGGTCAAAGATCAATAAAATCAGCCGCATCACTATTGAAACCATTCGGAAAATACAGCACTTTTAGATGTTCTATTTAACCTAACCTTTCAATTCGTGACTCGTACCAAGCTTTTGATGACATCGACATAATGGGCCGATGGGAGGGACCCATACGAAAATAATTACTAAATTTTAAGGTAAAATATCAGGAAGCCTTCGACTTTACGTAGATCGATATCAAAGACAAAACACAGCATTTAAAAGCAGCCGAGAATCCCATGAGAGCCAACAGAGCCTTCAGTCAGTCTACTTATCAGTTCTTAGTTTTACCAGTCCTCATGTTTTCGTAGGAGACTTTGTTTCTTAGTAAAAATAATTTCGAAATCTTGTCCGCATTCGAAAGAGGGTTTATTTGAAGAACATTTAGCACCCTACATGAGGATAGATGATTCCGGATCCTATTTAATGACGAAGTCTATGAGCGATATCCCGAACGCCTGATAGTTCATAAAATAAAGCTCAATACACAGCTCCCAGAATCCGTATGGAAAAGAGAAAGAACGTATAGAATAGGAAAGAGGTATAGAAGAGGAAAGCACATAGAAAAGAGGAAAGCACGTGTAGAAGAGGAGAGTACGTACAGAAGAGGAAGGCAAGTGTAGAAGAGAAACGACGTGTAGAAGAGGAAATCACGTATAGAAGAGGAAAGCACATATAGAAGAGGAAAGCACGTATAGAAGAGAAAACGACGTATAGAAAAGGAAAACACGAGAGTACATATAGAAGGGGAAGGCAAGTATAGAAGAGGAGACGACGTGTAGAAGAGGAAAGCACGTGTAGAATAGGAAAGCAAGTATAGAAGAGGAAAGTACGTATAGAAGAGGAAAAAGCGCGTATATCCTTTTGTATACGTGTAGAAGAGGAGAGCAGGTATAGAAGAGGAAAGGACGTATAGAAAAAGAAAAGAACGTGTAGAAGAGGAAAGCGGGTATAGAAGAGGAAAGCACTATAGAAGAGAAAAGAACGTAGAGAAGAGGGAAGCACAACAATAGCCGCATATATGGTAGGAGGGGATGAAGTAGGTCCTGGTGTCGATGGAAAGGTTCTGCCCGAAGGCATACACGATGTCAGAGTGAAACCGGATTGTTAGAGTCAGCGGCCTAAACTTGGGATCCCGTAATAGGAATCTCAACGAAGACCATCAATTTGGAAATGTTCTAATTGAAATTGTATCTTTTTAAGTTTAGAATTTGCATAATTCATGAAATTTTATTTAAAAAAAAATTTTAATTTTTTTTAAAAAATTCTTAAGAACAATTCTTTGTTGAAAACATGATATTAGTTGAAGAAAATTGCGATATAGGCCCGGGTAGCTCAGTCGGTAGAGCGTTGGACTTTTAATCCAACGGTCCAGGGTTCAAGTCCCTGCTCGGGCGGATTATTTTTTCTCTCTTCTCTTCGTCCTTTTCTTATTATTTTTAATATTAAACAATTTTCCATTTATTTTTCTGACAAATATAATTATTTAAACAGATTTGCTTCTAATTCAATTAGAATTTTTTTAAAGAAAATTAACTTCGTAATAACTAGAAATAACCAATAAAAAGGAATTTTAACAATTTATTAAAAAATTTTTTTTAAATTTTCTATTTAAAATAATAAAAACTTTTAATAATTTTCATCATTTTCCATATGTTTGGTTACTTATTTTCGGTTTTTAAATTTGATAAATAACAACGATTTATTTTTATAGCAAAAGCATTTTTAAGTTTTTCAATTTATGGTTTTTATTTAACAAAACTGTTATTGAAGAAACGCAAATGGTAAATTTAATTCAGTGAGAAGCAGAAGAAGAAATATTATTTTTTTAGAGCAAAATTAAATTAACAAATTAATATAAATAATTTTATAAATATTTATTAATTCAATTGGGAATTTTCTTTAGAATAAATCTTTCATTTTTATTTTATTAATCGGTAATAGTAAATAAGAGACCAACTTTTCTACTCTATTTAACGAAGAGCCAATATGCTGTGATGCCAGAAGTCAACTTATAACTTTGCATAACTTTTAGGCGCAACTATAAAAAGAACCCACTTGATTCCAGGCGAAAATTTTGTAAAAACTTACAAATCCCAACGGATTTGTGCAAAAAAAATAATAATAAAGTTTGAATTAAACTAAATATAAGTAATGTTCCCAAAAGTTAGAATAATTTTGTATATTTTAAATTTAATTGAAAAATTTCAAAAGAAAAAGAAAGAAAAAATTCCAATTTAATTACGACGATTTTAATCATTTCTGAAAAGATACGAGAGATATAATCAGGTCCGACTTATTGACCTTTTACTACAGACAAACCTGTGTATTCTGTGTTTGGTTATTTCCTTTTTAACCAAACACAGAATACACAGGCATATAAATTTAAATAGGTTTACATGGATAGCCACACCTAAATATTGGGTATTCAATATACTACAAATATTCCAAGTGGTTTTGCAATAGCGTCGTCAGGCGAGGAGGTTTGATGGCCTCTTCGTAGCAATACATACACACTATAGTGGTTGTGGCATGTACGTTTGGGTTGGTTCTCTTTAAGATGGTTAAGGGAAAGCTATTCGGTATACTTGAGATGAACTTAAAGGATGTGGCTCTTCAAACATGGTCCGATATTATTATCTACAAATATGCAAACGTTTTTGGTAGAAAACTTCCCTTAAGAAACAAAAAAAAACAAAAAATTTCACTAACTGAATTCATAAACCCTTTAAAATTCGGTTCTACATGCGATAAAATTATACAGGTTGCTTTATAAAAATTTTATTACATGTACATCCATATCTGTCCAGTATTTGGCTGGCTTTTTCTTAGCACTGTGTTCTTTCGCATCTATTCTTGTCTAATTTTTAGAATCATTTCTGCGCAGTTCACAAATACAAACGATATTATTTACTATAAACTGGACATTGGATATCTGAAAAAATCAAAAAAAAAAAAAACAAAAACAAAGACTAAAGCTTTTAAATTTTTGTGAGTAAATTTTGCTGTTATTGATCATAAAGTTGTCTAATAAAAAATTTTTTTTTGCAAAATAAAGTACAATGTACTTTTTGAAGGAGACTGACATTTTTCACGTCCGTATTTATGGTGTTTTTTTTTGATTATTCAGAAACATTTCTGTAATTTTTATGCGACTAATTGAGTGTATGGGTGACTTAATAGGAAAATTTCTGAACAAGAGACTATATCACTAACTATACTAAATTGTAGATATTTCGTCTTGATTAGGCACGTATAAAATGTGTCCTGTGTAGAGCCAAGCTCGAAGTAGTGGCATATATTGGTGTTCGTGTGATACATAAGGTCCTGCGTATTTTCATACTGGAGATAATTTTCTTATCAATATTTATAAGAATTCTAGTTGGGAATTTTTCATATTTAGTTTAAATATTATTTGTTAATTTTTTTTAAATTATCTGTTATGTTTTCCTTTAATATAGAACTAACCCATGGGACTTATGAATAATAATTCAGATAAAACGTGTATTATTGGTAAAAAGAAAGGTAGAATTTCCTATAAAATTAATTATGTATTTTATACTAAAACATAGTTTTTGTAAAAAAAAAGTCCTAGAATAATACAAGAATATTTTTAATAAAAAATCCAATTTTTCAAAACGCAACTTTCACAATTAGTACGTGATCTAAAAAAAACTATAGCCCCAAGAGATATGCACATTTTTTTAGGGTTTACAAAAAAATCCTTTACGAAATTTTAAAACTCCGATATTTTTTCTATTAAAAAGAAAATTTATATTAAAATATAAAAAAAGGATTGAATTTTTATTCTATTTCGATAGGAAGCGACCGTTTTTACTATTCCACATTTTTTTCTTCGAACGTCTACTTTAGGACCTACTAATTATAATGTCTTTTAGTCAATTCATTTGATAGAAAATCGTTCAATAGGTTTTTATTTTTCATATAATAATTATTAAAATTAATTTAGTAATTCCTCTTCAAAGAAATATTTTTAATTTTTTTCTTTAATTTTCATAGAAAAACTAAATTTAGAAAAAAAAACTTCACGCTGCCTTATGCATTTATGTTTTTATTCTGTTCAACACCTAAAATATCCTATTGCCTCAAGGAGACTGTAAATAGACCTCCAAACCTCATATAAGTTTACTCTTTTTATTCCTCGATCTAAAAATTTAGTTTTTTTTGTATCTTTCTCAAAATACTGTACGTTCTAATCTGTTTTGTAATTTGTAAAAATTAATAGTTGTCCTTTAATAGTTGTCAAACAAATTTTTTTTTTATTATAATGTATATTTAGATTAAAGATTGCCATTTATTAATATTATGAATTTTTATACACTAAGCAATGCGCTAAAATTATAAAAATTGTCTATATCAATAAGCAAACTTATCGTGTATGGGGTTCTGAAAAACCACAAGAGACTAACCCAATTTTTTTGGCCTTAACATGAGCTTTGAATCTGGAGGATATGACACCATAAGCCATACAACATGACAAATTTTGCCTTAATTGCACGGAAAGTTACCAGGACGAATAATTTTGAGATTTTTTGATGACAATTGGTCTCCAAGACCACGCGATTTGACGTAGTTCTACATTTTCTTACAGCATTTTTTAATTATTTTACAGATAATAGTTTTTAAGAGCTCATCAAACTTTAGAGCATTTAAAAACAAAATCTATAAGATAGTGACAAAACTATTGTCGAAAATATGTGAAAAAAATTACTTCAAAAGGATAAAATCCTACAAGAATTTTTGAGATAAAATTTTATGTACAATGAGAAAGTCTAAACAGTATGAGAAAATGTTAAGTGTATTTGATGAAACTTTACATTTCAAAGCCAAAGTTGGATATCCTTTTTATTTATTTTGAATTCAAAAAATAATCAGGAAAGTTGAAACTATTCTCAAAATTATTATAATCGGAGTTTGGAAAATTGCAAATACAACTCAAAAAATTGGAAAGGTTATAAAATTGTAAAAATTGTAGAAATATTCAGAATTTTTAGCAAAATTATTAAATACTTTTTTATTTTTTTTCAAAAAGGATTTTTTTATATTTATAAATGGGGATACAATTAATTAAGAAGGAATGAAGACTTATATTATTAATTTCCAACATTTGCGGTGTGGTGAGTTCATTGATTTGTTTTGTTTTGTCCTTATTTGTTTTGATTCGATTTTGTATACAAACACCATCCCGCGCTCTTGGGCACACCACAATCATAATTTCATTGCCAATCGAGAGAGTATCGTTTGCGCAATTTGTGTGTACTCGTAAATAAATATTTTGCTTTCCAACTTTCCCTTTCTGCAGGATAATTACCCGAATGCTATGTTTCCAAAATACACGGCACTTCCAGAGTCCAATATGCCTGGAAGGAAATTGTCAAAGCAGCAGGCGTTGCAGACGCGTAAAAACTTTTGACAGGAAAGGATGTTGTCAACATCAACATTTGCGGTTCATCTTCAATACCGCAAATAAAAACCGAACAAAGAGTAAATAAAAAAATTTGTTGATTAAATAATATTAACGCAAACTACTCTTAGTGCCGTAGATCTTTATAAATATTGTATATTAAGAAATTTGTGAAAGGCAAAAGGAATGCCATCATCCTAAAGGATATAGATTGTGGGGGAGCGTGCGAAAAATCAATAATTATGGCTGGGCGAATGCTCGAAATGAAAAGTCTGATCTTTGACGATGATATCAATACGGACAATTGTAGTTTTTCGGTTTGTGATGAGAATGAAGTGTCGGATTTTTTATTATCAGCAGATATGATAAAACAAGAGCCAGAAATTATTATCGACGATGATGTGGAATATGAAAAGATTAAGGATTATTTGGGCAAGAAAAGTGTTGACGAAAAGGATTTGAAATCGCTCATTTGGCATAATTGCATTTTTTGTGAGGAAAGATTTCTGAACGTTGATCAATTATCGATTCACGTACAAGAACATATTAAACAGAATAGTAAACCGGCTGTAGTTAAAGTAAAAAATTACGATAATCACCGTCATGCTCCCAAAACAGAATATATCGGATTCTCTAGAGAGCAATTGTTCAAGGAATACGTAAAGATAAGTATGAGTATAGATGGAGATAATACCTATACGTGTAAATTATGTGAGAATAAGAATTTTAACAAACTAATCGGACTACGTAATCATATGCGGATTCATGAGAAACCCATCCATAAGGAGCGTACATGTCAGCAGTGCGGAAAAGTATTTCTTCGGCATGATACGTTAATGATACACATGCGAATCCATACCAGGGAGCGTCCGTTCGCTTGTGATATTTGTAATGCATCGTTTGCACATTCCAGTTCCTTGGTATCCCATAAAAGAATACATTCCGGCGAAAAACCGTACGAATGCGACATTTGCCACAGCAAGCATCGTGAATCCGGTCAGATGACAACGCATCGGAGAACTCATTTTAACAAATCTTACCAGTGTCCACAGTGCCATCAGATGTTTGCCTGTTCGAAGTACTTATCATCACACATTAGAATACACACTGGGGAAAGGCCGTACAATTGCACAACGTGCGGCAAAAACTTTCGAACAACAACTGCGCTAACATTGCATAATCGGGTGCATACCGGCGAGAAACCGTACAAATGTGAGTTTTGCGACTATTCGACGAAGCAATCGGGCTGCTTAAAATCGCACATTAGATCGCACACTGGTGAGAAACCATATAAATGCGATCGTTGTGATAAGGCTTTCTCGGAAAAGAAACGACTGATCACCCACTATCGGACGCACACAAGCGAAAAACCTTACAAATGTGAACTGTGCGATTATACAACCAAACAAACACATTGTTTGGTAACACATATTCGCACGCACACTGGCGAAAGACCTCACAAATGCGACATATGCGAGAGGGCATTCTCCGATAAAGCCCAACTTGTCACCCACTCTCGCACACACAACGGCGAAAAAACTTTCACACGAAAAACCACACTAAAAACTCACAAGGAAATCCATTCCAAAGAGATGTCCTATGAGTGTGAACTATGCGATAAAAAATTCCGTCTTCCGAATACACTAGCTGCACACATGCGAATCCATGCTGCCAACAACGGTGACTCTAATCAATGTCAAATGAGTGACGAATCGTTCCGCTTAAATCAAGATTTAATAAAACATGTCGAATTGGCGCATAGTATAATCAAAGAGGAGCCACCACTATGATATTCACTAAATATCGAGATGTAAATTATTTTGATTATATTTTTTTTTACTTTACATATTAATAAAATTCAATAAAATTGAAAAGTACAAGAATTTTTAATATTCAAAAAAAAAAATTTGGTGTCTAGTTGATTGTGTGCAGGTTATTTTTTTAATATTTGAAAAAAAATATTATCATTAATGTGCCAAAGGCCATTAAAAACCGTAATGACCATGAGGAGGCCTCTTGGGGACTACATGCGTGAAAGAATAAACTCATTTGTTTGAGAATATTAAATACAGGACTTGGAAATGGAAGGACTCGTCATATAGTGAAGTAATTCTGGGTTAGTTAGTATTTGTCTTATAAATGAGAAAATGTACTCTGAACGCCATAGGATTGGCAGATGGAATGGGGGCAGTTTTCAAAAATGAAGTTGATCAGCTTTTGGGCCACAAATTTTGGTAACGACGTTGAATAGATTGGTTTTTGGCAGTAGGCAAATGCGTTCATGTTTCTCTAGTAAACATCAGAAAAGACTTCTTAAAAATGTAAAAAAAAAACATTATTTATACAAATGGCTTAGTTATGTTATGAAAAAAATAAAAGATGAATTATCAGAGAATTATGGATTATATTTTTATTTTAAACTCTCCTCAAAATCAGTCACCCAAATCTGAATATAAAAATTAATTTTAGGAAGCGTTTATATATTTTTTAAATATTTTAAGTATGTTTAAAAGAATTTCTGTTTCTTAAATTTGGAAATGATTGACATTCCAAAACAATCAATATTCACTATGAATCGAAATTTAAAAAAAATCTTATAAATAGAATTGGCACTTAAACATCGAAAAGCTGTACAAATATGTATTCTAATTATTATTTAGGTTTCGTTTCTTCTTCGTGTCATTAGACAAAGTCCCAGGTATGAGTAGATACTATTAATTGTATAAAAATCAAATAACTTAGCATCTAAAAAACATACATTCTTATTATAAGGTTAAGCAACAATTAATTAAGGGGACCTCTTTCTGGTGAAATGTTAAAGAAAACTCGTTAATAATGATTAAATAACTATCAATATTGATATGTAAAGTAAACTAAAAATAAATTTGTTTAAAACTTTAAAAGAATGTTTGTCATTTCCAAATTTTCTGATAAATAAAAATCATTTTTGCTTGGGTTTCATATGTTCATATGTAGATGGCGTTGTATTTTTAAAGAATTACGCCATCTACATGTGAACATATAAACTCTAAATAATCTAAGCAAAGTTATGTAAGCATTTTGAAATAATATTGACAATTTCCTTTTTTTAAATTTATTTTCATCTTCAATTTTCTCACTAAATGTCCTAAAATCTGGTCTAGACTTTATAGAAGTTCAATTTTGCTAGAAGAACATTTTTGGTCTTGTTTTCTGGTAGTGCGTGATATCATTTATAAATTCGAATACTACCTAGAGTATCTGGCAGCAATCCCATTTCTTCAGAGGGTTATTTTCCGCTCAAGAAGTGCGTAGGAAGTCAACAGGTATCTCTTAATAAACCGGTGAAAAATCTGCTTGAAAACGAAGCCCTGCTTCACCATCTTTTCATTAAGTATGACAGAATATCCAGGATAAAACTACACATATACATAAATATAAAAAATAATAGTAATAATGACTATCAACCCAAAAAAAAGTGCAAAAATCAATAAAATCAGCCGCATCACTATTGAAACCATTCGGAAAATACAGCGCTTTTAGATGTTCTTTTTAACCTAACCTTTCAATTCGTGACTCGACCAAGCTTTTGATGACATCGACATAATGGGCCGATGGGAGAGACCCGTACGAGAAAACTTTACTAAATGGTAAGGTAAAATATCAGGAAGCCTTCGACTTTACGTAGATCGATATCAAAGACAAAATACAGCATTTAAAAGCAGCCGAGAATCCCATGAGAGCCAACAGAGCCTTCAGTCAGTCATGTTTTCGTAGGATACTCTGTTTCTTAGTAAAAATAATTTCGAAATCTTGACCGCATTCGAAAGAGGGTTTATTTGAAGAACATTTAGCACCCTACATGAGGGTCCTATTTAATGACGAA
This sequence comes from Atherix ibis, assembly GCA_958298945.1. Lineage (NCBI taxonomy): Eukaryota > Metazoa > Arthropoda > Insecta > Diptera > Athericidae > Atherix > Atherix ibis. The sequence continues at coordinate 117,180,252 of OY282605.1, read as the reverse complement.
GTCTATGAGCGATAACCCGAACGCCTGATAGTTCATAAAATAAAGCTCAATACACAGCTCCCAGAATCCGTATGGAAAAGAGAAAGTACATCTAGAATAGGAAAGGGGTATAGAAGAGCAAAGCACATAGAAAAGAGGAAAGCGCGTATATAAGAGGAAAGCGCGTATAGAAGAGGAAAGCACATATAGAAGAGGAAAGCACGTATAAAAGAGAAAAAAGCGCGTATATCCTTTTGTATACGTGTAGAAAAGGAGAACAGGTATAGAAGAGGAAAGGACGTATAGAAAAAGAAAGCACGTGTAGAAGAGGAAAGCGGGTATAGAAGAGGAAAGAACGTAGAGAAGAGGGAAGCACAACAATAGCCGCATATATGGTAGGAGGGGATGAAGTAGGCCCTGGTGTCGATGGAAAGGTTCTGCCCGAAGGCATGCACGATGTCAGAGTGAAACCGGATTGTTAGACACCCAGGATTGTTAGATTCAGCGGCCTAAACTTGGGACCCCGATTGAATGTTGATTCTATGAGTTCCCACAATTATTTCCCGATCTATAAATTTTTTCAAGTCCTATTATAGCACTACAAATCCGTAATAGGAATCTCAACGAAGACCATCAATTTGGAAATGTTCTAATTGAAATTGTATCTTTTTAAGTTTAGAATTTACACAATTTATAAAATTTTATATACAAAAAAAATTTTATTTTTTTAAAAAAATTCTTAAGAACAATTCTTCGTTGAAAACATGATGTTACTTGAAGAAAATTGCGATATAGGCCCGGGTAGCTCAGTCGCCGGCCTCGGTAGCTCAGTCGATAGTGTACTGAGTCTACCAGCCAAAAGGGGTCGTGGGTTCGAATCCCACTGTAGCAGCATGGTCCTACGCTAATTTACCTCACCGCTTTACTGTCTTTTCTTCTTCTTCCATTCCCTTATCCTCTCCCCTTCCCGTGCCGGACCATTAGGCCACTAATGGCTGGGTCGGACCATCAGACCGCTTGAGCAGATGGATGCGAAAGCGTCTGGCGAGGTCTGGTGGCCCGTTAACAAAAAATAGGTATAGGTAATAGGTAGCTCAGTATACCATGGCTCCAGTCTACCAGAAAGCGTCACTTTTTGGGGAGCACTGAGAAGAGTAAAACCTTTCCAGAGGAACCCACTTCTGTGCTACAAGTGCTATCGGTATGGCCATACGAAAAATAGATGTAGTGTCACCCAAGAGATATGAAGAAACTGCGGAAATACGAGGCATGAAAACAAATGTACCACTGAACCAAAATGTGTCAGCTGCAAACAGAGACAATCATCAGGGGATAAACGATGCCCGGAAGGGGTTAGGCAGACAAACATAATGAAACTAATGGACGAGGAGTGCCTAACCTTTGGGGAGGCCATGAAATTAGTTGGTGCTAAGCCAATGAACGGGGAGGGAGTAAGAGCAACGAGCTCGATACGACCAGAACTTAATAATGAGAAAGAGTTCCCAGCGTTAGAGAAAGGAATCAATGTAAGGCTGCATGAGAAAAGAACCAGCTATAGGCAGGCGAATAGACCGCAGATCGCATGGAACCAACATCCAAATGCAAAATCGAAAAGAGAAGGTCGTGGAAAGATTTCATATCCACAATAACACCCGGAGCCTCAATCAGGGATATATGGAATAAAATCCATGCCCTGCGGGGCACAACCAAACATAGTTTGGCGGTGAATGTGGCCACATCTTCTGAGGAGAATAGAGTTGAATTTTTAAAATTAAATTTCCCTACAACCTCGATGACAATTGGAGATGGTGCCGGAAAAGACAATATATGTAGAAGAAGAATTGTCAGCCCGATCACCAGGTGGGAGAGGGACTTCACAATGGCGGAATTCAATGGTTACTTATTGAAAAGGAAATCAACGGCACCGGGACCGGATGCAATTACCTACGATTGCATTAAGAGTCTAACCGGTACACAGAAAAGTATTTTAGTTGCAGCAATCAACACCGAATGACATATGAATTATGTGCGGAAGGCATGGAAAACAGCAAGGGTTGTCGCAATCCCGAAACCAGGAAAAGACGTCAGGAAAATTGAAAATTATAGACCGATCGCACTACTGCCAACGACGGTCAAGATAATAAATGGCATGATTAAGGATCGAATGACGGACTTTATGGAAAGGCACAAAACACTTCCAACGAATAGTTTTGGGTTCCGTAAGAATATGGGCGCCACCACATGCCTGAACAAACTGATAAATATTATGGAGAGGGATAAGTCGAAACAGCACAAAACGATTATTCTGTTTTTGGATCTGAAGCAGGCTTATAATCGGGTTGACATACCCAAACTGAAAAACATATTGGACAAATGTCAGTTCCCTCCAATGTTAATAAATTGGATGATGGATTTCTGCATCGACAGAGAATTGAGTATGAATGGACCAGACGGAGAGAGTAAAATCACTACCAGCCGCGGCCTGCCGCAGGGCAGTGTCTTCAGTCCGACTCTTTTTAACATCTATACAAAGGGCCTTCATGAATTAGGGGAGGAAATTGGCACGGTTTTGCAGTTTGCTGATGATATTGCACTCGTTATTAGCGCTGAAACGTGGCCAAGGGCCGAGAAACTCCTCAAACTGGGCATGGGATTCATACACAATAAGTTGTCACAACTGGACATGGAAATAAATTGTGAAAAACCAGGGTCATGTTACCATACCAAGCTACGAAGAAGAATCAATTGAGCGATATCCGAATAGGTGGCTCGAATATTGAAATAGTTGGAAGCCACAGGTATTTGTGCATTACAATTGATAACCGATTAAATTTTCAGGAACACTGCTCTGGTGTGACCAGGGGGGTCCAGGGCTCAATAAATATTTTGAGACACGTTGGACACTCTGGCGGAAGTGGTCGAGTGGCCTTCTCCAATGAGAAGGGAATGGTTGACTTGTCGGGAAGCGGCCAAGATGACCATATTCAATGAGGACATGTTCGGTAACACAACCGATCCGAGAATGAAAAAGACGTACATGTACAAAACCATAGCTAAGTATGGGCAGCATTTTGATCGGCTAAAAATGCTCTCCAGGCATGGTTTAGTTATGGAAGAGCGAAACTAGCAATGTGATATGGATGAAATATTTTCACATGTACATGGAAAAGGGAAATGAGGGATCATCAGATATTTTATACTGATGCATCATTAAGGAACGAAGTGGCTGGAATTGGAATATTCATTAGTGAAACAAAGGATGAATATAAATACAGCATAAGGTGGAAAATACATGCCATTACAACGGCGGAATTAGCAGCTATAGATATGGCTATAGCTTTGGCTAGTTCCAGTACGGCTAATAGAGTGGCCATCCTGACGGATTCCAGGGTTGCATGCAAGATCCTTCCAGATAGGGAGAAATATTACCGACATCCCATTGCAAAAAACATCATGCAAACGATCCGCGATAACGCGTGTAGATCGTATAAGATTCAATGGATCCCAAGTCACGTTGATATTACGGGTAATACCAAGGCTGACTGGCTTGCCAGAGATGCATGCACAAATCCGAATACCGTCATGGTCGAGTGCACTCTGGGCACTCAAGAAGTCCTCAAAACCATCAGACGCAAAATAGCTAGAGAGTGGCAGGAAAGATTCACCGAGGTGTCTACAAAAAGAAACGGATTCCACTATGGTACTAATGGCAGACCAGACAATGGTAAATATTGGTTTAGGGGTAACACATGGTCTAGAGAACAGGTGGTTAAAATGTGCCATATTCGTACTGGCAATATTATATGCAAAAAGAAATTGTTACGTTTCAAATATGCCGATAATGATTTATGTGATACATGTGGAGTACAGGATGATTTCCAACACATCATGATAGCGTGCAGGAGGCACGACATAAACAGACGAAGGCTAATGGGCAATATCAACACCTTGGGAGATCTAGGTAAATTCCTAAATACGGACGATGGGGTACCGGTTGGGAATTTCAGGAAGATACTAAAATTCACGGAGGAGTCTGGCATTTCGGTTGTCAGACGCCTGTAGGTATTGGGGAGCATGTTGAGAGGAGTAGACAGGGGCGGGCGAATGGTTGAATAGGACCACCCATTGGGGTGGCCGAGTCGGAAGAATAGGTAAAAAAAAAATGGGTGCTGCGGCACGCGGGAGACGCTGGATTGGGTGAGGAGTTTTTGTGGTTTTTGTGTGGCGTTGTTTTCCTGGATCCTGGGCGGACCATCAGACCGCCTAAGCAGATGGATGCAATAGCGTCTGGCGAGGTCTGGTGTCCCGTTAACAAACTAACAAACAAACAAACAAACTAGGTAGCTCAGTCGGTAGAGCGTTGGACTTTTAATCCAACGGTCCAGGGTTCAAGTCCCTGCTCGGGCGGATTATTTTTTCTCTCTTCTCTTCGTCCTTTTCTTATTATTTTTAATATTAAACAATTTTCCATTTATTTTTCTAACAAATATAATTATTTAAACAGATTTGCTTCTAATTCAATTAGAATTTTTTTTAAAGAAAATTAACTTCGTAATAACTAGAAATAACCAATAAAAAGGAATTTTAACAATTTATTAAAAAAATTTTATTAAATTTTCTATTTAAAATAATTAAAACTATTAATAATTTTAATCATTTTCCATATTTTTGGTTACTTATTTTCGGTTTTTAAATTTGATAAATAATAACGATTTATTTTTATAGCAAAAGCATTTTTAAGTTTTTCAATTTATGGTTTTTATTTAACAAAACTGTTATTGAAGAAACGCAAATGGTAAATTTAATTCAGTGAGAAGCAGAAGAAGAAATATTATTTTTTAGAGCAAAATTAAATTAACAAATTAATATAAATAATTTTATAAATATTTATTAATTCAATTGGGAATTTTCTTTAGAATAAATCTTTCATTTTTATTTTATTAATCGGTAATAGTAAATAAGAGACCAATTTTTCTACCCTATTTAACGAAGAGCCAATATGCTGTGACGCCAGTAGTCAACTTACAACTTTGCATAACTTTTAGGCGCAACTATAAAAAGAACCCACTTGATTCCAGGCGAAAATTTTGTAAAAACTTACAAATCCCAACGGATTTGTGCAAAAAAAAATAATAATAAAATTTGAATTAAACTAAATATAAGTAATGTTCTCAAAAGTTAGAATAATTTTGTATATTTTAAATTTAATTGGAAAATTTCAAAAAAAAAGAAAAAATTCCAATTTAATTACGACGATTTTAATCATTTCTGAAAAGATACGAGAGATATAATCAGGTCCGACTTATTGATCTTTTACTACAGACAAACCACAGTTATTTCCTTTTTAACCAAACACAGAATACACAGGCATATAAATTTAAATAGGTTTACATAGATAGCCACACCTAAATATTGGGTATTCAATATACTACAAAGTATTCCAAGTGGTTTTGCAATAGCGTCGTCAGGCGAGGAGGTTTGATGGCCCTCTTCTTAGCAAAACATACACACTATAGTGGTTGTGGCATGTACGTTTGGGTTGGTTCTCTTTAAGATGTTTAAGGGAAAGCTATTCGGTATACTTGAGATGAACTTAAAGGATGTGGCTCTTCAAACATGGTCCGATATTATTCTCTACAAATATGCAAACGTTTTTGGTAGAAAATTTCCCTTAAGAAACAAAAAGAAAACAAAAAATTTCGCCAACTGAATTCATAAACCCTTTAAAATTCGGTTCTACATGCGATAAATTTATACAGGTTCGTTTATAAAAAATTTTATTACATGTACATCCATATCTGTCCAATATTTGGCTGGCTTTTTCTTAGCACTGTGTTCTTTCGCATCTATTCTTGTCTAATTTTTAGAGTCATTTCTGCGCAGTTCACAAATACAAACGATATTATTTAATATAAACTGGACATTGGATACCTGAAAAAATAAAAAAAAATAAAACAAAAACAAAAACTAAAGCTTTTAAATATATTTTTGTGAGTAATTTTTTCTATTATTGATCATAAAGTGGTCTAATAAAATTTTTTTTTTTTTCGCAAAATAAAGTACGATGTACTTTGGAAGGGGGGACTGACATTTTCCACGTCCGTATTTGTGGTGTCTGTTTTTTCGATTATTAAGACAAATTTCTGTAGTTTTTATGCGACTAATTGAGTGTATGGGTGACTTAATAGGAAAATTTCTGAACAAGGGACTATATCACTAACTATACTAAATTGTGATATTTCGTCTTTATTAGGCACGTATAAAACGTGTCCTGTGTAGAGCCAAGCTCGACGTAATGGCATATATTGGTGTTCGTGTGATACATAAGGTCCTGCGTATTTTCATACTGGAAAATTAAAGGGAATAAAACCGTATACTTTAGATTGTACAAAATTTAGTATAGGAGATAATTTTCTTATCAATATTTATAAGAATACTTGTTGGGAATTTTTCATATTTAGTTTAAATATTATTTGTTAATTTCTTTTAAATTATCTTTTATGTTTTTCTTTTATATAGGAATGACTTATGAATAATAATTCAAATAAAGAGTGTATTATTGGTTAAAAGGAAGGTAGAATTTCCTATCAAATTAATTATGTATTTTATACTGTTGCATAGTTCTATGTTCATTTGGAAAATCTATTAAATTAAGTATTGATATTTTTTTCTCATATCAGAATATGATCTTTTTTCTAAAAAAATTATTTACTTTAATTTAATTTAAGATAAATTTTCAGGTTGGAAAATATTTTAATATGTTTTTTTTGTAAAAAAAAGTCCTAGAATAATACAAGAATATTTTTAATAAAAAATCCAATTTTTAAAAACGCAACTTTCACAGTGATCTAAAAAAAACTATAGCCCCAAGAGATATGCACATTTTTTTATGGTTTAAAAAAATTCTTTACGAAATTTTAAAACTCCGATATTTTTTCTATTAAAAAGAAAATTTATATTAAAATATAAAAAAAAGGATTGAATTTTTATTCTATTTCGATAGGAAGCGACCGTTTTTACTATTCCACATTTTTTTCTTCGAACGTCTACTTTAGGACCTACTAATTATAATGTCTTTTAGTCAATTCATTTGATAGAAAATCGTTCAATAGGTTTTTATTTTTCATATAATAATTATTAAAATTAAATTAGTAATTCCTCTTCAAAGAAATATTTTTAATTTTTTTCTTTAATTTTCATAGAAAAACTAAATTTAGAAAAAAAAACTTCACGCTGCCTTATGCATTTATGTTTTTATTCTGTTCAACACCTTAAACATCCTATTACCTCAAGGAGAGTGTAAATAGACCTTCAAACCTCATATAAGAATCCTCAATCCAAGAATTTAAACATTTTTGTATCTTTCTCAAAATACTGTACTTTCTAATCTGTTTTGTAATTTGTAAAAATTAATAGTTGTCCTTTAATAGTTGTCAAACAAATTTTTTTTTTTATTATAATGTATATTTAGATTAAAGATTGCCATTTATTAATATTATGAATTTTTATACACTAAGCAATGCGCTAAAATTATAAAAATTGTCTATATCAATAAGCAAACTTATCGTGTATGGGGTTCTGAAAAACCACAAGAGACTAACCCAATTTTTTTGGCCCTAACATGAGCTTTGAATCTGGAGGATATGACACCATAAGCCATACAACATGACAAATTTTGCCTTAATAGCGCGGAAAGTTACCAGGACGAATAATTTTGAGGTTTTTTTGATGACAATTGGTCTCCAAGATCATGCGATTTGACGTAGTTCTACATTTTCTTACAGCATTTTTTAATTATTTTACAGATAATAGTTTTTAAGAGCTCATCAAACTTTAGAGCATTTAAAAACAAAATCTATAAGATAGTGACAAAACTATTGTCGAAAATATGTGAAAAAAATTACTACAAAAGGATAAAATCCTACAAGAATTTTTGAGATAAAATTTTATGTACAATGAGAAAGTCTTAACAGTATGAGAAAATGTTAAGTGTATTTGATGAAACTTTACAGTTCGAAGCCAAAATTGGATATCCTTTTTATTTATTTTGAATTCAAAAAATAATCAGGAAAGTTGAAACTATTCTCAAAATTATTATAATCGGAGTTTGGAAAATTGCAAATACAACTCAAAAAAATAGAAAAGTTTTATTTTTTTTCAAAAAGGATTTTTTTTAAATTCATAAATGGGAATACAATTAATTAAGAAGGAATGAAGACTTATATTATTAATTTCTATCCTTTGCAGTGTGGTGAGTTCATTGATTTGTTTTGTTTTGTCCTTATTTGTTTTGATTCGGTTTTGTAAACAAACACCATCCCGCGCTCTTGGGCACACCACAATCATAAATTCATTGCCAATCGAGAGAGTATCGTTTGCGCAATTTGTGTGTACTCGTAAATAAATATTTTGCTTTCCAACTTTCACTTTCTGCAGGATAATTACCCGAATGCTATGTTTCCAAAATACACGGCACTTCCAAAGTCCAATATGCCTGGAAGGAAATTGTCAAAGCAGCAGGCGTTGCAGACGCGTAAAAACGTTTGACAGGAAAGGATGTTGTCAACATCAATATTTGCGGTTCATCTGCAATACCGCAAATAAAAACCGAACAAAGTGCAAATAAAAAATTTTGTTGATTAAATAATATTAACGCAAACTACTCTTAGTGCCGTAGATCTTTATAAATATTGTATATTGAGAAATTTGTGATAGGGGAAATTTGTGAAAGGCAAAAGGAATGCCATCATCCTAAAGGATATAGATTGTGGGGGAGCGTGCGAAAAATCAATAATTATGGCTGGGCGAATGCTCGAAATGAAAAGTCTGATCTTTGACGATGATATCAATACGGACAATTGTAGTTTTTCGGTTTGTGATGAGAATGAAGTGTCGGATTTTTTATTATCAGCAGATATGATAAAACAAGAGCCAGAATTTATTATCGACGATGATGTGGAACATAAAAAGATTGAGGATTATTTGGGCAAGAAAAGTGTTGACGAAAAAGATTTGGAATCGCTTATTTGGCATAATTGCATTTTTTGTGAGGAAAGATTCCTAAATGTTGATCAGTTATCGAATCACGTACAAGAACATATTAAACAGAATAGCAAACCGGCTGTAGTTAAAGTAAAAAATTACGATAATCATCGTCATGCTCCCAAAACTGAATATACCGGATTCTCTAGAGAGGAATTGTTCAAGGAATACGTAAAGATAAGTGTGAGTATAGATGGAGATCCTACATATACGTGTAAATTATGTGAGAATAAGAATTTTAACAAACTAATCGGACTACGTAATCATATGAGGATTCATGAGAAACCCATCTATAAGGAGCGTACATGTCAGCAGTGCGGAAAAGTATTTCTTCGGCATGATACGTTAATGATACACATGCGAATCCATACCAGGGAGCGTCCGTTCGCTTGTGATATTTGTAATGCATCGTTTGCACATTCCAGTTCCTTGGTATCCCATAAAAGAATACATTCCGGCGAAAAACCGTACGAATGCGACATTTGCCACAGCAAGTATCGTGAATCCGGTCAGATGACAACGCATCGGAGAACTCATTTTAACAAATCTTACCAGTGTCCACAGTGCCATCAGATGTTTGCCTGTTCGAAGAACTTATCATCACACATTAGAATACACACTGGGGAAAGGCCGTACAATTGCACAACGTGCGGCAAAAACTTTCGAACAACAACTGCGCTCACATTGCATAATCGGGTGCATACCGGCGAGAAACCGTACAAATGTGAGTTTTGCGACTATTCGACGAAGCAATCGGGGTGCTTAAAATCGCACATTAGAACGCACACTGGTGAGAAACCATATAAATGCGATCGCTGTGATAAGGCTTTCTCAGAAAAGAAACGACTGATCACCCACTATCGGACGCATACCGGCGAAAGACCGTACAAATGTCCACATTGCGAATCCACATTCATTCGAAGCGATAATTTACGCGGCCATCTGCGAACACATACCGGCGAAAGACCGTTTGAATGCGAAATTTGCGGTAAACGATTTGCTCAGAAAACTACCCTTCGAACCCACCATAAGGTACATTCAGGTGAAAAGCCATATCAGTGCCCGTTCTGTGATTTAAGATTTCGCCAATCGGGAACACTAGTCACCCATATGCGACTGCATGATGGCGAACGACCGTTCCAGTGTCAAGTGTGTGATCGAGCCTTTAAAGTGAATCGAGACTTAATGCGGCATATTCGAATCGATCATAATAAAATTGTATAAAAATTATTATAAAAGTTTTCGTAAATAATATTTAAATTAATAAAATAAAACGAAATAAAATTAATGCAAGTTGAATTAGTATTTTTTTTCTTTTTGTATTTTAAAATATGGAAAATTTATTATAGAAAATAAATTTTTTGTTAGATAATTATTTTTTTTTTATTATTATTAATGTACATTAATAAAATATATGTAAACAATAAAAATCTTCTATGAAATGTGTGTTTGCCAAATAATTGTGAACGGTTTTATTGTAATCTCAAAAATGTATTGTTGAATAAATTAATGTAAATGTAAATGTGAATTTTGAAATATAGAATGGCGAATATTTAATAAAAATTCAATGCAATAAAATTCTGTCATATAGGAAATGAGAAAAATTTTGTTTTATTTCTATATTTTTCTGAATAAATTTTAGGTAACATTTGAGAAAATCTGTTCAGGTTTGTGGATATTGGATAGCCCTGCCTATCTATGGTGAAATTTCGACAACTTCATTTTCATTCTAACCTCAACAAATATTTCGTGATGTCAAACAACACCGGCTAAGTGATTTTTTAATATGGGAGCTGTTTTTTGAAACAATTTTGTTAATTTTCGATTAAAAAATGTTTTCTACAACTGCGTTGGATATTTTTAAAGAAGAAACCAATTCAAGATCCATTGTTACATTATGTAAGCAATTAGATAGGGCATTAGGAAATGGAATTCCAATGGGAGTAATCACAGAATTCTGCGGTTTACCGGGAAGTGGTAAAACCCAAATATGGTAAAATTTTTTTTTAAATTAAGACCATTATTAATGTTTATTCCTAATTAAAAATCAATAATTTTTGCTTTTTTTTTATTGTAGTATGCAATTAAGCGTCAATGTACAAATACCAAAAGAAATTGGTGGTGTGGGTGGTAAAGTGGCTTATATCGACACCAATCAAGATTTTAGTTTAACCAGATTTAAAGGTGATGATTTAATTATTAAAATATAAAGATTCAATTATGATTAATAGTCGAACTTATCGGGATCGTACTAGTGATAGGAAGAGTTCAGGGACACCATACATTGCACAATATTAAGTTAAATCAAATTAAAATTTTCAGAGTAGTCATTCAGACAGAATCAACTATTCCTACGACTGTAGGGAGATAACAAAGAAGGACGATTATCACGTCTATTCTAATGTAAGTCAACTGTAGTGATAACACACTTATTCAAATGTGAGAGCAGCGTAAATATAATGAATGAGTTATCACCACGTCCAAGTGTAAAATTCAAATACCTTAAGAGGGCATTCATTCATCGTTTAGTGTGCTTAAACCAAGAGATTCCAATTTCATGAATATTATTTGCTTTAAATAATTATAATGCTCCTCAATAATGTCACTTAATTAAAATGCTGCTGACTAATATGTAAATTATTGTACATAATATACTTTAATTCAATTTTGTATAAATAATGAGAATATTAGAATTAAAACAAAACCCAACTACGCTTTTTATAAGTGCTCTAATGAACAGAAGAAGGTCAGCCTAACGGTGCTTTAACTGCAGCTCTCAATAATCACTGAGAAAGACTAAATGCCTTAAAACTTAACCTGAGTCTGGATTGAGTGGTGAACGCTTCAGAATAAATTAGGTCGTCTCCATAGAAATATTTCTACTCCTACGATTTCAACTACACAACATCTTAGTAAAAAAAAGGAAACTAAAAAAAATTTTACAATCTTACCTTCCGGTGACCTTTAGGATAGAATCTTAGATTCAAATCATTTATTAAACTTATGCTCGTGATATTCCTTGTCATAATGATATCCTAGTCGCAATAAATGGCGACGATAAGGCTGTCTTTACCTAACATAAAGATTTTCCCGTAAATACCATCATTTTACAAGACTACATCGACTCCTTAAAACTCTGGCTCCAAAGGTAGATAGTAAGGGTGAATGAGCAAAAATGTGGTCCTGATGTACCATAAACCTTAATGGTAATAATAGAAACTAGTCTACATTACCTTGGACTTACAATATAATCGACAAACGTTCACTGCATCCTCACGCGAAAATAAAAAGAACTACGGATTATAAAAATAATTACCAAGCTACCTAGACAGTAGACCAAAATTGGATAACCGCTGTGAACAGACGGACTCGAAATTTCGGCATTTGAATTTCCATCTAAGCATTTGAATTCCCATCTAAGCATTTCAATTCCCATCTAAGCATTTCAATTCCCATCTAAGCATTTCAATTCCCATCTAAGCATTTCAATTCCCATCTAAGTATTTCAATTCCCATCTAAGCATTTCAATTCCCATCTAAGCATTTCAATTCCCATCTAAGCATTTCAATTCCCATCTAAGCATTTCAATTCCCATCTAAGCATTTCAATTCCCATCTAAGCATTTCAATTCCCATCTAAGCATTTCAATTCCCATCTAAGCATTTCAATTCCCATCTAAGCATTTCAATTCCCATCTAAGCATTTCAATTCCCATCTAAGCATTTCAATTCCCATCTAAGCATTTCAATTCCCATCTAAGCATTTCAATTCCCATCTAAGCATTTCAATTCCCATCTAAGCATTTCAATTCCCATCTAAAGATTTCAATTCCCATCTAAGCATTTCAATTCCCATCTAAGCATTTCAATTCCCATCTAAGCATTTCAATTCCCATCTAAGCATTTCAATTCCCATCTAAGCATTTCAATTCCCATCTAAGCATTTCAATTCCCATCTAAGCATTTCAATTCCCATCTAAGCATTTCAATTCCCATCTAAGCATTTCAATTCCCATCTAAGCATTTCAATTCCCATCTAAGCATTTCAATTCCCATCTAAAGATTTCAATTCCCATCTAAGCATTTCAATTCCCATCTAAGCATTTCAATTCCCATCTAAGCATTTCAATTCCCATCTAAGCATTTCAATTCCCATCTAAGCATTTCAATTCCCATCTAAGCATTTCAATTCCCATCTAAGCATTTCAATTCCCATCTAAGCATTTCAATTCCCATCTAAGCATTTCAATTCCCATCTAAGCATTTCAATTCCCATCTAAGCATTTCAATTCCCATCTAAGCATTTCAATTCCCATCTAAGCATTTCAATTCCCATCTAAGCATTTCAATTCCCATCTAAGCATTTCAATTCCCATCTAAGCATTTCAATTCCCATCTAAGCATTTCAATTCCCATCTAAGCATTTCAATTCCCATCTAAGCATTTCAATTCCCATCTAAGCATTTCAATTCCCATCTAAGCATTTCAATTCCCATCTAAGCATTTCAATTCCCATCTAAGCATTTCAATTCCCATCTAAGCATTTCAATTCCCATCTAAACATTTCAATTCCCATCTAAGCATTTCAATTCCCTTCTAAGCATTTCAATTCCCATCTAAGCATTTCAATTCCCATCTAAGCATTTCAATTCCCATCTAAGCATTTCAATTCCCATCTAAACATTTCAATTCCCATCTAAGCATTTCAATTCCCATCTAAGCATTTCAATTCCCATCTAAGCATTTCAATTCCCATCTAAGCATTTCAATTCCCATCTAAGCATTTCAATTCCCATCTAAGCATTTCAATTCCCATCTAAGCATTTCAATTCCCATCTAAGCATTTCAATTCCCATCTAAGCATTTCAATTCCCATCTAAGCATTTCAATTCCCATCTAAGCATTTCAATTCCCATCTAAGCATTTCAATTCCCATCTAAGCATTTCAATTCCCATCTAAGCATTTCAATTCCCATCTAAGCATTTCAATTCCCATCTAAGCATTTCAATTCCCATCTAAGCATTTCAATTCCCATCTAAGCATTTCAATTCCCATCTAAAGATTTCAATTCCCATCTAAGCATTTCAATTCCCATCTAAGCATTTCAATTCCCATCTAAGCATTTCAATTCCCATCTAAGCATTTCAATTCCCATCTAAGCATTTCAATTCCCATCTAAGCATTTCAATTCCCATCTAAGCATTTCAATTCCCATCTAAGCATTTCAATTCCCATCTAAGCATTTCAATTCCCATCTAAGCATTTCAATTCCCATCTAAGCATTTCAATTCCCATCTAAGCATTTCAATTCCCATCTAAGCATTTCAATTCCCATCTAAGCATTTCAATTCCCATCTAAGCATTTCAATTCCCATCTAAGCATTTCAATTCCCATCTAAGCATTTCAATTCCCATCTAAGCATTTCAATTCCCATCTAAGCATTTCAATTCCCATCTAAGCATTTCAATTCCCATCTAAGCATTTCAATTCCCATCTAAGCATTTCAATTCCCATCTAAGCATTTCAATTCCCATCTAAGCATTTCAATTCCCATCTAAGCATTTCAATTCCCATCTAAGCATTTCAATTCCCATCTAAGCATTTCAATTCCCATCTAAGCATTTCAATTCCCATCTAAGCATTTCAATTCCCATCTAAGCATTTCAATTCCCATCTAAGCATTTCAATTCCCATCTAAGCATTTCAATTCCCATCTAAGCATTTCAATTCCCATCTAAGCATTTCAATTCCCATCTAAGCATTTCAATTCCCATCTAAGCATTTCAATTCCCATCTAAGCATTTCAATTCCCATCTAAGCATTTCAATTCCCATCTAAGCATTTCAATTCCCATCTAAGCATTTCAATTCCCATCTAAGCATTTCAATTCCCATCTAAGCATTTCAATTCCCATCTAAGCATTTCAATTCCCATCTAAGCATTTCAATTCCCATCTAAGCATTTCAATTCCCATCTAAGCATTTCAATTCCCATCTAAGCATTTCAATTCCCATCTAAGCATTTCAATTCCCATCTAAGCATTTCAATTCCCATCTAAGCATTTCAATTCCCATCTAAGCATTTCAATTCCCATCTAAGCATTTCAATTCCCATCTAAGCATTTCAATTCCCATCTAAGCATTTCAATTCCCATCTAAGCATTTCAATTCCCATCTAAGCATTTCAATTCCCATCTAAGCATTTCAATTCCCATCTAAGCATTTCAATTCCCATCTAAGCATTTCAATTCCCATCTAAGCATTTCAATTCCCATCTAAGCATTTCAATTCCCATCTAAACATTTCAATTCCCATCTAAGCATTTCAATTCCCATCTAAGCATTTCAATTCCCATCTAAGCATTTCAATTCCCATCTAAGCATTTCAATTCCCATCTAAGCATTTCAATTCCCATCTAAGCATTTCAATTCCCATCTAAGCATTTCAATTCCCATCTAAGCATTTCAATTCCCATCTAAGCATTTCAATTCCCATCTAAGCATTTCAATTCCCATCTAAGCATTTCAATTCCCATCTAAGCATTTCAATTCCCATCTAAGCATTTCAATTCCCATCTAAGCATTTCAATTCCCATCTAAGCATTTCAATTCCCATCTAAGCATTTCAATTCCCATCTAAGCATTTCAATTCCCATCTAAACATTTCAATTCCCATCTAAGCATTTCAATTCCCATCTAAGCATTTCAATTCCCATCTAAGCATTTCAATTCCCATCTAAGCATTTCAATTCCCATCTAAGCCTTTCAATTCCCATCTAAGCATTTCAATTCCCATCTAAGCATTTCAATTCCCATCTAAGCATTTCAATTCCCATCTAAGCATTTCAATTCCCATCTAAGCATTTCAATTCCCATCTAAGCCTTTCAATTCCCATCTAAGCATTTGAATTCCCATCTAAGCATTTGAATTCCCATCTAAGCATTTGAATTCCCATCTTCCTTTTATGTACGAAACAGTTTTTTCCATTCGCGTATACCCTACCATCCTTATCCTTTAGCAAGAAAACTGCTTCTCTATTATGCACCAATTGGCATTTAAAACGGCAATGATCGTGGGATTTTTTCAATTTATAAAATATATCATCCCGTTTTTGGAGGAGAAATTGATAGGTATTTTTCCCTATACATAGTATCATATCTGTATCTTCCCTTAAAAAAAATCAGCTTGCAATAAATTGTATGTTGTTGTAGATATTGATTTAAATTTTTAAACGTAAAATGCATACCATATTATAAAAGTTGATATTTAAAGATGGTAATTTTCTTTTTATTTTAGAAATTGCCAATGGATTTTTGCAAAGATACGAAACCATCGCATTAAGTGGTGTATCGACAAGTGAAGATATAAGAACAAATTTTAATTCAGAAACAATTTTGAAAAATTTCTATTATAATTACACATCAGATCATATACGATTAATGGCTGCAGTGGAATTATTAAAAGTGAAACTTGAAAATAATATTCCTGTAAGAATTAACATATTTTCACCTCTTTTTTTTTCTCTGTTTCACTGTTTTTCATCTTTTTCTTTAAGATAAAACTTATTATAATTGATTCGTTATCATTTACATTCCGATGTGTTGAAGATAATGTTAATCGTACCCGGTATTTATATTATATTCTAACTGAACTGCAGGTTATAGCGGAAACCTATAAACTTGCTGTAAGAGATTTTAACTTACTTTTTAGCATAGTTTTACAACAATTATTCAATGGTAAATCAATTTCATTTAGGTTGTTATCACGAATGAAATGACGACAAGAATTTTAAACGAAAAATATATTGTTATGCCAGCTCTTGGTGACAGTCATGGTCATAAAATTGGACAACGAATAATATTAGGTAAAAAGGAGGAAGATTCGAATAATTATTTTGCCATCCTACGAAAGTGTATATATTCGCAAAATTATTCAATACCATTTCAAGTAAGCATATTTTAAACATTTTTTAATGAAAATACTAAAAAGTCATATTATTGTTTTTGTTATGTTAACAAGACTGCTCAGTGTTCGAGGTTGCGTTTCTAAAACTACTGTTTTTATTAGTTTTTTTTATGATGAAAGAATTTTGAGAAAGAACTAATTCGATACATACATTCATACTTCTTAATTTAAACCTGCTGACTTCGGATTTGAGCTTATCAGCTTCTATATTTGCCTCACCGCCACCTTGCTATTAACATCCGCAATAATATGGCTTACC
Source organism: Atherix ibis (assembly GCA_958298945.1). Classification (NCBI taxonomy): domain Eukaryota; kingdom Metazoa; phylum Arthropoda; class Insecta; order Diptera; family Athericidae; genus Atherix; species Atherix ibis. The sequence goes on along the minus strand of OY282605.1, from coordinate 117,163,006 downwards.
AAATTTGTTCACAATATGGCCTTTGTTCCAAACCGGAATTCAACTTCATGTGGATCAAATTTAATGTCCGTAGGCAAATCATTCATTATTGCTATATTTACAGAAGCCACAATTTGGATGGTTACGCTACCAAGAATGAGTTCGATACACTATCCAAATTTTATCGATATATCCTCGCACTGAAACCGTTATTACGGATGATATTAATGTACACAATTCTGATTGGCGTCGCCATTCTGTACGGGCAGCACCCGAACGAATGTGTGCTGAGATCTTTGCTGAATTGAACATCCTGACTCAGCTTGTAACTTAACCCACACGTATCCCTGATAATGACAGTTATAACACTAACACCTTCGACTTAGTATTTTACATCCGACTCGGATAAGTATCAATTTTCTATCGCCTCTAGATTTGTCAGACTACTGTGAATCATATCAGCTATTTTCTCGTACAAAAACTACTCTGTTAGACAAAACACCTAAAAGGATAATTTGTCAGTACGATAATGCAAACTGGGACGACATCAACAACTTCTTTGCTCAGTACGATAATGCAAAGCTTTAACTGGTCACTGGATGCTGCCGCTGATATGCTCACCAACAATATTTTACTCGGTATAAAACACTTTATTCCTCATAGAATAAAGGTTATCAGGCCGAAAGAAAAAGCGTCGTTCAACTCGAAAAAAGCAAGGCTATCATGGAAAAAGAGTTAAGCTTCCGGCCTTATAGCGCCAGTCCTTCTGAGGAAAACCAGACGAAGTTTAAAAGAGTCAGAAGTGTTTGTAATTCTCACATCCGTATCGTTAAATTTCTACACAATCAATATCTGAAGCAGAAAGTACTACACTGTCCCAGGGAATAGTAAACATTTAAAATAATCAAAAATTTCGCCTACTCCATCCATCCTAACGGTCTTTAATAACGAAACTCTAGTAGTCAGCTTATGAGACCAGGCCAATATTGACGAATTTGCTGAATGATGAATCTACTCGCACACAGATAGCGAGTTATTCGGTGAATTCGTTTTTGTTCAATTTGAATCTTAAATTCTTTGTTTAAAAATTCGTAATATTTTCTTTGTCCGATAAAAATTTGTACGAAACGGTTGTAGATGACCTTAATTCATTAGTATATACTTAGATTATAGAAGGCCTCTACACAAAAAAAGCTGGCCAAATTTTTTGGAGAAGACATTCGTAAGAACGGACCCACTTGCAAAATAACCTTTCACGAGAAACTTCGTATTCTAAAATAGAAACTTCCTATTTTCTGTCGTGAAGAATAAAACTATTTATGCAAATTTATCAATTTATAGTAACTTGTTCTTAAACTAATTTAAAATTTAACAAAACCACACTTAAACTTTCACTTCGTTGTAATAAGTATTTAAATGAAAGCAAAAGTTTGCAAGCATTTCGGTATCCTACATAGGAAGTCTGAAAATCTACAAAATTGAGGCACTCGATATTTACAAAAAAAATAATAAACCTAAAATACAATTTCATTTAATACCAGAATATTGGGCAAAAAAATAAATGTTGCCTTCTGTCATGTTTAAATTATAGTTGTCTTTAGAATAAGTGAGTTAAAATGAATAATAATTATCCTTTTGGAATTCAAAAAATGTCTATTACGAAAACTAGATGTCAATGGCCCACATAAAAAAATCTACACAAAAGTATGCAAGCATTACCATTTCTCGCCGCTTTTGCAATAATTTAGACAGTAAAGTGCGTATACATAAACGAAAATCTGACGTACGGGCCCCACAAGGTTTTCTTTAATCTAAGCCTTGGATGACATTTACTTTCAACAGCTGCTGTGAAATGATTGGGCTATACTTTCCGAATAACGTGTTAAAATTGTAAAACCTTTTTTTGTAAATGTGGTGATTCCAGTGTAGCTATTTTTCGAACAAAATTTTCTTCAGCGATAAGGGTTATTTCTTGCTCAAAAGATACATCAACAAGCCCAATTACCATATATGGGGCTCTCAAAATCCACAAGTGACTGTAGAGAAGCATATTGGTATAAAAGGAAGACCGTTACCATCAATTCTGAACGCTATATGCGTACAAATATCGGTTTTTTGAAGGTTTCAATCCAGAGTTTATGCAGGGTTTTTACAAAACAGCACCACAAGCCCCACAACACGACAAATTTTGGCTTTTTATTGTGCGAAAAGATTCCAAAACGTGTATTTTCGAGATTTAGTGATGTCAATTGGCTTCTAAAATCTCGAGATTTTACTTTTTTGGAATTTTTCTTATAAGGTTACGCAAAATATCGTGTTTGGGCAAACAATCCTCATTTAAAAATCAATATCCCTCAAGGAACGGTTGAATTACAGCCCAATATGTGCAAAAATGTCATAAAAAAAGAAATTTTATGGCGACTATTTGAATAATGTTAAATTTCATCCATACTAACAAACACTAAGTAATATAATTAAATAAAAATTTTATCGAAATCTGAATTTGAAGTATTTTTATTTAATTTTACATTTCGAAGCCGAAGTGGATAATTCTTCTTTGTTTGTTTGTTTGTTATTATTTCAAGTAATCATACTATTTACGGCGATAAAAGATATCGGTATAAGAAAAATAAAGGGGAAATTGTTTTTTTTTGGCGAATTAGCGTTCATCAAATAGCTTAGTGGAATTCTAACTCACGACCCCTTGGAAGGAGGTACTCCAGTACGCCAACGACTGTTCTACCTACCTACCGGGCCAGCAGGACAACTCTTGATTTTTCTAAAAATATTGCCAATAATATTAATGAGCCATTCATAAAAAAAATGACAGCCATAATTTTGACTCATTGAGCCATGAATAAGTACCCAGAATTTGTGATTTCCCTCTCTTTGATGCCATCCACGACATAGCGAAGTAATAAATCTTGGACTTTATCATTTCAGTCCAAAGTTAAGTACAAGAAACTAAATTATTATAAAATAGGCGGTTGACCGCCGGTTGAACTGGTATAAATAATTTAGATTCGATGAATAAGGTAAAAGACAAAAATAAATGCTACACAAATTACGAGACGTCTACTCCAACCGCTGTTCCGACTACAACTAAGTTAAACACTCTCTCGCGACCAGCGCTTATGTTCATACTCTCTGAAACCGGTTTTCTAGTATCGTCTAGAACACGCCAGAGCTATGCTACGTCGTAATAATGCGAAAGCTGTACTAACGACTAGAATTATCATATATTAATCCATTCCGAATAATAATAATACTCAGAAACTGGATTATTGTTCATCAATTATGCTCGGTTGACCACCGGTTTAACTGATGATAATAATTTGGTATAAGTAAGAACCCTTACTCTTGCGTAATAAAAATTATAAATTAACGAATAAATTCAATTTTTTTAGATTTAAATAGGCAATTGCCTTTTATTATTTATTCCTTCCCAAATACATTTGCCGTTCCTTATTAAGATAGAATAAAATAATTCTAGGCAACAGGCTATTCAAGAGTAAAATGCATCAACATCGTTCCCCTTATCACTTCTAACCGTTTTTTTTAATTTTCGGACATCTTATCACTTCTAACCATCAAGCCATTTTCGGACATCTTCGTCAGAATCGAAGTACTCGGTAATCGGAAGGGGCCAGGTCTGGTGAAAAAGCGGGGTGGGGTAGCACCTCCCAGTTGAATGTATCCAAGTAGTTTCGGACCATTTTTGAGTGTGCGATGGTGCATTGTCGTGGAGGAAAATCAGCTTGTCATGTCTTTGTGATAATCCGTCCTTTTTTCACGCAGAGCACGGTGCAATTTGATCAGTTGTTGGTGGTAGCAGTGGGCATTGACAGTTTCACCAGGTTTCAACATCTCATAGTAGACGATACCCTGCTGATCCCACCAAACGCACAGCATCGTCTTCCGTCCGAAGCGATTTGGCCTTGGGGAAGATGTTAATGGTTGGCCGGGATCAACCCACGATTTCTTACGTTTAGGATTGTCGAAATATATCGACTTTTCATCGCCTGTCACAATCCGATGCAGGAACGATTTTCTTTTTTGTCTGGCGAGCAAGATTAAGCATGTTTTTTGGCGTCGCTCCATCTGGCTATCAATTCATGCGGCACCCATTTTCCGATCTTTTCAATCTTCCCCATGGTACGCAGATGCATGGATTTTTTGCGATTGGGTATCGTCTTCGTCCAAAAGAGCCTGCAATTGATGGTCCTCAACCTTTCTAGGGCAATTTTCACGCTTTTTGTCCCATAAGTCAAAATTGCCGTCTTTGAACCAACGAAACCAATCTCGGCACATTGTTCCCGATAAAGCACTGTCACCATAGGCCTCCATAAGCATTCGATGCAATATGGCAACCGATTTCTTCAAATTGAAATAGAAAAGCAGAGCTTCCCGCATATGCTCTTTTTCTGGCAAAAAACTAGACATGATTACCAAAGGAAAAATGTATGTTGTTGTACGAAATTGCGGACAATGTGCACTGATTAATGTTGACAGATGTCAAACTCATAAAAAAAGTATGGCGTGTCCATGGTAGCTTAATATGCTCACTCACGCTATCTATGACCAAACAGCGGATTTAAGCTAATACACCTGGTATTAAAACTGTTTAACATAAAATTTTATATTTAATAAATTAACAATTAAAATACTTTTTAATTTTTTAAAAAAAAATTATATTTTGACTTCAAATTAGGTTTTTTTTTCTACTTTTAATTTCAGATTACTCAAAATGGCATCAGAGGAATTAAAAAATAATGAATTGTTAATTTTTTGCATTGTTTCTTTTTGTTGTTATTGTAATTTGATAAGAACTTTAATAAATAAAACTACAATTTTGTGAATTTTGTTTTTTATCTTATATATTTTCTTTTACCACATTCTTTAAAAATTTTATTATATATTTTTGTTTATTTGGATAATTATAGAATACATTTAAAATTTTTAATAATAATATATTTTGTTTATTTTTCATTCGATTTAAAACAATTATAATAGTAATATTTAAATAGTTTATGTTTTCCTTTTTTTTAAATTTACATTTAGTGCCTCAGTAATAGGAGATATAATTTTTTTTTTAAATAATCTTTCCCAATCACTGCTGTGTGTGTAGATGGACTCTTTTTTCATTGTTGACTTATTTTTTAGTTATAAGACTTTTTAGTATGACACCAATGTGACTAGAACGCTTTCATAATCGCCTTTGCAATCGTCCTGAAAGAAAATGAAATTTTTTTTTTTTTTTAAATTTATTATTAGAAATTTTTATCAACAATTTTATATATTCTTTTGCAAAAAAAAGCAGGAAATTGGCAATTTTAGGAAAACACACATGCGAAAATAATGTTTTTTAGTTCACTAAATTTACGTTTTTGTACAGGAGTTTTTTTTTGGTATTAAATAAAAATAAATTACTCAAATTATATTAACTATACAATTAAATATATAATCTAAAAAAAATATTTTTACAAAGACTTTTAATTTGTAATTTTTTTTTTAATGCTGGCAGGAGCATGCGTTTCTGATAGCGCTTCCGTGTTCAGGTGGATATAAGCCAAAAGGAGAGAAAACCAGATTTCAGTGGAAATTTTCAAAAATTAATTATATATATTTAAAAAATAAATTTTCCAATATACAACACAGTCATTATAGAAAAAACTTACCGGTTGCAACAATAAAAAATATTTAAAAAATATCAAAAACGCTTGTACGGTTTTTGAGCCAAAAATGTCCATGAATGTACACGTGCGTGTCTAATTTAATGTGCATCTGATTTCCATGTTAAACGCACACTTTAATAAAACTGATTTGTGTAAACCATTTTTTAAAAACTTTCAGTAAATTTAGTTCTGAAAGTTTATCTTAAAATTGTGTACGTACGAAATGTTAAAGTAGCGGCATGCGTGATTTTCACGTACGGTTGATATTTTTCAATGCTTATGTCGCCCGTTTTAATCTTTTACTCTTTTAGTAAAAGCTTGAATTTTTCATAAAGTATCCGGAAAATATATAACAAAATCATAAATTCTATTACAATAAACAAAAAACGAACTGATTTTTGTTAAAAAAATCACCTTAATTTTTTTATTTATAAGCGTCAATATGAACGGAACCATTGCGCTTATGCACGCACGTCAAATTTTACCGAACCGCACCATTAACGTTTTACGTACAATAACCAAGCGAACGCTGGCATTGGAACAATGGCACAGCGTGGTGAAAATTGACATGTTGTCAACGCTAAGCGTGATTTATAACTTGTTTGGTGGCGTGTTTGTTCAAGTACGTTTAGTAAAATGTTCTTGAATTTATAAAAATAAAATTATTCAAATCGATTTTTTTTTTAATTGTAATTAAGAAAAAATTATTATAATTACACTGAAAAGTGCGTGAATTAATATGTTAGTATGATTTTTAATAGAAACTCACACGCGCGTTCGATAATTTTGCACTTTTATTTCTGAAATATTGATATGCGTTTGGTGTATGTAGTTTTATCTTTATTTCCCTTCAAAGAAAATTTCTTAATGGAATAATAAGTCCCCTATAGATGTGCACATTTAATGTTCTTAACTGCACCGAATATCTTTATGATCGGTGGTTTGTATGTGGCACGATTCCATCAACAATCAAAACAAAATGTCTGAAATATTCAATAACGACTTTATTTTTCTTCCATTCCTAAAAAAATTGCTGTAAAACGTACCCAAAATTACCAAATGAAGCAGGTTGTTTTCCCTAAATAAGCCCTTTATTTTAAAAAAAAGGGTTATTTTTACTCAATGTGGTATTTTTATCTGTAAACAATCTATAGTCAAAATAATTCTAATTCCCTAATAAAGGATGTCTTAAATTTAAGGCAAGAAGTAATTTTGATAGAAAACACTCATCCAGTAATTGAATTGGTCGAAAGCATATGTCGTCCACACCCACCCATATCTTGAAATTTTGGGACAAAAAAACTGGATTATCGTGTCGCGATAGCGAGCACCATTAACTTTTATTGCCTGACCAGCTAAATTTTCGAAGAAGATTGGTTATATGATGCCTCCAGCCCAAAGTCCGGACGAAACAGTAACGCGTTGGGCATGCATTTGTTTCTCATTAATCACTCATGGATTAGCTGAACCCCAAATAAGCCTAATCGCTGAAGATGATTTTCTTCGAAAAATCAGCATTCACTTGTTTCTGTTCCATAATTCATTCAACGAACTCCATTCGCTGTGCGTGGTCAGTAGGCTTCAGTTCTTTAGTCAATAGAACTTTGTAAATCTTTCTTGAGAATTCGTTGTAGAGAGCTTCTCGAAATTTTGAATTCTTGACTACGGTGCCGAATTGAGGTTGCTGGACTCTCAGTTGATGGACGGCCAGCCAATACGTTTAAGATCACCAATTCATCCAGTCTTCCTAAATTTTTTAATTAATCTCCTCACAGTTGATGAAGTTAAATCTCTATTCCGACCATATTTTGTACGAAAATTGTGGTTTCTAGCTCCCAAAATTTCATTATTTTTAGAATGTTGCTCAACAATGAAAACGCATTGTTCTTCCGTGTAGCGTTCATTTTTAATAACCCTAAACTGTCAGCTGTCACGCTGTTTTTTTTCTATGGCAGCACTACCGCACAAATAGCGCAAAATTCAAATGTGTTAAAAAAACAAAAGAATGTATTAAAAAACAAAGATCTCGTCATCCCTAATACGACCGAATTTCCCAACATCATAACATTGGAATATACAATTGGCGGAGAAGGATTCGATGAAATAATAGAGGTTGTCCTTGAGACTACTGATCCCAAAGAACATAGTGATAAAGACGAAGAAGATGTTCTCCTAAATGTAGATTTAATTAAAGATCTTAAACTGGCCAGTAATTTGGTTAATCATTTTGTTAAACATGATCCCAATGAGGAACGAACTAGGATGTTTCAATGTGATCTGAAGTCATTAATGTCTTCTTACAGAGAATTTATACAATAGCCTAGCCAAAACACAAACACAACGATTAATTACTGAATTCGTTTTTAAATCCACTGAAACAACGGCACCACAGGAGGCTTGTCCTAATTTTGTCCAAGAGATTACAGAAAGAATTTCACCAATGGACCACGAAGACAATAACGAAGACATTTCTAGTGCTAACGTATGCGTTTATTGTCAGAAAGTGACAACAAATAAAATCGTTTTTTGGTGAAACTGATATTATTTTTCCTAATTTTTTGTGTTAGTGTTTTTTTTCATTTTCAAATGGTAATTTACTTTGTATTATGAAATAAAATGTGTAAAATCCTAACATAGAAACTCATGGTTTATTGTATTATTTTTGCTGATTTCTTATGGCTGGAACAAATCTTCTATTTTTTCCATTGATGCAATATATTTTTTACACGATTTTTTGCCACCTACGAGTTTGCTTCGGGAACGTGTATCTATCGTGTAAAAACTGAATAAAGTGTATTTATTTCTAATTATTAGGGGTATAAGCTTAAATGGTCATAGATGGCGTAAGTGAGCGTATTAAGCTACCATGGGCACGCCATACTTTTTTTTTATGAGTTTGACATCTGTCAACATTAATCAGTGCACATTGTCAGTAATTTCGTACAACAACATACATTTTTCCTTTGGTAATCATGTCTAGTTTTGTGCCAGAAAAAGAGCATATGCGGGAAGCTCTGCTTTCCTGTTTCAATTTGAAGAAATCGGCTGCCGAATCGCATCGAATGCTTATGGAGGCCTATGGTGACAGTGCTTTATCGGAAACAACGTGCCAAGGTTGGTTTCGTCAGTTCAAAGACGGCAATTTTGACTTGTGGGACAAGAAGCGTGAAAATCGGCCTAGGATGGTTGAGGACCATCAATTGCAGGCTCTTCTGGACGAAGACGATACCCAATCGTAAAAAATACTCACGGAGCAATTGGGTGTTACTCAACCAGCCATTTCCATGCGTCTGCGTGCCATGGGGAAGATTGAAAAGATCGGAAAATGGGTGCCGCGTGAATTAAACGATAAGCAGATGGAGCGACGCCAAAACACATGCGAAATCTTGCTCGCCAGACAAAAAAGAAATTCGGATTCTGACAGGCGATGAAAGGTCGATATATTTCGACAATCCTAAACGTAAGAAATCGTGGGTTGATACCGGCCAACTATCAACATCTTCCCCAAGGCCAAATCGCTTCGGACGGAAGACGATGCTGTGCGGTTGGTGGGATCAGCAGGGTATCGTCTACTATGAGATGTTGAAACCTGGTGAAACTGTCACTGCCCACCACTACCACCAACAACTGATCAAATTCATCGTGCTCTGCGTGAAAAAAGGACGGATTATCAACAAAGACATGACAAGCTGATTTTCCTCCACGACAATGCACCATCGCACACTCAAAAATGGTCCGAAACTACTTGGATACACTCAACTGGGAGGTGCTACCCCACTCCGCTTATTCATCAAAACTGGCCCCTTCCGAATACCACCTGTTTTCGTCGATGGGCCACACGCCCGCTGAGCAGCACTTCGATTCTTACGAAGACGTCCGAAAATGGCTCGATCAGTGGTTTGCCTCGAAAGAGAAGGAATTTTTTGGCGTGGTATCCACAAATTACCCAAGAGATGCGAAAATGTGTAGCTAGCGAGGGCAAGTACTTTGAATAAATCAAGTTTTTGCTTTCGATGACTAAGAAACATCGGATTTAAGCTTATACACCTGGTAAATCAAATTTTTCGCATTGTGTAGCGTCTGTAAATATACTATTTGAACAAATTTAAACACTAAAGAAAAGCCGATAGTTTTTAATTTAAAATTTCAAAAAAAAAAACATTTTTTATTTAAAATACAATAAATAAATTTTAATCAAATTTTTGTTAATAAATAGTGCAAAAAATTTTAGAAAAAAATATATTTATATGATGGAATTTTGTTTAATAATATTTATGAGAATTAGCGAGCAATCTTTTGTGGAAATATACAGACACTTACGCTTCATTCAATTGACAAATTAAGACAATAAATAACTAAATAAGAAAAATATACAATATAACTAGAGCAGTAAAAGCATTAAGAATCAATAGAATAAGATTTAAAAAAAAACACCTTCCAATAAATATTAATTACAAAATTGACGAAAACAATTTATTAGTTTGTGAACACAAATTTTTATTTTACGAGAATTCTAGGCAGTTTCACTTGAGAGAGTATGTTTTGTATTTATATGGGATTGTAATGTAATGAAGAAAAAAAAAACAAAATAAAATTACAATAAATTATTTTTTTACACATTTACATATAATTTAATAGAATATTTATTATACTAATAAATAACCAATCATTTTGAAACATGATTAAAAAATCTTATTTCTCATTTGATTTTATAAAGATTTTATTCTATATTCTTGTATAATGTGTATTTAGTTATATATTGTATATAATAATTAATAGAATATGATAAAAATAATTTAATTTGAAGTTTATGTAATATAATAGATTAACATATTTTCGGACATAATTACAACTAACAATAAATATGTAAATATATAATTTCTGCAACCATAATAAAAGCGTTTTTATTATGTACGAAATATTCTCTTCAAATTTATTAAATATTATATAGGTTTTTTTTTAATGAAATATTGTATAATTTTGATTAAATATTAACGGTTCTTTTTGCAAAGACAATCACAAATATATTAAAAACCAAATACACTTTATTTATTTATTTATTTATTTGGCTAATTCTACGTAATGTATTAAAAATGCAATTATTATAAATTGTGTTTGTATGTTTTTTTTTTTAAATTTTCCGAATAATTTTAAATCGGCATAAGAATGTTAGGAATACGGATTTTTTTCGATTGGTTCTAGTAGGCGGTGATTTCAACCATTAAATCAGCAAGATCGCCACTATAATCATCCTGGAATTAATAAATATTTTTTTTTATATAATCAACAGCGTTAGTATATTTTGTATCTTTATTTTTTTTTGTTATGTATTTTAATAAATTTAAGATTTTTTTAGAGTGCTCAGTTATATACATTTATATGTAGTATGATGACTACAATTTTAAAAGCAATATAAAAGAAGGAATTTTGTTTTTTATTTACATATTTCTATTTAATTTTCAATTTTAAAGTAAAGGGCACAATATGTATAAGGATATTTTTCGTAATTTTTGTTACCCTTTTATGGTATGGTATTTATAGTATTTATTTTTAAGTTAAAGGAAAGAAAAACAATTGCAAAAAAAAATATTTTTGATACAGAAATTATATAAAAATTATCAATTTTTTTTGTATCAAAATTCTATCTTCAATTATTATTACAAAATATGAGAATTAATAAACTTTCAAGTATATAGTTCGATTGTTTTCTTTTGTGATAGTTGCAAATAATAAGCTAACAGGTACCTTCTAAACACTTTTCTTATATTATAATTAAAAACTAAACTTTACAATAAGACCCTTCTAACGGAATTATAGCAATAGTTTTCCCTTTCAAATAGCCTAACCTTTAATTTTTACCTGCAAGTTTATATTATTGTCTTGTCTTTTACCTCAAAGCTAAAGATATCTACAGTTTTTTCTTTTTAAAAATTTGTTTTTAAATACAATTATAAGTATTGTACTTGTTTTTTTCTTCTTCTTGCAGATTCTAGAAAAAATCTACTAAATCAAATGGAATTCTTTTGAATTTAATTGATTAAGTTAATGTGGAGTAGTTTTCTAAAAATAAACATTTCATTCTTATAAAAGGGCGAAAAAGATTAAAATATAAAAACTTCCACAATAAAAGTTTCATTGGAATGAAATTAAAATGAGAAATAAAATTTGTTTTTTTTTTTTAAATAGATAAAATGGTTTTTTTTCTAAAAGATAAAATAGGTTAATTTTATAGATAAAATACTCATTTTTTTAAATTGTTGTTCATGTTTAATTTTTTTTCTTTAACATTAAGTAAAAAAATTATTCAAATAAAATACAACAATTGGGTTGTTCTGAAAGTAATTTCGTTTTTTCCCAACAGAAGATTTACTTGTTTTTTTTTCACAACCAACTTCACACTTAAGCCGCATAATCATATGTATTTTGAGAGCTGATAGAGCAAGGCTTGCTTGTGAAAAAATTCGATTTATTCTGCACAGTAGTTTTTGGTTGATATCCTTTTAAATATGGAAAGTGTAAAACAACATTTTCGGCATATTTTACTTTTTAACTATAGAAAAGATAAAAATGCTGTTCAAGCAAAAAAAAAATTATCCAATGTGTATGGAAAAGATGTGTTAAGTGAGCGCCTGTGCCAAAACTGGTTGCAAAATTTCGATCCGGCAATTTTGATCTCGAAGTTGCACCATGTTCTGGAAGGCCAGTTGACGCTGATGAAGACACAATAAAGGCATTAATTGATTCAAACCGGCGAATAACAACTCGTAAGATCGCTGAAAGATAAAATTTATCGAATTCAACCGTTTATGGTCATTTCAAACAGCTAGGTTTAATCTCAAAGCTCAAAATATGGGTTCCTCATCTTCTTAGGGAAAAAAAAATTGTGCCGTCGCATTGACGTTTGTGATTTGCTTCTCAAACGCCAAGAAAATGATCCATTTTTGAAGCATATCATCACTAAGGAAAAGATCCTGGAGTAGAAAAGATAAACCGGCTCAAAGCACTTCGAAGGCTAATATTCATTAAAAAAAAAGGTTATGCTATCTGTTTGGTGGGATTTCAAAGAAATCGTTTATTTTGAGATACTACCGAGCAACACAACGATCAATTTTGAAGTGTACTGTCATCAGTTGGACAAATTGAATGATTCACTTAAAGAAAAATGGCCAGAATAAAATATTAATTCACTATAAGTAAATCGTCTTTCATTTTTATATAATAAAAGAAACGAAATTACTTTCCGAACAACCCAATATTTCGTTTATTCTATTTTACGAACAATTTAAAAACAAATTTCATTACTAAATTAAATTTATTTAAAAAAAATTTTTTTTTTAAAAATCAAAAATTAAAAGAGTTTTTGTAAGAAAAACGAATGATTTTGAGTGAAAATTCCATAGAATTTGAGTTTGTATTAATCACACTTAACTTTAAAGCAGTCAGTATTCACTCAAAATTATTAGTCGTTCTTCACTCAAAACTCAGAACAATTTCAAAAATGCCGACACTAAATTTCGAGTTAATAAAAATTCTTATTAAAAACTAATGATGGTGTATTTTTAAAATAATTATTTTTATATTTTTGAATAAACTTAAAAGAATTTTAAAAATTTCTTTATAAAAAATTAAAATAAAAAACTTTTTGAACAAAACATATGATCACAATGTTACCACTTCTGAACCCTACCAATCCAATCTGTCATCCACATAACAAGAGTAAAATTTGTGGTGAGTTTCTATATATTTTTTTTTTTGAAACTTTCTAGGGGATTTAATTGAAAAAAATATTCAATACTAAAACTAATAAAAAGATAATTTTTTTTAGTTAAAACTTTTTGATTCGTGCACAAAAAAACAATCGGTTTAAAAAGACGAATATTTGATAATTTTTTTTAAAATCAACATTACACCACGAAACAAACGAGAACATACCACAAAAAAAATTCCTAACATGCTAATTGGGTGAAAAACTCAAAACGTCAAACACTTCAACTGGCAACTACTTTTAAAAACTTCAAACAAATTACATTGCCGAAAAAAAAAACAAAAAAAAATAACTACATTCGTTACAGAGAAAAAATACTATTTATTATTATTTTGTCATTTATATAAAAAAATAACTTCTATAATATATTAGTAATAAGAAATGAAATAAATTCATTTGCGTAAATAAAATCAATTTTAAAACTACGGTAAAATGAATAAATAAATGAAAACCACAAAAAAAGGGGAGCAGTATAAAAAAAAAACAATACTGAAAATGAAAATTTAATGATTGTGTGTGAAATTATAAATAACGAAATTATATTAGATTATATTTTTTTAATCCCTTAAAAAATTTTGTTGAAAAAAATTTTATTAAAAAAAAATTATTTTTGATTACATTTTATGAATAAATTCGTATAGACGATAAATATTAATAATAATAATAAAAAAATTTCAAAAATATAATACGTATAATTATATAATACTTTGATAAATATATAAATTCTTTTAAATAATAATATTACTTATTTTCTTTTCAAAAAATTTGTTCATTAGTGTTTTTTTTTTGTATTTTGGTTCCACAAAATGCCAAAAATGTAGCGTTGATTTTGCTCTGTATTCGATTAAAGTATTACTGCTGAATAGAATTCTCTAATATCATTTTTATTAATTTTGATAAGTGTGTAATTTTTGCATTTTTATCTGTTATTTTTATAAAAAATTATGCGTGTTTTGATTTTTGTTCTTATCTACCAAGCTGCAATAGTAACAAGTAAATATCCCATTGGTCGGTTGTATTCATCCTGAAAATACCAAAAGCATTTGTTGTTGTTCTCTAGTTTCTTTTATTTTAATATGATTTTTTTGTAAAAAAAAAAAATTAATCTTCATAATGTGAGTAATTATCCCCGTTTAAGCTTATTTAATTTAGAAAGAATTTTTTTTGAAATTTCGATAGAAATATTATCATTCAAAGTTATTAATTGTAATTTTCAGTTAGAGAAGCATAAGAGCAAGGTGCTAAAACAGAAATCAAACCCACATTTTTTGTATAATTTAAATTAATTTAATTTAAAGCGTTAATAATTACGATTTTTCTTGATGTTTGCAAATAAGAATTTTAATCGGATATTTTTTATTTGTTTTTTTTTTCTTTTCATACGAAATTGTATACTTTTACCAAGCCACAACAGTAGCTAGTAAGTATCCAATATCTTGGTTGTAATCTTCCTGCAAATATGAACAGAGAAAGAGAATTTGTTTTCGATATTTTAGATTGATAATTAAAATATCTACATAAATATATTTTTTTTAATCTATTTTCTAACATTACTATTTGAATAATAATAAAAATGTATCGAAAATTAAAAGATGAATTTTAATTTGAATATATCGAAACCGATGTGTGCATTTAATTGTTGATTTCGTTGCTTTGTTTTTTTTTTACTAGCATGCTTTATCTTAGTTACTTTTTATATTTATTGTAATGTTAATAAGAAATATTAATTAATATCAGTGCAATATGCCTACTAAAAACATAGTGTGAAAATTACTTTATGGATTTTTTTTTATGATACCATTTAATGGTTTGTCTTTTTTTTAGTTTTTTTTTGTTATGTTGAAAAATTAATATACCCTAAACAAGGAGAAACCCATTTTTTCTTTCTTTAAGAAATTCTACAAAATTCATGTTGATTATTTATCAGTTTTCCAATTTCTTAACACTTGCTTGCTATATTTTTTGACCGCTTCGAATACCAATAATCGATGCTCAGAAATTATTCATAGAGAACCACGTTGCATAAGCATAGGCGCATATACAAATAAAAAGTATTGTTTATTTTTCATATATGTTAAACTAGTTCTTTTTCTATACATTAAAAATGATTTATCATAACTAAATAGTATAATTTTCTTAATATAAAATTAATTTAAAAAAAAAACACTTTTTTTTTATTAGTTAACAATAACAAAGTAAAAATTTAATGGATCAATTATTAAGAAATATAAATTGTCATTTTTATGAATTAAGGTAGGTTTTGTTTTAATTAATTAAAAATGTTCCCATTTAAAGAAAATATCTTTTTCTATACTATTTAAATAATAATCAAATTCAATAAAATTAATTATGAATTTTTTTAAAAAAAGCCACTCAAATGTTTTTAAGAATATAATTTGTTTTCATGAATAAAAATTCTAGTTTTTGAATTTTTATTCATGAAAACAAATTATATTCATCATAAAAAAACATTATTTTGAAATAATCATCAATTTATTGAAAATATTAAGAAATTAGGTTTTTTTTCTTCTTAAATTCTATTTTAAAGGTCAATATTTTTCGTTGCAACGAAAACACCTGGTAATTTAGTTAGTATGCAGACTATATATTGTATCAAAAAGCTAAATAACGCCTAGAGGGTATGCAAATCACACTATACTAAACAATTAATACCGCACCACAGATAATTTGTGCTAATAATCACTTGTATTGAAACACTTCAAATGTTACAAAACATATGAAATGTTTAAATTTCACTTTAATTATTATTGAAATTCACTGATTTTATTGTTAAAATTGATTTTTTTTTGTCAGGGTATAGTAAAAATTGTGCTAATTTATAAAAATAATATTTATTAAAAAATAATATTTTAAAAATAATAACAGGAAATGTGTTTTACTTTAAGGCAAAAGTACAGAAATATCAATAACTGATAAAACCTCCTCCGAATGGGACAACCACCAAATGGATGATAAAAAATATTTTAAATCAAAATAATTCTTTAAATATAATTAAAAAAAAAAGATGAGATTCCTAATTATTATTTCTACTCATAATAAATGGATTTATTTGTAAAAAAAAAAGAAATTGTGAAAACATTTTGATCAACCAATTAGTATTATTATAAAAATATGTCCTGAACCGCATCTCATTTAATGTAAATTATTAACAGTCCAATATTGAATAGATGATGAGAATATTATACAGATTAAAATGCAAAGAGATTCTTAAATCAATTTTGTTAATATAAGAAATTTTTTTTCAGAAGAATATTTACAAAATTAATATAAGCAGGATATATAAGAATATATTCTATTTGTATTAATAATTTTTTTAAAGCTAATTTTTTTTTTACCTGTTTTTCTTTTGATTTTAATTTTCTGTCAATATTTCGCCAATTAATCCAAAACAACAACAACAACAATAAAAATCAACTTCGTTCTGAATTGTATATTTTTTTTGTTAATTTTATTATTGTTGTTGTTATTATTATATATATAAATTTTTTTTCTTCTTCAAATAAATACAATTAATTTGTATTTTTATTTAAATATAGTTTTCAAACAGGAAAAATTCACCATTTCATATAGAAAAATAGCATTATTTATTCGAAACACTTTTAAGGGAAATTAAAGGATAAGGAAATAAAACAATTTTGAATTAATTGTAAAAGTAGGTAAACTTGATTATTTATAGAGCCGTTAACATTTCATATAAAATTTTGCATAGCATTTATAAACTAATCTATTCATTCTAAAGGGAAATCAAATATATTTTTTAAAAATTTATTATAATTAGAATGCACATTTAGATAAATTTTTCATTACAGTTTTTTTTTTTGCTTTGCTTTACTTAACTTTTAAATATTATTTATTTATTTATATTAGCATATAAAAATTTACGACTTTTTTTCGCTCATAACTAAGCGAATTTATTTATTTTGTATCAGTGTGCTGTACTTTCTGTTGGATAATTTTTAGTGCAATATTTTTGTTCCGAAAAAAACTGGTTTCTTGGCTTTCTATTTTAAATATATATTTTTTTATATTTTTAAGCAGTATTAACAAGGCTTTCGCAGTTGTATATGAAACAATTCTTTAAGTTAATAATAAATCGAACTCAAAAATATGCTCTTTCAAACACTTTTGATGTACAGTTTAAAGTGTGTATATTTTTTTTACAATAGAAAGAAAAATTGTGAAAAATATTAATATTTTTGAAGTTATTCAACTTTTGGTATTTGTTTACCATGTTTTTTTTTTATTTATTGAAATTAAATAGATAAAATTATTTTAAAATTAATTTAAAAAAAAAAAAGAAACAATAAATATTAAACGTGTATAATTTGTTGAATGGGTTTGTGAATTTTGTGTTCGTACATTAAAATATGTGAATAAGAAAATTTTGTCTTTTAGACAAAAGTAATAATAGTACACAATTTGATTTTTATTTCCATTTTGGAATTATTTCGAATTTCTTCTTTTAGTTTGATTTGCATCGTTCGTTTTTTTTTAAACAATAAAATTTTAATTATTTTATTTCTGTTTGATTTTTTTTTTGCTATTTATTTTTTTGTTTGTTTCTTTTGGATTCTTTAATATCCGACTATGGCCAACAATGCACGTTTGTAATCTCCGGACGTATCGCCCTGAAAAAGCGAATTGCGTTAACAAAAAAAAAATTAATTTTTCTCCATTACGGTTATTTGTTTGTTTTATTTATTTAATTTTTTTTTTTTTATATATATATAAATATTTTTTTTAATTAGTTCTCTTTTACTAAATATTTGCAATTTATTGAGAAATTATTTTTATGCAAAAATTAACTAGCAATGATATACTTTGAAAATTGAAATTGTTTTTTTTTTTTAATCAAAAGAATCTTTATTATAGCCTGTATGGTAAATACACTCTCTACCAGAAAATAAATATAAGATATTCACGATATTTTAATTATAGATTAAATATGATTGATTATAAAGTGTAGAAGCGATTATATCTTTTGTATATTTTAAAATTTTTTTATTATAATTTTCAGCAGAAAAAAAAACATTTTTATGAGAAATACAATATATATAATTTTTTTTGCGAAATAGATCACGAATATTAATTGCAGTTATCCCCATAAGTAAAATGTAAATATAATTTTTTCATCCATTCAAAACATTAATTACAAATTTAAGATATTGCAGAAAAATCAATATTTTTATAGATGATATTAAAATCCTTCTCACTGTAAGCTTATTCAATATTATATTCTGATATGTCTCATTTGCAACTATATTATTATCGTCAACAAATAAAATTATCAAAAATTCATACACGAAATGGATATTGAGCTATTATTTAATAAAATTTATGTATGTTTCAGTAGATTTTTTTTGTTTAAAAATTTAAAATAAAATCGAAATATTTAAACATAATCAAAAAATATATTAAATATTGAGTGAAAGTTTTATTTTTTTTTCACCAATCAGTTAAGTTGTCAATCGTTAAGAATGAAACTGATTGTAAAAGAGCACTGTTTTCTGAGGTGGGGATAGTTTTAAATATTTTTTTACTCTAAAAGTGTTTTGTTTTCTTTCCAATATTACGAGTAAAATTATAGACGAAAATATATTCGCCTACGAATTGATAGAAAAAATCAAAATGGTGGGAATAAATAGAAAGAATATTCTCAAAGTGGTGGAAAAACATTTAGCGTAAGTGGCGTTTCCATGTACAACGTTTGTAACAGAACGAGTTGAGTTTGCACGGAACTATTATGGTAGGAACACAATTTCGACTGAACGCGAAGCTGCATCCACCAGTTGAATCTGTCAAAATTTTTGAAACCTTTAGCCTTATGGTAATGCACAAAACTCAGTCGAGTAGCGCCTCTGTGCATGGCTGGTGAAATGCCACAATCGTATTCATAAATAAGGCAACTTCTTAAGCCAAGTTTCACACCATACCAGTTGGAATGACCATTTTGAAAAACAACCATTTTGAAAAACAAAAGAACTTTACTATAGACTGCAACCACAATCACAACAATCATATTTTCTGCCCAATTATCAATTTTCTTTGGTTTTTGAAAATCAAGTTTTTAAAAAAAAAATGTTTGAATAGTAAATTCTTAAAGATTATTAATAATAATTATTTCCAAAAGAGATTAATTTCTAAAGAAAAAATAATAGTTTGTCTAACAGTTATAAGTATTATTACAATTTTATGAAAAAACTGTGCTAAAACAAAATGTCCGAATCAAATGTACTCAAATATATATACCGAAATGACTATTATTAATATAAAAACATTTTCTATACAAAAAAAAAGAAAATTATGGAAAATTTATAATTTCTACAAATGCATATCTATTTTCTACAAAATATAATAAATTTGTAATAATTTAATGTAAAATTTTAAAAAAATATCTTCTTTTTTTCCCCAATGAGAGTGTATTTATAAGAATTTCAAAAGAAAAATACTGTAAAATCGTATTTTTATTTTTAAAAAAACAAAAACAAAAATTTGTTTCTTAATATATTCTCATATTTATTTATGTATTTCAATTAAGCAAATATTTTGTATAGAAAATATAAATACCAAAAATATTTTTAAAAAAATCATTATAAATATTTACAAATTTTATAATAAAAAAAAGAGGATATAAAACAAAACATTGGAACAGCCAATGAAGGAAAAAAATAATATCAAAAAGCAAGAAAAAGGGAGTTTTGTAATAATAAACATAAATGATTGCCTTTTTCCAATGCGCCAGCCAATGGGAATTGCTTAGAACAATTTTTTTTTTTTTTTTAAAACAATTATTATTATTTACATAATTAAAATTTTGAAAACAAAATAAATAAATTTAGAAACATGGAAAAATTTTTTCAAAAAATAAAACAAAACAATTTTTATTTATTATGTTCTTTTGGTGTTTTTTTTTTTTAATAAATTTCAATGGTAAGCGAAAAATGACAATCACATTGCGTTTTGTATTTTTTGGAGACGAAAATTTTATTATTAAAACTATTGCAATTTTGAAAAATAACTTCCTAACCCCCCTCCCGCATCTTTTTTATGTACTTATTTATTTTTATTTTATTTTATAAAAAAACCTCAACATAAATTAAATATTTATTTTTATTATTAATATTTTAATACGTAATGCAATTATTTGGGTGAACGTTTTTGTCTTTTTTTTTAGCACAGATAACATAAGCACAACTGATCACAATAATTATTTATTATTATTTTTTTTATTTTTAAATATAAAATATTTTCTGATTTTTTTTTTTTTTAATTAATTATTATTATTATTAAAATAGTGGAGGGATAAGATTTTGGTAAAATATTTTTGTGGAATATTTGGAAATAGATAGTTTTTATGAGTTCTCTTTTTTCTATCGTTAAATTTATTATGAAGCAAACTTATGAAAAATAAAATTGAAAATGTCAAAAATGCCTTAAAATAAAAAGGCAACAAAAAAAAACTATTGATAAAACTGATAATAATAATAATAATACTGTAATACTAATGAACATATGCTTGCATACATTCATATACGAAGCGCTGAATTAACCATGCAATCAACCAACACCATTAAAACTAGCACAACAGCAATAAAAATAATACAAAAATTTGCCAGTATTTACTAATTTTTATATATTTAATATTTGAATAAACAACATTGACTGTTCCTACCACACACACACACATAAATACGAGAATTTATATAAATTAGACGTAAAAATATTATAATTTTTATTATTAACCAACACCAAAATATGAAATTATAAAAAAAAAAACAGAGAAAATTTAAAAATGGATAAAAATTCCATATGCAAAAAGTGCTAGATAGAGTGTTAATCACAAAACTAACTCCTCTAAATGTGTTACATAGCGAAAATTAACAAAAAATATTCCATTTGATATCGTGTAACAAAATAGGGCTTACCTTAATCCAAGATTCTAGACTCTTGCCATATTTCCTTTCGAAAGCTTCCTTAATGTCACCCAAATCGATTTCGGATCGGCTGACAATAATACGAATCAAGGTCTTATCCTTGGTTCCCAAACCAGCCATGGCATCATGCAAACGTTCAGCAAAATAGTCAACTTTCGATTTGCAGCATCGTACTGTAAATATTTTTTTTTTTTTTTTGCAAAACAGAAATAAATTAGAAAAGGTATATTATTAATTTTTGAATGAATCGTTTTTTTTTTATATTTTACCAATAGCCAAGAAAGCCTTTTCGACATTTCCACTGAATTCACGTTTGATGGCATCTTCGATGTCGTGGCCAGCGAGGTTCTCATATTCGATGAAGATTTGACGCAATTGCTGGTAGGATCGTGTTACCAAAACTGAATTGAAAGCAGACTCATCAGTACCCCATTGGCCTTCTCCGGCTTCGTACAATGAAGTAGCATCGGCAACAGCAGCAGCTTCATCGACACCCTATAATTTATTTCGAACAATTAATAAATTTCCATATTGAAATCTGTTCACTACACGGAAACTTACATCGTTTTCACTGCGATTACCCTGAACGAGTGAAACGCAAACACGCTTGAAATGGCCGCTTGTGTCACCCTTGAGGTCCTTCTCTAGCGATTTACCATACATTTGCTCATAGAACTGAGCGATAGTCTTGATACCATAATTCGAAAGTGTGCAAAGAACTTCGATGATTGCCTCTTCATCGGTACCCGCACCGGATACAGCGTCATGAAGCTCCTTAGCATAGTATTGTGGCAATGGGGTCATCAGGGCAACAATCACATCTTCGAATCGTCCACCCAATTCTGATTTCAGCTCACTGATCAAATCCTTGCCGTAGGATGTTTTGAAAGCTTCGGCAATCTCAAGACGCTGAACAATACCACGACGGGCCAAAACTTCAATGATGGCCTTCTCGTCAGTACCGAATCCCTTCATGGCTGTACGGAGAGTGGCGCCATCCTCATTGGGATCGAAAGGATCAGCCGGGTAAACGGTTGGTGTGCACTAAAAACAGCAAAAAAAAAACAAAATTAATTTAATACAACAACGAAAAACACTAGAAAAACGTGCTTTCAGGAAAAGAAAAACAATTTTTTTTAATTGCTTTGAAGTGGATTTTGTTGATTCTATTTGGCGTAGTTCAACGTACAACGGGGAAAAGGGTGTGATTCCTCCGGAAATTTAACTACTCTGAAGGTTTGGCCTTACACAGAAAATAACCTAATAATAATATACTGTAAGAATAGAAAAAAAACCTTCTCGATATAATAAAATACATAAATTATGTCAGGAAAAAAACGTCAATTCATCATCCATCATCACTGGTTGGCACATATTTTTATATGTATTTTATTTAAGGTTTTTTATTTGTTATTTTGTGGGCATAAAAAACATAACAAAAAAAAAATAATAAAAAGTTGTAATATAATTAAAACTTATATCAATTAACACAGACATTTCGACTAGGTTAAATAAGGCCATTATCATTAATTAATTTAAAAAAAAAACAAATATTTTCTTGGACATAAATAATTATGAGAATTTTTTGTGTATATTTCGAAAATAATAGTTGTACTTAAAATATATTTATAAATGCCGTTTATTTTTTTATTAAATGTAAGAGAAATTTTTGTCAAAAAAAATGTTTATTTTGTAATATTTCAGAATTTACTCGAGTAATGCCAAAAAACATTTAAAATATGATTTTCCATAATATTTGCATTAATGGCCTTGTAAAGTATGCACTTAATAACTCATAAAATAAAACAGCAACAACAAAAAAATATAAAAAAACATTCTTTGTAATTATTCCATGGTAACTGAAGATAATTTCTTATGTAAATAT
Source organism: Atherix ibis (assembly GCA_958298945.1). Classification (NCBI taxonomy): domain Eukaryota; kingdom Metazoa; phylum Arthropoda; class Insecta; order Diptera; family Athericidae; genus Atherix; species Atherix ibis. Next base: position 117,139,747 of record OY282605.1, on the reverse strand, counting down.
TAGCAAATTGTTATTATTTAAGAGATTATATCACGAAACCATTCGGAAATTATATAATTTTTCGGTAAGTTGATTTCGTATTTATTCCATGTTTGCCATTTTAAAATTATAGAATAAAATATGAAAAGCAGATTATATAAACGAAAATAAATATTTAAAAAAAAAAACAAATTATCAAAATTTGTTTACGCTTTTTATTGTGCAATACCGAACAGATTATGTGCACAGATTAGCTACACAAAATGGTTTTTTTTTATTGGAATTATTATTACTCATTCGTACTTTTTTTACTTTATAATAATTTTATATAATTGTTTTTTTTTTTATTTACTAAAGATTAAACTAATTTTTATTAAATATCGTTGTATTTATTTACAAAAATAAAAAATTAATTAATTGTGAAAGGAAAATAAATTCACTCGGTAAAAATAATTTCATTTTTCGAAAATTTTGAAATTTTTATTTCAACACACGAGCATTTGCATATATCAATCAATTCACCTTAACTCCTTTTTCAACACATCAAATTTAACATGTCCAAGTTGAATATTGGTTTTGTTCTCGGATAAGTAGTTATTATTTTTGTCATAAATAACATTTGACAATTGTCTTATTATCATATTAAATAATAGAAGTAAATATTAATTGATATTTTTCAGTAGAAAAGAAAAAACAGATATTATCTTTTTTTTTTGAATAGAAAAAAATTTTGATTATATTTGATTTTGGAAAATTATTTTAAAAAAATTGTATAGAAAGAAAAATAATAGTGAAAGGAAAATAAATTCACTCGGTAATTGGTCGATGGCAAAAAAGGGAAATGACAATAATTCTCTATTAAGAGTTTTTCAATTAAAGTAATATGTTGGTATTTGTAAAAAATAAAACAAAAAAGCAAAGTGGCAGAGCAAAATTTATTATTTTAATCGATGTAATTATGCTCTGATGAAATAACGTCATTCAAATGGCCGCCTCTGCTGCGTTTACAGAACCAAAAAGAAAATGTGCCTAATGTGGGTAGATGATTTTCTTGGATATTTTTTGTTAAAATAACGATTATCAAGTGCTGTTAAGGCATGTATGTTTCCCATGAATAAATAGCAAACCTTACTGAATATAAACTGATAGTGACAGAAGATTTTGACATTTCAAATATGGCCACACGGTCCATTTGAAAATATATAATTTCTATGAAAATACTCTTATATATGGCCATTTTTGCATTGTATAAATGATTGAATGTCACGCAACGTGTATGTATTTTGTTATACTACATGGCGGAATTGACATATTTTCATATGGATGGCAAAAGAAAATCTCATACGACCATGTGCCACGTAGATGTGGTATTACAATCTGATAGTTTTTTGTGCCGTTATAACACATGGCGGCCAAACTTGCATGGTGAAAATACATAATAAATGCCATACGCTTGGCGTGACAAATATGACAATTAGACTACATGGTAATCACGTGTCAAAAAAAAGACATAAACATGGCGACTCGCCAAGTAGTCTAGTGCTAGCTTAAGAGATTAATTTTTTATTGCACAGGTAATCATGAATTGTGTCTCAAAAGTAACGAAAATGGCAGCGGTGAAATGCAATCTAGCAACACTGCGGACTTTCCGTTAGTCCTTCTTCGACATGTAGTACTAAATTTCAACGTTATCCGGTAACTTTATGATCCAAAAGAGCATGCCAACTGAAGTTGTGTTGTGAAGTGCGTTACGAATATTGGTTTACGTGACATAGCTTTCATCAGGCATAATTCCACGGGCAGTCTACGACCGTAGGAATTGAAATACTCCGAATCAACGCACTAACAATCGTGATTGGTAATTTAAAGTAAACAATCATTTACAAGCTAATTAACTCAATATTTGTGGCGTGACCTATCTAAACGTCTGCTTTCATAAACAGCGACAATACCTGAGATAAGAGCTAGACCGGAGACCGTACCCGCAATATGGCTATTAACCAGGCCGCTTCAATTGTCGAACACAGTGTGTTTTAACACCATAGGGCACCTGATCTTAATTGTATAATTATTGTTTTAAGAGTCCTTTGGTTTGTTGTTCGGTAAGAAACCTTGTAAATTCCTATGCTGTGTTCGACAAGAGACAGCTCTTGCACACTGGTTAGCCAAAAGAATAATGAAGCAGCAAGATTTAGAGCAAGTTTGACTTATGAAAAGTTGAAAGGATCCTATGGGGAACATTACTTATAACGAGCGCATAAGATTTTCGGTGGCATCAAGCATAATTCGGAGGGCTTACGAAGGTCTTCAATATCGGAAATATTAAACAAACAATGGATGTGTGTCCCAAGGACAAACTGTCAACCAGACTTTTTATTTAAAAAAAGTCATTGAGAGGCTCAGAAAAAGGTTTCTAAAAAAAAAGTCATCTGGATACTATTCAATAACTTCCAAAGGAGTATAATCGAGGAGCTGAAGGCAATATCAACTGAAGCCTTAAGACCTTAAAACTACCGAGTTGAATATATGGCTCCGAAATATGGATAGTAGATGAAATTTCTCTAGGTCGTTTTGAAAGAAAAGTCCTTCACAATATTTATGGATTTGTCTGCTAGGACATATGCGAACGCATGAAGAGGCGACAGTAAAAACTCTTTGTTCCGGAAATGCAGTTGGAAGACTTTGCAAAGGGTAGACCGTTGCTTATGCGGAAAAACGGCTCCGAACAGATTAGAGGAAGAAAGCCATCGACAGAGAAATTTTGCGAACTCTTCTTAAGGAAGGTTAAACCAAAATAATTGCTAAATACAATTTACAATATGAATAAAGTAATTTTTACCTAAAATTAAAAAATTAATTACAAATGTTAATGAGAAGCTAAAAAAAACTCAATTTTTTATGATTCATAAATCAACCGACTTTTTTTAAAAATAATACGGAAAAAAAATAAAATTAAAAAAAATAGTTTTGTTAATAACGGAATATTGGAAGTCTGGATACAGAGGAGACGGAAATATGAGAAATTAAAATTTATTAAAAAAAAACTATTTTAAAAAAAAAAATGTTTAAGGTTAAAAAAAATAAAGGCCAGAAAAATATTCTCTCTCCAATTTGCAAAAAAAAAAAATAATTATTTGAAAAAAAAAACAATTTTATACAGCCCTGAATTATCTGTCAATATTTGGAATTTCTTATAAAACGGAATCTGGAATGTTTAAATTTTTCGTACAATTTGAAACTAACTTTAGAGACTGAGATATATGGAAATTATCATTTTTCTTCTTTGCTTCTTCTTCATTTTCTTCTGTAAATGTCTAATGAAGACGATAACCATTGAATATAACCATAAACGTTTGTAAACATGAGGCGGCATAGTTAAATTTTTTATATTTTCTGAATAATTTGTGTCTACACATACAATATATTCATACAATTTATAAACACAAATTAAGACATCATAGAAAATTTAGAAAAAAGTAAAAAATAGATAAAATATTTACACTGTTTATTAGGTGACCAAATAAAAAGTAGATTTTTGATCTTATTTTTTTAAAAAAAGTGTTAATTATTAGAGGGTAAATTATCACAATTCATAAGATGTTAATTACAATATATTTTAACCCAAACAGTTAATTCTTACATAGAATCGAACTTAAAAAAGAAACGTTTTTCTAACTCTAAATCACTTTATACTACTTTTAACATTAACCTATAGTAATTTATAAGTTTAGTAATAAAAAATCTAGTCTTTCTTTGGAATTAAATAAATACCCTATAATTTTGGAAATCAATAATTAAGTTTTTTTAAAAATGTTTAAGTAATTTCAATTATTTATTCTGGTAATTATAAGAATTTTATCGAAAATTCATAATTAAATACGAAATGTAAGCAAATACAAAATAATTTGTTATTAAATGAAATAAACGGAAATTTGCGGTTGATTTGAGATTTTTCTTATATTGCTAAATTAATTTCTGTTTGCACAAAGATTTTACACTCACATAAATATTAATCATATAATTTTTATTTCAATTTGATTTTTTTCTTAATTATATATGTTTCGAAAAATTTAAGAGAAAAACAAAACTAGAATGCTGATAAAAAATATTTAACCAAGAAAAATAGGAAAAATCTTATCGGAATTATGTTTTTCTAAATAAAAAAAAGAAAAGAGAAAGAATAAACTTGAAAATGAACGAAGATTTTTTTTTTTGCATTCCTACAAAAGCATATATACACATGATTTTTCTTATCAAATTTTCTTTTGCTTTTCTTATCAATTAAGATGTGTAAGGTGAATTTTATATTTTTAGAAAATTGATTTTTTTTTTCTTTTTTAAGAAATATTTCATAAATAAACAAAATTTTGTTTTTTTTCTCTTTGACTAAGGCAATCGATATGGTATTATATTTTTATTATGATTATTATTGCAAATATTTTGCACATCTAGACATAATAGCTTTCTGATAAGAATTATGATAAACAATGTTTGTTTCGTAAAATTTTTATCAAAAATATTGTAAATAGAAAAAAAAAGGATTTTATTAGATATTTACTTAAGTGTACTTATATAATATGAAAAAAAAAAATATTTTTTAATACAATATAAAATTTTTTTTTCTATACAGAATTTTTTTTAAATAATTTTCCAAAATTAAATATAATCAAAATTTTTTATATTTAATTTCTATTATTTAATATGATAATATCGTCAAATGTTATTTATGATAAAAATAATAAGTACTTATCAGAGAACAGAACCAAAATCCAACTTGGGCATGTCAAATTTGATGTGTTGAAAAAGGAGTTAAGGTGAATTGATTGATTCTCGTGTGTTGAAATAAAAATTTGAAGTTTTTCGAAAAATGAAATGATTTTTTCTGTGCAATTCAGAAAACGTCAGTAATGCAAAACATTTTTTTAATTAATTTTTAAATTGTCATCAACAAAAACACATGTATGATTATGACAGTTCCAAAAATAGAAATTTTTAAATTAATATCAAGTTTAAAATAGATTAGAACCTAATCAGAAATGGAAAAAGAAAATATCTCCTTACTGACGTCAGCCAATTTATATGCTATAAGTTTTTAATTAATTAATTTAAATTAAATTAATTGTAATTAATAAATTAAAATTTTATAGTTAACTTTATTAATTATGATTGTCTTAAATTTATAATTGATATGCGACTATATACGAGGTCTGTTCAAAAAGTATCGCGAATTTTGTGTTTTTTCAAAAATTCTTTATTTATTCATGAAGCATCTATTTATTCATGAAGCATCTATTTCCAATCCTCGAAGCACTTCAAAAAATTATTTTTTGTGATCTTGTTCAGCTCCTCCTTCGATGCCGTATTTATCTTCTCAATCGTAGCGAAGCGTCGACCTTTCATGGGGCTCTTCAATTTCAGGAACAAGAAAAAGTCACAGGGGGCAGATCTGGGGAATACGGTGTCTGTGGCATTATTAGTGTGTTGTTTTTAGCCAAAAATTCGCGCACAAGCAACAATGCGTCAGCAGGGACGTTATCATAGTGCAAAAGCCAATTTTTGTTCTTCCACAAATCCGGGCGTTTCTGGCGGATTGCTTCGCGCAACTTGCGCATAACTTGCGGGTAATATTCCTTATTGACCGTTCTACCTTGTGGCAAGAACTTATGATGCACCACGCCCCTGCAATCGAAGAAAACTGTAATCAAAACCTTCACATTCGACCGAACATTGCGCGCTTTTTGTATCACCGATAAACTCCCTCTGAGAACATTTTGTAATACTGATGAACGTTGCTTAGGTCCAAGGTAGATTCTCCATATGTAAAAATTCGGAATGCGTCCGCGCAATTACTATTGTTATTGCCACAAAATTTGATACAGATTCTTTGATACATTTTTTGGAATGGGCAAAAATCGAAGACGAGCCAAAACACGTGCAAGCAAAACAGCTGTCAAAAGCTAACTGAACATTCAAAATGGCCGAATTTGTTGGCATAAGTGAGAGACATGAGCACCAACATAACGCCACAAAAAATTCAAAATCGAATATACGTAACACGCGGTAATACAAAATTCGCGATACTTTTTGAACAGACCTCGTACTTGTTTATGTATATAAAAAAACTATACCTTAAAAAGTGAAAAAATACAATAATTTCGATTAATAAAAAATGCATCGACGACAATAATAGGACTATTTTATTAAACACTCACATTAAAGTGTTGTTGAGCCTATTTTATTGCATTTATTTTAAATAGAAAATTATAAATTCATACTTCAAAGAATCATCGAATAAACGTTTGTTTGCTTGTTCTTCTATTATTTTTATTTTATGATTCATTTAATCATTACCTATTCTATGTGATAAATTATTAAACAATTACTAAATTCCAACACGAATAATTCTGTCATGGTTATACTACGCCAACTAGACATATAAATATAATTTTAACTGCATTATCGACACATAAATTATAGAGTACAATTTTTAAAATTGGACGTAAACTTATTATATTGAAAACATATTTAAAAAAAAACATAGGTTAAACTAAATAAAATAGTAAAAATAAAGTTGTATTTTTTTTTTTACAGAATTTTACAATTCAAATTACTCACCTTGAATGGATAGTATTCAGCTGAACTCATTTTGTTATTGTTTTTGTTTTCTTCTTTAAAATATTAAACCTGGAGGGAGATAATAAAGAGAAAGAAAAAAAAATTAGACAATTACGAATACTATAATTATTTCAGATATTTTTCATAAAAACTACTATTACTAAAAAGGCTAAGCTGCAACTTTGATTAATTTTATATTCAGCTACGGGCCAAAGTTCAATGGAGGAAGACTTGCGAAAACTGAGAAAAATTTCAAGAGAGAAACCGGACTAGCCTGAGACATACTTTGTTTGTTTTTTTGTTGTTGTTAGTTTTTGTAAATTCTTTTACGTGTATAGCTATAAGCTACTACTAACCAACCAAGGTTCTTCAATTCTATTTGGGTTTTTAATTATTTTTTCATTAGTTTTTTTTCTTCAAATTTTCTACATTTTAGTTAGTGCGTATTTTTCATTTTTGATTTTAATTTTTTTTAAAGTTTATTTAAAAGAAATTATAAAGCAAAACACTTGAAAATGAATAAGTTTTTTATGTGAGAATTTTTATTCACATACAAAGCTAGCGTCAACCTTGAATTCATATCCATATGATATGACGCCTATGTGTATGGAATCTGCTCACACAACGAGATGATGGCATTGCATAGTTTCAGATTACAGTGACCTCTGTCTTATTGATTGTGTAACCGTTTTTATTCAAAACTTGTCTGTGTATTAATTTCAACATTCAAAAAGAATCTCTTTTCTTATAATGGTATGATTATTTTCTTCTCTTTTTGCTTCTATACTATTTAAAAAAAAAATATATATAATTTTGGAGAGAAAAAAAGTAAAATATTTTAAGGTAACATATTTTAAAGGTTTGATGGTTATCTGGTAGAAAAAAATCTACCTTTATTACATGAATCATCAGAAAAATCGTAATGGTGGTTGAAGTTGTGTTTAACGTAGCATGAATTCGATTACAACAAAAAAAAATGAATAGAAAACAAAAAAATCGAATAAAAAAATGGAAAAAAAAATTTGACATTTACTGAGCAACAAAAATAATTGGTTATTCGATTACATAAGAAGAAAAAGAGAAATAAACTAAAAATTATCTGCCCAAACGAGATAGCAAAAATTTTAGATGAAATGTTACAACTCAAATGGCAAAAATAACGCAATTTAATTCTATTTCAGGAGTGGGCAACATATTTTTATATACAATTTTTTTTTTTTTTTTTTTTGTAAAATATTTTTGTCAAGAATTAAATTTTATGCTTGTTTTTCCACAAATTTTCTATTTTTTCATAGTATTTTTTTTACACAATTTAAAAAAAAAAAAACGTTTTTTTGTGAATTTAAAAAATTTTAACTTTACTTTTTTGAATTTTTTATTTTGGTTTGTTTTTTTTAAATTATAAATCAGCTATTTAAAAAAAAATATCAAATTTTTTTTCATCTATAATTCACCTATTATCTATGGCACCTAAACTATTGGGGCAAAATCAATGAAATTTCGATCATGGGCTAAACATATGGTCCGAAAAGTGTCTATTTAGCACACACGGTCCAGATACAAACCTGCTGATTGTATTCAAACTATTTTTCTATTTTTCATGGGATACATACTCCTAATCAAAAATTGTTTATTTTATGAATTTTTAATAATTTTTGCTGATGTTTTGAAAATTGAAAAAAAATAATCACGAAAAATTGGATGAATAACTGAATCAATTTTCTAAGATTTACTAAGAATAATGTATGTTGCACAGATTTTAAAGAAAAAAATGTAAATAATGTTTAATAAGGAACATTAAATTAAAAACATTTCGTTACTTTTTTTCTTACAAAAAAATTAATTGCAATCTTAAGAGAAAATAATTATAAAAAACGCAGATTTAGTAAATTTTAAATATATTTTTTTGTCAGTTAAATTTCCATGCTATTGTTTTAAATTTTTTTTTCACAAATTTAATTTTTTTTAAATATTTTTTCTTAATTAATTTTTTAAATTTTTTTAAAAACCTTTTTTTTTTATATTTATAAAAAATTTTTAACTTATAAATTGATTTTATTTCTAAGTAAAAACTTTTTTATTTTTTTCTTATAATCGATTATTAAAAAAATTATCAAATATTTTTTTTTGAAGCAAGATTAATAGATTTTTAAAGAGATTTAAAAAAAAAAAAACTATAGATAAGGTTTAATAAAGCAGATTACATTAATTACCAAAAAAAAAAACCATTTCGTTCGAATGCGTTTTTTCTCTTGATATTTTATCAAAATTTCTTTTTTTAATTTTTTTCTTCTACATTTAAACAATTTTTAACTGTAATTTTTTTTATTTTATATTTTTTCCCTATTAATTGATTATTAAAAAAGTAATCAAATATTTTTTTTAAGTATGATTAATAGATTCTTAAAAGATTAAAAAAAAAGTAGATAAAGTTTAATAAGGCATATTAGATTAATAATAGAAGAAAAACAACAATTTTGCTATTTTTTTTCTTAATGATAAATTGGACAAACCCTTCTCTTAATGTTAATGTTATGGACAAAATATGGTTTTTATCTAAAAAAAAAAAAAAAGTAATTTAAAATAAAATAAAAGGAAAATGTCTAAACACAATAAAAAAAAATCTCCATTTTAATATTATTAAATATTGTAGATTTATTATACAAAAAAAACTGGAACTGATTTTATAAAAATTAACCTAGTTACCGAATAAATGCACATAAATCGAATCCTCAAATTACGCAATGCAAAATATAAAGAAAAAAAAACTTTTTTTGGCATCGAACTTATTATCCTTTCATATGTGCATGAAGTTAAGAAAAATAATTTTACCAGCAAAAATAAAAAAAAATCCAACACTTCCCGATACTTTCAAGGAACTATTGCTGTAGAAAAAATTATTGGTGATTGTCCAACTACCCCAAAAAGCTTGTTATTTAATCGAGCACACTTTCTGTCAACAAAATCATTTTTCCAACTCCACCCCAAAAAGCAAATTGTATATTGTCTATGTGTTAGATCACAGTGTCGATGTGTTAGAACGGACATTTTGGCGCCAAGTCATACCACTTTTTTTCTGTTTCTTCCTTCTTCTAACCTATAACTATGTTATGAACATAACACACTCAAGTATAAATTATTGATCCGAATTTTTTATCTTCACTTCCCCGGCAAACTTTCACAATTTTAAAAAAATAAATTGATATTTCCCAATAAATTCTCATTACCATAACCTCCCCTTCTTCCCAACTCCCTTCTAACAAAAAAAAAAGTTGCAGTTTTTTGGCAATAATCTTAGATGCATTCAATCAATAAACGCCTCTTTATATAATCATATTTAAAAGTGGGGGGAAAACAGCATAATGGCAAAAAACATATTCTAATTGAATGGAATTTAATGACTGTTCAAATTGAGGAATTTGTTGGCCTCCAAAAAGAAGTCAAATTCGAATTGTAAATGGCCATGATTATTGGCCTTTGAAAATATTATCACAAACGAATACAATTGAATTCAGCCAATTCGATGGTCTGAGTTTTATAATGGAATAAATTGAAATATGAAAAGAATTATTTTGAGTATGTCGATGAGAGACACTTTAAAAATAAATGGCGTCGAATGCGGGGTATTAATGACTACAATATACAATATGTAAAGATGTGGCAAGATACTCGTATATTAGAAATATTATAGAATTAAGAGAATTGCATCTTGAAGCCCCTAAAGAATGGTTAACATCTGGCTTCGGTAGATCTTCGAACATTTTAAAAATAAATACCGTCAAGCTAATACTCGTAGTAGCAGTTCTCTTACTGAGATGGAAAATATTTTTCATTTGTTTTATTTTTTTTTAATCTTGTTTCCATGAAAATCTTGAAGATGTTTTTTTTTGGGTCTTTAAACTTTTCATTTCCTTCCTTTAATGTGAATAATCAATTATGTTGGAGGGAATATATGAGGATTACCCCCACAAAGATCATGAAGATTTTGTGTAAAATTCGGTTTTGTTGAATCACGTCATCTCTTTTATGATTAAAACCAAGAAATATGTATAAAAATTATATCTGTAGATAGAAAGAGAAAGAAAACTGAAAACTTTTCAACATGAAACCTTGAATGTTTGTAGAAGAAATCATAGAAATTTTTGCATTTGATTTGATGAATTAATCATTCAAAAATATATTATTTTTTTGTTTAAATTGTATTATTTTTTATTTGAATTAACTTGATAACAACACAACATGAGTAAGTTTGATGAAATATTATCAATTGTTTGTTTAAAAAAAATGATGAAAATATTATTACACAATCGCTAAATATCGAAACACGTAAATTAATGAATCACGTGTTAACATCTTAAGAATAACAACGATTCAATTTTTTATTCTTAGTGTTACACTTCTCACTAATTCATGACAATCTACATAAAACAGTTAATACCGATAATAAAACACTACGGAAAATTTTTGTACTGACAATTTTTATTGAAAATTCTACTGAAAATTCTACTGAGAATTTCTACTGAGAATTTCTACTGAAAATTTCTACTGAAAATTTCTACTGAAAATTCTACTGAAAATTTCTACTGAAAATTCATACTGAAATTTTCTACTGAAAATTTCTACTGAAAATTTCAATTGAAAATTTTTACTGAGAATTACTACTGAAAATTTCTACTGAAAATTTTTACTGAAATTTTCTACTGAAATTTTCTACTAAAAAGTCCTCCTGAAAATTTCTACTGAAAATTCTACTGAGAATTTCTACTGACAATTTCTACTGACAATTTCTACTGAAAATTTCTACTGAAACTTTCTACTGAAAATTCATACTGAAATTTTCTACTGAAAATTTCTACTGAAAATTTCAATTGAAAATTTTTACTGAGAATTTCTACTGAACATTTTTACTGATAATTTCTACTGAAAATTTCTACTGAAAATTTCTACTGAAAATTTCTACTGAAATTTTCTACTAAAAAGTCCTCCTGAAAATGCCTACTGAAAATTTCTACTGACAATTTCTATTGCAAATGTTTAATAAACATTTCTACCGAAAATTTCTATCGAAAATTTCTACTGAAAATTTCTACTGAAATTTTCCACTGAAAATTTCTACTTAACAATTCTACTAAACAATATTACTGAAAATTTCTACTGAAAATTTCAATTAAAAATTTTTACTTTGAAAAAGCTCATCAGAATATCAACATTTTTAATTGGAACTTAAAAATCCGTTATTTATTTCAATAATTTTTTTTAAAAATAAATCTTTTTTATAAATAACAGATTTTGTTTTTTTATTTCAATAAGTATTTTTTTTTTATTTTTTCCCCCTATACGATTAATAATTAAAAATAATAAGAAAATAATAATATTTAAAATAATATAAATAATAATAATCTTAAATAAATGCATTCAAATATTGCATACATTTAGGATATATAAAAAATTATATTAAAAATGGAAAATAATCCATGCATTTTCAATTTTCAATAAATTCACATTTATTTCTGCCTTTATTGTTCAATAAAGTTTTTTATCTTTTCCAAAATAAAAAAAAAATAAAACAAATTTTAATACTGTCTAATTTTTGTTTTTTTTTTTTCACTTTAATTTCTCAAAAATTTTACTACAAAAAAAAATTATCTCTTTTTATACAATTAAAAAATATTTGAAAAATAAAAAAATTCTAGCTTATCCCTTGAACGAAAATTCTAGCTTATTAAGGTTTAAATTCAGTAATATATGACTAACTAAGAATATATGTATATGGTATATGAAAAAGACTATAAATTTCTATAACCCATTTCCATACACATTAAAAGAACTTATGCAGGTACGACTGCTGACTACAATACCTGTTGTACCTCATTTCGCCCACACCCTAAAATTGTTTTTTTTTCTCTCTTACATTCGGATTCTCTATGCAATACCGAATAACAAAATGAGTCAAGAATTGTGATTAATATGGACAACAACAAAAAAAACTGATTTGTAAGAGTATAGAGTATAAAATAAAACTAAAATGTATGCTCGGCTTCCATTAACCGGCATAGAACGGGAGCAGTTCTACATATAATATTTTAACCCCCATCGCCGCCACCTTGTGTCATGTGATTTGCTCTGAGAATTTTTTTTATATAATTGCAATTGGTGAAGCACTTTAAATACTACTAAAAATATAATGTATTGTTGGGAAGAGAATTTTTGAAGAAAAAAAACTTAATTTCTGAGCAATACGAGGTTTGGTTCTTAAATATTTGTTGAATGAATTGATCACGTCAATTATTGACGCACACAATCGTGAGTTAAACCAATTCACACAGTAATCGCCAAAGCCGACGAACGAACACAGTCATGACATATCAACGCGTGCATTCGAAATGGTATTTTCTGCGGTGAAGGCATTTAGCTGGAATCTCCTCTCTGTGGTCATTTGTACCGTAATTGACAAGACATGGAATTTAATTGTAAAGTAAAATAGACTAAAAATCGTATATTTTGCGGTCAAAATTGCGGTACTGTGGCTATTACTGCTTATCCATCAATAATTCCAAAGTTAGCTGACCAATAGTAATTGCCACTCTACACTTGCCGCAGAATGAGGGTACGGAGTGTATGCCGCAATGCTGTTGTATGCGTTGAATTCCGTGGCTTTGAGAAAACATTGCAAAGCAATTTCGAAAAAAAACAAATGAATACATTTTCTCCAATGAATTTGGAATCTGTCACGGCTGAATTACGAAATACATAGCAATCGTCTGAAAATTCCAGATTGTAGTAGAAATTTTTTAACCCTACAAGTAGCTAAGAAGGAAATGGCATCTTGCACTCTCTACTTTAGTACATATTCTAAATTAAAGTTCAACTCTCATTACCACCACTACAATACCAGATATATTCAAAGCCGGTTAAAACTGACGTGGCATCGACGAAACATTTTTCTTTGGCCACCACCAGAAAGAGCATTTTCAGATTCAATTGACTTTCAGAAAAACTTTTATCGTCACTGCAGGCAAGCTACGAGTAATAAATTGCAAATACATTCAGAAATATCCGCACGAAATGAGATGATAATTAAATTAGGAACTAGAATATTTCGTGACTAACCGATAGAATGGAAAAAAAACATGATAATATACGAAAATCTCGACTGAAACAAAATATCTATTTAGCGTCATTCTGTGCTTGTGCACTTGGTCAAACCATTTGGGGCCGAAAACTCCACACCACCATAAGTATGATTACTTCTTTCACGCAATGCTAACTTTAGTAAAAAAAAAAAAAAAAAAAAAACGATTTTTTCCCCCACTAACATTAAGAAGATCAAATATGATGTCATCCGAGCGACAAGCTTCCTCTTTTTTCCTATATTTTCTCTCACATACACACGTATTCGTGCAACCAAAAAACTATAGTATTTAGCAACAAAAAAAAAATAAAAAATAAAAATAAGGACAACTATCTTCCGATAAAAATAATTAAATAAAATTACACTGTCGTCTTTATCAACAAGAATATTTTATTTTTACTGTAAATTTTAAACGATAGTATAAATTTTACACCACTTTTAATTAAGACAAGTACTATAGAAGAACTGTTATTTTTCGGTAGAATATCCTTTTATAATTAATTAACTTTTATATTTTTTATGATTAATTATTTTAAGTAAACACGAAAAAGTCATAATCACTTTTATCTATTATACTTACTTATATGAATTTTTTGCTTTCTGCTTTTCTAACCACACCCAAATATCCGCGCGATATTTATAAATAAGTAGATTTTAATAATAGTATTTGGAAAAATATTCAAAATCAACTCGACAAGAAGCCAAATAATAGCCTTTTAAAAAATTGGAATTAATTGAATAGTTGGAAAGGCACAACGCAACTGAAATAAGTCCTTTTCTAAACGAATATAAACTCACCCAAGTTGTACACCAAACTAAAAGCTCACGTCTCTCAAGCTTCGATTTTATTCAAGTTTTTATTTTTATTACGAAATAGACCTCCCCCTTCCAACCCATTTATGTTTTTATGAGAACATTCAATAATTTCAATACAACAACAAAAAAATATATTTTACTGAAATAGTACTTATCCACACACATTATAGAAGAGCTATTACTAACACAATTATAGTATTGTTATGAGATAGAGACGGTCAGGTTTTTCGATTAAAAACTTCCGCTCAGCATAATATATGGTGAGGCGCACACAGTAAATAAAGTCTTGAATTGTTGCAGTTAACAATTAACAGGGAAAAATAATCATCTGTTTTTTTCTAATTAAAATATAATAACAATAATAAATTATAGTATATATCCGTTCAGTTTTTTTTATAATAACTGCGATATTTTGTAAATATACGCTATTTTAACGTATATAAATAAATAAAATTTTCAAAAATACATAAAAAATTTTAAATTTATATCAAAGTTATTGATAAAAATTATTTATTTTCAATATATTTATTAAAATTATTTTTGTTTTTCAATAAGGATAGACTTAAATAATGTGACATGGTAGATATATTAATCATAAAAATATTGCGTTATTATAAGCATAAATTTCTGAAGTAATTATAAAAAGTTTTAAGCAAAAATACTTTTTTACTCAACAAAGTGTATTTTTCTCAATTTTTTTTAATATGAATATTTTCTCAATATTTTTAAAATATTATTTTAATTTTTTGTTTTTTTTTTGAATTTGTTTTTTTTTTCTGAAAGCGAAAAAGAACTTTTATTTCGATTTGAGTAATTAAGTTATTTAGATAAATTTCAGATGTTTGTTGTAAGTAGAGAAAACAAACAATCAAAAATAGTGTGCGACCTTTGTAACATCAAATCTTAATTCATTTATGAGAACGAAATTTATTCAAGAATACAATCTCAATCGTATTTGCATATGAATGAGTATTATTTTCGTCCATTACAAATCGTATACGACCCTAACCACACCAACAACTATATTGTTCGATGCTCTTCTCAAAACAATACACATCCCTTCGGGTAGACATGGGTGTGAGTGCGAGAACGCGCAATGTACACTCCCGAAAAAAATATTCCTCTACATTCTACTCACCATGCAATCATTAAATGAGAGGGGTTATTTGTAAATTAATCTGAGATCGGAATTTTTCTGAATAGTTTTCTCTATTCAATTCTTATTCATCTTAAAGAATAATAGTAAACCAGTATTTTCGGCCATTATTATCGATTTGAATAAATGCTTTAGCTGTTAGGTGAGTAAATTCTTTGGAAATAAAATTTAGTGTGTCATTTATGCGGCCGGTAAAATGAAACTACACAAACACAAACACTCAGGTTGATCTCATCATTGAATGTGTTTGAATTCGTAAGTATATTTAATTAAAGTAATAGATGACGTCATTTAGATGAGACTCTCAATTAGTGAGAAATAAGCGGTCACTGAAACATTAATAGGACTGATGGAAAAGAGCGAAAAAGAAACCAGAAAAAAAGCTTTTATTTGAAAAAGCTTTGAGAGAATTTTCTGTTTACACTTCGCGTAGTTTTTTTTATTTTGGTAAAAAATTTGTTATTTATTTCCAAAAATAAATTTAATTAAAAAATAATTGTTTATTTTGAATGTTATTTAAAAGGAAACTTTCAACTGAAAAACTTTTTAAAATCACTTTTATCCAAAATATTTGGTTATGTATTTTTTCTTCACTTTGAGATTATAAACTTTTTATTTAATAATTTTTTACCAAATTTTACCAAATTTATAACATTTAATAATTATCGATTTTTTTTTGGTCTTTTTTACATAATATTGTTTTTAGACTCTTTATTTTAAATTTTTATAGTTTTTATTATTTTTAATATGACTAAATGGGGAAAACAATAATGAAGAAAAATTAAATATGTTAAATTTATACTGTTTTATTCGAAAGATTATTTAAAAATTTTAATAAATATTAAAATAATTTCAATTTGAATAGTTGAAAAAGGAAACTTTTGATTGAAAAACTTTTTAAAAGCACTTTTACACAAAATATTTGGTTATGTATTTTGAATAGTTTGAGAATAGCTTTTTGTTTACTAAAAAAAATATTCATAATTTTTACAATTAATAATTTTCGAATATTTAAATTTTCGAATATTTAATATTTTAAATTAAAAAAAATGAATAAATAAAATGGAGCATGTTATTTTTTGACCAGTAATCTGACTAGATAATTTTGTAAATTCACACTAAACATAAATTTTGTTATAGCTAAAAAAAATTGATTATGGAAATTTTCTTACTGTAACTAAAAAATTGGAATTATCGAAAAATTTTATAAAAATAATTATTAACTTAGACATATTTAAAGATGATAGGAGAAGCAAGTTCAAAACCAACTGATAATTTACCTATATTTGAGAAATGTTAAAGCTTTTTTACTGTCTCAATAAATTTTTATAGACCTTCGTAAGAATATAGATTTAGTTAAGGTCTGGTATGGAGAAGATTTAAGAGAAATAGGGTTGATAGATTGTAATTCTTTTAGCAAAACAATATTATAAACATTTATTTATTTACAAAAAAAAGTATTTTTTACGAATAATAAAATTATAAATTAAAAATTTACTTTAAAAATATTACAGAGGAATTTGATTAGATTGATTCGAAAGCAGGAAGAATTAAGAGATTTAATAAATTTTATGGAGATTACTAAATATGACTATGGATAAAAACAAAATTTAGTACAATAAAATTATTAGATACCAGTACATACATACAGATATATGCACATGTGTTTTAGACTAATTTGTATTTCTCTTTACCATATTATTTCGTAGTAATTTTCTAAGATACTTAAAAATTTCTTAGAAATTTTCTGAGTTACTTATTTAATACCAAAAAACCTATGCTTAATGTGTAATTAATTACAATATTTTGTCATAATTTGAGTTATTTCAGTTTTTTTTTAGTAATTTAATTTTACAACGATTTATTTATGAGTCTATTTGTCTACTAAAATTGCAGTTGAGATTGTCTACAATCATTAATTATGTTGTCTGGGACCACCTCCATTATTGTTAATTTGTTCTTAATATGATAGCGTCGTACCTACCGAATATATGCAAATTATTTTTCATTTTTTTTTTTTTGTTGTTGCATAAAATTGTATTTATGTAGTTTTTTTTATTTTATGTGAAAAAATATTATTAATTGTAAAAAGGAAAATATTAATAAAAGATAAGAAACAATAATATTGGGTTGTTCGGAAATAAGAAACAATAATATTGGGTTGTTCGGAAAGTAATTTCGTTTTTTTTCCCAACAGGGGACTTAATTGTACTTTTTCGCAACCAACTTCACACTTAAGTCGCATAATCATATGTATTTTGACAGCTGACATAGCAAGGTTTGCTTTTGAGAAAAATTCGATTGATTCTGCACAGTAGTTTTTGGTTGATACCCTTTTAAATATGGAAAGTGAAAAACTTTTTAAACTATAGAAAAGATAAAAATGCTGTTCAAGCATGGAAAAAAACTTATCCGATGTATATGTTGAAGCTGGGCTATGGTTTGCAAAATTTCGATCCGGAAATTTTGGTCTCGAAGATGCACCATGTCCTGGAAGCCAAGTTGAAGCTGATGAAGACACAATAAAGGCATTAATTGATGCAAACCTGCGAATAACAACTCGTGAGATCGCTGAGAGAATAAATTTATCGAATACGACCATTCGTGATCATTTGAAAAGGCTAGTTTTTATCTCAAAGCTCGACATATAGGTTCCTCATCTTCTTACGGGAAAAAATTTGTGCCGCCGCATTGACGTTTGTGATTTGCTTCTCAAACGCCAAGAAAATTATCCATTTTTTAAACGTATCATCATTCGGGATGAGAAATAGGTTGTCTACAGCAATGTTAAGTGCAAAAGATCCTGGAGTAGAAAAGATGAACTGGCTCTAAGCACTTCGAAAGCCAATATTCATCAAAAAAAAGTTATGCTATCTGTTTGGTGGGACTTCAAAGAAATCTTTTATTTTGAGCTTCTACCGAGCAACACAACGATCAATTTTGAAGTGTACTGCCATCAGTTGGACAAATTGAATGATTCACTTAAAGAAAAAAAGGCCAGAATAAAATATTAATTCACTATAAGAAAATCGTCTTTCATTTTTATAAAAAGAAAACGAAATTACTTTCCAAACAACCAATACAAATATAGAGAATAGTATTATTATTAATAATATTTAGTTTGATTACCATAAAAGAGAATACACAATAATTTATCAATTTTCACCATAATATACAACTTTTATATAAAATTATATTAAAATTGAATAAGCATAATTACCTTTTCATTCAAATTATAATAGCTTAAGCCTATAGTCCGAATTTTATTTGCTTTTATTTCGTTTTTCTTTACAGAAAGGACTTTATTAATACAATATAGTAAAAAGTGAAAACCGAATTATTATGAATCTTTAATTTAGAAGATAATTAGATATTTGGTAGGTTGTATAGTTCTTATAGCCTTCGGTCCCTGTACACATATTTGTACGTAAAAGAATTACCTTGACCTCAACTTAATGGCTTTTTTCCTTGTCCACTTTAGAGAATCAACCTTACTTCCAGGTAGTATTAAAAGATTGGCTACTAAGCAAAATCGATTACAGATATTTTAGAGAAAAAAAATCAATAAAACAACTTTTATTTATAATAAAGTTAAAAATAAAACGGAATAAGTAAGAAAAAAAAGAAAGAAGTAAAATAATATAATACTAAACGCTATTATTATGATTATGTTATTTGTAAACACGTTTGATAATTCTAGCTATAAAAGAAATTTTTTCAATATTGGAAGAGAAAAATATCGAAGTGTCTAGAAAAGGTACACTTTCGTATGAAGATTTGTCACAAGAGTGCCGATATCTCTCACCTGATCAATGATTCGATGATATTATAAATTCCACAATGGATTTGCTGCAAACGACATCGATTTTGACGTCATCGAATGACAATGAAATTCAAGCACGATTCGTCATGAAGATTATGAGTGGAAGTCTCGAATTTATTAATGAATAATCGTACGTTAGTAGTTAATTTTGTAGAATGACAAATCATCTGCTATATTTGTAAATTTCCAACATAATGTAAACATTGACTTATTTTTGTTATTTTCTTTATTGAACAAATACCAAAAGACATTGGCCTGATAACAAACAGATCCATCTACTAGAGTAATTATAACGTTAGAGGATGGGCCGGAAATAGCGTATGGCTCTTCTAAATACCGAGCCCTAAATCTGCACTTGTTCTTTATAAAATATCTAAATATTGATATTATAATTTCAAACTGATAGAACTTTGGATTATTCACCAAAATTGATTTATTATTCATAAACTAACTACCTTCAACTATAAAGGTATGAGTAAATTAATTGAAAGGTGAATGCCCACGGATTAGAACGAAAAAAACTACATTTTATGACTGTAAGCAATCGATAGTCGTTATTAATAATTAACAAGTATTAATTTTCTATAATAGTATTTCAATTGAACATTTTCACTTTTAATTATAGTTAGTAGATAACAGTTTTATTTGTTTTACTAAAAATAGTATTTTCTTTGTAAAGTTTTTAAAAAAATGTCTTCTTTTTTTTGGTTTTTACAAAATTTTTGGAATACATTTTATAAAAATTGAATAGAAAAGATTGTGAAATTATTTTCATACGGACGAAAATCATCAAGTTTTGACATTATTTGTAGTTCAGTTTGGAGTGGTCGTCGGAACTGTGCTCCTACCATACACATATGTCAAGACAGAACTCTAAATTCTATAAAAGTTCTTTTCAGAATCGATGCCTATCCATCCATAAGTATGAGATGTTACCGGTGGGCGACATATCAGCACGCGGCAGAATGTTACGTCAAATTTACTGCATTGGTGTGAGCATTGCGTTAGATGCGTACGTCATGCACGCGCGTGTTTGTGTACAAACTTGTAAAAATCGGTTCAACTGATCGGATGAGTTTTCAACGGTTCAACTGATCGGATGAGTTTTCAATTGTCTTATTGATGCGGCTGGATTATAAAAACTTTTTTAGAATGTGAATGAAGAAATTTTTAAAGTTAATTTTATAATAGCAGCCATAAAAAAGGATATTTTGAATCAATATACACTAATGAGGAAGGCAATTATTGCCGAAGAATAACGGACGGTCACACTATGATTTCAAGCAACTGATCACAAAATTGTCCAAGTCCCTTTCGATACAAGTGCAATTATCCGAGGTTGTGGTGGAAAAATTAAACTACCATTTCATTGGTATAAGAAAAAAAATTATGTATTTTTTTTTACTTAATATTGTATAAATATTCTATTTTAAAAATTTCAAATTCTCTTATATTTTGTGGAAAAATCGGTTGTACTGATGACAATCCCGTATCTGTTGGTACTGGATTTGAAACGCCATCCGATAATGGATTTTCTTCTTCACTCCTTTTATTTATAAGACATATAATTTCAAATGTGAGTTCATTATATGTTTTTTCTGATTTCACATTTTGCAATAACGTACAAATATAATCGCAGAATGTTTTTTCTTTCGATTTGTTAACGTGTGCACTTGGATGGTTCATCTTGAATTTTTGTTTTTTTCTTCTGAAATATGAAATTTTTTAACTTAATTATGTTTTTTTTCTTTATAAAATTTATAAAAAATCTAAAAAAATTTACAATAATAAAATTACCTTACCACTTTCTCTATACTTTCTGAAAAACTGACTAGTATTATTGATGGATATAACTTCATGGGTCGCTAGATGAAAAATTTTGACAGCATTGAACAATATATTTTGAAACAGTAGTTTTCAAACTGCAAATGGTCGGAGTCAATTTAAAGTGAAAATTTATTCAAAGTGCATACTAACTAGTTGAGGAGCCCTGGTAGTGTTATTCCTCAGTTGGACTTCGTAATGCATCGAAGATCACTCAGCTGTCTTACGCTATCAGAGGGAATAGCTGAGTAGCGAAAATTGATTACCGCTGCTCATTAAGCGGAGAGGAAGCTTCGGTGGTCGGTAGAGAGAGTGTAAGACTCGAGAATTTGAATAATGAGCAGGAGAGATTTTTGGGATTATTTTTTATATGGGAAAGAGGCGGTCAAATGAGCAGATAGAGTGGGTTCTGACGTTTGGGAGAAGGCTACTCATTTTAGTACAGTCTACTTCCCATTCCGTCTGAGATAAAACTTTAGAAAAGTTATGAAATTTTATTTAACCGCTTATCCCCTTATCTAATCCGTTCCCCCTCCACCATGATTAAGGGTTGAAGAGTCCGTTCTTAAGAAGTCATCGCGGCATCAAATTATTGGGGTATTTCCATTTTTTTTTCGTGGGGCCAACGAAGTCTACTATTTGGCTGATAATAATTTATTATTTGGATGACATTTTACGAGTAACAATATGTGTATGCAAAGAGCCACTGTATTTACTAATAATATTCTAACTAAACAAATTTTTGTTCAAATATTATTAAATAAAATTCTTTACATTTCTACCCTTCCGAAAATAATTGAAATTGTTTAGCAAACAGTTGAAACAAAACCTTCCGAAAATAATTGAAATTGTTTATCACACAGTTAATAGTTAATAAGGTGTTGTCGATAAAAATGATTTTTAATATTATATCTGCGCTGTTGTGTTGAGATTGTGCATAATTTTCTCATTCTCAAGAAGAATGCTTTCGCGATTTGACGCAATTTTTCACTATTTGATCTGGAAGTATTGTAGTATTAGTAATCTTCGATATTGTAGCAATTTAAATCGTACAGAAAATATGACTAACATTCCGCAGTATTTCAATAGTTAATTATCATTGTTTGATCGAATTAATTGTTGATTTTGTCAATTAATGTCAGATCTATTTTTAGTAAAGCCGACTTATACGATCTTAGAACGAATAGAAAGAGATAGAAAACACGAATTTACTAATAATAATGGGACTTAGTCCAGCAGCGTGTCCTGTTATTGTCTGCGCCATTAATTATATGCCCGGGTAGCTCAGTCGGTAGAGCGTTGGACTTTTAATCCAACGGTCCAGGGTTCAAGTCCCTGCTCGGGCGGATTTGTTTTTTTTCACATTCTTATTGATTTTGTAACTCACCAATCACTTATAAAATTAATATAATTATTTTTCTTCAATATAATTTTTAATCAAATTTATTTAATAAAATATTTTAAATAACGAGAATATATTATTATTCTTGCTTCTAAATGAATAAATGTTCTTTTTGTAAAATAAAGAAAGAAAAATACGATTGGTTTTATAAAATTAAATAAATATAAAATAATTAAATAATTTTTGACTACTTTTCATATACTATGCAAATTATCCTGTTTTTTTTTCGAAAATAAACGGCCGAGCCAATTCGTGAAACGCGAAATTTTATGTAGTGATGGGATCATTTTATGCTCAATAGTTGTGTTAACAAGCAAAAGTGTCGCTTTTGCAGTGTTACAAATCTACACGAGATGTTGGAGACGGTATCGCTGCTCCCTATTTCTTCCATACTGACGCGAAAAGAACAGCGTTGTCGGGTCTTCATCAAAGAATATTTTTTTGAAATCAAGGAAGACACAGACCCGGAGGAACCATCGATTTATTGAAGACACAGAATTATTTCCTGTGGGAATATTGGTATATGCTGACAACCAGCAACAATTGAAACCTTAAAACGCGAATTATAGCGGATATATAGCCGAATTTACTTGAAAAATCGGTTCAACTGATCGGATGAGTTTTCAACAACAACAAAATTTGGGTTAATCGGATGTGTTTCTTCAAGCGTACCGGCCATATGACCGAAATTATTTTTTAAAACGTTTCGTAAAATTTAATTTTTCGTTCCATTTTTTTAATGAAATTCTAATCTTTTTTAAATAAAATCCTATCGAACTAAATTTTAAACAGGGATTGTTCTTTCAGTTTCATTACAATAATAAATTTAGAAATACATTGATTTTGACTATTATAATAATAAAAATTAAATGAACTCTGTTTAAAAAATAATAATGATTAATGTTTTTTTCTATATAATTTTTTTTAAACTTACACGTATGTTCGAATGAAAATAAAGTGTATAAAAATTTTGAACTTCTGATTGTTCTTAGTTGTTAAAAATTTCAAAAAAAATTATTTTTTTAAATTATAATCAATTAATGTTTTATTTATTTATTGTATTTTAATTATTATATTGTACATTAGATTAGCATAAGTTTGTAGCGAAGTAAATAATATAATAAAAGAAAAAGGATTTATGTGCCCGGCTAGCTCAGTCGGTAGAGCATGAGACTCTTAATCTCAGGGTCGTGGGTTCGAGCCCCACGTTGGGCGAAATATTTTTCTCTCTCTTTCTCTTCCCTTTCTACTTTTACTTATAATTTACATTAAAAAATATCAAGGTTGTTTTAAATTGATTTTGTTAATATAAGAAATATGATTTATCTTATTATATCGGTTCTATTGTGTGAAACATATTTTCATCAAGATAATTGGAATTTCATGTTGGCTTGATAACAAAAATCATCATCTACTGATTATCGACTTTTTTTCATATTTCCAATAACAACTTCGATTTATTATTAAAAAATCATAAATTTTCTAAAGTTTTATCTCAGACGGAATGGGAAGTAGACTGTACTAAAATGAGTAGACTGTACCTTCTCCCAAACGTCAGAACCCACTCTATCTGCTCATTTGACCGCCTCTTTCCCATATAAAAAATAATCCCAAAAATCTCTCCTGCTCATTATTCAAATTCTCAAGTCTTACACTCTCTCTACCGACCACCGAAGCTTCCTCTCCGCTTAATCAATTTTCGCTACTCAGCTATTCCCTCTGATAGCGTAAGACAGCTGAGTGATCTTCGATGCATTACGAAGTCCAACTGAGGAATAACACTACCAGGGCTCCTCCACTAGTATCCACTTTGAATAAATTTTCACTTTAAATTGACTCCGACCATTTGCAGTTTGAAAACTACTGTTTCAAAATATACTGTTCAATGCTGTCAAAATTTTTCATCTAGCGACCCATGAAGTTATATCCATCAACAATACTAGTCAGTTTTTCAGAAAGTGTAGAAAAAGTGGTAAGGTAATTTTATTATTGTCAATTTTTTAAGATTTTTTATAAATTTTTATTAAGAAAAAAAACATAATTAAGTTAAAAAATTTCATATTTCAGAAGAAAAAAAAACAAAACTTCAAGATGAACCATCCAAGTGCACACGTTAACAAATCGAAAGAAAAAACATTCTGCGATTATATTTGTACGTTATTGCAAAATGTGAAATCGGAAAAATCATATAATGAACTCACATTTGAAATTATATGTCTTATAAATAAAAGGAGTGAAGAAGAAAATCCATTATCGGATGGAGGAACAATTTCAAGCGTTTCATATCTAGTACCCGTTCACAGTCAACCAACAGATACGGGATTGTCATCAGTACAACAGATTATTGTACAAAACACATCAACAGAAAATTGCTTCAACTGCGAAAATTTCACTGAAATCTTTGAATTTTTGGAACTATTTCATAAAAAAAGCCAAAATGATATGTGACGACTCTTCCTGAATATGAGTCAGTAACACCTATTGTAAATGATAAATTTTATAAAATATTTTATTTACAATTTAAAAAAACTTACTTAATATTTTGAAGAAATTGAAAAAAACACGTCTTTTAAAAAAAAAATTATTAAAAATTTTTAATTTGCTTTCTTTGTTTTGTCAAAATTTATTTATTTAATTTTTAATCATTTTCATTTTGTCTTTAAGAAAATATTTTTTGAAGAAAATATTTCATGGAATAGGCACATAGTAAGTGATCTGTAAATAGATACTTAAATAAACTAAAAACCAAGTAATTTCGTATCAAAATAATAAATCAAATAAAAACTTTAAAAAAATTTCTTTTGCTTGACAGTTTTTTTTTTCAATTTTTTATTTTTAAGAATCAACAATATTTAAGAATCTTCAATACTAAATAAATCGACTAATGTTTTTACCTGTCAGATAATTGTTTAAAGAATATTCCTTAGTTTGTTCTGAAGTAGGAAACCTTTTTTTTTTTTTTTTTTATTTGACAGGTTTCATTTCTACATTATACATTATATACACATAGTCATGAGACACAGTCGCTCCTATGGAGCATATAGTGGCACAGAGAATACACGTCTCTAATTGGTGGTAGAAGGCTTCTTTATTGGCGTAATCCTCTACTTCAGTTGGGGCATAGCATTGCACGATGGTGATGTTTCGGAACTTGGCTGTCAGAAGGCGGTCGGAGACCGGTTTGTAGCCCATGAGAGATCTCTTTGGGTTGGCTGATAGGATTAATCCGACTCCACAGTGTCGTTGCCGCTGTAGATGAAGTATTCACCCGTCTGCGTTGCGAGGATTCCTTGATGTTTCCACATTGTTTCGGAGATTCCCAGTATGTCGAGATTGTAGCGTCGCATTTCGGAAGTAGCTTGCGCCAGACGAGAAGTTTGGGAGAGAGTCCGAGTCCGCACGTTCCAGGTACCCATTCGAGTTGTTCGGTGAAAGCCAAATGTCGTTTTGCCTGAGGTATTGTCCGGATGATTACTCTTGTGCTGTTTCATGATAAGATGTTTTTTATGGCTTGCGGCTTATCAGGCCAGCGAAGCAACCCCCAGTGACGTTGGGGGACCCTACGGACTACATATGTAAGGCTTGTAGTCGGCCTCTCACCCCGGCACCAATGCCGAGATGGCGGCAGCGGGAATCGAACCCGCTACCTACCTGCGACACGCGGTTTTCCAAGTGGTCACCCATCCGAGTACTAACCACGCCCAGTCCTGCTTAACTTCGGTGATCTGACGAGAACCGGTGGATCCAGGATGGCACGGTCGCAGAGAGGAAACCTTAACTTGATGATATTTAAGATTTCTTGGCATATAAGGTATTTTGTGAATTTTTTGCACAGACAATTTTTCATGCAAAATTGAAGCGACTGTACCTTGTGATATGCCCGTGGCCTCAACTAATTCGCGCACTTTAATTCGCCGATCGTTCAAAATAAGATCGTGGATTTTGTCGATGATTTCAGGAGTAGACACCTCAACTGGGCGTCCTGAACGATGTTCATCTTTTGTGGATGAACGGCCACGTTTAAATTCATTCCCCCAATTGTAAACCGTCGCAAACACAGGTGCAGATGTGCCATGAACTGCATCCAACTCGGCTTTGATTTCTTTCGGGCTTAAGCCTTTCAAATGGAGTAGTTTGATGACAGCCCTAAACTCGCTTTTTTCCATTGTTATGCACAAATAAATGCCGTTAACTTTAATCGACGATAGAAATTGACCTACGCTATGGATCGAGCTGAAATTTTGATAGCTTTCCTGTCGATAATGCTACTTACAATTTCTCGGATTTTCTAAGGACTTATTGAGTCAAGTAAAGTGGCTGGTTAATCTTAAAGTCGGATTGAAATGCGGAGACTTATACTCGCGGTTCTTCGATTTACTGTCAGGCCTTCAACTCATTATTTATAAGCAATTTATAGAAGCGTAGTTATGCTACAGTTTCCCCATATTTTCCCCCAATAGTATCAACGGGACTGCAGAGAATATAGAGGAAGATCTTACGAAAAGCCACAAGACGCGGCAAACATCCAGACGGACAAAGATATTTATATCCAACGACAGGTTATACAGCGTGGCAGGCGTTTCCCCATAGTATGCCAAATGGGAACAATGCAGAAATGGGTGAAATCTTTAGCCCATCATCAAAACAGGGAAGTAAAACAAATTACTGCAAATCCTGAGAAACTCCAAGTACCTGGATTTCTATTTGAGGACACACAAGAAGAAGCTAAAGGGACAACACCGAGGCTAAAAAATACATCACATAAAATCGGAAGCACCGAAGGGAATCAAGAGGAGTCATCGAACGCAGCAGGTGTCGTATTCAAATAAAGAATTTAGTTTTAAGATTAGTTTGAAGAATAATTGTACAAAATCGTCTACCGTCTACGGCGGGGCATCCGCCCTGTTCAGGACCAGCGGCGTGCACTGGTCCTGAATAGAATATATGAAATTTGGCAACGTCCATGGGTTGAGATTGTGAATGGCAGATGGACGCACATGTTCACTCGGATTTATGCTTTGCGTCTGCGTATGGATTTGAATTTGGTCTGTACCTTGACTATTTACTCACTAGACATAGCAGTATGAATGGGTTCCTGTACGGTCGTGGTCTGATTGCGGAGGCTAGATGCCTTTGGGGGGCGGCGGAGGAGAGTGCCAAGCACCTTCTCATTGAGTGTGGCCTGTACGGGGATTTACGTGACCTAGGTGCATGTGGAATTGTAGTAAATGGTGATAGTGTGGATGTGGGTGGTGTGTTAAATATGAAAGAACGGTTTGAATGCTTCAATAGGTTTGCCGTGATACATTTTGAGAGCAGACCGAGAATGGTGCGTGGATGAGTGTATAAATTACACGCAAGGTGTCTACAACCGGGTGAAAGACCAAAGTCGATTTATGTTGTACTTTCGGGTCTTGGCGAACTCTCGTAGCTGAGCTGGCTTAGCGGTGCCTAGGGATTTACAAGATTCCTTACCGTAGCTCAATAAGCAGAGTACAAAAATTGGTACTACGGGAATGGGGGGCACCATGGTGTTAAAACACACTGTGCCCGAAAATGGTGTGGCGCCTTAGGCAGCAACGTAGTAGTTGTGGTTAATACTCATATCGCGGATACGGTCTCCGGATCGCTAGTGAGAGATACCGGTAATTATCTCGGACTCTGTCAGTGTTTATGAAAACAGCGATTTAGATAGACCTCGCCACTAATAGTTGGAGTAATCAGTTTGTAACTGGTTACTGACTGTAAACTGCCAGTAATGGTGATGCGTTGATTGAGGGTAACTCAATCCCTATGGTCGTAGGCGACTCGTGGTTTCATTTTTAATGACATTTTAAAATATTTTAATATCAAACAATAGAAACAACATCTCTGCCAATAATGTGTAGCTGCCCCAAAGAACTACTTTGAAGAAGAGAACATTGATGTATAAAAATAATCTCTGCAAAACTTTGTACCTTAGAAAAAGGGACAAACCAAGTTCGGAACCTTTTGCATTTAGATTTTGTTTAAAAAAAAAATAACAAAAACTTTCTATAACATCTCACATGATTTAAAAGTTCATCTTCTAATATTGTTAAAAATTAATAGAAAAAATAATATGGGGGGGATATTATGGTGAGCGGCAAAAACGATAAATCGTTAAAACCCAACCCTACGGAGCCCAAACATAGTATTTCAGTATTCAAGTATTCAAGATCCAGATAAGTCAAAGAACATTTACATTTACACACAAAGCACCACCACACATTCATATAGGCGATTTGGCGACAAGAGCATGCGCTCATTCTCTCTGTCCTCGGTTGGGTAACGAACCGATAACCTCTTGCGCAGAAACTCCGCACTCTACCGGTGAGCCAGCGAGTGGCCCAAAGAAGTTCTGCACACTATTTCCTTATAAGGATTATTCGTTTTAACATCTGTTCACTTTAAAATACATATCGGAAAAATGTCCTGTGGTGTGCGTAATCGGGTAGGTTTAAGCCAAGTAGGCAAATGTACTTCTTTTCGAATATGGCACAGGATATCCAAACAAAAAACATATTAGAATAATAAATTTGATTAATTATAAATGTTGTTAAATAAATTAATTTTGAAATTTTATTTTAATATCAAATATTTTCGAAAAGTTGATCTCTTTGTTGGTGTAAATCTCGCGTGGAGCATCTTAGCCGGGCA
The DNA here is from genome assembly GCA_958298945.1 of Atherix ibis. NCBI lineage: Eukaryota > Metazoa > Arthropoda > Insecta > Diptera > Athericidae > Atherix > Atherix ibis. Next base: position 117,110,322 of record OY282605.1, on the reverse strand, counting down.
GCTACTTTTTCTAGAATCATATTTTTAATCTATAGAAAATATTGGGCAGTAACAAAAGTCCTACAGAACATAACTCAAAGGATATATTTTCCTTAGAACACATAGAATAGGATTATCTCACCCACTTAAAGAGCCCATTACCAGCTAGAAAGATTGCAAAACATCATAGGACCAACTTTTCAGTTTTCACTGCAACTGCATAATTTTCTAATGATTATAACCAATTTTAAATTTTCCTTTTACGAATTTGATATTTAAAAAAACACGTCTTTTCAATACGAAATAGTATAAAATATTATTGCTCCATGAAAAATATCAATTAAGCAGCAAAATATTGTTCTTCCGATTAGGACTAGAAACTAATAGTACACCAATTATAGTATTTTCTACTGATAGCCGAATGTAGGACTAATATAAGGAAAAGAATTGGCCAAGCAGCTTTTGGTAACTAACAGATTTAGGTTTATGTCGTCTACCGACACATTTAAGGAGTGTCGGTAGACACAAGAAAAAATAAATGAAAAATTTCACACAAGAAAAATAAATGAAAAATATTCACTTTAATTTAATTTCATTTAATTTATTTGATTTTATATAAAAAAATATTTTTTGAAAATTGTTCAACCTTTTTTTTAAAAAAGTATATTTGGTCATTAAAAAAAAAATTGATAAGAATAAAGCCGTATTTTTAATAATTGATTAAATATATTTTATTTTGAAGAAAATTATAGTATGATCAAATAAAAGTGATTTGTTGAGTAAAAGGTGAAGAAAAAATAAAGCGTCCGAGCAGGGACTTGAACCCTGGACCGTTAGATTAAAAAGTTCAACGCTCTACCAACTGGGCTACCCGGGCAAATATTCGCAGTAATATTAACAACGTTCTTTATGTATGTATGTATTTATTGCTAAAGGGCAACCAAACCTCGCCAGACGCTTTCGCATCCATCTGCTCAGGCGGTTTGGCTGTCCTGTGTAGATACATATCGTCCCATCTTCCGAGTTTCCATTGACCAATTTCAGGCTCTAATTTGTTATTATTATATAGTTTTACTTTTCCTTTCAAATTGTGGTGTACTAAATTTATTTTTTTTTTTTCTCTTTTTCCCCTCTTTTAATTTGTTTCTGGTTGTTTATTTATTTATATATATATTTTTTTTTTCTCCTTTTTTTTTTTTTTTTTTTTTTCTTTTTCCTTTTTTTTTTTTTCCTTCTTTTAATTTGTTCCTCTGGTTATTTATTTACATATATATATATATATATATATTTTTTTTTTCTCCCTTTTTCCCTTTTTTTCCTTTTCTTATTCCCCTTTTTTAATTTGTTCTTGATTATTTATTTATATAAAAAAAAAAAAAAAAAAAAAGAATCTTCTTACATACTAACAGAAAAACCTCTTTCTTATTAAATATATCAACTAAATTGTGTTTCATTTACATCCAAATTAAATCAATTTCAAATTATCTAATTCAATATTACTTTAATTCAAACTGAATCAAAAAAAAAAAAAAAAATTTCTTATTTGATTCAGCCTTGGACAAGTTAAGTTGAGTTTTCAAGATTTTAATCACAGTTCTAATTTTTAATTCAATATAATTAAAACTGATTTAGTCAAATTAAAATTCAAACACAACAATTTTAAGTCCAATTATGAGTTTAAGTTTAATCTTAATATCAAATATTATTTTCATTTTGGTTTTTATTTAAGTAAATAAAAATTTTCCAATACTGGATCGCTCGATTTACTTCTCCTTACTCAAAACTTTGACTTGAACTAAAATTAAATTTGTTTAAATTTTTACATTTTACTTATCCTTAAATTCTAATTATGAAGTAAAATTACAAAGACGATGTTAAAGATGTCTATAGTTGTAGCTGTTAGCTAGCTGCTAGGTCTGTAGATCATCCAAATCCTCGCGACGAACTTTGGCCGAAACCTTCCGTAGGTCAGGGGGAGGGGATCTAGCCATGATAGACAATTGGGACTCGTGCCTCCCCGATAAACTTCAGTAAAGTTCTGAAATTACCCAAAGGAACTGCTCTGTCGGTGTTCAAAAATGCGCCCAGTTCCTCCAGGTCATGAATCCTGGGGAGGTGTTGGCGACGATATCTACTATATTTGGCACATGTGACCATAACGTGTTGGAAGTCATCCAACACGCCACAGGTCTCACACAAATTGGTTACTCTGAACTTGAACTTTTCCAAAGTGTTGTTGCAGATTATATTACCTGCACGTATTCGATTAATATAGACTATTTGCCACCTGGTCAGTTGGGATTTTCTGAACCAATAACGTGAAAAATTTGGGACGGTATTAGTTTTATAATGAAATCTATTTTTTTCCATAGATATCGTCGTGTATCTATTCAACCATTCTGCTTGTATGCGTTCCTTCATAATTTGGAGAATTTCTTTAGAGCCCAGTTCACATTCCATGGTGGCAGCATCTGTATTTTGACATGCCTCTCCGGCCAGGCGGTCCGCCCTGTCATTACCCGGGATGCCAACATGGCTGGGGACCCATTGTATTCGAAACTTTTTCATTGGGCAATTAGCAATGTTGTTCATAATTTTGCCTACAACTGGGTGGCTTCTCTGCCATGATGAGCCTTGCATGATCATGCATGCAGTTTTTGAATCAGTGACAATGGCTATCCCATCCGATGTGGATGACATTGCCAACTGTACGGCTGTTTCGATTGCTTTAAGTTCCGCTGTGACGATAGCGTTAATGTTACCCATTATTCTAAATGCATATTCATTGCCGGTTTTATTATCAAAAATGCCAATTGCCGCCACCTCGCCCATCAGGGAGGCATCCGTATAGAAAATGTGATGTTGTTGTAATTCTTCTATCATTATGTTTTGGAAAATTTTTTTCCACATATCACTATTGGCATTTTTCTTGGACACATTGAAATTGTTCATGTGTCCGCATATAGTCACATTATCCGGTGGTCTGATAATTTGGCCCGAGCAGACCGCATCGTCCAATTTTTTGAAAAGGTCGTCGTGTTTGTTGCGTGTCCGCTTTAAGAAAGTCTGTAGCTGTACATTGTTTATCATTGCCTTATAGATTGTTGTGTTTATCTCACCCATGCGGGATAGCTCCTTGCAAGCCATCCATTCTCTTTTTAGATCCAATGGCCATTCACCCGTTTCAGCCCAAACAGTCTCCCTAGGTGTATCTCTCAGATAGCCCATAGCCGCTCTAAGTGCTTTGCAGGCTATGGTATCCAAGATTTTTAAAGACCCGCTGTTACCATTGGCCAGGACGGTTGCCCCATAATCAATTTTGGATCGGATCAGCCCCTTATATATGTTAAGCAGAATCGTTGGGTGGCCACCATATTTTAGGTTGCTCAACCTCCCCAAAGTATATATAAGGCCCTGGCATTCTTTGGCCAATTGCCGACAATGTGCTCCAAAACCAAATCTATAATCAACTAGTACACCCAAATATTTTATACTTTCAACGATTTCAATATTGTTCTCAGCAATTCCAACCTCCAAGGTAACACCCCTTTCGGCGAATGGCAGCATAATCTTTGTTTTATCAATATTAACCACCATTTCCAAAGTTCGCGGCCTTTTAGTAATGAAACCAATGCCTACTTTCATGTTTTTCTTTACTGTGGACCAGGTTTTTCCTTTTACCACAAATGCCACATCATCTGCAAACTGAACGATTTCGCCTATCTTGGTATCAAGGCTGTGCAGGCATATTGTGTAAATGTTAAATAGTGTAGGGCTAAGTACACTACCCTGTGGCAGTCCTCTATTGGTGGTTATGCTATTCTTTCCATCTGGTCCACCCAAAATGACAGTTCTGTTTATGCAGAAATCTACCACCCAATTTATTATCATTGGGGGGAAATGGTGGTTATCCATAATATTCTTTAGTTTTAAAATGTTTACTGTATTGTAAGCTTGTTTTAGGTCTAAAAAGAGAATGGCAGTTTTTAGGTTATTCTGTTTATTATCGAAAACCAAGTTTGTCACATGGTTTAGACAGGTTGTGGCGGACATACCACGACGGAAACCGAAGCTATTTAATGGTAGGATCTTGTTTTTATCCAAAAAATCCACCATTCTGTCCTTAATAATGGTATTGATTATTTTGGCCATTACCGGCAGGAGTGTTATTGGCCGGTAATTTTCGAGTATCCTAATATCCTTCCCAGGTTTTGGTAGGGCAATTACCTTAGCAGTTTTCCATTTATTACGGACATGATTATGACGGAATTCTTGATTAGCTGCCACCAGCAGCGCTTTTAATTGTGTATCGTTCAATTTCTTGATGTACTCGTACCGAATGTCATCCTGGCCAGGCGCAGTTGATTTCTTCCTGCACAGGACACCCTTTAGTTCGTGCATGGAGAAATTTTTCTCCCATTCGGTTATTGGATAATTAATTCTTCTTCTGGTGAAAGGTCTTTCTTGTAAATTGGATGTGCCAAAATTTAGTTTTAAGAATTTTAAACGATTTTCTTCATTTATGGTGGCAACATTCCCGTTTGTCATTCGACCATTTGTCCCTCTCAGGGCGTTGATCTTTCCCCAGATTTCTCTGATGCTTGCCTCTGGCGCAAACGATCCGGTAAATTGTATCCATGTGCGTTTCTTTTCTCGTTTAATGTTTATTTTAAGAGTTGCTCTTGCCTTTTTGAACTCGATAAAGTTGATCTCGTTTCTTTGTCGATTGTATTTCAATAGAGCCGCCCTCTTTAAGCGATACAATCTCTTAATTGAGTCATTCCACCATGGTTTATTATTAGATACCGTTCCGGTAGTAGTGAAAGTATTCTTATGGATTGCTTTGGATATACATTCTTCGATATCATCCATATTTTGGGTGTTTTTTAGATTTATTGATTTAATGAGCTTTGGGGTGTTAACAAATCTTTTTGTCTTAACGCATTCCCCCCTAGCAAAACCACTGAAACCGTTGTACTCAATTAAGATTGGGACATGGTCACCAATGACATAGTCTGGGCAGGTCTTCCAAACCCAAGAACCCATAGTGGCATCTTTTGTCAAAGTAATGTCCAAAGCACTGGTAGTGCCTCTGCCATCGTTGACATAAGTGTAATCACCATTATTCATAATAGCCAAACCGGATCTATCCAACATGTTCACAATATTATCCGCTCTAATCCTTTGCACCTCGCTGATGTCCGGACAGATGGACCACACCTCATTCTGCGCATTTACATCGCCACCCACGAGGATATATTTAACCTTTAAACGGGTGATCTTTTCCATTAGTTCCGAAAATTTGTTGCGAATTTCTAAAATTCTCAAATTTGGCGGTATATACAAGCTTACCATCAGTAGGCTTTCAGTTCCTCTACTGATTCTCACGGCCATAACTTCCACCGGGTCAAAATTCCCCAGTTCTATGATATCGACCGCAATTTTGCTTCTAATGAGGAAGCCGACACCTCCTCCCTTTCTATTGGCCGTTCTTGGCCTATTAAAGAAATTAAAATTCTTAACTCTAAAATTTGTCGAGTCCTTTATACTGGTTTCACAAAGCACAGCGATATCGGCTTTTTTATTTTCTATTAATTCAATCAATTCCCCAATGTTTTTTCGGATTGAACGTACATTGACTTGTACTATAAACATGGTGATATTGATTATGGAAACTGGGAAAAGCCCGCAAAATTACTTGTGATATTTGTAAAGCAAACTTAAAACGATTTATTGGTTTATGTTATGAAAATTCTTCTGGGTAGGTTTAACTACTTGTTGGTTGTTTGTTTCTTTTCCTCTGGTTTTTTTGTCTCACCCGTTGTTGTTGCATTTGTTTTGTAAGTGTTTTTATCCACATTTTCTAGGTCAGACATGATATCTGTCATACCTAGCTTTGCTACGATTAAAGTCAGGATGCTCAAGATCTTCTCTAACTCTGAAACTCTGTTTGGATTTGCTTGTTGTGGTGTAGGGTTGTTCTCTATTAGTTGTTTCTGGATTGGGTATGAATTCCAGGCAATGTTTGACCTGTTTGGAGTTCTGAACGAAGTTCTTCGTTCATGTAATCTTTCATTTCTATTTTTAGTCAAATTTGGAAACTCGGTCCTACTATTTATCTGTATATCCCTTAAATATGGTGTGTTTTCAATTGTACCATTTTTGTTGACCCTTTTGATCGCTTCCCCATAGGTGAGGAGTTCATCATCCATTAAGTTTTGGATGGTCATTTGTTTTAAATATTCCGGGCATTGTCTACTGGTCGATGGGTGCTCGTTTTTACAGTTTACACAGTTGACTTTTTTGTTACAGATTCCCTCGTGCCTGGCTTCCCCACAATTTTTGCAAATTTCTGCTTCCGCCGAGCATCTAGATTTTGGGTGTCCAAATTTATAGCATCTAAAACACATCATGGGGTTCCGCGTGAAGAGTTTTACCCTTCTCAACGCTCCCCAAAACGTAATATATTCTGGCAATTGGGATCCATGGAAGAAAACCTTTACCGTTTGTGTGTCAACGATTTTTATCGTGCCATCTTCTGTTGTTTCTCGCTTAGTCAGTCTGATTGCACTTTGTATTCTTATGCTACTCTTCATTTCTTTACACAGCTCCTCCATTGTGATGTCAATTGGTACGTCATAGATGACCCCCGTTTTCATCGTGAAGTGCCTCGGAATAAAGAAACGATATTTGGTGGCTTCCCCCAACCTCATGTTTGGAGACGTGACCAGCTTGTTTGCAGTCAAAAAGGACGTGCAGGTAATTTTTGCCTTAAAAGCTCCAATCTTTTCTACAGTAAATTTATGTTCCTGTCCCAAAACGCATTTAATAGCCTTTCCCAGTTGTATATCATTTAGGAAAACTTTATTAGTTTCCCTTACTCTTTCAGCGATTACGTAGAAAGGACCTTTTGCGTCCTTTTCGTATACGATCTGTCCCGGCTCGATCCCCCTATCTAACCCCTGAATAATGTTGTTTATCGTAATAGATTTACCTTTTGAGGTAGTTGTAGTCTCAACTGATGTAAGCTCATTTGTCATCACTTTTGTTGCTTCTGATGTTGTCTTCATCTTTGCCGCAAGTACGTCTGTAGCAGATTGTACAGGTGTCGATAGATTAGATAACGACGGCACTCCTTCGAAATCGTCATCACTACACACCATTAGTGTGGCCGCTCTTCTTTTAATTTTAGACAAATTGTTCAGTCTATTCGGGATTCGTTTCCTTCTTTCGGGGGGATCCCCCATCGGTTCGTCCATTTTTCACCCGGCAAAAAATTTTTATCACAAAAAAAAAAAAAAAGAAAAGTCCACACACGTATGTGCACCGTCGTATATAAGACCGAGCGCACGTACGAAAAACGTCCGTGTGACCGACCGCTCACACGAAAACCGAAAAGACGGATCGGAAAGAAAAAAAAAGACAGAGACGAAAACTCCGCCCAAAAAAAAAAAAAAAAAAAACAACAAATTCGTGTGTTTGTAAAAAAACAAACACAAAACCCCTCGGACGTAAAGAGAAATTTGTTAGTGTGTACACAAAATACGACCGCACGCACGTAAGAAAAGGCAAGAAGTCCAACGTTCTTTATATTAATACAGTCTACCCCGAAATTGATGAACACATAAACTACAATTTCATTGAACAATAAAAAATTTCTACTATATTTTTTATAAAAGGTAAAAAGGTGCACATCCAATAAATAATTAATAATTCGATGATAATACTATGCTTGTCTCTAATCAAAGCAATTATAATAAAGCAGAAAGACACTTCTTATCTTTGTTCAACTTTTTTGTTGTTCAACCTTTTTTTTTAAAAAAGTATATTTGGTCAACAAAAAAAAATGGATAAGAATAAAGCCGTATTTTTAATAATTGATTAAATATATTTTATTTTGAAGAAAATTATAGTATGATCAAATAAAAGTATTTTTTTGAGAAAAAGGTGAAGAAAAAAAAACTGCCCGAGCTGGGAGTTGAACCCTGAGTGATCTTCGATGCATTACGAAGTCCAACTGAGGAATAACACTACCAGGGCTCCTCAACTAGTTAGTATGCACTTTGTATAAATTTTCACTTTAAATTGACTCCGACCATTTGCAGTTTCAAAACTACTGTTTCAAAATACACTGTTCAATGCTCTTAAAATTTTTCATCTAGCGACCCATGCAATTTGACTTGAGAAAAAGTGGTAAGGTAATTTTATTATTGTCAATTTTTTTATAGAAAAAGTGGTAAAGTAATTTTATTATTGTCAATTTTTTTAGATTTTTTTTATAAAGAAAGAAAAACATAATTAAGTTAAAAAAATTCATATTTCAGAAGAAAAAAACAAAAATTCAATATGAACCATTCAAGTGCACACATTAACAAATCGAAAGAAAAAACATTCTGCGATTATATTTGTACGTTATTGCAAAATGTGAAATCGGAAAAATCATATAATGAACTCACATTTGAAATTATATGTCTTATAAATAAAAGGAGTGAAGAAGAAAATCCATTATCGGATGGAGGAACAATTTCAAGCGTTTCAAACGCAGTACCCGTTCACAGTCAACCAACAGATACGGGATTGTTGTCAGTACAACAGATTATTCCACAAAATAAAAGAAAAGTCAAAATTTTAAGCATAGAAATCTTACCAAATGTCAATACAATATTAAATAACAATATATAAATTCTTATCCCAATGAAATTGCAGTTTAATTTTTCCACCACAACCTCGGATATTTGCACCTGTATCGAAAGGGACTTGGACAATTTTGTGTGATACGTGTATAGTCCAATTCTGCAAAACACGTCAGTTGCTAAAAATCATAGTTCGACCGTCCGTTATTCTTCGGCATTAATTGTTTCCCTTATTAGTGTATTATTATTATTGATTCAATGAGCTTTATTGATTATAATCCAACCAATTAGCTTTTTTATCGCACAAATGTATATACCAGTAAGGCAATTAAAAGTTTGTACACAAACACGCGCGTGCATAAGGTACGCATCTAACGCAATGCTGACGCCAATGCAGTAAATGTGATGCCGCGTGCTGATACGTCGCTCGCCGATTCATAGGATCTTATCATTAGTTTGTTCAACTCATTTTAAAGAACTTACAATTCGACGTTGCGCCAAACGTCAGATATCAACCAATGTTTTTCCTTCGTTAAGCATTCACTCGATTTTATTTCGCAAGGAATTCAAAAAAAAACAACATGAAATAATCTCTGCTATTTTATTAAAATTTTCTCTTCTTCTTTTATAGATTATTTTAATATTACCTAATAAGATTATTTAATTTTGAAAATTATCATGATTGGTTTAATTTACGAATACCAAAAAAAAAACATTTTCAATAGAGTGTTTTTGTTAGTAAAAACTACTTTTTAAAAGAAGTTTTTTAAAATCATTTTTTCTAAATATTTGTTTTTATGAAAAATATTCAAATATGTTTTCAGAGAGTCAAAACCATCTTTAAAAAATTATATGTAAAAAAAAAATGAGCCTAACAATTTTCATCATATTTAAAATTTTTATTAATTCAAAGAACTGCTCTGTAATCAAAAGTAAATATATTCCGTTTTCTGTTGATTCCAAACGCAAATAAACTATTTTTTGTTCTAATTAAAACTCTTACAGGAATTAAATTAAACTGAATTTTAAAATAATAAAATATCTTTCTATCTTTTTATATTATTTCAATTAAAAATATATTTTGGTATTATTGAGATGAACATTTTTCAATTACGTTATTTTAAATAAATACGAATAAGAATAAAACGCAGTTTTTATGAATGATTGGGAATATTTTTAAAAGCAAAATTATTTACTTAAATTTAAAAAAAATATACATAAATAAAATCAATTTAAGAATTTTATTATGAAAACTTGTTACTTTGAAAATATATTAAATAGGGAAAATTTACGACAGAATTCAAAGGAACTATTTTTCTAATCCAATTAAATTAGAATTCAGTGCTGTTTTCACGAGTTAAATTTATCACCTCATGTGGAATTTCATAAATTTTGAAATTTCAAAAACACATTAAAAAAAATTGCTTCAACTGCGAAAATTTCACTGAAATCTTTAAATTTTTTGAACTAATTGATAAAAAAATGCCAAAATGATATGTTCTTATCCTTAGGAAGGAATATTCCTTAGTTTGTTCTGAAGTAGGAAACCTTAACTTGATGATATTTTAGATTTCTTGGCATATTATGTATTTTGTGAACAGATTTTTTTTAGTGGCCTCACTAAGTTACCAGGTATGATAGAAAATTAATGAGAGTGACCTGCCACCACTGCGGACTTCCTCTCCACATAGTTTAGCGGCCTCAGATTCAGTTCTTTTATAATCTAATCGTGTATGTATACAGAATTTTATGTCTTAATTATTGCAAAAGCAGCGAGAAATCGTAATGCTTGGCATAATTTTGTGTAGATTTTTTTAAGTAGATTTGACACCCACTGACATCTAGTTTTCGTAACAGAAAGTTATTGAATTCCAAAAGCATAATTAATAATCATTTAAAATCACTTATTCCAAGCAAAAATATAATTTAAACACGACAGAAGGCAACATTTATTTTTTTCCAATCTTTTGGTATTAAATCCATTTGTATTTTAGGTTTATTATTAATTTTGTAAATATCAAACCACGCCATTTTTCATGAAAGTGGTAGCATACCGATATGCTTGCATACTTTTGCTATGCTTAATGTTGACATTTAGATACTTATTGCGAAATGAAAGTTTAAATGCGGTTTTATTAAATTTTTAAATTTTTAATTTTTTTTATATCGGAGCCCTATCCAATTCTTCTATAATCTAAATACTAGATGTACAGTGCAAGTGTCTACCAAGTCCGGTAGATGTGTTTTTATAATGCCTTACGAAAGATGGGACAGCAAAATTTGGAGAAATGATGTTCCATCACATTTTGTCTTAGGCTTGATGAATCCGCAAGTTTAACTATGAAAAGCCTGCAAGAAGAAGGAATGTCATTGCTAACGCTTATTTGCAATAACTGCATTAATAATGGGTACTTCCCAACGATATGGAATTTGCAAATATTGGAACCATCCAAAAGAAACAGCATTCCTGCACGGAAGGCCAATATCCCTTCTGTCTAAATGTGGGAAAGTCATTGAGGAAGAAAACACAATTCTGGAATTCCAATATGAGTTTCGTGAATGTCACTCCGCACATAGCACGCACTTTTAAAACCGTTCAACGTGGGTGACTTCGGTCGCTAGACATTGAAAAGGCATTCGATAGCGTACGCCGCACTTGAGTATCATATTCAAACTAATTAAAATGAGATTTCCAAAGTAGCTGGTTGATCTTAAAGCCGGATTGAAATGCGGAGACTTATACTCGCGGTTCTTCAAGGTACTGTCAGGCCTTCAACTCATTATTTATAAGCAATTTATAAGAGCGTAGTTATGCTATAGCTTCCCTATCTGTTTCCCCAATAGTATCAACGGGACTGCAGAGAATATAAAGGAAGATCTTACGAAAAGCCACAAGACTCGGCAAACATGCAGACGGACAAAGATATTTATATCCAACGACAGGTTATACAGCGTGGCAGGCGTTTCCTTATAGTATGGTAACTGGGAACAATGCAGAAATGGGTGAAATCATTAGCCCATCATCACAACAGGAAAGTAAAAGAAATTACTGCAAATCCTGAGAAACTCCAAGTAAGAAGCTAAAGGGAAACTCCAAGTAAGAAGAACACACAAAAAGAAGCTAAAGGGATAAGACCGAGGCTAAAAAATACATCACATAAGTACCGAAGGGAATCAAGAGGAGTCATCGAACGCAGCAGTTGTCGTATTCATATAAAGAACTTAGTTTTAAGATTAGTTTGAAGAATAATTGTACAAAATCGTCTACCGTCTACGGCGGGGCATCCCGCCGCCCCCCAAGGTTATGAATGAAGAGGTTCAGGATCTTAGTCCACACCATGGATCTTAGTCCACGCCAGAGATTGTGAATGGCAGATGGACGCACATGTTCACTCGGATTTATGCTTTGCGTCTGCGTATGGATTTGAATTTGGTCTGTACCTTGACTATTTACTCACGAGACATAGCAGTATGAATGGGTTCCTGTACGGTCGTGGTCTGACTGCGGAGGCTAGATGCCGTTCGGGGGCGGCGGAGGAGAGTGCCAAGCACCTTCTCATTGAGTGTGGCCTGTACGGGGATTAACGTGACCTAGGTGCATGTGGAATTGTAGTAAATGGTGATAGTGTGGATGTGGGTGGTGTGTTAAATATGAAAGAACGGTTTGAATGCTTCAATAGGTTTGCCGTGACACATTTTGAGAGCAGAGCGAGAATGGTGCGTGGATGAGTGTATAAATTACACGCAAGGTGTCTACAACCGGGTGAAAGACCAAAGTCGATTTATGTTGTACTTTCGGGTCTTGGCGAACTCTCGTAGCTGAGCTGGCTTAGCGGTGCCTAGGGATTTACAAGATTCCTTACCGTAGCTCAATAAGCAGAGTACAAAAATTGGTACTACAGGAATGGGGGGCACCATGGTGTTAAAACACACTGTGCCCGACAATGGTGTGGCACCTTAGGCAGCAACGTAGTAGTTGTGGTTAATACTCATATCGCGGATACGGTCTCCGGATCGCTAGTGAGAGATACCGGTAATTATCTCGGACTCTGTCAGTGTTTATGAAAGCAGCGATTTAGATAGACCTCGCCACTAATAGTTGGAGTAATCAGTTTGTAACTGGTTACTGACTGTAAACTGCCAGTAATGGTGGTGCGTTGATTAAGGGTAACTCAATCCCTATGGTCGTAGGCGACTCGTGGTTTCATTTTTAATGACAGATAAGTCACGTTAAATAATGTATTACTACTGTACAAAACTTTGTGTATAAGAGTAGCTTTAAGAATTAAGTTTAGGGTATAAAATAAATAAGTCATAAAATAAAGGTAATTAAAATATTATATGTGAATTAGAAATAAATTCACGGATAGAAGAAAGCTAATAACTAATAAAGACAAAGATTGTGCTAGGATTAAATATTTTTAATATAATACAATAATATTGATGATCTTCCATAAAGTAAAGTTGAATATGAATTTGGACTCTTATGAGGTCAGATCAAATTTTTTATAAAGAACTCCTTGAAAGGCCCAGAAAAATAGTTCTTTGAATGCTCTATCATAATAACACCCTCAGTCACACGGTCATCTCCATCAACCGGTTCTTGTCGGAAAAATAAATGCCTGTAATATACCAGCCCTCTTCCATCCCTCGGTTCCCTGTTCACTTCACCACAGTCCATGTGACTTTTGTTGTTCCTCAAAATCAAAAAATTCCAGTTGAAAAGATATCATCTTGGAACTTGTCGATAACCAAGGAACTAAAGACGATTCCAGTTGAAGCCTTCCAGCACTGCTACGAACAATGGAAACAACATCTCCGCCAATAATGTGTAGGTGCCCCATAGAACTACTTTGAAGAAGAGAACATTGATGTATAAAAATAATATCTGCAAAACTTTGTACCTTAGAAAAAGGGACAAACCAACTTCGGAACCTTTTGCATTTAGATTTTGTTTTAAAAAAAACTAACAAAAACTTTTAATAACATCTCACATGATTTAAAAGTTCATCTTCTAATATTGTTAAAAATTAATAGAAAAAATAATATGGGGGGGATAATATGGTGAGCGGCAAAAACGATAAATCGTTAAACCCAACCTTACGGAGCCCAAACATAGTATTCAGTATTCAAGTATTCAAGATCCAGATAAGTCAAAGAACATTTACATTTACACACAAAGCACCACCACACATTCATATAGGCGATTTGGCGACAAGAGCATGCGCTCATTCTCTCTCTGTCCTCGGTTGGGTAACGAACCGATAACCTCTTGCGCAGAAACTCCGCACTCTACCGGTGAGCCAGCGAGTGGCCCAAAGAAGTTCTGCACACTATTTCCTTATAAGGATTATTCGTTTTAACATCTGTTCACTTGTAAATACATATTGGAAAAATGTCCTGTGGTATGCGTAATCGGGTAGGTTTAAGCCAAGTAGGCAAATGTACTTCTTTTCGAATATGGCATAGGATATCCAAACAAAAAACATATTAGAATAATAAATTTGATTAGTTATAAATGTTGTAAAAAAAATTAATTTTGAAATTTTATTTTAATATCAAATATTTTCGAAAAGTTGATCTCTTTGTTGGTGTAAATCTCGCGTGGAGCATCTTAGCCGGGCAGCTACTCTTTCTAGAATCATATTTTTAATCTATAGAAAATATTGGGCAGTAACAAAAGTCCTACAGAACATAACTCAAAGGATATATTTTCCTTAGAACACATAGAATAGGATTATCTCACCCACTTAAAGAGCCCATTACCAGCTAGAAAGACTGCAAAACATCATAGGACCAACTTTTCAGTTTTCACTGCAACTGCATAATTTTCTAATGATTATAACCAATTTTAAATTTTCCTTTTACGAATTTGATTTTTTTTAAAACACGTCTTTTCAATACGAAATAGTATAAAATATTATTGCTCCATGAAAAATATCAATTAAGCAGCAAAATATTGTTCTTCCGATTAGGACTAGAAACTAATAGTACACCAATTATAGTATTTTCTACTGATAGCCGAATGAAGGACTAATATAAGGAAAAGAATTGGCCAAGCAGCTTTTGGTAACTAACAGATTTAGGTTTAAGTCGTCTGCCGACACATGTTAAGAGTCAAAACATATTTTGTATTGAATTCGAGTTCACACAAGAAAATTAAATGAAAAATATTCACTTCAATTTAATTTCATTTAATTTATTTGATTTTATATAAAAAAATATTTTTTGAAAATTGTTCAACCTTTTTTTTAAAAAAAGTATATTTGGTCATTAAAAAAACAGGTAAAAAATGGATAAGAATAAAGCCGTATTTTTAATAATTGATTAAATATATTTTATTTTGAAGAAAATTATAGTATGATCAAATAAAAGTGATTTGTTGAGTAAAAGGTGAAGAAAAAAAAAATAAATCGTCCGAGCAGGGACTTGAACCCTGGACCGTTAGATTAAAAAGTTCAACGCTCTACCAACTGGGCTACCCGGGCAAATATTCGCAATAATATTAACAACGTCCTTTATTTTAATACAGTCTACCCTAAAATTGATGAACACATAAACTACAATTTCATTGAACAATAAAAAATTTCTACTATATTTTTTATAAAAGGTAAAAAGGTGCAAATCCAATAAATAATTAATAATTCGATGATAATACTGTGCTTGTCTCTAATCAAAGCAATTATAATAAAGCAGAAGGACACTTCTTATCTTTAATCCGTCGCATAATCACTTCAATAGATAACAACCAAACCCATTAATCAGATTATTTTGTCACAAATCGATTACTTTCCTTAGCAATAATGCAAAATAGTTCGACAGAAAAGATATATGAAAAAAATTGCTTTCTTTTGTTTATTTTAGTTTATTTCAAATAAAAGTCAAAATATTGTATGCTTTTTAACATACAAACAAGAAGGAAAAAAACAACACAGAAACAATTCCATGTTAAGTTAATTTTACAAATTTCATACATTCAATACTAATTCTAAGTGTGGGAAATTGTTTTATTTTCGAAAAAGTAAAATGAAGTGCAAATCAAATTTTTTCTCCCATAACATAAAAAGAAAAGTCAAACTTTTATATTACGATAAATTATATGCTCTCTTTACTATACTATTCCTAAATTAATTTAATTTAACAATAATATAATTTATTATAATTTGGGAATTTTAAATGATTGGTTTCCATTTCAACAGTCTTTGCTGCCAACTCGATCACAGTATGCTGCCCATAATCTATCACGATAAATAATAGCTGCCTTTTCTACGTTTTTCGCTTCGATAATGCCACGTCCAACAACTGCAATATCGGCGCCTTTCTCTTTAACAATATATTCCGGTGTCTGATATTGTTGACCCAAATTATCATTTATTTCATCGATTTTCACTCCAGGCGTTAATTGGACAAGTCCTGGAAAGGCGAAACATTCCCAATTCTGGCAGACGATACCAGCAATCAAATCAACGTCAGTACTTTCGGTAGCCAGTTTAATTGTGGCCTCTTTGTACTTGTCGTTAATGAGGTTACCCGTTGAGGACATCTCCGCCAAAAGAAAAATACCACGCTGCTGAGAAGTTTGCTGACCTGATTTCAGCCCTTGGATTATTCCCTGTCCTGGAATACTATGCACTGTCACTAAATCGGCCCAATCCGATATCTTATATATTCCCGAATTATATTGTAAGGATACCGTATGGCCAATATCAGCAAATTTTCGGTCCTCCATCAGTAAAAAATTGTGCTTTTTCGCAAGAGACACCAACGAGCTTACAAAATTCTCATTGTAATCCTCGACAATGTCGATGTGTGTTTTCAGAATGCATATATAGGGACCGCAAACTTCTGCCACATTCAATATAGCATCGGTTTTTGTTAAATCTGCTGCAACGCATAGATTCGTCTTTTTTGCCATCATTAAATTGAAAAGACTCTTCGCCAGTTGACATTTTGCTAAGTCAGCTCGAGAGTCAAATGCCATCTTTCTCCGATCGAATTCATTAACTAAAATAGCAACAACAAAAAGTAGTATTATCATTATTAGCAAGTTCTCGCAGATAGAAATAAAGGTGATAAATATTAATTAAAATAATTGCAGATAGAATTTATTGCAACAACATTTTTTTGGGTATTATCATCAAATTGTTAAAAAAAATTGCTTATTTGAGTATTTTTTTTGCGTAGATTGAGGTTTAGTGATTTCATTAAATAGTTTTTGTATTATATTTATTAATGCCAATAAACCTCTTTATCTCTGGCCTCTTTTGATAGGATAAAACCAATAAATACATGAACTTTTCCGCCAAAAATAAAACTACAAAAAACACTGAGTTTATGTTTAAGTAGCATGCTTTAATGAAGATTAATTTAGTATTATTCAATTTGATTATTATTTATCGAAGAGTTGATAACTTCAAATACTATATAGGTTGAGTACGGATTTTTATTATCGACCGTGGAATGGAAATTGAAATTTGGATCGGAATTACTTTCCGGCCTAGGATTTTTAATTGCCCATTTCTGATCAAGTCGTAAAGCACAATTTGAGATGAATATATTGTCAATTGTTATAAAATGCTTGATCATTTTTTCCCTACTGTTTGGCAATTCCTTTTCATTCACTAAAATGAAATTTTTCTCAATTCTCATTCCTTAAAATGAAGTGCAATAAACAAAATAAATATCAAGTACAAACTAATATGAAAAAAATTACCAATTTTCGGTGAACTATTAACAAACGAACCATTGCTCTTAATTTGGCATCCGTCAATATACTTCGCAACGGACAGAACGGTTTTCTCTTCAATTTTTCCTGCATCTTTGAGAACATTCAACAAGTACGAAAGTGTGAATAATGAATGCATTCGTACAGAATTTTCAGCAATATTAGCCACTCCACCTTGTTCACGATCAACAACGACTATGGCATCCGTCACTTGGATACCCTCAGCACGGAGATCTCGAACCGTTTCCAAAATACTTGATCCAGAAGTGACAACATCCTCAATAATCAGACATATGTCATCCGCCTTGTATTTACCTTCGATCATTTTCTTGGTACCGTAGCTCTTCGGTTCCTTGCGCCGAACCAACATTGGGATCATGCTCTTCGACGATATTAGCGTTGCTATGGGCAATGCTGTGTATGGCACACCACAAACATGATCACAACTTAATTTTTTCTCTTTGATGAATTCTTGCAATAAATTCGCTACAGTGTTCTATGAATGAAGGAATTTGAATTAAAATCAATCAATAACATTTTTTGATCTTAAACTATTGTAGTTTTACCATTATTTCTGGATGGCTAACAATCACTCTCAAATCAAAATAAACCGGAGAATTGATTCCAACTTTCATTTTAAAATCGCCAAATTTGAACGCATTTACTTCGAAAAGTTTCAGCGCTAACGCCTTCATCTGCTCCTCATGTTTGGACAACATTTTACGTATTTGGCTAACAAACTACCAACGATTCTGTTCAAATTTTAATCAAATAAAAAAACAAAAACTTTATACAACTTGTCACAGTAGCAAATTAATGTGTCCTACTATTGCACTTGTGTCGATCGTAACACTTCGTAGATTCACAGTTGCCAATTTCGAAATGTTCACTTTCAATTCTTTAACCACTTATGTATAGAATGATTTCTATTAAAATTAAACGATTATTAATTATTAGTGGACAAATTATCTATTGCAAAGAGGGAGAATGCAGTGTTTCGACACTCGGTATTTGCGGCGGAATTCAAATTAGCTGCTTCACGTGTTTAACGACGTTGCTCCTCAGGCCAAACTAGTTTTTTGCATTTATGATGATCCCCATTCAAGCGTATTTATTATTAACCGCCAAACAACAACCACTGCCCAATAAAATTTATTCACAACAAAAGTACAGAGCGAGCTTTGTCTGCCTCGCTCGTTTCGATTGCCGACGAAATCATTCGGTAAACGAAATTCGACTCGGACACGATTTTTGAGGTTAGGTGCTCTCTACACGTCGAAATGTCAATTGCCGATGAATTCGGCGATGAACTTGGCCTAGTTCATGGCTGTGTTGTGTTTTATGCGAACTACGGATTTATTCCCACTGGAAGGAGCACGTGTTCGGCAAATTCAATCTATTCCAGCCGATGAACTGCATACCATATATTATAGAGTTTATGGTATTTATATATTCGAGCATATTATATGTATTTACTATATGGACAAAAATTTAAGAAATATGATTCTAACATCCAACAAGTAATTAACATTGAATTTGAAATTAATCAACCAAAAATTATAGACCAATTGATAAGAGGTTATAAAACTATATGATGTCTCACTAATGATATCTCATTTATTTAAAAAAAATTATGATGTATATGAGGCTTAAAAAAATATATGTCTATGTCTTTTTACGACTTTTGGACAAATTTATATTATCTTATTGAATAAATGTTGTCCCCGCGCATAAGTAATATTAATAAATCGAAGAAAAAAATGGGAAAAAACCCATTTTTTACAATTTTTTTCATTACAATACTATTATTTTTTTTATTACTTTTTTTAAATTATGAAATCATTGAACTTAAAATGAGATAATTGAATATATTTTAAAAACATTTGGAAGATAATAATTTCGTTATTTTACTTATTTTTAAAAAAAAAAAAAATTTATATTTAAAAAAGTCAATAAAATATAAATACCATAAATGTTAATAAAATATTTGATTTATATTCAAATTGATTGATAATTAAATAAAAATATCGAAATCAAATAGTTAACTTTATTGATTTATTAAAAAATGTATTTTTTTTTTAAATATTATTTATTTTTCAATTTCTTTAATAAAAATAAAAGTTTGAACAAATACTTCAAACTTTCGAAAAATATCAAATTTATTAAGGAAAATAGTAAAAATATTATGATATTCATAAAAATTAAGAGTTTTACTAAAATGTTGATAAAAATTATTAAAAAATTTTGCAAATTAAAATGTTTTCCATATTCTAAAAAAATATTTTTAATTAAAACTTGACCTTAAGATACTTAAAAAAAAAATTTCTAATATATTGTATATTTTTTTTTTTGAAAAATAAACCTTTATAAAGAAATTATCAAATGTGTGAATTTTTTCAAATAGTTTTTGTTGACAATTTAAATGTGCAATAAATTTCCGGTTATAAAAACGATCTTGTACGCAGCTCTATAAGAAAAAGTCAAATGACGTCAAATTGAACGATCTTGGAGGCCAATTGATAATTTCAAATCATGTAATATGGCGTCCTGGGAACTTTTCGTGCTATATAACCAATATTTGTCATGTTGTATGGCTTGTGGTACCGCTTTTTTAAAACTACATATGGTCCTAATTGAAATCGTCAAGTTTAGGTGAAAATAAAGTCAGTTATCATACGACCATAGCGCTCAGAATTGACGGTACCGGTCTCTTCTTCTCAATTTTTCAGACCAGACAGTCACTTTTCGCAAATACAATGGCTTCTCCTTAGTTACTTATGGGTTTTATGAGAATTTTGCTTATTAACGTATCCACCAAGCAAGATATAAAGCCTCTTAGCATGAAACGGGGCAACAGCAGATTAACTATTGTACTTTTGTAGAAAATTGTTTTCTCCACAGTCACTTGTGTGGGTTTTCAGAGCCCTATATACAGCAAGTTTGCTTATTGATGTATGCACCGTATCACCATTTTTATAGAAAGTTTTTACAATTTTAACAAATGGCTAACCTTAAACTAAATAAATGTTACTTTAAATGATCAATTGTCCAACGACAGTGCTGTATTTTCCGAATTTGAAAATGAATAATCCTTAATATACACATATGTATATAAAAAAAACTAATGATTATTTACGGAAAATAACCTCTTTTTAGTTTTTCAATTTAATACTAGAAAAAAAAGAAAAAAGTTTGGTTTTTTTAAGCAATTTATAAATTGTTTTTTTATTCTAATTTGAAAGTTCAATTAATTTTCTTTTATTCTATAATTTCCAATCATTAAATTTAACTAAAGAAATAACAAAGAACTATTTCAATTTTACTATTTATTGAATTTCATATTTTTAAAAGCTTAAATTCCAAAAAGTTGGTAAATTTCAGTAGAGAAAATAAAATTTCTCTTCAAATCAATATTAATTTAGGTTTTAAACTATCGAAATTTTCAATTAAAAAACCTGAACTTTTAATTGAAAATTTCGATAGTTTAAAACCTAAACTAATATTGAGAATATTTTATCTTTTTTTATAAAATTAAATTTTCTTCAAATTAATAATTTTTAATAAAAAAGACAATTTGTTTTTTGTTCAAAATCATATTATTTGTGAAAATTTTCTTATGAATTATTGATTTTTTAATTTTTAATCTTCTCTATTTTTAATTTATTATTTAAATTTTGCATTAGTTTGAAAGTAAATAATTTTTTAATAAATAAAATAATTTCACAAAGTCCGATTTTAGTTCGGTATAATTTGATTATTGGATAATTTAAGTTTTTTTTTTTTGTTAAATCCATTTTCTATTCAAATAAATAATAAAATGAATTTTTCGATAATATTTTTAAGAAAAATCAAAATATCTTCTATAATATTGGAAAAAATTAGTTATTAAGTTTGATTTTTGTTTTTCCGGAAAACTTAGATTTCGATTTGGTTGTTTTGATTTTTATACATTTCTTTTTTTAATCTAATTCAAAATGTTTTTTTTTCTTGTTAATTTTAAATTTTAATTATTTCCTATTTTTTCCAAAACATCTAAAAAATATAGAATAAATTTAAGTAAAATGGCTAATAACATTCATTTCGTTAAAATAATTTTTTTCGAATTCTTTTAAAGAAAAAACAAAAACTACTATTTCCATTTATAATTTATAATAATTGTAAAAGTTGACTTTTTTTAATAAATAAATTTCTTACAAAAAAAATATTTTATAAAATTACCATTAAAGCAATATCATCGTTATATTGCTTTAATGGTAATTTATCATCGTTATATTGCTTTAATGGTACTAGTAAGTACATTTGAAGAATTTGTTTAAATAGCATTAATTTAATTATTTATATAAAAGTTAAAATATAAAAAAAAAAGATTCGTTTTTAATTTCAAGAATCATATTTGAAATGTTGCAACAAAAAAACAATTGGTGAGAATAAAATTGAACGAACGTATTTGTCTAAACTTAACGAAAATGTTATATGAACGATGTGGTAAGAAATATTGGTAACCGCTGTAATCAAGCTACCCTTATTAGAATAGGGCAGACGATGGCATTTTTGTGTACAACCTTCCCCCGCATGCAAACAAACGGCATGGCATCATCACACACGCATACGGTTACGCATACGGATACGCATGTAACAAAAGTCACCCCTCATTTAGATTGGATTGGTCTCTTTTTTTTGTGTAACCCGGTCAAAGCGGAACTACGGCAGGAATAAGGAATCGGTCTTTTTATTTGAAATAAGTTTTTTTTTTGTTTTTGATAGCAAGGCCACGACCGAATCGGTAGAAACTACGCCTTTTGCACCACTATTGTTGTAATTAATCGAATTTCAAATGGGAAAGAAATTCGGAAAATAATTTTCTCTGGCGATTAATTTCACTAATAAACGCCAAAGCGCCGCGACTATTCCAATTCAATCGGTCTTTTATCTTCCGTTCTCTCTGGTATTTGTTACGTTATTTATTCTATTAGTGAAATGGTAGTTATTGTGCAATATAATAAATAAGATTTTGTGATTTTAACCGGCTAATCGAAGAAAATTGCCAACAGAAAAAAATAACCGGACCGGAACTAATTATTATAACAAAGCGAATTTCGTAGTGCCCTAGAGAATCTAATTGGAACGGTGGTAATTGGAAAAGTGTTCACTTATCGGAAGTGGTTGTGAATTTAGATATTCTTATCGTCAGCGAAGAAGGCTATATACTATTGCGGAAAGAAAATGATGAACTTTTCGGCATTTGGTGGGCCATTTTCTGGTATTCACCAATTTGCAGCGAAATTTGGCCATGATGCACAAACGCCAGGAGCATTCACGGCACCCGGCGTCAATGGCACAGCACCTGACAATCACTCACAACGCTACCAAACCAATAGTAACCACTTCAATCAGAACTCAACTTCTGGTAAGTATGCCCCATTATCTACGTTTCCCAAAGTTTCTTTTTTTGTTTTTTTTTTGTTGAACCCTTAACCCTTCTATTAACCTCTAAAAGTTCCAAGATTCTAAATTTATCAATTTCATAACTGATTAATTTCTCTAAGATGTGGAATAGGAAATTGAATATTATAGAAGGGATCAGATTTTCTTATATTTTTTTTGTTAATTTTCATTGTTCCCATTTTCTTTTTTGTTGCAAAAATTCAATTTGGAGCGATTTGTGGAAATCTGATCGAAAGTGAAAGTCGATAGTGGCCGGCAACCTCAAAAATGGCATCGAAAGTTTCGTTGGCGTTTCGTATCGAGTCAGAGAACAAAAGGACAAACACGAAAAAGGAAAATTTTCCGCTAATGGCGTTTTTATTGATTTTTCTATTTTCCGGCTGAACATT
The DNA here is from genome assembly GCA_958298945.1 of Atherix ibis. NCBI lineage: Eukaryota > Metazoa > Arthropoda > Insecta > Diptera > Athericidae > Atherix > Atherix ibis. The sequence goes on along the minus strand of OY282605.1, from coordinate 117,087,151 downwards.
TCTATCGGCGACAGCAGCAAACACCGGCATTGGCAGAGAACCGCCGGTATCAGTGGCGGCGCCCCTTATTTCTGGGGCTGTATGCGTTTTTGCCGCTTTGCCGGCTGGGTGTGCGTACACCCGCGCACCTTAACACATGTTGACGCCACTGGTGAGAACACTGCTACAGCTGCTGCTGGACTAATAGTAGTGTGATGCGTGTGAGCGCACAAATGAGAATCGAAATGGGTCTGATTGCCGAGAGTGGAATGCCATTGAGTGTGTATGCGTGCGTGCGGTAGATGCGTGCCCCAATGTGTGTGAGTGGTGGTGTTCACCCCTTTCCATATTTTAAACGATATTCAGATGACATTTGTTCCGTTTTCGTACATTTTTGCCTTTAAAAATTGAACCCTTCGGAACTAACGAAGAAGAAGGCTAACAAACGTGTATAATTTCGAATTGTAATTAAAGAAAAAGTAAAATTTTAAATAAATATAAAAGTCAATTTGAATTTTTTAAATAGGGTGTAAAAGTTTTCATTTTTAAAGAGGAGGTAAAAAAAAAATTTACCTAAACTCAACCGGAAACCGAACATTTTCTTTTTGAAAATTACCTTCACTTTCATATTCTTCGTAACAACCAATTTTTTTAATATTTTTTTTTTTTTGCCTAATCATAAATTTTTTTTATAATTTTACAAATTGCAATATGTTTTTCGTTTCGGTTTTTCTTATATTTGTTCAAAACTATTCTTTTCAGTTGCCAACAGTACCATGCAGTATGGACAAAATATATCAATTCCGTATTCACAGCCCCAAACTGACCTCAATTTTTTGAATGCCGGCGATCACAAACCTAAAATTCATCCGAAAATCGAACGTGACCGGGAAGAAGGTAAATTTTGTCAAGGCCGTTGTTTTCTCGTATCTGTGATGGTTGGTGTTCTTTGTCTTTTCTTCTTTTTTTTTCTTTTTTACTTTAGATTCGATAATTTTAAATTATTAATATTATTATTTTTATAATAAAATCTCTTTAAATTTAAGTTATTTAGCTGTTTTGTTATTTTTTGATGATTTTTCTTATAATTTTAATATTATTTTATGTATAAAATAGAAAAGAATAAACTATAAATTTTTTTATATAATATTCTCTTTTTGTTTTTCATTTTATTTTCTTATAATTTCAAACTAACATTTAGGTGAGTGGTGATAAATCAAAAGAAAAAAAAAGTATAGAAAATTTCAAAAAAAAAACAAATAAAAAAAGAAAAAAACTATCGTACGTGTTTTTTTAAAACTAAATTAAAAAAAATTCAAAAGTGTTTGTGAAAAAAAAACAGAATTTTCTCATATTTCTACGTTAAGGTTTTTTTATATAATTAATTATTTTAAAGAAAATTCTTAAAAGTTTTAATTTTTTTTCTACAAAGGAGAAAATGAAATTCTTCCACTTCCGTGTGTGTTTCTTTTTTATTAAAGAAAAACAACTTTCCCTTTCGATACGAATCAATATTATTTTTAGCTCTGCAAGTTATATAAAAAAAAAAAATTCCCTATTTAATTTTGGGCAGTTAAATTTTCGTTTTTCTTAAATTTAATGAAAAATACAATTTTTAAAACTAATCATATATGTGAATTTTTAATTTTCATCTTTTAACTGGACTTCAATGCTTTTTCCGCAAATTCTTTATAAAAATAATAATGCTAAATATTTAATTTTCTATTCATTTAATTATAATAATTAATAAAAACTACAATAATAGAAAATATTTATTATTATTCTTAAATAAAATAAACGAAAATGGCATCTATTAAATATTTAAAAAAAAAAATATTTTAAAAATCTTAGATTTCATTAAAAATTTCAGATAGGATTTATTTAGAAAAAGAATGTTTTTTTATTTCATGAGAATTTGGAAGGGTCTATTTTGGTTAATTCCTTTTTGGTTAGTTTTTATTATTTTTATAAAATGTCTGCATTTTTTTTTTTAAAAACGTGTACACCCAGTAAAAAAATCAGGGAATTGATTTCATATCCGTAAAATTTGTTATTCACTTTCTGTATGATACCATAAAAACTTTAAATTTATTATATTTTAACTAAAGTAATTTTGAAATTCGTGTTAAAACAAATAATGCGTAAAAAAGAGTACAATTTCTTTTGTTTTCAAAAACAGCATAAAAATAATTTAAAAAAAGTGTTATTTTCCCATCAAATATTTTAAATTGAGAATTTTAAAAAAAAGATTTCGATTAAGTATTAAAATATAATTAAAATATTCTCAAATTATTTAGGAAATAATTTCTTTTTGAATAATTAAAAAACTATTCAAAATAATTTCTTTTCGAATAATTAAAATACTATGCAAAAACTATCTTTGCAAATTGTTATCCTTTTTGAAAAAGAAGTGTTCTTAAAACCCTTTTTCTCCAAATAGAAAAAAAACTTTTTTTACACTAAAAATTTATTATTACGTTCAAAAATTTTCAACAAAAAAACTCTCAAAAATTTTCAAAAAACACCTTTTGAAATTATATTTAAAATAATAATGTAAAATTATGTTTTACCCATAAAAATATCACATTTCAAAATAATAAATTTTAATAATTTATAAGTAATTCTAAAAATAATAAAAAGAAAATTTAAAAAAAACAACAACTTATTAGTTCAATAAATAATCTTTTTTTTTAAAGAAAAATTGTTTATTTTATTCTGATAAAAATAATTGAAATATTCTGGAAATTGTTTCCATAAAAATTATCTTAAAACTAAAACTATTTAAAATACCTCAAAACTAATAAAAAATTTTATTCCAAAAAAAAACAAAAGTATTTATTTTAAGAATATTCTTTGAAAATTCTTTTTAAAATGATTTAAAAAGCGCATAGAATGAATTTTGTTTTACATTAAAAGCTATGTACTATTCCAACAGAAATTTAAAATAAATACCAAAAGAAAAATGAAAACTTTTATTTAAATAATGTTAAATTATACAAAAAAAAATGGGAAAAACCATGCTTTTTATAAAATTCTGAAAATACTAAAAAAAAAAACTAAAACTTTTTAATATATTTTTTAAAATAATAAAAAATGAAAATTTTTATTGGAAAAAAAATTAACTATTCTGAAAAAAAGCCATTCAAAAATATTTCTGGAGTATTTTCCAAAATTACATAAGATGTTATTTCATATAAAAAGTTATGAGATAATTTAAGATATTTTAAAAATATTCCAAAAAAAATTATTACAAATACAATCAAAAACAAAAAAAATAATATTTGTAAGAATACTCAAATTTCACTAAAAATTTCCTTTCATAAAAGAAATTCCATAAAAGTATACTTTGAAAATCACTGAAACTCTTTCAGAAATTTTAAAAATATTAAAGAAAAAAGAATTTCAAATAAATTCAACAGAAAAAATCAATATTTCTAAGAATAAACCAAAAAAATGATATTTTTCCTTAAAAAAATATTGAATTATTCTAAAAATTACAAAAAAATACTACTTTTCATCAAAAATTTTCTTATAGCTTAGAATACTTCAAATATTTTCAAAATAATGTTAAAAAAATAAAGTATTTTAATATTTTGGTCCTTGAACTATTTTTAGAAAAAAATAATTTCAAATAAATTGAAACAAAAAAAATCAATATTTTTAAGAATATATCCAAAAAGACATATTTTTCCTTAAAAAATGTTGAATTATTCTGAAAATTACAAAAAAATCATGCTTTTGATCAAAAATTTTATATGGTTTAGGAAACTTAAAATATTTGCAAAATAAAGAAAAAAATAAAATAAAACCTTTTGGTCCTTGAACTTATTCTTAAAATTACATAAAAGTATATTTTTAAAATCACTGAAACTATTTAAAATAATTTAAAAATATTCCAAAAAATTAAAAAATAAATAAATTCAAATAAAAAACAATCAATATTTTTAAGAGAATACCAAAAATGTGTATTTTTCCTTAAAAACAATTTTGAATTATTCTGAAAATTACAAAGTAATCATGCTTTTCATCAAAAATTTCCTTTAATAAAACCTTTTGGTCCTTGAAATATTCTTAGAATTACATGAAAGTATATTTTTAAAGACATGCTTTTTATCAAAAATTTTATTTTAACATCACTGAAACTATTTGAAATAATTTAAAAATATTCCAGAAAAAATAATTTTTAATAAATTCAAACAAAAATAAATCAATACTTCTAAGAATATACCAAAAAAAAGATATTTTTCCTTAAAAAAGTGTTGATTTATTCTGAAAGTTACAAAAAAATCATGATTTTTATTAAAAATGTCTTTTAAAAAAGCCCTTTGCTCCTTGAAATATTCCTAGAATTACATAAAAGTATGTTTTTAATATCACTGAAACTATTTTAGATAATTTAAAAATATTCCAAAAAAAATAATTGCAAATAAATTCAAATAAAAATAAATCAATACTTCTAAGTAGGGTATTTTTCCTTAAAAAATGTTTAAATTATTCTGAAAATTACAAAAAATACTTAAAATATTTTCAAAATAAAGTTGAAGCAAAAAATTTTAATTTTTCTTTTAAAAAAACTTTTTAGTCCTTGAAATATTTTAAGAATTACATAAAAGTATATTTTTAAAATTATTGAAACTTTTTAAGATATTTTAAAAATATTCCAAAAAAAATTATTACAAATAAATCCCAACTAAAACAAGAGATAGTGTTCAATTATGCAAATAATTGCAAAAAATCATATTTAAGATTATGATATTTTTAAGTATTTTTAAAAAAATACAAAAGATAAGAAAAAATTTATTTAAAAATGAAAAATTTTAAATAGTTCTTTAAAAAAAATCTTATTAGTTTTTCAAATATTCTCGAAATTATTGTAAAAATTATATAAAATTTGGTTTCATGTTAAAAGTTTTATCATCTCTGAAACTATTAGGGATATTTTTAAAATGTTCTATTTAATAGAACAATAAAAAAAGAGTATTTTTCCTGCAATGATTAATAATTTATTCGAAAAATTTGACGTTTTTTTTTAAATTTATTCTATAAATCATATGAAAAAAGGTTTTTTTTAAAACATAAATTAAAAAAAGTTGAAATAAAAGATAGAATTCTCTTTTAATACCTAAACGGAAATATCTTAAATTGATAGTGTCTATACTGACATCAGCCACACACGTAAGACACTCTTAACAAAACAAAGTCCACAAATTTGAAGTCTTAATAACTTTTTAATTACGGACATGCCATCTATAGATGAGTAGTAACATTAATGGAATAACAAAGAAATAAATCACGTCATAAAGGGGAAGTAATGGAAAAATTTCTAAAAAAAATGTTGTTTTAAAAATAGTCAGAAGTATTTTTTTTTTTGGAAAAATAGTCAATTATATTAATTTTTTTATTATTTTATATAATAATGCATTAGTTTTTTAAGAATTCTTTATAATAAAATGAAATTACGATAAAACTAATGGATGTCTTTATGTGTGTACGTACGTATATGCGTATAGGAGAAAAAAAACCAAAACGAATAAAAATAAATAAATAAATAAAAAATTTAAAAAAAAACTATATTCTACATTAACATAGAAGAGAAATGGCAACCGAAAGTGTACCGAAGAGAAAATAATTTTTGTGTGACTTTGCCCGAACCTAAAGGACGAATATGAAATTAATTTCTTGTTTTTTTTCTTCTTTGTTCATTTTTTGTTGTTGTCGTGTTGTGTATTTTTATTTAGTCCTTTCTACTTATTTGTTGAAATTTGTTTATTTATTAGGGCATATAGGATTTTTGGTTAGCTTTCGTTTGCTTGTTTGTTACCAAATTGGACATATTTTCTTATAACGTAACATTAAACATTAGCGCTAGATTAGCTTCTAACAATTTTTTATTTTTTGTTGTTGTTGATTTTGTTCCTATTTTTCTCTTTTTTCTTTTTGTTGTTGAAAATATCAAAACTAATAGAGAGGAAAATTTTGATTATTTTTATTTTTATAAATAAAAGCTCATAGTGAATAATATCCTTTTTCTATATCGATATTGATTTGATAATATTAATAGTTTTACTTTTATTACAAAAAGAATGTGTACTTTTAATCTGTTGCTGTTGATACATTAAGGGGGGGGGGATTTTTATTTTTATTTAATTTATTTCCATCTGTTGATAGTTAATGGTATTTTTTTTTGGTATAATTTCTGTGTTTTTTAATGAGCATTTTTAATGACAACAATTTATTTATAAAATATATCAAAATCGAATAAGGATTGGATTTTTTGTTGAATAAAACCACAAATTAATTATGAAAGTTACAATTATAAATAAATGATTTTTTTTGCAAAATTTCTATTATAAAATATTGACATTTTTATTAAAGTCAATATTTTATAAATAATCAGAATATTTTTTTTTTTAAATTTTACTATCTATAATAATTATTAATATGAAGGAAACCTAATTTATTGAATGTATTTTCACTAAAAAAAAATGATTCTGGAAAAATTTTGACATTATAATTTTTTTTCTAAATTAAAATAAACAAAAAAAAGACATCCTACCAATTAAAGTATATATTATATAATTTCAATTTATTATTAATAATTTTTTTATAATTAGAGGGGATATATTTTTACTAAAAAATTAACGAATTTAGGGAATTTTGCGATATTTCGTTCATTCGAACTACGCGCACCCCATCACAACCACCAGAAGAAGAAGGTGACAAACAACTTCTCTCAACTTCATACAAAAATGACACTTCTGCCAACGAACATGTCGCGCGAATGTGAAACTTTATGTCGTACGACCAGATAACTGCACCCAATCTGGTCGTACAACCAAAAAACCACACAGAATTTACGGATTTCCGTTGTCGTTTCTTTTTAATTACTTATAGAATTCAATAAACGATAAGTTAAATTAATTAAATAAAATTCTATATTATAATCTGATTAATATAAAATATTTTTAATATTTTTCTCTTGTATCACAACAAGTCAAGTTTATTGCGTTTCTGCAACAAGTTCAATGATGGAATTTCGAATATCAATTTTCGAATTACGAAAATTTCTGCCAATCTTATTTTAACCAGTTATTTTTAAATTGTTTCAATATAAATAATTTTATGTTTTTAATTAAAAAATATTATTAAAGCACAAATATTATTATTGATTTTGTTTGATTTCATTTCAAAAATAAAACTTCCTAATCAAATTTTTTAATTGATTTATTTTTATTTGGTAATTTTTATAGTTTCTTATATTTTCAAATAGATTTTAATTCAAATAGAAATATATTCTTTATTTTGTAAATATTTCGAAATTATATATAAAAATCGATTAATAATTAATTATAAATTATAGAACCAACAATTTGTGTTATAAATTATAGAAAAAAAACCAACAATTTGTTAACAAACAAGAAAAGACTTTTAATTAATAATTTTAATTTTATGTACGAGGGGAGAGGAGGGTAAGTCAACAAATTGCTAGGCATTATGGAGATATGAAATAAATGATAAAATTTGTTCTTGATTTGTTGATTACGAGTATTAACAAAATTTATCAATCGAAAAGAAATTTTTTATGGAATGCCAGAAATTTGAGCAAGATTTCGATAATAATTTCTTTAAAAAAAATAGAAATTACATAAAATCATAATTTTAATTTGGTAGAGTCGAAAAAAGACAACTTTTACTTAGGGATTGTTTTTTAAATATGACAAAAAAGTAAAAACATTTTTCTAAGGTCTGTTCAAAAAGTATCGCAAATTTTGAATTTCCGTGGGTAATCATATAAAATTTTTCGATGAAATTACAGTAAAGCCAATAGTGTAAATATACTTTTGACCGGCAGTGTACATATTTCTAAGTATTATTATTAATTCCTTATTATTTTTTTCTCGGAATAATTCTAGGAGACATCTACGAGGTCTGTTCAAAAAGTATCGCAAATTTTGAATTTCCGCGGATTACGTATATTCGATTTTCGATTTTTTGGTGGTGTTATGTTGGTACTCATGTTTCTCACTTATGTCGACAAGTTCGGCCATTTTGAATGTTCATTTAATTTTTTGTCAGCTGCTTTGCTTGCACGTGTTTTGGCTCATCTTCGATTTTTGCCCATTCCAAAAAATGGATCAAAGAATCTGTTTCGGGAACAAAAAAAAGTCACAGAGGACCAGATCTGGGGAATACGGTGGCTGCGGCATTGTTAGTGTATTGTTTTTGGCGAAAAATTCATTCACAAGCAACGATGCGTGAGCAGGGGCGTTATCATGGTGCAAAAACCAATTTTTGTTCTTCCACAAATCGGGGCGTTTCTGGCTGATTGCTTCGCGCAACTTCCGCATTTCTTGCAGGTAATATTCCTTATTGACCATTCTACGCTGTGGCAAGAACTCATGATGCACCACGCTCCTGCAATCGAAGAAAACTAAGCAAAACCTTCACATTCGACCGAACTTGGCGCGCTTTTTTCGTTCTTGGCTCGTGTGGCAGCTCTTTGGTTTCCACGTCATAACCCTTTGGAGCAAATTTGGGTCGTCCCGGACAGACTCCAACAGCTCCTTAGCAATGTTAATGCGATGTTGTTTTTGGTCGAAAATGGGCAAAAATCGAAGACGAGCCTAAAAACGTGCAAGCAAAGCAGCTGTCAAAAATTAACTGAATATTCAAAATGGCCGAACTTGTCGGCATAAGTGAGAGACATAAGTACCAACATAACGCCACAAAAAAATCGAACATCAAATATATGTACGTAACCCGCGAAAATTCAAAATTTGTGATACTTTTTGAACATACCTCTTATATATAAAGCGAAATATCAGAACAATTTTAAGCACATACCCGTATATACCAAAAATTCTAGATGATATAAAAAGCCAAGAGCCAGATTACTTTGGGAAATTTTTTTGCGAAGAACAAAATATTTAAATCAATAAATCAAGAATATTTTCAGCGTATTTATTTCCTAGAAGTATAAAAATTACCTTCTAGAATATTCTTGGATAAAATAATTTAAATATTATCCAAATTATCTGTAATTCCACATAATTTTTTGACCTACCCTCACATTAATAACAAAAAAAAAAGTTTTTTTTTTGTTTTTGGATTTTTTACCAATTATTTAAAAAAAAATCGGGAATTATACTTCTTGTGCCACATTTATAAATATATTAATTTTTCAGTTATAAATCAACAAATTTTACAAAATGTGAATCAATCATGGCAAACCTTAGCTAATACAGCAAATACAGTTGATTATTCATCACATTTGCTATCAGCGACACTGCCAATATCAATACAACACTTCCTCAAATATTCAGAGACGATAAAAAAAGAGACAACCGGAATCGTTGGATCACCAATTAACTCAGGGAATTTAAATTTAGGCAATCTAGATACATCATCCGGTTTCAATATAAAAGGTGAAGTTCTCAAGAATGGAACCAATTTAGGCTTAGCACTTGGCGGTGTAGCGTTTGGTAATACAAATGCCAATGCTTCAGGTAATAATGGCATAGCTATGGATGGACATCTTCATAATATGCCTGAATCTACAACAGCAACAACAAATGGTACTGCAAACGGAACTGGCGGCGGTGGAGGTGGGACAACCACTGGTGGAACAGGAGCTGGAGCAACTGGAACAACTACAAATGGAACAGCCGTACCGACTACAACATCAACCACATCGGGTAAAAAGCCAAAGAAGAAGAAGCCACCGAAGGAAAAGAAACCCCGTCCGAAACCCGGCGAGATACGTGAAACGAAAGCGTTGGATGGATCCACATTGTTCTGCTGTCCCGAATGTCAGATGGCCTATCCGGATCGTAGTCTAATCGAACAGCACGTCATATCGCATGCTGTTGAACGACGATTCGTTTGTGATATCTGTAATGCTGCTCTGAAGCGAAAGGATCATTTGACTAGGCATAAACTCTCTCATATACCAGATAGGCCACATGTCTGCAATGTAAATAAATAACAAACAAAAAAATTATTAATAATAACTATAAAAGATGAAACAGAAGAGCAAATAATAATCGTAATTCTGAATTTTTTTTTTTTGAATTTTAGATCTGCATGAAGTCATTCAAACGAAAGGAACAATTAACACTGCACATTGTTATCCATTCCGGTGAGAAAAAGCACATTTGCCAGGAATGCGGAAAAGGTAAACAGAATATCCAATTTATATATAATATTTAAATATGCTCTTCTCTTGATAGGTTTCTATCGTAAAGATCATTTACGAAAACATACACGATCGCACATTGCTCGTAGGGTTAAGTCCGAAGTATCTGCACAAACTGGAAATAATTCGCATTCTGGATCGCTGCACGCCTCCTGAGGTTCGTATAAGGACTTTTGGTAGATTTTAATGAATTTTATGGCAGCCCTAAGAGCTTTGGCTGCAATCGATATGCAGCATCATTAAACTTGGCCACTCATCATAACATTGCGATGAGTTCACCATCGAAACTCTTTCTATTTGATAACTTTTTAAGAACAAAAAAAAAAAAAATAGAAAAATTCTATTTAAAAAGAGAAAGAAGAAGAAAAAAACCTTTGTATGTTGCCATGCCGTTTAATGATACTATAAAATTCATATCGAAAAATTGCAAAATAATACCATTCAAGTATTATTTTATTAAAGTCTACCAAAAGTTCTGCGAATTGTTATTAATAAACAAATGAAAAGAAAAATAATCAATTAAAAATACAAAAAAAAAAACAAATAAAAATATGATAATACCAAAAACAAAATATTTTAAAAATTCAATAAAACCAACAAAAAATAATATATGAAAATATATTTAAGCAATGGAAAAGGATATTTTAACAAAACTAAAAAGAATTTACTTTATATTTAATTATTATATTATTAAATATATTATATTGTAAATTCAAATAGAAAAAAATAATGAAATCTTTAAAATCATGTTTCACTTCTTAAAGTTAATTCAATTTTTAAGACATAGTCTTCAATAAATCCAACAATAGTTGAATAGAAATTGAATGAATGTGGATGATAATCTAAAAGAATAAGTGCGAATTTGATAAATGATAACGTATATTTTTTTAGCATTTTTTCCCAAAAAAAAAAACAAAACAAAAAAAACAAAAAACAAAAATTTTAAAAAACATACAAAATAAAAACAAAACAAATTATAAATGAGAAAATTTTTTTAAAAAAAAAAACTAATTATTAGATTATATGAAAAGAGAGATTTGTTTTTTTTCAAAAATATTAAATAATAAAAAGAATAGTAATAATTAATTGATAATAAAAATGACATTTTTAACTTTATAATATTTTCACTATAATATATACTAGTGCATACGTGTATATGTACTTATTTATCGTACTTGAATATTAGTGATATTATTAGTTTTAAAAAAAAAGCTTGCTTTGTTTTGTTTTTTTCATATTATTATTACGTTTGCCATAAAATATTATAAAATAATTTTTATTATATTATTGTATTATAATTTTTATTTCTTTTCTTTTCTTTTTACAGTTCAGAATCAATTTGAAATATAATTTTTGTATTACAATAGTTTTTATTTTCGATTTATTTATTTTTTTAAATATAAAATAAATTGTCACAAAAAGCTAATGTATTAAATTTATTTCTAAAGTTTTTACAAAAACTATTGTATGTGTTTAGTAATTAAATTATAATTTAAAAAAAAAAAAACTTTTTATTAATTAATATTTTATTTTAATTAATTTATAGATGTGTAATTGGAAATAAATTTTTAGCATGTAAGTTTTAATTAAATAATTATAATATAATCGTTTTTGAAATATTACAAAAATTTAAAATTTTAAATAGAGAAATTTTTTCCATGACTGTATAAAATTCATATGTTAAAAACTGAGCATTGGATTTGAACCTTTAATAAAGCGCTGATAGTTTATGTTTCATTAGAGATTTATAGTATGAAGACAATTTCGACTGAAATTGAAAACTGAACTGCAAATACTGTCAAAAATCACTAAATTTCGTACAAATTAAATACAATTTCCATAATAATTTCTTAATAAAACCACAATTAATGTGTTCACTTAACTTATTTGCATTTCAATTTAAACTGTCAAATATCAATCCTGCCACATAACAGAACACTGAACTATATGGCAGTACTTAGACTACAACTGCAAAATCAAAACAAGATCAAATTCGGCAATAAAACAGTCAGAGTTCTGTGTATTCCCAAAAGACTGTGAATGCGTTTTGAAATGTTCACAATTCTAGACGATGCAGTTTTCAGTTTAGTCGGAATTGTGTTTCTACCATTACTACTGAGCTTTGGATTTGCACTTTTCATATTCCTCTAGTAACTAACCATATGAGTTGGTAAAAAACTAAGACGGAATTCAGCCGCACTGAAAAATTATTTGTAAGTTTTTTTTCGAGCAGAAACAACGAGTTTTTTTCCATACAAATACGGTTTTTTCCATATTTTCTTTTAAATTATTAAAAACAATTTTATATACACAAGCATATATTGTATATCGAATCCCAGCTGAATTGTACAATTAATCCTAATAAGAGAACAATTAAAACCTTATGCAAATTTTTCTTCGATTACATACCCAGAGTATAAGCTTAAATCCGATGTTTTTTTGTCTAAAAAAACACTGTTTTTTTTCATAGACAGCAAAAACAAATTTATTCAAAGTACTTGCCCTCGCTAGCTACACATTTTTCCCATCTCTCGAGCAATTTGTGGATACCATGCCAAAAAAATTCCTTCTCTTTCGAGGCAAACCACTTATCAAGCCATTTTCGAACGTCTTCGTAAGAATCGAAGTGCTGCTCAGCGAGCGCGTGGCCCTTCGACGAAAACAGGTGGTAGTTGGAAGGGGCCACGTCTGGCGAATAGACGGGGTGGGGTAGCACCACCCAATTTAGTGTTTCACTAGGTTTCAACATCTCATAGTAGACGATACCCTGCTGATCCCACCAAACGCACAGCATCGTCTTCCGTCCGAAGCGATTTGGTCTTGGGGAAGATGTTGATGGTTGGCCGGGATCAACCCACGATTTCTTGTGTTTAGGATTCTCGAAATATATCCACTTTCCATCGCCTGTCACAATCCGATGCAGGAACGACTTTCTTTTTTGTCTGGCGAGCAAGATTTCGAATGTGTTTTGACGTCGCTCCATCTGTCTATCGTTCAATTCATGCGGCGCCTATTTTCCGATCTTTTCAATCTTCCCCATGGCTCGCAGACGCATGGAAATGGCTGGCTGAGTAACACCCAATTGTTTCGCGAGTTGGGTATCGCATTTTTTGCGATTGGGTATCGTCTTCGTCCAAAAGAGCCTGCAATTGATGGTCCTCAACCTTCCTAGGCCGATTTTCACGCTTCTTGTCCCCCAAGTAAAAATTGCCGTCTTTGAACCGACAAAACCAATAGACATGATTACTAAAGAAAAAATGTATGTTTTTGTACGAAATTGCTGACAATATGATCTGATTAATGTTGGCAGATGTCAAACTCATAAAAAAAAGTATGGCATGTCCATGGTAGCATAATACGCTCACTCACGCCATCTATTTATGATCAAACAGCGGATTTAAGCTTATACACCTAATATATTTTTAAAAATAATTTCCGACTATTAAAAATAAATACAAAATATTTTATCATCTTTTACACTTTAGTTTCGGTTATTACATATGCAGTTATTATAATATCTCAAAAAATTGAACATTTATTTTCACTTGCCGATGATGATGTCCTTTTGAAAACAATTCAATTAGGCTCTCTGTATTTTTTTGCAAAAATCTAAACCTAATATAAATATTTAAATACAGTTTTAAATTTATATTTATTAACAAGCTTAAAATTAAAAATCCTAAAAATTTTCTTTTTGTTTTAAACTCAAAAAAATAATTAATTTAAAAATATGGTTTCGTTATACTTCAGCGTAAAACTGACTCAGTGTGTCTTAAATTGTTAATTCGGCGTTCAGTCACATGTGAATTTTTTTAAATTTCTATAATCTTTTAAGATGCATTCACTCGACTTTAAAAAACACCACGATTTTTTTTATAAATTGATTAGAATAGTTTACACATTTTTTAAATATAATTAAAAATTTTATACATTTAAAAAAAAAATTAAAAGAATAATTTAAGTATTTCGAAAACGATTTATTGTATTATTTTGTGATCATATATTGGCAATTCAATTTTTATAATTTAGTTTTTAAATTTTTTTCTCTATTTTTAATAAAGTTTTTTATATATAAAAAAATTAATAATAATAATAATAATAATAATATAAATAATAATCATTTAATTATAAATTTTCTCTATTTTTAATAAAAAAAAAATTTTGCGTGCATTATTTTGGTGTTTAATAAAATAAAATTATTTAAGATAAAAAAAATAAAATATATTTTATAAGTAAAACCGTACGTTTTCTTTAAAAAAAAAAGAAATAATTTTTTTCTCATTTCCTTTTAATTAGTTCAAGGAAATTTTAATAATAATCATAATAATAATAATAATAAAAACTATAAAAAAATATATTTTTAAACATTATTTAATTTTAAAGTTGATTTTTAGTTTTCTTTTTTTTTTCTCAAATAATTAATAAAAATATTTTTAATAATATACCCTAGGTATGAGTTTAAGCTAATAAAAAAAAATTATGTAAGAATAGAGGAGACTAAGAATGTAACAGATAAGGCTGGATAGATAAGTGTTAGGGAGAGAGACATGTAAAGACATGCAAAACGATATTAAACGAAACAAAAAGTTTATATATTAAAACAATACAAAAAAAAACTTAAAAAAAAAATTATTTATGTATAAAAGTAAAAAATTAAAAAACAAATCATATTTTTCTAAGGAAATTAAAAGAGCAATTTTTTTTTTTATATCAAAGAAACCTACCTAATGAAAATAATACTAAAAATTAAAAATATACTTTTAGAACACGTAATAATAATAGAAATTTGATTAAAAGAAACAATTTTTTATTTTAAATGCTCAGAGTGGAGAGTAAAACTTTCTTTATAAAAAAAAAAATAAAAAAATAATTAATAATAGTAAGAGAAGTGTGGAGAGAAAATGTAATTTTTCTTTGTATAAAAATTCGGAGACATATGATGGGGATGAAAACAGTTTTTAAATTCAATAACGACAAACAATAAATATGTGCTTATATTAATGTATTTATAATACAAACTATCCAAAAGTTCAACTGATCAAAATGTAAACTAAACACACAAATATATATAAACTATATGATTTTATGCATAGATTCGTAGTAAATGAATAGATACAATAAATATGTTTTCACAGATAATGTATTTTTACAACAAAAAAAAAATATAAAAATCATTAACCTATTAAAGATAAAACAAAATACAAATAAAAAATGATTTAAGAAAAACTTTTACGAAATTCTACTTCAAAACAAATAAAAACACAAACTATATATATATAATATATTTACTACTAAAAATACATACATATAAAAAATATATATATAAAAAATCGATTCTATTTAATTAACAATTTCATTTTTTTCGTATTAGGTAAAAATCTTTATAAAAGAAAAATTTGATAAAAAATACAACAAATTGAAAAAAGACAAAAAATTTAATTAAATTTGAAATTAACAGAAATTATATTTATTATAAAAATAAAACAAAAAATAAACAAAAGTTAATAATGAAAATTAGCTATAAAATCATGTAAAATTTGATATTTGAAAAATTTAAAAAAAAAACGAAAAAAAACTATATAATAAATTAAAAACAAGCAAATTATTTATTTAGTATACATATACACAAATATATATATATAACATATATTGTATATTGAAAGAAAACTAAATGTAAAAGTAATTTATTTATTATACAATATTATTTAATATTATTAAAAATAATAATAATCTTTGTATTAATAAAACTAAATTAAATAAATAAAATACTTTCAAAAAGTACAAATCTTTACAGACAAAAATAAAACTTACAATACAAATTATAAAATTCCTTAAAAAACGAAATGGAATTTTTAAGAAATATTGACAACAAAAAAAAAGAAGCAAAATAAAATTTATATACACGTTTATATATAAATATAAATATACAATTAAATACTATTTAATATAACTTCATAGGTATTTGATTAAATTAATAATAATATAATGAAAAAATACTAATTCAACTAAATAACATATTTTCTTTTTTTGTTTATTTTTAGTTTAGTTTTTTTTTTTTTTAATATGCAGATTATAATTTTAAAAGTTTTTCTTTTTCAAAATAACTTTTAGATTGATATGGAAAATAATGATTTGATTGACCAAAATCAGTTATGTAGACTTGGGAATTATTTATGGAAAATTATATCGCAAAAATAGCCATTAATGTCCTTGTAGAAAATGTCGGGGTTAATTTTATTGATTTCGTTGCGTTTGTTTTCTTCAAATTGCTCAATTGTCTATGGTCTATAAGCGTAGACATTCCAATTTAAGTGTCCGTAAATGAAAGCGATTAGATTTCTATCGCTCACCAGTCATTGCCAGTAAGATCAATTATAGGGTTTTCCAATAAGAGTGATATGATTTCTAAGTGACGTTCCGGCCATTTGTAATATGTCATGATCTGTCATTTTTTTTCATTGTATTCAGTAATGCTTACAATTTTATCATGAAGAGATATACGCTAGAACAACGTTTACAAATTATTCAATTTTATTATCAAAATAGTCGTTCTCCAATTGCAACTTTTCGTGCACTTTTGCCATCTGAGTGGTGCGGTAAATAAACAAAACTGTCGATTCTGGTGTGAATAAAATCCACAAATAATTCATGAACACCCATTACTGTCACCTAAATTGACAGTTTGGTGTGGTTTTTGGTCTGGTGGTCTTGACAACATCTGGTTCCAACAAAACGGAGCTATGTGCCACACAGCACATGCAACAACCGAATTATTGCGAGAAAAGTTCGGAGATTCGATTATTTCAAGAAATTGTGACATTGAATAACCTCCAAGAAGTTGTAATTTAACACCATTAGACTATTTCTTGTGGGGTTATTTGAAGTCATTGGTCTTTAGCAATAAACCTGTCTTCAAGCTTTAAAAGTCAATATTGAACGTGCTATTCATGACATACGACTTGATTTAGTGGAAAAAGTGCTCGAAAATTGGGTTCATCGAAATCGTTCCTGCAAAAAAGTCATGGAGGCCATTTGAATGACGTTTTATTTAGAACTTAATTGTATCGATTGTAATTTACATTAAATAAAAAACATTTGAATTTCCTCAACAATTAGTGTGTTTCTTTTTTAAAAGAAATCATATCAGTCTTATTCGAAAACCCTTTACATCTCCGAGCCCAAGCACTGCCTTCCATAACTACGAGGTTGTTAAGGTCGTTTGTGAATTGCCTCTGGATTTTCACGTCCTCAGAAGAGGTTATTTTCTTTATTAATGAAGCCGCTTAAGTCAAAATGCGCTTCGTCACATACTATCAAAATTTCTTTAAAAATTAGGGTCCTATTTATGTCGTCTGAAAATATTTTCCCTCTATTGCCAATGCCATATATAATATCTGGATTGAAATTCCTGGATTATCTAAATTTTTTACAAGTATAAATACAAATTTTTATGCAAAACAATCCACACAAACGTTTGGAAAACATTCAATTCTTGTGCACGCTATTCTGCACTTTCAGACACACTTTCATGCAACGCAGCAATATTTTCGGTTTAGCGTCGGATTCTAAAATGGTCTTATTCATAGAAAAAATTATTCACTATACAATAAACAGTGCAAATTGAATGCATATTATTCCAGTCCGATTTTGTACGTACATTTTTGAGCCTCATCTACTCTTTAGAATTGTCAAATATCATTTGACATTAATAAAATACTTCCTTCAAATACTTTTACGATCATTAGCCGTTCTTGCAGGTTATTAACGGCCCATAATAATTTTCCCACGTCGAATCTCTAACTGTCAAATTTCAACTGACAGAATAACAACCAATCAAAATGGCATCCAATCAAAATTGTAAGCCTATCTTTAGAACAGCTTGTTTGCACAATAAATTTGTAAAAAAAAAAAAAAACTCAAATACTATAAATAATATTAAAGTATTAAAAAGAAAAATTAATATTATTAATCCATTTATAAATTAAGAAAATACATTTTATTACAAAAGTTTTAATTTACAAAATTCTTCATAACCAAGTTATTTGTAGATGATATTAAGCTGACTTACGACGATTAGATGGATTTGATCCAGTGATAAGAAAAAATTTTCCTTATAAATTGAATTTTATTTATTATAGAATTTATATTTTAATAGAAGAGAATTGATTTTTTTTTTGGATTAGTAAAAATGTGAAAAGAATGAAAATGTTCTAAAATTTTCCAAATCACTAATAAGTCCATTTTCTTAATACCATAATCGGTATTATGTTATGCTAAATATAACTTTATTTCGAAAATTGTATCACCATTTATTTGATAGTAATTTAAGCATTATTTTATGGTAATTGATTTTTTTTTTAAATTAATTAATTTCAAATATATTTGCTTCAATATTATTTCCAACATATCAAAGGTTTTTTTTAACAATTTTTCTATAATCTCCTAATTAATCAGAGTCATGTTCAATTCTATAACCTAAGTTTTTATTGACTTATCAGTATGTACCACATTATTTATATAGCTTTATAGTATTTACTTAATTATGACACGTGGCACTAATCCACTATCAAATTATAAAAATCTATAATAAATTTTGCAAAAAAAATTAAGGCCTAATTATATTAATTCGCACCAAAAATACTGCATTTTTCTAGATAAACATGTCGTTTTAGGACTTTTCTTTTTATCATTCACTACAAATGCGGTAAATTTACTTGTGAACATTAAAAATCAATATAAAATAATCGCTTACAAAGCAAAATACTCTTAAAATAAACTTTTAAAATTTATAATATTCAAAACAAATTTACCAAAAAAAAAGAAAAAATTTATTTGAATGCAAAATAAAAGTAAGAAAATTTTTTAACATAAAAATTAAATTAATAAAATAAAAAAGAGCAAAGTTTTGTTAAAAATGCTAGATTCTGTAGCGTCATTTTTAATCTTCCATAAATTTTTATTAGATTTTTAATGTCTCTCAGCTAATTAGCTAATTTATTAACCACGCACGCTTAATCTACACGTTTTAACCACGGAACAGCATAATGCAAATATTAATAACTCACCACAGTTTAAATGTCGCGTGTCCAAACTAAATTTGCCTATTAAAATTCTATATTATCGAATGATGAAAAAATAGGTTTTTGTATGCACTTATTTAAGGAAAAAAATCTTCAAAATTTTTTTCTCTAAAATCTAGAAGCCCCTTTAAAATAATGATTTTTTTTTATAAAATCTTTAATTTTTTAAATATTTTTCTTATGTATATATTTGTTAATTTAGAAATAATTTTTTTTTATTACTAAAAACAAAGAAAATATTAAAATTTTTAAGAAAATTTGTTTTCAACCAAAAATTTGTTTTTAATAATTTCTTATATTTTTGAAATATGGTATTTATTAATTCCAAAATTATAAATTATAACAAAAGCAAAAAAAAAAAAAAATCACAAAAATGTCTATTCATAAAAGGTTTCATATATAAAAATGAATATTATTAATTAAAAGTTTAAAAATTACATTGGCTACCATCATAAAAGAAAATTTCCCTTGAAAATCGATTTAAATGTTATAAAAATAAAATCATATTTTACTTTTAATTTTTTTTTGTTTTTAAATCAACCGAATGTTGTTATATAAAATACTTAAAATAAAAATTACAAAAAAAAAAACTATAAAAAAAAGCTTCGGAATTTTATGTTAAAAAGAATGTTTTTTAAGTATTGAAAAAAAAGGGAAGTAAAACTAGCGATTTCTTTCTCTTTACGTTTTAAACAATAAATTTTTAATATTTTCCAAATAAGATTATAGTTATATTTTCATAATTATACCTAAGAAATTACATATAAATCTATATGTAGAAATGAAAAAAACTTATTAGAGAGAAGAAGAAAAAACAGCAAATTGTAAATTTTAATTAATAATCATAGCAAAATGAAAAAATATATAAAAATATAAAAGTAAAATGATTAAAACACGTACAATTATATAAAAATACCAACAAAAAAAATTATGTATTTTACATTTAATGAAGTTTTATTTCCCTCCATATTATTGTATATATATTCATATATAAATATGTTTGTACCATATATACACGTATATATAGTACATTCGATTTAATTTATAGATTTGAAGAAATTAATTTCACCTAAAATATACAAATTCATTACTATTATTAATTTATAATTATCATAAGAAAAACAAAGCTATCATCGAACAAATTTTTAAGATGAATTACGAATGCCATTTATAAGTGTATTTGAAATTTAATTAATTATACTCCTTAAAAAAATGATAATAATAATAACAAAATATTATATATATACATATATATATATATAAATAAGATTTATATTTACAAATTTATTGAAAATTACATAGTTAAGAACTTTTGAGTCTTAATTAAAAACAAAACAAAAAAAAATTGAAAAAGAAGAACAAAAAAAAACAAATTTAAAATTTAGGAATATATATTATAAGTAATTACGAGTAATTTGTGAAATAAACCAAAAAAAAAAAACATAATGAAAAGATTTTAAAATAATTATACTTGTAAAAAAAAAAACTTTTCGAACTTTTAGCAACAAATTGACCTGAGATAATGTGAAAAAAAAATTGATAATATTTAATAATCTGCACTCAATATAAATGAGAGAATAGAAAAAACTCTTTTCGCAATTTCCAATAAATCAAATTATTAAAGAGCACATAAGAAATTAAATCTTCAATTTTAAAAATTAAACCCAATTAGGAATTTTAATAATAACAAATTAATTTTTATTTATTAATTATAATAATTATAATAAGAATAATTATATAAACAACTTATTATTATTATTAATAAAATAGTAATAAATGATAATAAATTTACAATAAAAGAAAAGGAAAAAAAAACCAATTTAAAAACAAAAATGATATGTGAGATAATTATTAAAAAAATAGCAATGAATATATAAAATTCTATTATTATAGTATATGCATTTGCATCTTCTTATAAAAATTCATTAGTTTTTTAATATTTTGTGTATGTGATTTTTTCTAGAAATTAATATAAGACAAATAAAAAGAATTTCGAACATAACAAGAATGCGATAAAAGAACGAACCAAAAAAGTAAAATCCATAAAACTAACACATTTGTGAGCAAATATTTAACAAATTAATTATTATTAATAAAATACAAAAAAAAAATTCAATTGTTATAAATATGTACACAGATATTATATATATTTACATATAATACATATAATTATGATAGTAACAACAACTTTGAAGTATAATTTTGAAAAATAACAACAACAACAACAACAAAAATGGTTTTTAATAGAGATTATAAAATTGTGAATGATTTTTTTTTGTTTTATTATATTTTTAAAATTAAATTTCTAAGAACAATAAGAATGTACTGATGATGATGGCGCTGTAATGGTATTCTCATAAATAATAAACGATATTAATAATTTTAGAGTGAAACAAGTTTGTACCAAACTTTGTTTTTACAAATGTGTGATTTGATTCAAAGAGTTTGTATACTCAAAATAAACATTTTTTTAAATTAAGAAAAGAAAAAAACAAGCAAACAAAAATAATAATAAAAATAAACGAATATAGAAATGAACAAAATCGAAATTAATTAATAATAAATAATAATAATAATAAAAAAAAAAAACATAAAAACCAAAATAATAAAGTGTTTTTTTCTTGTTGGTGGTAGTTTTTGTTCTTTTATTTATTTTTGAAAAATTCAAATCAAAAATTTTTAGTTTAAAACCGACCCAGCGCAATGGCATCGAGTTGTCGATCTGCTTTTAAGTATACGAGGTCTGTTCAAAAAGTATCGCGAATTTTTTTATAAATGATAAAATTCGTTCTTGATTTGTTGATTAATAATCAATCGAAAAGAAATTTTTTATAGAATGCAAGAAATTTGAGCAAGATTTCAATAATTTCTTTAAAAAAAGTGTAAATTACATAAGTTCGGCCATTTTGATTGGTCAGTTAATTTTTGACAGCTGCTTTCCTTGCACGTGTTTTGGCTCGTCTTCGATTTTTGCCCATTCCAAAAAATGGATCAAAGGATCTGTTTCGGGAATAAGAAAAAGTCACAGGGGGCCAGATCTGGGAAATACGGTGGCTGCGGCATTATTAGTGTGTTGTTTTTGGCCAAAAATTCGCGCACAAGCAACGATGCGTGAGCAGGGGCGTTATCATGGTGCAAAAACCAATTTTTGTTCTTCCACAAATCCGGGCGCTTCTAACGAATTGCTTCGCGCAACTTGCGCATAACTTGCAGGTTATATTCCTTATTGGCCGTTCTACCCTGTGGCAAGAACTCATGATGCACCACGCCCCTGCAATCGAAGAAAACTAATCAAAACCTTCACATTCGACCGAACTTGGCGCGCTTTTTTCGTTCTTGGCTCGTGCGGCAGCTTCTATTGGGATGATTGAGCTTTGGTTTCCACGTCATAACCCTCTGGACCAAATTTATGTTGCCGCGGACAGAGTCCAACAGCTCCTTAGAAATGTTAATACGATGCCGTTTTTGGTTTTTTTTTTCGTTTTTTTTTTCGAAGACGAGCCAAAACATGTGCAAGCAAAGCAGCTGTCAAAAATTAACTGAACATTCAAAATGGCCGAACTTGTCGGCATAAGTGAGAGACATGAGTACCAAAATAACGCCACAAAAAATCGAAAATCGAATATACGTAACCCGCGAAAATTCAACATTTGCGATACTTTTTGAACAGACGTCGTAAGTAAAGTTTTTGACCGAGTCTGGCAATCGGGCTTACTCTGGAAACTCAAAAGGATTAATTCCTTTCAAAACAGGCACTCTCAAGTAAACGAATTCAATTAACTCTCCAATATTTATCCGATATTTGCTGGTCTTCCATATGGAAATATAGTTAGCTCCATTCTGTGCACCATTTTTACATCTGATATTCCAATATGTCCCAACACCTTCTTGGGTAAATATGCTGATGATACAAATAATACCCAACATGCATCTAAAATTATCCAAACCCTCCAAAACTGGTTCTAGTAAATTAACTAGTCTATTCCACGTAACAATTTGATCTCTGCCGTGAATCACCTCCTTCCATGGTAGTGCCATACCACAACACACTAAAGTTCGGTACCTAAAACTAAATTTAGATAAACTGTCGATATGGAATCCACACACAAGACTTAACTCTCGTAGTTGGCTTATGTAACAGAAATCTCTTCGAGGAAGCCAACTACGAGTTAATTCGTACGCAGACACCGTTAGACCTGTCACTTCACTAAAGCTGAATCAGAGATATGCGTCCATATTCGTCAGTAGTATCTCAGATATTGTCGAGTGCATTACATTTACGTCTTTTTTGAGTGTGTTGTTTTATAATTTTTGTTATAATTAAATTATCAAGAACCCAATATGGGTAAGAAAAAACCACTGACTTAAAATGAACTTGAGTACTACGCTAATCTAAGTGATTCATAATTTGACGAGATTTTTGTCGAGGATGGTAACGACAGAAGCGATTCTGAACGACGATGAAGTCGTCTCCGAACCTGAAGTTGTTTACGAACCTGATGATAATGACGATGATTCCCAAGCAACAACATCAAATGCGAATGATAATTTGTGGACAGAAATTCAACAAAATCCTGAATTATTTATTCAGGATAATAAATATATATTTTTTCTTTTATACAAAGAAAATTTTGGTGTGAAATTGGATACGTCAAATTTTACAGTGCAAACGCTGGTGGACTTATTTTTTTCGGAAGACTTTCTTGCATTACTGGTCGAACAAACTAATTTATATGCTGCGCAAGAAATTGCAAAACGCAAAGCAATAAAAAATTTAACAGGATATCAAAGTGGACAGACGTCAGTGCTGCAGAGGTGAAAGTTTTTATTGGACTTTTGTTGCAAAAAGGGGGCCTGGTTCTTTTCCATCAATTGAACATTACTGGAGCACAAACAAGGTATATAATGTTGGCGCTCAAATATGAGTCGAAATCGATTCCAGTTGTTACTTTGTTATTTTCATTTGGTTGATAACTCAATACCATCTTTTGGTTGATAACTCAATACAAAAATATTTGTATTGACGAATCCAATACACGAAAAACTTATGTGTGTGGAACCCTACGAAATAACAGAAAGCGAAACCCCAGAGATGTGGTAAATCGTAAACTGAAAAAAAGGGAAGTGTATTTGGCAGCAAAATGGTCCTGTTACTTTCAATAAATGCATGTTGTTGAAATGGTAGAGGGGTCCAATCGTAATGGAAAACTTTCTATGAAACCGAATACAATTCGAGATTACAATAAAGGAATGTCTGGCATTGACCGATCAAATCAAATGCTGTCATACTACACATCTCTAAGAAAGATTATTAGATGGCCCAAAAAGGTTTCACAATGCGCACAAAATTTTTCAAAAAGTAACTTCTTCTAAAATAAAACTGATAAAGTTTAGAGAAGAATTCGTCGTCGCGTTGATTGGAGAAGAGATACAACCAGTTTCGAAAAGAATTAGATTGCAAGAGCTCCATTATTTAGAGCGTCCGCCACCTACCGAAAAAAACAGCGTCCGACAAAGCCATGTCGTATATGTACCCAAGCAAAAAAACGCCGAGAAACGCGTTATTTTTGTCCGACCTGTGAAGAGAAGCCAGCCCTTGGTGTGGAAGATTGTTTTAAAAAGTTTCACAAGCAATAACAATATTCTTTTGCTTTTTGATTTTGAATAAATTTTTTATAATTATATTTACTGTTCATGTAAGCCAGCATTGATTTTTTGGTCTCTTCCCAGAAGCCATTTATCGATATTAGCACTGATATACTACGAGTTTATTCGTAGCTGCACGAATACCACCGTGCGGCGCTCCTATCGTGCCGATTTGAGTTCTGTTTTTTTTTGTTAAGTTGGTACATCTGTTGTTGATATTCCCTCTAAATTTTAGCGTCATAGCTTGACATTTGCAAAAGTTACGTAGCCAAGAGTACATCTATCTCTGTGTGTTGGCGATTTTTTACAATTTTAGAAATGGATTAAATTTTGCGTAAAAAACGGATTGGACATACCGAAAACCGAATATAAAAAATGTTTCGAGGATTGGATCAAGCGCTGGCATAAGTGGGTTAAAGTCGATGGGGATTATTTTGAAGGGGACAATATAGATTTAGATGAATAAACTTGTATTTTTAATTTACTATTAAAGTAACTTTTTGATCAAGGTAGTATGGCAAGTAAACACAGTACGAGATAACTCGTAGTCGGCGTCCTAGCAGAGAACGGAATCTGCGAGTTATCTCGTAGTTGGCAGTCAACGTGTTAAAAGACGATATCGTCAATTTCTTCGACTTCAAGACAATTGTTTCAAAACAAACTCACCATAGACAGCTAAGTACTTTTATACAATGCTCAACGGAAACCAATATGGACTTACAGACTAGAATTTCGCACTTTTCCTAAACCTTTCAACGCCCGTCGAATCCAATCTCTTCAATAAAAATTTTTTCGTAAAATTTTGAATACTCCTTATGTTTGTGTTCTTCATAAAATGGTCCATGCTCGTCTTTCCAATCGCACTAATCCTATTTTCCTAGAGATGTCCTCTACTTCCTTCTCTATAAACACCCACCGACGACATAAAAGTTACTGGTCTCGCGATTTGTTAAAATACTAACTTATAACTTATATTCTATATGCAACCAGAAGGAACTTAGATTGATATATACTCCCCATTATCCTATACTTAAAGATTTAAGATTTAATATGACTTTAGGAATAAAACTACTGAAGAAAAAGCATACATTTTTATTTTCATAATAAACTATTTGAATTAGACAAATTTCTTATTTTAAAAAAAATACCCTAGATCTAATCCAAAGAAAATATTTTCTTATTTAAAAATCAATTTTTTTTGCATTGAATCCAGGCTAATACTAGTTCTATTTTAAATAAATAATAATAAAAAAAAAAAACAAATATACTATTTTACAATTCCTTTAAATTCTCTTGCTAATAGAAATAATTCGGAAGAATCAGCTCTACTTGCTTGTGGCTTAAGTCTTTTAACATTTCCATAATATTTTTGAAGATTTTCTTCGAGTTTGTTAACATCGTTATTGTCCCAAACTTTCATTAATAAACAAGCACCTTCAGTTGACATTAATAGGGAGAATCTTAAAACAGAATAGCATAAATTCACTATACTTTCTTGATCAAGTGTCCGAACACCGGTCGCATTTGGTGCCATATCCGAAATAACACAATTAATCGCTTTACCATTTAGGATTGACTTAATTTTCTCTTGTACTTTTGCAGAAATGAAACTCCCATTAAGAAATGTGGCACCCTAGAATAAAAAAATAGCAATTTTTAATTCTTTGCATTGAAGGGGAAAAAACTTGTTTTTTTTACGGGCAGTGGATGAATGTTTAGTAAATCAATTCCTATAACAGTTCCGTTCGGCAATTTGTCATGATTCCCATGAGCATTTGATCTCTCCACCGCTATCTGAGACCAACTACCCGGCGCTGCACCACAGTCTATGACAACATGTCCAGGTTTTATTATTTTATATTTATCATCGATTTCTAACAATTTGAATGCACTCCGGCAACGATAATTTAATATTTTCGCTTTTTCAACGTACGGATCTGACAGTTGTCTTGTTAACCATTCTTGCGAACTTTTACTTTTACCTTTCAAATTTGATGGCACAACCTTTGATAATACACCCGACTTTGTTGATATATATCTAACCGAATTTTTTATCATTTTAATCATATCAATATATCATTATTTACATTAAAAACAAGACATTCTCTTATCTTATTAAATAATAAGCAAATGTATTTGATGGTAGTATTGCTACTTCAACAAATTCAGCCGCTGTCAAAACACCGTACCTCCAGTTTAACCTCAAAATTCAATTTGTTTACATCACAGAATTTAGTGTTACCCAACGTTGGTAAATTTGATGAGAAAAATTTCGTCTCGGTCACATGATCTTAATAATCACCACCTGTTGTTGTTGTTGTTCAGTTGATCAAAATGCTGCGAATATTCCGGGTGGAATTTCGTAGCAGGTTTTTTTATAAATAAGTCTGGTAAGTGTTCGCCTCATATTTTCGAAAAGTGAAAAATCTTATTTTTCTCATATTAAAGAAAGTGTTTCTCTTCAAATTTAAAGCATATTTATAACCAAAATAATTTTGGACATCGAAAAACTATCAACAAAATATTTTACCATATATCGACCTCGTGACCAGGCAGTTTTATTTTATTTGCATCGAAATTGATTAATAATTTTTGTTTGTGAGTATTTCGTACAATATTACGAAGATGTTACATAAGAGTGTGCTTCAAATAGTAAACAAAATGCTTGCGGAATATGTCGGCAACTAGTTTTAAAATGCCATGGAATTTAATAACAAAAAAAATTTATTTAAGTGGATATATTATTTTCGGTGTTAAACGGGTCAATAATAGTTAACAAAAATATATAAATATGGCTGAGTCTGGTATAGATTTAAACTTTGATTTTGATTATAACGTTTTTGATGAGTATTTTCCACCGTTGGATAAGCAAGATGTTATGTTTTATGAGTTGAAATCGAAAACAGTTTCCGAGGAGATTCCAACTTTTAAAACGTTAACGCCAACCTCACGTACACAATTGAAACAACAACTTCAGCGAGAGCAACTGCAGGAACTTTGCAGACGAGATATTCAAAAACATTCTGATGATTTGAAAACATCAGATTGTACGGGTCATGTTCATGCGCAGGATATATGTGAACTGCCGCAGCATATACAACAAACAGGAATATCTCCAGTGCACAATTTCACCCCGCAGACGAATCAGCAAAATATACCAGTAGCAGCTCCCTTTCAAAACGGTAATGTTGATGTTCCGCCTCAGGTTTTAGAGGTACGTACAGGTTTGCAAAATCCAACACGATACCATGTTATGCAGAAACAGAAAAGCCAAGTCCGGCAATTCTTCAGTGAATCGTACAATCAGTCTGATTGGACGAACGAATTACATCGCGATACTGTAACGAAAAACTTCAACCAAAACAAGCTAACCCGATCGAAGAGTCGTTCATCGGAAACGTCGACTCCGTATTCAAATGATCTGTGCACATCATTAGCTGGAAGTGCGATAATTGATGGGAACAACTTCAGCATCGACAAATATCCCAACTATAAGACAAGTTATCAGAATAATGTGAATCAAGATAATTTAGGTGGCAACAATAATGGCAATAGCAATAGTGCTTCAAAAATCGCATCATTATTCCAAACGAAATTCAACGGTAATGCCAATAAAACAAGTCCTGATACAGCAGCATCACCAAGTCTAAGCTCGGTTGCGACCAGCAACTCTGAAACGGAAGACATGTTAGACGATATAATCGCCTTCGAAGCGAACATCGATTCCTTGAAGATGGACTCGGGAAATTCGAATGAATCTCAAATCAAGCAAGAAGTCCATCCAATAACCGATGTAGAAATTAATGCGCTAGCAAAAGATAGACAGAAAAAGGACAATCACAATATGATCGAGAGACGCAGGCGTTTCAATATAAACGATCGAATTAAAGAGCTTGGCACGCTACTACCCAAAAACAATGATCCATACTACGAAATAGTACGTGATGTTCGTCCAAATAAAGGCACTATTTTAAAATCATCTGTTGACTTTATAAAATGTCTAAAGCATGAGGTTGTTCGCTTAAAACAAAACGAACAGCGACAGAAGCAAATTGAACAAGAAAATCGTCATCTAATGATGCGCGTTCACGAATTGGAGATGCAGGTGAGAAATCATGGTATTCAAATTGACGATTTCAATATGACATCATCGAATTCAGCACCACTCGATAATGTATATATTGAAAAGAATGCTCCCGCACTACAAAATCCTTATCATAATTCGATTCCGCTCTTTCTCGATAATGTACAACGTGTACCGGACGTATTGTGTGGTGCAGCAACATCCAGCGAAGATATAATGGAGGACGAACATCCAATACACGGTGACGATCCAATGTTATCTCATCATTTGCTATCCAGTTCCAGATCACCGCCACCTGCATCAACACTTGCACAAAGAGGTGCTGCTGATGACTGTGCCCAAATTTTCGATCATGCCCAAATGCAGCATGATCCTTATAATCAGAACAATAATCGAAACAGTTTTACTGATCGAAATAACTACATTAATTGTAAGCAAAATATTATAACAAACGATATCGATATGGTTTTATGATAAGCATCATCCCATTCATCTTCAAAATCTGTTCGACTATAATTTACTAAGTAAATAACAGCATTAAATATTTTTCAAGATAATATATCTAATTTTTAGATCAAATTTTCAGAAGTTAGAAGAGAAAAAAAAAACAAAAAAAAAATTTTTAATCATTATAAGTAATCTTCTAAGGAGAATTGAGTATTATGGCCGCCTAGGGGAATCCGTACTATAAGTTATTATTGTCCTAGCATTTTCGATATGAAAATTGCATGATTGTGAAAGGCAATAAAATAACGCTAAATGTAACTGTGATAATACAAGTAAAAAAACAATTAAATTGAAACATTTTTAATGAGAAGAAGAAAATATATTTTGTTTTCCAAATTTCTATTTTACAAGCGCTACATGATCATCCATCATCACGTATTCATTTATTTCAAAACCTATTTGATATTTACAAAATTTATTTATTAATTGTATTGTTATTTTTTTTTGCCCCATTATTTACTTTTATCGCATTAATATGGCAGTAATAATTGAAAATTGCTCGGTGCTAATAAAAATGATGATTATTCCAGATAATCGGAACGATACTACAATATTCGCGGTATGAGTGGATAAGATTTTGTTATTAAGAATAGTATATCGACTTAATGTAAATTACTGATATTGTCACTTTCGAGTATAAAATATTTGTCCCCACATCAAAACAAACAAAAACCAAACTTTGATTTAAATATTTCATTGCTTATCTTTATTTTTTCATTTCCACGGAACGATACTCTTCATTTTAATACCTTATCGATCAGTAAAAAAAATTCCCGTCGAAATTCGCTTTAAAGAATTTTATTCACAAATGAAAATGTTAAATTATTATTATGATAATCAAATGATAAATAAAGTATTTTATTTGCAATTGAAAAGTGAACAATTTACTCGTAATATTCGGAAATTTTTCATTTTTATAATGTATGACGCCAGTATACTAACTTGATAGGATGTATTAATTGTTTTTATGAAAAGATAGATTATTTCAATTAGTTTAAGATAATATTATATATTGTACAATAAAAATTTATGCATATACGTATACAATGGATGTATTGTAGAGTACCACCAGGTACTAATATAACATATCGCATTACATTTTAAGTGTGAATAAATAAATATTTGCAATAAACTTTAAATGATATAATATTATTAGTTATTATTTGTTTTTTTTTTATATATTTTAAATGCAAAATATTTATTTGTAATTGAAAAAAAAAGAAAATAAAATTGTATTAAACTTGTTATCTAGTTTATTATAATAAAATAGTTGCATTGAATTTGTTTGTTATTTTTTCTTTAAAAATTGGAGCGTAATGCGTAATTTTCGATTAACGAGTTCGTAATCCAAACCACTCTGAATTTCAGTAAAACTTTTTCATAATAAATAATAGAAGTTTGATAATTTGTTTTAAAATCCAAATGTACAATGTGGGCCATATTTGATGGGCTCATCAGGCAACACTACAATTTTCACAGATGTTGTCAGAGAGATGTCATACATCACGTTTATGAAACTTCGGTTCAAGTAGATTTTTACCATGGAATGGTGCACACCACTCGAAGGCGCTGAAATTGTGTAGCTGTACATTCAAAATTACTTTTCAATTGTGGAGAGAAAAATAATGTTTTTTTTTTTCCAAAAGTTTCGGTTTTTGTTTCGGCGCCAAAAGTTTCGGTTCTACGGCACTGGCAACCTTCAAATTATTGAATTCACGATCAAAAATCTACTGTTTTGTAGATGTGATCATCGGGCCGTTCTTTTTTTGAAAATGAACGCGCTCAAGCAATAAGAAGTGTTACTAGGCTATAATAACAGATTTTTTTATGCCAACTATTCGTGGAAATGGTATGGAACAGTTCTGGTTTTAACAAGGCGGCGATCTACTCCACACAGCTCGAAACAATCGATTTATTGCAGCCATTGTAATCTGGTCGTTTGATATAAAAAATATTGTGGTTTTGACTGGCCTCCTCGTTCTTATAAATGAAGAGGTTCAGGATCTTAGTCCACGACAGCGGCCGTGCACTGGCCCTGAATAGAATGTATGAAATTTGGCAACGTCGATGGGATGAGAGAGTGAATGGCAAAAGGACGCACATGTTCATTTCGGATGTGTCTGCGGAGGATAGATGCCCTTGTGAGGTGGCAGAGGAGCGTGTCTGTACGAGGGTTTGCGTGACCTAGGTGCATGTGAAATTGTAGTGAATGGTGATAACTCAAGATTCCTTGCCGTAGCTCAATGAGCTGAATACAAACCGACGTACTCTTAAAACAAAAATTTAATACAAACCGAAGTACTCTTAAACACGGGAATTGGGGTGCCCCATGCTGTCAAAACACACTGTGCCCCACAATGGTGAAGCGTCTTAGGCAGCAACGTGGTACTGGTGATTATCACGGGCGCTGTCACATTAGAAGATTAGATAGGGCTCGCCACTAACAGTTGGAGTAATCAATTTGTAACTGGTTACTGGCTGTAAACTGCCAGTAATGGTGGTGCGTTTATTGAGCGTCTGGCCTCCGCGTTCGCCTGATTTGAGACCACCGGACATTTTCCTTTGGGGATACTTACAGCCAAAGGCTTGCATCAACAACATCCACCGGGAAATAGCCGCCACATCGACCGAAACACTACGGAAATGTGATGGAAAATTCCGAAAAACAGAAACAACGCCTTGTGTTATATCATATTTAAAAAGTAATCATAACAAACCTTGAAACGAATTAATTGATTTTTTACTTGAACAGTCAAAAATGTTTTTATTAATGATTTTTGTTCAAAAACAAGTTTATCTAATATATCACTTACGGACGTGAAATTATAAATACAGTAGTACCGTTAAATACAATCAAATACCACAGTGCCCTCAAATTCCGTATTCCCTTTAAATACAGTAGTCCCATAAAATACTGTATCCTCTTCAAATACCTTGTCCCTGTCGTAGCCTCGTTTCGATTTATAAGAGGAGAATTGTGGAATAAAATTTCAGCGATGGGGCTCATTTCTCAGTCGGTGGATTAGTCAAAAAGCAAAATTGTTGTATATGAGAAAACTCATAAGTAATGTGGACAAAATATTATAATCGCGAGAAGTGACAGTCCATTCTGCAGGTTATTTTAATATGAAGGTGCCATTTGCCCATATTTCTTTGTAAATGAAGAAGAATAGATCTTTATGGCCGTATGTTGTGCCTTCGGGTCTTGGCAAACCCGCGTACCTGAGCTGGCTTAGCGGTGCCTCGGAATTTACAAGATTCCTTACCGTAGCTCAATGAGCGGAGTACAAACCAAAGTACTCTTAAAACAAAAATAGGTACTACGGGAATCGGGGTGCCCCATGGTGTTAAAACACACTGTGCCCGATAATGGTGAGGCGCCTTAGGCAGCAACGTAGTGGCTGTGGTTGAAACCCATATCGCGGGTACGATCTCCGGATCGCAGGTGGGAGGTAACTGGCAAATGTAGCAATGCATTGCAATTATCTCGGGCGTTGTCACTGCTTATGACAGCAGAGGTTTAGATAGTCCTCGCCACCAGCAGTTGGAGTAGTCAGCTTGTAACTGACTACTGACTGCTAACTATCATTTATGGTAGTGCGCTGATTGAGCGTATCTCAATCCCAATGGTCGTGGGCGACCGGTGTTATCTTGTCTTAAGATGCGGCATAGCACCATTAAATATATAGAGACTTCTTTATGGCCATATGGTATCCGGCTTTTTTGCGCCAGAACTGACAGAATTGAATCTAGACTATGTGTGGTGTCCACATCGCAAAACGACAATTTTTTGGTTTTATTGCCCAAAATGTTCACAGGACGAGTAATTCGCATCCAGCTTCGGTGATTGATGTCAATTGTTGTGATTTGACGGCCTTCAAATATTTTTTGTGGAGCTCCATGAAAGATCGCATTTACGTAGACAATCCTCAAACTTTAGAGCAATGAAAAAATAACATCCGTCGAATAATGGCCGAAATGTGGGAAAAATAAGTTGACTCCAGCAAGAAGTGCCGAAATGTGGGAAAAATAAATTTGACTCCAGCAAGAAGTCTTGTGGCATCTATTTGAATAATTATATATTTTATGCATAATAATAAGATCCAAGCAATATAATAAAATAAAAATTTTATCAATTTTCCAAATTTTAAGTGTATTTAAAATTGGGTAATCCTTTAAAAATTTAAAATAGCAATATTAGAAAGTTCTTACAATTTAATTTCAGATGAAAGCAAATTTAATATATTCAGCATTATGGTTTGCCAGAGAAACTAAATGAAGATTAAAGCAAAAAAAAAAAATTTAATATTCATACTTACTCTTAGATATGCTGGTTTGGAGTTGTATGAATCTTTTAGAAGAAAAAAAAATAGTTTTAATTATTATCAAAGCGATGATTCAAAATATAAATTTTTACGAAAAAGTGCCAGAAAATGTGCCCTAAGAGATGGTCTTAGATATTATCAAAACAATGATTCAAAATATAAATCATATATGATGCGTCTTTGACTATTATTCGAGTATAACTGCATAGTCCAACAGTCTTCCGACATTAACCTTACTACTAAGTACGAGGTCTGCTTAAAAAGTATCACAAATTTTGTTTTTTTTTTGCAAAAATTATTTATTTATTCATGAATATCTATTTTGTCCCCTTCAAAGTAATCACCACCAGATATTATACACTTGTGCCAACGTTTTTTCCAATCCTCTAAGCACTTCAAAATAATTATTTTTTGTGATCTTGTTCAGCTCCTCATTCGATGCCGTCTTTATCTCCTCAATCGTAGCATAGCGTCGTCCTTTCATGGAGCTCTTCAGTTTTGGGAACAAGAAAAAATCACAGGGGGGCAGATCTGGTGAATACGGTGGCTGCGGCATTATTAATGTGTTGCTTTTGGCCAAAAAAGGCAAAAGCCAATTTTTGTTTTTCCACAAATCTGCGCGTTTCTAACGGATTGCTTCGCGCAACTTGCGCATAACTTGCAGGTAATATTCCTTATTGACCGTTCTACCCTGTGGCAAGAACTCATGATGCACCACGCCCCTGCAATCGAAGAAATGTAAGCAAAACCTTCACATTCGACCGACCTTGGCGCTCCTTAGCAATGTTAATACAATGCTGTTTTTGGTCGAAATTGAGCAATATCGAAGACGAACCAAAACACGTGCAAGCAAAGCAGCTGTCAAAAATTAACTGAACATTCAAAATGGTCGAACTTGTCGGCATATGTGAGAGACATGAGTACCAACATATAGCCACAAAAAAAATCAAAAATCGAATATACGTAACCCGCGAAAATTCAAAATTCGCGATACTTTTTGAACAGACCTCGTATATTTCGGATTTTATTGAAAATAAATTGCAAAAATTAACAATATGGAAATAAATTTTTTAAAAAAAACCTTATATTGTCAATATGTTCTATATAACCATATTGTCTTATACCACTAGCGAGGTAAATTTAGGTACGAATTTAGTCCCATAGTTTCTTAAGAGGCTCAATTTACTAGCCTTATTCGATTAAATAAACAACCATGGAGAAATATTCATGCACCAGTGATATTTGAATATATAGTTTTTTTTAAAAATCTGTTTAAATAATACAACAATAATATTTTTATTTTTCATATTAAATAGTAAGAACGGGCTCCAATATGTGACGGCTTCAGGGTAATGCAATATGTAACGGCTTCAGGGAAATGAAATGCGTAACGGCTTCAGGTTAATGCAATATGTAACGGCTTCGAGGTAATGAAATATGTAACGGCTTCAGGGTATTGCAATATGTAATGCCTTCAGGGTATTGCAATATGTAACGGCTTCAGGGTAATGTAATACGTAATGGCTTCCGGGCAATGCAATATGTAACGGCTTCAGGGTAATGAAACATGTAACAGCTTCAGGATAATGCAATATGTAACGGCTTCAGGATAATGCAACATGTAACGGCTTCAGGGAAATGCAATGCGTAACGGCTTCAGGGGAATGCAATATGTAACGGCTTCAGGGTAATGCAACATGTAACGGCTTCAGGGAAATGCAATGCGTAACGACTTCAGGGTAATGCAATATGTAACGACATCAGGGTAACGCAGTATGTAACGGCTTCAGGATAATGCAACACCGAAATCAATGAAATTCCTTCAATAATATCAGTAATGCTTAGTAAAGCGGAAAGTAATTGCTTACATTTTCGAACGTGCTGTGGAAAATAATCTATGTTTTAATGCAATCGGTCAGGCATCATTCCTAACCGGTAATAAATCTTTAATCGGCTGGGTAAGCGTTACATTCCCTGCTAGGGAACTAAACTGACGTAACAAAAAAGTACAAAGGCTTTTGGATAAACGATCAAATGATTAGGCAATTTCCAGATATAAAAAATTCCGTCCTTCCCTTCATTTCCATCGCTCTTGTAAAGGAACTATCCTCTGTTACACTATCTACAAACAAACACCCATGCGACGTTTCAGGCAACAATGGCCGCAAGATCTATTATACTGAATATTGACTTGGAATCATGAGTTGAGAAAAAATAATTGCTGTTGTTTCCTATTTCCTGTTGCTTTGCATTGTTAATTATATTTCTCCACATACATACATAGCTGCATCTTACAATTACATTTAATTTTAGATTTCAAGAAATAATTATCAAATTTTTACTTATCAACAAATAATTTTTTTAAGTATATGTTGTTCGAAAAAAATGTATTTTCCCTCATAAAATTCAAAAATATTAGTAAAAATATATATGATTTATACATTATGTTACAAAATAAAAAATAAATGCAATTATTTGTAGCGCAAACAAAAGGTCTCAACTGCTTTATAATTATTTTACAAATTATAAAATTAAATTTACAAAAAAAAAATGTTTCCTTTTAAATTAATGAGTAAATTATTAACTTATTTATTAATATATATTTTTTATTTAAAAAAAAAAAAAAAACAAATAATAAATTTAATAAATCGCATTTAATTTAGAAGAAGTTTCTCGCACGAATGTAATTCAGTTTTGTAAATTTCCTCAATAAAAAAGAAATAATAATAATAACAGAATTTGTTAATTTATCTTATATTTCATACAATATACAATAAAATATGATTATTTTGTTTTTAAATATTAAAATATACATTACGTATGGGGAAAAAAGTCTACACACAATAATTCTGACACACATGGTAATATTTTCAAGCAGAGCGTGTGATGTTATAAGGTCATTTCTACGATGAGTACTCATTCCCCAACATAAGTAGGCTTTTATAACGAGCACACTACATGTATATACCGACACCGGTTTTTGTTTGTATTTTCAGTGAGGTACACGTTCTAACAGTCACTACACTCTCAACAAATTTACACTTCTACATTAAAGGACACCGAAACATCGATATAACGAAAACTATTGTAAAATCAGTAAGGGATGAACCCTTCTGTTGTTTAGATGTCTGTTCCTGTTCATAAGAGGAAGTGTCTTTCGATTAGTGAGAAAGTGAAAATTATACGTGAAATAGAAGATGGTGCAAAAAATGGTGACATATGTAAGAAGTATTCCCTATCATCATCGTCAGTATCGACTTTATGGAAAAATAAAGACATTTACATTATGGCAATGAAAAACAATATAACCGAGACGAAAAAATTCCGAAGATGTAAATTTGGCGAAATTGACGGAGCACTGTATAGATGGTTCACGGCACAAACCAGAGCCGGAGCCGTAGTAGACGGACCAACCTTGAAGGCTCAAGCTGAAAGGTTTGCTGAACAATTCGAACGTGGCGATTTCGTTTGGACAAATGGTTGGGTGGATCGATTTAAAATTCGACATCATATCATAAGTGTAAAAATTAATGGAGAATCCATACTGGTAGAAGATAAACATGTAAGCTCAATTGTTTCCATCTTATAAAATTTTATTATTTACATTTCAAACATTTTAAATATTATTAGTTTCATTATTCCACTTTTTTTGAGTGTTAAGAGAAAAATCTTATAATAAATGTAATTAATACGTTATGAAGATTATTGAATGGGGCAATGTTGTCATATAGCTGCAATGAGTAGCTTCTCTTCGTTGCTCGTTATACATACAAGCATAAGAACCTTAGAGAACGTTTACACATTCGTATCGAAACTTGTGCTCGCAATTTATTCGTCGATAAAATACCGAATACAATATCGGCGAGAACAAGTAACGATTACTAAAATTTACAGAATACATAATATTCAGTTACAATAAAAATTTAATAAATTATGAATTTTTGTTAAATGAAGGTGTAATGTTTTAATGGGAATCTATCTTAAAGTAGTGAGAAAGCACGAACACTTCGATTCGCTCTAAAACTATTAATCAGCTGATCAAAAGACGTTCCTTTATTGTTGCAGTTGTGTGGAGAGTAACCCGGCATACGCGAAGTTCGTGAACGATTGTAGTTCTCGTTAGCCTGTATCGTCGGAAATGCTGCCATATAAACCAAGTACTGAAATGTGTGACAGTGCTACGAATTACGACGAGAATGAAAATTTAGAAACCGAAGCTAATTCGACGAATTAATCGTTTCTCGCTTTTGTAGGGTGTCGCAATTGTATGTATTCCCATAAGATTGTTAAAGTTTAATAATTTTTTACAGATTTTAGTTATCGTCACAAGTTGTCTGAATTGCGTTCGTATCTTCAAATTAACCTTAAAGCTTCCGTTAACGCATTCGCCTCTCATTATTTGTCTCCTTATGACCAAACAGAAATTTTTTAACCAAAAAATATATTTAAAATTTTTATACATTAAATTAAAAAAACTTTAATGTTCGCATAAATAACAATATATTCATATTCCTGTTCCTCTTTACACTGGCTACTTTAAAATTGTTATAAAAAAATGTCTAAAATTATCATCAAATCTGTGTAAGGTTATTTTTTAAAAAAAACCTAAGAGAGTGTTAAGATCAATGAACCTTAGGTCAATTGTCTTTGTGTAAACTTATATCCAGATTTGTATCTAACCAAGTTAATTGACCCTAACTTGGGTTTTTAGATAACTGCCTTTTTCTCATCATCTTAAAAATATACCAGGTCTGTTCAAAAAGTATCGCGAATTTTGAAATTTCGCGGGTTACGTATATTCGATTTTCGATTTTTTGTGGCGTTATGTTGGTACTCATGTCTCTCACTTATGTCGACAAGTTCGGCCATTTTGAATGTTCAGTTAATTTTTGACAGCTGCTTTGCTTGCACGTGTTTTGGCTCGTCTTTGATATTTGCCCATTCCAAAATATGGAACAAAGAATCTGTTTCGGGAACAAGAAAAAGTCACAGGGGGCAGATCTGGGGAATACGGTGGCTGCGGCATTATTAATGTGTTGCTTTTGGCCAAAAAAGGCAAAAGCCAATTTTTGTTTTTCCACAAATCTGCGCGTTTCTAACGGATTGCTTCGCGCAACTTGCGCATAACTTGCAGGTAATATTTCTTATTGACCATTCTACCCTGTGACAAGAACTCATGATGCACCAAGCCCCTGCAATCGAAGAAAACTGTAAGCAAAACCTTTAACAGTTCGGCTGAAAAGTTTAGAACGAAACACAGTAGAAATATTTTTTTTTGCAAAATTCATTTTTATTATTCAACATAGTTGCCTTCGAGGGCGATACAGCGATTATAGCGATCTTCCAACTTTTTGATACCATTTTTATAGTACTCTTTCGGTTTGGCCTCAAAATAGGCCTCAGTTTCGGCAATCGGTCTTAAATTTCTTACCAGCGAGCATTCTCTTGAGGTCTGCAAATAGGAAAAAGTCGCTGGGGGCAGATCTGGAGAATACGGTGGATGGGGAAGCAATTTGTAGCCCAATTCATTGAGTTTGACCATCGTTTTCATCGACTTGTGACACGGTGCATTGTCTTGGTGAAACAACACTTTTTTCTTCTTCAAATGAGGCCGTTTCTTAGCGATTTATTTCTTCAAACGATCCAATAACGCTATATAATAGTCGCTGTTCATCGTCTGTCCCTTCTGGAGATAGTCAATGAATATTATACCATGCGCATCCCAAAATACAGACGCCATCACCTTGCCAGCCGACTGTTGCGTCTTTCCACGCTTTGGATTCGGTTCGTCGCTCGCTCTCCACTCTGCCGACTGCCGATTGGACTCTGGAGTGTGGTGACGGAGCCATGTTTCATCCATTGTCACATATCGACGCAAAAATTCGGGTTTATTGCGCTTGAACAGCTCCAAACACTGCTCAGAATCATCAACACGTTGTTGTTTTTGGTCCACAGTGAGCTCACGCGGCACCCACATTGCACACAGCTTTCGCATGCCCAAATATTCATGCACGATATGTCCAACACGCTCTTTCGATATCTTCAGAGTCTCAGCTATCTCGCTCAACTTCACTTTACGGTCATTTAAAATTATTTTGTGGATTTTTGTGATGTTTTCTGCCGTCACCACCTCTTTTGGGCGTCCACTGCGTTCTGCATCAACTGTGCTCGTACGACCAGTTCGAAATTGACGAAACCAATATTTCACAGTTGAAATAGCTGGAGCAGAGTCCAGGTAACGTTTGTCAAACCATGCTTTGGTTTCCTCTGTATTTTTTTTCATCAAAAAGCAATGCTTTATCTATACACAAAATTCGTCTTTATCCATTTTTTTTTCAATAACAAAAGTTGCTCCACTCAAAATGCTATATCTCACGAACCAATCGACCGATTGCTGTCAAATTTTGACAAGAATTATTTGAAGCATGGGGCTTTGTGATAATTAAGTAGATTTTTGCAAGAGGCGCCATCTAGATGTCATGGTTCTCAACTTTTCAGCCAACCTGTTACATTCAACCGAACTTGGCGCGCTTTTTTCGGTCTCGGCTCGTGTGGCAGCTTCCAATGGGATGATTGAGCTTTGGTTTCCACGTCAAAACTATAAACCCATGATTCGTGACCAGTTATGACCCTCTGGAGCAAATTTGGGCCGTCGCGGACAGAGTCCAACAGCTCCTTAGAAATATTAATGAGATGCTGTTTTTGGTCGAAAATGGGCAAAAGTCGAAGACAAGCCAAAACACGTGCAAGCAAAGCAGCTGTCAAAAATTAACTGAACATTCAAAATGTCTGAAGTTGTCGGCATAAGTGAGAGACATGAGTACCAACTTAACGCCACAAAAAATCGAAAATCGAATATACGTAACCCGCGGAAATTCAAAATTCGCGATACGACCTCGTATACCAGGTGTGACCGAAAAGTAATGAGACTTACATCAGTGAGAGCAATCTGGTAACACTGCTTCTCCACATAGCTTGTACGTTCGTACCTAGTAGACGTGTATGTCTATGAAAAATTGAACATCGAAATATGTAGCCAAAATGCGCCATCAAATTGTGTGTTAAGCTTGATGAATTCACGAGTTTGATTTACGAAAAGTTACAATAACGCCTATGAAGGACATTCCTTGTCAAACGCATAAAATTTTTTGGTGATATAGAATATTATTGAGGTCTGAAAAGTAGTGAAAGACGGACGTCGTTCAGGGAGGATTTTAAAATCGAAAACTAGACGTGTAGTACAAATTTCAACATCGTCCGGTAAATACGCGATTCTATGCAGCGTGACAAATTAATTTGTATTTATGTAGTGCGTTATGAAATATTGAACAGCGAAATTTGGAGCCACAATGCACCATCAAATTGTGTGTAAAGCTTGGTGAATTCACGAGTTTAATTTACGAAAAGTTACAATAACGCCTATGGAGGACATTTCTTATCAAACGCAGATAATTTTTTGGTTATTGAGGACTGAAAGTAGTGAAAGACGGATCTCGTTCAGGGAGGATTCTAACATCGAAAACTGATGAAAATGTGGATCAACGTGAGGGCAGCCCATCGATGTACATTGGAGCCGACGAATAGTGAGTTAAATTTAACTAAAATGTACCATCAAGATTTAGTCATGAGAAAGGAAAGAATCGGATTTATGTGTAGAAAAATCGAATGGAAAAATAAAAACATAAATTGATTGATTTTTTTAATAGTAGAGGAATCGTTTACAAAAAATTTGTACCACCAGCAAAAACTGTCACCAAAATTTTTATAAAGAAGCTTTTGACAAGTTCCTCAAATTGTCTGATCTGAGTCCGTGTGACTTTTTTTTTGCTCCCCAAGATTAAAAACTCTTGAAAGGATATATAAGTAATTTCGATAACATTTAAAAGAGGAGCTGAATGCAATTCCAGTTGAAGCCGCCTTCCAGGACTGCTACAAAAACCGATGTATATTTGCCGCCTTTCAGGACTGCTACGTCTCCACCGAGTATATTTGTCCAAGGAAACTACTTTGGAGAGGATCATATAAATATTTAGAAATAAAACAAATTCGTTGGAAAAAAAACGTTGGACAGATTCCAACAGCTCTTTAGCAATGTTAATGAGATGCTGTTTTTGGTCGAAAATGGGCAAAAATCTAAGACGAGCCAAAACTCGTGCAAGCAAAGCAGCTGTCAAAAATTAACTAAACATTCAAAATAGCCGAACTTGTGGGCATAAGTAAGAGACATGAGTACCAACATAACGCCACAAAAAAGATCGAAAATCGAATATACGTAACCCGCGGAACTTCAAAATTCGCGATACATTTTGAACAGACCTCGTATTGGCTACTTTTCCTTCTTTGAGTATTTATTTGGCCTTTCTTCAACAATGTTTCGTAAAAAAACCATTTGATAGTAAATATCATGAAAGTAAATTTCCAACAAAAGAAAAAAAAACTACAAACGCCTACATAAGTAATCTTTTTAATGTATTTCACTGTCGTTGTACGGAAAATATTTGGTTTTGGTTCGTGCCAATTCGAATATTCTTGTGATGTAAGCTATTTCTGATTTTTTTGGCTTTATTTAAAACAAAGATTATAATAAATTTTTTATCCAAAACGGATGGAAGTTCCCTTCAGAATATAAAGGTAGCGATGAAAATTATTTATTAACGACTTTGCTGTTATGTATGAAAAGTCAAATAAAAATTATTTTCATGCTGTCTTAAAGACCATATTAGAAAGATTTTGTACCATAAACGAGAATATTTAATTTTTCATATTTAGTACTCGTAATAGAAAACTTTATCCTGATAGTTCAGTAATGTATAAATAGACTGTTTGGAAAATAATTTATTTTAGCAATAATTTTCTTAGAATATTTCTACCTATAGTGCTGATGAAGATGCAACTGTAAGTTCAGTCTCTATTATATGTACGAGTATAAGCGAATTATTTACAAAATATTATATTATTTATTTTAGTATCTTTTTTAACAGTTATAAATTTTGATCACAATTACTTCAAAAAATGTTTAAAAAATACCAAAACTGTATTTTATGTGTCATAAATAAAAATATTCTAATTTATTCACTTTAATTCTGTCAATAGTACTGATAGAAATAGTAAGTAATAAGAAATAGTATTACTTACTATAGTTGTAAGGTTCTTTTCTTCGTAAAATATTATTCTTTGCTAATTGCAAACATTATTTTTTATCTATCCCTTCACACATTCAATGTTCCAAGAAGGTTATAAATGCGTATTACTTTCGATAAAATGAAATTTTTGCTTCTCAAATTGTTTTATGTTTAATTGTTAATTTTATTAAAGGATATAAATTGTAAACAAATATTAAAATATATTTATTTTCTTAAATAAAAATTTGCCAAATTTGTGGTATTTTTCTTGAATTATGGTTTGTATTAACACTAGATTTACCAGCTATTTATAATAAATATACATATTTCTACCAAAACCAATCAAAATGACTGGTCTTTAAGAAAAGTTCTTAGTGAGGTTTCCAGTCTTTATTTACTTTAAAAAAATAACAAAATAAGTTTAATAATATTCATTGTAATACATAAATTTATTGACATTATCAATTAATCAAACTTTTAGTCGTTTCTTGTACATCACTCACAATTTTTGCACACGTAGATTTTTCTCTGTGTAGACTTTCCGCATAAATTTTTTTTGCATATATTGCAAATATTTATGGTCTTATTATTATTACAATATCCTATTTGACACCATTTACGTACAGGAAGGGTGCCACTTGAA
This sequence comes from Atherix ibis, assembly GCA_958298945.1. NCBI lineage: Eukaryota > Metazoa > Arthropoda > Insecta > Diptera > Athericidae > Atherix > Atherix ibis. The sequence continues at coordinate 117,043,570 of OY282605.1, read as the reverse complement.
CTTGGTATATTAATTTCTTGTGGTTTTTCCCTTGCAGTCCAAGATATTTTTTTTCAATATCTTGGATTTAGCTGGGATAAATTATCCGGGAATTTATCCCAGCTAAATCCAAGATATTGAGAAAAAAAACTTGAAGCGGCCACCTTCTGGAACTTGACTTGAACTATAATTTCGTACCATTTGATCAGTGATATCGACTCAAAATTTAGTGTTGTTATAAAAGGACACAGTTTCGGGTAGTCTCTTATTAGTATTATCTATTTTTACGTGCTTGTGTTTTGTACTTAGTAGAAGTACTTTCTTATTTGGTTTACTCTTGTAAACTGTAAGTGTACATATATTTGATTCGTACAGCAACGTTGAGAAACGAGCCATGCCATCTTTTTTCTGTTTGCAATTTTTCGTGAGTTCCCTCTTGTTTGCACGTATTGTTCCAACTAAAGAAGTTTTTTTTAGACAGTAATTTTAACGCCAGAGGAATACTAGTAAAGAAATTGTCCATTGCTATGGTCCTACCTTTCATAGTATATGGTTCTACAAGTTTCATTACAACAAATTCACTTAGTGGGATTGATGAATCTCGAGCCTCATCTTTTCCTAAATAAGGAAAACCACTTACCACATATTTGGTTTTAACATCAGAGGCCAGCCAAAATTTTATGCCAAATTTCTGAGCTTTGTTTGGCATACACTGTGTATCCCAAAAATATACCGAACTTTATATTTAAATCATACAACATGCAGCGCCATTAGCACACTTTTTCTTTTATTGAAATGGCTGTAACTTTCACATCTGTCATCCGATTTACATGAATTTAGGTGCTTTTGAAAGAGGATGAATGTATCTTTTTAATGCTGTAAATTTTCAATAAATGGCGCTGCATGTTGTATGATGTAAAAATAAGTTCCGTAATATAAGCTCCTGGTTTGAAGCAATTTAGGCTATTTTCAATAAATTTATCCCAAACTGTTGAAACTAAAGCGAATTTGTCCCTTTGCAAATGTTGACTTCTCTCATTTTTTTTGTCGAAACGAGTGAAACCTACTCATAGTTGAAGAAAAAAATGTTGGTCCCCACTTCTTATTCCTCAAGTATTCAAGTTTCAAATTTTTTCCTTCGCACGCCCCACGTGCATACAATATTGCAATAAACGCCTTCAATTTTGCTTGCGTAAGTGTCCATTTTCTCCCCAAAACTCGAGAGGCTTCTAAATTTGTACAAGTTCTTATATGTTCTAAGATGTAATGGTCAATTAGTAATAAAAATGCGCTACTTTGTTCCCCCTTCATAATATTTCTTTTTACGTATGCTGTAGGCCCGTACTCATCCTTGAAAATACTCTGAACTGGTGATCTTCCAGCAACACCCCTTCTTCAATTTTTTTCCAAATAGTTCCGTCTGATGCAATTTCAGTTTGCTGATTTTCTATTTTATTTTCACCTTCGTCTTCAGAACTGGAAGGCAATCGTATACATTGTTCTAGCTGCCCCAATGTCATTTTATCACATAGAAACTTGTACCAGTTAAAATAACTGGTACTGGTATAAGTGTCAATAACAAAAAATATATTTGTTACGAATATATATAAAATAATATAAAGTTCAAAAAACTAATTCTTCCGTTATAGCTACAAAAGTCATGATATCATTACAGAAAGAAAATGTTATAATACATGTAGTAGGAATTTTAAATTGAACCTGCAAGACCAGTCATTTTGACTGGTCTGGTAAATCTAGTGTTAATTAAAGAAAAACAACAACCAAACTGCAGTGTCCAAATGAGTAAAGGCAATATTTAGTGTCCCTTAATATCGTTACAGTCCTTCAAGTAAATTAATGAAAACATCGACAAACGTGTAAGCAAACCTATTATAGATATCTATTTTACGATAAGGATTAAAACACCTCAAACTATTTATATACAAACTATTTATTTTATAATATGTGAAAATAATTCCGATTGAAACTGAAAACTGAACTATAAATACTGTAGAAAATTGACCAATTTCCCTCAAATCAACCAATTGAATACAAGTGCAATAAACGTTTATTATCTATAATAAAACTAAAAATAATATATTCACTTAACTTATTTCTATTTTAATTTAAACTGCCAAACAACAATTCCCCCACATAAAAAAAAACACTGAAATGTATGGAAATACTTGGACTACATTAGCAAAATAAAAATAAAATATAATTCGGCGATAAAACAGTCGCAGTTCTGTGTATTCCTATAAGATTGTGAAGGTTTTAAAATCTTGACAGATTCGATTGGATGCAGTTTCTCGTTTTAGTCGGAATTCCGTTCTTACCCATAATCGTTCCGTGTAAACTCAACTTGTTCTGACAAAACAGTCGAAGTTCTGTTTATTCTCATAAGACTGTGAAGAGTTTGAATTTTTGATACTCCGCCAGAATGCAGTTTTCATTTACGTGTAAGTAGGCATTTGTGTTCCTACCATAATTGGTATTGTTGTATGTGCAACGTATTTGGGAATCACCTTAGATTAAAGAATACCTGGATAGGCACCAACCGTATATGTATACACATTTTTGTGTCCAAATTACGAATACTTAGATTAAGGAATACCTGGAAAGGCCCCTACCGTATATGTATACACATTTTTGTGTCCAAATTATTACAAAGAGATATTGTTGTCAAAATTTTTTTATGTAGACATGACACCCACTGCCATCTAGTTGTCGTAGTAGAAATTTATTGAATTGCAAAAGAATAATTTATATTCATTTTAATTCACTTATTGGAAACAAAAATACAATTTAAATACAACGATAGGCAATTTTAATTTTTTGTACAATCTTTTGATACGAAATGGAATTCTATTTTAGGTTTATTATTTATTCCGTAAATATGAATCAATAATAAAGTGCCTTAATTTTGTAGACTTTCGGAGAGTTTTAAAACTTTAATTCTCTATGAAAGTGGAAACTTAAGAGCTATTGTTGTCATTTGTGAAGTTTTATTTTGGCACATCGGAAAGTTTTTTTCTTCAAATAATTGCAAGTATTTACGGAAAAGTAAGTATTTTTATAAATAGTTATATTTTTGATAAAACTTAATACAAAGTTTTTATTTCAGAAAATGAGGTGTTTTATGAAGAATTGTTGCTCAGCCGAAGAAATGAAGACGCCGGGAATTTCTTTCTTTCGGTAAGTTGACATGTTCTTTTTTACTAGAGAAATTAATAGAAATTTAGTATATAATGTGTTCAATTGGCTTTTAATGATTTATTTTGTACAAAAAGTGGTCAAAAATTGAAAAGTTCGGCATTAAATAAATGTAAACAAATCCGATGTTGACAATTCAATGTTTACAAGAAAATAGTTCAGTGCCGATGCATGTAAAGTGTGTGTAAGAAAATTTAAGGGAACTAATTTTTTTAACAGTGCGAAAAATACTTAAATTTATGTTAATTCTTAATAGAAAAAATAAATGTAACGATCGTATATTTATATGTTAACTTTACAGGTTTCCACAAAATAAATGGATGAGGGAAAAGTGGATTGTGGCAGCAGCATCTGGTATGCCCAAGAATCGGGACGTTGTGTGCTCGCTCCACTTTAATAGAGCAGACATAAAAGTAGGAGCGAGCAGGAACAGATTGCAAAGAAATGCTATTCCTTCCGTATTCGGTATATGGAATAGCCACACGGTAAGTTTTAATACTACACAATTAATAATTGCAAAATTATAACACATTGAAATCATTTTTTTCTAGGTCCCTAATAGCAGCGAGGACTCGTCAACAAAGAAAGTAAGTACTTGTATACATGTATTATAATATTTTCTCCTATGCACATTGAAAGCATTGTTTTCTATTGATTCATTAAATTTCTTTTCAATTTGCATGTGTAAAATTATACTTCTTTAAAATATGTAATGGATTCTTCTTCAGATACTCGGCAAAACATTGCCGAAAAACTTAAAATAGCAGGGGTTCATTCAAAAAAGAAAACCATGAAGATCACCGCGCTTAAGAAATTTATAAAAAGGCGATTTAGCGAAAAGCTGGTTGACCAGAAGAAATTCAACATTTCTGCTGGTCATGCTGAATCTATTTCTGAAACAGTTGCAGGTTGAGTTGGGTTTTTGAGCAAACGAAATTTGGAAGGGGCGGCGTACCTGAAGTCTTTTCCTCCGGAACTTAAAGTTTTTGCCCTTAATTTGAATTTTTATTCTCCCAATTCGTACCCTTAATTTGAAAATGGGATGGATCCAATTCGTACGGGTACGTCGATTTTGGATATGGATCCGTATCCAATATTAAGGCTACACAAATTTTAGTATTTATGCTTGTTTGCGTAAATAAAAATTGGAAGCTACCAGTCGGTTATTTCCCTATAGCTTCCATTAATGCTTATCAGAAAGTTAATTTGGTACAGCACTGCATTGAAAATTTGCTCGACACAGGCGCAGAGCTGCTCGGATTAACTTTTGATGGAGCTGCTACGAATGTCACAATGTCGAAGCTACTTGGATGTGAGTTAGACTGGCGACCTGACAATTTTACTTTTACAATGGATAGCAGAAAAACAAAAATTGGAAAATTTCCGGATGCATGCCATATGATTAAATTAGTTCGCAATTCCTTCGCGGAAAACTCTCCAATTATGGATGCAGATAATACCATTATTCACTGGAAATATTTGGTAGCCTTTCAAAAATTGCAGCACTTAGAGGGTTTGCATTTAGGTAACAAAATCAGGAAAGCCCATACATATTTCGGCAGGCAGAAAATGAAAGTACGCCTAGCCACACAAATCCTTAGTAAATCGGTGGCATATGCTATTGATTTTTGTAGGGAAGAACTTCAATTGGACGAATTCAAAGGCAGTGAGGGTACTACTAATTTTATTAGAAATTTAAATGACATTTTCGATATATTAAATAGTAGAAACTATTCTGATTTTGGGTACAAAGATGTTCTTTTCTGCTTTTGGGTACAAAGAAGAGGAATTCACATCAAGTCCTTACGTGTAGGCTTCTTAAAGTACTCTTCTACAAGTGTTGTGAAAATTTGCCGAAGTGCTGAAAAACAAATCCGACAGCAGGTGACGGAATGTGGTCAGGATAGTTCGATTTTAAATAAACTAACTTACAATAAAATCGCTATCAAAGTTAGGGATCAATTTATAGAAGCTTCCTTATTCGAGAATAAAATGGCATTTTATCAATAGTGGCCATTTTAATAATTTAATTAATTCGATAATTCAACACTACTTACGCATCCAGTGGTACTATATTTCATGTTCATGTGTCGACAAACCTTCTGATCATAGTTTCTATAATAGATTAGTTTTATTTAAACACACGTAAAATATTCATGTTTAATTTTCTGATCTTCTTTTCTTATTAGTAATATTCTGCGGTTGCTTCTCCCGACTATATTGCATTCATATTATATATATTTTCATCCCATCTCACTTTAATTTTTTCTTCTAAATGCAAACCTAATTACTTCTTTAAATATTGTATGAGTGCTCATACATCTTATTTCTTATTGTTACCGATTCATTTTCTTATCCCTTGCGTATATACGGAATACAAATGTGCTTGCAACTGAGAAATTATTTTATTCATATAAACGCAGTAATTTATTTTAAATTCAGCCCACCAAAATGCTAAAACTTTTCAGTCTGTTTTCCATTGCTGCTTTGATTGCGTTAAAATTTCGGCTTATTATTTAAATAAATTTTTTGCATTTATGCTTTTGCTTGCTCTATTAGACAATTTGCTAATGCATTTAATAAATAATATTGTTTTCATTTTTTAAATTAATTATTTAAGTACATTAAATTTTTCATTTTCTATTTTTATTTTAAAGCATTTGTTTTAATTTTGTATACAACTTAACTTCTATATTATTAAGAAGTTGATGTAATATTCTATGTAATTAGTGCTTTCTTTTTAATTTAATTTAAATGCACAATGCCTATTTAAATTAACATTTCCATTCACAAACACACATTTATATTATAATTAAGGTTTTTGTATCTACTTATGCTTGTTTAACATTAAAATTTATATTTACTAAGTTGCGGTGTGGTTTTATTTCAACATAAACATAATATCATATTCTCTGATTTAATTAATTTTACATTTTTGAAATTGATTTAAATTTGTGCACATAATTGTTTTGATATAATTAAATAACTTGCAATTTATATTTTTATATACTCTTCCCCACTTTATAATTATGTTTTAGAAAAAAATATATAGTGAAATAAAAAAATAAATAATATTTTAAAATAGAATACTGTGTTTTATTGCATATTTACATAACTAATTCCATCAAACAACAAGACCCGCAATATTAAAAAATCTACTTCTTTACGCATAAATGACATCACATATGAAAAGTGGTTTTAAACGAACCGCTTCAATCGCATACTGAACTTTTAAATTGCTCCCCAAGATTTACGCCGTTTTTGTCGTATTAAATGTGTGTGCGTTCTACGAATGTATTGCCAACAAAATTTGGACAGAATTTTTTTGTAGACGCTTATCCAGTTCTTCTTTCATCTAAATCTTTTGAAAATTATCTATGCAAGTGCAAAAACTTAAATATTTGGAAAAGCATTGGCAGTGGAATAGCAAATTATTAGAATCATATGAATAATTAATAATAAAGTTTTAAAATTATTTTAATTTTTATTAAATTATATAAATTATAATTAACGAATGAGGTTGATTAAAAAGAAAAGAATATTCAACATCATAGATAAACAACAGTCATAAATAAACAACAGTCAACCTGATGTCGAACTGTCAAAATCGAACAGATGAAATTTTGTAAAGTGCAGTGCAGTGCAGTGATATTTAGATGTTAGTAAAATATTGTTCGTGCAAGAATGGCATCTAAATCGAAGAAGAAACTTTCAGTTCCGGAGAAAGTTGCAATTTTTCGTGAATTGCATTGTGGTGTAAAAAATAGTGATATTTGCAAAAAGTATTCCTTATCATCATCATCAGTATCGACACTATCGAAAAATAAGGATATTTATATAGCAAAAATATTGAAAAAATTCAAGCTGTCAGAAGTCGATGCAGCACTTTACCAATGGCACACAAAACAAAAGAATGCCGGCGTATTTGTGGACACGATAGCCCTAAAGTCTCAAGCCGAAAAGTTTGCTGTACAATTTGGACGCTATGATATTTTGGGAAATAACATTTGGTTGGATCTATTCAGCATCCGTAATAATATAGTTTGTGACGGCAACCATTCAGAAAGCGTATATGTTCGTAAATTGATACGATTTAATATTGTTTCTTTTGGATTTCAATAGTTTTATTTCAATTTTCTTAATGTTTGTTTTATTGATTAATAAACAGCTGCTGCGAGTGGTATGAGTTCTAATGTTAAAAATTCCCTAAACCTATTACTAACGTACAGTACATTAATATTATTTTTGATAGAAAAAATAAATCGTGGAATTATTTGAACCAAATGTTCGTTTCAAATTCATCCCAGTGGTCGAATTTTTCCACACCAATTAAAAAAAAAAACTAGTATGTTCAACACTCAAAATAAAAGTTTGAAATGAGTATAATTGTGATAATAAAAAAAAATCATCTAATTTGAACTTTAAATTTGATTATAACGAAACAATAATAATCATTTTATTCTAATTTTTTTAGAAACCTTATCAAGAGGAAGGAGATAGTGTAACGAAGTATTCGATCGAATACAGTGATGGTTCAACAAATGATAGTAAAGTGGATTTTTCGGAAGATGCCTCGACAGGTGGAACGGGACAAAGTACACTAGATAATATTACATTGCAGCGGTTAAAATCGACGATGACAACGAAAATAATGAAGACGATCGAGAAAAATGCCAACACGAAAACAAGAAAGACAATAAGGCTTGGCGAACAAGAAATTCTGGATCAATACCTGAAAGTAATCAATGAATCCGATGAAAGTCGTGCATTTGGCGAATATGTTGCTGCTGAGATTCAAAGATATCCGGCCGATTTGAGAATAATAACTAAACGGCGAATTATAGGAATTCTAATCGATTCAATGTCCCAGTTAGAAAATATAAACAAAACAACCGCAACAGTTGAGACGTATACCAGTCCTGGAACCAACCAAACCGATAACTACCAAACAATTGGAATCAATTCAATCCCTACAACCAAGAAAGTGAATTCGCAGCCTAATAATTGTACGAGTATGTCAATGTACAATCCATACGCCTTCAGTAAATCAGAACCGGAAGAAATTATACCTGATTACACCACTCAAAGTACAAATAAACCATTTGTGAAACTAGAAAATGCAGCACATTCCACTGCAGAATCTACAAATCAATCGCACACCCCCTCATCATCCTTTGTTCATTTAAGTGATCCAAGAAATATTGTTAAAGAAGAAATACAGATCAAGCATGAATACGAAAGTTCGGATGAGTCTGTTCCATAAATTAATTTTAATATTAATATACTATAGATAGACTAAGATATTTTTGAATATTTAATAATAACGAGTTTTAAGATTATACTTTCTATTTTTTTTTAATTTTCACAAACATAAATAAGTGAATATGTTTAATTATAATAAAAATTTATTAAATAAACGAAAATTGATTAATATTTATAATTGAAATTGAAATTTAATTGAAAAGAAAATAATTTTTGAATATAAAAAGGTTTAACCAGCGAAATAATGGTGCTGTATCACTCAATGCAACACATAATTGAGTTTCCATCATCAGTTAATATTGGAGCTCAAGAGGCTGTTTTCATGTCGAATAAAAATATTGAGAACATTTAAAATGGGAATCCAATTAAAATTATATCCCTAATGATAACTGAAACCTTAAGCAATAACATAAAATATATGAAATTTACTAAAAGAAATAATTTAAATCTTATTAATAGATCAATTGGGCTGTAAAGCTGTTTGTATAAATGAGAGGAATGCAAAAAAAAATTTTGGTGTAAACTGATTTTTTTACTATTTTTATTTGTTATTAATTTATAGAAATTTTAATTTATGAACAATTACAACGAAGAAAATAACGCATATTAAATCAACAGCACCGCCGCAATTAATGTTTCGAAATTTGGCCCAACAAAATTAAAAAAAAAAAAACTTCATTTAAAGTTAAGCAGTTTTATTTATGAAATTATATTTTTACAAAATTATAATTTCAAATAATATTTGTACTGATATTTAAAGTCCCATGTTACGATTATACCATATGAAAAATGCTAAAATTATTCTAGCCAACAACTATTCTTTTCAAATTCGCACGATTCGCGTAAATCTACAAACATTTGTTCACCATTTACATGCTTGGTTGAGGATAAGTGGTCTACTTGTTCTATATGTTTGTGCATATATTAAATTATACTGTCAAAAAAATTTGTAGCGTTTCCCAACAGATATTGTTAAAAAGAAAGAACTCAGTAATCACCTTAGATTAAAGAATACCTGAACCTTAGATTAAAGAATACCTGGAAGTGAGATTAAAGAATACCTGGATAGGCACATACGTCAGATTTTCGTATATGGATACGGCATGAAATTGTAATGCTTGCATACTTTTGTGTGGAGTTTTTTATGTAGAAATGACACCCACTGCCATCTAGTTGTCGTAATAGAAATTTATTCAATTCCAAAAGCATAATTAATATTCATTTTAATTCAATTATTCTAAGCAAAAATATAATTTAAACATGACAGAAGGCAACATTTATTTTTTTCCATTATTTTGGTATTAAATCCATTTGTATTTAAGATTTATTATAAAAATGTATAAATATCGATCAAATATCAAGCGCCTGTATTTTGTAGACTTTCGGAGAATTTCATGTCACACCATCTCCATAAAAGTGGTAGCATACTGAAATGCATGCATACTTTTGTAGTCCTCAAAGTGGTTATTTGGCACTTATGAGAAAGTGGCAGTGAAAGTCTGCTTTTATCTTTCTTGAAGTATTAACGAAAAAGTAAGTATTTATATATATATTTCTATTGTTCATTACATTTATTAAAAAGTTTTTATTTCAGAAAATGAAGTGTTTCATTAAGGGCTGTTGGTCATTTAATGGAATGAAGAAGCCAGGAATTGCTTTCTTTCGGTAAGTTGACATTTTCATTTTTATTAGAGAAAGTGAACAATAATTTAGTTTATACTGTGTTTATATGGATTTTAATTATTTATTTGATCCAAAAAGTGGTTAACAAGTGAAAATTTCCTCATTGAATAAATATAAACAAAAGTTGATGTTGACAGTTCAATGTTTACCAGAAAATAGTTCAGTGCCGGCGTACGTAAAGTGTGTGTAAAAAAATTTAAGGAAACATATTTTAATTGCGCAAGAAACAATTTAATTTTTGTTAATTCTTAGTTATATCTTATATTTATATGTTAATATTACAGGTTTCCACACAATAAAAGATTGAGACAAAACTGGATTGATGCAGCAGCATCGGGAATTCCACGGGACCACGATATTGTGTGCTCGCTACACTTTCCTGAAGGAGACATTAACGTAGGATCGAGCAGGAGTAGGTTGAAAAGAAATGCTATTCCGTGCATATTTGCTAAATGGAAAAGCCACACGGTAAGTTTTAATACTACAGAATAAATAATTACAAAATTATAATGCATTGAAATCAATTTTGTAGGAAAATGGGCAATCATCAGTAAAGCAGGAGGAGGCCGAAAATGAAACAGTAAGTTGTACAAATATATTTGTATTGTTTTTGATTTTGCTTAATTTTATTAGTAATATTCTGCGTTTGCTTCTTCCGACTATATTGCATTCATATTATATATTTCTTCGCAAAACTAATTACTTTTTTAAAACATTCTCATACATCTTATTTCTTATTGCTTCCGAGTTATTTTCGTATTTTGTTCATGTTTAAATTATATTTCTTAAATTCTATTGTATTTTAAAATATTATTTATTTATTTTAAAAAAATAAATGAAAAATAAATAAATAATATTTTAAAATACAATAGAATACTCTGATAAACAAGAAAATCCGCAAAATTAAAAAATCTATTTGTTTAAGCATAAATGACATCACATATGAAAATGGTTTTAAAGCATACTGAAGTTTAAAATTGACCCCCCCCCACACTGATTCACACCGTTTCTGTTGTTTTGCATGTGTGTGCCATTCTTATGAATGGATTGCCAACAAAATTTAAACAGTTTTTCTATAATGTACGACCTGGATAGGCCCGTACGTTTGATTTTCGTATACTCGTATGTATACATAATTTTACAGCTAAATTATTGTAAAAGTGGCGAGAAATCGTAATGGTTGCATACTTTTGTGTGGAGTTGTTTGTTATGTAGAAATGAAATTCACTGACATCTAGTTTTCGTAATAGAAATTTTTAGAATTCCAAGAGCATAATTAATATTCATTTTTACTCTCTTACTCCAAGCAAAAATATAATTTAAACACGACAAGAGCTAAATTTATTTTTTTCCAATTTGCTGGTATTGTAGATTAGGTTTATTATTAATTTTTTAAATATCAATCAAATATCAAACCACGCCATTCTCTATGAAATGGTAGCATACCGAAATGCTTGCATACTGTTATTGACATTTTTAGATACATATCGCAAAGTGAAAATTTAAGTGTGGTTTTATTAAAATTTAAATAGTTTACGGACAAGTCAGTATAAATTAATACATTTGCATAAATAGTAGGAACACAATTCAAGCTTGAACTGAAAACTGCATACAGACCAAATTTTGAAATCTTCACAGTCTTATGGGAATGCACAAAACTCTGATAGTTTTATCCCCGAAAAAGATTTTTTTTTTTGCATTTGTAGTCCAAGTGCTGGCATACGTTTCAGTATTTTGTTATATGGCAGGATTGTTATTTAATTGGTTAATTTTGACAGTATTTGCAGTTCAGTTTCAGTTGCTGAAAAAAACTTCTCTACCAAATCCGTTTATACTGCTAAAATTGATATACCTAGAATGCATGTAGAGAAATTCTTACCAAACGCTCTACCGGCCGTCTACACTGACTACTCTTAATTTTTGACTATAAGAGATATACGGTAGAGCGCGCAATAATATTTACCTTGACGTTTCGTTTCGTCGCAAATGAAAATGAGTGTTCGACAAAAACAAGTGGCGGCAGCTATTGTGTACTTATTAGAAAATAAAAAAAGAACCGAGTTTTTGAGTGCGCAACTGGATCCGGAACTAATTACTACGCAAATTTCGGTTTGTATTTTTATTATGTACTCTCTATTAGAAATTTAATGCAAGATTGATTGCATTGACAAAAACCAATAATTAACAGATAAATAATATTAATTGATTTATTAAAATATTTAATTTTATTTTCGTGTTATTTGTTTTCTTCAATGCTATACAATTTGGACGCTATCATATTTTCCGAAATAATATTTGGGTGGATCTATTCAACATCCGTAATAATATAGTTTATTACAGAAATTCAGAGAGCATATACTCTTTCGATTTAATCGTTTTTCTTTTGAATTTCAAATGTTTTAATTTAAGTTTACTTAATATTTGTTCTATTGATTAATAAACAGCTGTTGCAAGTGACAGAGGAGTTCCACTTGACGCTGTCAAAAATTTCCTAATTATTACTAACGTATATAAAATACTTGAATTATTTGAGCCAAATGAACCAAATCATTTAAGCAATATACGAATAATTGCCTCACCTCGGGAATTTCTATTGGAAACTTTGGAAGGGAAATAAAAATGTCTCGATCACGGGCTTGAAATCGCGACCAATGTTCGAGCAGTGATTACACGTGAGCTCGATCAAAATTTCGTTCGGTCAGAATTTGTTCGAGGCATGGTTTTTTTATTCATCTATTTGAAATTTATTTCGTTTTCCTCATTTTCAATTGTGCTTTTTCAACAAAAAAAGGTAAAAAAAATATTCTAACTAAATGAAAGCAACTAATCGAATTAAAAATATGGAAAATATGATAATTCAAGAGAATGAACGAACAAAAACGAAGTGCAGCAATTGGAGCAGCAGTTGCAGCGATGTGTCTGATGCTGGAAGAGAGCAGCGAAAGTGATACCAACGAAGAGCTTCAACGCAAACAGTGCGTACCACGTACTGCTTGGGTGAGTGCTTGAGTGGGAAAGCGCGGGAAGAACGGCGTATATAAAAAGTTGTTGCCGGACCTTCGTGACGGTGATTATTTTGAACCGAAATTGTATAGCCTTGTTCAAAGGATTTTATAATGTCGATTTGGGGTAAAAATTTTCTCGTTGGAAAGCACGAGCACAAACGATTAAATAACGAATCCATTGAGAAAAGAACAGAAAATTTACATAAACCAGTATTTACAATAATTAAATGACTTGCAAATACAAAAAATTATAATTTTATCCATTTTTCATTGCGAAATAATTACACTCAAAATAAAAGTGTGAAATGAATATATAGTTGATAAGATAAATAAATTATCTAATTTGAACTTTAAATTTGATTAAAACAAAACAATAATAATCATTTAATTCTATTTTTTTTAGAAATCTTCTCAAGAGGAAGCAGACAGTGTAACGAAGCATTCGATCGAATACAGTGATGGTTCTACGGATGATAGTAAACTGGATTTTTCGGAAGATGCCTCAACAGGTGGAATGGGTATACAAAGTACAGTAGATGATAGTACGTCGCAACGATTAAAATCGACAATGGTAACGAAAATAATGAAGACGATCGAGAAAAATGCCAATGCAAAAACTCAAAATACAGTAATACTTGGTCAACAAGAAATTCTGGAACAGTACTTGAAAGTGATCAGTGCATCCGATGAGAGTCGTGCATTTGGCGAATATGTTGCTACTGAAATTCAAAAATATCCGGCCGATTTGAGATTAACGACAAAAAGGCAAATTATACAAATTTTAATCGATTCAATGACCCAGTTAGAAAATATAAACAAAACAACCGCACCTATTGAGATGTATCCCAGTCCTGGAACCAACCAAATCGATAACTACCAACCAGTTGCAATCAATTCAATTCATCCATCCAAGAATGTGATTTCGCAGCCTAATAATCGTACGAGTATGCCAACACCGTATACGTGCGTCTTCATCAATTCTGAACCAGAAGAAATTATACCTGATTACACCACTCAGAGTACAAATAAACCATTTGTGAAACTAGAAAATGCAGCACATTCCACTGCAGAATCATCTACAAATGAATCGGATGTCAATTCATCAGCTCATATTAATTTAAGTAATCCAAGAACTATTGTTAAAGATGAAATACACATTGATACTGAATACGAAAGTTCAGATGGCTCTCTTCTGTAAATTAATTTTAATGTCAATGTACCATAGATAGACTAAGTTTGAATATTTAATAATGACGAGTATTAAGATTATATTTTCTATTTTTTTAATTTTCATAAACAATATAAATAAATGTGTTTAAGTAAGAGAAATTTATTGAATAAACGAAAATTGATTTGTTTGATTGGATTTCGGTTAATATTTTTAAATATCAAAACAATTCGACTTTTTTTGCTTTCAAACATTCTAATTTAATAAACTATTTTTAATTGAAATTCTAATTTTATTAACAAGGAAATAATTTTTGAATATAAAAAGGTTTAACAAGCGAAATAATAGTCTTGCATCACTCAATGCCGCGCATAATTAACCTTAAGCAATAACATAAAATATATGAAATTTATTAAAAGAAATAATTAAAATCTTCCTTTTTTTAAATAAAAAAAATATTTAGCGTACTTTTGGGAAATTTCGACAGTAGTCACTGTGAAATTGTTTGTATAAATAAAAGGAATGTAAAAAAAATTTTAAGTGTAAACCGATTTTTTAAATATTTTTATTTATTATTAATTTATAGAAATGATATAATATGAATAATTACAAGTTTTCGCCGCAATTAATATTTCGAAATTTGGCCCAACAACCGTCAACCCAATGTCTATCTGTCAAATTCGAACCGATGATATTTTTAAAGTGCAATGATAATTTCCCCAGTCGATTGTTAAATATTGTGCGTGTGAGAATGTCATCTAGATCGAGAAAGAAACTTTCAGTTCCGGAAAAAGTTGCAATTTTTTATCAATTGCATTGTGGTGCAAAAAATATTGATATGTGCAGAAAGTATTCCTTATCACCTTCGAAAGTATCGAGACTATCGAAAAATAAAGACATTTACATATCGAAAATATTGAAAAAACTCAAGCTGTCAGATGTCGATGCAGCACTTTACCAATGGTACACAACACAAAAGAAAGCCGGCGAATTAGTGGATACGATAGCCTTAAAGGCTCAGGCCGAAAAGTTTGCTATAAAATTTGGACGCTATGATATTTTGCGAAATAATATTTGGGTGGATCTATTCAGCATCCGTAATAATATACTTTGTGACAGAAATTCAGAGAGCATACATGTTCGTTAATTGATTTCTCTTTGGATTTAATTTCTTATGTTTTATTTCAGTTTTCTTAATGTTTATTTTATTGATTAATAAACAGCTGCTGTGGGTGACAGCTTGGTTTCAGTTGTACACTGTCAAAATAATTCGTAAATTTTCCTAACGTACAGTTATAATGCTACGACTAGTTCATTAAAGAAATAAATTATTTAAAAAAATTCATCCAAGTGGATGAACTTTTTGGCATTGATTACACTATTTCAGCAATGGACAACTAACTGCATCAGTTGAAATAATTCTGTTTGAGTTTTCGGAGTGACATATGAGTTCTACTCATACACCGCTAAAAAATCCCTAGACCTAATACTAACGTACAATATACTGTTCATTGGTGTTCGAAGGATTTTATTGTCGCGATTTGGGAGCAAATATCTGCAAAATAAAAAAATATTATTTTTATCATTATAACTTTAAAGATACTTTATTTCCCTTCGATTTGTTTACATAATTATTTGCAATTGTATAGAAATTAATATTTATAATTAGGCTAGTAGTAAATTTCGAGTTCTTGTTATAAACGATTAGTCGAAAAAGTTCGTGGTATTTTCCAATAGGTTGAGTTTAAAGTAAATAAATCAGTAACCATTAGTCCCATTGTAACAATCTTAAATTATACAATATACGGTTACAACACCTAGCCTCACGTGTGAAAAGTGACACTTTGTGTAGCGCTAAATTTTATTGAAGTCGGTGTAGTGTATAAAAAGTTATTCTAAGTTCAGAAATGGAACAAAATAAAGAGAAAATTCGGTATATTTTACAGTACCACTTCGATAAAGGCGACAATGCATCTCAGGCTCGTGAAAAAATCTGTGCTGTTTATGGTGAAGGTGCTGTATCAAAATCAGCATCACAAAAATGGTTTGCTCGCTTTCGTTGCGGAAATTTCGATGTGAAAGATGAGCCGCGTTGTGGTCGGCCAACTACCGAAAAAGTTGATAAAATTTTTGAAAAAATTGAGCAAGACCGGCATATTAGCAGCTATGACATAGCCTATGAATTAGACGTTCATCCCCAAACGGTTTTAAACCATTTACGGAATGGTGGGTTCGAAAAGAAACTCGGTGTTTGGGTGCCATATGAATTGAGTGCGAAAAACAAGATGGACCGACTTAACATTTGCGATACGCTGCTGAAGCGCAATGAAATCAAGCCATTTCTGAAGCAAATAATAACTGGTGATAGAAAATGGGTAACATATAGGAGTATTGTTCGAAAGAGAACATGGAAAAAGAGTGACGGACGATCACAAGCATTTTCAAAGCTAGCATTGACAACCACTAAGGTTAGGCTGTGTGTATGGTGGGACTGGAAGGGAATCGTTCATTATGAACTGCTATCGCCCGGACAAATTGTTAACTCGGCACTGTACTGTGAGCAACTAGAGAGATTACGCCAAGCGATTCAGAGAAAACGTCCAGAGTTGATCAATAGCAATAGTGTAATCTTCTACCACGATAATGCTCCACCACACACATTTTTGATTACTCGCCAAAAATTCGGAGAGCTTGGATGGGAAGTTTTGATGCATCCACCATATAGCCCAGACATAGCACCCTCAGATTATCACTTGTTTCGATCTCTGCAGAGCTCTTTTAGAGGAATCAAGCTGGCTTCAAGAGAGGCCTGTGAAAACCACTTGATTCAGTTTTTCAACCAGAAACCACAGAAATTCTATACTGATGGAATCATGTCTCTGCCGGAAAAATGGCGAAACGTTGTCGATAATAATGGAGAATATTTGGTTTGAATAAATTGATTTTAAAACTCTGATTTTTAGCATTTCTATTTTAAACAAAACGCCACATACTTTTTCGACTATTACACTAACCATTTATATTAGTTTAAATTTAACGTATAATAATATGGCAGGCAAATATAAAAAATTATAATTTATCTCATTTTCTAATAAATAAGCCAACTTAAATTATTTAAATGTAATTTTTGATTAAAACAGAAACAAAAATAAACATTTCAATCAATTTTTTTTTAGAAACCTTTGAAAGAGGAAGGAGACAGTGGTACAAAGCAATCGATTGAATACAGTGATGATTCAAGTGATTTTTCGGAAGATGACTCAATAGGTGGAATGGCACAGAGTCCGCTAGAAAATACTACATCGCAACGTTTAAAATCGACAATGGTAACGAAAATAATAAACACAATAGAGAAAAATGCCAATGCAAAAACTCAAAAGACAGTAACACTTGGTCAGCAAGAAATTCTGGATCAGTACGTGAAAGTGATCAGTGAATCCGATGAGAGTCGTGCATTTGGCGAATATGTTGCTACTGAAATTCAAAAATATCCGGCCGATTTGAGATTAACGACAAAAAGGCAAATTATACAAATTCTTATCGATTCAATGTCGCAGTTAGAAAGTAGTAACAAAACGACCACTTCTGGAGCTAACCAAACCGATAACTACCAAATAACTGGATTCAATCCAATCCATCCAACCAACATAGCGAGTTCGAAGACTAATAATTGTACTAGTATACCAACACCGAATACGTATGCTTTCATCAAATCTGAACCAGAAGAGATTATAACTGATTACACCCCTCAGAGTATAAATAAATCATTTGTGAAACTAGAAAATGCAGCACATTCCACTGTAAAATCTACAAATGAATCGGATGTCAATCCATCTTCCCATATTAATTTAAGTAATCCAAGAAGTATTGTTAAAGATGAAATACACATTGATACTGAATACGAAAGTTCAGATGAGTCTGTTTTGTAAATTAATTTTAAGATATTTAACAATAACGAGTTTTAAGATTATATTTTCTATTTTTTTAATTTTCATAAACAATATAAGTAAATGTGTTTAATTATGAGAAATTTATTGAATAAACGAAAATTTATTTGTTAAATTGGATTTTGGTTTATATTTTTAAATATCAAAACAAGTCGACTTTTTTTGCTTTCAAAGTTTCTGATTTTATAAACTATTTTAATTGAAATTCGACTGTATTGACAAGGAAATACTTTTCGAATATAAAAGATTTAACAAGCGAACTAATGGTATTGTATTACTCAATGCCACGCATTGTGTTCGTCAGCAAGTAATTTTTTGAATAATATAATGATGAATAGATGTAATAATTACCATGCGTCTTTCAAAGCAGCGCTAAATTGGCAGTTATCATCAGTTGATATGGAATTTCCACGTCGAAAAAAGTATCGTTGAGTTAAATGATAACTGAAATCTTAACAAATCATAAACAAAATTTACTAAAAGAAACAATTTCAATTTTAAATTTTTTTTATATTTCTTTAAATTTTTTAATTTTGAAAGGAAGAGTTCATTTAAATTGATAAAGTTTTAATTCAAAATCAAGTTATGAGATTAATTTGATATTATCGCTTTTAAGGCCTTGAAAGGTACAAGAACATTTTTTTTTTATAATATACTTTTTAAGAATATCAATATACAAATTTAAATTTGTCTTTTTATATTTTATGTCATTATTATTATGACTATTAATTTTTCTTTTTTTGATTATATTTTCAAATACAAATATTTTCATTTTTTTCTCACGATAATAACAGCCGCGAAAGTGTATCTAATAGAAAATTTACAAATTGAACATGATTATTAATTGCTCTTTTATAATTGTCTACTCACTAATAGTATGGTTTTTTTTTACAATCTCAAATAGATAATATATATATATAGCCTTGGGTCCATTGCTTATTGTTATTGGTGGATAAATTGGTGCTGTTATATAGTTTTTTTATTGTAATAATTTTTTTGAGAAAAGATTCGATATTTTAGATATTTTCTTGTTAGCCTTTTAAGCATTTTTAACCTTTAAGGTGATCAGCTAAGGAGCAGCTTAAGCCAGTTCCATCGGGCTCAACATTCAATTCCTTAACTTCGCAATTTTCCACAACCATTGAGAAACGTTTCGAACGTTTTCCACCCAATGGTGGTAAGTCAATGGTAAGATTTAATGCGGCTGCAAATTTACCAGCTGGATCAGCTAACATTCGAACTTTTCCAGTAGCATTGTGCTGTTTGCCCCATGCTGACATCACAAAAGGATCATTCACAGAAACACAGGCAATCTCGTCAATTCCATTTTTCTTCTTCATTTCGTCTGCCTTCTCAATATATCCAGGCAAATGGGTCTGCATTTAATATGTTCATTCAACCGGTACCAAACATATAAGAAAAAACAATGAAAATTTTATCAATTTTGAAATTAATAATTTTATTACGAGCCCTTACAGATGAAAATAAAAAAAAATATTTTTTTTCTTGCCTCACTCAACTGTTATCATAAACACGGCCATAAATTAGAATTTCCCTCTACTGAATTACTAATTATATACATTTCTACACAAGGCATAACCAGTTTTGAAATTATTACGTCTTAAACGTAATAGTTTTAGGATCTGTCTATGTCTAGTATAATTTTTTTTTACCAGTAAATTGATTCTGATACATAATTTTTTTTTTTTAATTCTAAAATATTACATAAATTCAGACCGGCAAATATGTAAGTGAGGCAAAAAACAAATTACGGTAAATTGTAATATGTGAAAACGTTACCTTAGAGCAACCTGGCGTAAAGGCTCCTGGAACACCGAAAATAACAACCTTCTTCTTGGAGCAAAAATCGGACACATTTATTTTGTTTGCTGGCGAATCTTCGAATAAATCCTCGTTCGGCAATTTATCACCAACCTGCAAAGAAATTTGTATAAATTTACGACGTCAACTTCCGGCTGTCAACATCGTGTCTCAAGTGACAGTACAAAATTCGATATTTCCTCAATGCGTATTATCAACAATGCGATCAACCGGCAAAAAAACCGGTAATTAAGTATCTTCAACAATATTATGTAATTGCCGACGATGACATTGACATAGCCATTGTATTGAGGTTAAAAAGTTTTATTTCGCCGCTGACTTACCTTAATCTGAGCCATTGCACTTAATGAGAATTTCCGTAGATTTTTCACTGAGTTTCTTCCAACTACTGCAAAAGCTGTTATTGCTGTGCACACGAGTGGTTGCATGTTATTCGCGATTATTTAAAACAAAAAAACACCGTCTACTATGTGGTATGAGAGCGTTGTGTTTGTGAATTATATTTGCACCTCCTTCTCTCGCATGCCTACTACCAACGGTCTGTCACACAGCATATCAATTGAGCACCATATGAACACCATACTCAGTTAAACACTGCAATACCATTCAATCGGTTCGTATTTTGACATATGTTTACCGCATGTTTAGGTCTTTTTTGCAATTCAAAATTGAATCCGTTTCAACTTTTTTTTATTTTTAATTTATTTATTTATTAATTATAAATAAGATATTGAATTATTTGGTCATTTTAAATATTCATTTAATTATAAAATAGTTCGAAATTTGCTAACAAATAATTTACGAAAATAAAATATTTCTTAAAACGGAAAATTATAACAAAGTTTATTTTTGTCGTAAAATTAGTTTTTCCAACACCGGATAAAAGACAAAAATTCCATTATTCTCTTCACAAACAAAAAAATAAAGACTACATTTACAAAAGATAGAATTTTTATTTTTATAAAATCTTTAACATTAAAAAAAAAATAAACAATTCTTATATATAAAAAAAATTATATTAACAAAATTAAGGGGCTTTTTTTTTATTTAAAACCCATTTTATTATAAAAATCTAATAGATCATATTAATTATATTACAAATAATAGTTAAAATATTATTAAAATCAAAATAGTTCAGCATATATATGCAGGCCTACAGTATTAGCAGCTGTTAATGGTAAAATAGATATTCTGGATTTATCTCTTGGCAAACTTTCATTCTCTTGTAACCATGGAAAATCCTAACAAGAAATTCAAAATATAACAAAACCATTACTTATAATTGTTAAACAAAAAATTGTAGAAACATTTAAATTACACATCATACTTGAAGGCATATTTTATTGCTCATTTTAATAAATCCCGATTCAGTTGTGTGCAATTGTACTTTAAATTTAGTATTTTTTGGTAATTTTTTCAATGGCTTTACCCTAGCCGATAATGTTGATAGTGATTTGCGTAGTTCCTCTTCGAATTCAATTAAATATTTATCATCTGTATTCTTTCGCTCATATAAAATTGGATTTTTATTATCAATTTCAAAAACGAACACTTCATAAATATTATCCTCGTTCTCATAAACTACAACCTCAACTTTGTACAACTCTTTGGACTCTTTTAACTCCTTTATGGATTCAAGAATTTTCAAAATATATTCATTAAGCGGTGGATAAATCGACACATAAACGGTTGTATTGAAAATTTTCCTTTTTTGAAATATCTCTGCAGGATAAATGTCTCTTGTATAAAGTATACTATTTATGAACACGTCTAGTGCTTCGATGAAAATATCATTTGTATATTCTAAAATGGGGAAAAAAATATTAAGATTATAATATAAAACTAAACTATTTACATTATATAATAATTATACCTTCTGCCATAATTTTTTCAATTTTCGTCTTTCTTTCTTTATTTTTTTAAATTGAACATAAATAAAATACGAACGTACGACTGCTCCAAAAAATAAATTGTCAATTACTGAAGGAATTTTATTTCATAATTATGGCATACTAAATTTATATGATATTTAATATTCCTCTATTATATTACAGTATTTTTACTGATTTATTTAATGATAAATTGAGTGTATTTATTGAACAACGAAATTAACTTTTACTATTGTTTTGATATCATGGCTCAAATCGGTTTTGTTTACAATCTGAACTGTCAAATTATTGAAAAATCTGAAAAATTGCCAGAGAAGTTATATTCATTCATAATTGTTTGAAGCAATTCAAATTAATAGTAATGAGCATTTTTACAAATATATATAATTAAATTAAAATAGTGGGAATTATTTTTTTCCTTTAATTAAAACACCAAAAAAAAAATTAACTTTGTTACATCTATATAGAAATGAAAATTTTTCATTTTCTATTTAAACTATTATAAACATATAAATTTTAGTAGAACATATTAAAAGAAAAACAATTTTTATTATTATAATTTTTCATTTTCCATTTGTTATTTGAATGATTTACCAAAAAAATAAACCAATTTTCATAATACATCTATTAAACGCCATATAAACATTTGTCGCTCTAGAAAAAGAGCTTTTAAAAGAATTATATGTCAAAAGTTTAGCATAGCACAAATGCCATATGATGGATTTTAAGCGCCATATAAATATTTGTCGCTCTATAGAAAAAGGTTTCAAAAAGAATATATGTCAAAAGTATGGCAACAAAGCCGGCACGGCACATGAATATTATGTGGTATTTCTGCACTATTCTAACCCATAATCATTCCCAAAACCTTCAAATCAACACACATATTTGTGCCAACACACGCGCATCAGTGACGATTCCAAAATGGCCGAATGTCTACAATTTAATTATATGAAAGCGTCTTCTGTCGGATTGTATTTTTATATATTCAATTAAACAATATTACATTAAACTAAAGTGTAATAATGTGAAAATTTTTCTTTAATATCCATATTAATAAAGTGTTAAAAAGTTAATATATGTTTTACACTTTTAAGAAAATATATTAAATAGAAAAGTTTTTGATCAGAAAATTTTTAAATTCCATCTCACAATGTTGGGGCTTTGGATGACGGATTGACAGAAAGTTAATTGTAATTGTTTCGCATCTCGCTCTATTAGTATTTCGATAGTCGTTTTTGCTAGTGAAAGTGCTTTCACACTGAAAAATTGTTATTTTTTTTTGTTGCCTTGTTCATTAAATAGTTGATTTTTTTACTCGACAATCTAATATAGTAAATAATCATTTTCAAATTGTATGGATTATAGGAAAATCGTCTTTAAGGATCTATTGGAAATTATGGATAAAAAGTGAACATTTGTGAATGGAACAACGCGTGTTATTATAGGGGAAAATCATTTCGAAAATTTTCCGACTTTTTTTTTTGAGTGAATTTTCCCAAAAGTATTCATTTCTAAACAAACAAAAACTTTTACTATTAAAATTGTATGCCTTCTTCTCATATATACATATAGTGGATTAAAAAAGTTTTAGTTTTTATTTAAAATTTTCATTTATTTTTGTATTAAATTTTAATAATATTTAATGAAATGGCTAAAAAGTGTAATTAATTTTTTTCCGTAATAAGTGTGAAGCAAATTTATTACTAAAGGAACTAACCAAAAAAAAAAAAAAAAAAACCCATAAAAGAGGAGTAAAAATCGTGTTAGTTTTTTGTAAAATTATTTTATCATAGAATAAGTAATAATCGTGTTGCAACGATGAGTAGTGTCGCCATGGAACTTGATAAGGAGGAGGACATAAAAAATGATTTTTTACCATTGCTGCCGACCGTAAAGTTGGAACTATCCACCAACAATGAAACGTCGGCGAATCCATGCGATAGTGTTGAAGAGCAAGTAAGTAGTAATTTCAATAATACCACAATCAAAAAAATAAAATAAAAACAAAATGTAAATTCAAATTTTCACCTTTTCCCTCTCAAAATAAAAAAAAAATTAACAAAACTGCCAATGGGAGTAGAAAAAAAAGTCCTTAAAAAAATTTTAAATTTGTGAAGAGTTTTTGGTAAAATTCTCACTTTGCCATCGTCCAATATACACAATACTATTGAGTAGCTCTACACTGAAAATATGATAAAATGCATAAGAAAAACATTCGCTATAAAAAGTTTTTTTATTGTTTTTCTTACACTCCTAATTTTTTATGTACTTTTTTTTATGGTTAAAGATTGACAGCTGCATATTGACGAATACATCCATCCCCAAAATAAGTTTTATTCTTGTAGTTAAAATCATTTTTAATCCCTTTTCAGTTTGATCATCGTTTTTTACCTTCTTGGTTGCGTCTCAGTTTGTTTATTGAGCAAAAATTGCTCGTTTATAAGTTGCCCGCCATTTGTGGAGTCTACAGAGCAGAAGACTCTATAGACCCCACAAATGGCGGGCAACTTATAAACGAGACGTTTTAGGGAAGACGCTGTTTTTTTTCTCGGTTGACTGGTGGCAGACAAGCTCCAGCACCACTTCACTTGGTACCGCATGCATGTTTATTGGGTTACTGCTGCTGTGTATGAGATGCAAAATTTACTTTTGATTTTTTGTCTTTATTTTCATCTTGGTTTATTATATAAAGGAAAATTTTGATGTAGTTAGTATTTGTTGGAAGATGCCTAAATCACTCTAGTGGCAATACGCTCGATTAACGAACTCTCAATTGTGTCTGGCCGTAGAAAAGCTCTCGACATCTTTTCGCGTTCATATCTGCTGAAGAGTCGAACGAGCCCTCTGTGGTTGGTTGCTAGAAGTTCTTTTAGTCTGCATCTGCAATTCACGACTAGAACTTCAAGTTCTGTTGGTCTAGTATCGCACGAGGAGGGCATGTGTACAGTCAGTATAAGATCTTTATGGTCTGCTATCGTGATGACCGACCACAGGTCATGGTTATTCCTCAATGGTTGTGTTTATGGAGTATTTTTATTTTAGTTGGTTTTTTTTAAACAACATTTTTATGCGTTTTTTTAAATATATTTTTTTTATTTTAATAAACCAAATAAGCGCGTTTTTCTTTAAGTGCTGGGATTTAAATTTAAAAAAATTTTTTTTTATTGAAAACAATATAGAATTATCCATTTTGTTGTTCGGAGAGTACAGCCATTTCATTTGACAGCTATTAAACATTTAATTTTGCCGTATTTGGGTCTCTGAAAACCCACAATATTGAAATTTCCCGTACGTGGGTCTTTGAAAAGCTACAATATTTACATTTGCCGTAATATGGGTCTCTGAAAACCCACAAAGTTTAAATTTGCCGTAATATGGGGTCTCTGAAAAACCAAAAAATTAAATTTACCGTCTGTGGGTCTCTGAAAAGTCACGACATCTCAATTTGCCGTATATGGGGTCTCTGAAAACGCACAAAATTTAAAATTGCCGTAATATGGGGTCTCTGAAAAACAAAAAAAATAAATTTGTCGTATATGGGGTCTCTGAAAAGTCACAACATTTAAATTTGCCGTATATGGGGTCTCTGAAAAGTCACAACATTTAAATTTGTCGTATATGGGGTCTCTGAAAAGTCACAACATTTAAATTTGCCGTAATATGGGGTCCCTGAAAAACCAAAAAAATTAAATTTACCGTGTTTGGGTCTCTGAAAACCCACAACATTTAAATTTGCCTTATATGGGTCTCTGAAAACCGACAATATTTAAATTTGCCTTAATATCGGGTCTCTGGAAAACAAAAAAAATTAAATTTGTCGTATATGGGTCTCTGAAAACCCACAACATTTAAATTTGCTTTATATGGGTCTCTGAAAACCGACAATATTTAAATTTGCCGTAATTATGGGGTCTCTGAAAAACAAAAAAATTAAATTTGTCGTATATGGGATCTCTGAATAACCACAACATTTAAATTTCCCGTATATGGGTCGCTAAAAACCCCTACGACAAATGACTGTCTGGTGTGAATTTTGTTCTAAAGGCGTCGTTGTCCCTATTTATTTGAAAATAAAGTAGGGTATACCATTACCGTCAATTCTTAGCGCTATAACCCTATGATAACCGACTTTTTTTTTGGCATGAACTTAAAAAATTTATGCAGGACCATATGTGATTTCAACAAGCCCATAAATAACACGTTTAATTTTCACTTTGTTTCTTTTGAGCACGTATCTGTGAGATTGTATAATGTTAATTGGCGTCCAAGATCGTGCAATTTGACGCCACTAGACTTTTTTTTTTAAAGTTAAACTACGCCGTCTTAGAACCTTTAAAAACCAACATCTATCAAGTAATGTCGGACTTATAAATCGAAATGTGCAAAAAAAGTCATCAAAAATTACATGAAAAAATGACTTTTGCTAAAAATCTTGTGTTATTTTATTTACTTTAAGAAAAGGCAAGTTCTATAAACTATTCTGGAATAGCCCAATTATTCTATAAACGCAATCGATTAAGGAGGGAGGGGTTATAGAACAGTTGTGGTTTTATACATACAGATGAATAATATTATTATAAACTACAAAATTAATATCAATAATCGATGGATTACAGATCGGAATAATAAAAAAAACTGTAATAAAACGATATGTAGTCGTAACTATAAATCGTACACCATCAAACAGTACCGATAATCAACTCCTACACGACTGACTATTCGAGCCTTGTCTTAAATTGTATCTTAACGTTTTTATGTAAAATCAATCTAACTGCTGATCATCAATTAGACAGCAAGCACCCACTCAAAATGTTATGCGATGAACTTTGTACATTAAACTCGATGACTTTCAAAAAAATTGAACCCAATACAGTCCAAAAATTTCTTTTCGCCATAATAAATCGTTCAGCCATTATTTAAATGCAATTTATCTTATTAAGTGATTTTAGATTTTTAATTTTGCTATAGAAAAACAAAAAAACAAAATAAAAAATCGAAAAATAAATTATTTAAAAATTGAAAATTTGACAACAATGTATAATTAATCTACCCATCAACTAAACATGCTTACACACGTGGAGATAATTTTTTTTTTATTGATTCCATTTGTAATTATAATATGATTACATACATTCGTGGTCAGATTTAATCGTATTGAAATTTTAGTGTTATTATGTAGATGATAACAATTTTTAATTACTTTTATTCAAGCATATCAAATAGTTATTTTGGTGTAATTTGATTTAAATAAATATGTTTGCTTTTATTTAAATAGAACTGGCCATTTTTGTAATATTGTTGAGGGGATAATTTTTTGTTTTAAAAAAATATTCAGATATTATTTAATGCATAAACTAGTTCTTAGTTATTGTTTACAAACCTATTACACTCAATATCATTATTTCTATGTACTTGTTTTTGGTCAATTAATCATTTTATATTATCAAAGTCCTTGTTCAGGTTCTTAACAATAAAGTGTCCTTTATCTGTACAATAATCAAAGTTAATCATGAATTGGATGAATATCATTTCAAACGAACTGTTGTGTTTATACATTAAAATATTTTGATGTTATAGAGAAAATTGATAACAGATAATGCACGTATTGGATTACTATTATCAAATAATTATTATTATCTTTTTATTAGTATAGGATGTGAGTTCAAAGATTAAATTTTGTTAAAAAAAAATAATTTATATTTCTGATAAATCTAAATATAAAATAAAATGTAAATGTTCTAAAAACAAAATAGTAAAAAATAATAATTTTTATTATATATTTTCTTCAAAAAAACTTATGGAAATATTTATCAATTGAAAAAACAGTCAAAATAGAACATTTACAAATAAAAAAAAAATTATTGTAAAAAATCATCCCAAAAAAAGTATACCAAATAAAAAATTTTGTTTACCGAAATTTGCAAAAAATAAGGCAACAACGTTTAGTGTTAATTTTATGCTAAAAAGTGTAATTAATTTTATTTACGAATGACTGTGAAGCAAATTTATTACTCTATAGGAACTAATCCAATCTACAAAAAAAAAACCTAAAAGAGGAGTAAAACGTGTATATTATTTGTAAAATTTTTTTATAAAAACAAAATGGCAATAAAAAATTATTTTTATTATATATTTTCTCAAAAAAAAAAAGATAATTGCAAATATTTTCCAATTGAAAAAGGAATTAAAATAAAACATTTCTAAATAAGAGAAAAAAATATTAATTGTAAAAAATTATCCCCAAAAAAAAATATACCAATAAATAAAAAATTGCAAAAAAAGACAACAACGTTTTAACTCAAAAAAAAAAATAAACACCCACCCGTATCCGCACATAATACATATGTACAATTATGTATGTATAAAATTTTATTACAATGAATATGGGCAGCAATGTCACATTTACATAATAATTGGGGTCATGATTTAAATTGAGAGAGAAAAGCTCTAAAACAAACTTCAAAGAATTAATCTGTATCCATAATAAATAATCTGTGGCAGCATATTTAAATATTATTTGATTTGCATTTTATTTAATGGATATATCTCTGTAGTTATTATCTTAAAAATATCACATTTTAATATTTATATGCATGCATAAAATATTGCCAAAAATTGAAATTTTACGTCTTCGTTTGTACATGAACTATATACATTTATTTTGGTTTTTCTTTAGATAAATTACAAAAAAAAAAATATTTGTAGAAATTTTGCAACATAGCTAATAAATAATATTTTTTATATGGTTAGAAAGAAGAAGAAAAAATTCCCTACTTGCATTGATATGAATTTAAATATTTTTGTAAAATAAATATCAGTATAGTTTAGAAGAAAAAAAAACATATAGTAAACTTTCGCCCATTCAGAATGTTATAATAATAATCAATATGCTAAAAAAAAAAACATAATCACGAAAGTATCGTTTACATAATAAAAATGATATGGCAACGTTGTCGCATTCAGAAATGTTTCCGCGAAACGAACAAACGATAAAACGGAAATGCACACACACACACACAAAAACTTATTTGCTGGCATTAAAATTACGTAGATTCATAAATTGGCAACAGTGCCCCGCTTATTACCATACATTAAATTTTATTACTGCGTACAATGAAAACTTTATTGACGAATTAATTAACAAGAATTGTGGGCGATGCTAGCATAGCGTACTTTGTGAAGGCTATAAAGCAATTTTCATTTTGTTTAATACACATAAAGGATACCCCATAAATGTAGATATAATATAATTAAAAAAAAAAGCTTTCTTTTTTACTTCTTTCAAAACAGAAGAGGGAGAATTAAATGAAAACCGATAAAAGCTTGAGCAATTTTCAATGGAATTTCTCTTACTAATAAAAATATTTGGCAACATCGCTTTATACCAGCAATCTTCGTTTCATTGTCCATATACGAGATACGTACAGAAAAAGTAGTAGACAAAAAAAGAAAAAAAACAAATGAAAACAATTATTGTCGTGCTTAGCTGGTATTATTGCTGGTACATTGGAAAAAAAATGATTTTTTTTTGTATATGGCGAGATAAAGCATAAAGGAATGTTTACAAAAAATAATATGAAATTTGGATAGAGAGAGAGAGAGAGAGAGAGAATAATAAAAAAAGCGAATGAAGAGAATAAAAATGAGAAGAACTTTAATGGTTCCAAAACAATATTTCGTAGTTAGAAATTTATACGAAATTTTAAGTTCGAAGTTTACTTTTATTTTTATTTTCATTTTATTGCAATTTTTTATTTCCTTTTCAAAGTTTAACGTGGTGTTATTTTATAGTAGAATTTTTTTATGGTCATATAGATGAGGCTTGGGTTGTGCATGAAGTTTGGCGTTATCGTGTGTGTTTTTAGGATTAATAGAGTGGGTTTTGTTTTTTTTATTGTTATTATTATTATATGACTTGGGGGTGGTGGTGTGTACACGTATGTGTATATTGCATAATGATGGTTATTTTCTATATGTGGATGCGGTTTCTTTTTTTTTGGTGCAAAAAAAGGGGATGAGTTACCTAAATGTAATTTTTTTTTTTAGGTGTTTAAATTTAAAAAAAAAAACCAACCAAATTGATCAAGGAAATAATTTCGAGCAAAAGTTTTCATGCCTTATCTGCCAATGACTTTACAAAGTCAGTCTATCAAAGTCAGAATGAATAATCACAATTTATATACAATGTTGAATAAATGTGTGTATGTGTGTGTGTGATAAAACGGATAGTTATGAGATATGGTTGTGAATGGGATGTTGGCTAACCTTCTTGTTGGAAAGCAATCGACTAACTTGAGCAGAGTGGCGCTTATCTTGTGTATCCATACCAGTACCTCTCTTACGATTTAACTTTGATCAGAAATTCATCCATTCGACCAACGGTTGATGGTTAACCAACGTGTTGTAGGATGAGATATCCTTGAACCTTTTAAAGTTGATATGGTAATCTTTTGATTTTGATTATAATATATGGATAAGAAATGGCTTTTGTCTGGTAAGCAAATTTTCTATTGAATATTAATGTCAATCGATGAAAAATGAGAATTATTGTTCCCATTCCTTTTTTTCGGTTGCCATAAAAGAATTTTTCTATAATCAAAACTATTCGAATCTTTTATGAAAAAGGAAATGATTTCCTAAAAGAAAAGGCATCAAAAGAGGATAAGTGGGCGTAGGTACATTATTTTCATGTAAAGCTATTTTCATATACATATACGTTAATGTGCATATTTAAACAGTCACACCCATCAATAGATACACACACACAAAAACCCACACAACCTCATATATATACTTAAATATGCTTTTATGACAATAGCCATAAAATATTAAGAGGGCGAAAACTTTGAGAATCATTAATTTTCTTTATGCTTTTTGGACAGAGAAGAATAACGTCTCTAATGAGATTTTAATTTAATGTTTATTTTTAAAAGGAAATTAATCGATTATATGAAATTATCTTTACTAACTATTTTTTACATTATAAAAAGGAGTATATAACGTCTCTAATGAGGGTGGGGTATATAGTAGACAAAAGACAGAAGATAGAAGACAAATAAGGTAGAGCAATAGTAGTGAGTGGCTGTAATTTGTTTTATAATATAATAAAAAATCTAATTTCATAGCATTATAATTTATATTTATTACTGGATATGAGAGTGTTTCTGGTATCCTTAATTGCTACTATTAGTTAGTAATTGAAAATATTTTTCATTGTGGGTGTTTTGCGTGTCATTGGCTCCTGAAATCAATGAAGTTGTATTTTAATTAAAAAAACCCACTGATTTTAAATAAAAACAAATATGATTTTCGGATATTTTGTCGTATTTATTTCCTCATATAATAACATATTGTATTAACGGAGAGTATTCGTTTTCAGAGAAGGATTACTTTTAACCTTAAAAGGGAAATAAAATTCAACACATAAGTTAAGACTTTATAACGAACATAATATGTAATTTGAGCATGTTGTATATGGCTTATTTCATTTATCACGTGAGTTTACCCATTTGTCACGTGACTCTTCCGATTTGTGTTTAAACTTTGCTCAAAAAAGTCACGTGACTTTTCCCAGTTTTTTGTATGTTTACCATTTGATAAGTGACTTTTCCCATTTGTGTCGTAACTTTCCTCATTTGCCACGTGACTTTTCCCATTTGTGTCCTTAGTTTGCTCATTTGCCACGTGGCTTTGTCAAATCGGTATTACAGTTATCATTTTACTTAAATTTGGAATAAAACAGCACAAATTTTTATGTGTGTCTTCGGTCCAATACGTAGTGATCTTCAGTTTGAACTCAAATAGCTGAAATGTCGTTTGGTTGTCGCCAAATAATCTGAAAAACCAAAACCCTCTTAGGGGCAATAGTTTTTTTTTAAATCAAATAATTGTGTTTATCGTTGGGCAATTGCAAAACGATATTCCGATTTAGCCAGTTTCTTTTGCCAATTATGTTTTTTAAATTTGAAAAAACTTTCTCCAATCCATTAGCCAGTCTTACGACATCCGCCTTAATATTTTAGTTGTTATTTTTGAGAGAATTCATGAATACCAAAACTACTTTTTTTTAACCCATCTATCCCCTATTCAATTTCGTTTTTAATTTAAAAAAAATTATAATATACTCCACAAAATCCAATTTCAACTTCTGCTTTCCTTTTCCTAACGCCCATACTTGTTGTCGCCAAATGATCTAATGGTATCTTAAGCTAAGATCACACAGTTCGTGCAACTGCACGAACTATTTTGTGCGAGGTTCGTTCAATTTTAAAAAGTACACCCAAAAAAACGATCGGCATAGAACACGATCCGTGCAATGCATGATTTTTTGATATACACGAACCTGTGGAAGAAAGTATGCATTCATAAACCGGTCCGTTTGCCGTTGCTATGCATTCGCACTAACCAAAAAGATCGCGAGGCGATCGAGCAGTCTTGGCAAATGTCCAATTTGATCGTTTGTCATTTGATTTCCGACGCTGTCAGTTCTTATGTGAATTATTCTTTATTATTTTATTTTCCAAGGGAGGTAAACATTAAAATTTATTTGTACTAGTGAAAATGGAGGGGCTAGAATCAACAGCTGCAATGTTCACATTTGGTGCATATCTTCTTCCACGTGGCTGCACATTCGACGATGTCATCTCGAATGTTGCGTTGTTTGAGTTCGACACAACTAAAATCATCTCACAAACTAGATTGTTAGTTCAAAAGCTGCAATCAATGTATAGCAATCGTTGCCATTCTTCGTTTCCTTTTTTATACGGACAATTCGTAACCGATTGCAATTTGATCGTCTGTCATGTTTCACACTAATATAAAGTCATTTTAGACAAATTAAATAAAATAGTTCAGGTAATAATAAGAATAATGAATTAACATAAAAAAGACTCATTACACAACAACAACTTGTGACTTATATACCATAGTGGCGGACCTTTTGATTCGTTCAATGCCAAATACACCAAATCACGCAACCAACCATTTGTCTAGGTTTGTGCAAAAAAATTCTTTTTAGGCCTTTTACAATACAATGCAAAAAATACCAAAAAATAAAAACTTTGAGGTCTAAAACGTGCAAGAATAGCAAGCTGAGAAAATTTTTAATATGGCATTACTAAAATTTAGTCGAATGATAGTGGCCTCGTCAATCGTAATACCAGTACCCAGTCCAATAATCATTCGAATTTTCTAATAAGACCTAAGTCATTTCACACTGTAATTTTAGAAACAGATTAATTCATTAATTTCAATATGCCTAATAATAATCAATAAAAAAATATATTATTACAAGACGTCATTTTGTCTTCATACATCCGGAATATACAACATGAACGGTAGCCATTTTCCAAATTCTTCTCCTCCAATAATAATAAAAAAAACAAAAAACAGAAAGAAAAATTGTTACTATTGAAGTGGAATATTTTTTCATTGTTATTATACGAAAGATAATAAATTTTTTAAGGAGGATCTTGATGGGATTTCCGTTTTTTCTTTTAGTTGAATTTTATTCTCTAATAAGTTTTGTTTTTATTTTTAACAATCCATATACGTATTTAATGTTTTTTTTTTTATTTTCTTAAAAAATTTTATCAAATTATTCTCTTCAAAAAATGTTTGATTTCTCTTTTATTATCAGCATCTTATTTGCATAGATATGAATTAATGCCTATAGAAACGCTCCATAAAGTAAGGAAGCTACACACAAGCATTTGGATGAGTTTATGCATTTTTGTAAAATTTATTACAATTATTTATGATGTTAATTTTCCTGTTTTGGCTTTATAAGATAAAAAAAAGTATCTTTTTGATTGTTGGGTCCTTTATTGTTGTTATTCTAATAACATGAGGACTATTTAAAAATCTTTTAAAAAACATGTTTATAAGGTTCCTTATGGTCATAAGGCGCACTTTAAAAATCTAATTTTAATAACAAATACTAAATCCTTTTAATAATAAAAAAAATATAAAGCTTGATTCATATTTTTTTGTACTCCTTGTCAAAAAAAGAATTTGTACTTATACGGATTGGGAGATTTTTTTTGTTGGTAGCTTTAAGATCATATGAAGAAGTTTGTATTAAAACGAATGGAGAGAGGGGAAAATGAAGAAAAAAAATTATAGTTGAGAATAGCTTTTTTTTCTCAAAGAGAAAATGTCATTTCTTATCTCTTTTCTGCCTCAGTAGGCCACAAGTTTACTTTTCTCCAAGTTTACTTTAATATGAATATCTTTTTGGATAACTTGTCCCGTTATCTTTTTCTAAGAGGATGAGAAAAATATCTAAAATAAAAATCTTTATGTGAAAAATTGGTGCATGGCAGATTTTTTAACATTCCATCATATGTACAGCACAACATAACAACAAGAGAAGAGTACCAAATAAGAGAAGAGAAAATAAATCCTCTTAGAAAAACTGGTTTCGAAGTGAAGGGCACTAAATCAAGATAACCAAAGAAGTGAGTGAGCGAATAAGTGACTGAGTATAGTAGTAGCAAGTATGAGGACAAGCGAGAGAGGAGTGCAAGTACGAGCACGTCGTGATTTTCCGAAAGGTAGAGTCACTTTTAGGGTTGGCTGTGAATTCTTTTTCTTTGATTAGAATTAAGCCGAAGGTACTTTTCTCATTTTCATGGGTATTGTCGGATACTCTTCGATTTACTTCAAAATAATCCTATCGAGCCTCTTTCCACGATTCCGGATGATACTGGTATCATGCCATCGACCGCGTCCACATTAGGTTTCAACAAACTGGTTCTCCTGCATACACATATGTTTAGTGAATAAATGTTATTTAAGAAGTTATAAAAAATAATTGCAAGCAAAATACACCAACAAAGGAAGTAGTTGGTGCCGGAGAAACTTACAATAGCGCGATCGGAACAAGAATGACTAATGAATGAACATAAAATTTTCCTGAACCCTAAAACTTTTTATACGCACATTTATTGGGGTTAGTGCATGAGGATCGAGTGGAAAGAATATTTTTAGGACGACAGTCAACTCGAAAATTCTCGTTCCAAAAATGAATTTTTACGCGAGAGGGTGTTTTTTTTACACATGAGACATTTTTTTTAAAGACGCTATAGAAAAACGGATTCCTACATTGTGTGGTATTTTTACTCAATAAAACTCACCTTCCTTTTCTTTAAATATGACACCATGGAACCACCGTCATGGGGAGTAGACTGCGATCAAGTATATTGTTATATTTAGGCTGCAGGCAGTTCTTTTCTCATTCTTTCATCCTGGCGGAGCTTCTTTATTATTCGGAATGCATATTTCGCTACTGCTTGCTTACTGATTATTTTCTTCACGTCCTTCCTTTGTCCATTAAAGCATGAATAGTGGAAGAAGATATGCTCCTTATCCTCGAAAACTTCCAGTTTAAAGTGATATAGATATACGCCCTGAAGCACCTAAATCCTGTCAGTATTCGACTTTTGCATAGTGGTCCACTTCTACATGACCTCTTGCGTTCCATGTGATTATGCCAGGAATAAGATGGTCCTTTAATCAATAATGTTTTTCCTACCCTGTTAACGGTGAGCCGATGGATTTCATTTCCTTTTAAGCAACGATACTCAGATGTACGTCAAAACCCAACCTGATGTCTATCTAACCTCCCAGATATCATAGCGATGGCTAAGAGATAATATTGAAGTCAACGATGGTAAGAGTAATAGACTCCTTTACTTTTCTGCTCATCACTAGTAATGCCACGATTTTTTCATCTGAAAGTTCCAGGTCTACTGATAATAATCGGTGTAGGGTAATGTGTACTGCATCATTTGCGGTTTGTGTTATCAAGTCTATGAATTTACCGAAAGTGACCGACAGCGTTCGTCGCGAGCGAATTTGGAAAAGGAAGTGTGTAGACGGAAAGTGATACCGGTATCATATGGAAACTTGTAAAGCACCTCATCTTAATAAGGGATATTATTGTTATTTGAAACTTTTGTGTAATACCAGGTATATAAGCTAAAATCCGCTGTTTGGTCATAGATGGCGTGAGTGAGCGTATTAAGCTACCTTGGGCATGCCATACTTTTTTTTATGGGTATGACATCTGTCAACATTAATCAGTGCACATTGTCAGCAATTTCGTACAACAACATACATTTTTCCTTTGGTAATCATGTCTAGTTTTGTGCCAGAAAAAGAGCATATGCGGGAAGCTCTGCTTTTCTGCTTCAATTTGAAGAAATCGACTGCCGAATCGCATCGTATACATATGGAGGCATATGGTGATAGTGCTTTATCGGAAACAACGTGCCGAGATTGGTTTCGTCGGTTCAACGACGGCAATTTTGACTTGCGGGACAAGAAGCGTGAAAATCGGTCGAGGAAGGTTGAGGACCATCAGTTGTAGGCTCTTTTGGACGAAAACGATACCCAATCGCAAAAAATGCTTGCGGAGCAATTGGGTGTTACTCAACCAGCCATTTCCATGCGTCTGCGTGCCATGAGGAAGATTGAAAAGATCGGAAAATGGGTGCCGCATGATTTGAACGATAGGCAGATGGAGCGACGCCAAAACACATGCGAAATCTTGCTCGCTAGACTAAAAAGAAAGTCGTTCCTGGATCGGATTGTGACAGGTGATAAAAAGTGGATATATTATGAGAATCCTAAACGCAAGAAATCGTGGGTTGATCCCGGCCAACCATCAACATCTTCCCCAAGACCAAATCGCTTCGGACGGAAGACAATGCTGTGCGTTTGGTGGGATCAGCAGGGTATCGTCTACTATGAGATGTTGAAACCTGGTGAAACTGTCAATGCGCACCGCTACCACCAACAACTGATCAAATTGCACCGTGCTCTGCGTGAAAAAAGGACGGATTATCAACAAAAACAGGCTGATTTTCCTCCATGACAACGTACCATCGCACACGTCAAAAATGGTCCGAAACTACTTGGAGATACTCAACTAGGAGATGCTACCCCACCCCGCTTATTCACCAGACCTGGCACCCTCCCGACTACCACCTGTTTTCGTCGATGGGCCCCGCGCTCGCTGAGCAGCACTTCGATTCTTACGAAGACGTCCGAAAATGGCTTAATGAGAAAGAATTTTTGGCGTGGTATCCACAAATTGCCCGAGAGATGGGAAAAATATATAGCTAGCGAGGGCAAGTACTTTGAATAAATTTGTTTTTGCTTTCTATGAAAAAAGACATGTGTTTTTTTTTGACTAAAAAACAGCGGATTTAAGCGTTTACCTCTGGTAGAATACTTTTTCTTTCCTTTTTTTTTTGTTCAAAAGATTTTGCAAAAATTTCTATTTAGCCATCAAAGTTGGACAGGTTCTTGTATATCTAATAATACTTTCTCTCTTCTGCCTTCTAAATTAATCCTATCACGTCCGCAAAAAAAAAAGATCACAAAACCGGATTCAATCCAATTTAACATTAGCGTTTGTTCCCTATTAAGACAATTTTGTGAATCGGATTTAAATAATTGAATTTTGCAGTTTATTTAATCTTAAGACGAAAAGGAAATCACATCGATAACTCTAAAGTACCTGGCAAAATAGGCTTTTTAAAAATAGAAAGTTAAATAAATTACAAAAATTATAGATTTATTTACTTTCATATATTAGAAAATTATTATTGCAAAAAAATGCAATTAAATAAAATATACAAAAAAGGGAAGGATTCTACTTAAATTATTTGAAATGATTTTTTTTTTTCAAATATAAAAACCACTTATAGGGACGGTTTGTCTTACAACTATTAGGCTTCGAATTCATTTGAGATATATCATAAATAGGGCGTTGCAGCTCTATAGAAACGTTCATTTCCCTCTTCTTGAGGTCGATAATCCTGTACTATTTTTGTGGATTAGGAGAAGTTTCTTTTACGAGCTCAACGTTATTAATACAATTCACATATTAGTTGAGAGATTTTTTTTTCTTGTTTGAAAATTAAGTGCATATTGCCAATGAAATGAGTTTTCCCACAGGATTGCGTATCAAGGAGTCTATTTCGATCATAAGAGGGATTAGGATTGGAATTTTTTCTTAAAAACTACCAAGAAGAAATATGAAGAAAATATCTTTGCTTTTTTGCTTTCTTAATTAAACTTTTGTAATTAAGTAATTTATTTTAAGATGTGATATAATTGGACATCTGGTTTAGATCTTCTGAAGAATGAGAGCTCTTAATAGCTAAGGGCCACCATTCCATATATATTTTCATGAATATTTAATAAACCGGATCTTTCTCCCTCAAGCGGGTCTAGTTAGATTCTTTCTAAAAAATAATTCATAAATATTAATTAAGAAATTAATATTTTACCAGGAATGAAAAAATCCAATACACTCTGGACAAATTAAATCTAAAAAAGTTGTAATTTCGTTGTTTCCAACAGAGGACTTAGTTGTATTTTTTCACAATCAACTTCACACTTAAGCCGCATAATCATATGTACTTTGACAGCTGACATAGCAAGGCTTGCTTTGTGAAAAAATTCGATTGATCCTGCATAGTAGTTTTTGGTTGATACCCCTTTAAATATGGAAAGTGAAAAACAGCATTTTCGGCATATTTTACTTTTTTACTATAGAAAAGATAAAAATGCTGTTCAAGCAAGAACAAAATTATCCAATGTGTATGGAGAAGATGTGTTAAGTGAGCACCAGTGCGAAAACTGGTTTGAAAAATTTCGATCCGGCAATTTTGATCTCGAAAATGCACCACATTCTGGAAGGTCAGTTGAAGCTGATGAAGACACAATAAAGGAATTAATTGACGCAAACCGGCGAATAACAACTCTTGAGATCGCTTAGAGATTAAATTTGAAACGGCTAGGTTTAATCTCAAAGCTCAACATATGGGTTCCTCATCTTCTTACGGAAAAAAAATTTGTATCGTCGCATTGACGTTTGTGATTTGCTTCTCAAACGCCAAGAATATGATCCATTTTTGAAGCGTATCACCACTGGGGATGAGAAATGGGTTGTCTACAACAATGTAAAGCGTAAAAGATCCTGGAGTAGAAAATATGAACCGGCTCAAAGCACTTCGAAAGCCAATATTCATTAAAAAAAAGGTTATGCTATCTGTTTGGTGGGATTTCAAAGGAATCGTTTATTTTGAGCTTCTACCGAGCAACACAACGATCAATTCTAAAGTGTACTGTCATCAGTTGGACAAATTGAATGATTCACTTAAAGAAAGAAGGCCAGAATTGGTAAATAGGAAAGGTATAGTGTTCCAACAGGATAATGGGAATCCACATACAAGTTTGAACAATCGACAAAAGCTTTTAGAGCTTGGATGGTATATACTACCACACCCATCATACTCTTCAGACCTAGCACCTTCCGATTATCATTTGTTCCGGTCTCTACAAAATTTTTTAGACGGTAAAA
The DNA here is from genome assembly GCA_958298945.1 of Atherix ibis. Taxonomy (NCBI): domain Eukaryota; kingdom Metazoa; phylum Arthropoda; class Insecta; order Diptera; family Athericidae; genus Atherix; species Atherix ibis. The sequence goes on along the minus strand of OY282605.1, from coordinate 117,004,202 downwards.
AGTTTAATTCAAATGAGGAGGTTCTAAAAATCACTTGGATCAGTTTTTTGCCAACGAAGAACAAAAATTTTATGAGCGTGGAATCATGTTACTGTCAGAAAAATGGCAAAGGGTATTGGATTAGACTGGACAATATTTAATTGAATAAAATATAGGGTTTTCGAATAAGAGGGATATTATTTCTTACTAATTGTTAAGGAAATTCAAATGTTTTTTATTTAATGTGAAGTACAATCGATACAATTAAGTTCTGAATAAAACGTCATTTAAATGGCCTCCACGACTTCTTTTGCAGGAACGAATTCGATGAACCCTATTTTCGAGCACTTTTTCCACTAAATCAAGTCGTATGTCATGAATGTAGCACGTTCACTATTGACTTCTAAAGCTTGAAGAGAGTCTGGTTTATTGCTAAAGACCAATGACTTAAGATAACCCCACAAGGAATATTCTAATGTTGTTAAATCATAACTTCTTGGAGGCCATTCAATGTCACAATTTCTTGAAATAATCGAATCTCCAAACTTTTCTCACAATAATTCGGTTGTTGCACGTGCTGTGTGGCACGTAACCCCGTCTTGTTGGAACCAGATGTTATCAAGTTCAACTTCTTCCAATTTCGGCCATAAAAAGTTGGTTATCATCGATCTATACCGCTCTCCATTGACAGTAACGGTGTTACCAGCTTCATTCCACCAGACCAAAAACCACACCAAACTGTCAATTTAGGTGAATGTAATGGGTGTTCATGAATAATTTGTGGATTTTCTTCGCAACAGGATCGACAGTTTTATTTATTTACCGCACCACTCAGATGAAAGTGAGCGCACGAAAAGTTGCAATTGGAGAACGATTATTTTGATGATAAAATTGAATAATTTGTAAACGTTGTTCTTGCGTATATCTCTCAATGATGAAATTGCAAACATTACTGAATACAATGGAAAAAAAGACAGATCCTGACATATTACAAATGGCCGAAACGTTACTTAGAAATCATATCACTCTTATTGGAAAATCCAATATTAATTAACTATAAGAAAATCGTCTTTCATTTCTATAAAAAAAAAAAACGAAATTACTTTCGGGACAACCCAAAAACTTTACTTTTCCATAGCACAAATTGGATAACTCTTTAGTATTTATTAAAAAAAAAATAGATCAAAACATACCACGGATTTGAGTTTTAGTAATCAAAACTAACCATTTCTGTAACAGTCCTTTATCTTGAGATTAAGTAAATAATCATTTTCTATTTAAAAATTATTGTAACTTTATACCGGAAGTTTTGATACTGCTCAGGATATTATTTTTCAGACACTTTTTATCCTCAAATGGGGACAACTAATTACAAAAAAAATTTACGACCATTTGCAAAATAATGTTTACTGAAGGTTTTTACTTTATCAATTAACTAATCGTTATTTATCAAGGAAATATTATTTATTATCAGCTTTTAAAAAAATAAAAAATAAACAGTGGCTTACGTGTCTAGTTAACAGAGTCCTGAATTTATTTCAAGGGTTTTTATAATACGACATTATCTTCTGACACTTTTATTGAAAATGCGTTTTAATGTTACTTTAACGATAAGATAAGATATAAGTGACAGTATCGGATCATTTAATCAAAAAATAATCGGATTTTTTTATACGAAACGATTATATTTTTTTTTGTATACGGTTTAAAGTACATGTGCGAATCTATGTCATGTACTTAAAGGTTTTAAAATTTGATAGTTTTACTTACAATCTTATCTAAATTATATAAAAAAAAATTATATATTTTGGAGATTTGGTAATTGCTATTTATTAATAATGAAAATATATTCCCAGCTCTTAAGTTATAGGGCAGCTTGAAAAAGTTGACTTATTTGCGTCCATACTATAGTTGCTAGAAAAGATGTCCGGACTAGTTAGTTGTTAGAAAAGGAAACGTGTCTTGATTCTGATAGCCAAGCAATACATGTTTTTTTTTTTTTTAATTTAGTTTTTTAGCAATATGGAGAAAAGGTTCTTAGCTAACCGACTAATATAGAAAAAAAAATAAATAGAAAGGATTTATTTTCAAAGAATCGCAAATATAGGCAGGCGTATCTGGAAAAAAACCTCGTCCAGTGTTCTTTTACTGTCATGGCAGCAGTGTTTGGAGATAATAACCAGAAACCTTACTTATCTTGGAAAAGATTCATTTCAAAATATAATTTTCAGCTCAGATTAATATAAATCAAGCAATTTAAGCTCCCTTAAAAAAATTTCTTGCTTTTTAAACATTTTTTTCCCCTTTTATATACCAGATATCATCGTCGTTTGTAATTATTATATTTATCAAAAAAAAAAATTATTTCTTTATCCAATATCACAGAAAAACTAAAAGGATATGCAAAAAAATACACACACGCTCATTACATGCTTTATGAGCTGAAAACTGATAATTTCAAACCAGCACATACCTCTGATTAGCCAGCCATCCTATCCAACCCAATATATGATGCTTATTTTTTTAAATTTTAAATTGGGAAGGATTATTTTCCTTTAAAAAAAGCCATTGGAGTAAAATTAATTAAATGTAAAAGAGAATATGCGCTCGAATGGATAAGAGCGGGCGATGCAAAATCAATACTCGAATAACTTCTGAAAACCAATAATAACATCTAAAATGGCTCCGGTTCATACGCTAGTTCCGTTTTAGGAGTTCTTCCTTTTTACAATTACCAGAAAGTATCTCAAAGACGTGTTAAAGAAAAAAAAAATGGCGTAATCTGTGAGTCCGCGTTGGTCATGGAAGTACTAAACGGGAAAAGTTGATTTTTTTTTCAGATAAACTAACACATACGAACAAAGTACTCGTGCAAAAATCAAGGATAAAAATCCATTGTCGGTGGAATTTTGTTGGGGGTTTCTCAATTTTGATTCTTAGAGTGGATAAATTGTATTATATTTTTGGTGCATTGTTGCCATATTCTATTCTTTCCATTTGTACCAACAAAAAAAATGGATTAGTTGCCTGCCAGTATAGCTATTTTTCTGTGTATTGTTGCCATGTTCTATTTTATGATTAAATACCGCCTATAATTTAATTTTTATATTTTTAATTTTTTCTCGAAAAGCTTTTTTCTTTTCGAAATAAGGTGTTTTGGTCCAAAAATTGTTTTTCCGAAAAACGTGTTTTTATTTCGAAAAATATGTTTTTTTTTTATCAAAAAACGTGTATTCGAAAAACTTGTTTATTTTCGAAATTTTTTTTCTCTTTTTTAAAATATTTTTTTTCCTAAAAACTGTGTTTTTCTCAAAAAACTTGTTTTTTTTTGAAATTTTTTTTCTTCGAAATTATTTTTCGAAAAATGTGTTTTTATTTCGAAAAATGTGTTTTTTCCCCGAAAAACCTATTTCGTTTCGAAATAAGGTTTTTTCCTCCAAAAATTGTTTTTCTTTGTCGAAAAATGTGTTATTTTTAAATTTCAGGAATTTTTTTCAATTTTGAAATTATTTTTAAAAAAGAATTTAAGATTTGGGTGACTTCAAAATCGAATAATTTCTGGATTATTGGTATTACAGTTTTCGAACAACTTTTAGTCGACGGAATTTTTATATAAAAATAAAATTTCATATTTTGATTATTTTATAATTTATTAAAATTGCAAAAAATTATCATTAAAAATATTTAGTATTCAATTGCAGGTGTCGTCAAAAAATATTTAATTAATCTCACATATATAGTATCGGTAATTTATACAAATCGATTCAGTTTATTAAATATAATGGTTAGCAGTACTTTATTTAAGGTGTTAATTATGATAAAAAAAATTTTATACAAAATTAACAATATTTTCATAAAATTAGCACAATTTATTAAAATGCGATGTTATGGCGAAAGGTCAGGATATCTGTAAATGTATCTGTAAATAATAAAAGATTGTAAATATTTCACCTGTTATCTATTTAATTTATTTTATTTTGACACATAAATATTATTGACAAAAAAATTTGAGAATTTTTTTTTAAAATCTGATACATTTTTTGTGCAAGCTGAATTTTTGATTATTTTTGGTTGACTATAATTATTTCAAATAAATTGTTTGCTATAATTTATGGTGAATTTTCTTTAAATGTAACTATAAAAATAAAAAATAGGAATTAAAAAAAATGAAATAAAAAATAGTAAGATTTATAAAAATATCCATTCTTTTGATGGGGGAGGGGAAGGGGGGTCTAAATGATTAGCTACTGTAGGATTTATTAGAGTTTCTTTAATAAAGTCGATAAAATGAAAAAGTGTAAATTTGATCTTACAAACTTTCATTATGAAGAAAAGCTTTTTAAATCGTTCTTCCCTAAAACCTTTTTTTACTGTAAACAAAATCATTTGGTGAAAAACCATTTTATACGTTTTGTGTCGATATGGTAGTCCTAGAAATAAAAAGCAGTTAAGAAAGCTTTTAAGAAATTGTTGGATAGAAATAATGCTAAATCAAGGGAAAATTCGAAATTACGACTGGTTCTAGTGGAAAAGCACAAGCAAGTGTACCTGAAAAGCTTATTATTGATCCAGGATTTCGAGAATAATCTTTATTTTTTTGTATTTTGAAAAGCACATTGGAGAACTTTTTTTTTATTTATGGTTGTTACGCCAGGTTGGCGCAGATACCAACAACCTAGAAATTTTCCTTTACTCTGGAAAATTTGCTGTCATTGAAATGACTCCTAAACCAAATAAACCCATTAATTCTCCTTCCTCCTATAGACCTATCAGTCTCTTATCAAATCCTTGGTAAGATTTAAAAAAAAAACTCCTATTAGGTCCTAGTTAATGAAACAAATTATTCCTGATCACCAATTTGGGTTCCAATCTGAACACTCCACTATCCAGCATTGTCATCGCATTTTTAGATCGTGTCTGGCGTCCTAGACTTCTCTGGAAATTCAAGAGCTGCTTTCTTCCCTCAACATACTACCTTATCATAAATTTATATCTCTCCCAACGTAATTTTCAAGTTGCAATTAACTCAGAATCCTCGGAAATATATCCTATTCTAGCCGGAGTCCCACAAGGCAGTATTCTTGGTCCCATTTTAGCTCTGCTTTTCTGCTTCAATTTGAAGAAATCGGCTGCCGAATCGCATCGAATGCTTATGGAGGCCTATGGTGACAGTGCTTTATCGGAAACAACGTTCTGAGATTGATTTCTTCAGTTCAAAGACGTCAATTTTCACTTGTGGGACAAAAAGCGTGAAAATCGGCCTAGGAAGGTTGAGGACCATCAATTGCAGGGTCTTTTGGACGAAGACGATACCCAATCGCAAAAAATGCTCGCGGAGCAATTGGGTGTTACTCAAACAGCCATTTCAATGCGTCTGCGTGCTATGTGGAAGATTGAAAAGATCGGAAAATGGGTGCCGCATGAATTGAACGATAGGCAGATGGAGCGATGCCAAAACACATGCGAAACCTTGCTCGCCATACAAAAAAGAAAGTTATTCCTGCATCGGATTGTGACAGGCGATGAAAAGTGGATATATTTCGAGAATCCGAAACGCAAGAAATCGTGGGTTGATCCCGACCAACCATCAGCATCTTCCCCAAGACCAAATCGCTTCGAACGGAAGACCATGTTGTGCGTTTGGTGGGATCAGCAGGGTATTGTCTACTATGAGATATTGAAACCTGGTGAAACTATCAATGCCCACCGCTACCACCAACAACTGATCACATTGCACGGTGCTCTGCGTGAAAAAAGGACAGATTATCAACAAAGACATGACAAGCTGATTTTCCTCCATGACAACGCACCATCTCACACGTCAAAAATGGTCCGAAACTACTTGGAGACACTCAACTAAGAGGTGCTACCCCACCCCGCTTATTCACAAGACCTGGCCCCTTCCGACTACCACATGTTTTCGTCCATGGGCCACGCGCTCGCTGATCAGCACTTCGATTCTTACAAAGACGTCCGAAAATGGCTTAATGAGTGATTTGCCTCGAAAGAGAAGGAATTTTTTTGGCGTGGTATCCACACATTGCCCGAGAGATTGAAAAAATGTATAGCTAGCAAGGGCAAGTACTTTGAATAAATATGTTTTTTTTTGACTAAAAACCAGCGGATTTCAGCTTATACACCTGGTACAATAAAATACACGTATGGCTAAAATGCACGTCTATGTCTAAAATGCACGATACAATTTTTTACTGAATTAAAGGCGGAAGTCCAAACAACAAGAAAACAATATAGTTTAGGTGCTTTGAACACGTTGACATAACAAAAGAATGTGCTAATACCATCTATTGACAAAATCCGCAATCACTTAGTTGCTAACCCAATAGTATGTTTCTATAATACTCCTTTTTTTAAAACTCATGCAGACATTTTTAATCGGCAAAATTATTGCTATCAATTTCCATATGACCTTATAACTAGTGGATTTCAACAATTTAAGTCTACATACAGTCAAGCATTTGTTTTTTTTACGAGGATGTCTTATTATAACACAGACGCAGATCAGCAACGTACTAACCAATTCGACTTTATTCCCTTATCAAGTGCATTTGCAACTGTATTTAATTTTTTCGTCCTTTTTCAATTTTCAAAGGTTAAATTTTCCAGTTATAAATTTTTGAATTAAAAATTAACAGAAAAAAAATCCTACATTTCGAATATCTTAATAAAATAATTTCAAAAGTTAAATATACCAATTAAATATGTACTTGCAATAAATAAGAAAATATTTGAGCATAAATTGACCAAAATGAACTCTTTATCAATAAGATTTTTTTTTATTACTCTTATCAGCAATAACCTCTTATCGACTGTAGGTCTCCATACAATTTATATTATTTTATAAACATGTTTTTTTGTTGGTTTGTTTTTAATTATCTTTTGTTACAAAAAAAAAACAACAACAACTAAATCAATTTTTAATCTAATTACAAGTTTTTTTTGCTTTTAATAAAAAAGAATAAAATTAAATTGAGAAGAAGAAAAAAAACACTAAGCAAAAAATTAGTTATTTTTGTAAGTAATTTTGTCAATTTTTTTTTTCTTCGTAATTTTCTATTAAATTTTAATAGAATACTAAATATTATTTGATATTCATTCATCCTGTAACTATAATGGGGGAGACGTAGCAACATAGTATATTTGCTAGTCATTGGAATTTGTGTTTAGTCGTTGTGAGTTAACATTAGGACCACATATTATGGTGTTAAGCCGAGAAATTTTTTTTTCAGGGGTTATTATTGAAATTTTTAGGTCATGATCGCTATACGACGATTAGATTAGCTAAAAGTTTTCTTCGATATGCTGTTTGATCATTTATTATTAGATGGATTTTTTTAAAGATTCATTTAAGACATTTTAAATATGCATTTTTTGTTGCATACATTTATGAAGGGTTATTCATTTTGTGCATTGGAGAGTGCCAGTCTTGTCATTTGACAGCTGTCAAAATAATATTTTATACCTTTGATTATAGAAGAACTGGATAGGTCTCTACACAACAATTGTGGCCGAATTTTGTTGGCAATACTTTCGTAGAACGCACACACACATGCAAAATAACAGAAACGCCGTAAATCAGTGGGGGCCAATTTTAAAATTAAGTATGCGATTGAAGCGATTCGTCGTTTAAAACCATTTTCATATCTATCTACCTGTCTCATATCTACCTGTCATTTATGCGTAAACATTTATATTTAGGTTTTTATTGTTTGATGGAATTAGTTTTGAAATTTTTGCAATAAAACACAGTATTCTATTTTAAAATATTATTTATTTATTTATTATATATTGTCAAATAAAAATCCATTCCAAAAATGTTAAAAAGAATTAAATGAGAGAATGTGATATTATGTTATTAACTGAATAAAGAATTAACAGAAATTAAAGTATTTCTTGTACTATTTAAATACGTTCCCTTAAATTTTCTTACACACAACTTTACGTACGCCGGCACTGAATTATTTTCTGGTAAACATTAAACTGTCAATATCACATTTGTTTACATTTATTCAATGCCGAACTTTTCGAACCAAATAAATCATTAAAACCCATTTAAACACATTACAAACTAAATTTTTGTTAATTTCTCTAGTAAAAATGACTTACCGAACGGAAGAAATTCCCGGTTTCCTCATTTCGTTGAATTTCTGGCAACGCTTTATAAAACACTTCATTTTATGAAATAAAAACTTCCTATTAAATGTTATCATCAACAACATAACTATTTATATAAATACTTACTTTTTCGTAAATACTTTAAAAAACATAAAAACTACACTTTCACTTGCACTTTCCGATAAGTACCAAAATAACAACTTAAAAAACAACAAAAATGTGCAAGCATTTCGGTATGCTACCGCTTTCATGGAGAATGGCGTGTTTAAAAACTCTCCGAAAGTCTACAAAATTGAGGCGCTTCATATTTAATTAATATTTACGAAATAAATAATAAACGCAAACTACAATTGCATTTAATGGCAGAATATTGGAAAAACATAAATTTTGCCTTTGCCTTGTTTAAATTATATTTTCGTTTGGAATAAGTAAATTAAAATGAATATTAATTGTGCGTTTGCAAATTCAATAAATTTCTATTACGAAAACTAGATGTCAGTGGGTGTCATGTCTATATAAAAAAATCTACACAAAAGTATGCAAGAGTTACATTTTTTCGGCGCTTCTGCAATAATTTGGCCAGAAAATTGCATATACACTATACGAAAATCTGACGTGGGCCTATCCAGGTATTCTTTAATCTAAGTTTTATACAAGGTAGCATTTCTTTACCATTTTTTATTATGGATTGAGATTATGGAACAAAATTTTTTTAGCGATGAGGCTCAAATTCACCCTTTTAGATGCACAAATAAGCAAAATTGACGTATATGCGTATATGGAGCTCTGTAAACGCACAACTGATTGCGAAGAAGCCATTTTATTCGCCAAAAAGTGACTGTCAGGTATTAATTTAGATCTGAAGGTGTCATTGCCCATATTTCTTTGAAGAGACCGTTACCGTTAATTTTGAGCGCAATAATGTTATGATAACCGATAGTTTTTGGCCTGGACCTGAAGATTTATATAGGGTTTTCCAATAAGAGTGATATGATTTCTAAGTGACGTTTCGGCCATTTATAATATGTCATGATCTGTCTTTTTTTCATTGTATTCAGAAATGTTTGCAATTTAATCATGGGGAAATATACGCAAGAACAACGTTTACAAATTATTCAATTTTATCATCAAAATAATCGTTCTCCAATTGCAACTTTTCGTGCGCTCACTTTCATCTGAGTGGTGCGGTTAATAAATAAAACTGTCGATCCTGTTGCGAAGAAAATCCACAAATTATTCATGAACACCCATTTTTTTTTTTTTTTTATTTTTTATTTGACAGGTTTTCATTTCTATGTTACACATAGACATGAGAACACAGTCACTCCTATGGAGCATATAGCGGCACTAGAGCCTCTGCGAACTCTCTCCATCTGCATCTGTCTTGAGCGAGCCTTTTTACTTCCGACCATGATTTGCCAGTTTGTTGGTGTTCGCGCTCGACTGATCTTCTCCAAGTGGTCCTTGGACGTCCTCTGCTGCGATTGCCCTGTGGGTTCCAATCTAGTGCCATCCTTGCTATGTCCGTAGGTGGTTTTCGCAAGGTGTGGCCAATCCAACTCCATTTCCTGCGTTTGATGTTATCTAGCAGGGGTATTTGCTTCGTGAGAAGAAGCAGCTCATCGTTCGTTATCCAGTTCGGCCAGAAGATCTTACTTATGCGTCTCAAGCATCTGTTCACAAATGCCTGTGGCTTGCGAGTCGTGCTGACTGTTACTTTCCATGTTTCGCAGCCGTACAGCAGGACTGGCTTGACGTTTGAGTTGAATATTCGAAGTTTGAGTGCTATGGAGAGATGATTGGAACGCCATACGTTCCCAAGTGAGGTGTACGCTTGTCGCGCCTTGTTGATGCGCGTTTGGATGTCTATTTCAGTTCCACCATCCTTGCTGAGCATGCTGCCAAGGTAACAGAACTTTTCGACATCTTCAACTTGGGTACCGTGTAGCATCAAGGGTCTCTCGCAGGTGGCGCCGACACGCATCAATTTGGTCTTTTTGATGTTGATTCTCATCCCAACTTTTCCTGCGTTGGAGGCCAGTGCATTCAGTTTCTCCTGAATGCCGTTGAAGGTGTGGGACATGAGGCATATGTCGTCGGCGTAGTCCAGGTCGTGGAGCTTCTCACGCAGTGTCCACTGTATACCGTTGCTGGCTGTGCTGTTCGTGCGTTGAAGAACTTGGTCTAGGGCGATTATGAAGAGGATAGGCGAGATTATGCAACCCTGCCTGACTCCTCTCGAGATGTTGAATGTATCGCTGTTTCGTCCTTTGAGACGCACTCTACACGGGGCCTCGCGGTATAGTTCTCGGATTAGATCGATTATGGCCTGCGGGATGCCTAGTTCAGCCAGAGCACTCCAGATGGCGTCGCGAGAAATCATGTCGAAGGCTCTTTCGAAGTCAACGAAGAGAAGATAGAGCGGGCTGTTCCATTCGTTCGACTGTTCAATGATCATTCTTAGGCTGTTGATGTGATCAATACAGGAGCGGTTTGGTCTAAATCCAGACTGCTCGTTGCGGAGGGCACTTTCCACTGTTGGAGTGATGCGAGTCAGGATGATTGATGCGATTAGTTTCTGGATGGTGTTCAGCAGCGTGATTCCCCTCCAATTTTTGCAATCGACAAGGTCACCTTTCTTCGGGATGGTGATAATTACTCCCTCTTTCCAGCTGTCCGGGAAGTGGCATTGTGTCCAGGCTTTTACGATTATAGGATGCAACAGCGAGGCCAGAAGTGGCGGGTCAAACTTCAGAACTTCTGGGGCCAGGTTGTCAGGTCCGGGTGCTTTGCTGTTCTTAAGCTTGTTGATTGCTGTTGTGATCTCCGTAATCGTAGGTGGTGTTGTTGGGATGGATCTTTGTGGGTTTCTGCGCATCACTGTAGGAGGAGGATGGAAATCTGGAGCTATTGGAAGGGATTCTGAGAAGAATTCCTTCCAGCGGTCGAGTTGTTCTTCATCCGTGGGGAGAGTTTGACCGTCTTTGTCCTTAAGTGGTGGCAGTGAGGGTGTTATTCTTCCGGATAGTTTGCGAATTGATGCATAGACACTGCGGATATCGCTCCGGTGTGCAGCGGCTTCTGCTTTGCTCGCTATTTCGTTGAAGTAGTTCCTCTTGTCATCCCTTGCCATGCGTTTGACCATCTTTTGAGCAAGGTCGTACCTCGTCTGTAGATGGTGCCTTTCCTCGCGAGTTTGAGCAGTTTGGAGTAGACCTTTCAGCTTTCTTCGTTTTCCTATTTGAGTCCAGGTTGACTCGCGGATCCACTCTTTCCTCTTGTAGTTCCGAAAGCCCGTTGCTTCCTCTGCAGCGGACTTTAGTTTGCCCAGTAGAGAAGGCCATGTCAGCCTTTCGGCATTGTGGCTAACTTCCTCCAGCTTGTTCGCAAATACCTCGGCTGTCTCTGGATTCTGCAGGCGTTGGATGTCGTGCCTGCGTTCTGCGCGATCTTGTCGTTTCTTGGTTGCCGCAGGCCTTAGTCTGACCACCCCAAGTAACAGCTGATGGTCGCTGTATATGTCAGCTCCTCGGATTGTCTTGACGTCCAGTAGTGATCCGAGGAATTTTTTGCTTATTAGGATGTGGTCTATCTGGTTGCGGGTCACGCGATCCGGAGACTGCCAGATGTATTTGTGGATGTTCTTGTGAGGAAACTTGGTGCCACCGATGAATAGTTGATGAGTTGAGCAGAGGTCAGTGAGACGGTTCCCGTTGTCATTTCCCTCTGCATGAAGGCTGTGTGTTCCAATGATCGAGCGAAGATCAGTGTTGTCCCGGCCTATTTTAGCGTTAAAATCGCCCATTACAATTTTTATGTCGCTCTTCGGGGCAGATTGAATGCACGTCTCTAATTGGTGGTAGAAGGCTTCCTTATTGACGTCATCATCCACTTCAGTTGGGGCATAGCATTGCACGATGGTGATGTTTCGGAACTTCGAGTGGAACCTGGCTGTTAGAAGGCGGTCGGAGACCGGTTTGTAGCCCATGAGAGATCTCTTTGCGTTGGCTGATAGGATTAATCCGACTCCACAGTGATGTCCACTGTCGTTGCCGCTGTAGATGAAGTGTTCACCCGTCTGTGTTGCGAGGATTCCTTGATGTTTCCACCTTGTTTCGGAGATTCCCAGTATGTCGAGATTGTAGCGTCGCATTTCGGAAGTAGCTTGCGCCAGACGAGAAGTTTGGGGGAGAGTTCGCACGTTCCAGGTACCTATTCGGGTTGTTCGGTGAAAGCCAAATGTCGTTTTGCCTGATGTGTTGTCCGGTTGATTACTCTTGTGCTGTTTCATGATAAGATGTTTTCTTATGGCTTGCGGCTTATCAGGCCAGCGAAGCAACCCCCAGTGACGTTGGGGGACCCTACGGACTACATATGGAAGGCTTGTAGTCGGCCTCTCACCCCGGCACCAATGCCGAGATGGCGGCAGCGGGAATCGAACCCGCTAACCTACCTGCGACGCGCGGTTTACGAAGTGGTCACCCATCCGAGTACTAACCACGCCCAGTCCTGCTTAACTTCGGTGATCTTACGAGAGCCGGTGGATCCAGGATGGCACGGTCGCAGATTGAACACCCATTACATTCACCTAAATTGACAGTTTGGTATGGTTTTTGGTCTGGTGGAATCATCGGTCCGTACTTCTTTCGAAATGAAGCTGGTAACACCGTTACTGTCAATGGAGAGCGGTATAGATCGATGATAACCAACTTCTTATGGCCGAAATTGGAAGAAGTTGATCTTGACAACATCTGGTTCCAACAAGACGGGGCTACGTGCCACACAGCACGTGCAACAACCGAATTGTTGCGAGGAAAGTTTGGAGATTCGATTATTTCAAGAAATTCTGACATTGAATGATCTCCAAGAAGTTGTAATTTAACACCATTAGACTATTTCTTGTGGGGTTATTTGAAGTCATTGGTCTTTAGCAATAAACCAGACTCTCTTCAAGCTTTAGAAGTCAATAGTGAACGTGCTACATTCATGACATACGACTTGATTTAGTGGAAAAAGTGTTCGAAAATTAGGTTCATCGAATTCGTTCGTGCAAAAGAAGTTGTGGAGAACTTAATTGTATCGATTGTACTTCACATTAAATAAAAAACATTTGAATTTCCTTCACAATTAGTATGTTTTTTTTTTTTGAATAAATCATATCACTCTTTTTGGAAAACCCTATACCACAAATGTGTGTGGTTTCAACACGACAACGTCCAAATTCCAAATAATTTGACAAATTTTGTCTTTACGAACTCGTAATTTCAGGATTTGGTGATGTCAATTCGACAGCAAGACTGTGTAATTTGTTTCCATTGGGTTTTTTCTTGTTTGTATTTACTCAGATACTCCTTAAATTTTAGAGCATTCGAGAACCAACAAATGTAAATTAATCAAACTTTGTTTTAGTTAATTTTACTTTCTGAATCAAAAATTGGACAATATCATCTCTGAGACTCTCATCTGATCAAGAATTTGGTGAATAAATTTGATTATAGTCGTTTGGTTCAAAACATACCAAAAACATTGGAAAGTGTTGCAGCGGAATCAGTTTTATCGGTTTTACGAAGTTCTCAAACATTTAGACCTGTTCACATTGGGGAATTTTGAGAAAAATGTATGGCTCTTAACCCTTATAATGTCCAATTGGTGCAAAAATTAATTTATCCCCAGATCATTTTCAACGTCGACATTTCGCTGATTGGATCATTGAACCATTGGTGCTGTTTTTTTTTTTTTTTTTTTTAGAAAAAATCATCTCGAACGAAACTCATTTTCACTTAGACGGCTATTTGGCCATGTGAAAATCCATGATCACATAATACATCCATCATGTGCCACTGTATGGGTGCGCTTTAAAAGTCGGACATATTATTGGTCCGTATTTTTTTTCGAAAATGGCGCTGGTGCTACAATTACTGTCAATAGAATGCGCTACAGAGGCATGGGAACTAGTTTTTTATGGCCTATTTTTGACGCCGACGTACAGTTTCAACAGGACTGCACTACGTGCCGCACTGCTCAAGAAACAATTGATTTCTAAATTCAATGGACGTCTAATTTGGCGCAGGGGTGATGTCAATTGGCCACCAAGATCATGTGATTTAACACCTTTTGTCTTCTTTTTGTGGGTCTATGTGAAAGATAAAATTTATGAGAATGTTGACACACAATACCAGAGCTCAAAACTAAGATCAATTGGTTCATCCGTAAAATAGAGCCAGAATAATGAAAAATGGTAAACGAAAGGACCGATATATGTAAACGTAGTCGGTGGACATTTACCCGATATTGTTTTTTATTCATAACTGGTAAAGTCCCTACAAAATACTACACCCTGTAAAAGATACACCAACTCCATGATACTCTATGGCTCCTGATTGCTTGTTCAGCAACTTCCTTAAGGGGGAGGTAACTGTTTCCGTCAGTCGCGTTAAGTTATCAAATAACATCATAGTCGTTTTAAAGCCGTTACAGTCAAAAAAGAAGTATTCAATTATAAATTGTACCAAAAAAAATGCAAAAAATTTGGATGCACATTTATTTAACTTAATAAATCGATAATATTTTTATACCACCTCGATTTCTAAGTTTATTTATACCAGTATTAATTAAAATACAATTTCTATTTTATACCCAAATTGCGTCACGCAAAAGCTTTTTTTAAATTTATTTCTGAAATATCTAAAAGCTTTCTTCTAATTTTCAATTTTATTTTGACTTTTTTCGAATTTATCTTTAATTTATCAATTCTAAATACAAAAAAAAAAATCTAAACATTTTTTGTAATTCAAAAATATTTTAAATTTTTTCAAAAGTTCTGTGTGTGTGTGTGTGTGTGAATAATTACATTATATCCAAATGTGGGGTAACTACTTAAAAATCTTTGGTTTGTGTAGAACGAAAATTCCGTCAAAAACTTTCAAAAATTAACAAACAAAAAGAAAAGATTTTTAAAAAAAATCGGTTTCTTATTAAAGTGTTTCAAGTACGGAGAAATTACCTATTCAAGATTGGTTGTTTGTTGTTCTCAATAAAAAATTGTTAGGTTATGTCAGTGAAGAAGAAGTCAAAACAAAACCAAAAATAGTTCAATTTATTAATAAAAAATAAAACCATTTGATTTTAAATGTTAATTTAACTAAAATAAAACTTCAACATTCCACTAAATAACATGAAGATTTACAATTTTTCTTTTGGTATATGAGAAAAAAATAATAAATAAAAATAATCAACAAAATATTAATATGACACTTAGTAACTCTCCTGAAGAAAAAAAGAAGAGTGAAATTGAAAAGAGAAAAATTCTTTGTTTTCTATTGGAAGAGGACACGGTCAATATGATTGAGGAGTAGATATATATAAGGACAGAAAGAGACAGATAAATAAATATGAAGAAGAGAACCATAAACTGAGAACTAATTATTATAAAATGAGAATTTATTCAATTTGTGGTCTCTGAACGTTATACTCGTACTTATAATAGAAATTATAACGGAAAACCGCATTTTATGTATAACAGAATCGGAGAAAGAAAAACCGCAAACATAACTGTATCGTTAAGTAATAATGTAGAATGTACCGTTTTTTTTTTTATTAATTTTCGATCTTTCATTATTCTTCTTCTGATTTAAAAAAAAAAATGGATTTCTTTTTTATTCATTTTGTTTTTGGTATTTTAATTAAATTGATTCAAAATCAGTGAGAATTTATTTTTGACAGAATTAACTGCCAAAAAAGTTTTGCTTTGTTAGGTTTTTTTTTCTTCATTGCATTAACTAAGCAAATTGTTACCAACCTTCTAGTATTTTCTTCAGGGTTGAAGTAATTAGCATAAGTCATGTTCTCAGGGTTGTTGTATCAAAAATAATATTTCTTCTCATGGTTGGGCAAGTAATTTTCTTTCTTTAAGATTTGTTAAAAATATTTTAAAATTTTTTTTATTATTTTTTCTATTTTTATTTTAATTTATTGAATTTGCTTATTTTTAGATAAATGGAACTTTTTTAAATAAAAAAAAAATCGGGTATTTTCTTTACATACCCGATTTTTGTTCAAAAAGTATCGCGAATTTTGTGTTTTTTTAAAAAATTATTTGTTTTGTCATGAATATCTATTTTGTTCCCTTCAAAGTAATCCCCACCCGATATAATATACTTGTGCCAACGTTTTTTCCTATCCTCGAAGCACTTCAAAAAATCATTTTTTGTGATCTTGTTCAGCTCCTATTTCGATGCCGTCTTTATCTCCTCAATCGTAGCGTAACGTCGTCGTTTCATGGGGCTCTTCAGTTTCGGGAATAAAAAAAGTCACAGGGGGCCAGATCTGGGGAATACGGTGGCTGCGGCATTATTAGTGTGTTGTTTTTGGCCAAAAATGGCAAAAGCCAATTTTTGATCTTCCACAAATCCGGGCGTTTTTGGCGGATAGCTTCGCGTAACTTGCGCATAACTCGCAGGTAATATTCCTTATTGACCGTTCTACCCTGTGGCAAGAACTCATGATGCACCACGCCACGACCCTGCAATCGAAGAAAACTGTAAGCAAAACCTTCACATTCGACCGAACTTGACGCTTTTTTCGGTTTTGGCTCGTGCGGCAACTTCCATTGGGATGATTGAGCTTTGGTTTCCACGTCATAACCATAAATCCATGATTCGTCACCAGTTATAACCCTCTGGAGCAAATTTGGGTCGTCGCGGACAGAGTCCAATAGCTCCTTAGCAATGTTAATGCGATGTTGTTTTTGGTCGAAATCGAGCAAAAATCGAAGACGAGCCAAAACACGTGCAAGAAAAGCAGTTGTCAAAAATTAACCGAACATTCAAAATGGCCGAACTTGTCGGCATAAGTGAGAGACATGAGTACCAACATAAGGCTACAAAACATCGAAAATCGACCTCGTATATTTAAGCGAAGAGAACATTGAGAACTGGACTTAATCGAAAACTTTGTCAAAACTTGGCTTTTGAAAAAAAATTGTTGTAAAAACTTAATTTTGGTTGTATTTATTATAAAAAAGAGTTCTAATTCCTTATAAAAAATACCCGCTGCTATAATTTTGTTTATACAAAAACACCTCTTAAGCCATGTCATTACTTCGTCATTTAAAAACTAATGTCAAAAATGTCCTAAGACGTACAAGAATATAATTGGGAATATTTCAAGCATATTAACTTATATTTTGTAAATATTTAAAAAATTAAACTATTCTCTTTTAGATTGAGGACGTTTCTTATTTTTTCTTACTAAAATATCTGTCTAAGAAGAGAAAAATTCCGTCACAAAAAAAATTATTGGTTTTTTTTTAGATCTTAATTTGATTTTTGCCTTTAATAATAATATTATTGGGGATAATATAAAACGCATTATATAAAGCTAAAAAAAAATAATACAAATAAAATTAGAAATTTGCTAATTAAAATAGATTTCATTAATCTGAGAATACCTTACAAATGATGAATGCGTATTTTAAAAAAAGAAGCCATAAATAAGAGCCATACATAAATAGATTTATTTCAATATCAAAAATGTCCAAGCTTTTAGTTATTTATATGATAAAAAATGCAATTTAATATTAATGATTTGTGTGTATTTTTTCTCTTTTTTGTTGTTTCTGTTGTAAATAGTGTCCTTTTATTTACTATATAATAATAAATATGATCAAAAAGAATTTATTTTATTTAATACCTAATCTAGAATGAGAAAAATATTCTAGTTCATTTTTGATAGTTTTGTAAAGATTTATGAGAAGGGGGCCACTTAGGGGTTCTACATAAAAGCATTTACATCCTAAACACTTTTTTTAATATCATATTAATGGTTTGTAATTTGAATTATAACATAAATAGCACAAACAATTGTTTATTCTAGCTAACAATTTCGATTTATTTAAACTTTTGTTTGCCTGCTGACATGTAAGGTCACAAATGACATGTGCCTGTTGTTAATTTTCAGGGCTACGTACGACCATGAGGTCATGTCTTTGTTCGTTGAATTTCGATAAAATTACTACTGAAAAGTAGAAATCACGTTGCTATATTACAAACTAACTGGATCAATGCGATTCATTTGTGTAAGAAACGAACGGGCCCCATCATTGCAAATACACTGATTCTATAATGAATTCTTCAATCGGTTCTAGGATCCAAGAACTGATACTACGCTGCATTACGTTGTTGATATCATTTGCATACGAATATTCACTTTGATTAGTAATGCATAATGACGCTTCATTGATGGTGTAATAAATGAAAAGACACTTATTATAGAATAAAACATATTCACTTATTATAGAATAAAACATAGTCACTACGTTCACTGATCAAAATGCGTTTTAGTTAATTATGATCAAAATGCGAAGGCGTAATTATTTGTAACGAATTTATTTTTTAATAATTATTCTTTTATTTGTTTCACAATAAATAAAAAAGGATACAAAACGAACAAAAATTGGCAACACTCTATCCCACACTAGAGTATGCATTACACATTCGATACCAATGAAGCGGTTACATTTTAGATCCGCTTCATTAATAAATGGAGCAGTTCTGCAGCAAACAGTCTTATAAGTCCTGTCCTTACGTCAAAATTTCTACTGACAATTCCTAATGAAAAATCCTATTAAAAATTTCTACTCAAAATTTCTACCGAAAATTTCGACTGCAAATTTCTACTCAAAATTTCTACTGAAAAATCGTATTAAAAATTTCTACTGCAAATTCCTACCGAAAATTTCTACTAAAAAATCCAACTAAAAATGACTAAGGAAAATTTCTACTTAAAATTTCTACTGAAAATTCCTATTGAAAACTTCTTCTGAAAATTCCTACCGAAAATTTCTACTGAAAATTACTAAGGAAAATTTCTACTGAAAATTCATACCGAAAATTTCTACTGAAAATTCCTGCTGCAATTTTGTACTCAAAATTTCTACTGAAAATTCCTACTGAAAAATTCTATCGAAAATTTCTACCCAAAATTTCTACTAAAAATTCCTATTGAAACTTCTTCTGAAAATTCCTACCGAAAATTTCTACTGAAAATTCTTACCGAAAATTTTTACTGAAAATTCCTACTCAAAATTTCTACTGTAAATTTCTACTCCAAATTCCTACTGAAAATTTCTACTCGAAATTTCTACTGAAAATTCCTACAGAAAATTTCTACTGAAAATTCGTACTAAAAATGTCTACAGAAAATTTCTACTCAAAATTTCTACTGAAAAATAACAAGGAAAATTCCTACTGTAAATTACTAAGGAAAATTCCTACTGGAAAATCCTGAAAATTTCTACTGAAAAATCCGATTGAAAATTACTAAGGAAAATTTCTACCGAAAATTTCTACTCAATAATTTCTACTGAAAATTCATACCGAAAATTTCTACTGAAAATTCTTACCGAAAATTTCTACTCAAAATTCTTACCGAAAAATTCTACTGCAAATTTCTACTGTAAATTCCTACCGAAAAATCCTGAAAATTTCTACTAAAAATTTCTACTGGAAATTCCTTTTCAAAAATTCTACTGAAAATTTCAAGTTCAAAATTTGTTTGGACAAACTTTCTTTTTAATTTCTGATTAATAAAAAAAAATCCTTTCAATATTTTTAGTACAAAAAAAAGAAAGAAATTTTATATTGTAATAAAATGCAGAATAAAATAAGCATGAAAATTGTCCATTCAACATTGGTTAGAATACTTACTAAGGCAACTAGCGACATCTGTTGTAAAAAAAACTATCATTACTCACGATCCAATTCGAAATTGATCGTTTTGGCACGTTTAATTAATTACAAAACAAAAAAATTGATCTTTAATAAAATAAATCTGAAGCGGTCGTATAATCTTCAAAGTGTGAACACTTATTGGAGGCAGTCACTCGGCAAGATTCATTCACATTTTTTACTTTATTAATTAAAAATTTTAACAAAAAAAAGAAAAGTTTTTTACGATGACAGACGTTATTTTTTAATTTTTTTTTTGTAATTGAATCCGGTTCCATTTTTATTTTTTATGATAGCAAAATGAGGCAAAACAAAATCAACATAACCGGAGATAAACAATTATTCGCAATCAAATTCAAAATCAACATAATTCCCTTTAGATTACATATTATTTTTGAAATTCAAATTAAAGGATCTACTACGAGTATGGCTGGGATAGGGTTGACAACCTTTCATTAAAGGATGCCATTGAAGTGTGCGCTTTCATTTTGCTTCGCTTCGCTAACCTTTTTTTACTTGCTTGTGTGAGCGGAGTTATCGTTCTTGTTCAGTCAGTCACACAATGTACACATACATTTCTTGTCAAGTAATACCAATGTAAAATGTTGAGTGGGTGTTCGTTGATACACGATTGTGGTCTGATTTTGTGCGTCTCCAAGTGATGCCTGCGCGGTATACCACCGCGTGTATTATATGCCAGCACACGTGTTAGTACTAAAAGATGATAATTTAGAACCGCGTGAGAGTATATGTGTAGTACAAATAAAAGTGGGTGGATTAGACTCCATTTCGTTTTATTTTATTTTGTTTTGATTTGATCCTTTTATTTTTAGTTTTGTGTGTTCATTTCCGCTTCTTTATAATTTTTTTCCCTCCAAGCCAGTATTTAAATATGATAGTTTAGCGCTAGTGTGCCAAACTAGCCGCGTCGAATAGAATTTCATTTAAAATTAACACCCTTTTGGCAAATGTTCAAAATTTACAAAATTTTTTCGTATTTTTCCGAGTGTCAAGTGATTTTATTTTTCTTCATCTAAAAATAATTATATCTCTTGTATTTGGGAGAGATAATTTTGGTGCTTTTTTTCTGTATGCTGTGCAAGGTAATTAACTTGAAAGTTGTTGTTTCTTGCGATATATCCCCATAGAATCGGATATTTTACGTATCCATATTAGTACTTAATTTGTGGTTTTGCTAATTTTTTTTTTAAAATTACTAACCATTTTATAGAAAGTGTTTTTTTTTTTGGTTGATTTATTTTGATAAAATACCCTTAAAACTGAAGGAAAATTCAACAGAGTAATTTTTAAGTATATTTTTTGAGTAGTTTCTAAGGTATTGAGCTATTTGCTTTTAACAATATCTGTCGGGAAACGCCACAAACTTTTTCGACAGTATAATATATGCACGAACTTATAAAACAAGTAAACCCCTCCACCTCAACCGAGCATGTTCATGGCGAACAAAAATATGGAGATTTGCGCAAATCGTGCGAATTTGGAACGAACAGTTGGCTCGAATAATTTGAGCATTTTTCAATTTGGAACGAACAGTTGGCTCGAATAATTTGAGCGAAAAAGTATCGCGAATTTTTTCGTAATTTCCGCGGGTTACGTATATTCGATTTTCGATTTTTTTGCGGCGTTATGTTGGTACTCGTATCTCTCACTTATGCCGACAAGTTCGGCCATTTTAATGTTCAGTTAATTTTTGGCAGCTGCTTTGCTTGCACGTGTTTTGGCTCGGCTTCGATTTTTGCTCAATTTCGACCAAAAATAGCATCGCATTAACATTGCTAAGGAGCTGTTGGACTCTGTCCGCGACGACCCAAATTTGCTCCAGAGGGTCATAACTGGAGACGAATCATGGGTTTATGGTTATGATGTGGAAACCAAAGCTCAATCATCCCAATGGAAGCTGCCGCACGAGCCAAGACCGAAAAAAGCGCGCCAAGTTCGGTCGAATGTGAAGATTTTGCTTACAGTTTTCTTCGATTGCCGGGGCGTTGTGCATCATGAGTTCTTGCCACAGGGTAGAACGGTCAATAAGGAATATTACCTGCAAGTTATGCGCAAGTTGCGCAAAGCAATCCCCCAGAAACGCCCGGATTTGTGGAAGAACAAAAATAGGCTTTTGCCATTTTTGGCCAAAAACAACACACTAATAATGCCGCAGCCACCATATTACCCAGATCTGACCCCCTGTGACTTTTTCTTGTTCCCGAAACTGAAGAGCACCATGAAAGGACGACGCTACGCTACGATTGACGAGATGAAGACGGCATCAAAGGAGGAGCTGAGCATGGTGACAAAAAATGATTTTTTTAAGTGTTTCGAGAATTGGAAAAAATGTTGGCACAAGTGTGTAATATCTGATGGGGATTACTTTGAAGGGGACAAAATAGATATTCATGAATAAATAAATAATTTTAAAAAAAACACATAATTCGCGATACTTTTTGAACAGATGTCGTATAATCGAAGCATAGGACTTTACAAATTAGTACGATATATGTACGTACGTATATTTTGTAAAAATATAATTTCAGAAATAAAACTCCTTAACTGTAGATACTGCTCTTAGATTAAAGAATACCTGGATAGGCCCTTGCGTCAGATTTTCGTATATGTACTCGTATACTCAATTTTCTGTCTATATTATCTCAAAAGCGGCGAGAAATCGTAATGCTTGTGTGGATTTTTTTATGTAGACATGACATCTAGTTTTCGTTATAGAAATTTATTGAATTCTAAAAGCATAATGAATATCCATTTTCCAAACAAAAATATAATTTAAACACGATAGAAAACAACATTTATTTTTTCTAATCTTTCTAGTATTAAATTCATTTGTTTTTATTATTTATTTTGTAAATATAAACCAAATATCAAGCTCTTCAATTTTGTAGACATTCGAAAAGTTTTACAACACGGCATTCCCCATGAAGTGGCAGAATACCGAAATGTTTGCATACTTTTGTTGACATTCTTAGATATTTATCGCGAAGTGAAAGTTTAAGTGCGGTTTTAATAAATTTTAAATAGTTTACGAACAAGTCAGTATAAATTAACACATTTGCATAAATAGTTATATTCTTCATGATAGTAAATAGGAAGTTTTTATTTCAGAATACGAAGTGTTTCGTGAAAGGCTATTTTTTTGGTGTGTGCGTTCTTACGAATGTATTAATTAAAAAATATTTGAACAGAATTTTTATGTGGAGTCCTATCCACTACTTATATAATCTAAGAGCAGTTACCTATACTGCTAACTGTTGACACTTATAGGCCACTGCAAAATTAATTTCATAAGCGAATAGAATTATCCCTATTTTTTGGTAAAATATTGCCCGAAATATATTTAAAAAAATAATATATTTTTTTAATTTATTTTCTACCTAATCATAGTAGTATTTTCTTTGGAATATATTTATGTATTTTATTTTAAAAATACACTGAATCGTTAAATTTCTCGTAGCGATTAATCTGCCCTCTACAGGACAAAAGTTAAAGTTGTTCCCTTCTTTTTTTGTAATTCAATATGAGTTTGAATATTCTATAGTAATCGAGAATGTACGTTTTCTTGTGATAGTATGCGAAAAATGTCTGGCCTTGTTGACAGCTTTCGCTTTTCCATGAGAAAACCTATCCACAAGATTATTTATTTAATTTTATTGAATTTGCGAGGAGAATTTAAATTAATTTTTTTTATTTTTAACTACAATAAAAACTTAAGGGTTTCTAATTTAAAAGGAAGATTTTTTTGCGATTCAAATTTACGTAAATTTTCTGCAACATAAACCTAGGTTAGGTGTCTATATAATATTGGCATCGACCATGAGAGACTATTTGACAAAATTTTTGTTTTATTGTAAATTTCTACCATTTTTAGATTAGTAAATAAATACCAATAAATGAATATATAATCAATTATTGTTTTTTATTTATTAAAAAAAGGAAACCCTTTGCTTTTTTTTCATTTCATAATAGTAAGTAGTTATTGTTATGTAATTGAATTGTTTGTCATTACTGTACATTCATATGGAAACTAAAAAAAAAACAACCAACAATGCAAACTAGGAGAGTTAAATAAAGGGAGAGTAGACAATAACGAATGAAGGGAGGTAGAGTGTGACAACATTTGAATGAAGAGAGAATACCCATCGGGTTTGTGTGATATTTTTACTTCTCACATTTCCATTTGATTCGGCGGCCGTGATGGAGTGACTTGATCTAGGACAAGGTCAAAGCTGTGTATTACTTGGCTGTATGAGACTACACAATCTAAATGGATATATGGGCTAGTTTTTGTGTGTGCGGATGTTTGTGCCTGTGTGTACTTAGCTTTCATTAAAAAGACCACTTTTCGATTGGAGCTTCTAGCGGAGGTGAGTTGCAGTGGCAATACTCGTTTATTTGCTGATAACAGTGCCTGTACTCATTTATTAATTTATCTACAATATTTGTCTATTATTTATAAATTTTATTTATTATTTATTTAAATAATTTTGTGACTATTTTATTAAATGCGTAATATTATAAGGTTGATATGTCCTCATTCTGTTCTGAATTAATAATTAGTCAATTTTATTATTATCAATTTATAAGGACAAAAAGGAGAAAATTAATTCTACAATAATTCGGGAATTGGTAATTTTATCCATAATTGAGCTAAATTTGATTTTGTGTAATTTTTGAGTCATGAAAAATTCTTTTCTGTTGTTTTTAAAAAAATATGAAGATTTTTTTTATTATTTTGTGATCTCTCTCTGAAGGTCCCCTACATTCTATGCTGTCTTTTTAGAGTGTAAAAGCTTAATAAAATACATTTAAAAAAAACGTTTATTGCATTATTTTACTTGAAATCTTGGCCATTTGAATTATAACATCGAGACTTCTTGCAGGACTCGATACTTTTACTGTAATTTTTTTGTTTTTCGAACATTTATAAAAAATCTGTTCAAGAAGTATCGTGAATTTGAATTTCCGCGGATTACGTATATTCGATTTTAAATCTCACTTATGCCGACAAGTTCGACCATTTTGAATGTTCAGTTAATTTTTGACAGCTGCTTTGCTTGAACATGTTTTGGCTCGTCTTCGATTTTTGCTCAATTTCGACCAAATCGCATTAACATTGCTAAGGAGCTGTTGGGCTCTGCCCGCGACGACCTAAATCTGCTCCAGAGGGTTATAACTGGTGACGAATCATGGGTTTATGGTTATGACGTGTAAACCAAAGGTCATGTTGCTGATTAGTTGCGTAAATACGATCTTTTGCGTAGCGCCACAACAATATGTCCGTCGGCGTAAAATAACACGATCTTGATTGAAGGCCAATTTGACTTCTTCTAATTTCGAAATTATGCGTTCTGGGGGGCCAACATTTATTGTGTTATATATATGACTTGTGATGTAGTCTTGTTGAAATCAAATTTGTTTCAGATTAAAATCTTCAGTTTAAGGTAAAAAAACAACTTTTAACCGTTTATCAGATGGCCGAATTTTGATAGTAACCGGCTCTCCTTTTTTATTTTCAAAGAAAATCAAAGATCAAAATGCACATTAGACAATAATGGACAATGCTTCTCCATACTCACTTGTGAGGTTTTCAGAGACCCATATACGGAAACATTTTACTTATTGACATATCCATTCAGTAAGTAATGAGCCTCATTGTTGAAGAAAATTTGGGTTGAAAAAAATCAGCATCAAAGCCTGTTGTTCCAGTACTCAATCGGCGTATGTTCTACGAATTCTGTGGTCGGAAAGCTTCAGTTCAAGCATATGTTGAACTTATGTGGATGGATAGGTTAATCCGAAAGCAAAATTAGCCCTAATTTACCATAACTCAAATGCTGAGTGCGCAGTGAAATTTACAAATTTAGGTCTTCAGAAATATTTTCAGCAGAGCATACGTGACGATGATGCGCGGGTCCTAACACATCCAGATTATCTAAATTTCCACACTTCCCTTCAATTTTTCACTCATTAGAACAATTATAACGCCCGTAATCTTCCTCTTAAAGCACGAAACGTGTCAGAATCATCAGCAAGTTTTACAATTTTAATTAACGTAAGTAAATGATTCAAAAAATAAAATGGCAAATCTTATAATTAAAGCGACGCCATCTTGGATGACATATATATACGAGGTCTGTTCAAAAAGTATCGCGAATTTTGAATTTCCGCGGGTTACGTATATACTATTTTCTGTGGCGTTTTGTTGGTACTAATGTCTCCCACTTATGCCGACAAGTTTGGCCATTTTGAATGTTCAGTTAATTTCTGACAGCATCGAAGGAGGAGCTGAACAAGATCACAAAAAATGATTTTTTGAAGTGCTTCGAGGATTGGAAAAAACGTTGGCACAAGTGTATAATATCTGGTGGGGATTACTTTGAAGGGGACACAATAGATATTCATGAATCAATAAATAATTTTTAAAAAAAAAACAAAATTCGAACAGACCTCGTATATTTGACTGTTGTGAGAGGAGCGGACACTATTTTCCAAACCACAAAGTTGATAATCTATTATTAGAGGTTTGGTTTGTCTCTTATGCCTTTACCAACAGTATTTTTACGAAATAAAAAGAAAAAATTCTTCTGTACTGCATCTTCATTCAAACAACCGCAATGTCCCAATTTAATTTTTCATCAATTTTTCTAAAACAGGATCAATAAAATCTTATATAAAACTTACAAGCGGGTTAAGTTGCCAACATTTTCTTAATAGGACAGCGAAAAGTGGTTATTTCCTTGGAAAAGTTCGAAAAACTTTGATAACATTTATCCTGGCGTATTTTGATATTAGTTATAGTCAATCTTGTCTATCCATAATCCTATAAAAATAATTAAACTAAGTTTAGCAAAATAACTTCACGTCACATTTTTTTTGCTCAACCATGTGTATAGTTAATCTGTTATGACGTCATAGCTTTAGGACATAAACGCAATAATTATTAACATATCTTTGTTGGTTTTTCACCACATGGTGTAATTCAAGTGGTTTATTAATTAGACGCCGGAAACGATTTATTGTAAAGGAATATGAATTCTTGAAATTATGTAGTATGAATGCAATATGCATTCTTGGAATTTTAGCTTACTTATAATTTGTGGTTAGAGCGGTTGGTTGATAAAATGTGGGAAATTTATTGAAATTTTAAATTTATAATTAAATTTTTTATTTTCTTCATAATAGTTGCGTCATCAATAGAATGGAAAACATTTTTTTGCATTTAATTTTCGTATTTAAGTTATTTGGAATAATAAGAATGGAAGAAAGGAAAAAGTTATATTTTTTTAACTTCTTATCGACATAAAAAAATTATTATTACTTTTGAACAAAAAATTAAAAATGCTCAATTTAATTTATGAACTGAGGCTCAGTAAATAATTTTCCAACTTTAATAAATCCAATCGATACTTTTATGGGTATTTGAAGTGTTAGTAGCAATAGTAGTAGTAGTAGGAGTAATTGCACTAAAAGTAGTAAGATTCATAAATAAATGTGTAGAAGGTGCTCATATTGAAATGTGGAGGGAGGAGGAGCACAAGGAAACTTTTTTGAACTTAATTAAACTGCACGATAAATTGTGTACAAAAAATATATTATGATTTTATCACCATCACCATCATCAAAAAATTCTTCTAACAATGACTATAATTATAATAAATGACGCCCTCGCCCCCAAAGAGTATCTTATTTATTTTCATTTACACTCTACGTTGGATGATTTTCTTTTACTTTTCATTTACAATTTTTTCTTTTTTTTACTATTCTTATTTGTACTGTTAATAACATTTTTAATAGGCATAAAAACAACTTTAGCCTACACTCTTCTATGTTTAGAGAGTCAAAAACTCCCACACCATTGCATAAGCCTCCAGACGAAGAGGCTACAACAAATCTTTTAATTTTCATCATCGAAAAATGTTCTATTACAGCAATTTTAATTTGTTATAGGCGAACAGATTCTTTTCGAATACGTGTTAATTTCCAAGTTTCTATAAAATAAATTCAAAATTCAATGAAATTGGAAAATTTAATAGAGATAGTTTTTGACGTCAGCTTTATTTATTCATAGTTGAAATGATGTAGTTTGTAATTTGTTTTTTTTTTTTTAATAAAAAAATAACAAAAAGGATTAGTTTTTTTGGATTCTGAATATAAGTTGAAAAATAGTTTATTTTTGTTTATTTATAAGGTCCTTAGACATGAGCCAGCGATTAGTTTACAGCAGTATACGATGGTGTCATTTGGTTTCGTGTGCGTGGGTGTCATCAGTTTCTTAAGCCGAAGCTAGTAAGTTCTTAGTAGGCTGGATAAGTTCGGGTTTCTTAAATTGCCCTGAAGCATATTAATAAGAGCACTTGGAAATGAAATTGTCGGATCTAGGAGCTCGACAATGGGAGGAACTGTGCTCTGAAATAAATTCCCGGTGTTTTTTTTTAAATTTTGAATGAAACGCACATTTTGTATGAAAATTCCGTAATTTATGGTTAATCAGATCTATCCAGCTTGTTGGGATATCTCTACTTCCTGAGGAACTATTCAGCTTATTTTTAATACGACAGATCAATAGGATTTTTATAAGGACTTTATATAAAATGATCCCCCGATTGTTACTACACACGAATAAATTGTCCATTTTCAGAACTTTAATAATCGAAATTCCTTGGGAGCTGGTCACGTGTCAATTTTTTCTCCCAAGGAATTTTTCAGACCAACAAAATCTTCACTTTTTCTAGAGAAAATATCACATTTTATTTATTATTGTACAATTTAAATTCAAATTTAATAATTAATATATGCAACAAAAACAAATATTAACGGCAATATTTTTGAATTCTTTGCCAAGATTTGTTGGAAAATTAAAAATAGTTTTTCTTAAAAGCCTCTTTTTACTGAAAAAAAAAATATTTTTTGCACAAGTTTATACGAGGTCTGTTCAAAAAGTTTTTTTGAGGCGTTATGTTGGTACTCATGTCGCTAACTTATGCCGAAAAGTTCGGCAATTTTGAATGTTCAGTTAATTTTTGACAGCTGCTTTGCTTGCACGTGTTTTGGCTCGTCTTCGATTTTTGCTCAATTTTGACCAAAAACAGCATCCCATTTACATTCCTAAGGAGCTGTTGGACTCTGTCCGCGACGACCCAAATTTGCTCCAGAGGGTCATAACAGGAGACGAATCATGGGTTTATGGTTATGATGTGGAAACCAAAGCTCAATCATCCCAATGGAAGCTGCCGCACGAGCCAAGACCGAAAAAAGCGCCAAGTTCGGTCGAATGTGAAGGTTTTGCTAAAAATTTTCTTCGATTGCAGGGGTGTGGTGCATCATGTGTTCTTGCCACAGGGTAGAACGGTCAATAATGAATATTACCTGCAAGTTATGCGCAAGTTGTGCGAAGCAATCCTCCAGAAACACCCGAATTTGCGGAAGAACAAAAATTGGCTTTTAATTTAATGTTAACGCCCCTGCTCACGCATTGTTGCTTATGCGCGAATTTTTGGCCAAAAACAACACACTAATAATGCCGCAGCCACCGTATTCCCCAGATCTAGCCCCCTGTGACTTTTTCTTCTTCCCGAAACAGATTCTTTGATCCATTTTTTGGAATGGACAAAAATCGAAGACGAGCCAAAACACGTGCATGTCGGCATAATTGAGAAACATGAGAAAAGTATAAATTCTCTACAAAAATTGTGAAATCTTTTGAATTAGAAAAACAAAATCTGAAATGTCAAATAACTTATCAGTTGTTTGTTATTGAATGCTGATCGATAATGCAGCGTTTGAAATGGATGTCGATAATAGGCATCGAAAGTATTCGACTGGATTTTGGTTACAGCGATCACATTTATGTTGTTTAAATACTAATTCAGATTATTTTGAATTTTTGTGGTTTTGATTTATGCCGGACATTCTCGAATATCAATTAACAACAGAAATTTAAAGTATAAATGGATTTTAAAAGAATAATAATTTTAATATTACGTAATGTTTTTTTTTCTAATCATCACTTCTGAGAAAATTTAATAAAATTATTTGTTTATATATGAGTTTTCTTCTAACCAAAAAAAAAAAACATTTAAGAAAATACCCATTATTTTAAAAATCACCCTGACCCTGGTATTCCAAATAATTATTTCGTTTTTTTATTTTTTTTTCTCCTTTTAGATTAAAAAATTATTACATAAAAATTAAATTTTTAAGTAAATAATAATAATTGATTCTGAAAATTATTTATTTGCCAAAATAAAATTATTCAAGTTTACAAATTTAAATACAACGAATAACATTGATATTATGTGCGCCAGTGGGGAATGATTGATAATAAATGAATTTCATCATAAATAATAACCACCAACAAGGCGGGCAGGATGCCTGGTGGTAATCAATCTCGAAAATGCCATGTTTTTCCAAACGGACTTTTTTTCTTATATAGATTTTTATTTTTTTTTAAATAAATTTTTAACCATCCTTTCAATTTATCCCCTAAAATATAATCGATATCAATAACCTCACTCACATAGTACGTATCATGGACAGATTAGTTAAGTTTAGTACTTATTTTATGATAGAATTTAAAAATATTCGTAAAAAGAAAAAAACGAGGACATATGGCAACACTGTACATATTATTGCTTATAGTATAACAGAAGGAATGAATGCAATTACCTATAAGAAAAAGTCAGAAAATATGGTTGGGGTATTTTTTTAAATTCTCGTAAAATAATCAATAACAAAAATTCATAAATCATTTTTTTTGACATTAACTGACTCTAGCTGTACTCGAAGATTGATCGTGTCGATATTATTTAGTCTTCGTTAAAAGTTCCCTACTCTTTTCCCATCCGCCCACTCCACATAATTCATCGTATAATTTGGTTTTATTAAAAATAACTTTTTCATCGAATGTGGAAAGTTTAGAAAATTGAATGGTTTTTTTTTTGTCAATTTTTTGCTCCAATTTCCTTTTGGAAGAAGATGAATTTTCGGAAGATGATTATTTCTTGTTCAAACTTTTAGAAAATATTACAATTATATTTAAAGTTGTTGCAAAAAAAAATTACTTTAATAAAGTAAAAATTTAAGAAAGAAATTATGGTGAAAACGGGAGATAGTAAAAGTTCTCCACTTGAAAGGACCGAAAGTTCACAAATTGAATTTATAAATTGTTAACAAACATTGTAGGTTTGGGACAGAAACTTCCTTTTTTCTAATTTGAATAGTTTAGCAATTCATGTCTGCTTAGAAGAAAATAAAGAATCTACAAAAGAAATGGTTTTTTTTTAATAAAATAAAGCCACTTAAATTGGGGATGTTTTTGGCAATTTCGAACGAACTCAGATGGCCATTGTTTGGTTAGGATATAAACAGCAATTTGATAACATATTTTATTATATTTGGTTTTTGAATGCTTTTAAAAAGCATTTAAAAATGCTTGTTGGTTTTTAAAATGCTTTAAAGTTTGAGGATTGTTGACGTTAAGACGATCTTTCGCGGTCTAACGGCGTCTGTTATTGTAGCTTGTGGTGCCGTTTTATTGAGAGTACATATTGTCCATATCAAAATCTTCAATTTCGGGCTGAAATCGGGAATTGACGGTAACGGTATCTTCTTTATATTTTAAGAAATATAGTTTATTTATTTCGTTGTTCGGAAAGTGTAGCCCTTTCATTTGAAAGCTGTCAAACATATACGAGGTCTGTTCAAAAAGTATCGCTAATTTTGAATTTCCGCGGGTTATATTCGATTTTTTGTGGCGTTATGTTGGAACTTATGTCTCTCACTTATGCCGACAAGTTCGGCCATTATGAATGTTCAGTTAATTTTTGACAGCTGCTTTGCTTGTACGTGTTTTGGCTCGTCTTCGATTTTTGCCCATTCCAAAAAATAGATCAAAGAATCTGTATAAAATTTTGTGTGAAAAACAAAATTAATTGCGCGGACGCATTCCGGATGTTGACTGTGGCATATAGTGAAGCCACCTTGGACTGAAGGAACGTTTATCGGTGGTAGAAAATGTTCTCAGAAGGCCGAGAAGATGTGAACGACGAAAAGCGTACTGGACGCCCGAGCACGTCAACAACAGACGAAAACATCGATGAAGTGAAGAAAATAGTATTGTCCAATAGTCGAATCACCGTTAGAGAAGTTGCTGAGGACTTAAACATATCGATTGGCTCGTGCGATTCGATTTTTACCAATGATTTGGTCGTGAGACGGGTAACCGCGAAATTCGTACCAAAATTGCTTAATTTCAACCAAAAACAGCATCGAATTAACATTGCTAAGGAGCTGTTGGACTCTGTCCGCGACGACCCAGATTTGCTACAGAGGGTCATAACTGGTGACGAATCATGGGTTTATGGTTATGACGTGGTGGAAACCAAAGCTCAATCATCCCAATGGAAGCTGCCGCACGAGCCAAGACCGAAAAAAGCGCGCCAAGTTCGGTCGAATATGAAGGTTTTGCTTACAGTTTTCTTCGATTGCAGGGGCGTGGTGCATCATGAGTTCTTGACACAGGGTAGAACGGTCAATAAAGAATATTACCTGCAAGTTATGCGCAAGTTGCGCGAAGCAATACCCCAGGAACGCCCGAATTTGTGGAAGAACAAAAATTGGCTTTTGCACCATGATAACGCCCCTGCTCACGCATCGTTGCTTGTGCCCGAATTTTTGGCCAAAAACAACACACTAATAATGCCGCAGCCACCGTATTCCCCAGATCTGCCCCCCTGTGACTTTTTCTTATTCCCGAAACTGAAGAGCCCCATGAAAGGACGACGCTACGCTACGATTGAGGAGATAAAGACGGCTCGAGGATTGGAAAAAACGTTTGCACAAGTGTGTAATATCTGGTGGGGATTACTTTGAAGGGGACAAAATAGATATTCATGAAAAAATAAATAATTTTTTGAAAAACACAAAATTCGCGATACTTTTTGAACAGACCTCGTTTATTATTCAAGGTAGTACTTGTTCAGTTCAAGGTTTGCCATTTTACATTATGAATTGTTTATGCACGCATCAGAAATCAGTTAAAAATTTGTAAAAAGTTTGCACCGATTGAGTGGGTCTTGGAACAACCGGCATTGGATGGTGATTTTTTGGAAAAATTTTCTCAACAAAATTCTCTAATAAAAAATCCACAAAAGTTTGTGTTTTTTTTCAGTAAAAAACAATTACGAGTTTTTATAAAATTTATAACGAAACACAATAGCAATAAATTCTCTGAAAGCGTTAAAAACTAAAATTTTCATAGTTAAAAGCAAACCGTTATAATACATAAAAAAAAGTAATAAAAAAAACATCTTAAAACAAGTTGATTAAAAATATTTAAGGCAAAAAAAAAACAACAAGTAAATTGGACTATTTTAAAAGTCAACGTTTTTATTTTAAATTTTGTTTTGTTTCGGTCTTGGCTCGTGTGGCAGCTTCCATTGGGATGATTGAGGTAGACTCTGCAATTTGTTCTCAAATGGAATATACACAGTGTGTCCCAAAAATAACCGTACTTTATGGTTCGGCAGACAACATGCAGCGCCATCTACTGAAAATTTGCAAAGGATGAAAAAGATACATTCATCCTTTTTCAAACGCACCTAAATTCATTAAAATCGGATGACAAATGTGAAAGTTACAGCCATTTAAAAAAAAAGAAAAAGTGTGCTAATGCTACAAATTTCAATAGATGGCGCTGCATGTTGTATGATTTAAATATAAAGTTCGGTTATTTTTGGGACACACATTTCATTTTAGCTTGGAATTCTGATTAGTATTTCGCTTGAGGGTGTTTTGATAAGTTTTGAATTCCTCCAAAAAGCAAAATTCCGAATTTGATGAGGTAAAACGCAAAATAAAATCTATTTTATTTAATTAATATAATGAAACCTAATTTTTAAAAAAGAACTCATTTTTTTAAAAATTTTGAATCTTTTTTAAATAGAAAAAAAATTCAGATAAATTCATATTAAATTTTAAGAAGATTTAAAAATTTCTTTGATAAAAACTGCCAGCTTCCCTATAAGAAACCATTAGTTGTGATTCAAGCTGCCGTAATGCGACTACAAAATCCATTCAAGTAAGCGCTTAAGACTCTAATTCTAATTAATGTTCACTTATATTAAGGCAGATAAAGCGATTAATGAAAAGAAAAAGGCATGTTAGTTCAAACTTTTCATATACCATTCATCTCTTATTTTACGCCAAAGCTATTTAGATACAATGTATATTAGAACCGAAATAAATTCACTTAGGGTGTATCTACTTGGATTTGGTAATTAAAATAAATCCTCTTATAAAATATAATTTTTAATAAAACTCTTTAGGTTTTTTTTTTGCCATTAATTCCAATTTTTTTTAAAGGTTGTAATTTTAAATATAATTTTTTTCCTTCTACAATATTTTGTAGTACTTTAAAATATAATTAATGATTTTTAATGTTGAAAAATATCTTAGAAATTTATGTGTTAGCATCAAGGATTTGTAGAAAATTTCAAATATTTTAGTTAGATTTGAAGACAAAATGCGTAGCTAGTAAGGAATCCCGAATATTCTGAACAAATACTTTTGTTCGAGCTTAACACGTTTGAGTACTATACGACCTCCACCGGAATCCAATAGTAATTGCCTTAAAGGCTTTTACCAAAAATTCTTTGGGTTTTCTCAAATTTTATTAAATGATTTCATAGTAAACTATAAATATTCTTGTATTTGTTACAGTGTTGTATTCTCTACAGGATTATTTAATTTATACTTTAGAAAGTAAAGTTAAATTTGGGTTTTGATAAAACTTTCATTTACTTTTATTGATTGAATCTTGCCATTATGCATCATCCAAGTAGCTGCTACAAGACCTTTTGCACTATTTGATCCTTTTGAGGTAATTTTTGATTGACTTTTTCGCAAATTTCGGTCTGTAATTTGACAATTGCTTCATGGATGTTAGTTTTAAAATTTGTAAATACGATCTTTCTGATAGCCCTTCAAGAAGAAGTCCAACAACGTCGAAAAGTTACGCGTCCTGGAAATTTTTTCGCTATAAAGAAAAATAAAGTCGTCTTACCATATGTGGCTTGTGACATTGTCTTGTTAAAATAAAATATGGTGCAGATTAAAATCTTCACATTCAGGCCCCAAAACAGTTAGATATCATACAGGCATAATGCTCAGAATTGACAGTAATGATCTCTCCTTCTTCATTTGCAAAGAAATGCGGTATAGTTACACAGTCAGACCAAAATGCATAACAGACAATCACTTTTTGCAGATACAATGGCTTCTCCACAATCAATTGCGGGGTTTCCTACGACGGTGTTCCTTATTGACATATCTACTGAGTCTCATTGCTGAAGAAAATTTTGTTTGAAATGAACAAAAAACGTGTCTACTGTGGAATCACCACTTTTCTAAAAAAAAAATGCTAAAGTCTTAACGTGTTTTTCGCTGTGCAAACGATCCAAAATATACCATACAATGCCAGAATTTGCCTGGTTGTGTGGTTTATGACACCTTCTTGTTAAAACTACGTATAGTCCAGATTAAAATCTTCAAATTCAGGTCTAAAAACAATCAGTTATCATACAGCCATAGCGCTCAGGATTGATACTAATGGTCTCTCCTTCTTCATTTAAAAAAAAAATACGATACAAAGGACATCAGACAGACATTTTTCAGAGATACAAGGGTCATCTCCACTGTCAATCGGCGGTTTTCAGAGCCCCATATATGGAAATTTTGTTTATTGACGTATCTAAAAAAATTTCTAAAGTTTTAACGCGTTTTTTGCTGGTTAAACGATCCAAAATATACAATGCCAGAATTTGCTTGGTTTTCCTAATTTAAGTGCAAGCAAAATTCTCCACATGTAAAATCGGACTCATATAATTATCAAAAGATTTTTTTTTTGTTCTAAAATATAAAGAATCTTTTTTTAAGGAATGAGAAAAAAAATCCCGCGTTTCTATTAAATTTCCATATAAACTCATCCAAACAATTTTTATTTTCAATTATTATATTAGAAAATTGCGTATATTAAAATAAAATGCTTTCCATAAATTCGTTTTGTAAATTTTCTCCCATTTAAGCGGATATTTTTGTAGGGCGTTGTCGTCGTTGTGCAGAAGTTGCAGAAAATTTTTAGAAAGTTTTGGTATTTGAGAAACTCAATTAAAACTTTCTCTCTGCATGAACGGTGGCGACACAATTCCAATTTGGATATCGGCTAATTTGGTCACGGCTGCAAAGCGTTCCACAATTGCGAGTACAACTTTAACATTGAAGATGATGCGATGCACATTCACTCGCTCTTTTTCTGTCTCTTTTGTTTTACTTCGTTTCCAACCCAAAATGAACCAGATTTTTTTTTGTTTCATTTTTTTAAGTATAGTTATTGGTATAAAATTATAAATATTTTATTGTGCAATTATTTCGTTTACACTCTTACAGTCCTGGACAAAAGTATTGAGCATATCCTGTTCTATTTTAAATTTTTCTAAAATAATGAAGAGTAACAAAAATAATTAAAGAAAATTATTTTTTATTTTTTTGTAAATTTTGGGAATTTTGTTTTATTAAAATTCCAATTTTAAAATGTATTTGAAATAAAGCTTATTATTTTTTTTGGATGTTGTCTATTTTTTTAGGAAGGTGGTGGGGGGTTTTGGGTGTGTGTGTGGGTGTTTTGGTAAATTTTAGTTGTTCTTTTTCATTTTTAAGAAAGGTTAGTCCGTATTCCTTTTTTATCCTTGTTTTTTTTTTTCTTATTCCGAAAAATTATAAACAAAATATGAAAATTATTAATAATTATAAAATTTTAGTTTATTTTTTAAAAAAATTTCAATCGTTTCCAAATAATCAGGATTTTTTTTTATATATAAATTTATCGCCATTGCTGCTTTGTAAAATTTAATTTTTCTGGAATTTCTTATTAGATGAGAAACTTTATATATAAATAAAACGA
This sequence comes from Atherix ibis, assembly GCA_958298945.1. Taxonomy (NCBI): domain Eukaryota; kingdom Metazoa; phylum Arthropoda; class Insecta; order Diptera; family Athericidae; genus Atherix; species Atherix ibis. The sequence goes on along the minus strand of OY282605.1, from coordinate 116,967,383 downwards.
ATTTTCATAGGAACTTTAATGTTTGTGGAAAATTATTTATTTGAGTTATAAAAATCGATTTACATTTTTCAATTTCAATTCAAAAGAATTTGCAAAATTATGAACAATAACTTTGAAAAATATTTTCAATACATTTAAAAAAAAAAAATTCTTCAAAAATTGAGACTGCAAAAAATAAATTTTCTTCACATTTTTTTCTCCTGAAAATTTTGTAGGGTGAAAATTAATAGGGCTTTATAAAATTTCATGTTAAGTATATAAGTAGATTTACAGGAATTTTTATATTATATTTTTTTTCTTCAGAAAATATTTGTCTATGAAAAAAAACTGTAGAAAATATATATCAGACTCCATCCATATGATTCGAAAGAAACGCTTCCTTAAAATTATCTGGCATTATCCAATTTGTGATGATTGAATGTAAAGCTAAATGAAGGACATTTAAAATTCAGATTTATAACCTCAAAATAGTCAACAACAATACTGATTTTACTCACACATAAACAATAAAAACTGAGTTTACTCACACATAAACAATACTGACAAAAATATGACTCTTCAACATAACCAACAAAACCCGCTAAGCCATCTATTTTCATTTTGGGAACTAAAATACCCTACCGTAAATTGGCGTAACTATGGTACTACTGCAATGTACTGATTTGTATGAGGTAGAGTAAATGATAGCCGTATTCCAATGGAACAATTTCGCTACTCACGAGTAGTTCTAGCTGTCATCATCTACACCACCTTGAACAAATGAGTAGTTCGCATGCGTAGTTACGCCATAAAATTTACGGTAGGGTAATTTAGTTCCCGAACTGGAAATAGATGGATTAGCGGGTTCGTTGGTTATGTTGAAGAGTCATATTTTTCTCAGTATTGCTTATGTGTGAATAAACTCAGTTTTTATTGTTTATGTGTGAGTAAACTCAGTATTGTTGTTGACTATTTTGAGGTTATATTTTACTTCTGTCAGTAAACTGTTCCTTCCTATGGGCATCTACTCCCAAGTACTTGCGAGTAGCAAAATTGGTCCATTGGAATACGGCTGATGACAGCTAAGAACTACTACTCAGTACCAAATTGGTCCAATGGAAGACAGCTTATATTATTTAAATTATGCCACAATAAGTTTACAATATAACATTATTTAAATGGCTGTTACCAGACTTTTGGCAGGATTCGATCCTTTTTAGTAATTTTTTAAATTGCACATTTCGGACTGTAATTCAACTATTACTTTATGAATTTTGGTTTGCAATTTAAAAATTGTCTGTGTAAATTCCATCTTTTACATTGATTCTTAAGAAAAAGTCCAACGCCGCGTCAAATCGTACGATCCTTGTGGGCCAATTTACATTACACCAAATCCCGAAATTACACGTCCTAGAAACTTTTCACGTAATAAAAGAAAAATGTATGTCATTTACCATAGATAATGCAAAATAAAAGTCGGTTAGCATATGGCCACAGTGCTCAGAATTGAGAGTAACTGTCCCTTCTTCTGAATTTTGCTTCTCCACAGTCACGTGGAGGTTTTTTTTGCAAATGACCGAAAGAAAGAAATGCCCGATTTCCTCATTCCGTTGAATTACCATTTTACCAAATAAAAACTTCTTATTAAATGTTATCAACAATATAACTATTTATATAAATATCGACTTTTTCGTAAATACTTCAAAAAAAAACAACATAAAAATTACACTTTCACTTGCACTTTCCGATTAGTGCCAGAATAACAACTTTAAAAACAACAAACATATGCAAGCATTTCGGTATCCTACCACTTTCATGGAGAATGGCGTATTTTAAAACTCTCCGCAAGTCTACAAAATTGAGGCACTTCATATTTAATTGATATTTACAAAATTAATAATAAACCCTAAATACAATTCCATTTCATATCAAAAGATAGTACAAAAAATAAACATTGTCTGTCGTATTTAAATTATATTTTTGTTTCCAATAAGTGAGTTAAAATGAATAAAAATTATACTTTTGCAATACAATAAATTTCTATTACGAAAACTAGATGTTAGTGGGTGTCATGTCTACATAAAAAAATCTATACAAATGTATGCAAGCAGTACAATTTCTCGCCGCTTTTGCAATAATTCAGACAGAAAATTGCGTATACATATACGAAAATCTGACATATTCTTTAATCTAAACTTGAAACGATTTTTTTAATCTCTTTCCTTGAAGATTCCTCTCTAACGCCATTCAGTTAATGCTGCCAGGCTTTTATGCTGTTGTGTCTCTTAATCCTCTTCATAATTGAGTCCTCTCATATAGTTTTCAACAAATCCACGTTGCTGATGATATTTGGCCAGAATATTACACATACATGGGAGGAAAACGTTTGTAGATAAATATGTTCCTCTTCCGTATGACGTTGTTCGAAAATTTTAGGCAGGTTTCGCTGGCATATGTCACAGTACTGATTTTACACACGAGTTAAATACTGGGAACTTCTCCATATAGGTCTTAGTTGCCCGAATGCTGACCTTTCTTTTCGAAGTCTGCTATCGACATCTACTTTAGCGCCGCTGTCAGTTGTTATTATAGAAGCTATCTACGTAGCCGATGTGGTTTCCTTCAATAGTAATGTCTCCTCTGTTACTGCTGTTAATTCGCACGGCTCTACTCTTCCAGGTATTTATCGCCAATCCTGCTAATCTTTCAAGATGTTCTGTTTTAGTTTTGGATGTCGCTGACCTTGTCTGAAAGTAGAAAGATATCATCCGCAAATTCCAAGTCCTCGAATTGTCGTGTGAGACTAGGTTATTCCAAACCTATGCAAGCAGACTTTAAGCAAGTGTATAAGCTTAAATCTGTTTTGTCATAGATGGTGTGAGTGGGCGTATTAAGCTACCATGTGCACGCCATAGTTTTTTTTTCAGTTTGACATCTGTCAACAATAATCAGTGCACATTGTCAGCAATTTCGTACAACGACATACATTTTTCCTTTGGTAATCATGTCTAGTTTTGTGCCAGAAAAAGAGCATAATCGGGAAGGTCTGCTTTTCTGCTTCAATTTGAAGAAATTGGCTTCCGAATCGCATCGAATGCTTATGGAGGTCTATGGTGACAGTGCTTTATCAGAAACAACGTGCCAAGATTGGTTTCGTTGGTTCAATGACGGCAATTTTGACTTGTGGGACAAGGAGCGTGAAATTCGGCCTAGGAAGGTTGGATATCGAATCGCAAAAAATACTCGCGAAGCAATTGGGTGTTACTCAACCAGTCATTTCCATGCGTCTGCGTGCCATGGGGATGATTGAAAAGATCGGAAAATGGGTGCCGCATGAATTAAACTATAGGCAGATGGTTTAATTTCATGCGGCATCCAGATCGTTCTCAGTGATGTTAGTCTCCATTACTTTTGTACCGCAAGAAAAAATAAGTTTTTATTTGAAAACTTAATTTTACTTATAAAAATTAATATTAAAAAATGAAAAAAATTTGATTTTAAGGGCAAGTTTTTTCTTAAATAAATTTTGTTTAAAGACAAGAATTTTCTTCTCACTAAAAATACATTTTTTTCTATATTTTTTTTGGGAGGTTTTCCGTGTCTATTTTTGCAACGATATTGAAATTCTGGAAATTATTTCCTCAAAAGACGTAACAAGATCTTTTCCTTAAAGTTTCAAGGAATCGTTTGAAATTTTTCCTAACATTTCAATTTTATAAGAAATTATTTATTTACAAAATATTTTTTCCTAATATATTATTGCATTAAATTCAATAAAATTTTCCTTCACCTTTAAAAATGTTTGTATTTCTTGTAAAATTTCGTTCAAAAGCTTACATTTATTGAGAATTGTTGATGCAAAGAAATTTTGTTCATATACGTTGTAACTTAATTCTTTGAATTTTTCTTTGATATTTGTCCAAGAGAATTCCATAAAAAAAATTGTTGTTTTTTTTCTTCAATTTTATAGAATAGAAAATTTCCTTTAAATATTAAAATTCAAAGAAGAAAACTTTTTTTTTGTTTTAATTAAAAAACTTAACAATTTATTAATTTGAATTTAATTTATTTCCTTTTCAGGTAAGTGCCCTTGATTATAATTAAAATATCAAAAAAAAAGAAAACTACAACAATTTTGTAAGTATTTATTAACTTGTTCCTATAAATGGTTATAAAAATAAATAAGGGCTCAAGTACTATCGTTACGGCTTTTCTAAATGTGAGTGAATAGAAGAAAGCCACAGCGCACACCTTTCCCCATGCTCATAAAGGTGACTTTTGGGGATATTATCAAATGTTTCGTGCGAAATGGCAATTTAAACTTATTCGTGTTTAAATTCTCATATTTGAATAGCCAAAGTAAAAACATTAAAAATACGCAATGCAATTTGAAAAGTGTTCAAATCGCTTTAGGATCTAAAAACTCTAGGAAAGAGGAAATTATAATTAAGGTTAGCTAATATAATATTGTACAAAGAAAGAAGGGTACTTTTTTTTTATTTGATGTTAAAAGTTTTAATCTCTCCTCAAAAGTTTATGGATATTAAAATTTTTTTGCTATTAAAAGTTATATTTTCGTAAAATGCTATAAGAAAAAGTTTTTGAAATGTTATAAAAAATTTGAAAAAAAAACCAATAAAACTTCGTACTTTTTGTCTCAGTTAAATGCTTGTACAACTCCTCTCCCCATCCTCCCTCGCCCATCACTGGTAAGTTCATGTGGTTTTAAGATATTTTCTATTGACGATGATATGCTATTTATTATTTAATATTAGGGGTGGTTTATTAGCAGGTTAGTTGGAGATATTTTAATTTTTTTTTTTAATGAAATTTTTGTTTTTGTTGCACACGTCAACTGAGCGAATTGGGGTTATCATGAATATACCTGAACACATTTTTAGTTGTTCATTAAAAAAAAGGCTTTTAAAAAAATTTCCTTTAATTAATAAATTAATTCTTTTTTGTTATTATTTAATTAAGAGATTAATTTAGTCGGATAAATTTACTTAAAAGAAAAATGTCCCCATTTTTTGCACTTTTTGATTATGTTTGAAAAGAGGAGATATTTTACACTTCCTTATAGTTGTGGCAAAAAAAAAATTCCTTTTGAATAAAATAAAATAAATAAAAATAAGAGTTTAGAAAACTTTGCAAATTAAAGCAGAGATTTACGAATTAGATAGAGAAAAAGAAAGTCTTTTATTTTTTTAAAAGTAAAGCCAAAGTCTACAAGAGATTTAAAGATTACATTACAAAACAAGAGAACTATGGACTAAAGATAAAGAAGTTTTGGCTAAAAAAATTCGGAAAAGGAAAATATTTTTTTCTAAAACGGACGGGAATATCATGGAACTCTGTTTATTACAAAAACAGCAATAGTAATAATTTAAAAGTATTTGTACTGAAATAATCCACCAGATTAGCTGGAGATGGCTTATAAGGATTGTATTCATAAATAACGTCGTTTCTTAGATGATCTTGTTTAATTCGTTGTGTTTAAGTTATTAGATCTCAGAACATGAAAACTGTTTTCTTTCTCATTCCGATGTGGTGGTTCAGGCAAGAGGCAATTTCGAGAAGTTTTCAGTTTGTCTTATATAGGGTTTTCCAATAAGGGTGATATGATTTCTAAGTGACGTTTCGGCCATTTGTAATATGTCATGATCTGTCTTTTTTTTTCATTGTATTCAGTAATGTTTACAATTTCATCATGGAGAGATATACGCAAGAATAACGTTTACAAATTATTCAATTTTATTATCAAAATAATCGTTCTCCAATTGCAATTTTTCGTGCGCTTTTGCCATTTTATGGTCGTAATAATCGTCGTGTAATAAAAATGGCTTTTGCCATTTTATGGTCGTAATAGTGCTCGCTATTCGTCGAATTGTTAACAATTTCGAGCGCAAATTTTCTTTACATAATGTTCAAGCGCCAATAAGACAAAGAACCGCTCGAAGTAATGAAAATATTCCTGCCGTTCAGGCAAGTGTTGCTGAAGACCGCCATTTGTCGATTCCAAGACGTTTTCAAGAATTGGGACTGTCTCAAACCACAACCTGGCGGATTTTGAGAAAGCATCCGTATTCTTGCATCCGTATAAAATTGTTATCACTTAAGAACTGAAGCCATTCGACCACCGTAAACTTCGTGAATTTGCTGATTTTGTCTTGGAACAACTTGAAAACGATAACGATTTTTTAAAGAAAATCATCTTCTCCGATGAGGCTCACTTTTATCTGAGCGGTGCGGTAAATAAACAAAACTCGATTCTGGTGCGAAGAAAATCCACAAATTATTCATGAACACCCATTACAGTCACCTCAATTGACAGTTTGGTGTGGTTTTTGGTCTGGTGGAATCATCGGTCCGTACTTCTTTCGAAATGAAGCTGGTAACACCGTTACTGTCAATGGAGAGCGCTAAAAGATCGATGATAACCAACTTTTTATGGCCGAAATTGGAAGAAGTTGATCTTGACAACATCTGGTTCCAACAATATGGGGCTACGTGCCACACAGCACGTGCAACAACCGAATTATTGCGAGAAAAGTTTGGAGATTCGATTATTTCAAGAAATTGTGACATTGAATGGCCTCCAAGAAGTTGTGATTTAACACCATTAGACTATTTCTTGTATGGTTATTTGAAGTCATTTCTCTTTAGCAATAAACCAGACTCTCTTCAAGCTTTAGAAGTCAATATTGAACGTGCTATTCATGACATACGACTTGATTTAGTGGAAAAAGTGCTCGAAAATCGGGTTCATCAAATTCGTTCCTGCAAAAGAAGTCGTGCAGACCATTTGAATGACGTTTTATTCAGAACCTTATTGTATTGATTGTACTTCACATTAAATAAAAAACATTTGAATTTCCTTAAAAAATATTGTGTTTTTTTTTTAAAAGAAATCATATCACTCTTATTCAAAAACCTGCTAGAATTTCTGTGAAATTGTTTAAATTGCATTGAATTTGATCGAATTCTCCATTACTCGTAATTTAATTGAAAGACTTAATTTTGGTATTTTTCAAAGTTGTCCAAATCTACAGGGTTTATAATTTTAATTTATTATTATGGGGCGTTATAACCTTCAGTTTGCATTGAAAAATGTTGAAGGGCATGCTTGGTAAAGCGTTCGATAGACCGCAGTCTGGGCATCTTTGAACCAGCCGCTCAGTAGAGAATATTGCTGCAGTGCTTGAGACCGGAACTTAAAAAATCCTAATCGGCAACCTTCATTAGAGATCGCTCACAAGATTTGAATCTACATTCATAAAAATTGTTAGGTGATATCGGAGTTCAACTCAGAGGTTATATGCACCGTCGGTAATAGAACGTAAATATTTTGGAGCTGATTTTTTTTACTGGAAATTGATAATAAGTGGCAGAGCGCATTTTGACTGAAGGAGGGTTTATTATTTAACAAAATAACCACTTATGGGGATGTGAAAATTCAGAGGTAATCTGTAAGGTGGTCGTTCTTTCCTTAAGAAGTAATGCTTTTACGGTGACTGGTGAGCTACACATATATGGATAGATGCTACAGAACGCAACTCCCCAGCTATAATGGAAATTCTGCGACTGATTTAATCGCATCCGATTTCTTCTTGTGAGGATACTTAAAAAAAGGCAACTTAAAGAAAACATTGACGCAACGAAGTCAATGAAATTAGCCCGAATAAATATGCGAAAGTGTGTTGAAAAGTGTGTCACCAAATGAGCTGACATTTGTTACGAACTCTGTTAGATGATATTTTTTTTAACACAAAATTTCCAAATCATTGTTTTTTCTAAATGCAATCCAAAATTATTTGATGAAGAACTATGAAGTAATACCTTCTATTTTTAATATATAATTAAAGATATCAGTTTATAATAATATTAATAAAGAATTTAGTTCATGCACATTAGTTAGTAGAAGGGCTAATGCAAAGGTTTCGGGAAAATAATAGACGAACAAGTTTTGTGTTCAAAAATATAAATAATTTTATGTGTATTTTCTGGTAAAAAATTAAAAAGTAACATTTTTACTCTCTAAAAAAAATGAGTAACGACTAAACAAATTATATTGAGGCGTTGCCATATTTATATTTTTGAATATTGAAATTTTCTTTCAAATTTTTATAGATTTTTTTATTAAACATTATTTTTTGAAAATATCTTCCGTTTCCGTTAGTACATTTTTTTTAATTAATTCAAAACAGGTCTTAAAACAATTTTGCCATATAGAAGAGGACACACTAAAAATGTAGGCCTTATAGGTGGTTGAAAGTGTATACGTCGTAATTTTTTTACTAATAAACAGTTATCGATGCCACATGGTCGCCTACTAATAAAGTCAACAACAAAAATAAGAAAGCCTTAAAATTATGAGTGAAAAAAAAAATTTGGGGCGTTGACATATTTCTAGAACAAATATTGAAAATTTTTACAGATTTTTTTATGAAAAACTATTTTTTCAAAATATAATCCGTTTCTATTGGTACATTTTTTTTATTAATTCAAATTATTCCTTAAAACAGCTCCGTCATTTAAAAGAGAGCACATTAAAAATGCCGGCTTATAGGTTGTTGGAATTGCATACAACGTATTTTTTTTTAAATATATGGTAACAATTATCAATGCCACATGGTCTCCTACTAAAAAAGTCAAAAACAAAAATAAGAAACGCCCAAAATTAAGAGTGAAAAAAAATATTGTTACGATCTTACGTGGGTTTAATGGATAGTGTAAAAGCCTGTTTACTTAGGATTTTTCATTATTGAACTACGTTGTATTTTACAAAAGGATTATAAGCGTTATTTGTTTAGGTCGATTGACTTCTTCTTATTGAATATTTTCGCTTCTAGAACATTCCGGAATCGAACCTTCTGGAATACTACTCTGGAGAATGTTCAAGAACACTTCGGAGCCATGTGTTATGTCGTAACAATATATTGGAGCGTTGCCATATTTCCAAAATGCATTAGTCATCAATGTCACTTTTTTCCGAATAAGTCAAAAACAAAAAAATATATAATGGGACGTTGAAATATTTTTAAAACGAATATTAAAAACTTCTTTCAAATTTTGACAGTAATTTTTAACTAGCGAATATTTTTTTAAAAATATTCTACGTTTGTATTAAATCAAAAACTCTTAGAAGGTGACGTACTGAAAATATCGCTTTAAAGGTGAGTAAAAACGCATAACAAGCGTTTAATTTTTTAATATTTGGAAACTTATATATAGAAGCAATTTGGTGATAAATCGGAACTAGAGGGTGAATGAGTCATCAATAGCTCATGGGTCATCAATAACACAAAAACTTAACATCAAAAACAAAAGTTAAATTATTATTAAAAAAAAATGTATATAAAAAAGGAATTTCCTTGTCGTATTGAAAACGAATATTTAACATTAATCATAAATGTCACTTTTTTCTTGGCGAAAATCTTAAACACAAAAGAAAAAATCATCTTAAATTATAAGTGAAGAAAATATAATGAGGGCGTTGCCATATTTCTAAAAAGAATTTTGACAGAATTTCTTTATTAGCAAATATCATTACCAGAAGAATGAAAAGTTTTTGGGATGACCCTATTTCAAGTGCTGATGTCAAAATAACAAAATGAGGTCCAAAGTGTGGAAAAAAATCTATATTCTCGATGGGAAAAAATAGACAACGTCGCATAAATTTGAATTTTAAACTTATAACTGAGGTCGAATTTTCAGTAGTTTTGAAAATGATTTTTTCGCTCTGCATTTTTCTCTTTTTCTTTAAGTTGAAAATGGAAATTTCTCCTATAAATTATGGTGACCCTTTTTACATCCATCCATGCTCATATAAAATTAACAAGTACGGTTAAACATATTGTATATGAAAGAAAACATACGCATTCATGCATCGATACAGCCATAAATATATAACAGAAAAGGTGTCTGTCTATGCGGTTCAAACTTGAAAACATTTCACCTCCAAAAACTGAATAATAAATAAATTTTCTGTTTTGTCATATTATATTTGCCATATTTTACAATTTATTACAATTTTTATTATTATTTTGTTTCCATTTATTTGTTGTTATACTCGTGCATAGAAACTGTTATACAATAATAGTATAGTTTTGTGTGAAGGCAAAATGTAAATGATGAAAGTTTCCGTTCATTTCTGTTCTTGGGGTTATGTTCTCTTTCTTGTCAGAGGAAGTTGTTTTTCGTTCTTCGTCTTCTTATTTTTTTTATAATAGGCATTTTTTTCCCTTCATTTTAGCGTAAACATTCTAAACGTGCATACATAAATTTCGATTTTGCTTAGTAATGAAAATAAATATGATGAATTAATCAAATTTACAATGATTAATATTTTATTTATGTTAATTAAATTATAGTCTCGTCCAAATAAAGTTAGTGGTGTGGTGGTGGTGTATGGTAAAGTTAATTTAATTTTGACAAATAAATTAAGGGTCTGGTTCTTTTGGAAAATGAACATGATTCGATATTATTCTTGGGAATTGACTGCGTCGCCCTAATCCTTATTTCAATGTGAGGTTAGGCTATAAGCTATTATTGTACAATTGCTTTCAAATATAATTGATGAGGAAAAAATATTCTGACACCGTACAATTATTTTTCTTTTATTAATTTTCAAATTTTGCATGTACCTGAAATATTTTCCTAAATCAATATGATTTTTAAAGGACAAACTCTATGTTTTTATTTCGTTCAGAACGTCTTTTTTGAGGCAATAAATTCCGCACAATAGATTATAACTGTTTATAACAAATTTTTACTATTTCGACACGTTGTTGAATCGTGTAGTTCTACGTAATTAAATGGTGGCTAAAGCAGAATACAAACATATAAGAAAGACAGTGCTGTCATTTGAAACGTTAAAGTAATAGGTTGATAATCTTAGATTATGGAAGAACTGGATAGGTCGCTAAACAAAAATTGTGGCCAAATTTTGTTGGAAATGCATTCACAAAAACGCACATACGAGTATATGCAAAATAACAGAAACGGCGTAAGTCAGTGGGGGCTAATTGTAAACTTCAATATGCGATTAAGCGGTTCGTTTAAAACCTTTTTCATATGTGATGTCATTTATGCTTAAACTAATAGTTTTTTTAAAGTTTGCGGGTTTTGTTATTTGACAGAGTATTCTACCAGGTGTATAAGCTTAAATCCGCTGTTTGGGTACGCCATACTTTTTTTTTATGAGTTTGACATCTGTCAACATTAATCAGTGCACGTTGTCAGCAACTTCGTACAACAACATACATTTTTCCTTTGGTAAAAAAAATTTTCCATAGAAGGTTCGTTGCAATTTTTCGTAAATCAAACTCGTAGATTTACTACGCTCAACACGAAATTTCGCTGTTTGATTTTACGTATCGCAATACAAAACCATGTCATGGTAGAACTAACGCAGAAGTTAAGTGAAGGGGAAGTCTACAGTGTGAAGAAATTCCACATCTCATATGGTCAATATTCTTGAGAACAGGACACAATTAAATAAAAAAAATTACAGCTGATTACATGACGTCAAGGGGAAATTTCCATTTTTTATTGATTGTCATGCGAAAATATTGAAAAATTAAACACGGGGAAAATACCATTTTGTCGTAAATGGCTATGTGTGTGTGTCAATAAAATTCGATAATAATACACTGGTACCAAGAGGAAAGTACACGTTTTTATCAAAACATGGCTAACTTATTTTCGTGACCCTAACGATATGATTGTACTCGTGGCTTCTATTTACAACACGATCTCAAAAGAAGAAGTTAACATTTGGCACTCGCTTCCAAGGCATACAATAAAACTTGTCGATTATTTGAAAAATTCATAATATTTTTTAATGGTTGCCATTTTTTTGTCTTAACCAATAAAACATTTTACATAAACAATTTTTGAAAAACACCAGAATGACTCGTTTAATATTTGTTCAATTGTTCCATAATAAACATGCGTGTACGTCAACTCAATATTAATAATGTGAAGAATATTCATTCAGCTTAGAAGGATATTGTCTCAGCTCAAAACACAAACGAGAAAAGATATTATAAATTGGAATATTTTTCATTTGAACATTTATAAAACTACTAAAAAAATTTATTCTAGTTTGAAATCAGTTGGAAGGACATAGAATTTTTTTCCAAACTGTGTGTTTAGTTTGTAAGTTACAGAAAAAAAATGAACAGTGTTTAGTGTGTTGTCGGTTGTTTGTTTTTTATTTTTAAATTATAAAAAAGTGAGTAAAATGCCAAAATTAAGAATTATAAAATAGTAAGTTAAGTAATATTCTAGTTGTCAGTAATATTCTATATATGGTCGTCGCTCCATCGAAGCTACGACCTATCTAATTTTTAGATCTACCATTCAGTTAATCGTGAAATAAATTTCCGTTAAAGTCTATTAAAAAGGAATTGTCTGGCATGGAAGGCATTCAAAACTGTCTATTCTGAACTACATTTTGAATGGTATATTTAAATGGGTCTGCACAAAATTTTCGTTTTGTTAAAATAACTCACTTTAAAACTAATGAAAAGATGAGGGAACTGCTATCATTACGCTTCCTGCACAGCAAGGATCCAATCTATATCTTATATCTTTTGAGTGAATTCTTGCTGATGTGAGTCTATAACTTTTTGCCCATGTTGGACTGTGCTACTTAGTAATAATTATTTATGTAACATAACATCATTCAAAATTGATGGCACAAGACTTCTTCTCGATTCTTTTGAGTTTTGTTTCGGTGACTTTTTCGAACATTTAAGGGTTGCAATTCGATCATTACTTGGCGGATGTTGGTTTTTAAATGCCCTGAAGTTTGATGATTATCTGCGTTAATACGATCTTTTGTGTAGCCCTAAAAGAAAAAGTCCAACGGCGTTAAAATCGCACGATCTTGGCGTTTAATTAACATCACTAAATCGCGAAGTTACGCATCCTGGGAGTTGCTAGCTCAATAAAGCTTAAATTTGTCGTGTTTTGTGACTTTAGGCGCCATTTTTTTCCAAACCATATATGGTCCAGATTAAAATCTTCAAATTCAGGCCAAAAAAAAATTCGATTATCATGCGGCCATAGCACTCAGAGTTGACTGTAACGGTTTCTCTTTTTTCATTTTCAAATAACACACCTTAAGACCAAAATACATACGGCCGCCACGAAATTTATTGTTTAAAACTTTTACACATTTTCGGAACTTAATTCGGTTATTACTTTACGAATATCGATTATTAAATATTCTCAAGTTTAAGGATTGTCTGCCTAAATATGTTCTTTCGCGACATCTTACAAAAAAAAAAAAAAACGGCATCAAATTGCACGATCTTGGACGCCAATTGACATCACCACAACTTTTTGCCCAATAAAACCTTAATTTGTCCTGTTATGTGACTTGTTGTTTTTGTTTTGCTGTAATCAAATATGGTCCAGATTAAAGTTAATAAGTAGGCATGTCCTACTTATTCTAATAGGTGTGGTATCCAAGCTTCTCTTCTTGGAGGATGGCGCTCCCATACGATTGGCCAGATTTTGTATAGATTGCAAGAAGGCCTTTGTTTGATCCTTGCAAGTAAGTTCGCTGGTCCCAATTCGCCGAGCGGTTGACCTTGCTAACTCTGAATTCGATTTTGTTGACTGACGGTCGATGATCTTAGTTTTTTCCCCTTGTGGTGAAGCGGGAGATTTAATTACCGAACTGGATCTTTTTTGTTGTCCTTTTATTTTGTTTACCGAAATTCTTTTTCCGATTCAGCATTTGGTTTTGTATTCACAGCACTTGTCGATGGAGCGCGTGACATGTTACACAATAAAACATTTCACTAATAAGTTGTTAAGGCTGAGTTTGTTGATTTATTGTACAATAAAAAAAATTTCGTTTTTTTTCACTAAATTACGTTTATCTATCGTTGAGAATAACAAAACACATCCGCGCATTGCACGTCAAATTATTATCAAAATGAGACTTTTACAAATAATCAAATTTGTTTCAAGACCCTTTTTTATAAATATAAAATTACAAAATTGTATTAACTAACATCAACAAATTTTTTTTACCCAGTGTAACCTTTACCTTGTCAAAATATGAATATGCGTAATTTCCTGTTGATAAAATAAGCTTTTAAGGAAAAATAAAATTTCTTCGTCTAATTGGATTTCTGTTCCTTTAATGAAATTCCGAAGATCAAAAGACAGTAAGTAACATGTAAAATGTTAACAGACGTCCCCTTTTTTTTAAGCAAGCAACTTTAATCGAAATGTCCTCCATTAAGGAGTAATTCAAAAATTTTGCAAATTAAAAAAAAAAAGAATTATAATATCAAAAGGGAATACTTTTAGAAAATTACTTTGAACTTTACTCAATATTATTGCACGTGTATTGACTTCTTTCTGTAATTAATTAAATGCATAAATATACATATTTGTCTTATCATTTGGAATTGAATTTCCAATAGATATTCTTAGTTTATTATTCAGTATTATTATTAGCTTCAAAATGGAAAAATTTGCTTTATGAAATTAATTTATTGCTTATTAATACACGAATTCTGGTTTTAGAAAAAAAATGTCAAACTTCAATATTACTCAATCAGATGGCGTTGGAAAAACTGTATGTAGTTACAAAATATTTAAGAGAATCATCGAGTATCTCTCAGCAATTTTTAACATTTTCTTTAAAAAAATAATTGCTAACATAGTCGGTAGGTGGTCCATCTCAATAGGGGTCTAACATAATTATGTCAAATAAATCATTTCAAAATGGTCCTTTTAGTATAAAGAACTACACATAACTACTCGAAAACGCAATAATTTCTCTTTTTGTTTGTAATCGTATTTATGAAAAAGCAGAACATTATTTTACTTTAAAAAAATTCACTGTTTTATGACTTTCTTCGAAGTGTTAAAAATATTCTTCAGGACATAATAAGTTTGCCTAATCTTTGCTAAAAAAAGAAAAAAATGTGAAGAAAATATATTTGAAAAAAACTGATTACAAAATCAATTGTTTTATAAATATTGATGTGAGATTTTCAAAAAGTGAAACAAATATGAATGACAGATAATACAATAGATCTCATACAGTACACACTAAATGTGACACGTGGAAACATTGTTGAGAACCAGGAAATCCCTTAAGCATATTAGATACTTTTCATATAAAGGAACATGTGAGGCAGACATCACAAAAAGAGTATAATTAAAATGAGATTCCGAAAAAATCGAGAGACAAGAGATTTTAAGAAAAACAAAAACTACGAATGGCAAAAGATGTGGAAAGCACACGTGAATCATGTCAGGAGACACGAGATGTATAGAAGAAGAGGCCAAAACAAGAGAAAAAATGAACCCGGAAGAGTGCTGCTGGTGACATTTTACATTGTATACGTGCGAGTGACAGAGATGTTAAATAATCACGAGAGTCATAATAATGAGTACGTTATATGAATAGAAAGTGTATTATTGTTAGGAAGACAATTCTGAAAGCTGCACTGCAAAATGTGTCAAAAATTTACGAATTTCGTTCAAATTAACCAATTAAATATAATTGCAATAAAATTAATTATTTAAAGGGTTTTTGAATAAGAACTTGACAACTTTTTTTTTAAATATCTCACAAACCATTTAAGATATATCAAAACTTTTATTATTGCCTTAAAGTACGATCAATGCAATTATAAATGGAACTCGACTTTGGTCATATGTCCACCACGGGCACCCTTGCAGCGATCGATTCGTTCAAACCAATTTTCGATGACTCGGCCACACAATTCGACGAGAATGGCCGCTATTTCTCGTTCGATGTTGGCTCTTAGGTCCTCTAACGTCGCCGGCTTGTTTACATAGACCATCGATTTAACGTAGCCCCACAGAAAAAGTCTAGAGGTGTTAAATCACAAGATATCGGCGGCCAATCGACAGGACCTTTTCTCGATATAACACGTTCACCGAACTTAGACTTCAATAAGTCGATTGTTTCTCCCACTGTGTGGGATGTAGCACCGTCTTGTTGAAACCACATATCACTGATGTCCAGCCCATGCAATTGATCGAAGAAATAACGCTGCAACATGTCTCTGAAGCGTTCACCATTGACTGTAACGTGACGGTCATTTTCATCAATGAAGAAAAATAGCCCACTGACGCCATCGGCATGAAAACCGCACTATGCAGACACTTTTTGTGGATGAAGTGGTGTTTCATGAAGCACATGAGGATTTTCAGCGTTCCAACATGAGGGTTTTCAACGTTTGTGCGCTTCAACCAAAAATGCGCTTCATCACTGAAGATGATTTTGCGATGAAAGTCGTCATTTTCGGACCCGGAATTTTCGTAGTCATTTTTAATTACTTGTGAACGTTCTTCGTTCGTGAGTCTTTGCATTCCCATTAGACTCTGTATATTTTAAAATTTTAAGTTGGAATTGTTCCTACCTAATATGCTTAAATGCATAAAATTAAATATGAAAATAAGAAAGAGTGAAAAAACATACATGTAATTTTCTCTTTTAAAATTGAGTATGCACAATAATAAGAGCAAATGAATAGAAAGAAGTAACAAACCGTAATTAACGACTGTACACTCTCACTCATGTGTCAATTTTAATTAGAACGCTTCTTGCCACATGGAAATTACAGAAAACTTAGCAATTTGCTGATATGAAGTCGTCTGCATTTTTTCGGTTTTTATGAGACAATAATTAAAGATAAATTATGTGTAATTACATCCTTTTTATTTTATTCTCAAAAATTATGTTTATTTGAATTTGTATCTTAATTAAAAGAAGTTTTTGAGT
The DNA here is from genome assembly GCA_958298945.1 of Atherix ibis. Taxonomy (NCBI): domain Eukaryota; kingdom Metazoa; phylum Arthropoda; class Insecta; order Diptera; family Athericidae; genus Atherix; species Atherix ibis. The sequence goes on along the minus strand of OY282605.1, from coordinate 116,950,615 downwards.
GACTAAATGAATTACGATAATTTCTAATCGATACACTGACACGTTATATCGAATTTCAAAACTTTTGCGGAACCAATAATGGCTGCTCTGCGAAATTGTATAGAAAAAGTTTATAACCCGAACATGAATTGTTCGAAAATTTGTTAATTAAAGTAATTTATTAGAGTAAAATTGAACTTTATATGGGGAGAAAATAACGGAAATGAAAAGGCCAAAAATAAGTTTAGCTTGAGCAACGTTGCCAATTTCACCAGCAAATTGATTTACTATGAAATTTAAAATGAAAATGAAAATTAAAATTAAAATTGATACAGACACATTTATTATATGTTTAGATAATAAATATATTATCATTTATTATATATGTTACCATATATTTAGATTCATATATTTATTTATAATATATGTATAAATTTATATTTGATAAATAATTTATTCACATGTATTTTTACGTTGAAATTTTTTTTTTATTTTTATTTTTTTGCAATTAAATTGTAATTTTTTGTAGAATATTTTAATTTTTTTTTTTCTTCAATATAAACTGGGTCTTTTAGTCGGTTTTCTACAATATATGAGTTCACAGAAATGCAATATTTAAGTTAGTTGTATGGTGACATAATTTTAACGTGGATTGGCTTACTACCATTGTAGAATATTGATAATTTTTTCCTGGTCAAAAAGTAAAAATTGGCACTAAATAGATTTTGGATAAACAAAAAAAAAAATTAGTTAAAAACATTTAAAGGAGAAATCGGAGAATGTGACTTGTAAAAAACTCTCTGACTGGAGGAATTTAAATAGAATAATAACCCTGGAAGCCGTTGTTATTCTCAATAATGTCCCTTACAGTAAAACGGAAACCATATAGAATTGGCAAATGAAATGAGAGAGATTGGCAAGAAGAATATTATTAATTAACCTAATTATTTGCAATTTTTTTTAGTCCAAAATTTAGGAGTGGCTGTTAAATAGACTATCTTAGCAATGACTATCTGGATGAAGGCAAGCAAAGTATTTCCTTCCGTCAAGAGGCCGAGTCATGTGAACTATTTTAGATAAGCGATAGCCAATTTTCTGATAATAAAAAAGTTATAGTGGATGTTATTTTCTGTTTCTGTTATTGGTCTTCTTTTTATAATTGGAAAATATCTTCCATTAAAGTATACACAAATATACGAGTATATAATCTGTCCAAGTATTTATTGATAAGGAAAAACTTAAAATCTGCTTTGAAATATTATTTCTGGTTAGATTAACTATTTTAGAGCTATTAAGGAAATTAAAAAAATAATCTAAGAACATACCATATACTATTGGGAATTATACTAAAAGTAGCATTTGATTAGTCTGAAAAAAGGTTTATTCAATTTGTGCTTCGGAAATTACAGTTAAATGGAATACATTTAAAATTCAGATTTTCGATAAAATTTTCATTTGAATATTTTATTTGGTCATCATTCAAATGGTTGATACAAAACTTTTTGCAGAACTCGATTCTTTTGGGGTAATTTTTAAAACTTTTTGTACATTTCGGGTTGTAATTTGGTCATTACTTTATGGATATTGGTTTTTAAATGCTTTCCATATTGAGGATTATCTGCGTAAATACGATCTTTCATAAAGCATTACAAGAAAAAATACAATGGCATCAAATACAACGATCTTGGATGTCAATTGACATCACCACATCTCGAAAGTAAGTGTTCTGAGAACTTTTTGCCCAATAAAACCTAAATTTGTCGAGTTATGTGACTTGTTGTTTTTGTTTTGCTGAAATAAAATATGGTCCAGATTAAAGTCTTCAAATTCTGGTCCAAAAACAGTTAGTTATCATACAGCTCAGGATTGATGCTAATGGTCTCTTCTTCTTCATTTTCAAAAAAAATACGGTCGTTTCACCTTTAGACCAAAATGCACACCAGGCAATCACTTTTTGCGGATACAATGGCTTCTCTACAGTCAATTGCGAGGTTTCATACGGAAGTTTACCTTTTTGACATATCCACCGAGTCCTATTGCTGAAGAAAAATTTCAAAAAGAACAAAAAACGTGGCTACTACCACAAAAAAATTCTAAAGTCTTAACGCATTTTTCGCTGGTTAAACGATCCAAAATATGCAATGCCAGAATTTGCCTGGTTGTGTGGTTTATGAGACCGTCTTGTTGAAACTACATATAGTCGAGATTAAAGTCTTCAAATTCAGGCCCAAAAACAATCAGTTGGCATACAGCCATAACGCTCAGAATTGATTGTATTGATCTCTTCTTCATTTTCAAAGAAATCCGGTCTAATGACAACATCAGACCAAAATGTACACCATAAAATCACTTTTGCGGATACAATGGCTTCTCCACAATCAATTGCGAGGATTTTTAAGCCAGTTTTCCTTATTGACATATCCTCCAAGTCTCATTGCTGAAGAAAATTTTTTTCCGCAATGGCCAAAACACGTGGCTACTGTAGAATCACAACTTTTCTCAAAAAAAATTGTAAAGTGTAATAAACCACACAACCAGGCAAATATTTTGGATCGTTTAACCATCGAAAAACGCGTTAAGACTAGAATTTCTTTAGAAAAGTGGTGGTTCTGCAACAGGCACGTCTCTTATTTTCAAAAAAATACGGTCCAATGCCATACGATCCAAAGGACACCAAACAGCCATCTTACGGGGATACAAGGTCCGTCTTTTCAGAGCCTCATATATGGAAATTTTGTTTATTGACAAATTTCTACCTTTCAAGAAATGCGCCTCATCACTGAAGAAATTTGTTTCCATAATATTTCTTAAAGGGGGCGACGAGGCTATTGCAGAAACATATATGTAAATTAGTTTTTACAATTTTAACGCATTGTTCGATGGTTGAATAATCGATAATGTAAAATGTCAAACCCTAAAATAAACATACCATATATGATATAACAGCGTTGTACTTTCGAAGTCGCGTGAATTATAATCCGTTAATACTTTTTTTAAATAATTTTTTTCAATATAAAAATTCTCTTTTAATTTTTTATTAGTGACATGACAAAAAATATGTGACTTTTATCAATCGCCATAACAGTTATCGAATGGTTAATAAAATTTTTAAAGGTCCGAAATTACGTATTATCGTAGAAGGCTCATTTTGTAGCAGTACATAAATTAACTACAGTATATACCAGGTGTATAAGCTTAAATCCGTTGTTTGGTTATAGATGGCGTGAGTGAGCGTATTAAGCTACCATGGGCTCGCCATACTTTTTTTATGAATTTAACATCTGTCAACATTAATCAGTGCACATTGTCAGCAATTTCGTACAACAACATACATTTTTCCTTTAGAAATCATGTCTAGTTTTGTGACAGAAAAAGAGGATATGCGGGAAGCTCTGCTTTTCTGCTTCAATTTGAAGAAATCGGCTGCCGAATCCCATCGAATGTTTATGGAGACCTATGGTGACTGTCCTTTATCAGAAACAACGTGCCGAGATTGGTTTCGTCGATTCAAAGACGGCAATTTTGACTTGTGGGACAAGAAGCGTGGAAATCGGCCTACGAAGGTTGATGACCATCAATTGCAGGCTCTTTTGGACGAAGACGATACCCAATCGCAAAAAATACTCGCAGAGCAATTGAGTGTTACTCAACCAGTATGCGTCTGCGAGCCACGGAGAAGATTAAAAAGATCGGAAAATGGGTGCCGCATGAATTGGACGATAGGCAGATGGAGCGACGCCAAAACACATGCGTAATCTTGCTCGCCAGACAAAAATGAGAGTCGTTCCTGCATCGGATTGTGACAGGTGATGAAAAGTGTATATATTTCGAGAATCCTAAACGTAAGAAATCGTGGGTTGATCCCGGCCAACCATCAACATCTTCCCCAAGACCAAATCGCTTCGGACGGAAGACGATGCTGTGCGTTTGGTGGGATCAGCAGGATATCGTCTACTATGAGATATTGAAACCTGGTGAAACTGTCAATGCCCACCGCTACCACCAACAACTGATTAAATTGCACCGTGCTCTGAGTGAAAAAAGGACGGATTATCAACAACTACATGACAAGCTGATTTTCCTCCACGACAACGCATTATCGCACACGTCAAAAATGGTCCGAAACTACTTGGAGACACTCAACTGGGAGGTGCTACCCCACCCCGCTTAATCACCGGACCTGGCCCCTTCCGACTACCACCTGTTTTCGTCGATGGGCCACGCGCTCTCTGAGCAGCACTTCGATTTTTACGAAGGCGTATGAAAATGTCTTGATGAGTGATTTGCCTCGAAATAGAAGGAATTTTTTTGGTATGGTATCCACAAATTGCCCGAGAGTTGTGAAAAATGTGTAGCTAGCGAGGGCAATTACTTTGAATAAATTTTTTTTTGCTTTCTATGAAAAAAACATGTTTTTTGACTAAAAACAGCGGGTTTAAGCTTATAAACCTGGTAAACAAAAATATATTTACCAATTTATACCAATTTAGAAAATATTCGATATTAAAAGATTATCCTTTTATTGCCTATCAGAACACTTTGAATTCGAATAATTAAAGATCTTTTAATAGACACTAAAAAAAGCAAGAAAATTGCATAATACCAAAATATCTTCAATTACCGAAAAGTTATACTAACAAATTTATTTTCTTAATGTCAATTATTTTTACATTTAAAAAAATTACTACGAATATTTTTTTAACGATTATATTATAAAAATATCCTCGCATCTTAGTTGCACCAATCAAAGATGCAAAAAATTTGTTCGCAATAAATTTATTACCAAAAATATTTTGTAAAAAAAAAATTATCTGAAAATAAAGAAATAAGAGTAAAAAATAGAGAAGGCGAAAAAAAGAACTGACAAAAAAAAATTCATGTAAATATGCCCACGCCAATCACCAAAATATTCGTGTGTCAACTTAAGATATCAAATAAAATGGAATTGATGCCAACTTAATGTCAATATGTCACTAAATATATGTGACACCAACTGAGAGATAACTCTCATTTTTTTACGCCATCTTTGTAAATTTTTTTTATTTCAATTTTTTTTTTTTTGCTTTTATTCTATGTCCTACGCGTTTGGAAATGCGTGGGTGCAATTTAGCTTATATACGTTGTGGTACATCACAAATTCAAATATCTCATACTGTTAAGTAACTACTCTCGTTTTTATAAAAAAAAATTTAAAAAAAAATATTTTAATTTAAAAACAAGTATCCTAATCGTTAATGGACTAATTGTCTTAAGGTTCTCAATTAAATAAATAAAAATTTGCACAATTTTGCCACTTAATTGCCTAATTAAAAGAAAAATTATTTATAAACCATTAAAAATTGAAGTAAAACAAACTCAAAAATATTTTCGAACACGCGCAACAAACAAAATTATTTATTTAGTTTTTTTTTTTAAATTTATTCTTGGAACAATTTTTTTAACCATTTGGGAAAAATTTATTCAATAAACAAGAGGGTTAATGAGAATATTGTGTATGTATTAATTGAATTTAGCAAATATTTGTTCAAACTTGATGGTTTCAAAGAAAATAATATTGGAATTAAAAAAAAAAGCAAACTACAAACACAAATATAGGAAGAAAAGACACCTGAATAAATAGGGAATTTCCAATAACAAAATATTCGTTTTACAATTTTTACCACAATTTTTTTTTGTCATGTGGCATTAAGAAAGCATTACAACAAATGACGCAAGGATAGATCATATAATTTTTTTTTTAAATTTAAACCAAAACATGTGGGGATAATTAATAAAAAAAAAGTTTTTAAAATAAACCTTGCGTTAATATAAGTTATGTGCCACCATATTTAATTATGGTGGTACGAGAGGATATTATTTTACTATAGAAATTCTGTTTCTGGCTTTAAGAGGATATTATGATCCTCAAAATGATTTTTTATTTTATCTGCAGGTGTAATTGGTTCGTATTTTTTTGAAAATGAAGAAGGAGAGACCGTTACAGTGAATTTTGCGCGCTATGGTTGTATGATAACTAACTGTTTTTGTGATCAATTTTGGCTTTATTGCGCAAAAAATTCCCAGGATACGTAATTTAAAAATTTCAAAAAATTATACGTAATTTAGAAATGGCAATTGTTTTTAAAGATCTGGTTATTTGACGCCGTTTAGCTTTGTTTTGTGGGTTTTGAAAACAATATCTCTCAAGTAATTGTCAAATTTGAACCGGTATCAATGAGGCACATTTCTCGCTCGGTCGATACGTCAATAAACAAAATTGCCGTATATATGGAGCTCTGAAAAGTGGAGAAGGCCATTGTATCTCCGAAAAATGACTACCTGGTGCGCTTCTTGGTATAAATATGTCGCTCGACCGTATTTCTTTGACCGTTATCGGTAATTCTTAGTGCTATCACTGTATTATAATCGATTTTTTTTGGCATAAACTTTAAAATTTTAATGTGAACCACAAGCCACACAACGCAATCAACTTTGGCTTTATTGCGCAAAAAATTCCCAGGATACGTAATTTAGAAATGGCAATTAACCTTAAAGATCCGGCGATTTGACGTCGTTTAGCTTTGTTTTGTAGGTTTTGAAAACAATATCCATCAATTAATTGTCGAATTATAATCGACAAAATAATGGCATACATTTAAAGGTTCGGAAAGTATAGCATTGCTATTTTTGACAGCTGTCAAACAAATATGTAAATCCAAAGGGGTTGCCACTTGTTTAGATTAAAGGTTGCCATTTTATATTATGGATTGTTTAAAATTTTTATAAATGTGATGAATTTCCAGTAGCAACGTTTTTTGTTAATTTTGAACAAAATTCCTTTAGCGGCAATGTTCGCTTGATACTTTAATTAGGAAAATTGTTATATCTGGTTGTCTGAAAACCCACAAGTGACTATGTTGAAGCCATTATATCAGCGAAAAGTGACTGACATTTGAGTCGAAAGTTGTCATTGGACCGCATTTCTTTGAAAATTCTGAGCGTTATGGCTGTATGATAACTAACTGTTTTTGGATCTTAATTTGAAGATTTCAATATGGACCAAATTTGATGTATTTATTGCGCTCACTGTTCTTAAACTTTAGAGCATTTAAACCAAAATCCATCCAGTATTTGTCGAATTATAGTCCGAATCATGCGACAAAGTTATCAAACTTTTATTTTGGTCCTGCAAAAAGTCTCCAATTATTTGGTCCTGCAAAAAGTCTCGTGACGACTACTGAAATGTTATATTTGTCGTATAATTACGAGGTTCAATCAAGAAATTTCAAATTTTGTTTGAGTAAAAAACAGTTTTTAGTTATTTTGAAAAAAAAATTTAATAGGTTCTTTAAATAAAATTCTAAAATGTTATTAATTTTCCTAGGCAAAAAAAATTATTATATTTTTTTTTAAATTCTCTATAATTATTTAATAACATCTTAGCTTTTTAGAAAGACAACAATTCAAATAAATTCTACAACATTAGTTGTAATAAGCAGATTTGAATAATAGAATTCTTGTTATTTTTTCAACTATCCGGAATAGCGATGATAATATTTACTTTACTTCACAAAAAAAACACACACAATATTTCTAATAATTATATTATATTAAGTAGTTATTAGTATCACTCAAACAACTCTAATAATATGTATGATAAAATACAATCGAACGACATAGATGTTAAAGAATTTCTGGACAATATTTATCGGAAGTATATTTTTTTAGGAGCGGAAATACAATCTTTCTCTCGCAGTACGACATTTAAGCAAGCGAATTTCCGCAGACGAAAAATTTCCTTTTCAAGATGAAATCGTTTTCCTGAAATATAATATTGAGAAAATTTTTGAAGCAAAATAAAAAGATAAAACAAAAAAAAAACATTACAAAAAAATTTATTTTCGATTATGCAAACGCTGACATATCCACGCGTATCATTAGAAAAATCACGCACGTTGAATATGACGTACGGTAACATTAGCATTCAAAGTGCGGTTAGCGGACACTGTCATATTTCAACGTGCTTGATTTCAGCCTGTCATAAATTGAATGCGTGCGTGACTAGGCACATGCATATATAGGGTGGACCATATAAAAGTTCCATTTTAAAATGGTAGACCATTTAAAAACTAGTGTAAGTTTTTTTAAATATCCGGTTTTATTAGAAAGATTGAACATTGACATTTAATAATAAAACACAACATCATTCCCAGAAAACTGGGAAATATTGAGAACTTTCGAAAACGAAATAATCAGCCAAAATTCTGATGTCAATTGGCCGCCTCGGAGCTGTGATTTGAGCCGGTTGGATTATTTTCTGTGGGAAGCCGTTAAGGATAAATGTTACGCAAGCCATCCAGAAACAATTGAGGCCTTGAAACACGAAATCAAAGTTGCCATTGAAGAGATACAGGCCCGGACAATCGAAAATGTACTGAAAAACTGGGTCGAGCGAATGGGGTACTGTAACGCCAGCCGTGGCAGTCATTTAAATAATGCTGTGTTTCATTCTTAAATTTCAAGGTTCAATCTTTTAAATAAAACTGAAAATTTGAAAAAAAACATACACTAGTTTTTTTTATTAACTTTTTAAAATGGAACTTCAAAATTTGGAACCGCTAGATGAACCACCCTATATATACGAGTACATAAGCGAATAAAGTGCAGCTTTCTGTTAGGGCAACTTTTTTTTTATTGTTTTTATAAATTTTATATCTATTAACGTATATGAATGTATCTGGTTTTTCAATAGCAACTTGACACTTTTGATTTCTTACTGTGAACGCACCCTTAAACCAATCACTGCACTGCCAATTGGCCTGCACCCTTACAAGATCAAGTTAACTCAAGAACTAAAGCCACTTGAATATATGAAGCGACGCACGTTCTCAGAATGGGCTCTAGAGAAGTTTGCCGAAAATGACGACTTTCATCGCAAAATCATCTTCAGTGATGAAGCGCATTTTGTGTTGAATGGCTTCGTCAACAAACAAAACATGCATTATTGGAACGCTGCTTCATGAAACACCACTTCATCCACAAAAAGTGTCTGTATGGTGCGGTTTTCATGCTGGTGGCGTCATTGGGCCATTTTTCTTCGTTGATGAAAATGACCGTCACGTTACAGTCAATGGTGAACGCTACAGAGACATGTTGCAGCGTTATTTCTTCGATCAATTGCATGGGCTGAACACCAGTGACATGTGGTTTCAACAAGACGGTGCTACATCCCACACAGCGGGAGAAACAATCGACTTATTGAAGTCCAAGTTCGGTGAATGTGTTATATAGAGAGAAGGTCCTGTCGATTGGCCGTCGAGATCTTTTGATTTAACACCTCTAGACTTTTTTCTGTGGGGCTACGTTAAATCGATGGTCTATGCCAACAAGCCGGCGACGTTAGAGGACCTAAAAGCCAACATCGAACGAGAAATAGCGACCATTCCCGTCGAATTGTGTGACCGAGTCATCGAAAATTGGCTTCAACGAATCGACCGCTGCAAGCGTGCCCGTGGTGGACATACACAGTAATTTTTATATTTAAATTATACAACATGCAGCGCCATCTATTGAAAATTTGCAGCATTAAGAAAATACATCTAAATTCATGTAAATCGGATGACAGATGTGAAAATTACAGCCATTTATAGAAATTGTTCTTCAGCACCTCGGTTACGGCTGCTTGAATGGTTGGGATATCATCATAAAATGCTCCTTTCATCTTGGTTTTCAGTTTTGGAAATAGTCACATGGTGATAGAGGCGAATACGGAGGGAAGGTTGATGAGAGAAATCCGTTTTTTGTTTTCCACAAATGATAGATGGCGCTGCATGTTGTATGATTTAAATATAAAGTTCGGTTATTTTTGGGACACACTGTGTATGACTGAAGTCGAGTTCCATTCATAATTGCATTGATTTTACTTTAAGGCAATAATAAAAAGTTTTGATATATCTTAAATGGTTTGCGAGATATTTAAAAAAAAAAAAAGTTGTCAAGTTCTTATTCAAAAATCCTATATAAATTATATTTTTCGGTATCGTATATTGCTATAAATATTTGAGCTTTTCACGCTAAACTTGCAATAAAAGTCAAACTCAGCTTTGCAACTTTTGATGATTAAAGCTACCATTAGACCAAAAAATTTGTCATACGACGCATGGTACGCAAAACGTAAATGGCAAACCATATTACTCTGTATAGCAGTTTCTGTCATGTAAAAACCTGACTTATCTTCAAATGTGCATATAACATCACATGACAGCGCGTTTATGAATGTCAACACAGTTCATGCTGTGCCATGTGTTGTCAGATATTGGGCATTTCACATTGCAGCCAAACTTAAGCCCTATTATCACACTTTATGATAAAATATAATGTTTTCGCATAGCGTGAAAAATATAAAAATCAGACTACTTGGAATTTGTATGGCAAAAACTATAACATAAGCATAGCATTAGACTGTTAGCTTAAGGACGATTGTGTTGCTCTTAAACTAGCAGTATAATGATAGCTTAAGAGGAACACGATCAAAACGATTAGCCTTCTCTTTATTCAGCTTCTTATCAACCAGTTCATGTGCACACACGGATTATTTTGGGAGACTGTAATACGTATTTAGTTTTCAGTATTAGGACAGGAGACTGTATTATGAGAGACTGTAATATTTAATTCAGTCCTTTTGAAATTAGCCAATTTCTTTTTAAAAATATTTATGACAAATTCTATTTACCTGTGTTTTAATACTAATTATCTAGTGCGTATTTGTTTACTTAGTTTTCCTAATAAAAGTTTGTGTCAATTTTTGTTATTTTCTTGAAAATTTCCCATATTAATTAAATACACGTAGACAATTTGTATAATTAGTCGAAAAGAATTTGCTATTATCAATAAAGAAGAAAAACTCATATTTGCTGTACTATAATATCAAAGATAAATAAAAAAAATATTCGGAACTGAAAACAGCACGTGTACTTATTGTAGACATTACGTTACGGAATCATATTGTCTGTATTTTAAGTAACGATAAAGCAGCTTTGCAAATATTTTCGATAAAAATCACAAGAAATAAATTTTGCGTTTATTGTACAAAAAAAATTAAGTACGTTTTTGAAAAACAAAAAACTTTTTTGGTTTTTTTTTATTCATTTTTGAATATTTTTATTTTTAATTAAATAATCCATTTACAACTTAGTTTGTAATAAATAAATAAAAAAGAAAAGATTCTTCTATCGTTTAGAGCTTAATAGTTTTTTTTGTTGTTGTTTGTAACTATTTTATAAACAAACACGGTTGATTCAAGCCATTTTACTAACAAGCATAAGTGAATTCTTTTAAAGCATATTTAAACAAAATGTTATATATGGTAATAAAAAAAAATGAAACTTTTATAAAATCTATTTTCTTTTTTTATTGAGGACATATTAACTATTTACAAAATATTTAACTAAGTATCTTGAATATATTGCCACAAAGAAAAGATCTAATTTAACGGTAAATGTGTCACTTTTACCGTATTTCTTTGACCGTTACCGCTAATTCTTAGACTTTTTTTGGCATAAACTTGAAGATTTTAATTTGGACTAAATTTGGTTTCAACAAAAGGACGCCGCAAGCCACAAACTACGATAAATTTTAGTTTTATTGCGCTCACATAGTTACGTTTTTGGCTTTAAGAGGATATTATGGTCCTCACAATGTTTTTTTATTTTATTTGAAAGTGTCATTGGTTCGTATTTCTTTTAAAATGAAGAAGAAAATTCTCAGTGCTATGGTTGTATGATAACTAACTGTTTTTGTGGTCTGAATTTTAAGATTTTAATGCGGACCACAAGCCACACAACCCGTTCAATTTTGGCATTATTGCGAAAAAAATATAAACTTTTATAATATCTAATATAAGTATCTTGAATATATTGCCTCAAAAAAAAAAGATCAAATTTAACTGGTTTGCATTAAACTGGCGTGTTAGCCATTTCGTGGTTTCGAAACTACAACTCCGTTATTTTACAGCTGTCAAACATATATGTCTTCTAAAGGGGCATTTGTTTAGTTTAATGGTTTTTTGCCATTTATATTATTGATTAACCGCCGAAAAAATACGTTAAAATTGTAAAAACTTTGATTCTGGAACCACAGGCTTTGGATACTGATTTTTCGAAGAATATTTCTTTCTGGGATGAGGCTCATTTTGGGCTTGGTGGATACGTCAATAAGTATAATTGCCATATAAAGGGCTCTGAAAATTCACAAGTGACAGTGGAGAAGTCATTGTATCTGCGAAACGTGACTGACTGGTGTGCATTTTGGTCTGAAGGTGTACGAGGTCTGTTCAAAAAGTATCAGTTTCGGGAACAAGAAAGTCACAGGGGGCCAGATCTGGGGAATACGGTGTCTGCGGCATTATTAGTGTGTTGTTTTTGGCCAAAAATTCGCGCACAAGCAACGATGCGTGAGCAGGGGCGTTATCATGGTGCAAAAGCCAATTTTTGTTCTTCCACAAATCCGGGCGCTTCTGGCGGATTTCTTCGCGCAACTTGCGCATAACTTACGGGTAATATTTCTTATTGACCGTTCTACTCTGTAGCAAGAACTCATGATGCACCACGCCCCTGCAATCGAAGAAAACTGTCAGCAAAACCTTCACATTCTACCGAACTTGGCGCTTTTTTTTCGGTATTGGCTCGTGCGGCAGTTTCCATTGGGATGATAATAATAGTTTCAAATTTTGTTTATAATTTTTCGGAATAAGAAAAAAAATAAAAATAAAAAAGGAGTAGGGACTAATCTTTCTTAAAAATGAAAAAAAAACTAAAATTTACCAAAATTGCGGCAGTTTCCATTGCGATGATCTCCTCTGGAGCCCAAATCATTGGTAAAGATCGAATGGCGCGAGCCAATCGATATGTTTAAGTCCTCAGCAACTTCTCTAACGGTGATTCGACGATTGACCAATACTATTTTCTTCACTTCATCAATGTTTTCGTCTGTTGTTGACGTGCTCGGCCGTCCAGGACGCTTTTCGTCGTTCACATCTTCTCGGCCTTCTGAGAACATTTTGTACCACCGATAAACGTTGCTTCGGTCCAAGGTAGCTTTACCATATGCCACGGTCAACATTCGAAATGCGTCCGCGCAATTAATTCTGTTTTTCACACAAAATTTGGTACAGATTCTTTGATCCATTTTTGGAATGGGCAAAAATCGAAGACGAGCCAAAACACGTGCAAGCAAAGCAGCTGTCAAAAATGAACTGAACATTCAAAATGGCCGAACTTGTCGGCATAAATGAGAGACATGAGTACCAACATAACGCCATAAAAAAATCAAATATACGTAACCCGCGAAAATTCAAAATTCGCGATCTTTTGAACCTCGTAATTGGCGTGAACTTGCAGATTTTAATCTGCACCAAATATGGTTTCAAAGAGACACGGCGCCACAAGCCACACAACATGAAAATTTTTGGATAAATTTAATAATGTCAATTGTCGTTCAAGTTTGTACGATATGACGATTAATGAGTCCAATTACAGATCAAAATGTGCGAAAATTAGTTAGAAATTATCTCAAAACGATTGAGTCTTACAAAAAGTGTCGTGGCGGCCAATTGAATGATATTATATTCCATCATAATGGCACAAGATTCAAGCAATGTAATGATTATATAATTTCATCGAATATAAAATATATTTTACTTAATCTTACGAATTCGATAATTATATACATAAATTTAAATTAATGTAGTTATTTTCATATGCGCTTGTTTTGGTAATCTTTTTTTTATTAAGTAGTAAATTTCCCGAAAAATTTGATTAAACAAATAAAGTTTAAAATTAATTTCTGAATATCCTTAAAAGAAAAAACTTTTTAGTAAATGTTGAAAGAAACGAAAATCCGAAATCTATTAGTTATAAAAAAGCACTCAATTTTCTATCTCCTTTATATCAAATAACAAGAAAATTTTATATCATGAAATAAATAAAATAAAAAATCCATAATTTGATATTTACTATAAGCCATTATATAAATTTGATCATACTAACTTTCGACAAAAGGTATTTTCGTTTTTGAACGAAAGCAATCCACCCTCGTAAAATATGTAATTTAATATAGAAATAAGAAGAAAAAAAAGACAAAATTCAATGAAATTAAGTTAGTATTATAAATGAAATTTATACTTATTTATGTATATTTATATTAATATCATATCATAAATAATATTTTCAAAAACATTCATTCATAATTTATTCTAGTACCTAAAATTTATTTTCTAAAATTTACTACAGCACATATTTTACAGCATGGTTCATTTATTACATTCGTAAATCTTGTCGCTTTCTTCTCTTCGGTAGCGCGCGCTCTTCTCTCTTTCTCTCTTGTTCTTCGCTAGCACATCTTATTTTAGTATATATTCTTACGAATAAGGACTCGATACTGCAATAACATTGAAAGGATAATGGCTATGGTATAATTTTATTATTGCTATTATTATTCTTATCATATTTGGATTTTCTGTATTTGCATTTTGATGAGGTTTATTAGAAATTTAAATGTGAATCATAAAATTTTATGTAGTTTTTTTTTCGTGTTATTAAAAGATTTTGCAACAAATTGTATGTTTTTACATTAATTAGAACTATTAACTTTAAATATTTATTACGATTGTTAAATGAGCGATTACTTATTTGAGAAAAGATAGAAAATTGTTCCCTTTTTGACTTAGTAAAAAGTATAATTACCAAATCTCAGTTTCATAATTTTATTAGTTTTTTCAATTGCTTCCAGTTAAATCGGAATCAATATGGTAGAAATTTTCAAGTATGAATAATTTTAAGTATTATATAACAGTGCAAAGTTTCATAAGAAAAAAACTAAGAGAAATCAATTAGCATTTTGTTTATCTTGTCTTAAAAAAAAAAAATTATAATATAAAATTGATTTTAGGTATATTAAAAAAGTAGGGTTAGGATTGAGCGAACACTGTAACATTATTTTCGAATTTTTCAAGTATCAAAAAATCGAAAAAGTTGTAGGGAAATATGGATTTTTTTTAGAAAACGCTTATTGTAGGAATGCTAAGAGCTTCAAATTTACAGATCAAAAAGTTCTGATATGTCCGAAAACCACGCAAGATTTGCACTCATAATGCTCACATCATGTCAAAAGCAAAATTGACATAACCTAAAAATTAAATGAATCACTGGGATCAGATTTTACGCAAGGATTTTTTTTTCTAAAAGCGTTTAAAATACAGTTTGTGGAAGAACTAAAGCTGCAAAACATGCCAAAGCGTCGAATTTTCGGTGAGTGGTCTTTAGAACAACTTGAGGAAAGTCCGTGTTTTTTTACCAAGAAATTGCGTTCAGCGACGAAGCTCATTTCTGGTTGCATGGATGTGTGAAGAAGCAAAATTGTCGCATTTGGACTGGTTAATAAACATAGGAAAAACAAGAACTGCCATTGCACTAAGAGAAATGTACTGTTTGGTGTGGTTTATTGGCCGGTGTAATCAACGGTCCGTATTTCTTTAAAGATAACGCTGACCGTAACGGTATTGTCAATGACGCCCGCTATACCTCAATGATTTCGAACTTTTTTTTGTCAAAAATGCAAGAACTGCATTTGGTTGATATGTGGTTTAAACAAGACGGCGCTAGATGGTACATAAAACGTGAAACAATGGAGATATTGAGAGATGAGTTCGGTTGACCGCCAAGATCGTGCGATTTGACGCCTCTAGATTTTTTGTATGGGGCTACGTGAAGTCACTCGTCTATACCAATAAACCAGCGTCACTTACAGCCTTGGAAGACAACATTACACATGTTATTAATGAGTCAAAATTAGACCTTCCGCGTAAATCAGTTAAAACGTAGTCGTAGCCACTATTTACATGAAATAATCCTTAAAAAGTAAATAGCAAGCATTGATTTATTTATCGGAAAATCTATTTTTATATCTCAAAATACTCGTAGTTTCCTTTTAGCTCGATAGACTTTTTCCAGCGATGTTCAACAGCTTCGGTAACCCTATTTATAGTAAGAACCGTCGACTTATTTACCTAAATTATCAAAAATTTTAATCCAATCAATTTACCTCATTCGCTTTCCCTTAAATTGAAAGCAGAAAAAGAAAATCAACACAACAAGTGCCTTTTGTTAAGTCGTAACTTTTTATTTTCCTAAAGAATTTTTTTACATTTAAGCAAAAAAAAACAACAACCTCTTTTATACTGATTTGTTATTTGAAAAAAAATAACATTAAAATAATCTAAATTTTATAAATACTTTAACACTTAATGTTCACCAAAAAAAAAAAATATTAAAAAAAGAAAAAGAAAAATAATTTAGTATAATCGGAAAAACGACAAAAATGTATTATTCGTGCATACTTGCATTTATAGCCGTAATGCGAAACCCCCCTTTTTTTGGGTCATTTAATCTCACTAATAATACCATCAATTTTTTATGTTTAATATCTCAATTGAATAAAAAATGTCCTAAATCTATTTATGTGATTATTTTCAATATACATTATCACATTTCTATTAAACGGTGAAGTTAATAAATAATACTTAAACGGAAGCCGGCTTTTTGTTTGTGTGTGTGTGTGTATGTGTGCGATAAAATATTTTCCCCATTTTCAATGGCAAACACAACCGTTCAGTAAAATTTACGTTTAATGATGATGACACTTCTGCTCGTTCCGTTCGTCATCGTTTTCAACGGTCGCCATCATCATTACGTATATAATCAAATTCAAATTCAAATTTAACTAATCACTGACACAATTCTACTATCGCTTCTGTTGTGTACAGAAGCCGACGACGGCGCTACAATCACCATTGTAATCGCCGTCATCATCATTATCATCAGAGCCAGACTAAGTCAGACTAATCAGAATAGCTCTGATTACTATTGATTTTTAACGTTTTATTACATTTTATTTATTTAATTTGTTAGCTTATAAATGAATGAACATTTTTTCACTAGGCAATTTTCATTTCTATTAGCCAATAAAATGTTCATTTATAGGCTATCAGTTCTCAATCATCGATTCTGTTCGCAATTCAGTTTTTATCAAATTAATTTCGATATTATTAGTGTACGTGGCTTTGACTTTTGATTTTTTTTTCTTTCTTTTTTTGATATTATACTCGAAAGTTTTATATTGTTTGTGTGTATTTATTTTTATTCAAAAGTTAATTTTTTTTTCATTATTGTTTATAAATGATTTTGTTCAAAAGCTCATCCAATTGGCTCAATTTATAAGCCTCAATGTTGATTTTGTAGGCGTCAATTGGTGCTGGTTTGTCAGAAGAAATTATCGGGCGGTGTACAAATTAAACATGAAATGGCGTTGTTGTCAAATTGTATCTTCAATAAGTCGATGGCTTTGCGGGAAGTATGGGCCCTAAGCAACATCCTTCTATACTGTGTCTTGTTTTCAAAAAAAATTATTGGCAAAATGAGTCGGTAACGCCAAAAAATTGACCATTACGCAAGTTATGACCTCATTTCGGAAAAAACATACCGACGCTGTCAGTGAATTTTTGTGCATATAATCCTCATCATCAAATACAATTATTACAATAAAACATCTTAGGTGTGTTACGAGATTTGTTGACTAATTTTCATACTTAATTTGTAAAAATAGACGAGTGACTTCACTTAGCCGCATAAAAAATAGTCTAGAGCCGTCAAATCGCACGATCTAGGCGGCCAACTCACTGGTCCGAAAGGTGAGATAAATTGCTCACCGAGCTCATCTCTCAATATATCCATTGTTTCACGTGTTGTGTCGCATGTAGTACCGTCTTGTTGAAACCACATGTCGACCAGATGCAGTTCTTGTACAGGGTGGACCATTTAGAAGTTCCATTTTAAAAAGTAAATAAAAAAAACTAGTGTATGTTTTTTCAAATTTACGGTTTTATTAAAAAGATTGAACCTTGAAATTTAAGAATGATACACAATATCATTTAAATGGCTGCCACGGCTGGCGTTACAGTACCCCATTCGCTCGACCCAATTTTTCAGTATATTTTCGATTGTCTGGGCCTGTATCTCTTCAATGGCAACTTTGATTTGGTGTTTCAAGGCCTCAATTGCCTCTGGATGGCTTGCGTAACATTTAACGGCTCCGCACAGAAAATAATCCAACGAGCTCAAATCACAGCTCCGAGGCGGCCAATTGACATCAGAATTTCGGCCGATTATTCGGTTTTCGAAAGCAGTGCCCAAAAGTTGGATTGTTACGTTGGCTGTGTGGCAAGTGGTCCCGTCCTGTTGAAACCAAATGTCGTCCATGCCATTCTCTTCAACTTTTTGAAACAAAAATTCGTTGAGCATGCCACGATAGCGCTCACCATTGACCGTAACGGCGGCTCCTTCATCGTTTTCGAAGAAAAACGGGTAAATGATACCTCAAGTCGAAAATCCGCACCAAACCGTGACTCGTTGTGGATGAATCGGCTTTTCCATGGTGCGACAATTTTGTTTGTTGACATACCCACCGAGGTTGAAATGGGCCTCATCCGAAAAGATGATTTTTCAGTAAAAATGCTCATCTTCGGCCAATGGATCTTGAGACAATTGGGCAAACCGAAAACGCACCGGATGGCCATGCGGCTTTAGCTGTTAGACTAATTGAACTTTGTAAGCTTTCATACCGAGGTCTTTGTGCAAAATTCTCAACAGAGAAGTGTGAGAAATGTTCAATTCCTGAGAACGGTGACGAGTTGATGTTAATGGATAATCACTGACATTTTCAGCAACGGCGGCAATATTCTCGGTCGTACGCACTGCCTTAGAGCGGAAACGAGTTGCTTTGGCAACCAACAAACCAGTTTCGCGACTGGAACCGCTAGATGGACCACCCTATATTTTGGGCAAAGAAAAGTTCGAAATTATCGAGTGACAGCGAGTGCCATTTACGGTACCGTTGCGGTCAGCGTTATCTTTAAAGAAATACTCACCGATGATAAACCACACCAAACAGTACATTTTTGTGGGTGCAATGACAGTTATTGTCGACTTATTTTCGTACTTAATTTGTAAAAATTAAGTTCGAAAATAAGCGTCAATCTATTCATAATAAAATGGCAAACTATAGGTTGGAAAAATTATTGACAAACTTTGTCAAATTCGAATAAAGATGACTATTGTAAAAAAACTCTTGGAAAATGATTTCATTTTCTTTGAAAGTTTTTCTTTCGGTTTGATCTTGTTCTCTCTTAAAATTATAAATTTTTCCTGTCATTTTATTGATTGTACAAAAAAAAGCAGAAAATAATAGTAAACAAATTATTATAGTTGGGAAAGTAATTTCATTACTAATGCGTTGGGGCCTATTTCGATAAAAAAAAATTTTTTGGGCTTCCATATTTTCGAAACTGTTTTTTTTTATGACTTTGATGCTTGGATTTTAACCCATCAAAAACGGTCAGTTTTAGCTATTTCGCATTAGATTATGGAGTATAAGGAAGCCAAAAAACGGAATCCAATCTTAAAGCTACTCACACATGCATACTGCTCAAAGGCATTACACTTTCAGGGGCAATTTTACATTTTTGAAATAATAGTCAAAGTTATTTAAATTAATTAAATAACTGTGATGGTTGTTTAATTTAATTTAGAATAAGAACCTAAATAAAACATTTTTTTTGCTATGAATTTATTTATTTGCATATAAATTTATAGATTTATATTTTAACATATATGAAAATTGTACATTAATAGATTCAGTTTTTGACTATTTGAAAATATAAAACGAAAAAAAACCCATCGGAAAATAATAAGACAACCGTCATGGAAATGTCAATCTGATCTAACTAATCATTTGTTTACATTCAATATTGCACAAGAATTTTTAAGCTTTTAAGCACTTACTGCCTTAGATTGTAGTAGAACTAGATAGACCTCCGCACAAAAATTCTGTACCTAAATTTTTTCGAGACAGCTCTCTACATCTTTTACGAAACACTTCGTATTCTAAAATAGAAAATTCCTATTTGCTGTCGTGAAGAATAAAACGTATTAATTTACACTGACTCGTTCGTAAACTATTTAAAATTTATTAAAACCGCACTTAAACTTTCACATCGCAATAAGTATCTGAATTTAAGCAAAAGTATGCAAGCATTTCGGTATTCTGCCACTTCATGGAGAATGGCGTGTATTAAAACTCTCCGAAATTTGATTGATATTTACCAGAAGATTGGAAAAAAAGAAAATTTTACCTTCTGTCGTGTTTAAATTATATTTTTGTTTGGAATAAGTGAGTTAAAATTAATATTAATTATGCTTTTTAAATTCAATAAACTTCTATTACGAAAACTAGATGTCAGTGGCT
Source organism: Atherix ibis (assembly GCA_958298945.1). Lineage (NCBI taxonomy): Eukaryota > Metazoa > Arthropoda > Insecta > Diptera > Athericidae > Atherix > Atherix ibis. The sequence continues at coordinate 116,930,302 of OY282605.1, read as the reverse complement.
GTTATGCCTACTTAAAAACTTCACACAAAAGTATGCAAGCATTACAATTTCTCGCCACTTTTGCAATAATTTAAACAGAAAATTGCGTTTACATATGGGCCTATCCAGGTATTCGTTTATCTAAGCTTAGGGCATTTGAAATCCAATAAAATTTAGTTAAATCATAGGCAATTAAGAGATTTATTCAAATATATAAGTTATTTTTACCGTAAACTAACCTTAAAAACGAAATTCGAGAATCTTCGGTATTCGAAAAACTAAAACCATTTCCAACTAAACACTGCATTTTCTGTAAATATTTTAATATATTAAGTTTATTTTTGACATAAATATTTACTAGTTTTACCTCACTTTTTATAATAACTTCGCTTTAAGAAGGATTTAAAACACGATATCAAAAAATTGAACTCACAAGAACAAAATGATGTTTTTAGTTCGATAAGTAGAAAAGTAGATGTTAGGCACAGCAGCTAAAAGAAGATTTTTATCAGTTTTTCGTTAATTATTTTTTTTTTTTTGTAATCCAAAGTATTTGTAATGAATTTTATTAACTTTTTAAATTAAAATGGAATAATTTTTTTTAATTAAAAATCGTTAATTTTACATTTAAAACAACGGTGTTTACAGCTGCTTAATTTTAAGTTAATAAATGCATAAGAGTCAGCATATTATGGATGGCAATTCCACACAATATGTCAAAACTTTTGTTTTGTTACGCATTAAATTTGGTGATTGAATAACACCACGGTTGCAAGATCTTAAAATTTGACACAGTTGGACAATTATTTTTGGATATATTTAAAAAGAAAAGTGTATCTAAGCACAATTCAAGATCTAAAAAATAATGTTCAACGAGAAATTAAGGCAGTTGATCTACATTTGTTGGGAAAAGTCATGAGAAATTTCGATGCTCGGATGCAGGCATGGAAACTCACTCGTGGTACTTAAGTGCAAACTTACTCGTGATTTCAATAAAAATTTCCGATGTTTGCTCACAAATATGTGTGTTTTCGTACAGTTTAAAAAAACGCTTTGCAATTTTAAAATCTATATTTAATCTCACATACAATACTTCCATTGTTTTTATGAATGGAAATAAGAAATTGTTTTAAATAAAATTCTTAATATTATTAATTATTTATTAAATAATTTTCATTTTTTTCGTTTTTTTTTTAGGTTTATGAAACAGTTGCAACAGGCGAAACGATATCAACAAAATGCGTTTGGTGTTCACAGAATCTAACCTCAAATGATCGTCCAAAACTGTTGGAATGTTTGCACGTCGCCTGTACAGCATGTGTAACAACAAAATTCTCCGAATTGGATCGTACTATGCCGCCATTGATACATTGTCCTGTTTGTAGTATGGCTAGTCAAAATGAATTTATAATCGATAATCAATTTTTAATCGAACAAAGTAATACAAGCGAAGAGGTACAAAATAATGCTGAATCTGAAAATAAGGCAATTATATTATTCTTTAAAAAAAAGTGTTTCTAAGCTTGTTTTTTCAAGTCCGATTTAATATTTTTTTAGTAATATTTCATCAATTTTCACACATTTATTATTGCTAATTATTCCAATCATGTTTTTTTTCTCAGTAAATTTGCACATTTGTAGTTTGTATTTTATTAATTTTTAATTGATTTATTACATTTTGCTTCCATCTTAATTCAGTTTGGTTTTATGACTAGACCAATGAAACAAGGAGACGAAGAAAAATATTATACAATCAAAAAATCATTAAGAAAATTTAACTATCATAAATTGTTTTTCATGCAAAAATTTAACAAAAAAAAAATAACTTTTGCAATAAAATACATTTAAAATCATAGTCATTTTTTTTATTTAATAATTTTTCTAAAATAATTTCGATATTAAATCCGCATAGAAACAGAAAATAAAATTGCTTATTAAACTGATCATAGTGTTTGCCATTATTTAAAATTTGTTCAACTTATTAAAATAGAATTTGTGTTATTTAATTTTTTTTTGTTTATTTATTTTATTTTAGTTTACAATAAAATGTAGTAGCTGCAACGATGATGCCAATGCCACATCTTGGTGTGTTGACTGTTCTGAATATATTTGTGATAGTTGTGTGCAAGCCCATCAACGCCTTAAGATCACAAAGGACCATACGATCAAGCCGAAGGAGAATGGCTCCAGTTCGAACAAGAATCTAATGTGTTCAGTACATTCGCAGGAGAAACTTTCCCTGTTCTGTGAGACCTGCGACAAATTGACTTGTCGCGATTGCCAACTCTTACAGCATCGGGATCATAAATATAAATTTGCCCATGAGATAGCCACCGAAACTAGGGGATCACTTAGCTCCCTTCTTAGTGAAATTAATTATAAACGATTTTTATTATCGAGTGCTAGAAAGGTAAAATTTTCTTCTTCTTTTTAATCATAAAATATAAATAAATAAATAAAAAAATACTAATTTTTAACAATTTATTATTTAATATTCATTTTGGTATTAGGTAATTGATGATAGACAAAATTTAATTGCCGAAAAGAAAAAGGAACTAATACAAGAGATAACAACGATGGTTGTTAAAATAACAAATACGGTTAACTATCGTGGAAAACAATTGGCGATGCGTTTAAATGAAGTATGCGATAGTAAATTAAAAGTTCTCAATGAGAAAAAGGAAGCTCTACAATTATTATCAGATAATACGGATCATTGTATTGAATTTGTTCAATCAGCATTGGATAAGGGTAGCGACTGTGCTATTCTATATAGTAAAAAGTCTCTATCGAGACATTTGCAAAAATTAAAGTGCCAACGTGCCGATATACCAAACCCAGAGATACCAGTTCGTATTCAAGTACAATTGAATCAAGTTCCTGAATTGCAAAAAGGTACGAGTTTTTTTTTAAATTTAATTTTCATTTATTTTTCATTAGTTTTTATCAAAAAGGACGAAGAATATCTGATAAAATTGCCACGTGGAAACAAAATAAAAAATCTTTTAAATTCTATCTCATATCTTGAGGATTTCAAATGGAATCTCTGAAGACCTAATTTTTTGTTTTTGAATATTTGTCTGGGCATACACGAACTCTTGTATAGCCCCACAAGAAAAAGCACAACAGCGTCAAATTGTACGATCTTGTCGATTAATTGACATCACAAAATTTCGAAATTCATGCAATTCTGGAAAGTTTTTTGCGTAATAAAACGAAAATTGGTTGTGTTTAATGGTTTGTAGCGCCGATTTGTCGGTCCCAGATTAAATTCTTCTAAATCAACCCAAAAACAGTCGGTCTGTATTGACGTTAATGTTCTCTCAATTTCAAAGAAACTGCAGACCAAAATGCACATCAAACGGTCATTTTTTTGCGGATACAATGGTCTTTGCTACAGTCAATTGTGGGTTTTTCGCCCCCCATAAACGGCAATTTCGCTTATTGATGAGAAGTGAACATCATCGCCGAAGAAAAGTTTATTAGAAAAATCAGCATCCAACGACTGTTATTCTAGTAGAAAGTTTTTAAAATTCTTTTAAACGGTCCATTATGACAAACGATCTAATGGGTTATTCGTAAAGTAATTTCGTTTCATTATGAAATTACTTTTGAACAACTCATTAGTTTATTTATTTACCTTTTTTCTTTAAGTGAATCATTTAATTTATAAACGATTCTTTTGAAATCCCACCAAACAGATAGCATAACCTCTGTTTGATGAATATTGGCTTTCGAAATTCTTTCAGCTGGTTCATCTTTTCTACTCCAGGATCTTTTGCGCTTAACATTTTCGTAGACAACCCTTATATCATCCCCAGTGATGATACACTTTAAAAATGGATCATTTTCTTGTCGTTTGAGAAGCAAATCGCAAACGTCAATGCGACGGCAAACATTTTTTTCCCTACGAAGATGAGGAACCCATATGTCGAACTTTGAGATTAAACCTAGCCGTTTCAAATGATCATGAACGGTCGTCTTCGATAAATTTTAATTTCTCAGCGATCTCACAAGTTGTTATTCGCCAATTATCATCAATTAATTCCTTTATTGCGTCTTCATCAGCTTTAACTGGCCTTCCAGAACGTGATGCATCTTCGATATCAAAATTGCCGGATCGAAATTTTGCAAACCAGTTTTGGCACAGGCGCTCACTTAACACATCTTCTCCATATACATTGGATAATTTTTTTCCTTGCTTGAACAGCATTTTTATTATTTCTATAGTAAAAAAGTAAAATATGCCGAAAATGCTGTTTTTCACCAAAAAGTACTGTGCAGACTCAATCGAATTTTTTCACAAGCAAGCCTTGCTATGTCAGCTGTCAAAATACATATGATTATGCAGCTTAAGTATGAAGTTGGTTGTGATCAAATACAATTAAATCCTCTGTTGGGAAAAAACTAAATTACTTTCCGAACAACATTAATCTAAACAAAAATTATCCTAACTTATACATATATTTGATATCATTTAAATAACAGGACTGTACTTTCCAAAACTATGAAATGGATCTATTTGTGTATTTTCCAGATTATAAAATTTAATATAAACTTTAGAAGTGCTTAAATGTCTTTAATATTTGTAAAATGAATAATAAAAATTCATTAAAATTGCCTTGCCCACACTCATTTCAATATTTCCTTTTAAATTATTTTTAATTTATTTTTTATTTTAATTTTCTTTTTTAATAATTTCGAAATATAATTTTTTTTACAGTTATCTCTCAATTGGGTACAATTATTGTTGATGGCAAACCGTATCCTCCACCGCCCAATTCAACTGCACCACCACGACAACAGCCAAGTCCTAATATGGCGCCACCATTACGACCAGGACTTCCACCACCTGGAATGTCACAAATATCGCCGGGTGGTCCTAGTGGTTTCCAAAATGGACCTCCCATGTATACCAATACCTCGCAGCAACAGCAACAATTCAATAATATGCAAATGAATCGAGCATTTGGACCTGAAGGACCGGGTAAGTCAAAAAAAGAAAAAAAAACAACAATAAGTATTAATTTGTGTTCACTATCGATTATTTAAAGTGAAAATTTCGTGCAAAACCATACAACCAAATATAAAATAAAATTTATTTTACTTATATCCTTGCAGCTGTTCGCTTTGCTAATATAGGGCCACATGGCATGCAGAGGCAAGGTCAGCCGCATGTTAGTTCTTCCACCCATCCTCAAAACATGGGTCTGTTTAATTAGGCTAATTAATTTTATTATTATATGTATATAATTATTTTTCTCGGTCTCTCTATCTCTTTCTATCGAAATTAAATATGAAAATTCGATTATATAAAAAACCAATCGATTATGTATGAGTGCAAGAATTGTATGATGTGGTAACGATAGTATAGAAATAATTATCCTAATAACTAAAGGTATGGTTTTTATTTTCTATTTTATATATAATAGATATTAGCTTGCGAGGTTTATTAAATAATGCACAAAATGCACAACAACAAAATCAGACGCATTTGGCATTTAATGGACCGCCAAGCTATCCTGGTAATGGTCCACAAAATGCTAGTCAACATCAAAATGTTACACAACAGATGCGATCACAATTTATGGCTGCACCGCAGAATACACAACATCATCAGAATTTTCCACAAAATCAACCAGGACCGAATCCAACCAATTTTATCAATAATGGACCTAGATTTACAACCAGTTTTCCACGTATGACGAATCTCCCTGGACAAAATATTAGTAATCAGGGACCATCCACAATGAGACCAATTATTCAAAATGTAAGCATTCAAGTGAGATTTTTATTATTAATATTAATAAGTAAACAAGTGATATTAAGTATCAATATACTCTATACTCAACTGTGATATTTTAAAGCTAAGATATGATCAAGATTGGAAAGAAAATAATTTATTTCCATTGATACCGAAATTTTTAAGATCATATTTTTACTCATTTTTAAATTAAATTGAAATTGAATAAATAGTATTTAATATTTCGAAAATAAATAATTGTTTGCTTGTCTTATATATATTTTGAACAGAACATGACCTACACTGGAGCACAACAAGTTTTTGGACAAAATCCACCGCAAACATCGCCGCAACAGATAAACGTTAATATGCACTCCGTGGCCAAATGGCATATACCACAATCTGCTCAACAATCAAACGGTGAGCAATGAGTATGTTAAAAATCGCAACGATAGAGAGAATTAATCGTTATCCTGTTTTTTTTTATAGTTTGCTTCTCTTTTTTGTACTAAAAATAATGAAATTTTGTTTTTTAATGTTTAACACTCATGTACATAGATATGTTAATTACTAATATAATATATTTTAATAATAATATGGATTAACATTCAGATAATGAAATAAAAATTAAAAAATTTTAAGTAGCAAAAGAAAATGAGAATTTTTTTATTTACCTAATTAATAAAAAAATAAAAAAAAAATAGGCACAACAAGCCAAACGCAGGGTCCTTTGATGCAGTTTCCTAATGGGCGACCAGGCGAAAATTTTAAAATATCATTAAAATCTCCAAACACACTAAAAAGCACAACACCAAATGGACAAACTAACGGCTCGTCGAGTTCTGTCTTAGCAAGTGTAACATCGACAAATCCAAAAACACCAAGTCCCAGTACAAATGATGTACGTAGATTTATTTATTTTTTTTCTTCTCATTCCGCATTTGAACTGATTTTAGTCACTTCCATAACATTTTATTTTTTAATTGTGAATTTCACTGTATGCATATATTTGATTTGTTGGTTTACTTTTTTTTTTTTTTAATTTGAATGAATTACAAAATAGACTTCAAAGGACTTCACAGAGCCAATTGATAAGGTGCGAGATGACTCAATCAGTGACCTGATGGCGACCATAGCCAAATTGGATTCGAACGGTGTACAAGTTCTTCCAGAAGGGCGAAATAAAACAACCTCACCACAAGTTCATAGTTCAACAGACCTAACAAATATAGTAGAAGGTAGACGGTTTTTATACATTAATTTACCATTTACCATAGACCTCATATTTTCCTGTGAAAAAAGAACTTAACGTTATTTTTTTTTTTAACCATTATTATTGTCCAGACAAAAGCGATCAAAAAGATGATCCAAACGAAGATTGGTGTGCGGTGTGTTTAGATGGTGGTGAACTGATGTGCTGTGACAAATGTCCTAAAGTATTCCATCAAAACTGCCATATTCCAGCAATTAGTTCTTTACCAGATGAGAGTGAGACTTGGCAATGTTTATTATGCGTCAATTTGGCTGAATTGACACCATCAGTAGAATCTGATCGACGAAGCAATGAATTGTCATCAAACGATCTGAAAATAATTCAGCGAATATGTTTGGAACTATATTGTCAGTATGAACAAAGTTTACAATTTAGGGAACCACAACCATCCACAAATACAGCATATTATGAAATAATCTGCCAGTGAGTATTATATTTATTTGTTTTGTTTTAGTTTTCAAAATTTTCACAATTGACCTATTTTTTTAAACGTTGAAACAGTTACACACCTCAGACATTTTGATATAATGAATCGGCGGTGGTGAAATTTTTAATTTTTATTGTCATTTTTATATTCTGAGATGATGATAGATTAAATACAATACTTATACTTTTATAATAATTCATACTTTTGACAATCATTTTGTATTGTTTACATTTCACGTACTTCTTTCTTTTTTTTTTTTTTGAATGGTGTTCAGGACATAAAAAATTTTAAATCTACTGCAATTAATCTAATCATAAAATATATATATTATTAGTTTATTAAAATAATAATAAAAAAATACACTCACATGAATAAAGAATAATATCACTTTTTGGTTTATTAGAATATTATAAGGAGTCGTTTTCTACGAAACACTGCATTATCGATAATAACAACAACACTTTCCAAATGAATTCGAATTAATACTAAATTACACACTTCCTTAATTGAAATTGGTATTTAACTACAATTAAATGCAATCTGTCATAAATATTCAGTACATCTGCCAATATAAAATGCTGGACCATATATATTTAAGCAGGAATAAAGAAAATGATTTTTTTGAGAAAATTTTGAAATTTAATTATTTGTCATTAGAATTAAAAAATAGCCACTACCTACCTACCTACTCGTAATATATACGTATGTATATAGTGAAAGTTTCTTGTTTCAAAATGACATACACGTATTCTGAACTGTGCTACATGAAAGATAGGAGGGACATTATTAATAACCGTTATAATTTGAATTTTCTATTTTTATTAACTTTTACTTGTTTATGATGCGAATTAGTTTTTTTTCTTCTTCAAAATAAAATAAAACGAATAATCAAAGTAAACAACTGAATGTAAATTTAAAACTTTATATTTCGAATTTTTCTTGAAATTATTTAAAAATACTATTTAATTGAAGTAAAAAAAAAACTATTTAGAAATTGCGCAATGAAAATGATTCGTTCTTCTTTTAAAATATTCTATAATTTTTATACAATAGTTGATTTAATAAAAAGGATATTTTATCTTTAAATAAATTGTAAAAATTAACAAAAATTTATCTCAAAATATTTTTTATTATTACAGCCCCATTTGCTTGGATATAATTCGTGCCCGACTAGATCCAACAAGTCCAAATCACTATAAAGACATAGCAACATTTATTGCCGATGTTCGATTGCTATTCAAAAATGTCTACCTTTTCTATCAGGTAAATATTAATTTCTTTCAATATAGTCATATATATTTTCATAATTATGCTTATATAATTCGCCATATATTATAACAATTGCAGGAGGATTCCAAAACGTATGCCCATGCTAGATTTTTGGAGAATTTCTTTGAGGAGCAATTAGCCAAATGGTTACCGAAATATGCTGGTATGAATAGCCGACCATCAGCTGATGATGAATGTAATCCATCAAAACGGCCACGAAAGGTTACCGAATGAACTGAACAGAATTTTTAACATAATCTCTCGCCAAACATAAAGAAATTTTTTTTTTTTTAAATATAAATAAAAGAAAAATAATTACAAATTAAATTAACTAAATTAAAAAATTTTTTTTACATACACATATGTACATTACATTTATATTTATCTACGACTAATGTATACATGAAATGCATAGAATTTTAGTATTTTTTCTTTTTATTTTATTGAGTATATACAATATATATAGTAGAAGAAACTTTTCTTTAATCATATCATGACTATCATTATTAGTTTTTTTTTCAAATTTTTTTTTTTTTATAAGTAATGCACATAAAATTTTTAATATTATATTATGTTTAAAATGTTGTGTATTTTTTTTCTCTCCAAATATTATGTATAATATTGTGTCGCTGTTTTCATTTTGTTTCAGTAACATTTTTTTCTTCTTTTCTTATCAAAAGAAAAAGATCAGAGCAAATTTTATAAATTTATTTAAAAATAATATTGTTTAAGAAAAATAAAGTAATTTTTGTTTGCCTTCAAAAATAGAATAATTTATATGAATTTAGTTTTTGTGGTGCATTTTATTTAATTTTATATTATTTCATTAGTTTTTGAAAGATCAAAATGGGCGTAAAAATTGACAATCCCAATTAGCGTAATTGAATGAAATAAAAAAAAGAATAACAACTATTGTTTTTTTTTTTTTTAAATTGTACTTAATTATTTATGCATAATTTAGTCCATTCTATTGTAGATTTTCTATTATTCATTTGTATTTGAAGAATAGTTTGAAAATTTGCGTTTGAAGAATATTTTTTTAGTTGGGAAGACATTATTATTATTGATCCGTTTTCAAAAGACATTTTATAGATAATATTTGTATTTTATTAAGTTTGTGAAAGAACTACAATACATATTTTTTATATAATATAATATAATACATTATTATTATTATTATCATCATTTTTAATTAATATCATTATCATTTATTTTTATTAAAACAATTATTATTATTATTATTACTTTTTTTTTATTAATATTATTATAATTTGTTTTTTTCGTTTTCTTCTTCTTTTTTTCAGAAATACTAATTAGAAAATGATAAAAACTAACGTATTTGACAACTGATTGTAATTAGACCAATACACAAAAAATTACATAAAATATAACAAAGAATATAGGAGAAAACAAAACTATTATTATTACATAACTATTTATAGGTACATAATTTATTTACAAACAAATAGAAAAAAACTGATACAAAAATATATTAATTTAATAACATTTAAATTATAAAATGTACGTTTTAATTCAGCTGATAACATTCAATTTTTTTTTTATATAAGAGCTACAGAAATTAATTGAAAATAAATTAAACAAATGAAAAAGAGCTAATGCATAAAATCATAGAAAATTTCGTCAAATTTCATACTTTTAATTTAAAAAAAATACATAAGTATGTTAAGAATAACTACACAGGACTGAAAATAACGATTTAGTGGGTTTTTTATTTTTATTTCTAAAACGATAAACATAATTTAATTGATTATTTAAAAAAAAAATTATATTACGATAAAAAGAGAAACAAGAGAAAATATTAGTTGTTAAATAAACGAATTTCCTTTCTTACCAATAATTATGTTAATAAAAATTTACTTTTAAGTTTAAAATTCGTATACATTAAAGATAATCTATTTAGAATATTTAGGAAATGTCCGCGTTTTTTTTAAATATCGTTTAATTATAATTATTTTTAGAAATTAAAGGGAAAAAATTCACCTACTAAAAAACCGTTCATATTTTTTTTCAAACTATCGGTTTTCAATTTATTAAAATAAAGTTATTATCATAGTAAGCTTTTTAGCAAAAAAAAAAAAATGATGAAGAAAATGGCGGAAGTTTTTTTTTTGAAGTAATTTCTACTTACTTTTGTACTGAAATGTAAATTCCTAACGCCACGTCAACTCAGGCCATTTGGCTACAACTAAAGCTCACTTCAGCTCTGTCACTAGCTAAATTCGATGTCAAGACCGCTGTGTACTAGATGCAGACGTCTCAGTGGCTCTAAATCAAGGTACAGTTACGCTTTCTTATTATATATTAATTAATATATAAAATATTAATTTCTGTGTCACTAATCACAGGAGAAAGGAGTGTGGTATTTTTTATAATAATGTGAGTTATGAATATCCTTATAAAAATTTGCACATCGCGCTTGTGAAATGTGTTAGTAGATTTAGGGGGATTGACCCACTGCAGCTATCCTACTGATTATTTTCGTGCAGGTTTGATGCGTGGAAATGATTTGTCCCATCGGAGGGGCGGCGATTATGTCCATTTCGGGTTATTGTCTTTGACCACTTCAGATATTTATACACTATTTGTTTTTCCTTCCGAAAGCTGGTAATGGTATTTTCATATTCCTGATGGATGATGGCTCTTCCAGGTGTTTTTTCCGCACTTTTTTTAAGGAAAGGATAACGGGAAAGAGAAATTAAAGTAGAATGTAAAGAGAAAAGGTTTTTGGGAATTCATGTAAAACCCATACCTCAGTAGGACTTGAACCTACGACCCATTTGGATGGTGATGGTCCAGCACGCTAACAACAAAAATTTCTATTTTAACAAACAATCGATTATTTTTTATTTTTGGTTCGATTAATTCAAAAATTTCATTGAAAAAACTTTTAGAATAATCTTAATTATGAAAATTTTTTAATTATTGAATTTATTTCATAATAAATTTGTAGAAAAACAAGTTAAATAGGAGATTATACTGAGTTAATAAATATTCAAATTACAGAAAATAATAATTCTTATACACGTATATGAAGAATGTAAAAATCAGTCAAAAACTTATCTCTAAAAAGCGCCAATTTCATTGAACTGCCTGAAAAAATAGCGTTCTAAATTTGGCAACTCGAAATCAATTGATAATCAATTTACAGCAATTTCAAAATTAATTTTTATTAACTATGAGAATATTTAGCTAATTTTTGATATATTTATATTAAGTTGCTGTTATTTTAAACCTAATTATTATCATATAAAATTATAAAGGTAAATAATATAAAATAAAATTGAATTGAAACTAGACAGCAGGCAAATACATAGTAATTGTTTTCGAACATATTTCATTATTTATATTGGGGTTTTTCCGAAAGTTGTAAACAGTTTTCATTTTTCATACACTGAGATCATGATAAATATACTACGTAAGTGTTAAAAGGAAAAAATTAACTGAGATTTTGTTGTACGCAAACTAAATATAAATTGTTATTTTATAGGAATTCTGTTTTAAACAATTTTCAATATAAACTCCAGAGTTATTACTTAATTAAATTTATTTTGCATAACATTTTTTTTACCATATAGCATTAATGCGTAGTCATTTGTTGAGTTATTTGCTGATTTGCTTTAATCAATTCATTTTTATATTTAAATATAAATAAAAATCATATAAATTATATTGCTAATACTAACGTCACTTATAATTTTGCGCTTTTAGTTGTCTACTATTGTGCCTGCACTGCACTTTTTTCATGCATATCCAATTATTTTCTTCTAGTACATTTTTGCCTCAACTTGTTGACAGGTTCTCCCATTTTATTCTTCTATTATCTAAATATTCAGTATATATTAGGTATTAATTCATTTGGTTGGACAAATGATTAATTAAATTTTATTTTTGCAAATTATGTATCCAATCAACATAAACATATTAAAAAAAGTAATCTTTCTAAACAGAGTATAATAAAAAGAAATTTGGCAAATCTTTTGATTTTGTTTCAAATACACGTACTCGATTTTAACAATTTCACCAACAATTTTCCAATAATCAACATTTTATTTGATTATAATTATTTGAATAAAATTGAAATACATCAAATTTCATAGAAAAGAGGATATAAATGAATTTCTTCAGCATCTTTTACTATTATTCAAGTATAAAATTTTGTGTTTTCAAATGGAAAACAGCTTTTCATATTTCACCACAATGTGTGGTGAATTTCACTCATTTTTATTATACCTTCAATTTTATTGTTTTCATGATAAAATTTCATAATCATAAACGGTTATTATCAATTAAATATTCGAAATACATATTTATAACAACTGTTCGAAAATGGTACGGATATTTTTGTTATTATAAACAACAGCAACACACAAATATGCTGAATCTGATCAATAGTTTCACCAATTTCCCATGTTGAACTTAGATTCTTTAAAATATTTTTTTTATTCAAATCTAAATCAAGTAAAATTTAAATATTTTCAACACAACAAAAAAAAAATCCTATTTTATCTTACTAAATATTGTGTACTTTTATTTTTTGTTTATATTAAGTTTTGTATTATATTTTTAAAAAAATGTTATTTTAATGTTTTTTTATTATGCATAATTTTTTTTATCAAATTGTAAAAAAATTTTGTATTTTACAAAAAAAAAAGAAAACTATTTTATTTCATGAAAAATTTATTTGTTCTTATTCCAATTGGCAAAAAAAAAACAAACAATAAAAGGTATTTTTAAAATCAAAGAAAATAAAAAATAAGAAATCAATAAATATTTTATAAAATAAAATAATCGAAAAATTCGAGGAAAAAACTTGTTCAAACAAATAAAAATTTAAGCGGAAATTTGAAGAAGAAGAAAAAAAACAATATATCTGAAGTGCCAATGTTGTTGCCATATGGCCTTAGATATTTGAACACTTAATAATGGTTAGAGCTAGAGTAATTAATTTAATTAACTTAGTAGTTAATAAAAGGAAACCAATAAAAAATTCCAATTATATTGTAAAAATAATAAGAAAAAAAAACAAACAAACAAATTAATAACGATAAATATAAATTATAATTCCAATTAAAAAAGAAGACAAAATTAATAATAATCTAATAAAAATACAAAAATAACCAAACGGAAAAGAAAACCTAGAAAAAAACAATCACCCATTTGCGTTGGGATACACAGAACACACCTAATTAACTAAAAAAAAAGGTGAAATTATAAATAAAAAGTGACAATTATATATAAAAAAAATAATATCATCACAAACGATGATCAGTGGATAAAATAAATTCGTATACGTTATTTTAGAATTTAATAAAAAAAAATCTAATAATAAGTCGAAATTAAGTGAAAGTATTTTATTTCGTGAATTATGATCACAAATCAGACAAAAATTATGTTGTTACATTCATTCATTGGAGAATTAAAAATAAAATCCATAATTTATTTATTAATATTATCGAAATGAACTCTTATTTAATTATAGTAATATAGTGTTAGTTATTAGTTATATATTATTAAAAAAAAGATAAGTGTTTTATTTATAAGTTAGTATTAGTAATAGTTGAAAATAATAATAACTAAGCAGAAATTAAGTGAAATAATATTATAAGTAATCAGAGATCATGACAACATTAATTAATTATATTTCGTTACAATTACTAAAGACCATATGAGTCAGAAAAGAATAGGCACATTTAAACCTCATAAATGTTTCAGCAAAAAATGGAAAACAAATATAAAATGGAATTCATGTAGAAGAGCAATTTTACATTTAGGATATGAAAATTAGAAAATATTTATCAGAAAGTAAATAAAAAAACAATGTAAAAGTGTTTTACATACAATTAATAACAATATCAAATAAAGAGAAATAAATAAGTAAAATAGTAAATAAAGCAAAGAAAAAAAAAACTTTGATAAACTACTTAATACTTATTATTAATATGAACATTATAATTCTAGTAATAGTAATCATCATATTAAAATAATCTTAGTTTATACGCTTTAATTTGAATAAAAGCATAATATATTATAATATGCAGAAAAAGTTATAAATAAATAAAGATTAAAAAAGAAAAAAAATACAGTTTGGAAAAATAAAGTATTTATGAACGAATTATAGAAGAAGAAGAAAAATTATTTATTTTCACAATTTAAGTTTGAATTAAAATGAATTTCTCATTTCCTTTAATTATGCATATTTATAATTGATGATAATGTTTTCATTTTTAAAGTTTAGTAATTATTTTAATGTTGAATAAGTAGTTAATAATAGTAGCCTTTTTGTTGTTGAAAGAGAAAAGGAAAAGGTTAATAAAAATTTTATATTATAAAAAGTATTATATAATAATAAATTTATTATATCATATTAATTTGTTGTTTTATTTTTATACAATTTGCCGTTACTAATTTTCTTCTGGTTTTTTTTCCCCCCTAATTTCGGATTTCTGAAAGAGCAACAGAATTTTTTTGTTGACAAAAATCATTTTAGAAATGTATTTCTGAAACATATTAAAACAAAAACAATTTTATAAAATTACCAGGTGTATATGCTTAAATCCGCTGTTTTTTAGTCAAAAAAAAACACATGTTGTTTTCATAGAAAGTAAAAACAAATTTATTCAAAGTACTTGCCTTCCCTAGCTACACATTTTTCCCATCTCTCGGGCAATTTGTGGATACCACGCCAAAAAAATTTCTCTTTCGAGGCAAGCCATTGTCGGATGTCTTCGTAAGAATGGAAGTGCCGCTCAGAGAGCGCGTGGCCCATCGACGAAAACAGGTGGTAGTCGGAAGGGGCCAGGTCTGGTGAATAAGCGGGGTGGGGTAGCACCTTCCAGTTGAGTGTCTCCAAGTAGTTTCGGACCATTTTTGACGTGTGCGATGGTGCGTTGTCGTGGAGGAAAATCAGCTTGTCATGTCTTTGTTGATAATCCGTTCTGTTTTCACGCAGAGCACGGTGCAATTTGATCAGTTGTGGGTGGTAGCGGTGGGCATTGACAGTTTCACCAGGTTTCAACATCTCATAGTAGACGATACCCTGCTGATCCCACCAAACGCACAGCATCGTCTTCCGTCCAAAGCGATTGGTCTTAGGAAGATGTTGATGGTTGGCCGGGATCAACTCACGATTTCTTGAGTTTAGGATTCTCGAAATATATCCACTTTTCATCGCCTGTCACAATCCGATGCAGGGACGACTTTCTTTTTTGTCTGGCGAGCAAGATTTCGCATGTGTTTTGGTGTCGCTCCATCTGCCTATCGTTCAATTCATGCGGCACCCATTTTCCGATCTTTTCAATATTCCCCATGGCACGCAGACGCATACTGGTTGAGTAACACCCAATTGCTCCGCGAGCATTTTTGCG
Organism: Atherix ibis; assembly: GCA_958298945.1. NCBI lineage: Eukaryota > Metazoa > Arthropoda > Insecta > Diptera > Athericidae > Atherix > Atherix ibis. Next base: position 116,914,226 of record OY282605.1, on the reverse strand, counting down.
ATTGGATATCGTCTTCGTCCAAAAGAGCCTGCAATTGATGGTCCTCAACCTTTTTTTTATTGATTTTTACGCTTCTTATCCCACAAGTCAAAATTGCCATCTTTGAACTGATGAAACCAATATCGGCACGTTGTTTCCGATTAAGCACTGTCACCGTAGGCCTCCATAAGCATTTGATGCGATTCGGCAGCCAATTTCTTCAAATAGAAGCAAAAAAGCAGGCCATCCCTCATATGATCTTTTTCTGGCACAAAACTAGACATGATTACCAAAGGAAAATTGTATGGTGTTTTCCGAAATTGCTAACAATGTGCACTGATTAATGTTGACAGATGTCAAACTTATAAGAAAAAAAAGTATGGCATGCCCATGGTAGCTTAATACACTCATTCACGCCATCTATGACCAAACAGCGGATTTAAGTTTATACATCTGCTAAGCATCTTGTTTATTAGATAAAAAAGTTAAAAAATCAGCTAAAATAAGAATAATCAAATCAAATAGATAACAATATATAAATATTTAAAAAAAATTCCCTTACCTCCCCTTTACCCCTCCTCCGATTGTATATAAAAGCTAACAAAAAACTACTCATATTTATTTGAAATTGTCATAAAAATATTTAATAATTTGCAAAAAAAAATTACCAAAAATTATTAAATTTATCCTATTTATCAACAAAAAATCATAATTTTTTGTTGACAAATAAGAAATTTTATTTTTCCTATAATAGACACTAACCGAAAATCGTTTATCTTACAAAATTCATATTTTTAATGGTGGAAAATTAGTCAGTATTAATTTACATACTGATTCAATTAAAATATAAAAACCAAAAAAAAAAAAAAAAAAAATTACATAAAAATTATTCTTAATTCCAAAAATAAAAAAAAAACTCTAATCCTTTAGAACAGTGTTTCCCAAAGTGGTATATATCGACCCCCAGGGGTCTATGACAACGTGCAAGGGGTGTACGTCAGCGAAAAAAAATTTGGGGTCCACGATAATGGATCTCAACATACACTGATAGTACCTATTTACTTACATTATACTATTGTATCTTATAATATTAACACATATACATTATTTATAAAAGTACCTATAAAGTACAAATTTATTATATATGTTTATAAAATTGTGTAAGTTGTAGGATGTAGGCATTCGCTTTGTGGTCGCAATACATTTTTGATACCAGTATCATCTTCTTACAAGCATACGCACAGTAAAAATTCTTGTCAATTTTTGTGTCACAGCTTCGCGAGCTTGCACTGACTTGTTCAATTCGTCACTCAATAAATACCAATGTGAGACAAATACGTTTATTCGTTTCCTGAATCTTGAAAAGGAAAGTGTTAAGAAAATATTTAAAAAAATATTAAGTGGTAGTTTATCACACAAATTATAGTGCCGGAGAAATGTAAGTACATTATTTTTTATTAAATTTCAGTTTTGTACTCGTACTTAGCAAAGATAGATAAACTACGCCGATCATGACTTCGGTTATTAGTAGTTTAATATTTAAATTATGCAAAAATAACACGAGTACTCCTCAAAAGTTTCTTTTTCAAAGTTTTAGCAATCGGTATTATAATTACAGTGCAATCTCTGTAATCCGAACTAATTGCTGCAAGGAGATGTTCGGATTACCGAAAAGTTCGGATTATGGAATGTTTTCGGAAAAATCTAAAAAAAAAGACAACTGTACATACATATTAAGTATGTATTTTACAATATTATTAACATACAATATGTTAGAACTTTGAAAGATAAATTAAGAAAATAAGAAATTCACAACTGTACAGCTGCGTGTTTTTTGAAGAATTTCCAATACACACTCTCATTTGTTTTTTTTTTTCATAGAATTTAAATGTTTACATATAGGAAACATAATGAAAAAAATATTTGGAATTAAACTAAATATGTATGTGTGTCAATATTTACTTATTTACGACCTTGCTAGGCATTTATTATTCTTTTATAAATATACATATATCTTACCAAATAACTTCACAAAAAAAGTAAAAAAATTGTACTTTTGTCCATTGGTCGTTAGACTGTGGGACAGTTCGGATTACTGGAATATTCGGATTACTGAAGTTCAGATTATGGATATTGCACTGTACATACTTCTCTATATTAAAATTAAAATTTTGTATTATTGCTAAAGTGGAACCAGTGTATTTTTATACATGACAGTCGAATGTACGTAGAGATAAATCGCATAACAATTTGTTATTATTATTCGTTGTATAATATTTTATTTTAACATTGTTTGTCATGTTACTTTCAAATTTCCTTAAAGTTCCATTATACCAAAACCTTAGGTAACATTCATAACATTTCCCTTCTCACATTCATTTATAATGGCTCCTACGCCTATGCCTGCCATAAAATCTAAGACCATACAATTTAAATTTGACTTTTGCTGGACTTTATGTCTTAACAGCTACTGGACTTTATGTCTTATTTAAATAGATTAATTTTGCCCGCAGATCATTGATGCCATGTCCGAATCTAAAAAGAAATGTAGACAGTGCAGTGTTGATTATTTGAAGCTTGGCTTCATTCCATCATTGTCGGACAAACAATTGCCTATGTGCCTTTTATGCAACAAAGTTTTGGTGCTTGTTTCCATTGGTGGACTTGACCACGTTTTTGTAGGCGAGACGAAGAGTGCGGGTCGGGGGGAAATAAACCAAAAACTTTTGAAAAATATTTTGCGTTCAACCGTTTTGTTCCATGTTCTACCTTACAATCGTTTCATATATGTCAAATAATATCATAATTTTCGAGCTGCCGAGCAAGAAGGTTGTGTTGTGTTAGCAGTTGCTACAGCCACTCTTTCAATATCTTCATTATCCGTATCCATTATTCACTTTTTTAATTTATTTTTTAAACTTCAACACAAATTTATAGCACCACAGCTAAATTTCGAATAGTAATTAAACCATAGAAAACTCTTGACATATACATACGCTGCCGCTGTATACAGTGTTCCGATTCCAAACAGACCTCTACCACCGATCTAACTCATAAAAATCAGTTGCCACCATCTTGAAAATGTCAAAAAAAATTATTTTTCAACCGGGTCAAGTCCACCAGTGAAAACACGAAGAGCTCAAGTCAACCAGGTCAAGTCCACCAAGTGGAAACATCGACTTGGGCAATGACGCTATGAAACAATCTAAGCTGCAGGATGTCACCCTGATAAAACAATCTAAGCTGACAAGATGTCACCCTGATAAAAAGATAAAAATTTGAAATACTTTCAAACACTCAAAAATAAACTTCAGAAGGGACCCACGCTGGACAGAATGGTCGCTTAGACGTCAGAAAGAAACGATGATGGTTTGCGGGCGTCTTACAATATCTCGCTACTTATAACAAAATCCGGAAAACCGCATACTATCGGAGAGAAGTTAATTTTGCCAGCCGTTGAAGAGGTTTTAAAAACTGTTTTACACAAACCTGCATCTGATATCATTAAAAGAATTCGCTTAAGCAAGAATACTGTTGAAAGACGTATTGATAAAATGAGTTCTGATATTGAAAGCTTCTTGTGTAATTATTTGCAAACGACCCATTTCTCTATACAACTGGACGAGTCAACTTTACCTGGTAATGAAGCATTATTATTGGCGAATTTTCCCAGTTCCCCAATTTGTCACAGACAAACTGCCAGGAAAACGACGTTTCAACCTACGTTCAATATTTAAATGCCCTCTATTCAGATTTTGAAACTAGGTCTGAGGATGTTTTAACTATGGTAATACCACCGTGGATAATTAACCCATATGGTGACATAAAAGAAACGAATGTCATAATACAAGAGGAACTAACTGAAATAAGTACAAACGAAGAACTTAAGGTTCAGTTTAAGCACGGATATCAGTACTTCTAGCTGCAAAAAAACATACCCGTTACTTATCCCGTATTATGGAATATAGCGAGGAAATTTTTAAATTCCTTTTAATCATCATACCTAGTGGAAAGGGGGTTCATCGCTGTTACCAATCTCCTAATGAAAAAAAGAAACAGACTGAACATCATTAGCCGAGCAGATTTAAGATTAAACCTTACAAAATTGACGCCAAATGTTGATAATTTATTATCAAAGCATTAGGTTCATCCTTCCCACTAAAAACATTTACTTATTGCTTAATTTATTTTATGTTTATTTTATGTTAAATTTATTTTATATAACAGATAAAAAAATTTATTTTGAGTAGTTTTAATTTAAATTCAATTAATAAATGTATTAAACTTAACATGTGTTTTTACTTTAAAATTTTAACACTAAACTTCACTACAGTTAAAAATTTACAAAAAATCAATATAAGGTAAGTAGTGGGTCTACCAAAAACCGAAAAATATGGCAAGGGGTCTACGACACAAAAAAGTTTGGGAACCTCTGCTTTAGAATAACAATAAGAAAAGTTATAATTATCGTGATTTAATATTTAAAAAAAAGAAGCGTATAAAAAAAAGTTTCAGCAAAAACAACGATGGAAAACTCAATTCACAATAATTAACAATTTAGAAAATTATCGAGGAGTTCTTTAATCTAAATTCGCGACCGTAATCTGCGCGAGTGTAAAAGCGTCAACGTTATCTGTGCGAGTGTAGAAGCGTCATCTACGCGAGGGTGAAAACGTCATCTATGCGAGTGTAAAAGCGTCATCTACGCGAGGGTGAACATGTCATCTGCGCGAGGGTAAAAACGTCAACGTCATCTGCACGACGGTCAAGGCGGCATCTCACAATAATTGGAATTTTATTTTTAGTTTTTTAATGTGTTTGAGACAAGAGCTAGAGGACATTTTATTTTATTAAGCCGCTACCATACCGGATATTGGGTGACCATATGTCTTGTGTGGGTTTGCATTGTCCAGCTTCATTAAAGGAAAAACTGGTAAATTATTTGTTATATTTAGTGGAGCGAATTTGATTGTTTTGGAAAATTAAAGAAAAAGGATGGTTGGGTGTACGGTGCTCCACAGGGAAGGAATTCTACATTAGTTGGTATTCGGTTAGGATATTAGAAATAGTAAGTTGAACACCACAGGAATGACATGAAGGACGAGGTAAGTGCGGTATGCCCAGTCAGAACTGTGGGAAGTTGCCTTGCCGGGACTTTCGGAATGATTGTTGAGTAGACTGATTTGCCGATATTTGGCTAATTGGTGGAAAGAAATCGTCCATTGTTAGTCCAGTCATTTGGTCAGCAAATGCAGCAAGTTCCGACTTTGAGTAGGAACAGAATGGTGGAGAGCCCTTTCGCGGCAGTTTAGCATACCGCTCATTGCCGACTGCACCAGAATGGCATGGAAACCAAAGCAACTGAACGTAGTTCTGTGCTATTCCTTGTCACAACAAAATCCTAACCTCAATATATGTGTATGCCGACGATACAGCCATCCTCACATATCATAAAAATCTTTCCACAGCACTAGTTTTATAAAACCCCATCCACGCCTTAGAAGCCTGGTTGAAAAGGTTAAGTCTCATTCTAATTTTACACTCTGCCAAGACCAGGTTCTTAATATAACCCTGAGTGGCAGCAACAAAAAACGGGTCTGCGTTATCTTCAAATGGTTAATCTGGAAACCAAATAAAAACAAATGAACTAAGCGGACCGTACAAGCAATTACCCCGACTCCTAGACAATAGGTCAAAACTAACAATAAAACTTTATTACTATACAAAACGGTACTGAAACCCATATGGACAAAAGGACTCGAACTTTAGGGCTTGAATACGCTTTCGAATTCCCATCGAACTCAGTCCTCACAATCCCGAATTCTTCGCAAAATTTTCAATGCTTACTTTTATGGACGAAGCAGTGTTATTCATAGCGATCTAAACGTTCCGTTTGTTCGTGAACTGCCCATCTACTGTTATAAAAATCCATTCCCGTCTATTTAACCATCCTTATCCATTAGCATTAGCAAGAAAACTGTTGTTCACTCTCACAATATCCTCGAGACCCTTAAAATTCAATCAAATAAATAATCTCGTTTTCGGGAAGATATCGATAGGTGCCTATGGTAACTCACGTTAAAGAACTCAGCTTGCTTGTATGTAGTTTGTTGGTCAGGTAAGAGTGGCAGTGGCGGCGGTTGTCCACTATTTCAGTCAGACACATTAAGACTAAATTCAGGTCTGTTGTGATTCCAGAAGGAGATGATAAGGGATAAGTAAATTAAATGAACCAAATTGAAACCGTTGATAGGTTGGTTAGCCTCAGTGGGATACGATCCCTCGACCCCCACTGAGGCTAATTCCTCGGTGGTAGTACAGCGAGATAACGACTATGCTACCGGTTTGGTTTGTTTGTTTGTTTGTTAGTTTGTTAACGGGACACCAGACCTCGCCAGACGCTATTGCATCCATCTGCTCAGGCGTTCTGATGGTCCGAGAGGGAAGGATAAGGAATAAGAAAATGAAAGAACAATAGAAAGTAAAGCGGTGAGGTAATTAGCGTAGGAGGGAGAGGACCATGTTGCTGCAAATAGGATTCGAACCCACGTCCGTCTGGTTGGTAGCCAGCACGCTATCGACTGTGCTACCTATTACCTATTACCTATTTTTTGTTAACGGGCCACCAGACCTCGCCAGACGCTTTCGCATCCATCTGCTCAAGCGGTCTGATGGTCTGCCCGCCTATATTAGTGGCTCAAGGCTCCGGGTAGGGTAGGGAAGGGGAGAGGATAAGAGGATAATGGAAGGAAAGTGGTGAGGAAATTAGCGTAGGACCATGCTGCTACAGTGGTATTCGAACCCACGACCTTTTTGCCAGATGGTCTCAGTACGCTATCGACTGAGCTACCGAGGGCGGCCGACTCTGCTTCCTAGAGGTCTACTATGCTACCGGACCGGGCCGCCTATGTATGTATCAAGCTTACTTTCATTAAATAACCAAACATATTCTCAAATATTTATTTGATTAAAATTTATGCCACAGTAAATTATTTTTTTTAAGCATATTTTTTTATAATTGTGTTGAAATAACTTTTCAATAGACTTTTCAATTTAGCTTATAGTAATAAAAAAATTCGTTTGTTTTAAATGCTTAAAATTCTCGTCGATGAAATTTGCCAGCATCGAAATAGGACGTGACGATAATACGATTACAGAATTTTTTTTCTGGTCAATTTGTTCATAGCGTTCTCACAATCCATTGCCGAGTTAAACTCTACAAAGACTTTTCCACAGCCAGGCACATCGACACCGTCAATTGGTCTTGGTATCTCAATACTACGAACAACACCGTATTGATCACATTCTTCCTTCACATCTTCAAGAATTTCTTTAATTTCAACGTCGTTAAGCAACTTATCTTGTGTAACCATATTTAGAAGGCATAATATCTCTGTTGGCGGTCCAGCGTCGCCCACTACCGATAATCCCGGAACTTGAACTTCTACTGGGGTATTCATTGCACCCACACTAGCATGCTGTACCAGTAATTGCTTATTGCCAAGTGATTTTCTGTTTAAATCGGCGATGGCTGGATCAGTTATATTATTATCAATATATTGAGCAAAAGCATATCCTTTACTTGCTCCAGTTGCTTCATCCCTGACCAAATTGAATGAACTTAGCTGTCCGTACTTTTCCAATAATGGTTTAACATCAATTTCGTTTAAAAAATGTGGAATGCCGCCGATGAATACTTTTTCCGATGAATTTACAAATACTGTTCTACACGTAGCTGAATCAGACGTGCCCGGCATCGGATTATAATCGTGCGGTCGTCGTATTTTTAAACGTTGACCACTAAAAGGGATTCCATCGAATGCCAATGCTTGCGTGGTTTCATAAACTGATCTAAATTCTACGAATGCAAAGCGTCTGACCATATTAACTTGCGCTGATATCACTGAATTGCCACTGCCCTGAGCGAAGCCAGTCGTACGCATTAGTTTATTAAAGAAATCCATAATTTCATCTCCGATTAAGCCAAATGGAATGTTGCCGATGTACACACGACGAGTCTGACGCGAGGACACAACCTCAGGGTCTCCGCAATGACGATTATTAGCAACATTTACTGATGGAACTTGTCCAGCTGCTACCATGGCTTTATAATCAAGAGCTGCAACATGCTCAAAACCTGGTGGTGGAACATCCCAATTCAATAAAGGCTTACGTCTGAGTGGGCGGGCATGAGTCGGAGAAAGCCTGTGGTTGCGTATGCGCTCCCGAGACCGGGATCTGCGCCTCCGTCTTTCTTGAAACCCACCAAATCGATCACTTCGCCAACGTTCTCTATTTTCTGCGTTCATATTTTAAACTAATAGAAATCAAAACAATAATTGATACGATTTATTAAAACGACCAAATTAACGAGCTCCAATCTAACAATAAATAGGCACGAGTATTACAGACCACACCACAAAAAACAATATGGTGCGTTTCGTTACTAGCTCCACCAATTAACCCGTGGTGGATTTTCTATATCAAATGCTTAATTGAATTTGTTTTAAATACTAATTAATAAAAATGGTTTCGATTTTCAAATTTCACCAACATGTGAGGGAATTTTATATTTTTGATATTTTACCTATCACAAATGAATTTTTTCAACTACATTTATTATTATTAAAGTGTTTATTTTTGCTGTTTTCAAATGGGAAACACCTTTTCATATTTCACCATAATGTAATGTGTGGTAAATTTCACTCATTTTGAATTATGCCTTCAAAAAAATTGTTTTCTATTTTTTATATGATAAAATTTTTTAATCATAAACGGTTATTATCAATAAATATTCGAAATATAATAACTGATCGAAAATGGGACGAATACCATATTTTTATTATTATAAACAGCAACACACAGATATGGTGAATTTGATCAATAGTTTCACCAATTTCCCATGGTGAATTTGAAATACAATTTTTATTCAAATCTAAATGAAGAAAAATTTAAAATATTCAACTATTTTGTGCGCTATTTTTAATTAATTAATTTTGTAGTTTTTTTAAAAAAAAATAAATCTTATTTTTATCTGATTATATGTGATACTTTTATTTTATTTTTGTTTATTTAAAATTGATATTAGTTTAAAAGTAGATTTTTTTTAAAGCTGATAGTTTTTTTTTAATTTTAATTCGTATAACATTGATTTAATTTCATGTTATGCCAATTAAATAAGATTACGGTATATAATTGGTTTCATTTCACACTTTGTGAATGTGATTTGGCACTACTGTGGACTGCCAGCTGTTTCGTATGGTAACACGTGGTGAGATCTCCGAGACACGATCCATAAGTCAAGATTTTTACCACTTTTGTGTCTCTGAGACCGCTTAGCATATTACCTGCGTGTAAAATTGCTTATATAAAAATAATTATTTAGAGAAATAGGAATAGTTTTATTTATGCCGTCGTGATGCTTTTGAAAATTCCCGCTAATGGTCTACATAGTTCAGAAGTACAAATTGATTAAAATGTAATTTCTAGAGTAATTTTTTTAAAAGCAGTATGTAAGGGCTATTTTTATAGATCAATTTCCGGTTTTTTTCAGCCTTGAAAATAGCTTTTTTCAGCACTTTTGAAATTGCGGTTGTGCAGAGCTTTTTTCAGCACTTTTGCATACAAACTCATGTTGTGAGCGGGGAATCGACAAAGTGTTCTGCGTTTTTCCTCAGTAGGGAAATGTTCGCAATCAAATTCTGGCATCACAAATAATTGCCAACTATTTCATATCGGAAATACTAAAAATAAATACTGCACGTGTAAATGAATTTAAACTTTATTCACTAAAGCACAATGTTTTTCACTTTTAAAGTAAATTTCTTTTTCAAATAATCTAAAAATAATTACAATTGCTTATCATATATTTATTATATTTCTAAATAGATTAAATTACAATTTCTTACTAAAAATTTCTATATTCTTAGATGAGCCATTGTTAACAGTCCATATTGGTCTTTTAGTCTTCTCTTAAATTAGCTTAACACAGAAAAATATATTTATTTATCACTCAATATATATAATAAGTTAAAAAAAAACTATTTTAAGTTCAAATTCTATGTGGTACGAATGCTGGTGTTGGCGGATGTGGTGAGCAGGTTTGGATTTCGTTCATAGAATCCCTCGTCTGTAAGCCATTCTTTGATTTGGAATGTGGTTGGTCGCTGTGATGGCATCGACGATAACATTACTTCGAGCAGTTTATACTCGCCTGGGTATAGAGTTTGGAAATCATTGGGGAATATTCCTCCACGCAGACATGTCAACGTTTTTATTCGCTCCATTTCGGTACCAAAATCCACAAGCAACTCGAAGAATATTAAACCCAACGAGAAAATATCAACTTTAAAATCATACGGCAGTCCTTGAAGCTGCTCTGGCGACATGTACAGATGCGTGCCCACTTTCTGAGTATGCTTGATGCATGTCGGCTGGCCAGTTTGGTCTCCACAAGCTGGAATCAAATTTGGAATGTCTGACATATCAGTTACTAGGCCGAAATCGCCAATTTTTATTTGTCCACCAAGCGAGAAAAATATGTTGCTCGGCTTGAGATCGCGATGAATGAGTCCTTTTAGGTGAACGTAATCCACAGCGTCGACAATTTGCTCGAATATGGCTTTGACCTGTGGTCGTCTTGAATGGGCAGGATGGTCACGCACCCAATCCCGTAAGCTCTGCTTTCGGCACAGCTGCATTTGAATGAAAAGATATACACGATTTTGGTTTCTATTAACTTTGCTTATTTCCATTTTGATCTTGCTCTTAGTCAGATCGAGCGATAAATGTCGGCTATGATGGCGCTTCTTTGAAAATCCACTAGTTGAACGTGGCAATTTTGATGAGTGACTCTCAAGCGAAGTGTTGTAATTGCTTGTGTGATTTGGTTGCCTATAAAAACCACCGCTATAAATACTGTTCCGCAAATTATTGCTTGCGACATGGTCATCTTCAAGCTCACTGTCAGAGGCTGCATTTGAATCTTTACAAAACCGTATAAAGGAACAGTTGTCGTCATCATTCATTTGATATCCATTCGAAAAGATTGTACTTGTGCTGTACTGGTTGCTGATATTTTTCACGTACTCACTGGGGGAACGAGGCAAATTGGTTCCGTCCGGCGTTTCAATATCAATCGTCGTGCATCCTAGTTCCGTTGACATGGGCACTGTCTTTTTCCACTTTTCATCTTCACTCTCTTGCCAACCGGGAGGAGGATACTCGACCCACGCTTGGAAATACCGAACAATATTCTGGTGCTCACAGTTAGCTAGAGTTTTAACTTCGCGCATTACACGATCGCGTGATTCTTTCTTATTCGGAAGTATAATGCGTTTTATCGCATATTTGCAGTCATCGATTTTGTTTTTCGCTTCGAAAACAACACCAAAACCGCCCTTACCAAGGCATTGCAACAATTCGAAATCGTTTTGGAACCGCGAACTGAAATTCTCACTTCCGTTGTTATTCGACTCAGAGAGACTGCGAGCTGTAGTGCGAATCTTGGACGGAAGCTCTTCTGTGGCTTCTTCAGCAACTGGCACCTGCATAACCACAATTTCACGTTCCGATCGAATTCGTGGTACCACCAACAAATTCAGTACCAACGCAGTAGTTAACGAAATCACAACGATTTCCTTCCACCAAAACCACAACGACATCAAAACCGGTTCGGATTCACCGATGTAGTCGAATTTGAAGCTCTGATTGCCCGTTGTCCCATTAGTTTTATCGCACAAAGCAGTTTGCGTTTTGTTGAGATCTCCGCCGGAGTATAAATAAAAACCGTTGCCGTTCACGTATTCCGACCCGTACAGAACGGACATCGCTGTAATCGAAGTTGACTCCTTCTCTTCGCTGGCTATTGCAGAAGTCGCGTCATCAACTTCTTCCGATTCTCTAAAAACTGCGATGACTTTACTGTCGTCTGATTTGTCATTTTTAATTAGAGCTATTGATGAGCTGCCTGCCGGGTATGGTTTCCATGGGATACGAGGCAAATTATTATGGTTTGTTACGAGGTGATGAGTGAAGTGATTGCTGTTACTGACAACCAAATCTTGAATTTTTAATGACTCCTGTACGAAGGCATTTGCATTAATTTCAATGATAAAAACTTTTCTAAAATTACTAGACAATCTACCTGAATGTACAATTGCTTCTGGAACATGCCCAGGTAGATCGATGGCGCTACTGAGGGTTCGTTACTGAAAGTATACTGTATGTCGCCGTCGTTCCATATCCACTCAGCCGATTTGAATAAATCAATTGGCATCAAATTGTCACTTCGGTCTGTCTTCCACGCATCTACGATTGGATGGTCAAACTATAATAATAGAAAATAAAATCCCATTAACTGAATCGTTGAGAAACTTTTCAAAATCCAAAATCCAAAAATGAAGGTGCTTCCAAATTACCTGATATTTCCAGAGGATGTGATTTGGAGACTGTTTGTTGACGGCGCATATGATTCCCTCTGGAACTATCACTCTGATGTCCAAATTGAGAATAGCGAGGTCAATGTCACTGTACGGTCGATCGTGACAGTCAGGACTCTTCAGGACTTCAACCTCATGGCTACCGACACTGAAATTCCAGCGCTCAGTGCCACTGCGAGGTTCGATAGCTCGTACCGTTTGAGTTCGGCGACGAACCACAATGACATCGTCGAGCAGCGAATCATGCTCTAAATGTTCTCCACCGAATGTGTTATCCACACTTTGATGATTGTCTGGGCCGTACGGATGTGTATTGTTTACGCAGCCACGCAATGAGCACTCGTAAAGAAGTTCACCAGTTCGAACTGATACTCCGTACGAGCGCGTCTCTTTCCCTCCCGATATAACCAAATCGTCGGAGAATTTAAACGATGAACTCAGCAGATTATCGGCCGTGATCGGGATTGGATCAATTGCTTCACCATCGAATTTATACAGACCGCCTTTCAACGACGGTATCATCCTCACAAACTGGCCATTATTTGTCAATTCCAATCGATGGATACTTGACGATAACATTGTCCCGGGACCAGTTTTGATACTCCAATGGGTTTTCCCACCTTTCGTTATATCTAACGCTGTAACTCGTCCATCCAATGTTGAAACATACAAAAGCCTAACGGACCGGAAAGAATTTTACATTAAAAAAAATATATTTTCAGTTTAATCAAAAGTAATTTAAGTCTTTGCAATATGAGCTATGGCCTCTTCAATTATTTTCATCAGTTCGGCAATTAAAAATGACCTAATCTAGCAATGTCCGCGTCTAGAGTAGTCTGCGGTTTGCAATTTGAATCCAGCTAGTGATATAGCCGCGGGGGGTATTTAGTTATATACATTTCAGTACAAATGTTACTAAGAAAAAACTAAAAGAAAGCAGAATAATAAGGACGCATATTTCTCAGTTCTACTTTCTGATCTAAGCATGGCATATACCATATCACAAGAAAGATAATCTTAATACAGTGGTACCTCGGCATACGAGTTTAATTCGTTCCGCAACCTTGCTCGTATTTCAAATGACTCGTATCTCAAAGCAAATTTCCCCATTGAAATTAATTGAACTGCCATTAATCCGTTCCAGGCCCCAAAATGTCACCCCAGTTATTTTTGTTTCTTCCTCCCTTTCAGAATGTTCCCGAAATGAGTTAGGCAAGTGTCATTAAATAGCTCCGATGCACGACCAGTTGCAACTTTTTCTGGGTGTTTCTTTTCCACGAACTGTGAAACTCTCTCCCACATTCCCAAGATCTCCTTTATCTCACTTGTAGAAATAACCTCCTCCTTTTCTGGCTCCTCGAAACCAATTTCTTGCAGAACCTCCGTATGCTGCTGTAACTGTAACTCTTGTATCTCCTCGGTCGTCAGTTCCTGTGTGTGCTCCTCGACGAGCTCGTTCACGTCTCTCTCATCCATCTCCAGACCCATGAATTTCCCCAGAGACACAATCTCCTCCTCTACTGACACAACGGGTTCGAATTCTTCGAAGGTTTTTTCGGCTACAGCTTCAGGCCGCAGCTTCTTCCATGCAAAGGTCAAGGTCCTCGTTGTAACACCCAGCCACGCCTGATCAATAATTCTGAGGCAAATCACGATATTAAAGTGGTCCTTCCAGAACTCTCGAAGGGTGAGGTTTGTGTTCTCCGTCACCTTACAGCAGCGCCAAAACAGATGCTTGATGTATAGCTTCTTAAAATTAGAAATCACCTGCCGATCCATGGGCTGCAGGATAGTGGTGTTGGGTGGTAGGTAGAGAACCTTTATAAACTTGAACTCTTCGAAGATGTCATCTTCGAGGTTCGGTAGATGAGCAGGAGCATTGTCGAGGACGAGAAGGGCTTGCCCGGTAGGTCGTTTTTCTGTAGATATTTCTTAACAGAAGGGCCAAAAACCAGGTTTACCCACTCCACAAAGAACTGCCTGGTGGCCCATGCCTTCGGGTTTGCCCTCCACATAACTTGCAGTTTTTCTTTTAAAATCTTATGTGACTTAAATGCTCTGGGGTTTTCCGAATGGTATACGAGCAGAGGCCTGATCTTGCAGTCGCCACTCGCATTGGCGCACAGTGCTAACGTTAATATATCTTTTATGGGTTTGTGGCCTGGCATCGTCTTCTCCTCTGCCGTTATGTAAGTCCTATTCGGCATCCTTTTCCAGAAGAGCCCTGTCTCGTCACAGTTGAAGACTTGCTGGGGGATATATCCTTTGGATTTTATCAGTTCGGAAAACGTTTTAAGGTAATCCTCACCTGCCTTCACATCCGAACTTGCAGCCTCACCATGCCTGACGACGGAGTCAATACCGGTCCTTTTCTTAAAGTTCCCAAACCAGCCCCGACTGGCTTTAAACGAGTCTTCCAATGCCTCGCCCGTGGAAGTGTGCGGGGTTTGCTTCAGCAAATTTCCGTAGATCGCTCGTATCTCAAATTTTGTTCGTATTTCAAAGCAAAAAATCGCTCGCTCGACGGCTCGTATCTCAAAAAACTCGTACGTTGGGGCACTAGTATGTCAAGGTACCACTGTACCTTTTAAAATGAATATTATTTAGGAAAATAAAGAACCAATATAATGGTTGTTAG
Source organism: Atherix ibis (assembly GCA_958298945.1). Lineage (NCBI taxonomy): Eukaryota > Metazoa > Arthropoda > Insecta > Diptera > Athericidae > Atherix > Atherix ibis. Next base: position 116,899,169 of record OY282605.1, on the reverse strand, counting down.
CAATAAAACAGGAATATTTCACAGATTTTTATTTCTAATAACCAGTATACCATCTCCTCTAGTTCTTATTGCATTTTCCAGACGATTTATCATTGATATTAATTAATTTTAATTAAACGTTTGTCGAATCTTATTCCATTATGTTATGATTAAATTGTTGAGGTCTGAAATAGACATAAAATATTGATTTGTAAACTTTTATATTCAGCAATAATGTCCCATAGGTGCTCGAGGGAATTAATATCTGAACTTCGCGGTCTGCAAGATATTCCCTTATGCTAGAGACACATACCTGGTATAGATACTACACTGCATACCATGTATATGTCACCTAATACTAGCTAAATACCAACGGAAAAAGCTGGTAATCTATAAATATTCCTAGTATCGCTACCACAAATATTTTCATAGTTTCTCTGTAGTATGTATATTTTTATTGGACATATTATTTTTATTAGTATTCACCACTCAACCCAGACACAGGTTGAGTTTTAAGACAATTAATCTTTGACAGTGAATGTAGTGTTGCCCAATTTTCTTATTTAAAGAAAAATCAAAAGAATGCATTGAGTTCGTTTTCGAACCTGAATTTATATTCCAAGAAAATCAATAAATTACAACAAGTAATTGAAGACACCGCTGCAAAAAGGAGGCAGCTCCATTTTACCAATTTTTTCAGGAGAAGCAAAAAACTTTATCACTACGTATTCTGTGGATTTTTTTTCTTTATTCATATGTGGAGTTAAACTCTATTACTTAATACATAATATATTCTCGAATTACTCCTCTTGGAAACTTGGATAGATAATAATATAAAAAATAAAACGATGGAGCTGCCCCCTTTTTGCACCGGAGGATGCGAAAAAAAAGTCAATAATAAAATTCATGTTATGTATTAACATTTTTTTCTTTTCAAAAGTACATAATAAAGTAACATTACATTAGTCTGTTAAGCTATCTTCTTCGTGCCCAACAGTTTGCTCTTCTTCTTGGCTCTTCAGTTAGTCATAAAACCACATATTTTGTTGCGAGTTCTCGGATATGTAGATATTTGGGGCGCTTAAGTGGTAACGGCCCAGAGTAGAAGAGAGATGTAGAAGCAGGTAAAGTTAATGTAACGCCATGTTTCTGAAGGATAAACAAGTCCTTTAGCAAGGCAGAGGCAACACTGCTGCATTCTACGCCTTTTGCTGTATACGCCATGACACGGTAGGAAGATATCCCAAATTTCCTCTGGGGAAGCCCATTTAAAATGACCACTGAAATCTAAAATCATATCTTGGGAAACTGGAACTACTATAAATTTGCGGCATGTATTTTTAACCAGTTGAACCCATTCTTCTGGCATATAGATCCTTTCCCGTTTCCTTTTCTCTTTTTCGATTAATCCAAAGCTCCTGTCGCAAGGAAGAAAACTGTGTCCCGGTTCTGGAAATCTGTGTATTATTACAGAAAATCTGTTAGTATTTGCAAGAAGTGTATAAAAGTACTGAGCCAAGACTTTGTTTTTATTTTGTGAGCTGCAGATATCGGAATAAAGATATATTTTTCTGACTGTTGGTGCTAAAAAGTTCTCAAGAAAATAGTGTAAAAAGCTTACTACATCATTAGCTCCTTTCTTGGCTATGGTTCCATCGTACATGAAAAAGTACGATTTCCTAGACTAGAACTAGCTGCAAAAATGCACAAGTTATATTCCCACAGTTGCCGTTTAAAGAAAACGTCACCACTAGTTACATGTGGGAGAGGCATATAGTATGTTGTTGGAAATCGAAAGCTAACAGCCTTGTTTGCTGAAATTTCTACGGTGTCTTCTTTCATTTTTGTATAGAAATATTTTGCTTTTTTCTCGTGCACCTCTTTTTCAGTTACAAGATCCTTTTTCACATTGATATGAAATTATAAACTATTGCAAGCATTTATCATGCATGTTCATTCAGTGCAAAAAAGGTCCGGAGCTGCCTTGTTTTTGCACGGAATTCAATAAGGGGCCATCTACATATCCTTTATATTTCCGCAGTGAAATAAGGCAGCTGCCTCGTTTTTTCCACTGATTGATAGCTTTGGAATACTTTATATGTACTAGGCCATCACTAATTGTTATTATAGTTGGTTGCGAAATATCTTGAAATTGGAATCTCTTGGTTCAAGTACAGTTACCATGTGTGCACCAACACCATGTGAAAATAAACAATAAATGAGCGATAACTCATTACTTTGACCACATTTTTGGATAGATCAGTTGTCACTACAATAAAACTCTCTATAGACAAAACTGGTACTTTTAGTGACTTCAGCGCCATAGTCCCATTTTGTTACTGCAGCGGAAAATAGAGAAGCTAAAAAATATTATTCTCACTTTCCAGCCTATTTTTATCTGATAAATAGCTCATCTCTCATTTTCTTACCCTCATTTTCTAAGTACCGAAATGTCAAACTATACCATTAATGGCTGTGTTGCAAGGGGCACTATTCTACATGATGTGTGTCCTTAGCATCACAATTGTCGTGAATAAAATCAAATCGTCGCAAATGAACACCGAATGGTCTTCCAAAATGTCAACCTCTCTACTTCTTTGCTCTTTAAAAACAAGCTCCGTTCGCATTTCATCCGGAATTCCTACCCAACTTGAATTAAAGAATACCTGTATTGGCCCCTACGTCAGATTTTCGTATGTGTATACGAAATTTTCTGGCCGAATTATTGCAAAAGCGACTAGAAATCGTAACGCTTGCATACTTTTGTGTAGATTTTTTTATGTAGACATGACACCCACTAACATCTATATAATTCCAAAAGCATAATTTATATTCATTTTAATTCATTTATTCGAAACAAAAATACAATTTAAACATAGCGACAGGTAATTTTTATTTTTTTGACAATATTTTCATATGAAATAAAATTGTATTTTAGGATTATTATTTATTTCGTAAATATCAATCAAATATGAAGCGCCCCAATTTTGTAGACTTTCGGAGAGTTTTTAAACACGCCATTCTCCATGAAAGTGGTAGAATACCGAAATGCTTGCATATTTTTGTTGTCTCTAAAGTTGTTATTTTGGCACTTTTCGGAAAGTACAAATGAAATTGTGGTTTTTATCTTTTTTGAAGTTATATTGTTGATAACATTTAATAGGAAGTTTTTATTTCAGAAAATTTAGTGTTTTATAAAGGGTTGCTGGTCATTAAACAGAATGAGAAAACCGGGAATTTCTTTCTTTCGGTAAGTTTACATCTTCATTTTTACTACAGAAATTGACAAAAATTTAATTTACTATGTGTTTAATTGGCTTTTAATGATTTATTTTGTCCAAAAATTGGTTAAATAGTGAAAAGTTCGTCATTCAATAAATGTAAACAAATGTTTTCAACATCACATCAATGTTTACCAGAAAATAGTTCAGTGCCGATGTACATAAAGCGTGTGTAAGAAAATTTAAGGGAACGAATTTTGCGGTCTGTTTTCATTGTGTTAAAATAAATAAAGTATATTCGGTATGCTTATTATTTACATAAATTTGTTTGCATTTAGGCTTTCGCTTGCTCTATTAGACCATTTTGTAATGCATTTACTACAATAAATAATAATGTTTTCAATTTTTTACGTATATTAGTTATTAATTATTTAAGTATATTAAATTTATCATTTTGTAATTTAGTTTTAAAGCATTTGCTATAATGTTGTATACGATTAACTTCTATATTATTAAGAACTTGATATAATATTCTACGTAATTAATGCTTTATTTTTTAATTTAATTTAAATGCAAATGACTATTTAAATTACCATTTCAATTCACAAACACACAACTTGCAATTTATATTTTTCTGTTTTAATAAATAATAAATAGTGAAATAAATAAAATGAATAGTATATAATAAAGAAGTAAAAAATATTTTGAAATAGAATAATGTGTTTTATTGCAAAAATTACAAAACTAATTCCATCAAACAACAAAATCCGCAATATTAAAAAATCGATTTGCTGACGCATAATAGACATCACATATGAAAATGTTTTTAAATGAACCGCTTAAATGGCATACTGAAATTTGAAATTAGCCCCCACTGATTTACGCCGTTTCTGTTATTTTGCATGTGTGTGCGTTCTTACGAATGTATTGCTAATAAAATTTGGACGGTTTTTGTGTAGAGGCCTACCTAATTCTTCTATAATCTAAGCTTCCCAGATCAGGCACGGACCTCTACCATACCTGATCTGCTCTTTCAATGTAGCATTGCGCAAGTTCCTGGGAAAATTGAAGACATGCTTGACGATGAGCTGTGTTTAATTTAGGTCTACTGAGATTATGTTTTGTTCCCGAAACCTCTGCAAACTGTGCAACTGGTTACTCTTAGTCTACAAACTTCGTCAAGCTGCTGCTGAAGTTAAACAGTGTTAAGTTGACAATTGCGCAAGAATGTCGTTATGGTATACGAGGGTCGTTCAATAAATCCTTAGAAATAAATGAAAAAAACTGTTTTTTTTAAAAAAATTTTTTATTTTTCAACATAATCTCATTTTAGCTCTATACACTTTCCAACCGTTTTTCCAAAATTTTTATCCCGTCCAAAAAACAGGATTTCGGAAGTTCTGCAAAAGACTCATTTCTTCAGATTGGGGAAAAGAAAATAGTCACTCGGGGCCAAATCTGGTGAATAAGCGGGATGCTGCAACAATTCCATTCTCAATTCCACAATTTTGGCCATGGAAACAGCGCAGGTGTGCACACGCGCATTGTCCTGATGCAAGAGGATTTTTTTCTTCTTCAGATGGGGGCGTTTCTCTTTGATTTCCCCCCAGGTTTCGTCCACGTTGACATATCGACGAAGGAATTCGGCAGGATTGCGATGAAAGAGTGCCAACATAGCCTCAGAGTCCACAAAACGATTGCGCTTATTCTCCTCTGAGAGCAAACGCGGCACCCATCTTGCCGAAATTTTTTTCACAGACAATTTTTCATGCAAAATTGAAGCGACTGTACCTTGTGATATGCCCGTGGCCTCAACTAATTCGCGGACTTTAATTCGCCGATCGTTCAAAATCAGATTTTGTCGATGATTTCAGGAGTAGACACCTCAACTGGGGATCCTGAACGATGTTCATCTTTTGTGGATGAACGGCCACGTTTAAATTCATTCACCCAATTGTAAACCGTCGCAAACACAGGTGCAGATGTGCCATGAACTGCATCCAACTCGGCTTTGATTTCTTTCGGGCTTAAGCCTTTCAAATGGAGATGTTTGATGACAGCCCTAAACTCGCTTTTTTCCATTGTTATGCACAAATAAATTTCGTTAACTTTAATCGACGATAGAAATTGACCTACGCTATGGATCGAGCTAAAATTTTGACAGCTTTCCTGTCGATAATGCTACTTACAAAAAAAGAAAACCCGAGAACTTTACCGACACTACGAGCGCAACTTCTCGGATTTTCTAAGGACTTATTAAACGACCCTCGTAACATAACTTTTCTTATTATAGATGTATGCCAAATTCCGAAATTACACATTATAACATAACCTTTCTTATAATAGATGTATGCCATGCTTGGAAAAACCTAGTAGAACGGAAAAAATACATTTTCAAAAACAAAATACTATGTGTACCGTTTTTTCTTGGCATTCAACTGTAGACCTGACTCAGGAAGGAATGGGCAATTCATTTTTGCAAGACATCAAACGGCGATGATGGTAATAAATTTCGTTAGAAGATACTGCGATATTTAAAATAAACAATAAAAGCCTCTTAGCAATAGCAGTCAATGACTGTAGTGCCATCTTTTGAGCTTCATGGATAAGTTGTATTTAAATTTCTATTTTATATTAATTAGTGTGAAATTTCTTATTGTTTGGGAAAGGGCAAAGCGATAATATGATTTAGAGAAACTTCTACAAATATCAATTGTCATTCTTTCCCGCACGAATTCGGGCCATGTGATTATAAGTCGTTAACTTTTTTTTCTCAATAGGGTTGAAGTTGGCTATGTTCAATTCAGTTTTTTGACATGTCCAGAGTAGAAGGTTAACCATTTGTTATAAAGTCTGCAATTTTGCTCGAAAATCGTATTAAAAAAATTCAAATTCATTATTAAAATTGTCGATCACTGAAAGTTCCATTTCGTAAAATTCGCAATAACTTAAGTTATAATAATTGTCCATCTGAGCCTAAGATTTTGGCGGATAAATTTGGATAGTACAGAAGGCCGTTCAGCTAAACATATTGCTTCGGTGAGTGAAAGTGTTGCAGAAAAAAAAAATAATAAAAAAAATTATAAGGTCCAATTGGTGCAAGAAATAGAGCCACCAAGCCACTAGATTATTTTCAACGTTGACTGGGTTATTGAAAATGGGTGCTAGTTTTTCAGGAAAAATCATCTTCTCGGACGAAGCTCATTTTCACTTAGACGGATACGTTAACAAGCTAAATAGATGCATTATTGGATCTAAAAAAATCCAAGAGCAGTTATTAAAGAAACTTTACATTCATCACGTATTACTGTATGGTGTGCTTTATGGGCCGGAAGCATCATTGGTCTGAATTTGTTCGAAAATGGAGTTGGTGATACAGTTACTGTCAATGGAGTGCGTAACAGAGAGACTTGTGGTTTCAACAGGAACGGCACTAAGTGCCACACTGCCCAAGAAACAATTGACTTTCAATTTCAATTGGCGTCTAATATCGCGCAGGAGTGATGTCAATTGGCCAGCAAGATTATGGACTTCTTCTTATGGGGTTATGTGAAAGATAAAGTTTATGAGAATTGTCCACACATAATTCAAGAGCTCAAATTAATATCAACCGCATAATCCGTAAAATAGAAACGGCTTACAGACATTTTGTAAAAATGTCTGTAAACGGTGGATATTCGGTGGATATTTACCTGATATTGTTTTACTATCATAAATGGTGTAAAGTCTCTGATTTCTAGACCCTATATTAGAAAAAACTCTGCGTTTTGTATATCTTTTTCTATTCTGCTCTTGTACAATTTCACGGCTACTTCAAATTACAAGCCTCGCACAAAGGTGTCACACTACATCAATAAGCCTATTCTCAATAGTTTTTTGATGCTGAAAAATTTCAATTTGATCAAATATTTTCAGTTTTTTACCTATTTTTAATAACATTTTTTTATTATTGCATGAACTACATCGATAAAAAGTAGTCACACTTCTACCTACTATACAATGGATAAGATATCTTTTTTTTTATAGAAAAATTTATAATAATTCGTAAAGTGATTCAACTTATGTATATTGTGTAATACATAAAAAAAATCATATTCTTGCACGTTCTGTAGGCAAATAGACGGAAATACTTTCATTTAGTTTTGGTCCGCGTACCCCTCAACACAACAATTTCCACTTTATACCAATCTATCCAAAAAAAATTGATTTTGTAAAGATAGAAAATTTCGATTTATAATGTTTATGATTATTTACACTAAAAAAAATTTTCCAATCAAAACACGTGATCTACCTGCAAAAATATAACAAAATTTCTAGAATTCAGCAAAATTTGTATGCAAACATTACATAAATTGTTATCAATTATTCTAGAAACGTTATCAATGGAGTTAAAAAAAAAATATATAAAAATCCGAAATTGATTCGTATTATTCATAATTTATATTTATTTACATAAATTTTTATTGATAACGTAAGTTTTTTCATAAAAAACCCCTAATTTTTTTTTATTTAGAGTTTCCACGATTTAGTTTAGAATTTCTAATTGCAAAAAGGGGAACAGATGGTGAACTTATTCCAATTGGATTTCAATAAACAAATAACGCCTTCGATTATAGTTAATTTATATGCGGTCATATTTTCATTTAAAAAAAATAGTTGCATTTTATGAGTATTTTACAGACAAAGAATACTTTTTGATTCTTAAATAGAAAACAAAACCAAAAAAAAGAAACGAAAACTTCAGCTAAGTTAAGTGTTATCCAATTTTTGATTTGATGAAATTTTTATTTAATTATATTGATTGGACCTTGCCATTATGCATGGAATATATAAGGCGTTTTCCTTTGGACCAATTTTGCTACTAGTTGGTAGTTCTAGCTGTCATCATCTACTCTACCTCGAACAAAGGAGCACATTCAACTGGGAGTTACGCATACAATTTACGTTAGGTGGATTCTAGTTGCTTAAGTGAAAATAGATAGTTTTGCGGGTTCGTTGGTTATGTTGAAGAGTCATATTTTTGTCAGTATTGTTTATGTGTGAATAAACTCAGTTTTTATTGTTTATGTGTGAGTATACTCAGTATTGTTGCTGACTATTTTGAGGTTATGTTTCTACTAGAGTTTAGAATTTGGCTTTCCTTTGGTCATCTACCGCGTAGTAGCAAAATTGGTCCAAAGGAAAACGCCTATAACATCATTTAAATGATGACCGCCACAAGACTTCTTTCAGGACGCGATCCTTACGTAATTTTTGATGACCTTGTTTTATGTAATTCGACCACCATATTTCTTGGTTTTAAAATGCTGTAAAGTTTGAGAAATGTTTGCGTAAAAAGAATCGTTCACGTTTTCCCATAAGAAAACGGCCAATGATGTCTAATCGTACGATCTTCTAGACCAATTTACATCACCAAATCTCGAAATTATGCGTGCTGGGAACTTATCGAATAATAAAGTAAAAAATTGTCGTGGTTATATGAGGTCTGTTCAAAAAGTATCGCGAATTTTGAATTTCCGCGGGTAACGTATATTCGATTTTCAATTTTTTGTGGCGTTATGTTGGTACTCATGTCTCTCACTTATGCCGACAAGTTCGGCAAAATTTGAATGTTCAGTTAATTTTTAACAGCTGCTTTGCTTGCATGTGTTTTGACTCGTCTTCGATTTTTACCCATTTTCGACCAAAAACAGCATCGCATTAACATTGCTAAGGAGCTGTTGGACTCTGTTCGCGAAGACCCAAATTTGCTCCAGATTGTCATAACTGGTGACGAATCATGGGTTTATGGTTATGCCGAACGAGCCAAGACCGAAAAAAGCGCGCCAAGTTCGATCGAATGTGAAGGTTTTGTTTGCAGTTTTCTTCGATTGCAAGGGCGCGGTGCATCATGAGTTCTTGCCACAGGGTAGAACGGTCAATAAGGAATATTACCTGCAAGTTATGCGCAAGTTGTGCGAAGCAATCCGCCAGAAACGCCCGGATTTGTGAAAGAACAAAAATTGGCTTTTGCATCATGATAACGCCCCTGCTCACGTATTGTTGCTTGTGCGCGAATTTTTAACCAACAACAACACACTAATAATGCCACAGCCACCGTATTCCCCAGATCTGGCCCCTGTGACTTTTTCTTGTTCCCGAAACAGATTCTTTGATCCATTTTTTGGAATGGGCAAAAATCGAAGACGAGCCAAAACACGTGCAAGCAAAGTAGCTGTCAAAAATTAACTGAACATTCAAAATGGCCGAACTTGTCGGCATAAGTGAGAGACATGAGTACCAACATAACGCCACAAAAAATCGAAAATCGAATAAACGTAACCCGCAGAAATTTAAAATTCAAGTTCCGGCCGTAAACAATCTGCTGCTCAGAATTAACGAAGAAGATCAGTCTTCGTTGACCTGTCCACTAGGTAAGAAATTATCCCCTTCGCTGAAAAAATTTTGCTTGAAAAATCAGCATCCAAAGACTATTATTTCAGCACCGCTCTTTTAAAAAAAAATTACAATTTTAATGTCTTTTTGCCATATAGTAAATCTAATTTTAATATAAACAAATGGCTACTTGGATCTTGGATTATAGAAGAACTAGATAGACCTGTGCACAAAAATTCTATCTGAACTATTGGAAACGCGGCCAGAAATCGTACTGCTTGCATACATTTGTGCAGCTTCTTTTAATATAGACATGACACCCACTGACATTTAGTCTTCGTAATAGAAATTTATTGAATTCCAAAAGCATAATTAATATGATTTTAACTCATTTATTCGAAACAAAAATACAATTTAAACACAACCACAGGCAATATTTATTTTTTGTACAATCTTCTGGTATTAAATGCGTTTGTTGTATTTTAGGTTTATTGTTTATTTTGTAAATATCAATCAAATATTAAGCGCCTCAATTTTGTAGACTTTCGGAGAGTTTTAAAACACGCCATTTTCCATGAAAGTGGTAGCATACCGAAATGCTTGCATACTTTTGTTTACATTTAGATACTTATCACGGAGTGAAAGTTTAAGTGCGATTTTATTAAATTTAAAATAGTTTAAACAAGTAAGTGTAAATTAACACATTTGCATAAATAGTTTTATTGTTTACGACAGCAAATGGGAAGTTTTTATTTTAGAACACAAAGTGTTTGGTAAAAGGCTATTTTGTTGGTGTGTGCGGTCTTAGGAATGTATTCTCGAACAAATTTGCACAGAATTTTTGTATAGAGTTCTATCCAGTTCTTCTATAATCTAAGTCTAATCCTTGCATGATATATGAGTGACAGCTGTCAAATGACAGAACTTTTATTTAAGAAACACAGAATGGATAACGCGTCATAAATATTCAATTTTATAATTACTCTTAAGAATTCTTTTTTATTTTTCAAATACGTACAATCAATTTTAAAATTATTCTTTACACTCTAATTGGTAAATTTAAAGAAAGAACAAAGTTCTGTACACCAGAACTAAGAAGCAATTTAAAATGATAAACATAAACGTGATAAATTAAATGTTTCAAAGAAAAATATATATAAACAATGTATATAGACCAGCATACATAAAATCAAATAAAATTTTAGTTTATTGAATTTTATTAAATTTAAAAAAAACTGCTTATTCAATACTTTTTTCCATGACTGTATATTTACATGAAACTATGTAATTAATTAAATAATAGCACCTGAGAAAAAGAAAACACAAAAAATAGACAATAAAAGCCTCTATATTGAAACAATAAATCCGATACGTGTGTTCACAATCGAAAGGAACATTTTCCACGCTTTGCTCTTGCAGGGTTTTGTTTAAAAAATTACTTTTCAACAAAATGGCGCCAAAATACCACGACTATTTATACTTTGAAATACGAAGTCAGTTATTTTTTTTAATCACTTTTCAAACTTTAAACCAATTATTGGGTCGCTATGAGAAAATCGAGTATTCTCAATAAAAAGTACAATGTTTATATGAAAATTCCAATTTATTTTAAAGAATATTTTGGTACAAAAACAAAAAGAAAAGTTATTAAAACTTCCGCCAAAAAGTAATCCAAACACAATTTCACTTTTTAAAAAAAAAATTCTTTGCTGTTTTTACACAGTTTCTTCTTTGTTCTTAACATTTTTTCAAACTTGCAAACCTATCACGGCGTCGGATGATGCAATAGGAGTTTAACCGAAAGGGTTTTTAAATTCCGTGCATTATCTAATTATGTTTTTTTTTTAAATATGTAATATATGTCCCTTTTTCAAAATGTTTAGTTAGACAAACGAAAAATAAACAACAATAAACATGGTTGCAGATACTAAACGTTGATGGCAAAACACATATTCATAATCGGCTATTCATATTTATTATATATTATTTCCCTTTCCAACTACTCTTCGATCCCTTTCTTTCTACGTTTTCGTTTTTGCCTTCTAAGCTCGCATAACAAAATAACTATGATTCATTGTATTGTTTAACAACACCTGTATCAGTTTTATTTAATTAAGATTTTCAAAACGTAATCAAAAATATAATACATAAAAATAGAATGATAATAATTGCAATCAAAATTTTACCTAAAATTATCATTAAATAATTTTACGAAATTTATCTGCTGAACCGGGCAAAAAAAAAAACAATTTAAATGTAGAACATTTAGGATAAAAATAAAAGAATTTTAAATATAGATAAGCAAAAAAACTTTCAAGGAGTTTGAAGAAAAAAAACAATGATAATTTTCTAATTAAAAAAAATGAAGAGAAAAATATTTTCTGTTTACTTACTTGCGATATATAGCCCGCTGGTCATTATCACCGCAGAACGAAATCTTCTGATACTCATCGGAATTTTGAGCCTCCAATGATACCTTATCTATTTGCACAGTAAAAATAACTACTGCCAAAATTATAAATGCGAAGTTCTTGAATAATTCAAAAATAAACATTTTCGTTTGGACACCACTTCACTTGTCTTCTGGCTTCTAACGCGAAACTAATATTCGATTGTTTTACATTCTTTTCAAAGTAAATAGAAGCAGGAAAAAACACTTTATAAACATTTATTTTATTTTAATATGGCATAATAATTTTTAATATTTTCGTTAAAAAATAATTAATTATTGATTGGACACGTAAATAATTGAAGAATAAAATAATCCGCACCAACACACCACACCATAATAACACAAACGTCAAATTTCAACTGTAGATTCAGCATCAAAAACTGACAACTTGGAACAAGCTCTCTCAGCTTTCGTTATTTATCTCTCAGCAACGTGTAATGCCATATTTGACTGATTGAGTAAATAGAATAAATTTTTGTCAGTTGAATACAATTTACTTATTTTAAATAAAATCTATCACAAATTTAAAATTTTCAATTATTATTTAGGAAATTATTAAAATTACTTTTCTATTTTCAGCAGTTACTTTTTCTATTAAATCAACAAACAAAAGAAATTTTTTATTGCAATAATTTTAAAAAAATTCCAGAAAATTCTTTTTCGGTACTTTTCTGACTACACCGGAATGACTAAAATCAAAACACGACGTCAAAATTTACAACACATATTTTTATCTTCGTTCTAAATAGTAGTATTGTTGGATATTTTGATAAGACAGCTGATTGAAGTATATACGAAAAACTGTTGGATGTTTTGATAAAACAGCTGATTGATATTTTTTTCAACTCCAAATAAAACCGTATGAATGACGTGTTCTTTAAAAAAGTTTAATTTTACAATTTCATATAGAAATATTATATAATCATGTAAAAATTATTAAATAATTTTAATTAATTTAAGATTTTTTTTCACCAATAATTAAATTTTTACAATTTATTTAAAAATAAAAAAATCTGAAATAAGTAAAATGCCTCGAAATTTATTATCGATAATAATATGGCTGTTAGGCCATTATGTACAGTCAAAGTGAAAAGTTCACTTTTTATGATAACAAATTATTAATTTTATTTACATCTGAAGAAAAATAATTTAAATTTTATCCTAATATTAAAACTGAAATAATTTAAATTTTATCCTAATATTTCTAAAAGTTTAGAAAAAAAACGTAAATACACATAGACTCCAGTTGACTTTATTCTACAATTTTTGTTCTTATGTCAATTAGTTAATATTTAATCACAGCTTTACATATACTCCTCGAGTATATTAATATGCTGGCTATATCTTCACATGTTCTTATAACTGCACCTTTGATTTGAGTGTGTAAATGGCACGCAAGGTGGCTACAACCGGGTGAAAGACCTAGGTCTATTCCGTTGTACTTTTCCGGGTCTTGGCGAATCCGCGTACCTAAGCTGGCTTATCGGTGCCTAGGGATTTAAAAGATTTCTTACCGTAGCTCCATGAACGGAGTACAAACCGACGTACTCCTTTAAAAATAAAAATTTGTACCACGGGAATCGGGGGTGCCCCATGGTGTTAAAACACACTGTGCTCGACAATGGTTATGCGCCTTAGGCAGCAACGTAGTGGCTGTGGTTAATACTTACTTTACGGGTACGGTCTCCGCATCGCTGGTGGCAGATATTGGTAATTATCTCGGGTCACTGCTTATGACAGTAGAGGTTTAGATAGGCCTCCTCACTAACAGTTGGAGTAATCAGCTTGTAATTGGTTATTGACTGTAAACTGCCAGTAATGGTGGTGCAATGATTGAGCGTAACTCAATCCCTATGGTCGTGGGCGAGTCGTGGTTTTATGTTTAACGATAGATATGTCACGTTAAGTAATGGGTTGTTCGGAAAGTAATTTCGTTTTTTCCAACAGAGGACTTAATTGTATTTTTTTATAACCAACTTCACACGTAAGCTGCATAATCATATGTATTTTGACAGCTGACATAGGCTGGCTTGTGAAAAAATTCGATTCATTCCACACAGTAGTTTTTGGTTAATACCTTTTTAAATATGGAAAGTAAAAAACAGCATTTTTGGCGTTTTTTACTTTTTTACTATAGAAAAGATAAAAATACTATTCAAGCAAGAAAAAAATAATCCGATGTGTATGGAGAAGATGTGTTAAGTAAGCGTCAGTGCCGTCGCATTGACGTTATTATGAAGACACAATAAAGGCATTAATTGATGCAAACTGGCGAATAACAACTTGTGAGATCGCTGAGAGATTAAATTTATTGAATTCGACCGTTCATGATCATTTGAAACAACTAGGTTTAATCTCAAAGTTCGACATATGGGTTCCTCATCTTCTTAGGGAAAACAATTTGTGCCGTCACATTGACGTTTGTGATTTGCTTCTCAAACGATAAGAAAATAATTCATTTTTGAAGCGTATCGTCACTGGAGACGAGAAATGGGTTTTCTACAACAATGTTAAGCGCAAAAGATTCTGGAGTAGAAAAGGTGAACAGGCTCAGAGCACTTTGAAAGCCAATATTCATCAAAAAAAGGTTATGCTATCTGTTTAGTAGGATTTCAAAGGAATAATTTTTTTATTAAACATTTTTCTTACCAATTTGTATTTTTCCTTGCATATGGAACATTCCGGATTTAACTTATAGACTTAACTTGATTCTTCCAAAAAGATCACCTTATCTCAAAGGAGTCTGACTATTCTTCAGAATCTACAGCACGTCATATATGATTGCTACAAAGACAGCTATTTCACAGTTGACTGAGTGGGCAACTTTTCCGCAATAAACCGGTTGCATTCATATAGACTGGTGAAGCCCCTACACAGTTAATGAGAACGGGGTTTTCCCATAAAATTGTGTGACAGAAAATGATATTGCACAAGGCTTCACTCTATCCACTATACTTTTCAATATGTGTATTTACTCTTTGTTCCATATTTTATTCCAAAAACAAATTTTCTGTATGAGGACAACCTTTCCGTACTGGAACCACTAAGGGGGTACTTACTCTACTTCAAACTCACCATATTTCCATTTATGCAGTAAAATTCTAAGTATAAAGTCTCATTAATCATGTGTAGACAAACAGACTGAACGGACAGTGGAAAGACCTAGCAAACTTCTCACACTTTGGATTGGCCATATTGCACTTACCTCTTCAGTAATCAACCTCACTCTTTATGCTATAGCTGTGGCGTTCAACTCACCATTCCCTCGTATTTTAAATGGATCCTAATTAACCAAAAAATTCCTTTTCACATAGGAACTCATAGAAATCGATTTTCAAGCCAACTAATTTTTGTACAAAAATTTTTCCTGAACGATTTTAATGATATTTAAAAAAAATATGTGTTTTATCCTTAACTACTTAAATGCACCTCTATTGAAGCTTTTATCTAGTCATCATCACAAAATCTCAACTGTTCCTTCATCTATAAAAGATATTTAGATCAGCACTATAACATAAAGTGGTAGGTATTATAAGCATTTGTACATCCCAACGGAAGCTCATTTTGTTTTGTTTGTTTACATGTAAGGTCTCTAAGACAAGAAGATGTAGTTCCACGACCATCAGCCCATTTGGCGACAAGAGATCATATTTGGAACGAGGTCTGTTCAAAAAGTATCGCGAAATTTTGTGTTTTTTCAAAAATTATTTATTTATTCATGAATATCTATTTTGTCCCTTCAAAGAAATCCCCACCATATATTATATACTTGTGCCAACGTTTTTTCCAATCCTCGAAGCACTTCAAAAAATCATTTTTTGTAATCTTGTTCAGCCGTCTTTTGTCTTTGTCTCCTCATTTTTTGTAATCTTGTTCAGCCTTCGATACCGTCTTTGTCTCCTCAATCGTAGCGTAGCGTCGTCCTTTCATGGGGCTCTTCAGTTTCGGGAACAAGAAAATATCACGGGCGGCCAGATCTGGGGAATACGGTGGTTGCGCATTATTAGTGTGTTGTTTTTGGCCAAAAATTCGTGCACAAGCAACGATGCGTGAGCAGGGGTGTTATCATGGTGCAAAAGCCAATTTTTGTTCTTACACAAATCCAGGCGTCTCACAAGACACATGAGTACCAACACAACGGCACAAAAAATCGAAAATCGAATATACGTAACTCGCGGAAATACAAAATTCGTGATACTTTATGAACAGACCTAGTAAATTTAAAATTCCCCAAATTTTTCTTAGCTAATCTTATCATTTTTAGCACACTTTTATCTATCACATCTTAACAGTTTTGATATTTTCTCCGATGATCCCCTTCTTGATTAATTAAAGGACTCGTTCTAATATTACAAAAATTAATTCTGAAAAATTTCTATTCTAGAATTCTCAATTTTTTTAAAACTATTTCTGATTATTTAAAATCATAACTTTAACTATAGGGCTTTCCAATAAGAGTGGTATGATTTCTAAGTGACGTTTCGGCCATTTGTAATATGTCATAATCTGTCATTTTTTGTTCATTGTATTCAGTAATGTTTACAATTTCATCATGGAGAGATATACGCAAGAACAACGTTTACAAACTATTCAATTTTATTATCAAAATAATCGTTCTCCAATTGCAACTTTTCGTGCGCTTTTACCATTTTATGGTCGTAATAATCGTCCAACTGTGCTCGCTATTCGTCGAATTGTTAAAAATTTCGTACATTTTCTTTACAAAATGGTCAAGTGCCAATAAGACAAAGAATTGGGACTGTCTCAAACCACAACCTGGCGGATTTTGAGAAAGAATTTGGGCTTGCATCCGTATAAAATTGTTATCACTCAAGAACTAAAGCCATTAGATCACCGTAAACGTCGTGAATTTGCTGATTTTGTCTTGGAACAACTTGAAAACGATAACGACTTTTTTAAGAAAATCATCTTCTCCGATGAGGCTCACTTTCATCTGAGTGGTGCGGTAAATAAACAAAACTGTCGATTCTGGTGCGAAGAAAATCCACAAATTACATTCACTTAAACTGACAGTTTGGTGTGGTTTTTGGTCTGGTGGAATCATCGGTCCGTACTTCTTTCGAAATGAAACTGGTAACACCGTTACTGTCAATGGAGAGCGGTATAGATCGATGATAACCAACTTTTTATGGCCGAAATTGGAAGAAGTTGATCTTGACAACATCTGGTTCCAACAAGACGGGGCTACGTGCCACACAGCACGTGCAACAACCGAATTGTTGCGAGAAAAGTTTGGAGATTCGATTATTTCAAGAAATTGTGACATTGAATGGCCTCCAAGAAGTTCTGATTTAACACCATTAGACTATTTCTTGTGGGGTTATTTGAAGTCATTGGTCTTTAGCAATAAACCAGACTCTCTTCAAGCTTTAGAAGTCAATATTGAACGTGCTATTCATGACATACGACTTGATTTAGTTTAAAAAGTGCTCGAAAATTTGGTTCATCGAAGTCGTTTCTGCAAAAGAAATCGTGGAGGCCATTTGAATTACATTTTATTCAGAACTTAATTGTATCGATTGTACTTCACATTAAATAAAAAACATTTGAATTTTCTTACGAATTAGTGTACTTTTTTTTGGAAAAGAAATCATATCACTCTTTTTGGAAAACCCTATATTTCTCATGATAAAGTTTCTTTAAGTGAACCTACAAGGCAGATTTGAGTTGCCTCAGATTATGACGCAAACTGACTTTCCTTACATCCTTATTATCGAGAAAGTATTGAACTGACTTAGTGCAACCTCATATTTATTAATTATAAAAAAATAAAATTTAAATACTACAAATTTGAGTACAAAAAAAAAAATTACAATAAAATAAAAAACAATTTTGAAATTTTTCTTCTTTATATTTACTTAAAGGTATACATATACATATACATACATTATCTGTATTTATATGTATATATATACTGCATATATTAATTGGGACATTACATTTATCTCATTGTTATTATTATTATTATTTTTATTTTTTCTTCAACTTTAAATATATACTTTTAAATTTTTATCTTATATAATTTCTCTTTTCTGTTTTTTTTAAATCTTAAATTGTTTTTTTTTTTTAATTTATTTAGTTTTGTTTTTTACTATATTGTATATTTAATTTTAGTTATTTATTCCTTTCATAATTTCTTCTTATACACTTATTCATAATACTTCGTTTTCACAATAAATTTTCAGTGTCATTTTCATATTTTCTTTAATTTTTTTTTTTGTAATCGAACATTTATTCCTTTGTCACTTTGTAAAAAAAACATAAATAATCTATTATTACTATAATAACGGACGATTTAGATTTAAACAATTATAAAATGTTAAAATTTTCTTGTAATAACTATTATAAAATAATTTGATTTAAAGAATTTAACAATTACGAGTATGTTATGTAATTTAAAAAAAAAAAAAAAAACAAAACAAAAATTCTTAATAAATAATATAAAGAAATTTTTAATTAAAAATAATTCAATTTTTTATTGTTAAATTGATTTTTCAGTTAAATTTTTGTTATATAATAAATAGTTTGTTTTAATTTGATCTTTTCTTTAAATTTATGCTAAAAAAAAAACTGGTTCCTAAAGTCCTTTTGCCATTATCGCATAAAAATTATTATTAGTAGTACAATAAATTAAATCAATTAAAAATTGTTTTTAATAAGCTAATAACTTTTAAAATATATATAATATAATTGGTTTATTTGTCTGTTTCTTGTATTATTTACAATATAAATTAGTTAATGAACAAAGATAACAAATACAATAGATAAAAAACTAAAAAGTAATAACTGAAAATAATGAAAGCAATTTTCTTTTCTTCTTCTATTAAAATATTTTCTCTTGTTAATTTTATATTAATACAAAATAGAAATTTAAAAAAAAAATATTTTAATAAATTACAAAAGAATAACTAAACTTTTAAATTATTATATTATTATTTATTATAATATAAATGTGTTTGTCAATGAATTCTTTTGGTTTCTTTACTAGTTATAAAATTTACTATTTAATCATAACTTTCTAGAATTTTCTATTAAAGGAACAGATTAATTAAATATCCTTTTCAAAAAAGAATAAATAAATCGTAAAATTTAAAAATCAGCAATTCAAAGACCACAAATAATTCGGAACAGTTTTCTCAATTTGTGTCTGTCAATGATCGATTTTATTATTTTCAAAAATTGTCACCAGATGGCTGCGTAATAGATCGTCGCTTTGAAGAATTTTTTTAAAAAAAATTTCAATTTTTATTCGGTTCAGAATTTCTATTAGAAGTTTTTGAAATGTTAGAAGAACTTCATTCTTAATATAAAATTAGAATATTTTTTCAACAATATGCAAATTATGGTTTAAACATACACATACAAATTATGGTATTTATTAGGACATAAAAATTATTTTAAAGAAATGAAGAAAAAAATACCTAATACCTGGTTTTTATCAAAAAATTAATAGTTTATTTTTTATGAATAAATTTATATATTTGAATTAGTGCATCAGTAAGAGTAACATGAGAATAATAAAATATTTGTAGTCAAAAATTAATTTTTTTATTATTTTATTAATAAAATTGGGATAAAAGCATTTATTAGGGAAAAAATTTGAACAAAACAAAAGGGTTGATTGGTAATAAAAAAGTAAAAAGTCAATTTCAAGCAGTCATAAGTACAAGTGTTTAGCAGCCAGTTGGCAATTTTATACTTTATTTTTAAGTATACATTTTTAATAAACACAATTTTATAAATTTATTTAAAAAAAATATTAAAGTTGTTCAAATATTCCTTTTTAGTATAAGAAATGATGGTACATTGCATTGCAAAGTGTAGATTTTAGTTAAAAAATTGAAGATTTTAAAAGTATTAAAATATTTTTAGAACAAATAGTATATTTGCATGTTTGTGGTATTTATGTGGTTAAGATAAAAATATAAGAATATGCATATAGAGAGATAGAGGACATTTAAAAATATCTTTTTTATAAAGTTTTCCTTACCAAATAGACTTGTTTCCCATTTAAAATTTTTACAAAAGAAAACCATTTCAATTAATTTAAAAAAAAATGTATTTTCAATGCTCACTTAAAAAAATTATTATTATAAATTTGGTAAAAAAAAAACTATAAAAAAATAATAGTTGTTTCGTCAACGTTTACTATTATTTATGATAAGTATTTCACTGTCACTACCCCAGAAAATTTTTATTAAAAATTGAACAAATCAAAAATTTTATTTTAATATCATTAAATGCTGTAGAGAAATTATTAAATGAAAATAAGAAAAAAAAGCAATTTTATTTCAAATAAAATTTTGTACATATTTAATGTTTTTATGCGTAATTTTAAAATGTAAAAGATGTTTTAATAAATAATAAAATCTTTACAATGCGGATCACAAATTTAGGAAAATTTTTAGTAACATAAGAGATTGCTTTTTTTTAACTACGTTTAAATTGTTTTTATAATTTTAAACTATTTTTTTTTTGTGATGAGTTGAATACGAGGGTTGAAATACACAATTCTTGATTTGAGATATTGCACTTTTGAAATTTATCCAATTGCGTACTTTTTTCTTAATAATTTTTGGTTATTGAAAAAAGTTTCTTCCGCATAATTAGTATACTAAATCCAAATATGTTTTCACATTTTAAATAATACCAAAAAATATTCTTCGAAAATGTATTTTCCATAATAAGTAGCTGATCAAATGGTTCTGTCTTGTTTCCTAACGTTTATTACATATTATAAATAAAAATTCGTTTTTTTAGAAAAATTATATTAGCGACAAAATAATATTAGATAGTTTAAAAGAATTAACAATGTTAAAATATGTAAAGTTAAACCTAAAATTAGTGGATAAATTGATAATGAACCATTAAAAGCCTATGGAAAATCAACAAATTTACTCTTTTAAGGGCAATTCTCGAATTTGTATAGAAAATGGGATTTTGTTCCAATTCTAGAGAGACCATCAATCCAGTAGCGAATATATAGAGTTTTATGTTGTTGTTTTTTTCAAATACAACAAAAAATAAATGTGGCAGAGCAAAATTTAATAATTTATTTTAAAGTATAATCGGTGCAATAATGTTTTGAAAATAACATTATTCAAATAGCCCGCCTCTGTTCCGTTTATAGAACCGAATATGATTGTTCCAACTTTCCGAATACCTTGTGCAATAAATCCGGCCTTATTTCAAGTATTTGGTGTCCAATTTTCAGTTTGATTGCATTAATTGACATACACCAATAACATCAAATAACCTCACAAGAAGAAGTTCAACGGATTTTATTTACGACTTCTTGGAGGCAATTGCAAGTCTACATTTTTTTGAAATTATCGTCTAGCCAACGATTACGGATTTGTTGAAGCCACATATTCTTTAAACGAATATCTTCCAAATCAGCCCACAAAAAATTTATTATCATCGATCTGTACCGCTCACTATTGACCGTAACGGCAATTCCTTCCTTATTTTGAAAAAAAAATAAGGAGTCATGATATAAACCATGATTATTCAAAGGAAATTATCTAATTTATTCAAAGGAAATTGAAAATATCTAATTTATTCAAAGGTTTTTTAACCGTTATGAAAAGACTGTATATTATTTGAATAGTAAATATTTATGTGGACAGACATTCTCTAAACTGGGAGCAGCGTCTACCCAAAAAATAATAAAATATTATGAAACCAAGAAGAAATATATTTTTTTTGCACCCTTGAGCACATAAAGTATAAAATAGAATTTTTTTTTAAATAATAGAGAAACGTGTACTGTTAAGTTCAAATGTAAAAAAAAATTATTGTAGAAGATTGTTTTTTTGAAGTTATATAACATTATTAAGACCCATTTGGACTTCTGAACTTGAATTTTGAGTTTTGTTAGGATAATCTCTTTGCTATATAAAATAAAAATACTGATTGGAAACACTTTTAAAACCCATTTGGACTTCTAAACTTGAATTTTGGATTTTGTTAAGCTAATCTCTTTGCGAAATTAAATAAAAATACTGATTGGGAACACTATTAAGACCCATTTGGACTTCTGAACTTGAATTTTGGATTTTGTTAAGCTAATCTCTTTACAAAATAAAATAAATAATACTGATTGGGAACACTATTAAGACCCATTTGGACTTCTGAACTTGAATTTTTGGTGTTGTTAGGATAATCTTTTTGGGAAATAAAATAAAAATACTGATTGGGAACACTATTAAGACCCATTTGGACTTCTGAACTTGAATTTTTGGTTTTGTTAGGCTTATCTTTTTGGGAAATAAAATAAAAATACTGATTGGGAACACTATTAAGACCCATTTGGACTTCTGAACTAGAATTTTGGATTTTGTTAAGCTAATCTCTTTGCGAAATTAAATAAAAATACTGATTGGGAACACTATTAAGACCCATTTGGACTTCTGAACTTGAATTTTTGGTTTTGTTAGGCTAATCTTTTTGGGAAATAAAATAAAAATACTGATTGGGAACACTATTAAGACCCATTTGGACTTCTGAACTAGCATTTTGGATTTTGTTAGGCTAATCTCTTTGCGACATCAAATAAAAATACTGATTGGGAACACTATTAAGACCCAATTGGACTTCTGAACTTGAATTTTAGGGTTCCCAAAGAAAACAATCGCTTCAATCTAAAAACCATCCGTAAAATCGTAATATTCCTTTTCTATGTCAATTTTTATCTAACACACATATGGCCTTAAGACTTCTTCAACAAGATTGATTGTGAGAGTTCAAGATTGAAACAAAGTCCTTTGCTAAAGAATATTTGAAATAAGAAAAAAAAAATTAAAAGGGAAAAAATCCTTCAACATAATGAAATGTTAAAATAAGAAAAACTAAACGTGTTAAAAAAAAATTACCTTTACACAAATATCATAACAATTAAAAAAAGTAATCATCTAAAATAAATAATGAAATAAAACAATTTCTATAAACGATAATTAAAGAATATCTTTTCATTTATACACACCTATTAATTAATAAATTATTATTAAATAAAAATTCACAGATTCAAAAAATTGTTTAACTAAAATAAAATAAATTCTAAATAAACAAAAAAATTATACTATAACATATTTTCCTGTTTTGTTTTTTTTTTATCAAATAAATACACAATGTAATTATATTATTTTAATTTTTAAGCAATTATCTTATTTGTGCTTTGGTATTTTTCTGAATTTTTCTTTTTTGTTTTATATGATTTTATATGCAAATATTTTGCTAAACTTCATTTATTAGCATAATTTTTTTGTATTTTCTTTCACATTTTCTTTTCTTTTTCAAATTATTTAATTTGTTTTCTTGATCACTTTGACTATATATATATATATGTATTTTTTTTAATAACATTACTAATTGCTATAAAATATATCTGCTTTGCAAATTAATAATATTTTTCATATAACATCTCATTATCTATTTTTTGTTTGGTGTAGTTATTCCTCATTAATTCATTTCTTATCATATATAATATATCTTTTCTTTAAAATAATTATACATACCTTTGGACTATATTACAATGTATTTTATTTTTTTGTTTTGTTTTTTTTTTTTTATTTAATTTTTGAATCACAGTTGTTTATGTGATGTAATTTGCATAGAATTTTCTTCTTTTTGGTTATTCTCCTTTTAGTTTTGAACAAATTTTATTTTCTTTTAAAAATTAATTTTCATTATTTGAAATTATTCTACAAAAAGAAATAATAATAATAATAATAATAATAATTTGAATATAAAAAGTTTTTGTTTTCTTTTATTCCTTTTTATCTATGCATTTTGGTTTTTATACATATCGTACATATTTATAAGAGTATAATTTACTTAGGAATTGGTTTGTCTTCCAATATTTGCAAAAAAGAGACAACAACATTTGTTCTAGTGTGTCAAATTTAAATACGGTGTATGCCATTAAGTATACCATACATGAATGTATATATTATTCATACATATGGGAGTAGGCGCATTGTCATTTGGCAGATGATGATTCTATGTATTTCCTTGTCTTACTTAAAATAATTAAATATGGCTGTACTTCTTCGAGCACTCTTCTCTTATAACATATTTGTTCCTTTTTTTTACCACTCTTCTCTTAAAATAAAATTAATATATTCGTATTGACTAATGTGCAAAAAAAATATAATTACTAAGAAATAGCATACGTGCGTGTGCATATACATAATAGGTTTTAATACTTTTCGATTTATATACGAGTACATGTACGGTGTTCATTTTGTTTTCTATTTTTTTGGAGTAAATATATGTATGTACACTATTGGTCAAAAGTAAATTAACATATTTTACTATCTAAAATAGATTATTTAAAATGAATGTACTTATGTAGGATGGAACTTTGCACACTTCTTTAGTTTGGTCTGTCTGGACTAGGTAACGAGGGTTTGGTTCTGTTGATAACATTCGTGGTTCCTACTGGAAGCGTTAATAAGGCGAAATTTAATTTTTTTTCTTGATTAACCGTACCGAAAATGATGTCGACGGATATAAATACATGAAAAAATACAATCGATTGTAATTTATGTCGACTGCAAAAAACCGCAATATGCGAATATCTCAGAAATGATGAGAGGGATATCATGTCCACTAAAAATTTACTTTGATCTTCAATCACCTTAGAATTTACGCAGGATTGGGCGCGGTTAGTATATTGTTTTTCAAAAAGAGTAATATGATTTCTAAGTGACGTTTCGGCCATTTGTAATATGTAATGATCTGTTATTTTTTTTTTCATTATATTTAGTAATGTTTACAGTTTCATCATGGAGAGATATACGCAAAAACAACGTTTAAAAATTATTCAATTTTATTATCAAAATAATCATTCTCCAATTGCAACTTTTCGTGCGCTAACTTCCATCTGAGTGGTGCGGTAAATAAACAAAACTGTCGATTCTGGTGCGAAGAAAATCCACAAATTATTCATGAACAACCATTACATTCACCTAAATTGACAGTTTGGTGTGGTTTTTGGTCTGATGGAATCATCGGTCCGTACTTCTTTCGAAATGAAGCTGGTAATACCGTTACTGTCAATGAAGAGCGGTATAGATCGATGATAACCAACTTTTGGCGGCCGAAAATGGAAGAAGTTGATCTTGACAATATCTGGTTCCAACAAGATGGTGCTACGTGCCACACAGCACGCGCAACAACCGAATTTTTGCGAGAAAAGTTTGGAGACCTCCGAGAAGTTGTGATTTAACACCATTAGACTATTTCTTGTGAGGTTATTTGAAGTCATTAGTCTTTAGCAATAAACCAGACTCTCTTCAAGCTTAAGAAGTCAATATTGACCGTGCTATTCATGACATACGACTTGATTTAGTGGAAAAAGTGCTCGAAAATTGGGTTCATCGAATTCGTTCCTGCAAAAGAAGTCGTGGAGGCCATTTGAATTACGTTTTATTCAGAACTTAATTGTATCGATTTTACTTTACATCATATAAAAAACATTTGAGTGTGTTTTTAAAAAAAAAAAGAAATCATATCACTCTTTTTGGAAATCCCTATACTTAGATGGCTGACTGTTCAGGAGCACTGCTTGTCTAAGGTTTTAAATAATCACCAAATGAACTTTAATATTATGGCGCTTAGAATTTACATTTCAGTAATAAAGGTCACTTGAAATGATAAAAAATAAACAAACAAATAATTTACATCAAACAAAATTTTTAACGATTGCAAAAAACTGCGAAAAATTCTCTTAGCTTTAAATATCTTGGAAGACGGAAACGAAAATCGAAAAAAAAAACAACGGAAAAATTCGAAATATATTGATTTTTAGTTCATATAATAAATTTAAGTTCAAAGTTTGAGAACCTTTTGGTCGAGTTTGATCTGTCGTTGAATTAAAATGTTTTTTTTCTTATTTACTTTCGTGGGCAAGACTAGTATGAAGATAGAAATTATAAATTCGATTTGGGAAGAAAATATAAATTTTTTTAAAACCGTATTTTATGAATATTCTAAATTACATTTATTAATAATAAAAAATAAAAAAAAATTAAAATAATGTTAAAATTTACCAAAAAATTGTTTTTAACCATTTTTCTATTAATTAGCATTTTGTTATTATCAGTTATAAGAGAATATTTATTTAATATCTTTTAAATTATTTATGGCCATCATTATTTCATAAAGTTATGTTTGTCTTAAATCATCTTCTCTGTTGTAATATTTATATTATTTTTAACTGACTAGATTAATTATGCTAAATTATATTTAAAATTAATTAAAATTCTGTATTTTCTGTTTTTGTGTTTTTTTTTTACAGATAACAAGAAGGATTTTTGAAAAAAAAAACTTAAAAGACAACAAAACAAATACTTCCATGTTTTTCTGAAATGGGAACTATTATTTTTCTCATTTTTTAAAAATTATTTATAAAATAATTTAATACTAACTTGACTAGAAACAATTGTAAATGAAACCATTTCTTTTATACTTATTATTAATAAATAATTATATTGCCAATTATAGTTTATTTAAAGCTATAAAAAAATTACTATTTCCTATAATAAAGAAGAGTATGGAAAAACTCTTACAATAAAACTTTTTATTTTTAGATCAGAGATTCGAAATGATTTTTACTATAGTTAAAAAAATACAATATATTTTAAATAAATGAATAAATTTTGTTGTAATAATTATTAAATTTAAAAATTATTGTTTAACAAGAGATACTTAAATGATAATGCATATTGTTTTTAAACTTCAAAAAAAAATCTATTTGCTATATGTACTTAATAAGGTTATTAAAAAAAATAGTTTTGTTTAATAGTTCCCATTTGCTTTAATTATAAAAAAAATGAGAATCAATATTAAAATAATAATAACAAAAATTAAAATAATAATATTAATAATAGTAATAATAATACAATTAATTATATAAGCGCTTCTTTTCAAGATCATATTTTACATTATTTAGATCATATTAACTAATTATAGAATATATATTATTTGAATAAACTATATAGAAATATAAAACAAATTTTTCATAAAATTTCTTGTAGCATTTTGTGAAATATTTTCTTTATCTTTGTAAAGTTTTTTGTTTTTTTTTTACAATAAAATTAATATAAATAATTAATTATTTTCTGAAAATAATTCTGATATGATTTTTATACAAATTATTTTTACTATACTGTAAATTATTTCTTTAATATTATTAAGCAATTCGTTTTTAACACTTTTTAAAATATATTAATTAACATAGGATAATTCAACATTTTCAATTCTTTTAAAGAATAAAATGAAAATATAATTTTATAAATAAAATAAATTTAATTATTTATATAATATATGCACAACCGATATTATTGATTCAATAAATTTCTTTAGAATAAATAGAAGTCTCCAAAAAGAAAGAATAAATAGAATTTCGCATATGTTAGAAAAGTTTCCCAATTTGTTTGGTTTTTATTATGGCTATAACATATTTTCTTTTTATTACAAATTGTTTAAAAAAATATTTTTTTTCTTCTTCTATATTTTTATTTATTAAATAAATATATTTACTTAGTTTCTATTATTATTTTTAAATTAATTCTGATAACATTAAAATAAAATCTTGATAAAAAATAAATTCAAATATTGTAGCAAAATATGGAAAGTTTCTTGTTAGTGTTGCCATTATTTAGTAAATTAATCATGGTGTATTTATTATTCAAATTGACAAAATTTATTTTCAGTTTTTCTTTTACACATTCTCTAATGTTTAACTTAAATTAACAATAAATAAATTAATTTATTGTTTATTTAATATTTATAAAATTTCACATTACCTAAGATAATTATGTAGTTTTATATAAAATTTTATCTAATAAATGAGGTGTGTTAATATTTTCACCATATGACATTTAACCATGTTCAAAATGACAACTGAACTTATTGCACGTATTTTTGTTTGACTAAAAAGACAATTAATATTAAATAAAATTATAATTAGAGATATTTGTGACTCTTTCATTTAATATTTTATACACAAAATTTAACATATATCAAATAAATATTATATATTTAATTAAAATTTATATTATTTTTTTAGTACAATTAAAGGATAATAACGACATTCGCGATTAAATAAATATATTCAATCGAAATAAATTTTGTTCAAAGCGAGAAAATTACTTATAACAACAATAAAATTTAACGAATAATTTTATTCTAAATGGAAAAATAAGATAGAAAATAATATTCGAAAAAAATAAAAATACTATTGAGATTCAAACTGGCTTTTTTGTGTTGAAGATCGAATTTTATGTTTGAAAACGGTAATCAGGTACCTTTTAGCATATAATATTGTTTGATAAAATACATATTATCATGTCTCGCTTACTATATTTTCTTTTTCTTTTATGCAATTAACTATGAACGGTATTTATTTATATTGTATGTATTTAAATATTTATTTATTTATTTATTTGATTTTTTTATATTTTATTTCATCTTTAAATTGATTATTGTGATATTTTTCAAAAAAATACCACTAAATGTCTCCTATAGTATTTTGGTCTCTGCAATATTTGCATAAAATACTAAAAGCATTTTAGACAGTTTTGTGTTAAAAATTTGTTATATTTTTATTTTACTATAAGATATACGCAAAGCAAATAATTTTTATAAACAAAAATTTCTGATAATAAAAGTATTTTTCTTTAGTTATTGGATATAAATATGTGTAATAATGGACTTCATTTACATGTTTATTATCTTCATAACTGAATATTAATTAGTACACTATTTTTTTTACTATTTCAAATTAAAATCGTCAAAAAAAAATATAAAAAAAATCTAAAATTATCCATTTATTTTCTATATTCCATTTTGCTTTTGTATCACTCTTAATTTTTGTAAATTTTAAAGCTGTTGACTATATAAAATATACATTTAATAATGCTAAACTAACCTTAGTTATATTATATTTTCTTTGAATTACTATTCTTTATTTTTTGGTATTTTTGTTTTGTTTTAAGGTATAACAATTAAAAAGAAAACAGAAAAAAGAAAATCAAAATAAACATACATATTTGCGCAATAATCACAGTTAATAATTAGCTAACTTTTATTTATTTATTGAGTTTGTTTATGATTTTTTTTTTCATCCTATTTTTATACTTCACTTTTTTTTTGAAATTCATATTTTTCTCCATTTCTTTTACTATTCTTTTTTTTATATTAACTATTTTATTTTTAAAATATATATTGTAAATTCTTTTTATATTATATATGAAATAACATGAATATAAGAATAACGAATTTTTGATAATATTTCTCATTTATTGTAACTTTTCTTATTTATTTGTTTGTTTTAATTTTATATAGTTTTTCTATTGAAAAACAAAATAGAATTTATTAAAAATAATAAATTTTCTCTGTGTTTATATAGTTTGTTTTGTGCTTCAATTTTACTCTAATTTATTTCATGTTTACTTTTCCTTTCCGTCTACACTTACATTCTGATAAAATTTTTATTTTAAAATGTTTTTTTATTTTTTATTTTCATATTTATGCATTATATTATATTTTCTTTCTTCTATATTACAAATTAAAGATAATTTTCTTTTTTGTTCATTTTCATGAAGAAATTTAAAACAGTTACCGTTTTTTTCAAAATGAATAAAATGAAATTATGATAAAAAAAAGTTAAATAAATTGATTAATATTAATAAAAAACGAAAATTTCTTAAAAACTAAATAAAATATAATTTCTTATTTATTTATTTATAATTTCATATTTTATTTCTTAATTTTATTTTCAGTTCGCTTAATAATTTTGTCATAATAGTTTGTTGTTTTTTTTCTTTTTCTTCTTTCAATTATATTTGGTTTTTGTTCCTTTTCATATTATTTTTCAGGATTTTCTTCTTCTTTTTTTTATATGAGTCTAAACATATTTTCGGTTTTTTTTTTTTTTTTTTTTTTAAATTACTTGGAATCTTTGAACGATAATTTATTTTTTATATTTCTTTTTTTTTTAGATTCTTTTGTTCATTCATTTTTCATTTACACGACCATTATGAGCTGAAGAGGATAGTAAAAAAGCCAATTAATCCATGAAACACAGCTACTAACAGTTATGTTTATATATTAAATATTATATTTATTATTATTATTATTATTATTATTATTATTATTAATATTATTATTACTATTATAATTACTTTCATTATTATAATAATAATAATTATTATAACTATTAATAGTTTTATTATTATTATTATTATTATTATTATTTCTTCTTATTTATAAATTTGAATTAATTTTTTTGTTGCTTTTTCATATATTTTTCGTTTATTATAAGTTTATTTTTTGTTTGTTTGTTTGTTTGCTTTCAATCATATCATTTTATAATTTGTATAGCTTATCAATTTTATATTTGTCCATTTTTCTTTTTAAAACTCTAGTTATCTATAATAAATATTCAATTTTCTTTTTATTATATATTATTTAATAAATTTTTTTCTTCGAATATACATATATGTATGTGTATATATAAATTTTTTTTTTTATTTTTAATTATAATACTTTCATTTTGTTTTTTTTTTTTTTTGTTCAAAATTATAATTAAAATTATCATTTTTCTAATATTTTATTTATACTGAATTTTTTTTTATACTTATTTCATCAGTAAAAGTAGTATTCTAATTGCTTTTCAATTTGTTTGGTTTTTTTTTATTTTTAAATTTTAGTTTTTATTAAATTGTTATTTTATTTTTGCATTTGCTTTATTTAATTTGATTCATAACTTTTATGCATTTAAATTCTTTTATTTTGTTTTTTTGTTATTCCAAATTTATTTTAAATTTTATCAATTATGCGGTAATAAAATTTTAACATTGTTGGCCTAAAATAAACATGACCCCTTCCTTCTTCTTCAATTATTATTATTATTTTATAATTAATATTATTATAATTATTACTATTATTTTTTGTTTTACTTAAATGATGACTTTAGTCAAAGGGGTTGTATTATTTATTTATTATTGAATGTGTCTATCTTTTTTTCCGACTAATTAATAATTTTTAACTAAAGTTATTTTTATATTTCCTCATATAATCAATGGTTTATTTTTTTTCTTTTTTTTTTTTAATTTTAATTCATATAATTTCATTAATGCATCATAATCGCTTTCTTTTTGCTTTCATAAAATTGTATTTTGTTTTACTATTTCTCTATAATTATCAATTTGTTTTTTTTTTTTTTAATAATATATATTCTTTGTCTGTTTATATCTCATAATATATATATATATATTTATTTATTTATTTATTTATTTGTATTTCTATATATATATATATATATATAGCTAAATATAATTTGGTTTATTATATTTTCCTTTTCACTTAGGTTTGCATTTTTTTTTCTTGTTAATATTATTTAATATATATATATATAAAACGCTTTTCTTTATATAATTAATCTTTTTTATACTTAAATAAGGTTTTTGTTCTTTTTATTTAACTATATTTGTTTCTATTCAGTAGTAATTTTTATGTATGTGTATGGTGTATGTATGTGTATGCACATGTGTCAGGATAAGTGTATGTATGTTAAAATGTATTGATTTTAATGTTTCTGGATGAATGACTCTATTTGTTATTTATATATTTATATATAATTTGTTCTATTTAAGAATATTTGTTTCTATTTTTTTTTCTCTTTTATTTTTTATTTTTTTCTATAGTTATTAATATGTCTGTTTATTTTGTTTTAATGAACTTTACGTTCAGGACCAAAATCTGGATTAACAAATGAGAATCCAGCAAATTCTTCTTGATTAATGCAGCGTATAACATCATTCGAAACTGGCGTTAAAACTGGCTCTTCTTTGGTAAATTCGGTATCAAAATTAGTTGCATCACGTGCACATTTCTTTAAGAAAATTATGAAAAAAAAATTGAATAGAATTATTATTAGTGTTTTTTTTTGTCGTTAACTAAAAAAAAATACACTTTTTTTTTTACTTAAACCCTGTCTTTTGAAAAATAATTTTATTATTACTAAAATAAGAGATGCTGGATTTACCAGGTGTATAAGCTTAAATTCACTGTTTGGTCATAGATGGTGTGAGTGAGTGTATTAAGCTACCATGGGCACGCCATAATTTTTTTTATGGGTTTGACATCTGTCAACATTAATCAGTGCACATTGTCAGCAATTTCGTACAACAACATACATTTTTCCTTTGGTAATCATGTCTAGTTTTGTGCCAGAAAAAGAGCATATGCGTGAAGCTCTGCTTTTCTGCTTCAATTTGAAGAAATCGGCTGCCGAATCATATCGAATGCTTATGGAGGTCTATGGTGACCGTGCTTTATCGGAAACAACGTGCCCAGATTGGTTTCGTCAGTTCAAAGACGGCAATTTTTACTTGAGAGACAAGAAGCATGAAAATTGGCCTAGGAAGGTTGAGGACCATCAATTGCAGGATCTTTTGGACGAAGACGATACCCAATCACAAAAAATGCTCGCGCAGCAATTGGGTGTTACTCAACCAGCTATTTCCATGCGTCTGCAAGCCATGGGGAAGATTGAAAAGATCGGAAAATGGATGCCACATGAATTGAACGATAGGCAGATGGAGCGACGCCAAAACTCATGCGAACTCTTGCTCGCCAGACAAAAAAGGAAGTCGTTCCTGCATCGGATTGTGACAGGTGATGAAAAGTGCATATATTTCTAGAATCCTAAACGCAAGAAATCGTGGGTTGATCCCGGCCAACCATCAACATCTTCCCCAAGACCAAATCGCTTCGGACGGAAGACGATGCTGTGCGTTTGGTGGGATCAGCAGGGTATCGTCTACTATGAGATGTTGAAACCTGGTGAAACTGTCAATGCCAACCGCTACCACCAACAACTGATCAAATTGCACCGTGCTCTGCGTGAAAACAGAACGAACTATCAACAAAGACATGACAAGCTGATTTGCCTCCACGACAACGCACACGTCAAAACTGGTCTAAAAGTACTTGGAGACACTCAACTGGGAGGTGTTACCCCATCCCGCTTATTCACCAGATCTGGCCCCTTCCGACTACCACATGTTTTCGTCGATGGGCCACGCGCTCGCTGAGCAGCACTTCGATTTTTACGAAGACGTCCGAAAATGGCTTGATGAGGGGTTTGCCTCGAAAGAGAAGGAATTTTTTTGGCGTGGTATCCACAAATTGCACGAGAGATGGGAAAAACGTGTAGCTGTCGAGGGTAAGTACTTTGCCCTCGATAGGGCAATTTGTTTTTGCTTTCTATGAAAATAACATGTGTTTTTTGACTAAAAAACAGCGAATTTCAGCTTATACACCTGGTATAATTAATAAAATATCAAAATTAACTTTAGATATTTTATTTTATTATAATTTATGATCAACAAAATAGAGAATTAAAATAAAAGAAAAGTTTATGATCAAACATGTTTCTATTTACAATTGCTTTCAAAATATTTAACGGTTTTTCTTTGGCAAATGACCACAAACCGTGGTGAGTTCTGTTAAAAAAGAGGTGGACTTATGAAATATAACAACTTCAATAATAAACACGACAATCTTTACTAGAAAAAAATGAAAAATTAAATAAAATGTGATATTTATAAAATATCAATAATAGGTCACATAAGAACAAAAAATAAGTTGAACATTTTTTAGTCTTTTTTTTGTTGTAGTTCGAGAAGTTTCTCACCTTTTTTTGTTCATAAACCTTACAAATGTTACGAGAAAAATTGTTTAAATAAAAATAAAATTTTTATTAATAAAATAAAATGAAAATTAGTCATTAGTCAAAAATGGTAATAGTTTAATTGTTTATAAAATAGAAAAAATAATATAATTTTTAAAAAAGTAATTTACCATTTTAGGCCGGAATGGTGGTCGTACATTACGCATTTCTAATTCTGTCCAATCTAATTTAGCAAAGAACGGATGTCTACGTATTTCTTTTTCATCGCCAGTACAACCTAAACGTTGACCAGGAGTTTTTGTTAAGAATCCTATTATGAAAATAAGAAAAAATTTTTTTGTTTGTTAAATTGTAATTTTCTAGATTTGATAAAATGTTTTGATTTTCTTCAAATTATTCAACATCTTCGAAAAATTGTAGATGCATGCAAATTAAATAAAATTCCAAACCTTTAAGTATAGAAACAGCTTCTCTGGACAACCATACAGGATATAAAACATCATCGTGTAAAATAGAATCGAAAAGTTCATCTTCATTATCAGCTTCAAATGGTGGTTGTCCAGCCATCATTTCATACATAAGAACACCAAGAGCCCACCAATCAACCGATGCTCCATACTCTTGTTCTTTTAAAATTTCTGGTGCAATATAGTCAGGAGTACCGCAAAATGTAGTTGTCAATGCACCATTAAGAATTCCCTCCTAATAATTATAATATATTATAGATTAGATATTGTTTTCTTCTTCAAAATAAAAATAAAAATAATTTTTCTATTCAACAAAATAACAAAACAAATTACCTTGCACATTCCAAAATCAGCTAATTTGCAATGTCCTTCTTGATCTAATAATATATTATCCAATTTCAAGTCTCTGTAAATAACACCGTGCGAATGCAAAAATTGTAATGCTAATGTTACTTCGGCGGCATAAAACGCTGCACGGGTTGCTTCAAATCTACGTGCTTTTTGTATTTGGAACATTAAATCACCACCATTCACATACTCCATAACAAAGAATAAACGATCCTATATGAAAAAATAATTGCTTACAAAATTATCCATTATTAAAAATTCGAGGGTGGGCCATTTGTTGGTTTTTTTTTGAACTTTGAAAATATCTGTCAAAACACATATGTCATGTTTTTTTTGACAGCTGTCAAGTATTAATGTAGTACATCTCTAATGGTAGAGTCATTAACAACAAAACAACACATTTCAATCATTCAAACTTACTATGGAAGCGGGCATTCTGTAAAAATAACATTTAATTGAAAATCGTCTTTAGTGACAAACAAAATTGTCAAATCGAAAGGGCAGAAAACTCTCATGGCGAATTATGTACAATATCGTGACATGCTTACATAATTTTTGTGGCCGAAATTGAATGATTTGAATATAAATGAGCTTTGGTTTCGACATGACGACGGTACGATCCACACAACTCGTCAAAAGATTGGGTTGTCACACACTAAATTGGTGATCGAATAATCGCACTAAAAGCTGATGTGAATTGGCTGCCACGATCTTGTGATTTGACATCATTGGGCTTGTTTCTTTAAGGATATTTAAAAGACAAAATATATGTCAATCATCCGAGAACAATTCTAAACCGAAAGAACAACATTCGACTAGAAATTGAGGCCGTTCATCTTATTGGAAAAAATTCATCGAAAATTATAACGCCTCTTGCAAACTGAGTCGTTATAATCACATGTGTGTTTTGTTTTAGTTTAAAAAAAAATCAATAGATGCCCCTTATTACTATTGATAAACTATTAAGTCAATAAGTATTTTTTTAAAATTAATTAATTCAATTGAATATGTACCGGAGTTTGAAAACAGGAATGCAGTGCCGTTAGAAATGGATGTTTAGCTGCCAGCGCTAATATACGTTTTTCAGTCATTGTACAATCGACGTCATCATCCTGTATGATGGCATCCTTTTTTAGAACTTTGACGGCATAAATTTCATCGGTGCCTTTCTTTTCGGCTAGCATCACTTTGCCAAATGATCCTTTGCCCAAAACTTTTATAAAATTGAAATCTTGTAATCCTAATTTTCCAGGACGATTTTCAACAAATTGCTCAAGTTGGGACAATTGCTGTTGATGATTGGTAGAACCTCGTAGCGATGTCTCACCTTCAACATATTCGGAACGTTCTGACGTTAATTGTGTATCGCCACTTGATTGATTTAAATACTAAAAGAAATTATTCATGAATATGAGTTTGTTTTTTTTTTTTTTGAAAAAAAGGATGATTTATTTACTCTTGAACGTCTCGGTGGTGCTTGTTTGTCCGGCGAGATTCCCAATTGATTTAATACTTCGGCCATTTGTTTTGTATTTATTCCGCACGTATTGGCTACATTCTTTTGACATCTTTTATGTACATTCATACTACATACTTCACATTGGAGACCTTGTTTTATCAATCCATACAAAAGGGAACCGCAATGATCACAAAATGTAAAACGTTTGTAATTATGAACTACAAAACGATGTGGAACATTCACATTGAATCTTTGTCCGGCGGGGGCCGGTTCTTTTTGACTTTGTTGCTATAACAAAATTTATAGAAAATTTCAAAATATTAATTAATAAAATTGACTTAAAATTTTTCAAAATCATTTATTACCTCTTCTCGCATTCCAGGACATTTCGTAACAACAGATCGGTGGCAGCGTTTATGTACAACACATGTGCAAACTAATAAAAAGTAAAAATAATTTTCATTTATTTTAAATTCAAAGTAATTTATTTCATTTTTTTTTTAGAATAATTTTTAATTAATAAAAAATGTTTTTTTTTTTAACTTTATAAAAAACAAATAGCCAAACAAATAAAATGTTAAACTACTAATGAAAAGAAATGTTGGTGAATAAATGAAGAAAATGATTCGATAGACCAAAAATTACCAAAAATAAACGATGGGTTAATAGTTTTAATATACCATAATAATATAATTTTAAAGTTACATGTCCATAATTATATTGCCAAAAACAATATATATTGTTAATTTTTATATAAATAGGATCCGGTTATAGTCAAAATATGCCAAACAAATTTTTTTTTTCGGAATTTTTTTCTCGGAAATAATTAGAAAATTTATAATATTAGTCGTAAAATTAATTAGAATAAAAATTAATTTAAAATTAAACAGTAGACTGTAATTGTTTTAGTTATTTTGGAAAAAAAATTTGGACTAATTTTGAAATGATCAAAATGTTTCTGCATATTTTTTCGACTTTTTCCATAAAGAAAGTTTTGATTTTTATATTAAAATTATATTTTTTTAAATAGAACATATTAAATCTAAGAAATTAGAAACGTAAAGTTAAAAACCATATTACAAACATTAAAAAACATAACAAACAAACAATTAAAATTTACAAAAATCAAAAAAAAAGAAAGAAGAAAAACATACTCGTAGAAAATCTATTTTCTAATCGCAAAAGTGAAAAATTCTATGATAATTTAAAAAAAAAACAATTAATATTTTTAATTTAAAAAAAGGACCTAAATATAAAAACTATAATTTTTATTGTATTTTACTACTCAAAAAACAAAAGGAGAGAAAAAAATATAAACAAATAAAAGAAAATAAAAATATGATGAGAAAAATGTTCAGCAAAATTTATTAAAAAATAAATATTATCTAATTATGAGAAATCAAATAATAATAAATAAAATAACATGATTATTGAATATGAATAATAAAATTGAAAAATAAATTAATTTGTTTTTTTGTTTTTGTCGAATGAGATTTCGTTATTAAAAACATACCTTGACATTGATAGCCTTGTTTACCAATTCCCCTGTAAAAATGTAAAAAATGTTTGCATATTTGTGATTTTTTTTCTTCATATTTTTCTTTCTTTTTATTTTGACAAATATTATTTAAAAAAAAAATATATTTTACAATAAAAGAAAATAAAATAGTTAAAAAAAATATACTATATAATTTGATGTTTGTTTTTATTTCAATTATAAAAGTTAAATTCAAAAATTTTTATCTACAGTATAACTGAAAATATTTATCTTTTTTTTTATTGTTGAAGAAACTATAATTAAAATACAGATACTAATAATTTTAAGAAATATAAAAAAACAGGAAGAAAGAAAATAAGTAAATAGATTAATTTATTGTAAAAGAAATAATAGCAACTACAATTTTTACCAATTTTTCTTAATAATTTTTTAAAATATTTTACCAAAGGTGGTCTACATAATAGTTAAAATATTCAAAAACAGTTTACATAGAACATAAAAAAATCAACTTTGAATTTTACATATTTTCAGAACCAAGAAATATAAAATTTTTCTTAGCGCTTTGGTTTTAAAATATGTTTTACCGATCTATAGTTTAATTAAAAACAATAGTTTTTATGTAAGATGTCTGAGATAAAAGCCGGAGGCTATTTTGTAGCGCCACGACTATGAGGTTTATTTGTCGACTGCATGTCTCGTGTGGGTTTATTTTGCAACCTCCCTTAAAGAAACTAGTCGATATTTAATTGAAGGGGCAAGTCAGACATTATTCAATTTTGTGCAGCATATGCTTAAATAGGTTACAAGGTTAAAAAGAGAGCTGGATCTAGGAGCTCCTCAATAGAATGAGTCATATTCAAAAAGAAATTCTGGGTTAAGTGGCATTCATTTTTAAGTATGTTGAAGGCTTAGATTAAAGAATACCTGGATAGGCCCGTACGTCAGATTTCCGTATATGCGAGGTCTGTTCAAAAAGTATGACGAATTTTGAACTTCCACGGGTTACGTATATGCAATTTTCAATTTTTTGTGGCGTTATGTTGGTACTCATGTCTCTCACTTATGCCGATAAGTTCGGCCATTTTGAATGTTCAGTTAACTTTTGACAGCTGCTTTGCGTGTACGTGTATTGATTTTTGCCCATTTTCGACCAAAAACAAAATCGTCTTCGATTTTTGCCCATTTTCGACCAAAAACAGTATCGTATTAACATTGCTAAGGAGCTGTTGGACTCTGTCCGCGACGACCCAAATTTGCTGCAGAGCGTCATAACTGGTGACGAATCATGGGTTTATGGTTATGACGTAGAAACCAAAGCTCAATCATCCCAATGGAAGCTGCCGTACGAGCCAAGACCGAAAAAAGCGCGCCAAGTTCGGTCGAATGTGAAGGTTTTGCTTACAGTTTTCTTCGATTGCAGGGTCGTGGCTTGGTGCATCATGAGTTCTTGCCACAGGGTAGATAGGTCGATAAGGAATATTACCTGCAAGTTATGCGCAAGTTGCGCGAAGCAATCCGACAGAAACGCCCGGATTTGTGGAAGAAGAAAAATTAGGTTTTGCACCATGATAACGCCCCTGCTCACGCATCGTTGCTTAGGCGCGAATTTTTGGCCAAAAAAAAACACACTAATAATGCCGCAGCCACCGTATTCCCCAGATCTGGCCCCCTGTGACTTTTTTCTCATGAAAGGACGACGCTACGCTACGATTGAGGAGATAAAGACGGCATCGAAGGAGGAGCTGAACAAGATCACAAAAAATGATATTTTTTAAGTGCTTCGAGGATTGGAAAAAACGTTGGCACAAGTGTATAATATCTGGTGGGGATTACTTTGAAGGGGATAAAATAGATATTCATGAATAAATAAATAATTGTTGAAAAAACAACAAAATTTCGCGAAACTTTTTGAACAGACCTCATATACACGTGTACGCAATTTTCTGACATAACTAATACAGTAGCGGCAAGAAATCGTAACCATTGCATACTTTTGTGTTGATCTAGTTTTCGTAATAGAAATTTATTGAATTCCAAAATCATAATTTATATTCATTTTAGTTCATTTATTGGAAACAAAAATACAATTTAAACACAACGATAGGCGGTTTTTATTTGTTGTGCAATCTTTTCATATGAAATGCAATTTTGTTTTAGGTTTATTATTTATTTCATAATATCAATTAAATATGAAGCGCCTCAATTTTGTAGACTTTTGGATAGTTTGAAAAAACGCCATTCACCATGAAAGTGGTAGCATACCGAAATGCTTGCATACTTTTGTCATTTTTCAAGCTGTTATTTTGGCACTTATCGAAAAGTGCAAGTGAAAGTGAACTTTTTATCTATTTTGAAGTATTTACGGAAAAGTAAGTATTTATATAAATAATTATATTGTTGATAACATTTAATAGGAAGTTTTTATTTCAGAACATGGAGTGTTTTATAAAGAATTGCTGGTAATTCAACGGAATGAGGAAGCCGGGAATTTCTTTCTTTCGGTAAGTTGACATCTTCATTTTTACTATAGAAAATAACAAAAATTTAGTTTATAATGTGTTTAATTGGCTTTTAATAATTTATTTGGTCCAAAAACTGATTAAAAAATGAAAAGTTCATCATTCAGTAAATGTAAACAAATGCGATGTTGACAGTTCCAATGTTTACCAGAAAATAGTTCAGTGCCGGCGTACGTAAAGTGTGTGTAAGAAAATTTAATGGAACGTATTTCAATAGTGCAAGAAATATTTTAATTTCTGTTAGTTCTTAATTGAAAAACTAAATTTAACGGTTGTATTACTCGTAATACTTTAACATTAAAATTAATATTTACTAAGTCGTGGTGTGATTTTATTTTCAACATAATATCATATTCTCTCTCATTTAATTCATTTTGCATTTTTGGAATGGATTTTTATTTATGTGCACATATGTTAATTGTTTTGATATAATCAAATAACTTGCAATTTATATTTTTATATGCTCTTCCACTTTAGAATTCTCTTTTAATAAATAATATATACTGAAATAAATAAATTTAAAATAGAATACTGTATTTTATTGCAAAAATTACAAAACTAATTCCGTCAAACAACAAAACCCGTAAAATTAAAAAATCGATTTGTTTACGCATAAATGACATCGCATGCCGCTTAAATGGCATACTGAAATTTGAAATTGGCCCCCACTGATTACGCCGTTTCTATTATTTTGCATGTGGGTGCGTTCTACGAATGTGTTGCTAACAAAATTGTGCCACAATTTTTGTGTAGAGGCCAATTCAGTTCTTCTTGTGTAGAGGCCAATTCAGTTGTTCATAAATGACAAGGTTTCGTCACCAGAGAAAGTTGTGAGAAATTTTCTTGTACAGAACTTCAGAATGGTTGTTGGGTAAACTGGCTTCTCGATATTTGGCCAATGTGTGGAAAAAATCTTCCAGCGTTGGGTCTTGTCTGTTTGACTACGCATGACTAATAATATAAAGTGCCACTTTGTTAGAGGGTTATGCCGGTTCAAGAAGTATCAGCCAATTTATTATCCAGCATGCGCAATGCAATCTTATTTGACGATCCACTAATAGCTTCGAGAGCGTACAAACTATCGCTAAATAGGGCTAAATAGTTATTGACTGGGATGTGGTCCTAATTGCCCACAGATTGCCATAGAAAGGGAAAGTTTTATATTAAACAATTCCACTGCATAATTCACGATGATGCATATTATCAACGAAAAAAGATATCTGATAATGTAACAAGGGTATAAGCTTAAATCCGCTGTTTGGTCATAGATGGCGTGAGTGCCCGTATTAAGCTACCATGGGCACGAAATACTTATTTTCTATGAGTTTGACATCTGTCAACATTAATCAGTGCACATCGTCTGCAAAATACATTTTTCCTTTGGTAATCATGTCTAGTTTTGTGCCAGAAAAAGATCATATGCGCGAAGCTCTGCTTTTCTGCTTCAATTTGAAGAAATCGGCTGCCGAATCGCATCGAATGCTTATGGAGGCCTATGGTGACCGTGCTTTATCGGAAACAACGTGCCGAGATTGGTTTCGTCGGTTCAAAGATGGTAATTTTGACTTGTGGGACAAGAAGCGTGAAAATCGGCCTAGGAAGGTTGAGGACCATCAATGGCAGGCTCTTTTGGACAAAAACGATACCCAATCGCAAAAAATGCTCGCGAAGCAATTGGGTGTTACTCAACCAGCCATTACCATACGTCTGCGTGCTATGGGGTGTCGCATGAATTGAACGATAGGCAGATGGAGAGACGCCAAAACATATGCGAAATCTTGCTCGCCAGACAAAAAAGAAAGTCGTTCGTGCATCGGATTGGGACAGGTGATGAAAAGTGGATATATTTCAACCATTTACATCTTCCCCAAGACCAAATCGCTTCGGACGGAAAACGATGCTGTGCGTTTGATGGGATCGGCAGGGTATCGTTTACTATGAGATGTTGAAACCTGGTGAAACTGTCAATACCCACGGCTAACTGATCAAATTGCACCGTGCTCTGCGTGAAAAAAGGACGGATTATCAACGACGACATGATTTTCCTCCACGAGAGATGGGCAAAACGTATAGCTAGCGAGGGTAAGTACTTTGAATAAATTTGTTTTTGCTTTCTATGAAAACAACATGTGTTCTTTTAACTAAAAAACAGCGGATTTAAGCGTATACACCTGGTAAATGACAGCATGAACATTATCAGAGATATTATTTTCAAAACTATTTTAGTTATTTGAGCTGCGCTATTAAATATGTGTTAATAACGAATTGGATTAAATTTTACTAAAGGAACATACAATCACCTGAAATTGATGAAAACTTTTCATAAACTACGAGTAGCATCTCCAATTGCTTATCGTGTAAAAGCCGTTTTATATTATGTTCTTGTATCGAACAGTAAAAATATTTATACCATTACGCCTGAGTATATGCAAACTAAACAAAGTTCTGATATTTTGTACACTGACTTTTCCCGCTTATTATAATCACAACAATTTTGCGAATTTTTCCAAAAACCCTTTAATTTACATATATGTATGTATTTAATTTTAAAACGTGCGATCTATTCGATTATTTCATAACTTTTATATTACAATAAATTAAACAAAAAAAAAAGAAAAAAATTCCCAACATAATTGTAAGTATTATATACGAATTACATAAAAATTGTTTAGTGAATATTTTTTTATTTTTATTTCTCTTTAGTATATGATTAACCCCTTTTTTGTGTAAAGAATATAAAAAAAGAAAACTTAAATATTATATAATGAATCCAAACACACACAAAAAAAATTATTACCATTTTTATTAATATATATTTGTTGTTGTTGTTGTTGTTTTTTATAATTTTGCTTACCAAATAAATTCCCGACAATGCGAACAAAATGTCGGTTGACGAAGAAACGTTGCCATAAATTTATGTCCGTTAACCTAGAAGAAATTTATTTAAATAATATTTTAATATAATAGTAATATGTGATCGAAAAAAACCATAATTATTCAAAAACGTAAAAGGATAAATAATGTTTACCTGATGAACACGTCGTCGCATAGCACCACGACGTCTATTAAAGCCAGCCCTTTCCTTGAATTCATTTTTAGTTGATGATGATGTATTTTGTCCGGGTTCAGGAAGAGGATTATTTTGATCTATACATCCGTTGGTTAATTAATATTATTAAAATTTAGTTATAATAATAAATATTTTTAAAAAAAAAACTACCTTGATATTTTAACTCTATGATAACGTGTATTTTTCCCTGTGGTTCTAAGTCAACCTGTGTGGTTTTTTTTTAAAAAAAAAAAGAAGATTTTTAACGATTTTCGTATTATTTTTTAATATTAGGGAATTTTTTTTTTCTAAATCAACACACACAAGAATGGTTTTTTTAGGGGATGGAAGAAAAAACTTACCCATAAGTCTTGTACTGCGTTATCTCTGTGCATGAGATCTTCAAAAGGAATTGTGCAATTAGCAACAAAATCGTCCGGTGGTAATGCTGCATCGTGAAATACTGTCAGACCTATATTTTTTGCATTTATAATATCATGTATAAACTGTTCATTCCAAACGGGGTCAAATGTTTTATTTTTGGTTGTTGAACGATCTACAAAAAAAAGGAGAAAAAAAAGTTGTGCAAAAAAATTATTAATTATCATATAAAATTTATTCACTTTTAATTGAAAATGTAAATTTTTTTACCAACTATAAATTATAAAATTTAAATGCTGCCCTAATTAAATGAAATTTACCATACTCAATCGCAAGTTTTGGAAATTGTTGAAAGTTTCATATTATAATTTCATTAAAAAATCATATTTTTTGCAAATTGGAACAGTGGCAAATTACCAATAAAGTATTTTCAGACAGAATACAGGTTATGTCTTCAATTTCCAATGGATGTGATGCTTCAGTGACGCGATCCATGATAAACTTAGAAAAAAGAATCGCCAATCAAGGAGATTGTACCAACGAAGCAAGAGGACGAAAGGATTTTTAAAACTTTTTGATAACGACACAAAAAAATCCGTAAGGCACTCAAAAATGCCATCGAGCTTAGCAAAAGCCGTTGTTAGAATGAGCTAAGTGATGTGACATCTGGGGTAGGGCATATAAGGTGGCTACAACTACAATATGCCCAGACTTTCTAAACAAAGTAGTAAATACTCTTTTCCCAAATCAGCCGGAAATAATGTCAGACACTTTTTCGCCTGTCGAACATCTTCTGAGAGCCGGCAACAAGATTGGGGATACGCTGGCACCAGGTTTGGATTCAGTATGGATTATGGTCCTTAAAATAAGGATTATAACATGGTCAGATGCCCCTTATAGAAGTATATAATGCGTATTTGCGTGAAGGAATCTTTCCCCACAGCTAGTAACAACAACTATTTCTCCTTCTACCAAAGATTAAGAAACCATCCGATAGCCGGTAGTGTTGAAAAGAAAAATTTACAATTGCTTGGAGCTGTATACCAAGGAGCCCCAAAGTCTATCAAAAAACCAATATGGATTTAGAAAGACTAGATCAACGATCAGTCCCACACACACCAGTGGTTGATATAGTTCGTAAGGTAGTTGAAGCAATTTTAAGAACGTGTTTAACTCAGTGAGATGGAACAGTGTTCTGGGAGCGCCTCGCCGCCTGAAAGTTCCGGAGTAAATCGGGGAGACCATCTTACCGATAGAACGGTTATATACGATATATTTTTTTATATTAAACAACATGTTTTAAAGAAGACTTGAACAATTTTAAATGGACCATTCGTAATGAAATCGAGGTCATAACACCTGAAATTTTGCCAAAGGTTATCGTGAATGTTTCAGATAAGAGCACAAATGTACGAAGCAGAAAATCCCCACAACTTCGCAAGAAATCATTTTTCATAAT
Source organism: Atherix ibis (assembly GCA_958298945.1). Classification (NCBI taxonomy): domain Eukaryota; kingdom Metazoa; phylum Arthropoda; class Insecta; order Diptera; family Athericidae; genus Atherix; species Atherix ibis. The sequence goes on along the minus strand of OY282605.1, from coordinate 116,854,235 downwards.
TAAATTAAAAATTATCGTTTAAATAAAAATATTATAAGGAACTAAAGCCATAACGTTTCTTTTACGCTAGCCTATACAAAATATCCAATAAAAAAGACTTTTTTAACAATTCAATAAAATAAAAAAACATTATAGAATTTTTCCTATGTTCAAATGTGAAATATTACTAAATCGAGATAAAATATTAATATTAAAATGCTATTATTAATAAAATTCCATACGAGGTCTGTTCAAAAAGTATCGCAAATTTTGTGTTTTTTCAAACATTATTTATTTATTCATGAATATCTATTTTGTCCACTTCAAAGAAATCCCCACCAGACATTCTACACTTGTGCCAATATTTTTTCCAATCCTCGGAGCACTTAAAAAAATCATTTTTTGCGATCTTGTTCAGCTCCTCCTTCGATGCCGTCTTTATCTCCTCAATCATAGCGTAGCGTCGTCCTTTCATCTTGTTCAGCTCCTCCTTCGATGCCGTCTTTATCTCCTCAATCGTAGCGCATCGTCGTCCTAGAGGGGGCCAGATCTGGAGAATAAGGTGGCTGCGGCATTATAAGTGTGTTGTTTTTGGCCAAAAATGCCAAAAGCCAATTTATGTTCTTCCATAAATCCGGGCGTTTCTGGCGGATTGCTTCGCACAACTTGCGCATAACTTGCAGGTAATATTCCTTATTGACCGTTCTACCCTGTGGCAAGAACGCATGATGCACCACACCACTGCAATCGAAGAAAACTGTAAGCAAAACCTTCACATTCGACCGAACTTGGCGCGCTTTTTTCGGTCTTGGCTCGTACGGCAGCTTCCATTGGGATGATTGAGCTTTGGTTTCTACGTCATAACCATAAACCCATGATTATGGGTTGAAAAATTCACAGGGGGCCAGATCTGGCGCAAAAATTTGCGCACAAGCAACGATCATGGTGCAAAAGCCAATTTTGTTTTTTCACAAATCCGGGCGTTTCTGGCGGATTGCTTCGCGCAACTTGCGCATAACTTTCTGGTAATATTTCTTATTGACCGTTCTACCCTGTGGCAAGAACGCATGATGCACCACACCCCTGCAATCGAAGAAAACTGTAAGCAAAACCTTCACATTCGACCTTTTCGTCGTTCACATTTTATCGGTGGTACAAAATGTTCTCGACTCTGAGAACATTTTGTACCACCGATAAACGTTGCTTCGGTCCAAGGTAGCTTCACCATATACTACAGTGAACATTCGGAATGCGTCCGCGCAATTAATTTTATTTTTCACACAAAATTTGATACAGATTCTTTGATCCATTTTTTTGAAATGGGCAAAAATCGAAGACAAGCCAAAACACGTGCAAGCGAAGCAGCTGTCAAAAATTAACTGAACATTTAAAATGGCCGAACTTGTCGGCATATGTGTAAGTGAGAGACATATACTTTCCGCGATACTTTTTGAACAGACCTCGTATATTAATAATTTTACAACTATAATATCATATTTTTCATTCTCTTATAAATATTTTAATAAGATATTTATTAGAAGAAGAAAACTTCAAATAATATTTCCATATATAAACATATATTTATCTTAAACCTATAAATGAAATTTATCAAATAAAAGAAAAGAAAAATAATATATTTAACATTTCCTATATGCCAAAAATATCCACTTAAATTTTAAAGAACTTCTGCCTCTTCATGTACGAGGAAAAAAAAAGAGAAATGAATAATCCTTGTTACATTTAAAAATATAATTCTAAAGGTCAGTTGGAATCAATTAATTTCAGTGCATTGTCAGCAAAGAAAAAACAACCAAAGTTCAATATTAAAAATCTCGAATAACACTTTAGTCATCCTACACAATTGAAATGTCCTCGTCGGATGATCAAATTTCATTGAAGAAACTCCTTGAATAATTATCACTATTGGATACTCCTACCAATTTAAAAGGTTAAAGATTCTTCTCTAGTGCGTATCCAATGTATTTTTATATGATGCTAAGCTCCTTAAAAAGGATAAATGTACCGAATAGTCGTCGAAAAGTGTAAAACAATTCACGAACAAGCATATATTTCCAACTGCTCTGCGTCCTATATCTCCCGTATATAGGGAGTGTGGGCTTAAATTGTTTTTATTATCAAATCGTATTAGAAGTTCAGGTCTTCTTTACAAAATTAAACATGTATTTCGAAAATAATCACAATTTAAAAGCGTGTATTTATTTATAGTGTGGTAAATCTAAAATGTCTTATCTACCAACGTAAAATGAATCAAAACAAAAATGCGAAAACATTTATTGGGAGTGAATTTTTAGAATTCAGAAAACCCAACAACATCCAAAATGTGATAAATTGTTCGTTGGTTACTAAATCAGTAGGTGCATTTATTCAGCAAATGGTTAGTGGGTGTAGAATTTACACAAACTTATGCCATTGTTGCAGGTAAGAAAACCTACAAATTCAGGCAATTCTGGTTGCATTGTTGGTGTAAAATTTGCAAATTCATTCAAATTTGAAAATTCATTTACTCTCTTTTTTTAATTAATGAAAACAATATTTATTTATTTTTTTAATTCGGTATAAAATTTTTAATGCCACCATTTTACAGATGATATAATTTTACAAAATTCGAAATGTCAAAATCATAAATAATTAATTAATCATAAATTTTTTATTGTGAAATGTTTAAAATTATTTTTAAAGAAAATTTCTGTATCAAATATTATTGCTTTTAAATATGATGGATAAATGGCAAGGGCAGAGTGTAGTTGAAGATTCGAAATTGAAATGATTTTCCTAATCAAGTACATCCTCTTAATTTCTGCTGATGGTTGATGGTCAATTAGTAAAGAAGTGCACTTAATTCCTTTTATGATCTTCCGGACGGTATGTTTTTGCAATTGCAATGAAACTTTTTCTGTTTGCTTAGTTGTCGTGCGCCTTAATCTTTTTCCTCATTGTTCATATTATAAATTGATGCAATCGGTTTTTATTTTTATCTTTCGACTTGCACGTAATTTTGTTAAATTCAAATGGAGGGAAACTTTAACTACCTGAGGTAACCCCAACGACATTCATTTTGCTCATTGATCATGTTCCGACTTTTTCTTTTAATAGCTTATGAATAAAAATTATATAAACAAAATATTTTAATGGATTATTGGTCACACTGTTTCGAACCTAAAGCAGTTTCTACTCGAAGCACAAAAGAGGTATGCTCAATCTTTCACAGTCTATTACTTTGACGTTTCAAATGACAGTGCTGTCTTGGAGAACTACTCGATCTTAGATAAAAGAATACCTAGATAATATGCACATACATAAGATTTTCGTATATGTATAGGAAATTTTCTGTCTGAATTATTCTATTGTAAAAGCGACGGAAACTCGTAACGTTTGCATACTTTTGTGTAGATTTTTTTATGACACGAACTGACATCTAGTTTTCGCAATAGATTATATTCGAATCTTCTGGTATTAAATGCAATTATATTTTAGTTTTATTATTTATTTCGTAAATATCAATTAAATATCAAACACCTCGATTTTGTAGACTTTTGGAGAGTTTTAAAACACTCCATTCTACATGAAAGTGGTAGCATACCGAAATGAAAGAGGTAGCATTCCTTCCGAACAAGGCACTATAAATTAATACATTTGCATAAATATTTTTATTCTTCACGATAGTAAATAGGAAGTTTTTATTTCAGGATACGAAGTATTTCGTGATAGGTTATTTTGCAAGTGTGTGCGTTCTTACGAATGTATTCTCGGAAAAATTTGGACAGAATTTTGGTGTAGAGGCCTGTCCAGTTCTTCTATAATCTATTTTGCTAAAGCGGCGAGAAATCGTAACGTTTGCAATACAATTTAAACACAACAACAGACAATGTTTATTTTTTGTACAATCTTTTGATATGAAATGGAATTTTATTTTAGGTTTATTATTTATTTCGTAAATATCAATTAAATATGAAGCGCCTCAATTTTGTAGACTTTTGGATAGTTTTAAAAAACGCCATTCTCCATGAAAGTGGTAGCATACCGAAATGCTTGCATATTTTTGTTAATCTTTAATTTTGTCATTTTGGGACTTATCATAAGTATTTATATAAATAGTTATATTGTTGATAACATTTTTGAGAATGTTTTTCTTTCAGAAAATGAAAGCTTGCTGATCATTCAACGGGAACAGGAAACCGGAAATTTCTTTCTTTCGGTAAGTTGACATCTTCATTTTTACTAGAGAAATTAACAAAAATTTAGTTTATAATATGATTAATTGGCTTTTAATGATAAATTTTGGTCCAAAAAGTGAAAAGTTCGTCATTTAATAAATGTAAACAAATGTGATGTTGACAGTTCAATGTTTATAAGAAAATAGTTCAGTGCCGACATACGTAAAGTGTGTGTAAGAAAATTTAAGGGAAATTGTGTGCAGATGGATTAAATAAATATTTTAAGTGACCATGATTATTTTTATTTAACCCATCTGCACTTAATGAATATAGTGAAAAAGTGGTCGAATACATAGCAGGCTTAATTGTTTTTAAGCTAGGTAAGTCTTTTAGCTTTAGAAGGAGAATTCACATCAAACAGTTCTGAACGCGTTGCGAACAAATCCGACAGCAGGTGGTGTATTTAAATTACCATTGCAATTCACTAGCACACATTCATATTATAAAGAAGCTTTCAATATCTACAAAGGATTGTTTTAATATTGAAATTAATTTCAACATAATTAATTTCAACATAAAGAATATTGTGTTTTATTACAAAAAATTCCAAAACTAATTCCATCAAACAACAAAATCCGCAATATTAAAAAATCGATTTGTTTACGCATAAATGACATCACATATGAAAAAGGTTTTAAACGAACTACTTCAATCGCATACTAAAGTTTAAAATTGGCCCCCACTGATTTACGCCGTTTCTGTTATTTCCATAGAGGCCTATCCAGTTCTTCTACAATTTAAAGTCTAGATAGTAAAGATTTATTATAAAATTTTTACCTCAGTTTACCAGACGTTCCGTGAACTGCGTGGAATTTTTGGTCGAACTAGACAATTCAACGTCTAATCAGAAAATTCCAGGGAACCGGTTCAGTTTCCAATTGGCCAGTGCATGTACGTGAGCGATAATTGATCAAAATATTGCGGATATATATAACGTGTCGTTCATAAGAATTAGGCCTTTCTGCGACTTCATATTACGAAAAGACTTGGATCTATATATATCCATACAAGATTCAATTGACTCAATAACTTATACAATAATTAATTGATCCAGACGCCCTTGAGCAATTGGAAATGGGTCCCTGATAAAAGACAAAGCGCACTTTTGGCTGAATGGCTACGTAAACAAGCAAAAATGCCGGATCTGAGACGTGAAGTAACCACAAAAGTTCCAAAAAAACTTACTGTTTGATGCGGATTTTGGTCGGCCGGCATCATCGGGCCTTTACTGTTTTCGAAATGGGTTAGTGCGACGGTAACAAAAAAAGATTTTTTAGAGTCAATTAGACGATATGGACTTGGACCGAACAGTGCCACTTGCCACGCAGCAGTTGAGACAAGGGACTTATTGGACAAGAAGTTTCCACGTCGGTTTATAGGCATGCTAATGTCATCTAGTCGCCAAGATTGTGCGAATTAACGCACTTAGACTTTTTTTATATGGAGTTTTGTTAAATCAATGGTCTATGTCCGTGCTAGCGAACCTAAAGCACGTTTATAAATTTAGCTGGCATGTAAATATGTTATTATGCTGGCCACACTGATATTGACAATTGTAATCATTTGAATTTATTTTATAACCAGACATTGTTTCGGCAGATACTATAAATTTAGAGATTTTTGAGTGACTGAATCTTTAAGTTATAGAAAGGCAATTAATTGAACTCCAAACAAGTTCGATCTGAAAACATAAATTTGTCAATTTGAGAAATGAATTGGAAAATAATTGAATATGATCGATTATCGAATATAATTAAAAAGAATGCAGAAGAACAAATAATAAGAACTTGGAACACCATTTCAGAAATAATCTTTAACGGTTAAAAAAAAACCAAGCGACGGCAATATTATCAATTTTCTTGTGGGTTATTTTTTTTCCAAAATTAATTTAATAAAATATAGTACAAGAACTACATTGACCGATGAATCCAGTTGGACATGTATTTTACTTAAAGTAACAACATATAAGCCGGACATAAATTCTTTTACATCGAATGTACAGCAACAAAAATCTCATTAATTCTAATAATTTTATAATTTTTTTTTCATTTGTCTTTATTCTTTCTTATCGGACAATGCTCGTAAAGGACGATACGTTCTTTGTGTTATGTTATTAAGGGAAAAAACTAATTATATGGTAGCATAAGTGCTAATTGTAGTTATTTCAATTAAAAAATTTAAAAAAAAATCCTAGGCACGTCAGACAGTCGATATATATTATTTAGGGATTTTTGGTACTATAAACCGACAACAGTTTACGAGCTGAAGGACAATATCGTTCAAGCCAAAAAGGGGAGATACACGTAGATCAGCCCGATTTATGCGGAAGAGTCATTTAAAATTGGACCTCCCCGATGACCGATGTTATTTTAAAATAATAATGGTATCGAATGTATGTTAACTTACAATAAAGATATACGATCTATTTTATATACAATCCTTTTTATTTAATTTTAAAAATGAGGCACTCATAATCAAAAATTCATTACTTCCCAATCTCTTCAAATCGTTTCCAAATAATTTCGAAGCTTTCAATTTGAGATCTTTAATTTCATTTATGCACATTGTAAGAAAAATACAGAAAAAGATCTTGTACGTTCATATTCGTATATATATATTACCAACCCTAATTATTTGTTTACTTGTATGTAAGATTCAGAGACCATTAAAATGTTGCGCCACAACCATAAGACCATTTGGTAAAATTTCACTAATTTGTTCTTAACTATTGTAATATTCATCTATTCGATTTTCGATTTTTTGTGGGGTTATGTTGGTACTCATGTCTCTCACTTATGCCGATAAGTTCGGCCATTTTTGAATGTTCAGTGTGTTGGCTCGTCTTCGATTTTTGCCCATTTTCGACCAAAAACAGCATCGAATTAACATTGCTAAGGAGCTGTTGGACTCTGTCCGCGACGACCCAAATTTGCTCCAGAGGGTCATAACTAGTGACGAATAATGGGTTTATGGTTATGACGTGGAAACCAAGGCTCAATCATCCCAATGGAAGCTGCCGCACGAGCCAAGACCGAAAAAACCGCGCCAAGTTCGGTCGAATGTGAAGGTTTTGCTTACAGTTTTCTTCGATTGCAGGGGCGTGGTGCATCATGAGTTCTTGCCACAGGGTAGAACGATTAATAAGAAATATTACCTGCAAGTTATGCGCAAGTTGCGCGAAGCAATCCGCTAGAAACGCCCGGATTTGTGGAAGAATAAAAATTGGCTTTTGCACCAGATCTGGCCCACCGTAACTTTTTCATGTTCCCTAAACAGATTCTTTGATCCATTTTTTGGAAAGGGCAAAAATCGAAGACGGGCCAAAATACGTGCAAGCGAACTTGTCGGCATAAGTGAGAGACATGAGTACCAACATAACGCCACAAAAAATCGAAAATCGAATATACATAGCCCACGAAAATTTAAAATTCACGATACTTTTTGAACAGACCTCGTATCTCAAAATAATCAAGTCCTATAAGAAGTAAGTCTTATACTGATGTAATATTTCATATACACTATAATTGCAAGGTCTAAGCAAAATAATGATATAAAGATTTTATGAATATTTTAAATTTGTTTTATTTAACTTTACTTTCTTTTTTAGCACAAAGTGTATAATCTTTTACAACTATTCCAAATATATATTTATAAACTCTACATACTAATCGTTGATTATTATTTAAATTTTCAAACTGAATCACTGCAAAATAATAAAGATAGCCTTATTGCACGTATAAAAATCCTTGCAACCAGAAAAGTAGTTTTTAAATCAACAAATGTCGCTAAGAAAAAAATCATCCCAAAATGTTGGACCATTTATAAAGACATGATTCCAGTGATATAAAGGAAAGGCGATATATTTTTTTTAACTGAAAGAAAACATACTTATTGTAAGCAAACATCTCAGTTGAATCTATTATAACTATGTATAAAAAACAATATCTTTCATATAACCACCACGACTCAATTTGCACGCCTGTATCTGAATGTCGAAATTTTCGATGGATTTTACCAATAAAAGTGAATCATCAATCCTCAATTTCTTGTCGAATGTTTTTCTTTAAGTCTTAAATTCTTCTTGAAAGATGGGCACATACTTTTCCTTTCAAATAACCGCAAAGAAAAAAGTCCAAAGTGTCAAATCGCAAGATCTTGCCGGCCAATTCACAACAGCGTTTCGTGAGATTATTCGATCACCATATTAAGTGCGCAACAAACTGATGTTTTGATGTGTTGTGTGGCTCCTAGGGGCGTCTTGTTGTAACCAAAGCACATTCATATTCAAATAATTCTATTTCGGACATATTGCGATATCTTTTGAAATTATCTAGAATAGGCCTACTAAACAGTTTTTCGTAAACCACATTTTTTCAGCGCATCAAATTTGACAATTTTGTTTGTTAATGTAACCATCGATGTGAAAAAAACCTTTGTCACTAAAGATGAATTTTTCAAAACGTCATTTTTACAGAATGTCCGTTTTCGTAGTTATTTTAAATAATTAAAATGCGTTCTTCAATTGTTAATGACTCTATGACTAATATTGTACCTCTTTATATTTGACAGCTTGTGTCAAAAATCATGACATGAGTGTTTTGACAGATATTTTGAAAGTTAAAAAAAACCAACAGATTGCCCACCCTATACAAACAAAAACAATAAGTAATGGTCGATTCCGAAGAATGTAATCTAAGGTCATCTTGTTATCTTGATTTATCTAATTAACCTTTTATCTAACAATCCAGTAGAGAACGGTCTCTTTATGTAAACTTATCGAAACTGTCTCTACAAAGATAATGAACCATTTCTACAATATTAGCTATCCCGGGACTAGTACCTCGGCGGTTAGGGCATTTTCTTATTAAAACAATCAACTTCAATTACTGAACCGATCAACTTCTTTCCAATTGAAACACATTTTCAAGTCTTATCAGCTAATATATTTAACGCTATAATGCGGGATTTTTTAAGATCTCAAAGAGTATTTATCCGAAAATCTTAAATGACTTTTCAGTTCCATTCACAATGAAAATAGAAAAAAATCATGCAGTTCTTCTGAAGCGGATATATATTATATACGTATGTTATGACATATTCCAGCCCACATATCTATATATGTATATTTTTATATTGACAAATTTATTTGATTATTTTTAAGTTTTCATAATCAGCCTATCCGGATATAAAAAGTGGTCTGATTGCAGAAATGATTCGGATATGACATGCGTGATGTGTTGATATGGAATAATTTCCTTCTATTGATTCAATTTAGCACATATACTATTGCAAATTTTATTGCTTATTGGAGTAGGTACAACCGCAATTTATATGCGAGTGTTGATTTAAACGGGAGAGTATAACATTGAATATTATTTCTCTTCATTTTTTTCAACTATAATCACAACATATGGATAAGCAAGAGTACAAGTACATTAATGACTAAAAGTTATTATTTGAAAATAGTTTTCTTTTTAAATTCTAATCCTAGTTGAATTTTCCTCCGAAAAATAACTATTAAAATATATTAATTTTAATAATATAATTTTCTATGGTACATTATATGAGCTGAAGTTGACTACTCAATAATCAGTTTAATAATTATCAATATTATTTCTATCAGTTGTAACATAACCTATAAAAGAAACCCAATGAATAAATAAATAAATAAACGTAAAAAAAATTACAAGTTTTTAGGTAAGCTTAAAACATATTAACCTAATTAGTTATATTTTAATCTAGAGACGAGTATAAATGTAAAAAAAAATTATTTTACTGTAATTATTTGATAAATTTCAAATTAACAGTTTTTAGTTAATTTATTAGCATTTTCGTTGAATATATTATGTGTTAAATTTAAAATAAAGTGATTTATATGACATATTTTGAAAAGTGATAGATATCATAGAAAATAGTGTTGTTAAAGTTTTTAGACAATATTCTCTTATTCATATCCAAATGTATTATTATCTTTTATGAATACTCGTATATGTTGGCCGCTTTCTATGCAGTTTTTTTTTCAAGATTACTATCATATCTAAAATTTATTATAAACTTATTAAATAGTTTTTTTTTTGCAATTTCCCAATATTTGTTATTATGTTAATACCCTAAAAAAAACTATAGATTTATCCAATTTGTGCCTCGGAAACTAAAATAAAATCATAATTTTAATGAATGCAACATCATTCAAATGGCTGCTACGAGACTTCTTACATAACCCGTTTTTTTTAGGTATTTTTTGATGAAATTTTCGTACATTTCGGGCTATAATTTGAGCCATACTTGAAGGGTGTTGATTTTAAAATGTTCTCAAGTTTAAGATTTGCCTGTGTAAATGGATATTTCATGTAATCCCAGAAGAAAAAGTCCAACGCCGTCAAACCCTGAAATTATGTGCCCTGAGAGCTTTTCGCACAATAAAGCAAAAATTTATCGTGTTGTGTGGTTTGTGGCGCCGTCTTGTTGAAATCACATATACCCAAGGCCCAAATCTTCAATTTCAGGCATAATAAAATGACAAACCTTAACCAAAAAAAATTTTACCTTACGAGGTCTGTTCAAAAAATATCGCGAATTTTGAATTTCCGCGGGTTACGTATATTCGATTTTCGATAGAATATGTTGGTACTCATGTCTCTCACTTATGCCGACAAGTTCGACCATTTTGAATGTTCAGTTAATTTTTGACAGCTGCTTTGCTTGCACGTGTTTTGGCTCGTCTTCGATTTTTGCCCATTCCAAAAAATGGATCAAAGAATCTGTATCAAATTTTTGTGAAAAACAAAATTAATTGCGCGGACGCATTCCGAATGTTCACTGTGGCATATGGTGAAGTTACCTTGGATCGAAGCAACGTTTATCGGTGGTACAAAATGTTCTCAGAGGGCCGAGAAGATGTGAACGACGAAAAGGTCGAATGTGAAGGTTTTGCTTACAGTTTTCTTTGATTGCAGGGGCGTGGTGCATCATTAGTTCTTGCCATAGGGTAGAACGGTCAATAAGGAATATTACCTGCAAGTTATGCGCAAGTTGCGCGAAGCAATCCAAATTGGCTTTTGCACTATGATCGTTGCTTGTGCGCGAATTTTTGCAGGTCTGGCGCCCTGTGACTTTTTCTTGTTCCCGAAACTGAAGAGCCCCATGAAAGGACGACGCTACGCTACGATTGAGCAGATAAGGACGGCATCGAAAGAGGAGCTGAACAAGATCGCAAAAAATGATTTTTTGAAGTGCTTCGAGGATTTGAAAAAATATTGGCACAAGTGTATAATATCTGGTGGGGATTACTTTGAAGGGGACAAAAAAGATATTCATGAATAAATAAATAATGTTTAAAAAAACACAAAATTTGCGATACTTTTTGAACACACCTCGTATGAAATTTTATTAATAATAGCATTTTAATATTAATATTTATCTCGATTTAGTAGTATTTCACATTTGAACATAGGAAAAATCCGATAATGCTTTTTTTATGGTGAATTGTTAAAAAAAAATCTTTTTTATTCGATATTTTGTATAGGCTAGCGTAAAAGAAACGTTATGGCGTTAGTTCCTTATAATATTTTTATTCAAGCGATAATTTTTAATTTAATTATGAAAAATGACATCTTGCGAAGTTGTATGGATTTTCTGCTTCGTACATTTGTGCTCTTATCTGAAACATAAAAATTCGGGATACTTTTTGAACAGACCTCGTAGATGATATACAATACAATGTTTGACAGCTAGTAAATGACAAGGCCTATTTTTAATATTAAAATTTTGAAAATTTCATGGTTTTATCTGAATAGTTTTTTGTATTTTGTATTTTTCTAATTGATTTATTATTAGAAATTCGATTTGAAAGTTTAATAAAATAAAATAAAGCAACCAAAAGCGATGTCACTATTTTTTTAAAAATATCTATTTGCATATATTTATTTGAATAATAATAAAATAACAATAATAATAATAATTTAAAAGAAAAAACGCATGTGGCACGATTTGTTAACAATAAAAGTGACTAAATTGACACCTTTAACCTTTATGTAGTACTATTGTTAACTAAAGTGACTTAACCAGCTGCAAATAGTTCAATGGTAAAAGTATTGTTCTCCTTGTTAGCCTTAACCTTTTCACTTATTATTTAACTTACAATCTTTATTTTTTCTTTCTTTATTATATGTTAATATACTTTACAAATATTCATTTTACAAATGTGTATAGAGATTCCCAAACCATAATCAATTTGTCTAAAATTACTATTTATGTGCATAAGTATTTTTTTATTAATAATATCTAATTCTTTTTTCCGCAAAAAAACGATTAAATTTCAATAAACATTGAGTCAACAGGTGTTCAAAAATGATGGAAATGTGTATGAGAGTTTGTGTACGCGTATTTTTGTTGTTGGAAACACAATATCACGTGCAGTGATGTCCGCAAATGATAGCGATGACAGTGACAGCGAGAGCCGCTTCAATGTTGTGCGCTGCTGCTCTATTACCGCAGCCAACCAAGTAATTATGGAAATTGTTGGACACTTCACTCTCATTGACGCCAGCGCCAGAACCTGTGACGACGGTAATCTTTTAAAAATAGACAAGAATTTTTTATTCACATACCCTAATGAGCTCCGACATTCCTTAGTCTATTAAAGGCCTTGACATATTTTTATTTTCTCCACACACATGAAAGATAGCTTCATAGTTTAAGGGATAGAATTGTTTAAAAAATTAATTTATGGTCATTTATATTAAAAACAATAAACAATTCAAAAAAAAAATAATTATGTTCATGACTTTTTCTTTCTTTTAAAAAACCTCGTAAATATAAGATTTGCAGACATAACTTAAAGATGTTTTTTTATTTTAAAGTATTTTGGAGACCAACATTTTTTTGTATTTTTGCATTTTTTAAATACGATTTGTAAGAATATTTAACTAAAGCCACTATTAAGCTACAGTTTACTATTTTTATTGAAAAATTTCGAAAAATCGATCGGAAGGGACCAACTACGAGCATATAATTAAAAAAAAATAGTTTTTTTAAAAATATTTTTAACTTAATTTCTAAATAAAATTTCCACCAGAAAAACTTACTGAAAAGAGAATACCCAATTTTTTCAAGAACCTACTAGAGTCTTCTGCTTTATAACGATAATTATCGCCTTTGTTTTTTTTTTATTTAACTGACTATCTTCCACCACATAAACATTATTAGAATCAGATTTGTTTAGTAGAGTTAACACCTAACAAGCCCTTTTAACGTGCCGGGATAGCTCTTAGCCAATTTCTCCTTAAATGTCGATGAGTGATGACTTAGCCAATTTCTCCTTAAATGTTACGAACAAATAAATTTTTTTGAATGATTTAGATTGAATGGATTGAACTTGAAAGGAATAGGAACACTTGGTAACACCGAAAATCGCAAAACCGCACGTCCAGTTTGATTTCAAAATTCTGTTGTAAAGAAAAAATTGGTCTTTAGTGTCACTTTTCATCAGTTGTCTAGTAGTCTAAGTAGTTTTTGATAACGTCAGTTAAATTCAAGTCCTTTTAGTATCGTTGAAAAGTACCACGTAAGCCGTTTGGCTAGGTTTAATTCCAGATAGCGTACTTCGTCTTTTGGTAGAATGATATTGCCATTAAGGTATTAGTGTAATGTTATTTAACATGGCAAACCTATCGTTTGACAAACGCCCAATCAACGTGCAAAACAGACCTGTCCAGTAATGGATTTCGCCAGCTCAGCCGACTAGATCAAGGTAGTTGCACGCATCTCAAACACTCAACAGCACCCAGGTCGCTTCAATCCAACACAATATCGACTTTCTGCTTAGGCCACGTCATGCATTAAACCCTCTATCAGGTTCCGTCCTTTTAGAACTTCTTTTCTGAACCGCTGAAAAATCAGTCTCCTCTATGACAAGATGGTCTTAATACCAACTCTGCTATTTACCGCTATTAACCATATTCCGTGTTCCATTTTTGAAGCAGTCAAATATTCCATCTTCCCATCTGTCAATTCCTGCAGTGAGCGGTCTCAACCAGCAGACCGCTATCTAATCACTCCACCCAAATTTGTGCAACTACCTGGTTCTGCCACTAACCATCTCCATCGATCACAGGTAGGCCCATTTGCTAACAGTCAGTAATCTGTTACAAAAAAGTTACCCTAACTGTTGTTGGCAAGGTCTACCCAAACCTCTACTGCATCATAAGCAGTGACAGCGCCCGAGATAATTGCAAAGTATTACTATATTTGCCAGTTACCTCCCACGTGCGATCCGGAGACCGTACCCGCGATATGGGTATTAACCACAGCCACTACGTTGTTGCCTAAGGCACTTCACCATTATCGGGCACAGTGTGTTTTAACACCATGGTGTACCCCGATTCCCGTAGTACCTATTTTTGTTTTAAGAGTACTTTTGTTTGTACTCCGCTCATTGAGCTACGGTAAGGAATCTTGTAAATTCCTAGGCACCGCTAATCCAGCTCAGGTACGCGGATTTGCCAAGGTATATCGGAATGGGTGGATCTTTACAGAGGGTAAAGGTAACATGGTCATCAAGTTTCTGCTCATTTACTTTCACTCTCCACCTAGTCTAGGAAATTTTGCATATCTTCAAAGGTGTTTGTTATAGTTTTAGGATTAGCTGAAATGTCGTACGTATAAAAGTTATGTAGAGGTGGACTAAGAAGACTGCCTTGAGGTACACCATCGTTATTGGTAAATATTTCGGAATGGTGGCGCCTAAATAAGATTCAATTAATTACCATTTCTCAATATAACATAAATGAAACTATGCATTTATGAGAATATAATAGATTTAAGTAAAAACAAATTTGATTAGATGGCATTCAAATATTGCATAGACAGTCATATTTGTCTCTACTCTCAAAAATTTTTATATTTAGTTTATTAATTATTATAACAAATATTTTAATTTTTTAATTTTTATGTTTATTAATTATAGCCAATATAGCAAATATATACTTATCACTCATTTTTTTGACATGTATGTGTACATATGTAAAAATTCGAAGATGTCCCCTAGATAAACTAGTTATTACAATTTTCTAACCTACAAATTTTACTTGTCAATCTTTCTATAATTAACATGTAAACTTTATACCATCTAAATTTTTTATTCAAATTTTCAAAAAAATAATAATTTAATATATTTTGCTAAGTAATGAGCATATTTACCGCAATATTTGTTAATGCCTACCAACAAAGTTATTTTTATTTCAGTGAAAGCAGAGGCATAAGTGATTAAAATCTATTATTACTTTACATCAATTTTAAAAGTTTATAGTGGTTATTAAGTAACTTTATATGAAAGTAAAATTACACAGGATTTATGTACAAAAAGTGAAGGATATAATAAAATTCCTGTTATATTGTTAGTCGATATATATATGTAGAGAAAATAAATACATAGGAATTATTAGAATTTATGGTAAACAAAATTGACCTAGAAAATTTCCATTTCTGGTTATAAATAAGAAACAAAATGATTCTGTGGATGTCCAATAGATTTTTTTAAGTGAATTAGCATAATCCCGTAAATTAGCATAATCCTTAAAAGTTTTTATTTTTTTTTTGCGATGAATTTTATTAATATTATTTAGAGTCATAACTAAAAACTTTCCTGTGACTATGTAAAATTCATGAAACAAGTAAATTTTTAGAAAGATTTTTGTTAAAATAATTTCAAAAGTTGATCTTACAAGAGATACAATTGAAAGTGTTCGTAAATTGAATGTGATAATCAAAACTATTGATTAGTCGAAAAAGTTCGTGGCGTTTTTGAGTCAAATAAAGACGCTTAAATCTGAGTGTTAAAATCAATTTATTCAAATCAAATATTTTCCATTATTATCGAAAATATTTCGCTATTTTTCACGGTAGAGCCATGATTCCATCAGTATAGAAATTCTGTGGTTTCTGGTTTGAAAAACTGAAGAAAGTGGTTTTCGCAGGCGTATCTTAAAGCCAGTTTGGTTCCATTATAAAAGTTCTGCAGAGATCGAAACAAGTGGTAGTCCGAGGGTGATATATCTTGACTTTATGGTGGATGCATCAAAACTTCCCAGACAAGCTCTCTTAATTTTTGGCGAGTAATCAAGCGTACAATTCTGGCCATATCTCTTAACCGCTTGGCGTAAGCTCTCGAGTTGCTCACAGTAGAGTACTGAATTAACAGTTTGACTAAAACGGTGGCAGTTTGTAATGAACGATTCCCTTACAGTACCACCATAAACACAGAATAATTTATTGGCTGTCTATCCTTGCTTTGCAATTGTTTGTGATCATTAATCTCTCTTTATTCATGATCTTTTTCGAATGATATTATCGTATTTTACTAATTTTTTATCACCAGTTATGATGCGCTTTAGAAATACCTCGATTTCATTGCGCTTCAGCAGCGTAGAGTACCGAATTAACAGTTTGACCAAAACGGTAGCAGTTTATAATGAACGAATCCCTTACAGCCCAACCATAAATACAGAATAGCTTTATTGGCCGCCTATCCTGGCTTTGGAATTGTTTGTGATCGTTTTTCTCTCTTTTTCCATGATCTTTTTCGAATGATATTCTCGTATTTTACTCATTTTCTATCGTCAGTTATGATGCGCTTCAGAAATACCTCGATTGGTTAGTATTTTTTCCATACTCTATTTATGAGGTACCGAAACGTTGTGTTTCTTTTTGAATCCAACTTTTCGCAAATGTGTTAAAACGATTTTATGATTAATGTTTAAATCATAAACTATGCCATAACTGTTCTTGCTCAATTTTTTTCAAAATTTAATCACTTTTTTCGGTCATTGGCCGACCAGAAAGAGGCTCACCTTTGAACATTTTTGCAAGCGAACCATTTGCGTTGGTTTAGCATAAATACCAAAATTTTTGTCACAAACCTGCGATGCGTCGTTGTCTTTGACTAAGTGATATTGTAAAATATAGCGAATTTCCTGTTCATTCTGATCCGTTTTTGAACTTGAATAACTTTTGATACACTACAGCGATTTAAATAAAATTTTAAGTATTACAGTTCAAGTTAATTTAACTTTGAAAAAAGTTGGACATAATGCCCCTAGTACAATTGCGACGAGCGAATGCAAAAGTGCTGTCAAAGGTTTTAAAACTTTCACAATCTTATGGGCGTGCACACAATTGTAAACAGCGCCAATTACAAATCACTGTTCACTTGCCGATTACAGTCTTGCCTCTAGTTGTCGGTCTTGTTCGAAGTGCTGTCAACATATTGTCACATTTTTAATGTCCTTCCATGCAGCGGCATTATTGAAGTTGAAATCAAGTGCATGATAAGGATATATTTACTTGTTTATTTATTTTAAATTGGGCATTATACGAGGTCTGTTCAAAAAGTACCGCCAATTTTGAATTTCCGCGGGTTACGTATATTCGATTTTCGATTTTTTGTGAGGTTATGTTGGTACTCCTGTCTCTCACTTAAGGCCGATAAGTTCGGCCATTTTGAATGTTCAGTTAATGTTTGACAGCTGCTTTGCTTGCACGTGTTTTGGCTCGTCTTCGATTTTGCCCATTTTCGACCAAAAACAGCATCGAATTAACATTGCTACGGAGCTGTTGGACTCTGTCCGCGACGACCCAAATTTGTTCCAGGGGGTCATAGCTGGAGACGAATCATGGGTTTATGGTTATGACGTGGAAACTAAAGCTCAATCATCACAATTGAAGCTGCCGCACGAGCCAAGACCGAAAAAAGCGCGCCAAGTTCAGTCGAATGTGAGGGTTTTGCTTACAGTTTTCTTCGATTGCAGGGACGTGGTGCATCATGAGTTCTTGCCACAGGATAGACCGGTCAATAAGGAATATTACCTGGAAGCTATGCGCAAGTTGCGCGAAGCAATCCGCCAGAAACGCCCGGATTTGTTGAAGAACAAAAATTGGCCATTCTACCCTATGGCAAGAAACTCAATTCCTCCTGCTCACGCATCGTTGCTTGTCCGCGAATTTTTGGTCAAAAACAACACACTAATAATGCCACAGCCACCATATTCCCCAGATCTGGCCCCCTGTGACTTTTTCTTGTTTCCGAAACAGATTCTTTGATCCATTTTTTAGAATCGCCAAAAATCGAAGACGAGCCAAAACACGTGCAAGCAAAGCAGCTGTCAAAAATTAACTGAACATTCAAAATGGCCGAACTTGTCGGCATAAGTGAGAGACATGAGTACCAACATAACGCCATAAAAAATCTAAAATCGAATATACGTAACCCGCGGAAATTCAAAATTCGCGATAGTTTTTGAACAGACCTCGTATATGAATAAAAAACTGATAAGATAACGTTGCGTCATCCAGCGTATTTGTGTTTAGTTTTTTGAATCCACAAATTCAGTTAAAATTACTCGACGCAAATCGCAATTGTTTTCGGGTTTACGGATCCTAAAACACCAATTTCTGTATACAAACATTAACGCTTTAGATAACTTTACCTACTATACATACGATTGTAAATTTGGTTATAATTTAAAACATTAAAAAAATATTAAGTGTATAAAACTTATTAACAAAAAAAAAACATGTTCACTGGAAGTAAAATTGTTAATGCTATTAGTTTCATTTTTGAGATATTTGTAAAAAATATCATCAGTATAAATATATACTTTTTTTGGATAAGAAAAATAAAAATCATATATAATTGGTTTTTATACTATAAAAAAATTATAGCAAAACAATTTTATTTTTAAATACATTTGATTTTTTTTTTGATTTTGGTTATATATACTATTTTCAAAATTACAGCTTTTTAAAGATTATTACCAAGATAAGCAATTTTTTTTTAAAAAAAGGGAATCACTAAATTTAAGGAAGTTACTAATATTTTTCTTTGCAAATCATTAATTTGCTTATAATAATTATAATTTATTAATAATAAGAATAATAATCATAAAAACGAATAAAAATTAATTTATTGTTGGTAGCTGAAATTATTTGGAGCAGTGATTTTTTATAGTGAAAAGTTTATCTTTAATGTGAATTTTGATATTTATTTTTGTAATCCAGTAGATGACTGATAAGCACAATTTTTTGCTTTCAATGATTATATTAGCCTAGAAAAAAAATTAGCTGATTTGTTGACTTCTCATTTAAAAAGATAAGTAAAATAAGTTGAATATTGTTGTGCTTATACAATAAAATTTCGATAAAAATTTAGAAAAAAAATATCAAAATTATGGCAATATGATTAATTACAACACTGATTAATATCAAGACAACCAATTAATAACATTAAGCACATTGTTAAGTAGTAAAAAAATATTAAATTTAGAAGAAAAAAATACTCGAATTTGATAAAATATGATTTAAGACAAACTGGAATATTGGAAGAAAATAATGGATACGGAATATGAGTATAGAAAGCTGTGGTCAATTGGGACGGCGATAGAGATTGCAGTTTGCACTACTTAATTGCTAAGCAACAAGGAGTGTTAAATTGAGATGCGTGCCAGATCATGTGGGAATTTCGGTAAACTAAAAGGAGAAATTCTCTTCGTCGCACCTGCAAACCAAATGGGTAATAATACTTTTAGGCATTCGTAGACATACGGACTGGACAACTAGCGAAAGGTTTCTTCCGAAATATTGACTAACCAGTCTACTAGACAACCTTGCCAAAATTTTTGGGGACGAAAATTGCTCAGAAATCGGAAATGCTATTCTGCTTTCACATATCATTTACATTTCGGAAATCCACCGCGCACCTATTACAAAATCCTGTAATATTCAATCCTGTAATTTTATAAAAAAAAAATATAAACCTTACCTAACAAATTTTATCTAATGAGATTCTCTCCATTGTGGAGCTTTAAGATCATTCGATACCTTTGCCAATTCCTCTTTTTAATTTCTTACAATAACCTAATACGTTACACAAAATCTTATCACATTTTACTAGTCCTTCTAGCTAATAAATGACAGTTTTCATCAAACCCACTAACCACATGATCGTGGCGCTGCACATGATCGTGGGGCTGCATCATGGTTCCTGCCTCATGTCCTATGGACCTTACAAACAAACTATTCGGTTTCCTTCGAAAAATTAATCATTTTGAAATTTCAAAGTTTAACGAAAACACTCTCAATTAATGGTGAGTTCCTTTTCCGTGTAAATAATTCCATAATAAAACAGGTTTATTAGTTTATACTTTTTAGATCACTCAATACCGTTGTCAAACCCCCTTTTTAATTTCTTAACACAACCTAACACGTTACACAAAATCTTATCACATTTTACTGGTCGTTGTAGCTAATAAATGACAGTTTTTATCAAACTGACTAACCCAACATGATCGTGGCGCTGCATCATGGTTCCTGCCTCATGCCCTATGGACCTTACAAACAAAGTAATCGTTTTCTTTTGAAAATTTAATCGTTTTGAAATTTCAAAGTTTAACGAAAACACTCTCAATTAATGGTGAGTCCCTTTTGCATGCACGTGTAAATAATTCCGTAATTAAAACAGGTTTATTAGTTTATATTTTTTTTAGATCACTCAATACCGTTGCCAATTCCTCTTTTTAATTTCTTACAATAACCTAATACGTTACACAAAATCTTATCACATTTTACTAGTCCTTCTAGCTAATAAATGACAGTTTTCATCAAACCCACTAACCACATGATCGTGGCGCTGCACATGATCGTGGTGCTGCATCATGGTTCGTGCCTCATGTCCTATGGACCTTACAAACAAACTAATCAGTTTCTTTCGAAAAATTAATCATTTTGAAATTTCAAAGTTTAAGGAAAACACTCTCAATTAATGGTGAGTTCCTTTTCCGTGTAAATAATTCTATAATAAAACAGGTTTATTAGTTTATATTTTTTTAGATCACTCAATACCGTTTCCAAACCCCCTTTTTAATTTCTTAAAACAACCTAACACGTTACACAAAATCTTATCACATTTTACTAGGTCTTCTAGCTAAAAAATGACAGTTTTCATCAAAACCACTAACCAAATAATCGTGGCGCTGCACATGATCGTGGCACTGCATCATGGTTCGTGCCTCATGTCCTATGGACCTTACAAACAAAGTAACCGTTTTCTTTTGAAAATTTAAACGTTTTGAAATTTCAAAGTTTAACGAAAACACTCTCAATTAATGGTGAGTCCCTTTTTAATGCACGTGTAAATAATTCCGTAATTAAAACAGGTTTATTAGTTTATATTAGAAATTTATAACCGAAAATTTAATAATAAAGAAATTTATAACCGAACATTTAATATATTTTTACCTGGATAGGAATATATATTTTAATATTGCTATACAGGTTAAAATCTTTCATCGGTGATATTTTGAACATAATTGTATAATTGCTGATTGGCAACGGGGGGAGGGGGTGTGAAGAGGAATGATGAAATTATTTGCAAACAGAAAAAAAGGTGGTGATCTCACCACGGATTATGTTTTTATAGAAAAACTATGTTTTTACTGAAATAACTTATAAATGTGAAAAATTCAACTTACGAGTTTTGTTTTGCCAAACTAAAGGGCAATTTTACAGCAGTAATAAACATAAGCTAAAAATTCGCTAATGTCTTCGGTTCGGTTTTGCAACAGAGTGACTATTCTAGGATGAAAAAAAAACCAAAAAAAAAAAAAAAAAAACGCAGTTACCCAGCCAGTGTCAGTTCTCAGTTAGGCAGTCAATCAGCCAGGCAGCCAACAATCCAGCCACCAAACCAAACCAGCCAGACAAACAGCAGCAGCAGTACCAACAGCAGCACTAGGAAAGGTCAATCACCCAATCGGATTGAAGGGGAAGATTGAAAATGAAATTTACCAAAATGATACAAGTGCATGTCAAATACAATGCGAAACACATATTTTTATTTATTTATAAATATTTATTTTCCTTGATGTGTCGTGACGGGCAGTATTTTGGATTCGCAATATTCACAACTGTTCACATTTGCATTGGAAAATCAGCCGACAAACAGTGAGAGAGGTTAGTACGACGAGTACAATTCCGTTCCAAAAATAGATTTCGACCATGGAAGTTTTCTCGTACCGAAAAGGATACACTTTGAAAAATTCCACTCAATACGAGCGCAGTAAATAAATTGATTTATGCTCTTATATATACATAATACAAGCGTATAAATTTTTATGCATGCGTAAAGTTATTTACATACGCACATCCTTATTTTGGTACAAATATATTGGCAACTATAGGAAAATACGAAATGTGTGCAAATATTTCGCAATAAAATCAATTTTAGCATAATTTAGTCATTTTCCATTGAGTGCTCCTTGGTTTATTGCCATTAAAATCAACGATGAAATTACATATATTTAAAACTAACGAATTTCTTTGACCGTTATAGTACAAAAAAAAGAAGTTGCCGCGGGAGACTTCCATTTTCTGACAGCGAATTATATGGTCTCGTCGCGAACAGAGCCGAGCGCACAGGGTCATCCATACACACAAAAACTAATACTACTCGTACTTACTCTCTGTTAATGCCTGCGTTTGTACCAAACGCACACATACGAAAGATTTATGTTCTTCATATTAATACGGATTCATGCACTCATATTCACAAAAGTATTATTCGCTGTGTGCATGTCATCATGTCCGTCCGGACAAATCAGCATCCAAACGTACTCGTAGAGACATAATCCGTACGCAAGTTGTCCTTGCGAGAGTGTATTTACTATGACAGCTTTTTCTCCGACATGCGTGCCACACAGCGGCCGTCAGTCTAATCGAAAGCAGAAAATTCCTTTAACTCTGAATTCGAATTTTTTTTTCTATTTTGAGGAAAAATTAAATTTTCACATAGAATTTCCACAAGGAAAAAAATTCCCATTCTCCTATTTTTAATTGTTTTTCTTTTCAGATTACAATAATATTTATATGGTAGAGGAAAGGACCACACAAATTACAATATAGTTAAAAATGAGAATTGGTAAATAGTACGATTAAATATTATTACTTTAGTTTTTTTTTTGTTAGAGAATACAAATTTAAATCTGTTTTTTTAGAGATACTGTGCACATCCCACGACAGACTTAACCAAAACATTATTAAACAAAATTATCTAATTTTTGATTATCTAATTTTTTTGGCAACGAAACATCGTTTTTTTTTCGCTCTCTATGTGCTCTCTCTACTATTAGTTATATACACGTACTTTACCAAATAATATTGAATAGATTAAATAACATTCCTAATTAATTTACATTTTTCGAAAATATATAATTTTTGTTCAACTAAAATATTTCAATGGCAAATTAGAGATATTTTGAATGCTTAGAAAATTATTTATATATTGTATAAGAATCCTTTAAGAAATGTAATAGTGCAATTTTCTCTAGGATTTAATATCAATACTTTCATGATTTCGAGATAGTTATGGTATACTATTAAATGTCATGGCAAGAAATATGACTCTAAGCATGATTTAAACATGGCTTATGGTAGTTGAGGCAATAGTATTTAATCGTTATATTAGAAGGACTGGGCTAGTAGAGGCCATAGTACTTCATCGGGGGAGTCTCTACTTATCAAATCTGGTTACAAGCTCATCTTCTATTTCCTTTTAAAAAAATGCGTACAAGCTTATTCTATAAAATTTCGGTTGCCCTGATTTCGGCTTATTCTATAAAATTTCGGTTGCCCTGAATAATACAAGCTTATTCTATAAAATTTCGGTTCCAATAGCCTAGCGGGGACTAGGAATTTACAAGGTTCCTTACCGTAGCTCTATTATCGGAGTACAAACTATAGTACTCTTAAAACAAAGCACAAAGCACAAAGGGTAAAGCACACTGTGCCCGATATAGTGAGGCGCCTTTGGAAGCAACGTGGTGGCTGTGGTTAATAAACACATCGCGGGTATGGTCTCCGGATCGCTTATGGGAGATATTGATAATTATCTCGGGCGCTGTCTCTGCTTATGACAGTAGATGTTTAAATAGACCTCGCCACAAACATTTTGAGTAATCAGCTTGTAACTGATTACTAACTGTCAACTGCCAGTAATGGTGGTGCGCTGATTGAGCGTATCTCAATCCCTATTGTTGTAGGCTGCCCGAGGTATTATGTCTGTTGCTCAGAACCTCTTGAAAAACATAACGTCCACCACTATTTGCAAAAGAAATTCACTGTCATTTTGGAAGAGTAAATGATTAATACCTGACCTTGATAAGAAAAAAAACATTTTTATGTGTAAAATTCATTTTCTCTTTTAACTTAGTCTCATTTTAGCTCGATACACTTAATCCAACATTTACCTACCGTTTGCATTCCATATAAAATTTACAATCTCTACAACCTTTTAAAATAGGCGTTTGTTTCATCAATCACCTCATCGTTTGAGCAAAATCTCTTTCTGCCGATCCATTTTTTCATATTCGGAAATAGGAAATAATCGCTGGTATCTATATCTGGTGAATATGGTGGCTGCGGAAGAAATACGTATCCTAACTCATGGAATTTAGCCATGACGATGATACAAGTGTACACGCGTGCATGGTCTTGATGAACAAGAATTTTAATTTTTTTAAATAATATAACATGTTCCACAGAATTTCTTCACTAGTTTATTCAACTTATAAATGATCGATTTCGTCTACGCATACTATATATAATTTTATGACAACACAAATATTAACCGACTTCGTATTAATTAGTTAAAGCTTTAAGCCAGAAAGAAATTCTTAATCAAATGACATCCAAAGAGTCGAGGGAGGAATAATGAGCTGAATGTCATATGACTACCGAAAGGATGTGTGTGGTTCTCCAAAAAAAAACCAAAATATTGGTAGATACACATACAGTACAAATAAATTCGATTTCAAGCAATTTTATATACTTAATATCAAAGTATTGACCCTACTCGATGAAATTGTATACCATTATTGATCCAGTCAGTGTTAACATGTAGTAGAATATATTTACTTGTATATAAAGTCGTCTGCACACGCCGCTATTTTTTGTACTTCTTTTCTTGCTACATTCGCTACTTCTTTTCAGACTGGCTGTGACCTTTGATTTTGTGTTGGTTTTTAAGCGTGTTGGCTTTATACGATGCTTTTTTAAAACTTGGATTTTTTATAGCCCACGGGACTAGATTATATTTTCTCATTGGGCAGGTTTTGCGGCTAGTAGATCAATTTTTTACCTTATGCCCAAAATTGTGAAACGATCTCATTAAAACCTAAAGTAGTATTTTGAGTAAGTTGGCTATGTATCGCCAAATAATCTCACGAAGAGGTTTTTTGTGGGAGAACGATCAAACAATGATCAATACCAGCAGTACCTACTAGCAGTGCCTGGAATTTACAAGGTTCCTTATTGTAATTCTCTGAGTTAGAGTACCTACCATGTACTCTTAAATCAAAAAGTAGTACTATGGGGGTCGATGAGGTGCCTTTGCCTGAAACGTGGTGGGTGTGAAAAATACCTACATTGCGGGCACAGTCTTCGGACTGGTGGTGAAGGATGGCAGGATCCTGGGTGCTATCATTGCAGATAATAGTAGAGGTTTAGGTAACACTTGATACCAACAGTTAAGGTTACTAGTTTGTAAGACGGGCCCAGATGAAAGCACAAGAGGTGATGAGTTGAAACGAGGTTAAGGATCTACTGGTTGAGACTACTCATCGTCGAGGAAATGACGTATGGATTGCTTGATTGCTTTTGTTTGTTGAAAATTGTATAGTTGGCAACTTGGGGCCAGTTGCCATAAGAAGAAGATAGAATGTGCTCATGAGAAGCAGTGGAAATAGTGAATCGAAGGGCAGATTTTTTAAATGCTCAAAATGGTAGAGTTGGTTGGTGAGACCACTTGCCATTATAAGGAAACGGAAAGGGACAATTTAAGCAATAAATCAAATGAGAAGTGGAGGTGAAAAACAAGCATGCTGAGTGTAGCTATCTGGATATAGTCATCCCAATCCCTATGGTCGTAGCCGGCCTGTGGTTTTATGGTCTAACAATAGGTATGCCATGTAAAACACAATATAGTACTATCACCATAAGAGCTAGTCTCTGAAACAGGAGCTAGAAGCGATTTTGTAGTGCTACGACCATGAGGCCAATCGGCGACCCCATGTCTCGTTTAGGTTTGCGTTGTAAGGTTCAGAGAAAGTTAGATATTGTTAAATTTTGCGGAGTGTGTTTATATGTTTAAGAACGTTAAAAAGTGGACTAGGAAAAGTAGTTATTGGGTTTAGAGGCTCCACAATGACAGGAATTCTATTCAATTGGTGATTTGAAAGTTAGATATTGTTAAAATTATTTGGATAAGTGATATTTGGCATAAAGGAGGAGGTTGGTTGGCGAAGAAGACAACATCATGGGTAAGTGAGAAGTTTCCTTACCCATAACTTTGGAATGGTTGTTGAGTAGACTGGCTTCTCGATGTTTGGCCAATGTGTGGAAAGAAATCGTCTACCGTTAGTCCAGTCTATTTGTCTACACATGGCTAATGATGTTAAGTGCAATTATGTTAGCAGATTTGTGCACACAAGAAATGAAAAAAAAGATTTTATCGGAACTTCAATGGAAGACAATTATCCAAAGAATGCATGGCATGGATGTATGATCCAAATTATCGGAAACAAAAATCAATGAAATTGCCTAAATAAATGATCTTCAATAGAGTCGGAAAGAAATCCACTCCATCAAATTATGAATAAAAAGATCCATTAAACAAACCCATCCTATCGTAAACACCTTAACACACGCAAAAACTAAAAGGATTCAATCAATAAGAATCTAGCACTCAGGATTTTTTTTTTTAAATTTATTTAATTGCGTTAATTTTGAATATTTCTAGACAATATAAAAACGATATTAAAAAAAAAAGAATAAAATGAGTATTCGAAATCAAAATTAAAACAAAAATAATTAAAATATTTTATTCAGACTTGCTCTACTGCGATTCGAAGAGAAAATACGTAACATTATATTTGCTGATAAAGATAAATAAACTTCATAGACCTTTTTTTTGGTTTTGTTTATTTTGCTCAAGTAATGGGAGAATCTTACTCATGTGAAAGCTGTTTACACTATCGTAAAGATTATTTTTTATTTAATAAAATTACTTGTGTATATAAGTCACCAAGATCATTTGTAGGTTCTTTTGGAAAACAATTTATAAAATCACGCCTTTTTCTTTGTAATTTTTTACATATATTAGCAAAAAAAAATCTATCAAAACTATTTGTTTTTATTACAAAATCAATTTTTATTAATAATAATAATACAAAATTTCAATATTTTTTTTACTGTTTTTAAGAGATTTCCATTTTTAAATGTACGGATTTTTCCGACTGCTTACATTTATTTCGAAGGTGGAACCACTTAAGATGCCTTTTTAGCATTAGTCTATGTGAGGGAGTGTTAAATGGTTTTGTTCTTCTAAACAAATTTATAGCTCGGAAAGTTAATTTAAATTAATATTTCAGATTTTGTTGAAATTTTTATTTAATTATATTACATAGACCTTCCCCCATTATGCAAAAAAATAGAATATAATTTAAATGCTCACCAGGACTCGATTTTCTGGAGATAATTTTTTTAAGGAGTTTGTCACACATCTCACGATGTAATTTGGTCTTTACTTGTTTGCATAAACACGATCTTTCGCGTAGTCGCACAAGAAAAAATCTAACAGCTTAAAATCAATTTTCCGGCTACCTGCCAATATGAACCTCAATATCATATTGGCAGGTAGCCGGGAAAGCTTGTAGGGATTAGAGAATCCAAAACCAAGGTGCCGAAATCTCTGGTGGGAAAAGGCCTTGCAATCGCAGAATAGATGCTCCATTCTCTTCCAAACAAAACCACAGATTGTCGTGTCCAATTTGCTTATTTTATTAATTAAAATATTTGTTAAGTTTCAGGACCTCCAATGCCCTATTTTTAGAAAAGGCAATGAACTTTTTAAAGTGATTCATATCCGGGGAATTATGCTAGTGTGAGCTTCTAACCTCGCGTTTCCTGGAGTCAATAATGAACCACAGGCGATTCTTTGGATTGCTAAAAACGCATATAATGCAGATTAAAATCTTCAAATTCAGGCCATAAAAAGTTGCTCTCCTATTTGATTTTTCAATGTAATACAGTCTAATAACACATTCAGACTAAAATACACAGTAGACAGTCATTTTCTCGGATACATTGGCTTTCACACAGTCATTTGTGGGTTTTTAGAGCCCCACATATAACAATTTTGCGTGCTCAATCCATCGAGCGAGAAAACAACTTTATTATTACGATCATAATCGCCTCTTAAAGCACGAAACGTGACTACTTCCTAACTATCAATTTTCTAGAAAGTTTATACAAAAATTCAAAATCTAAAATGTTAAATCTTTAGCTAAATACCATATCTCCCTGAAAAATATATATTTTCGACAGCTGTCAAACTGACAGGGCTGTACTTTCCGAACCACAAAAACGGATAACCCGTTATTTGTCTACTATCATAAATTCATTGAAAAGCCAAAATAATTTTTTTTAAAGAAATAAGAAAATAAACTATTGTAAATATTCCATTCAAAGAGATCAATCGCAGCTTGTCCATTTTGAAAGCAGTTCAGTGATGTAATTATTTTCACTCAATAGCCATTTTGAAAGTAAACAAAACTCATAATCATATCCAGTACGTTAGCATAACATAAATAATTATATTTACGAATTGTAGGAATGCAACTGTTCTGGAATTTTTTATTTACATTTGACCGTTTTAAGCAAATGGTAAATTGCAATACGAAATTTTGCATTTCTTATTATTTTTTTTATGGGTTTTAATTTTATTTCCTTAGCGCAATAATTAAAGGGGAGTCATGTGTTGGTAGTATTTTGTGTTTTTTTTTTTTAAATAGGTAAAATAAACTGTTATACCATCCTATAGAAAAATTCAACATTAAAAAAATTAAAAAATATTAATTAATGCAAACCGTAATAGCGAACGATAATTTGAGTGTACAAATTGTGGCTTTATTACGGATTACAGTATGCGAATGACTTCCTGATTTGAGTTACTAATTGTCAAGTGTATGAGGTGTGACAGAAATGTAATGAGACTGACATCACTTCGAGAAACAGCGGACTTTTCTCCACCATAACTTGTACGTTAGTCCCTCGTCCTAGACGTGCAGTACAAGTTTCGGCTTTATTCGGTAATTTCGTTACCCTATAAACTGTTATTAGTGAAGTTGATTTTCAATCCGTTACGAAAAGTGAAACATGAACATTTCGAGCAACGATGTGCCATCAAATTTTGTGTGAAGCTTTCTGAATCCACGAGGTTTACCTACGATAAAGTTGTAGCGAGTCCTTATCAAGGGCACAGTGGTATAAAGCATTTATGAAGGGTGAAGAAATAGTGGAAGATGAATTTCACTCAGGGAGACCTTCAACAACGAAATGTGGAACAAGTAAGGGTTTTTGGGACATCAGACTTTCGATTAACATTGAAGTTTATGAGTTGTGAGTAAATGAAAGTCTAAAAAAATGGTTCCTCCTGTCAGATCGGACATTGTTGACACTTGGATGGTCCATCATAAGAACGCCCCCTGTAAAACGGTCATCACCATCAAAAAGTTTTTGGCTGCAAAAAGAATTCCTGTTGTTCCCTAGTCCACATATTTATTTTATCACAATCCCCAAGAACAACAAAATTGTTGAACGGACATCACCTTGGTACTGTCAATGACATATAAAGGAGTGTGCCTCAGCAGCTGCAGGCTATTCCAAGTCTTCTAGAATGCTATATTGAATAATTGTTTTTAATTTTGTGTTAAGCTTTGTGAATTCATGAGTTTTACCTACGAACGAAAAGTTGCAGCAAGTCTTTGGGTATTATTGCTTATCAAGGCTGCAAGTTTTTCGGTCGCATAAAGTATTAATGAAGGGTTAAGAAATAGTGGAAGATGAACGTCACTCAGAGAGACCTTCAACATCGAAATGTGGAACGAGTAACGGCCTTTGCAAGATCAGACTTTTGATTAACAATGAAGTTTATGAGTTGTGACTCAATTAGAGTCTCAAAAAAAGGGTTCTTCCTGTCAGATCGGACATTGCTGACACTTGGATGGTCCATCATAAGAACGCCCCCTGTAAAACGGTCATCACCATCAAAAAGTGTTTGGCTGCAAAAAGAATTCCTATGTTTCCCTAGTCCACATATTTATTTTATCAAAATCCCCAAGAACAACAAAATTCTTGAACGGACGTCACCTTGGTACTGTCAATGACATATAAAGGAGTGTGCCTCAATAGGTGCAGGCTATTCCAAGTCTTCTAGAATGCTATATTGAATAATTACATTTAATTTTGTATCAAGCTTTGTAAATCCACGAGTTTTACCTACGAAAAGCTGCAGCGAGTCTACGGTAACATTCCTTAGCAAGCGCACAAGTTTTACGGTGGCATAAAGCATTTATGAAGGGTTAAGAAGTAGTGGAAGATGAACTTCACTCAGGGTGATCTTCAACGTGGAAATGTGGAACGCGTGACGGCTTTTGGGAGATCAGACTTTCGATTAACATGGAAGTTTATAAGTTGTGAGTTAATAAGACCCTGAAAGGCTCAGAAAAAGGATTCTTCGGGTCACATCGGACATTGTTGATAATTCGATGATCTTTCATAAGAACGCACCCTGTAAAACGGTCATCACCATCCTAAGAGTTTTTGGCTCAACAAATGATTTCTGTGGTTCCCTAGTCCACATATTTATTTTATCTCAATCCTCAAGAACAACAAAAATCTTGAACGGACGTCATCTTGGTACTGTCAATGACATATAAAGGATCTCAAGACCTAAAGGATAGTTGAAGTCTTCTAGAATACTATATTGAATAATTCTTGTCAACAACTTATACGAATACAGCATATAAAAAAATTCAAAATGCTCAGTAGTCACATTGTCTTTGTTAGCTGCATTCTTCTTCTTTTATTAATTGCTATTAATTCTGTTCTTGCATTTGAGTTATTTATCTCTCAAAATTTTTCTCACCTTACTCACTGTTCGATAACTGTTATACTAATTTAGGGAAATCACAATAAAAATGCGTTACTTGATACCATTAATGAATATGCTCATAAAAAGCTTTTTTATTTAAGAATATCGTTCTATTACAATATATTAGAATCCATTAAAATGTTTTTATTTAAATAAAAAATATAAACAAATAGAAAATAATATGCATGGTATGTATGTATCTAGTAGTAAAAGAATTAGAATTCGAATTCTATCGACATTTGGTAGTAAGACAATACTCGACTAATTATTTTATTTTGATCAGTCATATCCATAAACATCTCTTCTTATAGATAGGAACAACTGCAAACTGCAAACTGTTTTATCGCCGAATTAGATCTTGTTTTAATATTGTCATTTTCGTTGAAGTACTGCCATAGATTTTAGTGTTTTGTTAAGTGGCAGGATTGTTGTTTAACAGTTGAAATTGAAGAAAAAAAACAAGTGAATACCATAATTTTTAGTAAAAAAAAACATCATTTATAAATAATAAAGATTATTGCAATTGTAGTTAATTGGTTGATTCGGGTGAAATTCGTAAATTTTTGACAGTAATTATAGTTGTCATCGGAATTGTGTTACTACCTTATACGAAGTCTTGTATTATAATTTTTTCATAAGTAGAGCACTAATTAGTCCAATATTTAATATCTATTAAATAATATATCCTTTTAAACACACATACAACCTAAACTTATATATATACTATATATGCGCAAACACTAAGAAATCCAATTCTCAGTTACAAAAAAAATCTACCTTAGTTACTATCATAATCTAAAAAAATTAATTTTGAACGTTTTAGTTAAAAAAATAAAAAAAACAACTAACCTTTAAAATATGCAATTTGTTAATTAAAATTAATTAAAAATATTTTTTAAAAAAATTTCAGAATTCCCAAATTGTTTTCCTAAATAAATAAATGGAAACAAAAAAAAAACCAACAATTTTATTAAGTATGCGTGCACTTGTATTTCTACTATATTGTTACGAAAATGCAGAGAGAACAAAAAACAAAACGACACAACCACAACAAAAATAATGACAACACAACAACAACATAGCCAACAATAAAGTGACCATTGGAATATAGTAGAGATTTTCGAAATTCACGGATTATGTGCGAAATTCGTAAACTTCAAATGCGAATAAATTACACAAAATGTCTGGTAATTCTCCTGTTTTTCAATGGTTTCCCCTTTTCTAATGAAATTTTCATTTATTGTTGGTATCCTATATGTACATTTATAGATATATTAATACAAGTGCATATGAAGATAAATTCAAATGTGTAAATTGGTGGTTGTATTGGTTTATCCGTGACCTATATGAGCTTGTGTATTGCAACAAAATTTTTGTATGTTCTTTTCTTGTCGTAGAACACAGTCAAGGAAATTTTCCTTATTCATTGCCATATTTTCACTTATAAGAAGAATGGGGCAAACATGCAGCCATACATACACACATGCATACAATACAAGATTTTGATAGAATACCCAGAAAGCTTTATGCATATACATATGTAAGTCTTCCTTGAACTGACGTATATATGGTATATACAAGTGCATACACACATCTATGCGCAATCATAAAAGCTAGCGCAAAAACAAATATTCAATCCATTAGTATGTTTGTGTGAAAAACATCAGTATGACCTTGTATGAGTAGGTTTTCCTCATGACATTAAATTAGTGTGTGTGACATTATCCCAACAACACACTATTCTAACGAACAAAATTAGGTCAACGCGATTTTCCACTAACAATTTTACAAACATACATTGTGTTCTTGTTATGTTGGGACCTATTTTTTTTCTATTTGTTTGCTGTTTTTCTTTCTTTCTTTTTTTGTCGAATAAGAGAAAAGACACACAAATGGAAAATTTCAATAAATGAAAATTTTGAAGTTTGTTTTTCTTCTTTTCTTTTATTTTGGAAATTAATTTAATTTTCATTTTCATATTTTTTTGTTAAATGTTTTTTTTTTTTTTAAAGTATTTTCGAAATATTCTTTTTTGTTTTTGTGTTCAAATGTATTTTATTATTATTCGGGGAAAAACAAATCAAACAACTCACTATGAACATTTTAAGAACTTAATCCTTGAAAATTTTGATTATGTATATTTATTTTTTGTTTGTTTTTGAATTTTATTTTATAGAATTTTTTTTTTGTAAAAGTATTTTAGTAATTTTCGGTTTCCTACACATTAATTTTGGTATTTTGATGAGTATATTTTGTTTACATTTCTTTTTTTATTTTCGAAAAATATTCATTTCTTATATAATATCTTTTCTGAAATTTTATAAATTATATTATCTTTATTCATTTCTTGTAGAATTATAAATTATGGAAATTTTTTTTTTAAATTTTGAAAAGAGTAATAAATATTTATAAAAAATTATTTTTATTGAAAAATACCAATGAAAAAAATTCAAAATAGACCTTTGTTTTGATGTAAAATTGCAATGTAGTGAATAATTTTTTTAAAGTAATAAATAGAAATATCTAAAAGAAAAAAAACGATGAAATTTAAAATGCTACCTTTTATAATTTTTTTAGAGATTTTAGATTTTGTGATTAGACACAATTTGTATAGAAAATTTATTGCATCTTTTTTATATTATAGAATTTATATTCCTCTTATTAATGTCAAATATGATAGATAGATTTTCTCTATCGTTTTATATAATAGAAGAAAATGTTCAAATAAATGCATTTTTATATAAAATTGACGACAATTTCAATAAAGAAATAAAAAATTAATCTGGACAGCATTTAAATAAAAGTTTAATTTATATAAAAAAAACAATATATTTAAGACG
Source organism: Atherix ibis (assembly GCA_958298945.1). NCBI lineage: Eukaryota > Metazoa > Arthropoda > Insecta > Diptera > Athericidae > Atherix > Atherix ibis. The sequence goes on along the minus strand of OY282605.1, from coordinate 116,820,144 downwards.
GATGGAGGAAGTTAGGTTAGGAGTTGATTGATTTAGAGTATTTCTCATAGTTATTTATCCAAATGGCATGATATTTTTGACCGATTGGAGGAGTAAAAGGATTTAAGGGTTGATGATTTGTTTTGTTGTTTATTTTACCTAAATGACTTTCATCCACATCAATGGAGACATACGGATCGATAGGCTGATCGTCTGGTTTTCCGAATGTCATATTATGCCTTTTCTGAAAATCGGTTGGACGAAGCCCACAGGCTTCGCACACTTTTATTTGTAATTTACCCGTAAACATTTTCCTTCTATTATGTTTGTCTAAAAAAAATTCCCACCTTTCTTTATTTTATTATAATTATATTAATTTTGATTTTATTATAATTTTATATATTTTCGTTTAGAATTCTTATTTATTACTTTTTTTTTTGATTTATAATTATATTTATATTTCTATATTTATGTGAGTAGTTAATTATTTATTTTACTAAATTTTTTTTTTAAAACGTTACCGTTTTTCCCCTTAACTTGACTAGAATAATAATAGAAATAAAAGTAAAAGTTAATACATGTAAGAAAATTAACAAAAATTGTGTAATAATATTTATATGTACGTATAAGAAGATAAATATTCTTTTTTTGTGCCATAAAATTTTTGGTGAATTTTTTTTTAAAATAAACGGGAAAGGGATAAAAAATCAATACAATTAACATTAGAAAAGTTATACTTAAAAAAATGTTCTTGCAGTGAAATAATATTTCAGTTAAGTTTTGTTTTAAAGATTTTTTTCATCTGTTATTGTAGAAAAATGAGGACAAATTCGAAAAAAATGTATAACTTTCTATTATAAAACCAAAACAATCATATAAAATTTGCATAGATTCAATATCAATTTAAAAATTGTATTTGCATGAGTCGAAAGATTGTTTATTTGGTAAAAAATTTATTAATATTAATAACATAAAAATGAATACATTTAATCGAAATATTAATATTAAGGTACAGTATAGTAATAGTATTTTTTTTCTTATGTAGACAAATAAACAAAATAAATGGAAAAAGTATTTTTCTTGCACAACATTAGTACTATTCTAGTTATATTGTAGTTACATATTATTGAAAAAAAAAATGTTTTTTTTGTTTATTTAAATAATTTCTATAATTTTATTAGAATTTTTTTATTGATGGCATATTTTTTGTCAATTTGCGCTTAGATAAAACATTTTTATTTTTATTATTCTTTTCTTTAATTAATTCTTTATTATAATTTGAAGACATTTCTACATATAAACATATGTACATATATTTCGTATAGCTAACAAATATCCACAAACACACATATACGAGCATGGACTAAGAAAATTTTACCGAAAAAAAAGTATCTCGTCGAGGGTCGTACACAACAAGGGAAAAAAGGAAAAGTAATAACGAACGAATACGAAAAACTGATGAAAACTGAACGAGCTTTTTTCCTTAGCCTTTACGAATCTATCGCACTTATAAGAACTTTCTAATATGACGGTAGATATTCACACATATTAGCACAAATATATTCGCGTGTATAAATATGTACATATGTATATATATATATATAGATAGATATTATAGGTATTTATGAATATAGATTATGCGCGTATATATAAAAAAGAAAATTTTTAAAAATTTAATTTCTTTTTTCAATTAAAAATTTTCTTAAATAAAATTATTTTTTTCTTATTTTTAGATTCATTTGTATGGTTTTGTTGTTGTTGTTTTTTTTTATTGTTTCCATTTCGTTCATATTCTTAATCCGTTCGTCGTTTTCCTTTTCGCTTTTTTTCTATTCTTCGCTTTTCATATTTTCATTGTAAGCTTTTTGGAATTTTTCACAAACACTTTCTCCGTTTTAAAGCTCTGCCTGCTACAGCAGCGCTAGATTTTTTAATTCGTTAAATTTTTTCTAAAACACTTTTTAATCTCAAAATATTGAAAATGCTTTTATATATATCTTTTTGTATAAGATTTGTTGTTATTAAATTTAAATTATATTTATTTATCTTTTTTTCCTTTGGTTTGCCCTCTTTCATAATACCCACAACAGGAAATTTTTATATAAATATTTATTTTTTTATTTTTACAACATCACACTTTATACATAATTAGTTATAAAATATCAATTGATTTATTTGAAATAAAAATAAAACAACAAAAAACAAAATTTAATATATTTTTTATATTTTCATTTGGTGTTTTTCATTCAATTTGTTTATATTTCATCATAGTATATATCTTTTTCAAAATTCTTATATTTTCATATTTTTTTGTTATTTTTCTAAAAAAATTTTTTTTTTTATTAACTTATATATATCTATAGATTGAATTAAATCTAAATTACTTTTATTGACAAAATCAACCGCACACAAGTTAGCACATTTATTTAATTAAAATATATTCGATTTATAAAAAATCGCGTTTTTTTTAATTTCTTCTACGCTATATTTCCAGCATTTTCCGACATTCCGAAAGAAGAAAATTCTTTCTTTCCTCTCCTCCTGTTTTTCACACTGTCTAAGCACTTTCCCGATCCGAGCGAAAAACGAAGGCGAATGACAGATACACACTGTTCCGAATTGAGCGTAAAATCGACCGTCAAGACGAGATGGCAAACGCTAGTGCGACACAAATACTATCGTTGCTCCTTCTTTAACATATGTGCTCCAACAACAACAAAAAAAGCTAAAGAAAAAAAACCCACTTCCCAAATTCCTTGACCACTTCGTTCTTAAAACATAAATTCTCTTTCTCTCTCTCTATCTCTCTCCCAAAAGATAGAAAGATGAACATTTTGCAGTGGTAAAACCTACCAGCGCAAGTGAATACAATATATACATAAAGATACGTATCTGAACGTACATAGCATATGTTTTGGTATACGTACGTACGTAAATATAAATTTTCACCAAACATTCGACGACAGGTGTGGGATACTTATCACAAATCACTTGTACGCTCAGATTATATTTATTCAATAAAGTTGGTGATTTTTTTTTCTTTTTTATTAAAGCAATGGAAAATTAAAAAGATATTTTTCGATTTTAGTATTTTTTTTAATTTTGGGTTTATAATTATGACTGAAGAACTGTGGTGAATTTATTCAAATTCACCTCTTTTTGTTTCTTTTGGACAAATAACCGCATTTGAAGAGAGTAGAGAAAATGCAAATTCGCAGCGTAAAGGAAAAAGAGCTTAAAGACAAGATGAGCGAGAAACAATAAACTTGCGCGATTTTGTATCAGTACACGACTGTTAGGTACAGCCAGTAATGCCATACAAATGTTTTCAAAAAAATTCTATATAATTAAATAAAATTTTTTTTGAAATTCATCTTCTAAATAGTTGCAAACTCTATTATTTAAGGTAAAAATTAATTTGCAAACAAATTTTTATGTAAGTAAATATGCGAGGTGATATATTGTTAACCGTACAACTGTTATAACAAATAAAGATTCAAGAAGAAAAATTGTCAAAAAAAATTTTATTGCTGATTTAAAAAAAAATGAATATTATTTATAAAGTAGCTGGTAAATAGAAAATTATAAAAAGAGTTACTTTTCAACCGTACCAATATATAAAATACAAACAATATAGTTTTCTTTACCCATTTAATTTTAAAACTGAAATTTTTATACGCAAAACTAGACTTATACCCTACAAATGTTTTCTTTAATTCGACGAATTGAATTTCCGCAAATTTTGAATTAGAAATATTCTGATATTATCCCGAATAAAATTTTTTTTTGTGCATTAGTTTTCCAAAATATAAGTGTAATTATATTTTCATAAATATGTTGTGCGTAATTTCACACAAAGAAGTTTTAAAATTTGATCGATTTAAAAACATACAAATTTTAAACAGAAATAAACAAAAATTTATACGGTTAAATTTCTTTTAATATTTTTATTCCCCAAGTTTTTCTACACGCACTTTTACTGCCTTATTTTTTTTTCTTTTTACAAGCTTTCCATTTGCAGCAATTTTTTCTGTTTCAATTATATGAACAAAGTATATTTGATAAATTTTTACATTTATATTAAATAATAAATTAAAATAAAAACAGAATAATGTTAATTTATACAAAAATATGCATAAAAAATAAAAGTAGTAAAAAATTTTGTTTTTAATTTCATATGAGAAAATCATAATGAATTACTACTTAAATGAAGAAAATGGAAAGAAAATTTTTAATTATTTCTAGTTTTTTTTTGCATTTTTTATGAATGTTCTAATCAGAAATAAAAATGGTTGAAAATCTCAATTATTATCAGTTCCATTATTTTAACAATTTTATCAAATTTATTTATTTATTCACAAACTCATTTGATTATTTTTGTAACTAGACCGGCTGCTATAGTTACACCACCGACGCGAAGCATTATCCTGCCCAGTTCTTTATAGTCTGAGTATTTTTCAATGCATATGGGTCGTGTAGTTTCAATTTCTATCAAAGCACACGAGTTATTACCCAAACATCTTGGCTTATTTTTGATAATTTCGCCAGTACCTTTATGTAATTGGGCAATCAATTTAACAATAGTGGCTGGCTCGATCAACGATTGATGGTGCAACAATACTGGATAGCCGATCGTAATTGGTACTTTCACATTGAAAATAAGAATTCGAGCTTCGATTCGTACAGCTACCGGTATAGGATTAAGTGGGTCACAAAGAATATATCCTATCATTATATTGTTCATGTCAACACCAGATAAGGTCACCGAAATATTATCTCCAGCAAATGCGCTCTCGTCTTCTAAAAGGCCTTTAATCTGTGCCACTTCTCGGCTGGGTCCGATCAATACCTTATCATTGATACACACTGCGCCAGTCTCAACACGACCAGCTACACAGAAGCCTGATCCGGTGCTTTTATAAATATCAGTAACACACATACGGAACGGTTTATCTATTGAACGTTCGGGTGTTTTGAAATTATCAATAACATTTAGTAGTGTTGGTCCTTTATACCATGAAATCAATTGGGGTTCAGTTGCTTCTTTTACCAAATTCTCGCCGGTCAAACCTGAACAGGGTATATAAGTTATATCGGATTCCTTAAAGCCGGCCTGTCTTAAAAACGATTTCAATTTCGATACTATATCGTCAAAACGCTCTTTTGACCAAGCTACTGTATCTAGTTTATTAATAACGACTCCAAGTTGACTTACTCCCAATGATCTAAAAATATGAAACCATTCTTAAATTATTTGTCAATATATGAGATGTAGAAATAAAGAAAAACAAAATACAAACCGAACTAATAGAGCATGTTCTCTAGTCTGTCCGCCCTGTTCAAATCCAGTTTCGAATTCGCCACGCGTTGCGTCTACAACAAGAAGAGCAACATCGGCCTGCGAAGCTCCCGATATCATGTTTGGAATAAAATCTTTGTGCCCCGGTGCATCCAGTAGGGTGATCTTAAAATAGAGTTTATTGAAAAACGTTATTTAATTTGTAATGTCAAAATGAAGACACCCAAATTTACACTCACTACTTTCGTTTCAGTTTCTATCCTGGAACTTCCCACGTCCATAGTGATACCCCTTGTTCGTTCTTCGCCAGTTTCATCAAGGACCCAAGCGTACATGAAGCTTTGCTTTCCCATTTTTTTGCTTTCCTGTTCATGTTTATGCATCACACGCTGTGACACATTACCAGTATCATAGAGCAAATGACCCATCAACGTACTCTTTCCAGCATCTACATGCCCAATAACCACCATATGCATATGCTTCTTTTCTTTGCTTCGCTCCTTATTGAAGAGATCCCGTACATTACGATTTGTCTGCTCCTTCATTTTTCCTAAATTACGAGTTGGTTCCTCTGCCGACAAAACCAGCTCCGGTGTATTACGACCCGATACAACAGGTGACAGAATTTTTGGTGAGTTCACATCAAAACCTTTTTTAACAGATCGATCAGCGGTTGGTGTCGCTGTGATGGTGGCAATCGATTTTGTTGCTTTTGATGGTTTTTCATGACATTTTTGAGTAATACCTAAATTGGTAAGGGCTCGAATATTTAAAGAAAAAGAAAAACGATAGAAATTTTATTTTATATAAAACACATATTTATTTTGCCCAAAAATATCACTATAAAAATATTTGTTACTACCTTTTTTTGTTGTTGATGTTTTTATGTTTATTAAATCATTTTTTATTCACTTAAAATCTAATTTTTTTTAATAGAATTATATTGAATTCAAAAATATTTTATCATTTTTTTAAGTGTGATTATAAAATTGGTAAATATAGAGGTTTATTTTCGGGAGAGTTTATTGATTTTGTAAATTTTTTAAATATCGTTACTAAAATATTTTATTAGTTGTTTGTTTGCAGATCTAAAATTATAAATTTAGGACACTTTTTTGTAAGTGATAACAACATCGCAATCATTGTTCTTTTTTGTGGTATAAAATTTCACATGACAATAAATCCTACAATAGCTATTAGATGTATACCGTATCCTTTTTATGAGAACGTTGTTAATGGAATATAATGGAATTTTTTTTTAAACTAATATAACTATCCCCAAATTAGGGCTGACATTTTTGATAAAGAAGAAATAATTGAACGAAAAAGTTGTAATTTAATTTTATTATCAAGACGTGCATCGATATTTTTAAATAATGAAACTTTTTGCGAATACAAAAAATAAAACTAATGAGCCATAATTAAAGGCTTAGAAAATATAAAAATCTGCTTCCAATTTTCAACCTAGTTTCTTAAGATTATTTAAGTAAAATGCCCCTCCCTTCATCCACTTTCTACACTTATTTAAAAAATTGATAACATGAGATCAAAATTTCTCTCTATACAATTGGTTTTTTTGTTGTTGAAAAAATACTTCTTTTCTTTCAAATAGTATTAAAAATATTCACAATTTTGTATGTAAATTGCAAATAATGCCTTAAATTTATAAGTAAAATTTCCGATGTTTTATTCTTAAAAGAGTTTGTTATAACAACATATTCAATAGAGGCTAATTTTAACAGTTTTTGTAAAGAAATTTTGTATAATATAATATAAAAAAAAAAAATATTGAAAAATATGAAAATGTTGAAACGTTATTGAAATATTAAGGATTTATTTAATACCGTTTTATTTTCAACCAGGCCAGTTCATCTGGAGATTTGGTATCAAATTTAAATGGTGTTATAATATTTTTTGGTTGAGTTTCGGTTGATATAGAACGGATATGGATAGGCTTTGTTTCACTTAGGATTTTAGCAAAGCCCGTTGGAGCAGCCAAACATGATGATTCATGCAAATCTAAAATTAACATTTTCATTTCTTCATTTTTCGTTTCTAGAATATCGAGAAGAATATTCTCTTGCACATTTGAAAATGATCTTTTCCGTTTAAGTTCTGTTTTCTCTTTAGATACAATATTTACATTTCCAATACGTAAAGCATGTGTTAAATCTATAACATGATCAATATTGTTAATTTGCTTCTGAGCAGTAATTTTACATTGGTCAGTTTGTTCCTCCTCTAAAGTGGTTAATTCTACTTGTGGAATAATTTTCTTTTCCTCTTCCATTTTAGATTGAATTAACTTACGTAGCGAACGTTCATGCAAACTAAGTTCCTCATTTGATTGGTTGTGTTGTTTATTAATAGTATTCATAGCAAAAGGATTAGGTAGACTGAAACCTTTTGTTGTACTTAAATTATTCGATATAGAATTATTTGAATGCAATTTCTCTTGTAAATATTTATTCAATTTTACATCACCAACTGTCGATGAACTGTTTACGGATTCATTGTTATTATTTGAAGATAATTTTTTTATATTTAACGATACAGGATAAGAGTTTACTGTACTGTCAGAATTTTTATCATTATCTTTTCGATTGAAATTATTTAATAACGGTTTTAAAGTGTTTGTTGCATTTAATTTGGGTAAAGAAAATTGTAATTTTGTCGGTGAGGAAGTTTCTCCGTCAATAATATTAGATTTTTGCAAATTTTTTTTTAAGTACTCATCGAATTTGTTACTATCATTATCATTAGTACAAGTATTCGTTTTCATTTCATCATATTTTGATTCTGAACTATTTAAGCTATGCAAATTTTTATGTGATTTTGTTTTAAAATCTTACCTTTGCAAATTAGGACCAGACGGAAGAATACGAAATGAATTGCACAACACAGCAATAATATGCGAAAAAAATATTATTACTTTTGCTATACTAGTTAAATTATTATTAATTAGATATTTACCTTTTTCAATTGGTTCCTTTGATCGTTTCGGTTGAGCTTGAGGTGGCGTCTGTGACATATTCAATAAATAATCTAGCGTTTGTGCCACATCGTATTTGTACTTCATTGCACTTTCAACGATTTGTCGTTCAGATATAGTATCGCCGACAACACTGCGAATTTCATCAACACAAGAAATTAATTGAGCTTGTTCAATATCATCAAGGACGGGCATTTGAAATGTATCAGAATCTCTTCGTGACTTTTCAAATTTGCCACTATTTTCTTCTCCGATTTCATCTTCAGTTTCTTCTCGTATATTTCGATTATTTGCCATAAATGCCGAAATACTTTGCTGGCCTCGAGCACGATCGTAAATCCATTGCGAAGCGTCTGTTGGCGATATGCAGTGTTCGTCATCAACAGAATGTCCATATACGTCGTCGTAGCCGTCATATTCTTAAAAATTATATATACAAACAAATAATATTAATTGACATTATTTTACAAAAATAAATATTTATAGAGAATACTGAACAATTGGCATTTTTTATAATTTTTTTTTCCTCTAAAATATGTTATATATATTTCTACATGTATCGATTTAAAAATAATAAACCAACATTTTATTTCCTTTAATAAAAGGAAATTTTCTTGCTCTGCTATACTCTTACCGTCATTTATGTCCATAGACCTTACAATTCGGTGTCTAGACATTTTGCTTTTCTATAATGTATTCTTGTTTGTTGTGCAAATGCGATTTCGATAATCTACGTGATTTTTGTCATTTTAAATAGTAAATAATCAAATTAAGAACAGAACAAACCGTTTATCTTTTCATTAAAATACATTAAAAAATCAATTTCAAATGTCAAATAACCATGTAAATATATTATTTAAATAGTAAAACGTCGGACTTCGTGGCGCTTTATTAAATTCGATAATGCGAAAAAGAGGGAATCTGTCAAATTTTCGCGAGCATACACGAAAAATAAGTCCGAATGTAGTTTTGACAGTTCTTGTTCTAACAATTAGTATACAAAATAATAACAACGTATTATTAAGTCTGCTTTCAATTTATAATTTACCAGACGTATTAATTTATAATGAAATTTCCCAAGCAGATAATAAAAAGCAAATATTTTTTTATTAATCTATTAATTTAATTTTTTCTATTTTCCATTTTTAAGAAGTTTTATATGCACAAATTTAAATATTTAAAATAATATTTTAATTACGACGAATATGCTAAAATTAATAATTTTTTTTTTCATACGAAAATATTTACAATAGGCGTTTTCCTTTGGACCAATTTTAGTAGTCCGGACTAGTTGTAGCTGTCATCATCTAGTCCACCTCGAACGAACGACCACTTCGAACGGAGAGTTACGTATACAATTTACGTTAGGTGGATTCTAGTTGCTAAAGTGAAAAAACCCGATTTTTGCGGGTTTGTTGGTTATGTTGAAGTGTCATATTTTTGTAATGTTTACTTTATTCGTGCAGAAAAAGCGAAGAGAAATGGAGTCAAATATTAATCGAGTGGGTTTTTACATAAAAAATAAATGCAAATTTATAAACTGACTGCTTTACAGGTTGTTATGGAATTGTTACACGTTCTGGAAGGTAGGAATAATTTACTTTTATGTGATTCTTCAGAGTCAAGCGAGACATCAGATTCTGATGATGATGTGCCTCTAGGTATTAAAAAAGGTAGAGTTGAAAATTATGTGGATGTAATTGAAAATTACACGGATTCGGTATTCAAAAAACACTTCAGATTAAGCAGATTTGTCGCCGAAAGGATTATGGGTATGTAGTTTTCATTATAAACACTAATTTAATGAATAAGTGTTGTAAATATTGCACTCTTTTAGCTGAATACAGTGTTTTTAGACCGTCCAAGGCGTGGAGGACGTGCTGCTGTTTAAATATACGTCTTGGTTTCTGTCAAATACTGAAACGTACCGACAAATTGGAACAGATTTAATGTAACAAAAAGCTCTGTCCATCGAATTTTATACCGCGTCGTGAAATGGCTTGTCGAAGTGAGTCCCTAATACATGGGGTAGCCAACAGCATCCGAGATGCAAAATAACCAGATCCAATTCGCAGCTATGAAAGGTGTGCCAGATGTTGTTGGGGCTATTCATGGTTCCCATATTAAGGTCAATCCTCATAAATGTGTCAAACAAGCATACTACAATAGGAAAAAATTTTGTAGTGTGCTTTTCCAGGGAATTGTAAACGCCGAGAAAAAATTTATAGATGTGTACTGTGGTGAACCTGGTTCATCAGAACTAATGCTTTTGTGTGAATTCATATTTATTATTATAATAAACGCCTCCTCGGCTTACAAAAACAAAAGTATTTTTTTTATTATATATATTAAATATGTTAAGGCCATTTATTCAAAGTTTAAATTAAATAATTTCCGTACAAAGTTTAAATTAAATAATTTAAACGTTGTCCGGAACACACCCACGCCACTTCACGTTCACAAATACAATAAGTATTGTCAGATTGTTGCTGACTGTTTTGAGGTTATGTTTTACTAGAGTTTAGAATTTGGCTTTCCTTTGCTCATCTACTCCGGACTACTAAAATTGGTCCAAAGGAAAACGCCTAATATGATCTACGTTAAATTAAAAAAGTACAAATATTCGATGTAAATTTACTAAAACTGTAAAAAGTTTACATTTCAACTGTTTTTAGTAACTTTGTACGGGGTTTAAGAATTCATTTATATGTGCTGTTGTTTGCTGCCTTAAAATACAACCTCACTCTAGTGTTTCTCTATCGTTTCGGCACAGATAATATGCGGATGTCCAACTCAGTACATAAAAATTGAGATAAATTTTTGTCTCATTGAAAAAAAACTCATTGAAAGTAATGAGTTCATTTGTTTGACATTAGTTAAGCTTTGACGATCGTATTGAGCAGATCATCTGTGCTAAATAAAATATTGAAAGTTTTAAAAATGGCTTCTTTTATTTTAATATACTATTTCTATCATCATATTACATAATGTCAGAAGGGGTTGAAAATTAAAAAGTACATTTATTACTATCGTTTTCATCGGAATATTGCTCAGCAAATAGATTTCATAACTACGAAACAAATTTCATCAGAACAAAACAAAACCGCGTGCCAGCAGCAACAAAAACACGAGACACTATGAAAGCTGTGTCCTTTATCAAAGCGAAACGAAATAAATTCATCGGATAGAAAAAGTTATTTATCGGAATATTTCAACGTAATTTTCGTTAATTTTAACCACATTTTTCATGATGGCAAATAACAACTAACGCATGACAAATGAATTGGACTGCTCAAATATCGCTACTGAGTGGCCTACTTCAAAAAGAAATTTCATGGTATACTTGATTACAAATAACAAAATGAATGAAGCAGAACCAACGAAAATTGCTACATTTATTTGGTTTATCGGAACACAAGCTGCAAACATTTACAATACATTGTATCCGAATGATGGCACACAAGATTCGCTACTTGGTATCACACGAGCACAATGAAAAGCCCGCAAGAAAATTGGACAACGTTTAATAAATATATAAAATTCAATATTTTTCAACAAAAAAACCAAACGATTTAAAAATATCTAGAAAGAAGAAAAAAACATCATAATATTTATTAAATACGCTCATAAACAAAATTGTTTATAATATAATAGAATATTAATAGAAGTTTTCTTATTATTGAGTTTAAATGAATTGTAATATAGTTTTCCTTCCTTGTTCGTTAATTGGAAGGAGTTTCAAAGTTTTAATATGGCCGTAATTATGCAGGAGACAATTCTATTTTCCAATTTGATCCGTGTATTTTCAAGAAATATTCGATTTTAGATTTTTTTGTGGCGTTTTGTTGGTACTCATGTCTCTCACTTATACCGACAAGTTCGGCCATTTTGAATGTTCAGTTAATTGTTGACAGCTGCTTTGCGTGCACGTGTTTTTGCTCGTCTTAGATTTTTGCCCATTCCAAAATATGGATCAAATAATCTGTTTCGGGAACAAGAAAAAGTCACAGGGGGGCAGATCTGGGGAATACTTTGGCTGCGGCACTATTAGTGTATTAATATGGACCAAAAATCCGCGCACAAGCAAAAATGCGTGAGCAGGGTCGTTATCATGCCGCAAAAGCCAATTTTTGTTCTTCTATAAATCCGGGTGTTTCTGGCGGATTGCTTCGCGCAACTTGCGCATAACTTGCAGGTAATATTCCTTATTGACCGTTCTGGAGCAAATTTAGGTCATCGCGGACAAAGTCCAACAGCTCCTTAGCAATGTTAATGCGATGCTGTTTTTTTCTTCTTTTTTTCTTCATTTCAATAGTTTTCAATTTGTAATATTAAAGAAAGACACAAAGGAATATCAGAATATAATATAATTAGGCTGAAATTAAAATCAAATTAAATAAATTTTAAATCAAAATTAAATGTTCCGTAAGCAATTTTGGCTTTTTTACAAAAATTGTAAAATTTTTTTAAATAACAATGAACATTTAATTTTGATTAATTTAATCAAAATTAAATGTTCATTGTTGAATGAACAAGGCAATGAAATTGTAAAATTAGAAATAAACTGGTTTTTTTTAAAAATTAAATTAACTTTATGAAACTAAACTTAGTATAAGAATAAAAAAATTTATTATATTTATACAATATATATTCAAAATTTACAGAAAAATTCACAATTATAATGAATCGTAACTAATCAGATATTTTTATTTAAGGTCCCTTCTCCTATAGTTCTCGATCTGAAAAATTCAATTTCTTGATATCATCGTTGAAATATAGAGGCTCGTTGAAAAATATAAGAGAGGATTTGGAGAAAGATCAGGATGAGGTATAACATCTAAGTATCTTCCATCAACGTCGACGGCCGGCTTCACTCCTTTCCATTTTTGTTGTTTCCTTTTGGCAGTTTAATTTTATTATTATTTTTTTTTTTTAATTTTAAACATTCCCAATTTTTATAACATCCTCAGCATTTCCTATTCTCTCCGCTTTGCCTGAATATTTTTTTTAATCTTATTTCTTTCTTCTTGCTCCTTCTTTCTCTCCCACGGAGAAATGAACACCTTTGGATGTCTCCATTTTCCTCTATATTTTTCGGTATGCAATTTTTCTGTTTACGCTGGGTATGATAGCATCCCTCAACATACATTTCGAACCTCTTGCAAGCGCTGCATAAAGGTATCGATAAGCATGCCTAGGAGGGTAACTTACCGTTCATAAAATTGTTTTTATTACAAATTTCAATACCTCCCTTATCCGTTCCCAAGTATAATAACACAAATATTTGCTTTTGTCATCAAACAATGCGAGAACAGTTTTTAAGTATCCACTATTCTTAACGAGTAACCCTTCACGAAGTATAAAAGTGCAAACCTCATTGTAACCCTCCACTAAATAATCCTCCACTAGATAAAAAAATTTAATTTTTTTTAATTGACGAAACCAAAATTAAGACAAGAATATGAACAGAATACCCTGATAAGAATACATTATTACAAACAAATTAATATATTTTAAGGAATTCTTCCAATAAGGCATTGAAAATTTCTTACTTCGTTTTTTTTTTAAATTGATAATCGTAAAATAAATAGCTGTCTTCCATTGGACCAATTTTGCTACTAAGCATTACTTCATAGTAGATGCCCAATGGAACGCAAAATTTACTGGCAGCAGTAAAATATAACCTTAAAATAGTCAACAACAATACTGAGTTTACTCACACATAAACAATAAAAACTGAGTTTATTCACACATAAACAATACTGACGAAAATATGGCTCCTCAACATAACCAATGAACTCGCTAAGCCATCTATTTTCATTTTGGGAACTAAAATACCCTTCCGTAAATTGTATGGCGTAACTACTATTGCAATATACTGATTTGTACGAGGTAGAGTAGATGATGACAGGTAGAACTACTGCTCAGTAGCAAAATTGGTCCAATGAAGACAAGCTAATAATTAGCAATGTTCCATAGCATAAATAATTAAATGTTTCATAATTTATTGAATAACATCACATTAAGTATTTTTAAGTGAAAAAAGATTCTAATTGTCTATTTAAATTATTTTATTTTTCTAATTCGATTACAATTAAAAATAATATAAATAAAACAAATATATTGGAATGTATAATTTTATTTAAAAACTGAATTATTTAAATAAACATAAGCTAAGAAGATACAAAATGGAAAAGATCACAAAAAAAACCAAGTTTATTTTTATATTTATGATTATACATTATAAAATACGATTAATTGAGAAAATATTATACCATTAAATTATTAATTGATATATATTACAATAGAAAATATTTAAAAAAATAAATATAAATTATTCTAGATTTGATCATCGATGAAATCTTTTAGAGCAATTTCCAAAAATTTACCATATTTCGGATTATTAAAAACTATAAATCGTTTCTCATTTGTTTCAGGTGTATCACATAAGAAAATTTCCAATTCAGTTAAACTTTTATGTTCATTTATCAAAATTGGATACAGACAAGTTGCGGTTATAAGACCTAAAAGAAAAATTAAAATAAATTAATTTTTTGTTGTTGTTAAAACAACTTTTTTTGTTGTTGAATATATTTCCAATACCATGTGCTGCTTTTGCTTTAACTTCTGATAAAATATTCTCAAAAGATGGAATTTGTCCTTTGTAGTTTAATTTGTTCAAGGTACCCTCAAGAATTGAATGATATTCTTTAAGCAATTTATTTTGCATTTTTGGATATATATCACGAGACCATGAAGAGTAAATGAAATAATTAAAATCAATACCAGGTGATCCATAATATCCTTCTTGATAATCAACCTAAAATAGACATAGTATTTTAATTATTAAAAAAATAGAATTTAACATAAAACTGAGAGATTTTATTAATAGTATAGAATAATCCCCAAAAGTGTCAGGAATATTTATTAATAAAATAAATGACCTACCAGTAATACATCTTCTATATTTCCTTCAGGATCTTCTTTAAACATTAAATTATTTACCCACAGATCACCATGATTTAGAACATTAAAACCATCCGATTTTCTTGTAAAGACTTTTATAACTTTATCAACGATTTTCTGGCCAAAATTTTCCAATTTTTCAATATATTCTTGTAGCTCAGGAACAGTTTTCATATATTCAATACATGTTGAAATAGCATTTTTATAAAAATCATGTAATGGTGTTGGTGTTTCTGTTACATTGCCTCTCATATGATAACGAAACAGGTCAGGTTTCTTTTTTGGTAAAAAAAAAAATTATAGTTTTTCTTTTTTGAATATACACATACTACGTGTAGGTCTGTTCAAAAAGTATCGCAAATTTTGAATTTCCGCGGGTTACGTATATTCGATTTTCGATTTTTTTTGTGGCATTATGTTGTTACTCATGCCTCTCACTTATGCCGACAAGTTCGGCCATTGTGAATGTTCAGTTAATTTTTGACATCTGCTTTGCTTGAACGTGTTTTGGCTCGTCTTTGATTTTTGCCCATTCCAAAAAATGGATCAAAAATTCTGTTTCGGGAACAAGAAAAAGTCACAGGGGGCCAAATCTGGAGAATACAGTGGCTGCGGCATTATTAGTGTGTTGTTTTTGGTCAAAAATTTGCGTACAAGCAACGATACGTGAGCAGGGGCGTTATCATGGTGAAAGTGCCAATTTTTGTTTTTCCACAAATCCGGGCGTTTCTGTCGGATTGCTTAGCGTAACTTGCGCATAACTTGCAGGTAATATTTCTTATTGACCGTTCTACCCTGTGGCAAGAACCGATGATGCACCGCGCCCCTGCAATTGAAGAAAACTGTAAGCAAAACCTTCACATTCGATCGAACTTGACGCGTTTTTTTCGGTCTTGGCTCATGCGGCAGCTTCTATTGGATGATTGAGCTTTGGTTTCTACATCATAGCCATGATTCGTCACCAGTTATGACCCTCTGGAGCAAATTTGGGTTGTCGAGGAAAGAGTCCAACAGCTCCTTAGCAATGTTAATGCGATGCTGTTTTTGGTCGAAATTGAGCAATTTTGGGCACGAATTTCGCGGCGACCCGTCTCACACCAAATCACTGGTAAAAATCGAATGGCACGAGCCAATCGATATGTTTAAGTCCTCAGCAACTTCTCTAACTGTGATTCGACGATTGGCCAATACTATTTTCTTCACTTCATTAATGTTTCGTCTGTTATTGACTTGCTCGGGCGTCCCAGGCACGTTTTTCGTCGTTCACATCTTCTCGGCCCTCTGAGAACATTTTGTACCACCAATAAACGTTGCTTCGGTCCAAGGTAGCTTCACCATATGCCACAGTCAGCATTCGGAATACGTCCGCGCAATTAATTTTGTTTTTCACATAAAATTTGATACAGATTCTTTGATCCATTTTTTGGAATGGGCAAAAATCGAAGACGAGCCAAAACACGTGCAAGCAAAGCAGACGTCAAAAATTAACTGACCATTCAAAATGGCCGAACTTGTTAGAGACATGAGTACCAACATAACGCCATAAAAAATCGAAAATCGAATATACGAACACGCGGAAATTCAAAATTTGCGATACTTTTTGAACAGACCTCGTGTGAAAATAATCATATTAAAATTACTTCTTCAAATAGTATTCTTGTAGTCGCATGAAATTTGGCGAGTTTTTCTAAAACGCATCGGCATTGCTCATAATTTAATCCTTCTCTAATGTCGTGTATTTTATATCCCTGCTTCTTCAGATCTTCCTGAACAATTATTTTATTATCTACATATAAAGGTCTAAATTTTGTTAGAAAAACAACTTTTTTTCTACATAGCTAATAATAGAGACAACAGCTTATGATATATTTACCTTGGACCAAATTTTGTATTATCACCAATTTTCTTTAAAAGATCTTCACACGATGTCATTATTATTCTATAAAGTTGCGCCTCACGTTCAAATACATTAAAATCACTTTCGATTTCTTCCATAATTTCATTATCAATTCTGGACTTGACTATCAATGAAATTTTTTCTCTAAATTGATTTTCATCATTTTCACATCCGATTTGATAGTCGACATCCACCCGATGTAATGCACTGACAAAATTTTCACCCTTGCTTGTTGCTATTTCTTTTTGATGATCAAATACCTTTACGGGTTTTCGTGCCCATGATGTTAAAATCTTTCCAACATAATCTTCATTTAGCCAATCTGGGATATCAACATGTGTTTCAGCCATATTGGAATCTGTTAAAAAAAATTTTTGCAATTTTTTCATTCAAATTTCGATAAAATTTTTATTTTATAATATTACTTTAGAATCTGTTTAAAATTTGTTGGCAATTTTTTGCTTTTTTATTAAATTTGTTCTTCGAAAAATAAAATTTAAAAAAATAAAAATAGAAAATTTATTTCATTAAATTGTTTAAAACTTGCCATTATGCGAGAAAGGTCATCCAAAAATTTTCTCAAAACGATCGACTTCTTACAGGACTCGATCGTTTCGAGATAATTTTTGATGACATTTTTCGCACATTTCTAGGCTGTAATTTGACCATTTATTATGGGTATTGTTTTAAAAATCATAGATGGTCTACATTAAAATCCTTAAGTTCAGGTAAAAAAAGCAGATATCGTTGATTGTAATGAGTCTCTCCATCTTAATTTTTAAAGAAATACAGGTCAATGAATAAAATTCACACCAGTCAGTTTTCACAGATACAATGGCTTCTCCATAATTACTTGTGGTTTTTCAGAGCTCGATATATAGCAGTTTTGCTTATTGGCGTACCACCGAGCGAGAAATACGCCTCATTGCTGACGAGCATAATTTGTCTTTACAGTTTTTACGTATTGTTTGATGGTAACAAAATTCGAAATATAAAATGGCAAATTTTAATCTAAACTTAAGTATTATCTTAAATAGCAAATTATATTTGATAGCTGTCAAACAACAAAGTGAATAATTCTTGACTCGTTGGCATGATCAGTTGAGTATAATGACTAGTGTTATTTAATAACATATTGAAATTTACTTTCAAAATAAAAAGACGTTATCATGAAATTATTATAAATTAAAATACAGATGGATAGTGTGAAATTATAATTTTCAAATTCTTCTCTTTGAACAAGTACGCACAATAAATATGGGCACATACGAGGTCTGTTCAAAAAGTATCGCGAATTTTGAAGGCCATTTTGAATGTTCAGTTAATTTTTGACAGCTGCTTTGCTTGCACGTGTTTTGGCTCATCTTTGATTTTTTCCCATTTTGGACTCTGTCCGCGACGATCCAAATTTGCTCCAGAGAGTCATAACTGTTGACGAATCATGGGTTTATGGTTATGACATGGAAACCAAAGCTCAATAATCCCAATGGAAGTTGCCGCACGAACCAAGGACCGAAAAAGCGCGCCAAGTTCGGTCGAATGTGAAGGTTTTGCTTACAATTTTCTTCGATTGCAGGGGCGTGGTGCATCATGAGTTCTTACCACAGGATAGAACGGTCAATAAGGAATATTTCCTGCAAGTTATGCGCAAGTTGCACGAAGCAATCCGCCAGAAACGCGCGGATTTGTGGAAGAACAAAAATTGACTTTTGCACCATGCTAATGCCCCTGCTCACGCATCATTCAAAATGGCCGAACTGATCGGCATAAGTGAGAGACATGAGTACCAACATAACGCCACAAAAAATCGAAAATCGAATATACGTAACCCGCGGAAATTCAAAATTCGCGATACTTTTTGAACAGACCTCGTAATGACTAGGGTTATTTAATAACATATTGAAATTTACTTTTAAAATAATAATGTTATCATAAAATTATTGTAAATTAAAATACAGATAGATAGTGTGAAATTATAATTTTCCATTTTTAAAGGCAAACAGATTCTCTATGAACAAGTACGCACAATAAATATGGGCGAATACACCGCATGCACAGGCTGAAAGTATGCAATTGATTACTTTGGATTTTAGTGAAAAATTAAATAAAATTAATAAATTAAAATGAATAAAAAAAAGATATATTCTTTTAAATTATATTAGTTTTGAACTTAACATATGTAAAATATTATTTACCAAATAAAAAATACAATGTAATTTCGTTGTTTCCCAACAGAGAACTTAATTGTATTTTTTCAATAACCAACTTCACACTTAAGCCGCATAATCATATGTATTTTGACAGCTGATATAGCAAGGCTTGCTTGTGAAAAAATTCGATTGATTCTGCACAGTAGTTTTTGGTTGATACCCTTTTAAATATTGAAAATGAAAAGCAGCATTTTCAGCATATTTTACTTTTTTACTATAGAAAAGATAAAAATGCTGTTCAAGCAAGAACAAAATTTTCCGATGTGTATGGAGCAGATGTGTTAAGTGAGCGCCAGTACCAAAACTGGTTTGAAAAATTTCGATCCGGCAATTTTGATCTCGAAGATGCACTACGTTCTGGAAGGCCAGTTGATGCTGATGAAGACACATTAAAGGCATTAATTGATGCAAACCGGCGAATCAGTGAGATCGATGAGAGATTAAATTTATCGAATACGACTGTTCATGATCATTTGAAACAGCTAAGTTTAATCTCAAGGCTCGACATATGGCTTCCTCATATTCTTACGGAAAAAAATTTGTGCCGTCACATTGACGTTTGTGATTTGCTTCTCAAACGACAAGAAAATGATCAATTTTTCGAGCGTATCATTACTGGGGACGTGAAATGGGTTGTGTACAATAATATTAAGAGCAAAAGATCCTGGAGTAGAAAAGATGAACCGGCTCAAAGCACTTCGAAAGCCAATATTCATCAAAAAAAGGTTATGGTATCTGTTTGGTGGGATTTCAAAGAAATCGTTTATTTTCAACTTTTACCGAGCAACACAACGATCAATTCTGAAGTGTACTATCATCAGTTGGACAAATTGAATGATTCGCTTAAAGAAAAAAGGCCAATAAATATACTATTGGGTTGTTCGGAAAGTAATTTCGTAATGAAACGAAACTACTTTTCGGACAACCCAATAACAAAAAAAAATTGTTAAATTAGTTTTTCGTTGAAAACATTGTCTGCGTTGCCTGACAGGTTTGTTACTATTCTAGGCATTTGGTTGATCAGTTTTTTTAATATCGTATCCTTTGAAATACTGTTACAGCATTGGAAAAGGATTCTCATTATTGGAGGATAGGCTATGCTGTCGCACTTTTCTACTGTTTAGGTTTGCTTAAAATCGTTGACCTACTGTATAGGGAATTTTTTACCAATTAACCAAAGTCCTGATGCAAAAGGAAAAATATTTAGATATTTCTCTTTTTTGAGAACAATGTCACCATCTTACTTCACAGTTGGCACCACAATTCCGGCAGTATTTTTTCCTGAGTACTATAATGCTTGTAGATTCTTCTTTCAGATCCAAAAATTTGGAATTTTGACTCATCCGTCCAGATTAAAATCTTAAGTAGTCCAGTTTTTATTTAATCAATCAATCCAATACTTTTTTTATTTTGCAAGTTTAGTAATGGTTTCCTTATTAGACTAGCAGCTCTCAACTGATTTAGCATGGTTTTAATTCAATTCCAGTAGTTTTAAGCCATGGTAAACTCCGATGACTTTTCAACTGATTATGAATTTCCGTAGTTCCATGAACTCGACTCTAAGAAATTTCATACTTTGGCGTTAAAAAAATTCTTATGCTTTATCTACGAAGCAGATCAAACTTCAACACCGATTTAACGAATTTTTTTTCTTATTTTCAAGTTTTATTTTATTATAACTTAATAGTTTAAACTCTTAAATATACGAGGTCTGTTCAAAAAGTATCGCGAATTTTGTGTTTTTTTTTCGAAAATTATTTAGTTATTCATGAATATCTATTTTGTCCCCTTCAAAGTAATCCCCACCAGATATTATACACTTCATTTTTTGTGATCTTGTTCAGCTCCTCCTTCGATGCCGTCTTTATCTCCTTAATCGTAGCGTAGCGTCGTCCTTTCATGGGGCTCTTAAGTTTAGGGAACAAGAAAAAGTCACATTGGCCAAGATCTGGGGAATACGGTGGCTGCGGCATTATTAGTGTGTTGTTTTTGGCAAAAATGGTAAAAGCCAATTTTTGTTCTTCCAAAAATACGGGCGTTTCTGGCGGATTGCTTCGCGCAACTTGCGCATAACTTGCAGGTAATATACCTTATTCGAAGAAAACTGTTATCAAAACCTTCACATTCGGCGAAACCGAACTTGGCGCTTTTTTCGGTCTTGGCTTGTGCGGCAGCTTCCATTCAGATGATTGAGCTTTGGTTTCCACGTCATAACCATAAACCCATGATTCATCACCCTCTGGAGCAAATTTGGGTAGTCGCGGACAGAGTCCAACAGGTCCTTAGCAATGTTAATGCGTTGGTGTTTTTGTTCGAAATTGAGCTTGTCGGCATAAGTGAGAGACATGAGTACCAACATAACGCCATAAAAATCGAAAATCGAATATACATAACCTGCGGAAATTCAAATTCGCAATACTTTTTAAACAGACCTCGTATATTAACAAAACAAGATCGAAATGTTCTATACTTGATCATCATTTATTCTTACGTTCTACAAATATCTGCGGGAAGATAATAATTTTACCTGGTCTGTATTGGCAAAAAAAAGAGGTCATAAATGAAATCTATATTCTTTTTTTTATGTTTCAGAAAATAATAAAATATTATTAAGTAATACCATCAAAGAAATAATAAAAGTTTTCGATTTGTTAGGATTTGACCCAAATATTTTTCAGAGAATATATTGTTTTCAAGATGGTCGCATACTTTTGGCCTGCAGTGTATGTAAGTTTTTTGTAGCGCCTGAAAATAGGCAAAGTGAGAAAATGGTTTGTTCGTTGTTGCTCTTTAATCATTTGCGTTGATTGTTTTTAGACAAGAAAAAAAGTCATAACAACAAATTTAAATTATTAAAAATCCGGAATAAAAGTAATTTTTAAAAAAAGTAATCGTTTTTAATAATATACATATTTCGGGTAAAATAGTGCAGCATCATTTTTTGTCCGCTTATTCTAATAATGTCTACTTGGCATGTATTAACTGTGTAACATTTACAATTGTTTTTATATTATATAAAATGAGCAAACAAAAAATTGGTCAATTTATTAATGAATTTGCTAACGTAATCTCTGTTTGCACTGCAAATGGACATCGAAATGAATGATCTGTTGTTGTGAGGATCACAATTATGGACGATATTGAATAATGGATGTGGCCGCCAACCTTGACCAGAATACGAGTACATTACGCGAATGCACAGCACCACACAGCATTCAGTAAATGTTTGCATGTTTTACAATAATTTCCGTAGCATGGATGTAGTTGCAAATAACTTGTAAATTTTGTGTATGGAAATTTTGTGATTTTGATTCAACAGCACAATTATGTTAATAGATATTCATCTAATGTTGTAGCTACTTGTCAGCAAATCTAAACGTGGATTTCCGGATTATTCTAATGTTAATTTATTTTTGTATAATCACACTTATCTTGATAATATTTTTTTTTTATATATATATAGAAATTACAAATCCATAAAAATATTTGTTGTTATCATATTAGAAGCCCACTTATCTATTATTCTATATAATACCTTAACTATCGTTTTAGTGTTCTACACTAAAACGATAGTTAAAGTATTATAATTAATGATAATTAAATTGTGTTTACAAAAAAAAACTTTCCAAATGTAAATGTAATAAATTTTTTAGTTCCAATAAAATATGCGAAATACGGTCAGCAAGTTGTTATTGTAAATATTGTAATAAATATACAGGGTTGTCCAGTTTGTCAAACATATGCATATATTATCCAAGGTGGTAGGCTTTTGTTTAAAGTAAAGGTTACCATTTTATTTTATGGATAATTTAATTACCAAATAATACTTTAAAATTATAAAAACTTACAAATGTGGTGATTTCGACGTAAAACCACGTTTCGAGCTTTAAAACAATATTATGATCGGCGGATACGTCAATAAACAAAATGGCTTTATGTGTGGCTCTGAAACCCCACAAGTAACTACGGAGTAGCCATTGTATCCACGAAAAGTGATTATCTGTTGTGAATTTTGATCTGAAGGTATACATAACCGACTTGGCCGAAAATTGAAATTATTTATCTGGATCATGTGTAGTTTTTAACAAAATGATACCGTTACATAAACAACATAACAAATTTAGGATTTTGTGCTCGTTTCTAAGTTTCTAGAACGCGTAATTTCGAGATTTGGACTAAGATCATGCAATTTTACGTAGTAGAACATTCGTATAGGTTTACGCAAAAAATTATCTTTATGCAGATAATCCTTAAACTTACCAGGTGTATAAGCTTAAATCCGCTGTTTGGTCATAGATGCGTCAGTGCGCTTATTAAGATACCATGGGCAAAAATTGCTCGCGGAATAATTGGGTGTTACTCAACCAGCCATTTTCATGCGTCTGCATGCCATGGGGAAGATTGAAAAGATTGGAAAATGGGTGCCGCATGAATTGAACGATAGACAGATGGAGCGACGCCAAAACAGATGCAAAATCTTGCTCGCCAGACAAAAAAAAAAGTCGTTCCTGCATTGGATTGTGACAGGCGAAGAAAAGTGGATATATTTCGAGAATCCTTAACGCAAGAAATCGTGGGCCAACCATCAACATCTTCCCCAAAACAAAATCGCTTCGGACGGAAGACGATG
Organism: Atherix ibis; assembly: GCA_958298945.1. Taxonomy (NCBI): domain Eukaryota; kingdom Metazoa; phylum Arthropoda; class Insecta; order Diptera; family Athericidae; genus Atherix; species Atherix ibis. The sequence goes on along the minus strand of OY282605.1, from coordinate 116,796,171 downwards.
CTGTGCGTTTGGTGGGATCAGCAGGGTATCGTCTACTATGAGATGTTGAAACCTGGTGAAACTGTCAATACCCACGGCTACCACCAACAACTGATCAAATTGCACCGTGCTCTGCGTGAAAAAAGGACGGATTATCAACAAAGACATGACAAGCTGATTTTCCTCCACGACAACGCACCATCACACACGTCAAAAATGGTCCGAAACTACTCGGAGACATTCAACTGGGAGGTGCTACCCTACCCCGCTTATTCACAAGACCTAGCTCCTTCCGACTACCACCTGTTTTCGTCGATGGGCCACGCGCTCGCTGAGCAGCACTTCGATTCTTACGAAGACATACGAAAATGGCTTGATGAGTGGTTTGCCTCGAAAGAAAAGGAATTTTTTTTACGTGGTATCTACAAATTGCACGAGGGATGGGAAAAACGTGTAGCTATTGAGGGTAAGTACTTTGAATAAATTTATTTTAGTGTTTTTTGACTAAAACATGTGCTTTTTTTAATTAAAAAACAGCAGATTTAAGATTATACACCCGGTAAATGAAATTAAAAGTCAACATTTATAAAATAATAACCGAATTACAACCCGAAATATGCGAAAAAGTCATTAAAAAAATACCTGGAAAAAATCGAGGTAATTTTAAAAAAAATAAAAATTTCATCAAAATCTGAGTTTTAAATATATTTTATTAATTTTTATTTTTTTCTGAAACACAAATTGAATAACCGTTTTTATGCATCTAGCAATAGAGTTGAATTGTCTTTAAAAGAAATAATGGAAAAATTGCAAAGAGTTTTTAATAAAATCAATTTAAATCATAAATAATGGCAACGTTTACAAAATATGGTAAAATCAAAATTTTTAACAAAAGCTCAATTTAAAGTATGTTTTATTTAATTTTACTTTCCAAAGTAAAAAAAATTGGATAATCTCATATTTTAGGTCTCAAAAACATGTGCTGATTTAGTGGCTTTTAAATTTTTAATCAAGGTTAGGTTTTATGTAAAATAATAAAATTAAATATTACTTTTTAAGATAATAATCAGATCATATTCAATTATTTAAGTGATTTTGATTTTCTTTTAAAAAAAAAAATCAATATATTTATAAATGTTACAGAGATTTAGTGAAAGTCTTTGGTTCAATATATTTGACCATCACTCACTGTTAATGTCAGTAACCTATTCGAAGGTGTTATTGTAGTTAATTGGCCAATTCATTAAAATATTTGTAACTACCTAAAATTTTCCATATTCTTCAATTTTATATTATTTTTTTTGTATTTAATAATTATATGCACCTAACATACATATATAAATGCAATTTCATATGCAATTATACAATATATAAAAAATGCATCTAGATTTATTACCCATTCAGACTTGTTGATTAAAACATTTTGTTTTTCATTTTTATATTAAAAATTGTCAACTCTTTTTGAATACAAATTTTAATCCAACATGACAAGGCTACAGATTTATTTTTGTAATTGCAAATTTCCTTTATATAATTTTTATTCATTATTAAATAAAATTTGTTTTTTCTTCTTCTTTATTTTAAAAAACTTAAGTTCCAATAAATCAAACCGTTTATATGCAATCTCAATAATATTTAGTAATCAGAAATCTTTTATATAATTAATATGTTTTTTTTATATTTACGAAATGGAAATGAATTTTTTATAACTTTCTATAAAAAAAACTATGGTTTTCATTTGGTATTTTGTATATTAATTTCAAAAAGAATTATCAATTTTCTTGGAACATTTAATATTAAAAACTTATTATTGGCAAAAAAAACTTATAGCATTTGATAAAAAAAAATTTTTTTTCTCTCTATTTAAATTGTTTGCTTTTTTATTTTAATTTTTTGTTTAAAAAAAGTACCAAATTTCAATAGAATAGAAATAAAAATATTGGTAAAATAAATCGTTGTTTATATCTAAGTTACTGACCCGATTACTAGCAAAAATGTTAAACTGATAATAATACCGTACTCTAATAAACATTATTAAATAATCATTTTTTGTTATTAAATATACACTATATGAGTTTATATGCTAATAAAGGAAAGAAAAAGAAAACAAGCTTTGAAAATGAACGTACTTAATATTTTCTTATCTATTTGGTGTATTAGCGCTTTTTCTTTGATAAGTTTTGTTATAACTTTGATAGTACATTTATCATACAATAAATTTGGAACGTTTTTTTTTGTAACATTACTTAATAATATATCATATAATTAAGTAGTTGGGAAATAATTGTGAATCTATTTTCATCAACTCTAAAAACAGTTTTGAGAAACGGACACAATCCTCTTCAATAATTATTTTCTAATTAAATACTTCAGTCCAATTTTGAACAAATGTATCTCTTAATTCTATTAGATTCCACAGCGTGGGCTAATTATAAAGGGTTATCAATTTTATAGTTCGGAAAGTATAATCCTGTCATTAAAAATTATTAAAACTTTGTCATTCTATTTTATAAATTATTAACTATCTGAAAATACGTTAAAATTCTATAAAATATTTAGTATACGAGGTCTGTTCAAAAAGTTTCCGCGGGTTACGTATATTCGATATTCGATTTTTTGTGGCGTTATGTTGGTACTCTTGTCTCGCACTTCGGCCATTTTGAATGGTCAGTTAATTTTTGACAGCTGCTTTGCTTGCACGTGTTTTGGCTCGTCTCCGATTTTTGCCCATTCCAAAAAAAGGATCAAAGAATCTGTATCAAATTTTGTGTGAAAAACAAAATCAATTGCGCAGACGCATTCTGAATGTTGACTGTGGCATATGGTGAAGCTACCTTGGACCGAAGCAATGTTTCTCGGTGGTACAAAATGTTCTCAGAGGGCTGAGGAGATATGAACGACGAAAAGCGTGCCGGTGAAGGTTTTCCTTACAGTTTTCTTCGATTGCAGGGGCGTGGTGCATCATGAGTTCTTGCCATAGGGTAGAACGGTGAATAAGGAATATTACCTGCAAGTTATGCGCAAGTTGCGCGAAGCAATCCGCCAGAAACGCCCGGATTTGTGGAAGAGCAAAAATTGGCTTTTGCACCAAGATAACGTCCCTGCTCATGCATCGTTGCTTGTGCGCGAATTTTTGGCCAAAATCAACACACTAATAATGCCGCAGTCACCATATTCCCCAGATCTAGCTTCCTGTGACTTTTTCTTGTTCCTGAAACTGAAGAGTCCCATGAAAGGACGACACTACGCTACGATTGAGGAGATAAAGACAGCATCGAAGGTGGAGTTGAACAAGATCACAAAAAATGATTTTTTTAAGTGCTTTGAGGATTGGAAAAAATGTTGGCACAAGTGTATAATATCTGGTGGGGATTACTTTGAAGGGGACAAAATAGATATTCATGAATAAATAAATAATTTTTGAAAAAAACACAAAATTCGCAATAGTTTTTGAACAGACCTCGTATGAGGCTTGTCACATTTCTACAAAAGTGGCAATTCTGCTTATCGATGAGGTTTTTCTTCAACAATGTGGCTCATTTCTTGCTCGGTGAATAGCTCAATTAGCAAAATTCCCATATGTGAGTCCCTAAAAACCTTGTTATATGCAGTTTGGTCTGAAGGTGTTTTTGGAATGTATTTTTTTTTAAATGAAGAAGGAGAGGCCGTTGCCGTCAATTTTGAGCTCTATGGCCTTATTATAGCCCACTTTTTTGGCCTGAATTTAATAGAATTTTTATATCTGGATTTTATGTAATTTCAACAAGATGGTGGTCCAAGCTACACAACGCGATAATTGCCAATGTTATTGTGTAAAAAGTTCTCAGGTCGTTTAATTTTAATTTTTGATGATGTCGATTGGCCTTCTTAGACCATTTAAAAAATGCTGTCAATTTGCCTTTTTAGAGCGGTTAAAAAACCTAATCCATCACATCATAGTCGAATTACATACAGAAAATGTTTTTTAAGCAAAAAAGTTGTCAAAATTTAATCAAAGTGTACATTTTAAATATGTTGTTTTAAACTTTACTATTCAAAATACAAATTGGATGAATACTCCTTTATAAACTTAGTTTTGATCTTCTTAAATACAGACTTTACTGCAATTCAAGTACACCTTCTTCTTATTATTACCTGATTATAAAGATTTGATAAGCTCCTAAATTAAGTGAATTGATAACGTTCTGAATTGATAAAATAATATTTTTTTTTTTTTTAAAAGTGCAGTTTATAAGGACTGTTTGCAAAAAATTTTAAGGCTTATCCAAAAAAATAACTGAATCAAAATTCATTGTGCCGAGGCCTAGAAAATTTAAATTGATTTTTTATCATAAATATTTTTATTATTTATGAAACCATTTGATTGTTTCAATCAATAATTACTTCTAAAATAGCGTCTTCTGAGCTACGAGTATCTTCATATTTATAAACTTTTGTGAAGACACGAGTAACTAACATACTTTTAGTATTTAAGAATATTTTTGATTTTTTTTGGTTGTTTTTTTTTTTTTTTAGTTTAAAAAAAAACCAACTAAAAAAAATGGTAAATTTTACTTTTGATGTAAAAAAAAATGTTTTTGTAACTCCCGAAAAATATAATTTTAATTTCTTAAGAGTTACAAAATCACATTAGAAAATTAGAGGACTTTAAAACCATAAATACGTGTATATTTAAACAAAAAAATAAACAATTTAGACGCTTGAATATAAAGCGTGACAGAAAAATAATGAGACTAGCACACTACAGAGAGCAATCTATCAATACTGTGGACTTCTCTCCTACACAGCCACTCCTACGAGACCCTATAGAGCGTGATGAGTACAGTTGTGTTTACGAACATTTGAAACATCGCAATTTTTTCAAACGGTGCTCCATCATTTTTTGAATTCAGCTTGGTAAATCTTGTATTAAGTTTGACTAACGAAAAGTTACAACGAGCCTATGGGAAACATTTCTAATCAACAGCCAACGTTTTTCGGTAGTATAAAGAAGCTTTCGCTCAAGGAGGACGTCAGCAACGAAAACTAATGAAAATATGGAACCAGTGATAGCTCTCATAAGGTCAGACTGGTGAGTAACATTGAAGTATATAGGATTACTCTATCTTTCGCAAGGTAAAAAAAACACTTGAAAAGTCATCATCTTGTTAATGTCGATAACTTCTAAAGGAGTCTAACCGTGAAGCTGAAGGCGATTCCAGTTAAAGCCTTCGAGCACTGCTACGAAGTGTAGAAATAACGCCTTCCTGATGTATAGCTGCCCAAGAAAACTACTGTGAAAGGGATAACATTATTGTGTAAAAAAAAGACAAAATTATTGAAAAAAATAAAAAAATCAACCTCGTAATACTTTACTACCACACACCGTATGCATGTACACTGTAGAGCATAAGGCCAAGATCACCCGCTTGAGGTACACCAGCATTTGGCCTCAAAACAATTCTTTGTTGAATAAAGTATAAAAATTATATTGACTAAAAAGAAAAAAGATCTAAACAGACAAAGAGTTATCCAATTTGTGTTTTGGAAAGCAGATTTAAATAAATAATTACGATAGTCTTGTGAATACAACATGATTTAAATGGCTGCCACAAAACTACTTGCAGGAGTCGATGATCGTTTTGAAATAATTTTTAAGACCGTTTCGCATATTTCAGGTTGTAATTCAGTAATTATTTGACGGATGTTGGTTTTAAAATGCTCTAAAGTTTGAGGATTGTCTGCATAAATACGATTTTTGTATAGGTCCCAGAAAAAATGTCCAATACCGTTAAAACGCATGATCTTAGAGGCTAATTGACATCACCAAGTCTTGTAATTACGCATCCTGGACAACCCGTTACGCAATAAAATAAAATTTATCATTTTATGTAGATTATGATGCCGTCTTGATAAAACCACAAATGATCCAGATTAAAATATTCATGTTTGGGCCAAAAAAAAGTTGGTTGTCATATGGCCATAGTCCTCAGAATTGACGGAAACGGTGTCCCCTACTTCATACGGTCCAATGAGATCTTCAAAACAGACAGTTACTTTTGTGGGTTTTCAGAGTCCCAATAACAGAAATTTTGCTTATTGACGCTGAAGAAACTGTTTTCAAAAAATCAACATTCAAAAATACCTTATTGACGTATTTTTTGCCTATTCTATGATCAGTTTAATAATCCATAATATAAAATGGCAAACTTTAAACTTAATAAAAATTACGGAAACTCAATAGCTTTCTTCCTTTAACATACTACTTTTATCATAAATTCATATCTCTCCCAACGTCATGTCTAAGTTACAATTAACTCAGATTCCTCGGAAATATTTCCTATTCTAGCTGGAGTTCCACAAGGCAGTATCCTTGGTTCTATTTTATATCATATTTATACCCATAACATCCCATCTGATCCTAATACTATCGTTGCTACTTATGCAGTTGATACGGCCATACTTGCTACCCATACAAATCTGGACATAGCTTCCAACAACTTACAATTCCATATTCACAACCTTCAATTCTGATTTAAGAGATGAACAGAAGAGTACTCACATTACTTTCACACTTTGTGAAGGAAAACCTATTCTTTTACCAGGTATATAAGCTTAAATCCGCTGTTTATTAGTAAAAAAAAAACACATGTTTTTTTCATAGAAAGCAAAAACAAATTTATTTAAAGTATTTGCCCTCTCTACCTACATATTTCTCCCATCTCTCGTGCAATTTGTGGGTACCACGCCAAAAAAAAATCCTCTTTCGAGGCAAACCACTCATCAAGCCATTTTCGGAGGTCTTTGTAAGAATCGAAGTACTGCTCAGCGAGCGCGTGGCCCATCGACGAAAATAGGTGGTAGTCGGAAGGGGCCAGGTCTGGTGAATAAGCGGGGTGGGGTAGTACCTCCCAGTTGAGTGTCTCCAAGTAGTTTCGGACCATTTTTGACGTGTTGATAATCCGTCCTTTTTTCATTCTTTGTTTCGGTCATGTGTTTGTTGATAATCCGCCCCTTTTTCATGCAGAGCACGGTGCAATTTGATCAGTTGTTGGTGGTAGCGGTAGGCATTGACAGTTTCACCAGGTTTCAACATCTCATAGTAGACGATACCCTGCTGATCCCACCAAACGCACAGCATCGTCTTCCGTCCGAAGCGATTTTGTTTTGGGGAAGATGCTGATGGTTGGCCAGGATTAACCTACGATTTCTTGTGTTTAGGATTCTCGAAATATATCCACTTTTCATCGCCTGTCACAATCCGATGCAGGAACGACTTTCTTTTTTGTCTGGCGAGCAAGATTTCGCATGTGTTTTGGCGTCGCTCCATCTGTCTATCGTTCAATTCATGCGGCACCAATTTTCCGATCTTTGTAATCTTCCCCATGGTACGCAGACGCATGGAAATGGCTAGTTGAGTAACACCCAATTGTTCCGCGAGCTTTTTTTGCGATTGGGTATAGTCTTCGTCCAGAAGAGCCTGCAATTGATGGTCCTCAACCTTCCTAGGCCGATTTTCATGCTTCTTGTCCCACAAGTCAAAATTGACGTCTTTGAACCGACGAAACCAATCTCGGCACGTTGTTTCCGATAAAGCACTGTAACCATAGACCTCCATAAGTATTCGATGCGATTCGGAAGCCGATTTCTTCAAATTGAAACAGAAAAGCAGAGATTCCCGAATATGCTATTTTTCTGGCACAAAACTAGACATGATTAACAAAGGAAAAATGTATGTTGTTGTACGAAATTGCTGACAATGTGCACTGATTAATGTTGAAAGATGTCAAACTCTAAAAAAAAAATATGCCGTGCCCATTGTAGCTTAATACGCTCACTCACGCCATCTATGACCAAACAGCGGATTTAAGCTTATACCCCGGTATACCTTAATAGCAACATGATTCCTGGACAAGAGATTAACATGAAACCGTCATACTAGACTTAAAAAAACTTGAAGACCTACAATTTCTAAGATTACTGGACAAATGCTCGAAACTAACGATCAAAAGTAAACTTTTAATATACAATACAATTATAAAACCTATTTGGACAAACGGAATTGAACTTTGGGATTTAACGAAACGTTCCAACTCCTATCACGTCTATGCCTTATAATCCTCCGTAAAAATTTTTGATGCCCTACTATATTTTATGTTCGTAATAACGTAATACATCGTGATCTAAATGTTCCCTTTGTTTAGGACCTGTGCATTTTCTGCTATAAAAAATTTCACTCCCGAATTTTTCTCTACTCCCTTCCCTGGAAACACTCATCGGAGACTTGAGAGATTTTCTAGAGGAATCTTCTAACTTCCATCAGTTAAAAAAACGCCAATTTTTTATTGTTTTCCCAATTCATGATGCATAAGATTCTTAATTAAAATTTTATATTAATCTGCTTGTTACAATATAATTGTTGTTGCTGATTTAATATTTTAAAAAAATGCATTAAAAAAAATTACTTTCAAAAACATATACATTTAACGAATATTAAAAATTTGTAAATGGAAAAAAAACAAGCTACGTAAGTAAAAAATAAAATTTTAATGCAATTAAAAATATTGCATTATCATTTGATATTCGGGAAAAAAATTGGTATAAGAAAATGTCAAATATCAATAAAAAAAAACTTGAATAACGCAAACAGAATGCATAAATTTAAAGTATCGAAAAGTATACACGTATGTGCAATAAAAAGTTTAATTGTATTTTAAATAACACCAGAGATAACATATGCCACTAATTAATCAGTATGAAAATACATTAAAAAAATGTCATTATTATCAAAAATCTGGTAAAAAAAACTCTTATTTTTTCTGCCATAAAAGTGATTGCATTATAGCATTCTAGTCCTACCCTAATTACTCATTTGAGTAGAGTGGCACTGTCACCCAACAAAGAGAAATAACAAATATTTACATATAAGAGAATGGCTTTGTTTATTAATTACACCGTTTGTATAAAAGATATACAAAGATGTATAACAATATTCGTTAATATGCCCCCATTAACTGATCGATTGAATGACAACAAAAAAATCCTTTATCAGAACGGAATTGTGTGTACTACGTAGATTGGCGACAAAGGAACTGTTTTTCTTTCTTTCTATCATTCAAATAATATAGTTTGTCTTACATCTTATCAGCATAAATAACTCGTAAATAATTAATTACAATTATTTTTAAAAAATCCATTGAATATATTCTATACTAAAAAAAATCATTAAAATTACTCAATAATTGGAAAAACTTTAATCTTTGCGGAGTTACAAATTTTTTATTGTAGATTTTTTCCTCACTATTATTATTATTATTAAAAGGCATTCAACCATAATAAAAAATCTGAAAACTATTCGTTATACGTCACTGATTTTTAGCCATAATATTTATAATTATTATTATTTTTTCTTTTTATTTTGTAATAGTAATTTATGAAAATGGCAATTTTGACAAACGAGTTTGTTTTCATTTTAATTATGTGCGTGCGTAACTATAATTATGTAAGAAGTGTTTTTATTATTGTACAGGGTGATTACTGAAAAACTGATGGGTTTAGAACAAGTTATGATTTGTTCATTTTCAATACTATTTTTTTTTTCGTGGGTTATAGAACATGGCTTGTTTTTTTTTTTGGTAGGAGTATGGACTTACTGAGTATTTTTACTCCAATGAAAGATAAATTATGCAAACTTCGAAAGATTTTAAAATTTTTTTACTATCATAGTATGTTCTTTTTTATACGGTAAGAATTTTGTGTCAGAATATATTTTATACCTTAAATTGAAGAATACATGAATAGGCCTATACGTCAGATTTTAGTATATGTATACGCAATTTTCTGGCCTAATTATTGCAGAAGCGGTGAGAAATCGTAACGCGTGCATAATTTGGTGTAGATTTTATTACGTAGAGACGACACCCACTGACATCTAGTTTTCGTAATAGACATTTTTTAAAGTGCAAAAGCATAATTTATATTCATTTTAACTCACTTAATGGAAACAAAAATACAATTTACACAAAACGACTGGCAATGTTTATTTTGTTGTACAATCTTCTGATATGAAATGAAATTGACTTTTAGGTTTATTATTTATATCTTAAATATCAATTAAATATGAAGCGCCTCAATTTTGTAAACTTTCGGAGAGTTTTAAAACACGCTATTCTCCATGAAGTGGCAGAATACCGAAATGGTCAGTATAAATTAATACATTTGCATAAATAGTTTTATTTACTTATACTGAGAAATAAGTCAGTATAAATTAATACATTTGCATAAATAGTTTTATTTTTTTACGACAGGAAATAGGAAGTTTTTATTTAAGAATACGAAGTTATCTTGCAAGTGTGTGCGTTCTTACAAATGTATTCTCGGAAAAATTTGGACTGAATTTTTGTGTAGAGGCCTATTCAGTTCCTCTATAATCTAAGTTGCAAAAGCGGCGAGAAATCATAACGCTTGCTTACTTTTGTATAGATTTTTTTATGTAGACATGACACTAGATGTCAGTTTTCATAATAGTGCAAAAGCATAATTTATAGCCATTTTAATTCACATTAGTGAATAAAGGAAACAAAATTACAATTTAAACACAACGACAGGTAATTTTTATTTTTTCTAAAATCTGATATGGAATGGAATTGTATTTTATATTTATTACAATATATATTTCGTAAATATTAATTAAATATGAAGCGCCTCAATTTTGTAAACTTTCGGAGAGTTTTTAAACACGCCATTCTCCATGAAAGTGGTAGCATACCGAAATGTTTGCATACTTTTGTTGTTTTTCAAGTTGTTATTTTGGCACTTATGAGAAAGTACAAGTGAAAGTGTAGTTTTTTTAAATGTTTTTTTGAAGTATTTACGAAAAAGTAAGTATTTATATAAAAGTTATATTGTTAATAACATTTAATAGGAAGTTTTTATTTCGAGAAAATGAAGTGTTTTATAAAGGGGTTTCTGGTAATTCAACGGTAAGTTGACATCTTCATTCTTACTAGAGAAATTAATAAAAATTTAGTTTACAATGTGTTCAATGTCAATATCACATTTGTTTACATTTATTAAATGCCAAACTTTTCCAGTTTTTAACCACTTTTTGGACAAAACAAATCACTAAAATTATTTACAAATCAATAAAATTATTATTAGCTGTTAATTATTTACGCACATTAAATTTTCCACCTTGTAATTTAGTTTTAAAGCATTTACTGTAATGTTGTATACAATTAACTTCTATATTATTAAGAATTTAATGTAATATTCCATGTAATTAATGCTTTATTTTGTTAATTTATTACCATTTCAATTTACAAACACACATTTATTTTATAAAGAAGTTTTTAATATCTACAAATGATTGTTTTATTTTTATTTACTAAGTTTTACTAAGTTTTGGTCTGGTAAATCTATTTGTTTACGTATAAATGACATCACATATGAAAATAGTTTTAAACGAACCGCTTCAATCGCATACTGAAGTTTAAAATTGCAACCCTCCCCCCCCCCCCCCACACTGATTTAAGATTTTTCTGTTATGTTGCATATGTGTGCGTTCTACAAATGTATTGGCAAACAAAATTTGGTCACAATTTTTATGTAGAGGCCTATTTAAGATTCATCAAACAAAACTGCATATTTTGGGGTACTCAATTGCATTCACAAAAAGAAAAAATACACTGTTTGATGTGGTGTTATGGATGAAATAGTTTTTTTTTGAAAATAATGAAAGTTAACCAAAAAGATTCAACGGATTATCAGCAATCGAAGATAATCAGCGCCTATGGTTCTAATAACATGAAGCTACTATGCACATTGCCAGAGCAGCGACAATGGACCTCTTGTGAAACATTTTCGACGAACCAATAATTTCAAAAAAATTCTCAATTCATTTGGCCTGATTTGACAAAGTTTCTTTTAGCGGAACTACTCGAATGAATGTATTTACTTAAATAAACCTCAAAAATTCAAGAAACTAAAGAGAATATTCGTTAACGAAATACGACGTTTAGAATCCAAAACCTTTCGCACAGCATTTTCTATGATCTGTAGGAGCAAAAAAAATGTAGTCATTTTAGAGCTTTTGCTCTTCACAAATAATACTGCAAAAAAATCCGTTGTTAAAATATTTAAAATTTAAAAAAAAAAAACTATTTTATTCGGTTTTTCAAAGGCGTCACCCTGTATTAGTGAAAATGTAGAATCTCTTGAAAATAATGGAAATAAATTTAATATCAATAATACTTAGTTGACCTCATCTCACATAATGTTGATTATTGAATAAATTTTGGATCAATCATATTTCTCAATTAAAATCAATTGTATTTGTTTCTATTATTTTTATTAGTTTTCTATTTGAAATTTTCATAACATACTAAACGATATTGTTTTTTCTCTCTCCATTTTAATAGTTAGATTTGTTCAAAAAATAATATCGAAAAAAATTTCTAAACAAACACACTATATAGTAGTATTGGATGGATAATGGTAATTTGAAAAATTCAATAAATTGCAATTAAACACTTCTCCACTATTATATAATTAATGGCACAATATTATGTTGCTAATAAACAATTACGACTTGTGGTAAAGTTTTTTTTTTCAAGCACTGTTAACGGAAGAGAATAATTTTATAGCAATTTCCACCTACACCGTTGCATATTTTCAATTAAATTTTTTAACAAAACATTATAAATTAGACTGAGTTTAATTAATTCTATTTCTTATAAAATTCATATCGGTTGGTTATGATAAAATATTAATTTTTCTTATATACTCTCACCACTATCTATTCTACTATAAATTGAAAATCTAGAAGATTGATTGTAAATTGAATTTAATTGGAAATTTAGAATTACTCCGTTTTTTTTTTGTTGACACTATTTTTATTAATTGATCTAAAATATATTTTCGTCAATAACAAACAGTTTTAGGGTAAATTGAAACTAATCGAAAACAAATAAGCAAAAATTGATATTTTTATTAACCATTTATATATACAAACACATGCACTTAAATTACGGACAGATGTACTCACGTTTTTTTTCTTTTATATTATGTTATTTTTTGTTATTCTTTTATTTATGATTATGATTTTTTCAAACAAACAAAAATATTTCCTAGTGAACTCAACCGTTTTCTCTGTTGTGTATTGCTTAATAACAAATGATGTAGTGAACGCAACGACGATCACTTTCAATTCAGCCCAGTTTGCAAAATATTGTGCATTCAACTTGAACACTGAATATAAAAAGCTCCGAAAGCTACATGATAGAATTAATCAGATAATTTTAATGCGATGATAAACACATCAATTCCTATGATTCTCAAACTGTCTTTAGTGTATTTTTAAAAGCTTTGCTGATAATTTCTGTTTGGGCCAAAAACGAAAAAAAGTAAATTGTATTAAAATAATTTAAAATAACAAAAAAAAAACAGCTAAATTATTATTACAACAACAAACAATTTTACTAAACATTTAATAAGAAAATAGATAATTTTTGATATATTTGTTTTTTTTTTTTCGTTGGATTATATAAATTTATAATATAAATAAAAAAAATTATAATTTTCTTTTAAACATGCCCTGAGACTGTGTTCATTTTTCACTGATATTATTGTTGAATTATAAGTTTATCTTTTAATTTCTAACATATATTACAATAGTTAAGCGATTAATAAAAGGCTATCTTCCAATATGTGCTTCAGAATGTAAAGTCAAATAAAACAACACACTTTCAATAGAATGTAACATCAATCAAATGGTCGTTAGCAGACATCTTGTAGGACGCAATAATACTTTTGAGATAATTTTTGATGAATTTTCTACAAATTTCGGGCTGAGGTAAATTTTTGATAAACTTTCCATACGTTTTTTGATACCAAAAAATCGAAATTAATAATTTCTGGTCTCTCTCTACTAATTCTATAAGAATCTTGAAGGTAAAAATAAATGTTGTGCAAAAAAAAACCAATACAAAAATCCAATAGTCTCAAAATTTGTGAGTACTCTGAGTAAAGGATTTGTATAATTTGTGCTTTTGAAAATAAAGTTAAATAAAACATACGCGGGTTACGTATCTTCGATATTCGATTTTTTGTGGTGTTATTTTGCTGCTCATGTCTCTCACTTATGCCGACAAGTTCGGGATTTTGAATGTTCAGTTAATTTTTGACAGCTGCTTTCCTTGCACGTGTTTTGGTTCATGTTCGATTTTTGCTCAATTTTGACCAAAAACAGCATCGCATTAACATTGCTAAGGAACTGTTCGACTCTTTCCGCGACGACCCAAATTTACTCCAAGGGGTCATAAATGGTGACGAATCATGGGTTTATGGTTATGACGTGGAAACCAAAGCTCAATCATGCCAATGGAAGTTGCCGTATGAGCCAAGACTGAAAAAAGCGCGCCAAGTTCGGTCGAATGTGAAGGTTTTGCTTACAGTTTTCTTCGACAGCAGGGGCGTGGTGCATCATGAGTTCTTGCCACAGGGTAGAACGGTCAATAAGGAATATTACCAGAAAGTTATGCACAAGTTGCGCGAAGCAATCCGCCAGAAACGCCGGATTTGTGGAAAAACAAAAATTGGCTTTTACCATTTTTGGCCAAAAACAACACACTAATAATGCCGCAGCCACCGTATTCCCCAGATCTGTCCCCCTGTGACTTCTTCTTGTTCCCTAAACTTAAGAGCCCCATGAAAGGAGGACGCTACGCTACGATTGAGGAGATAAAGACAGCATCGAAGGAGGAGCTGAACAAGATCACAAAAAATGATTTTTTTAAGTGCTTCGAGGATTGGAAAAAACGTTGGCACAAGTGTATAATATCTGGTGGTGATTACTTTGAAGGGGACAAAATAGATATTCATGAATAAATAAATAATTCTTGAAAAAACACAAAATTCGTAATACTTTTTGAACAGGTCTCGTATTTAAAATTCAGATTTTGTAAAAATTTTATTTTATTATTGCATATATATTTTTTAAATATAACATAATTAATACCCGGCATAAAACTTCTTGCAAAACTCGATATTTTTGAGGAAATTTTTTTGTAAAATTCTCTAATGATAATTAGACCATTATGTTGTGATATAAATTCTCTAAAGTTTAACGAATGCCTATGCAAACACAATCGCCAAAACGCACGATTTTGGAGGACAATTGACATCACAAAATAATGAAATTACGAGTCTTGTGAAATTTTCGCGCAATTTTTATGTGTTTTGTGGCTTGTGGTGGTGTCTTGTTAAATGACATGGTTCAGATTAAAATCTTCAAGTTAAGGCAAAAAAACATCGGTTTTCATGCGCCCATAGTCCTCAGAATTTTCGGAAGAGCCCATAGGAATCCTTCTTCATTTGCAAAGAAATACCGGCCAATAATACCTTCAGACCAAAAGTCACTTCACGAACACAATGACTTTCCACAATTACTTGTAGGTTTTCAAAGCCCCGCATATTCAGCCATTTTGCTTACTGACACATTCACCAAACGAGAAATGAGCGTCATCGCTGAAGAAAATCTCTTCTCATAAAGTGGTTACGGCAGATAAGTTTTAAAAACTTTTTATAATTTTAACAAATTTTTTGATAGGTAAACTATCCGAGTATATAATATAAAATGGCAAACTTTAAAGAAAACAAATATTACCTTGGATAATATATTTATATCACAACTATCATATAGCCGAGCTGTACTTTTTAAATTACAAAATGAATAATCCTTTATCTCATATAATATATAGTCTAAAATATATTTTTAGGATAAAGGAAAAGAAAGTCACTGCTGAATATTTTCTTTAAATTAAGAAATTTTACATATGAAGGCTCGATAACTATAATACTAATCCAAACATAATTGACAAAGTCTATAAAATATAATTTAAAATAGTAAATTTAGGTCAATAATATTAGAAAACGTATTTAAATATAAAAAAAATTGCATATAATTGCTTTGTTATGACTTTTTGATTTTATAATACGAAAAAAAACTGTAACCAGGAATATAAAAAGATCTACAACCGGAAAGAGCCAATATAGTGGCAAATAAAGGCCCCATCTTAAAGTGATGCGAAAGCGGTGCCAAGGAGGTTTTTAAAACATCAAGCCGTAAGAGGAGGAGATTTTTAGTGATTGTCACTTGAGTCGCCTATACGGTTCATAACGCATTCCCTTCGTACAAAAAAAAACTTCAATTAAATTAATTTATGGTATTTTATTAATCGAAAATTTACTGATTAACGTTGTGAATAACTTATTTAATAAAATTGTTTAAGAAAATAAAAACAGATATTCATATTTTTATTGTCAACATCTTTTCTTGTGATAAGTTGTAAATTTATAAAATTAAAAGTAATTGAATAAAGCTAATGAATTGAAATTATTCTTTAATAATATAAATAAATGTTAAAATAGATTAAATACAAAAAAATATTGTATTTTCTGTTATTATTATTTAATAAAAAAAAAGAAATTCCAAACTCAAATTAAAACAACAAAACTAGCTAAGAAGTAAGGCGCCATCTATTGCCGAGTAGTGAAAATCAAATATAAATTCGTTATTTTTTATGGCGATTCCAATAAAAATTGTTAATTTAATTAAATTCTAACTTATAAAATTATTTTTTTCTTCAAAAATCATATTAGTTTTGTTAACATATATTTTAACAATACACCAATTAGTAAATGTGTTGGAATTGTTTGTTTTTTTTGCCGGTGTCCAAAAATAACAACAAAATAAAATGATCCTTGAATATTTTTGATTTGATTTTATTTCAAAATTATTTACAATATAGTAAAATGTTTACTGTAAATCTAATAATCCTCTTTGATCGAAATATGGTAACAATCGTTTGATATTTTTTTGAACAATTTCATTGTCATAGAGTTTGCGCTTAAATTCTAAGCCTCGTTCATCATTTTTAAAAAGGGCTTCGAAATCAGCATTTTCAGTATTTCGATTATAAAACAATGGCTGTACTATACTAGCTGATACAAAAGCTATAAAATATAAAAGTTTATTATTAAAAAAAAACTATTGATTATAAAAATAACAAAAAAAATTGTTCTAAATTATTTACCATAAAAGCTGGTGTCGTTATGTTGAGACCATAATTGTGATAAAGATGGAATATTTGCTTTGAAGTTTAATTTTTGCAAATTATTTTTTAAATTGTAATAGTAAAATTGGAATAGTTGTTCAGAGTTTTGAAGTCGTAGATGTTCTTCCATTGATGTGTTCATAAAATAGTGTATATCCACGCAAGGGGATGTATAGACACTATACTGAAAATCAATTAGTAACACATCTATTGGCTCATTTCTACTGTTGTACAAAAACATTATGTTGTTAACCCAGGCATCACCATGCCCCAACACATTGAAACGTTTCTCATTGGCATCGTAGCATCTAGTCGTGTACTCCATTACGAAAGGTTGTAGTTGCCTTAATTTCTGCTCATAACACTTGTGCGAGTCCCATTTACTAACCAAATCTGCTATATTCTCTATGCTCTTCTCATAAAGTGGACTGAATGCATTCGTATATCGATTAAATATGCCCCTATCGCATGAACGGAATATGCCAGGTTCATTTTCGTTCATTACAGCCGAAGCAGCATGCAAACGAGCCAAACGCTCCAAGACCATTTTCGTATGAGTCATATCTAAACCTTTTGTACGATCCCCGATTTTATAAGATTTTACCGAAAGATCATTCATCATAATTGCGCTATGCTCATAGTCAACATACACAGCTTCGGGATAAATAGCACCATCAATTCCTGATGATTCTAATAATTTTTTTATAGATGGTAAGAACTTTCCATACATGTCCATTTCACGTTTACAGACCTCAAATTTTGATAGTATATCATTAACGAACTCATTCTCTTCAAACGAAATTTTAATTAAATAACAATTCTTTATCATTTGATCATCTTTTGAACTAACATACTCCACATGAATACGATACATAATACTAGCGAAATTTTCACCTTTTTTCGTTCCAGGAACAATTTTTACAAATTTCACTAATAATAATTTATCATTGGTTCCATATCGAAGTGCACCTTCAATGTATTCATTTGTAAGCCAATCAGGTGGTGAACAAAAGTCATCTTCAGTACTTTTTGATAAATGATCATCTCTAGGCCTAGGCACCTCCATTTCCTTAACAATTTTTTAATAATTCAAAACAAAATTTCCGAATAAAATAACTCGTATATTGTAAGTTGAAAGAGTTTTTATAAATGATTGTTTTATCTTGCGTTATTTATTATACATATAATAAAAGTTAAATACTTACGTTCATATTTACTGATATTAGATAACTTCATACTAAGTTGTCAAGCGATTTTTAAATTAAATTTAATATATATTTTTGTTTGTTTGTGAGATAACTTACAGATATTTTGCATATCTGGTCAGTTATCTCATAAACAAACAAAAATATATTAAATTTTAGTTTAATAATCCAATATACTTAAGTCATAATAAATTATTTTCACTGATTGTGTATATCACTTACCCGTATTTGAATTTATTAAAACTAAATAAACATTAAAATGACGTCCGCTTCTATTATACGTGTAAATAAATCCAATGGTTAGACAATCAGACTTTTCACTTATAAAATAGTCAAATTAATGAGAAGAACTATTTATGAAAAATATTTATTCTTAAAATATAGCACTTCGCAAATACATAGTTATGTTTAAAGTTCATTTATGTACCCATATCATAGCCGTAATAATAATATTTTTATAGATAGCTTCAACACCGAAGTTGATTTATGTTTAAGCATTTTGATTGTTATCATTAATTGTACGCCAAAGCATAAACGTGACTAATTTTTCATAATCATATATCCAACTTACAATCAATCGTATAGTAGAATGTGTTTCTAGCCGATTGGTTCCGAAGACAAATACTAAACATGATCACAACAGTCTTCACCAAAAGTTAAAAAGTTCTTTTTGGCTATAAATAAGATTATAGATTTTTGAACAAAAAAATATTATCTTACTATTAAAATTTTACTAAACATTTATATTACAATATTATTCTGGTTATTTAAAATTTTTATATACAATATAACTAACAGTTAAATTTATTAATGCAAATTTTTGTATACAATATAACTAACAGTTAAATTTATTAACGTTGATATTCATTGTATTTGAAGTTATGGCTGATCCACCGTCGTACGCGAGATTTAATTACAAACTTGCCGCATCTACTGACCAAATTGAATTTAACATCTTTGGTCATGCGTAGGACAAATAGGTTTGGCACGCAGAATCCGAATTTGTCATATCACGCTTAGCAATAATTTTCTGTCGCGTTCAACTGACCATTCCTCCTATTTTAAAAATTTCCCTTTGAGTAGAACCCTTTCCATTGTGGAGCTTTTAGACTTATGGCACTATAGAATGACCTCATAGTCATGGTGTTACAAAATAGCCCTAAGGTTGAGGCTCTAAAAAATAGCCTCATGATCGTGGCGGTTCAGTAGACTCTACAGAAGGGGTTCATGGTCGTTGTTTTTTTTCTGTTTAGATTAATGAGGTACGGGGGGAAACCTTCAAAAGGTACTCGCCTGAAAGTTTTTCCTGCCAGGCGAGTTATGCGGGATTTTTACCTCGCTAAAACCTAACCTGCACCTCTGATCTTGCTCCCGGAACGATGGTTCCCCGGCGGCACTCTTTGTAAATACTATTTCGCGGGGCGTTTTTGTTTGATGCTACTGCTGTCCCGATGTTATGACGCCTCGCGGCCTATTCTTCGTACGTTGTGTGGAGATCCTTGATAATGGATTCCACGTACTCTGCAATTCTGTTCCAAGCCGATTGGCTCTTCAGCATGCACTCCACTATATTTTCTGGACTGATGGAACGGTCCAGATTTCTCTCCAGCTCCACTCGCGTCTCCTCGTAGAGGGGGCACTGGAAGAATACGTGTTCTGCATCTTCGATCACATCGCGGCAAAGATGACAGTTTGGGGAGGCAGTTCTCTTGAATCTGTGCAAGTATGCCCGAAAGCATCAATGCCCAGTCAAGAGTTAAGTGATGTAATACCCGACCTCCCCGTGCAGGCGAGTGACCCATTTGGTAACATGTGGGATCAGCCGATGAGTCCACCGACCCTTCGTCGAGTTGTCCCATCCCTCTTGCCAGAGGCGAAGACTCTCGGGTCTCTCCTCTTCACAGAGGACCTTTCGCCGCTCTTCCTTCTTCCTACGATGTTGGCGTTCCCGCTCTCCTGCCAGGATGTCGATGGGTGGGCATGATGCCCCGATGTTGACCGCATCGTGTGATACCGTTCGGTATGCTGACGCCACTCTGATCGCTGAGAGCCGCTGGACTGATGTCATTGTCTTGCGGTATGTTGTTAGCTCTAGCGATTTCGCCCACACTGGTGCTCCGTATAGCAGGACGGAGGTAACCACAGTTGCCAGTAGTCGCCTTCGGATTTGCCTGGGGCCTCCGATATTGGGCATTATCCGCGAAAGTGCGCCCTGTACTGCTGAAGCCTTCCTGCTGACGCTGGAGATGTGCTCCTTGTAGTTGAGTCTGGCATCCAAGACCACTCCTAGAAGGGGTTCATGGTCGTGGCGCTACCGAATGGTCGCATACTCCTGGCATTAAAGAATGGTCTCTGCCAATTGTTCCAGACACCTAGCAAATTTTGGGACCATAGAAAACATCTTAAACATTGTCATATAAAAGAAAACCCTGTGAACTGGTGCTGCAAAATGTTGTCAAAAAATTTGTTGTAAAACAAATTTGATGTAATATGAAAACATTTGTATGGTTTTAATTTCATTTCATTTAACAGTGGCTTGGTAGCATTGCCGATAGCATTGATGATTTGTTGTTACCGTAAATTTAAATAGATGGCGCACAAAACGGCAAGACTATGCATGGAATTTTCAGTTAAATTTGTCCCTTTGCCAAAAAATTCCATGATTCGATGAGGCTTCGACGAATCAAAAGCTGTATTCCATTGGTCAAATTTTGCTACTATGCAGTAGTTCGCGGCACTCGAAAATTATTTGTTCGGGAAGTACCAAAAGGAGGATTTGGAGACAGGCCAGGAACAGATGTAATATCTAAGTCTCTCCCATAAACGTCGACAATCGGCTTCACCCTTTCCGATTTATTTGTTTGCTTAATTTTTGTTCTTATTTTTTTTATATTTTTCAATTTTTTATAATTTTTTTTTTAAAAATTTTAACCAGTATATTTTTTCTAGTTTTTGGAATCCATTTTTTTTTGTGAAGTAAGCTTTCTTCTTTTTCTTCTTCCTCTCTCATGGAGAATTTTACATTTTTGGGAGTCTCCAATTTCCCCTAGATGTTTCGGCATTTAAATTTCCTGGCTATGATGGATGTGAGAGCATCACTTTGAAAACATTTTGAAGCCTCCTGTAATCGCCGCATAAAGTAAGCGACAAGCAACCCTAGAGTATATTAAATTGCAATGATTGCATATGTAATATGTAAATTTTTACTTAATCATTCAAATAGTTTTTAAATAATAAACTTTTATCAAGTTTATACACATTTCTTGGGTTTTGATCCTACAGATGATTATCTGTGAAATACCAATCCTTTACGTAGTAAGACGGTTTTTATAAAATAAATAAATAATCCACTTTCGTTTCATTTACTATATTTGTTTTTATATTTTCAAATAATTAACAATTAAAAATTGAACAAAAACATATAACAATAGATACAATATATTTTATGGATTTACATATACTTTATAGAATACATATTTATGTATTCTATAAAGTATATGTAATTTATTTATATTAACTATTTAAGATAATACATCTTTATTTGAATTAATTTGTATTTTTACTTTTGTTACAACGCCTTTTAGTAATAATTAATCCAGAAAACCGTTCAATTCAAATTCTTTAAGCAATTTTTGAATATATTTTTTGTAACGTATACCATGAGTAAACTCATATTCAAATTCGGTCAATTCATTTGTTGGTGGTTCCGTTTCAGCCTCCTCTCCTTCCGAAGGTTTCGTTAAGATTCTTGATGTTAAACAAACAGCTGCTATAACACCTGAAATATAAAACATTAAAATAAATAATTGTTCAGTGATAAATAGTCTACTCTAATACTGACCATGTAGACTCTTTTTGATTATTTGAATGTGTATATCTTTTACAGTAGGAATGTATCCATTATAGTTGAGTCTTTCCATTGTATCTTTTACAATTCGATGATATTCACGAATCAAAAATTTAAAATGTATTTTCCGACAGTTTTCATTAACTGATCCATATAGGAAATAAGCTAAATCAATTCCTGGTGAGCCATAATAACTTAATTGATAGTCAACCTGAAAAAAACAATTATCTAAATTTTATTCTTTATTCGAAAATGAAGCCATTTACAATAATAACCAACCAATAAACCATCATCTGGTTCGTGTTCATTGTAATGAAAAAACATATTATTAATCCAGACGTTATTGTGATTGATTACAAGAAAATCTTTATCATCGTCTCCAAATAAATCAATATTAGTTGGTGAATTGAATTTTGTATTAATAATATCTAGTTTTTCGGCGATTTTTTCATATCCTTTCCATTGGATAACTTCTTCTGCAAGTGTTTTAAATGCTCCTGGAGCAATTTCAAAGAGATTATTTGTTTGTTCTGGCTTAGTAAATGATTCTTTTATATTGGAATCTTGAGCACACAGTACAGCAGAGCATGCATGCAATTTTGCTAGTTTATCAATAATAATAAGGGAATGTTCTAAGTTAAGTAAACGTCCCTCTGGATAAGCAGACATATCGGATTTGGTGACATCTTCAAGTATAATGTATGATTGTTTATCATCGATGGCATAGACACATTTTGGACTAATTTTTGTAGTATCATTTATTTGTTCTAGCAGTTCAATAATTTTCGGATAAACAAATGAATAAAAGCTTACTTCGCGATTGATTGTTAGTTCACTTGTTTTTTTGATAATATTCGATTTATTCGATGGAACCTTAAATTTAAGTATTATTTATAGGAGTTACACTTAACACCATTTACAAACAAGAGTTAAAACAATTTATAAAATCAAGAAAATACCTTTAGGATAAGCGAAATATTTTTATTAGATCCGATTTCTTCCAATTCTACAGCAATTCGGTACAGTTTGGAATGATCATCTTCTTTGGATGTTGTAAGATTAACAATTTTGAAATCAGTTATAGATGGACTGGTAAAATTTGCAAGATTCTTAATAGCCTTCACTAATAACTCTTTTGTAATCCAGTCTAGTTTCACTTTTTCTGTAGCACCAGTTCCCATATTTACAAAAACAGAAAAAATTTTGTCAAGCGGTAATTATTATAAGTAACACAGAGGTTCTTTTCCAGAAGAATAAAGTTTTAACTCATGTGATTACAATAAAAGCTGACTACATATGCTACACCTTAAAACAAACATTATTTTATAACATCATTAGGTGCGAAATTAACTAATAAACAGCAACAAGCGCACGACATACATTTTCAGTTTGAGATGTAATAAATTGTGGTAGTAGTTGTTAGGCTTGATATTTAATAAAATAAATTTTTGACATTTCTATTTAATACGTGCAACAGTTTCTCTTCTAAAAACATAAATAAATCGAACAGCTGTTTTTTGGAAAGTCTCTCTTTAATTTGAAAACGAAACTTAATAGAATAGTTGACAGTCCTGAAAAGTCTTTCGTAAACACTCTTAAATTTATATATCTTTAAGAGGTTTTATTACCGTAGAGGGATGTTCTTTTAAAGACTATTCACAAAAATTCCTTTAAATAATTAAAAATATTTAAAGAATATTTTTTGTAGAGAATTCGAAAACAAAGTAAATAAGATCATCTTTAATATTTTCATAAAAATTGTTTTTATTTTGGCTTCCGAAAACCTAATTAGTCGTTTTTGGTGTCCTATTTCTTGGGCGCATTGTTGGTATTCGTGAAAGTTTCTGAATTGAATAGTATTTTTTGTTTGGTATGGTGGTGATTTTTTTGGTAATCCTCAAGTTTGTTTCCCCGAGAAAAGTTTACTTACCAAGTCTAGTAGCACATCCAAATTGATTATTCATTTTAACATATATAAGTAAAATGTACTTTTATTTTCGAAATATTTCAGCATGTATTTATTCTTTAAATATTTGACAAACACTTAATATACCCCGGTTTAGTTATAAAATGGAACATTTGATCAAATTATAATATTATTATAAAAATTGGTTTTTTTTAGTACGTGCATATATATGAAATATGCACAATTAGGCGCACTTTAGTTCACATATTTTACTTTAGGGATCCAAAAAACCTTTGTTATTGAAAAATGGCAACAACTGCTTCATAGCTTTTACATAACGTGGATTTGAGTAGAGAGCATGTTTTAATTCTACAGTTGCTTTGCTATTCTTCGTAAAATTATCAAAGTCTGCCTCTTCATTTTTATCTAATAGAGCAAATGATGTTACCCCAAGTGAAGTCATTACAGCTGTAATAAATAGGCAAAACCAAAGAAAAAAACCGTTGAGTAAATAGCACATCAATAATTGTCTTGGCCAAATAAATACTTACCGAAAAATCCCCTTTCAATGAGTAAGCGATTCAATTGAATTAATTTCGGTAGAGGCTCTTCATAATTGAGCATTTTCAAACAATTGACTAGTTCACCAAAGTAAAATTGGATCATATAGTCATATTGGCTTATTCGAATATCATAATTGCACGATGACATTATGAAATAGTTTATATCCTGAGTTGGTGGTCCCCATTTGCAAAGCTGATAATCCAAAAATATCACATCGTTCACTTTACCATCTTCGTTATATTGGAACATCATATTATTAACCCACAAATCACCATGATTAAGTACATTAAATCCATCTGGATCTAAGTCTAACTTCTCCATTTGTCTATCATAGTATGTATCTTCTAAAGCGGCCTGTAAAATTAAAACTTTTCCATTGGATTCTATTTATAAATTAGTAGAAATTCTAGTACCAATTTATTAAGGAGCACTTTATCAACACCGTTTTCTAACAGGCATTTTCTTAGCACAACGCCATTACTTTTGTACAGAGTTTCATACATTCCGCGATTTTCTTCGGTGTAAATTCCTCTAATAAATTGTTCAGAAAATTCTCCATTCTTTTTATACCAATACATCGATGCTGCATGAAGTTTTCCAAGCTTCTTCAGTACAAGTTTTGAATGTTCCAAATCTAGTCCTTCAAGACGATTAGCCATTTTAAAGTGTCTTTGCTTTAAATTTTCCATTACAATAGCCATCGGAGCTATTGTCACTTTGAAACAACGTGCACAGAGTTGTACACTATCGCCAACACCATTTAATAATTCTTCAAATTTCGGCACTACTTCGGACAGCATCTCAAGCTCTTTTGGAAAAAGTCCCAAATTTATCACAATTTTTCTTATAACTTCACCTTCTGGAAGAGCTTTAATCACATACGAAACTTCCTCAATACGACCATCTGCAAAAAAAATTAACAATATTTTCATTAAAAAAAACTTTTTTTTTATTGTTGAAATTCTACCTTCCAATTCCAGTGTTAATGTTGCAAGAGTCATTATTGATGCATAGTTTTCACCTTTTGCAGATGCGTTTGAAGTTGAAAATTTTTTAATTTTATACACTCCATAGTGTTTGTCTAAAATGTCTTTAAAATAATTTTCATCCAGCGACAAATTATCTTCTGTACTGGTTGCCATCTTTTACGAATTTAACTATTCCAAAAATTTTGGATTTCTTATCACTAAGTGATTTCGTTTAATCAAACATTTATCACCTTTAAATCAAATAAAAATTAATATTTACTTAAGATGTGCTTGTTAGATAAATTTATTTTATTTGAATGTAGAATATACACAAAACTGAATGAATAAATTTCTATTTTATGTTTATAGCGAACGTATATAAATTACCGGCTAGATGACAAATATACAATTTTCGCACTTTTGAAACGAATTTGAACCAAAAAAAAAATTGACCTTCAAATCTGCCAAATTGCATAAATTATTGAACAATTAATCTTGAAAACCTTATCACATTTGTGGTTGTACTTTTTTCGTTACTGATCCACTGCAAACTCAAAAATCACTGAATACAAAATATTTCTGAAATTAAACAAAATCTAAATTATCTGAGAAGTTTATGCACACTCAACGAATGAGCCATGGTCGACTTTCAACGAACTGCTCGAAAGTCGTCGTAAGTAATCGTAGAGATCTCGAAAGTCAGCTCTCCAAATTAATCCTCAAAAAACGCCATAGTATAAATGATAGTGTGTATATGCCATGCGTTGGTATGGTGTACACATGATTCTTGTCCATTCAACATATGTTTAGTCACCACTGAGGGGATAAACCGTACTCAAAAGAGAGCAGTTCAAGGTTCACATTAGCTTCTCTTTTGCTTTCCAATTCAAGTGAGAACAAATTCAAGTTTTTTTATATTAGTTTGATTTAAAGAGTTTTGAAAATGGAATATTTTTTAAAAATATATCCACTATCAATTTAAGAATAAAGTTAAAAATTTTGTCATTAAATTATGAAATTTAGAAATGGAAATAATATAAAAAATTCATATATTAAAAAAAAAGACTTTGGGCATTTCTTTTTATTGACTATTAATGAAAACAATTTAAAAAATCAAGAATACTTTCGAATATGAATGGACGAACGATAAAAAACAATATTGATAATAATATGAAAAGTTATATTTTTAAATTTTAGAAAAGTTATCAAATAAAGTTAAATTAAATAAAAATTAAAATACACACTCTTTCAATATAGTTTAAATACTTGCGCAGGTACCATTCGATACTTTTTCGTATTAAAATGAGATGATTCAAACTATGTATACAATCGACATTAATGAATGAAATATTTTTTTAAAATTTACTTGGCAAAAAAAAATTACGACTACCTCCTACTCAGATTTTCATACTAGTTGAATTGATTAATTCGTTTGACACACATATAAGCATGAATTGATAAAAAGATTATTAGGCATTTATAATTTTTATTGAAAAAAAAAATATTGTCGCATTGTTGAAGATTATTTAATAAGTAAGTACACTTATGATTATATGCTATGTCAAATTATAGACCCAAATCGTATTTTTATATAAAAGATAATTAAGAGAAGAGATTATTTTATATTTTATAAAATTCAACATTTGAATGGTTTTAAATAAAAGTTAATCAAAAGTGTACTTATAATCAATACACACATTGATATAATGTGCACTATTATAGGATAAATTATGAAAATTACTATTTTTGTATTTACTTTAATATAAAAATATAACATAAGTAGTATAAAAATTAATGTAAAAATATTTTTTGCAATAAGCTAAATTTATTTTCTTGTGAGGTTGGTATGATTTTGAGACAAGTTCTGATTATTTCAACTATTTGACAATAAAGTGAAGCTGGAGATTGTTATTGTTTTGTAAACGAAACGATCTTCAATTTGCAAAAATCTAATAAATCATGTAAATTAAAACTCACTCCTGCTATTTTAAAGCCATTCTACTGATTGCAATCAAATCGGCGACATTATCTGAAAACGACTGTTATCAATCATGGTTAAATTGTGTCATTACTAAATTATTATCTACACCATTACATTTTTCATTCAAATGCACGTGGATTATAAATTTTAGAAAACATGTAGATAAAGAGTTCAATAATAAAATTTAAAAAAAAAACATTTAACACAACAAATACTAGAAATTAATTAGTATTTGGTAAGATAATATTGATAAAATAAAATAAAATGTTTGTAACAAAATTAATAAATTTTTATTTGTAAAAATATTGTATAAATATACTTTAAATAAATTAATATAGCATAAAAAACATCTTGACAATATAATATCTTTTCTTTTAGAAAATTAGCAATATTATAAAATAGCATGCACACATATACTTAAATAAATATAAAATTATTAAATTGTAAATTATTTTGGTAAGCCCTTATTATCGAACAATGGAAATAGATCGGAAAGTGCGTTTGCAAATCTAGGATTTGAATATAAATCACGTTCAGTTTGAGATGCCACTTGACTACTGTTCATAAAATTATCAAATGTAACGTTTTCATTTTTTTCAAGCAATGTGACTGCTGTAGCACCAAGTGTCTTTTCAATTGCTTAAAAAAAAATAATAATTTATACATTATTCAATATTAGAATTAAATAATCAAAAGAGAAAACTAAAAAAAAAAATCTTAATAAAATGAATTACCAAAAAATCCCCGTTTTAAAAATTGACTATGTAAATCAGAGAGCATTGGATATGGTTTTTGGTAACTGAGAATGTTTAAGTTTTTAATTAGCTCATCATGATAGTATTTAATGATAAAATCAACTTGTTTGACCCGAATATCTTCATTACATGATGATACTATTAAAAACATTAAATCTTGTAGTGGTGATCCCCATTTTGTTACATGGAAGTCAGTTAATATCGTACGTTCAATAGTACCCAAATTGTTATATTGGAACATTATATTATTCACCCACAGATCTCCATGATTTAAAACATTGAATTCTTCTGGATTAACTTCTACGGACTCTAAGAAATTATCGTAGAATGCGTCACTTATATTATCCTTTTGGAAATGGTCAAAAATCAATATCTTATCTGATACTTTTATTTAATTAATATTTACCAATTTATCCAAATACATTGTATTGAACCCTTTTTCCACGAGACATTCTCTCATTATGTTTTTATTATTTGTACGTATTGTTTCCACTATATTTTGGTGTGCTGCACTGTGTTCGCCTTGTGCAATTTGTGGAGGAAACGGGCCACACCTTTCTACATAGCATGCTGAAGCTGCATGGAATTTAGCTAATATTTCTAAAACACATTTCACATGTTGCAAATCGAGCCCAATTATCCGGTTGGCGCTTAAAAATCCTTTGCTGTTTATATTTTCCATAACAATAGCAGCTGGTTCTGTAGAAAATTTTAAACAACGCGGTGTAAATTGAATTTCAATACCCACATGTCTATATAAATATTCGAATTTCGGCATAATATCTGAAAGTAGTTCAATTTCTTTAGGGAAAACAGCACCCTCGGGCAAAACTTTAACCATGTACGAAACTGTTTCTTGAAAGATATCTAAAAAATTATTGAAAAATTAATAATTTTTTTTTTAAATAACTTTAATCTATCAAAAATATTTTCAATTATTCTTACCACTCAGTTGTATTTTAATTGTAACTAAATACAAGGTTGATAATAAATTCTCCCCTATATCGGTAGCATCTTCAAATGAAAAGTCAACTATATTAAAAATACCAAATTCCTTTTCTAAAACATCATGGAAAAACTCTGCATTCAACCAATTGGGAGTATTATTTTCAAAATCTACTGGTAAAAAGACTTCTGCATTTTCTGTCATTGTCTTAAATTAATTGTATATAAACTAAAAGATCTGAAAAGAAAATTTCCAATAAGAATAGTCTAAATAGATAAGTTTTTTCTCTATTCTTTCTTAGTGTTTAAAAATATTGATTTTGTTTAATACAGTGTAAAATTTATATATTTAGTAAAAAAAACAAAAACAACTAAACAATTTATTTGTCAGTTTAACTAAAGAACCTTCAGCTTAAAATATTTGTAGACGGAACTTTGTTTTCTAATACAAAAATTATTATAGTGCATGCAATGCCATCTACTATAGATATAAACAAAAATTTAAGTTATCAAATTTTTATTAACTAAAACCACTACCGCGCCAAGTGTTAATGCGCCCCCCCCCCCCTCCCACATATCCGTAGAAGTAAATATTGTACGAGTATTTACAATGCTTTGATTTTTATATTAAGTTAATTGTAACATTTATCTTTATTTACCTTAATATATAATGTTGGTAGTTCTTATCTATTTAAATGTACAAAACGCGGAAAGAAATAATTTCCGAGCAGTATATTTGAGGCACAGTACATAAATGTAATAACACAAAACAACAACCTGCAAAGTGACTCAACGACCCCATATATGTGTACCTATATCACTTTCAAATAACAACTAATGACTCATGTCAGAGTCCGTCAATGGAAACATATTCCGCTTTTAAGCAAATTATGTACCACTGACACTTCGCAAAACCAGCTGATACAAACAATCTCTCAACATATCAGCGAGTATAGAAATGGGGAGAGATTCTCAATAGATAGATATTCATTGAAGAAACTAGCCTGACATCTATTGTGCTTTGTTAAAAATTTATTTATACTGCTTAGATTATCCAACGCCATCTGTTGAATGATATAATAAAGTTTATTATATATGTTTAAGTAAACCAAATCATATCAAATTCTTTATAATAAAACTAAAAATAGATGACATTTTTTAGCTATAAAACACATTGAAAATATTATTGAAAAATTTACTTGAGTAGTACATTAATAAAACATACAAATTAAATTTTAATGTTAATCGAGATAATGTGGTTATTATATATTTTCCATTTCGATTAGCAATTTAAGAAAAAAACATGAGATTTTCGAAAAAAATAAGTTTAATTATCAAACGAAATATTTTAAAGAATTTCTTAAGAAAATAAATTTAAAGGACTGATTTTTTTTTCATGTTTTCTATATTAGGCATAATGAACTTTTCCTTTCGTCTGCATTGTTATATTAATATTTAACAGACAAAATTGGTCACTCAAATTTATTTATATCCGTTTTCTAGATATTTATAGTTTATAATCAATATAAAAAATATTTTCAAATTAATTTAAAAACAATTAAAACTAATTCAATTTATTTTTACTTAATTTATTATTTCTAAAACAAACAAACATTTCAACATGTGTATAAGAATTTTTTTCATATTGTACAACGTACTTAGTTACTATATTAACATATTTTAATTACATACTCGTATATAGATATCCATGCCTATGGGTCAAGTAATCCTCGATTATCAAAAAATGGGAATAATTGCTCCATTGTCTTAATGTATCTTTTATTTGTGTACAAATCTCTTTTAAGCTGTTTTGCTGCATCATTGTCGGTCATTAAATTTGTATGGTTTGCATTTTCAGTTTTATCTAAAAGTACAATCGGTGTAACTCCCAATGCTGTTATAACGGCTAAAATACAAAATGATTTTAAAAAAATTTATGCTTATTTTTGTCATTTTCTATATAATTACCGAAAAAACCACGCTTTAGTATATCACAATGTAAGCTTATCAATGTCGGAATTGATTTTGAATATTTTAAAATGATTAAGTTTTTTACCAATTCGTCGTAATAATATTTGATCATGTTATCGTGCTCTTTAATACGAATATCATGATGGCATGAACACATTAGGAAATAATTCAAATCTTGTGCTGGTGATCCGTATTTGCAATTCTGAAAATCTATGAACAGTAGTTCTTTGATATTTCCTCCTTCGTCATATTGGAACATGATGTTGTTTATCCAAAAATCACCATGATTGAGTACGTTAAAAGCATTTTGATCCACATCCAATGCCAGCATTAATTTATCAAAAAATGTTTCATTTAGAATTTCCTTTGAATTCAAATAAGGTTTATTTTGAATTAATTAATAAGAAATTTCCTTACAATTTTGTCAGTATATTTCTTATCAATTCCGTTCTCTAGCATACATTTGGTATAAATAGGTGCGTTCATTTTATTAACAGTCTGGAAAATCTCTTGATTTTCTTTCTTATAGACACTACCCTGAAAGTATTTACTATAGTCTCCTTTTACTTCATTGAGATAGGCCGAAGCTGCATGGAATTGTGCTAGTTTTTTAAAAACCCTTTTAGCATGGTAGAGATTAAGTCCATTAAATCGATTGGCATTTTGAAAATTCCTGATATTTAAATTTTCCATGACAAAAGCAAGTGGTCTTTCTGTGAATTTCAAACACTTCGGAATAAATTTAACATCCACACCAGCATTTTGGTACATTTTTTGAAAAACTGGCACTAAATTTAAATATATTTCCTTTTCAGCAGCAAATAAATTAAAATTTGTTGGATTATCCTTGGGGGCTGCATTTTGTGGCACAGTCTTTACGATATATGAAGTTTCCCTAATACTGCCATCTATAAGAATTTATATTACAATAAATAATAGATGAGGGACTTTTGTTTTTCCTAAACCTTTTAATTCCAATTTAATATCTACTAAATAGAGAGCAGATGCATAATTTTCCCCTTTTCCTGTTGCTGAGGAAGCTTGAAAATCTCTTATCTTATAAGTTTTATATTCCTTATCGAGAATATCTACGAAATAGTCTTCATTTAACCATAGAGGAATATAGTTTAGTTCCATCATCTGTTATTGCTCATCTACAATATTTCACAAAAAAAATGTAATATATTTTTTAAAAAAATTATATAAATAAGTATACCCATATTATAAGTAAGTTTAAGAATTAATCATTAGAAAAACTACGATACTTCTCCTTTATAATTTACTAAAAAGAATGATCAAATTTCATTTTTAGTAATAATTTTCTGTTAAATAAAAAAAAATTAATTATATATTTTTTTAATTTAAACATACATAATTATAACTGACAGCAAGCACTTAATAAGAGTTTTAGTGAAATTTCTTGTTCTATTATTTGCTATAAATTCCTTTTTTTTAATGCTACAATTTTTTTTTCATTAATTTTTTTTTTGCTAACAGCATTCTGTTATTTTCTATGTTAATTTAAAAAAAAATTAAATAATAATTATAATGCGATAAATATTATTTTGCTATTTCGAACATAAACTTTGGCATTTGTCGCTGTTACAAATCCTTTTAATCATTAAATTCGTTGTTTGGTCATAGATGGCGAGAGTGAGCTTATTAAACTACCATTTGCACGGCATACTTTTTTTTATGAGGTTGACATCTGTCAACATTATTCAGTGCACATTGTCAGCAATTTCGTACGACAACATACATTTTTCTTTTGGTAATCATGTGTAGTTTTGTGCCATAAAAAGAGCATATGCGGGAAGCTCTGCTTTTATGCT
The DNA here is from genome assembly GCA_958298945.1 of Atherix ibis. NCBI lineage: Eukaryota > Metazoa > Arthropoda > Insecta > Diptera > Athericidae > Atherix > Atherix ibis. The sequence continues at coordinate 116,763,125 of OY282605.1, read as the reverse complement.
TCAATTTGAAGAAATCGGCTGCCGAATCGCATCGAATGATTATGGAGGCCTATGGTGACAATCGGAAACAACGTGCCGAGATTGGTTTCGTCGGTTCAAAGACGTCAATTTTGACTTGTGGGACAAGAAGCGTGAAAATCGGCCTAGGAAGGTTGAAGAGCATCAATTGCAGGCTCTTTTGGATGAAGACGATACCCAATCGCAAAAAATGCTCGCGGAGCAATTTGGTGTTACTCAACCAGCCATTTCCATGCATCTGAGTGCCATGGGGAAGATTGAAAAGATCGGAAAATGGGTGTCGCATGTATTCAACGTTAGTCAGATGGAGCGACGCTAAAACACATCCAAAATCTTGCTCGCCAGACAAAAAAGAAAGTCGTTCCTGCATCGGATTGTGACAGGCGATGAAAAGTGGATATATTTCGAGAATCCTAAATGCAAGAAATCGTGGGTTGATATCGGCCAACCATCAACACCTTCCCCAAGACCAAATCGCTTCGGACGGAAGACGATGCTGTGTTTTTGGTGGGATCGGTAGGGTATCGTCTCCTATGAGATGTTGAAACCTGGTGAAACTGTCAATGCCCATCGCTACTACCAACAACTGATCAAATTGCACCGTGCTCTGCGTGAAAAAAGGACTAATTATCAACAAATACATGACAAGCTGATTTTCCTCAACGACAACGCACCATCGCACACGTCAAAAATGGTCCGAAACTACTTGGAGACACTCAACTGGAAGGTGCTACCCCACCCCACTTCCGACTACCACCTGCTTTCGTACGACGACGTCCGAAAATGGCTTGATGAGTGGTTAGGAATATATTTGGCGTGGTATCCGCAAATTGCCCGAGAGATGGAAAATTGTGTACATGTACCCCACCACTTTGAATAAATTTGTTTTTACTTTCTATGAAAAAAACATATGTTTTTTTAAATAAAAAACAGCGGTTTTTAGCTTATACACCTGGTAAAATGTATTTTATTTTTTCTGTAATTTTTTTTCAGTTAAAACACTTCTATTATATTTTTAATTTATTAAATTTTTCTTCTACACAATTTCTTACATTTTTTTTACTAATTTTTTTCTGCTTTAACTGTTTTTTTTTCTTTTTTTCCTCTTAACCACTTTTATTTTTATCTGGTATAAATTAGTTTTTTTACTCCTGCAATAGACATTTTTTAATATTTTCCTGAAAACTTATATTTTTTTGTTAAAACTTTTTATTTTACGGATATAATTTCTTTTCTATTTTCTGCAAAAAAATATTTTTTTAAAAATAAATACTAGTTTTTTTTGCTGCTGCAAAACCTTTAACTAATGGCTGCTATAAACTCTCTTTTATTTATTCTATAATTTTTTTATTTTTCTTCGATTAAACTTTTTCAGTTAAAAATATTTTATATTTTTTTAATTCTTTTATTATGTCTAACACAAACTTATTAATTTTTAACTGAGAACTTAGTTATTTTTTCTGCTATAAACCATTTTAAAAAAAAAAAATTGTTCTCTTTCGTTTTTTTTTCTGATTTATATTTGTTACTTGTTTTCCTGCTATAAAATGGTTATTAACTTTTTGAAAATATAATTTGTTTCTTCTGAGCTCTGTTAATTTTGTCTGCTATAAATTTGTTACCTATTTTTCTACTGTCAATTTTTTATAAATTTTTTGCCGAAAACTTTATCTTTTCTTCTGATTTTTTTAAATTTTATCTATTATAAATTTATTTCCTATTTTCTTGCTTTAAAGCTATTTTTAATTTTCAGCTAAAAACTATTTTAATTTTCTGCTAAGAACATTTTACTTTTCTTTTGCTACATTTTCTCACATTTTTTGATAAAATCTATTTGTTTTTTTTATAAACCCTTTTATTTGTTTATATTTCTTTTAAAATTTTTCGATTTGAATTTTTTTATCTGCTAAAAACGTTTCCCTTTTTAATTTTTTTTATATTTTTTTCCTGAAAACCTTAATTTGTTAGGCTTTTTTTGTTCAAGTTTTTGGTGAAAATCTGTTATTTTTTTGGTAAAACCATTTTCTGCTTTAATTTTTTGCATATTTTTAATACATTTTTTTTCTGATATAAACTTGAGGTATCGTAATTGTATCTGATACAAATTCTTTGATTTGTCTTTAATTTTTTGATTTTATATTTTTTTTGGATTTTTTCCGTTTTTTTTGACTAAAAGAATTTTATTTCTTAAACTCCTTTATCTCGGTTTAATGAAAACTCTTTTATGTTTTTTTACTGAAAAGTTTTCCTTTTCCTGCTATAAATTTCTTACGTCTTCCAATTTTTTCTGCTATAAATTTATTTTATTTTTGTTGCTTTAGACATTTTTTTAAATTTTTGGGTGAAAACTGCTTTAATTTTTTTTCTGATCCTTTAATATGTATTATGTGATAAAATATTATTTTGACTTTTTTTTAAACCAAATATGTTTCTATTATAAAATCTCTGTTATTTTTTCTGCTGAAATAATTTTTATCTTTTTTTTTTTACTATTTCTGATATAAGCTTTAGTATTTATTTCGCTTTAAAACCTTTTTCTCATAAACCCCTTTCTTTTCCGTGTTACAAGCTCTCCTTTAATTTTTTTTCTATAAGCTTCCTTATCAATTTTTTTGCTATGCTGTTTTTTATACTTTTTTTATACAAACTATTTTAATTTATCTTATATAAGTTCTACTATTTGTTTTTGCTATAGAAGCTTTTATTTTTATCTCCTTCAAATTATTATTATTTTTTTTGCTATAAACTCGTTTATATTTTTCTTCAAATTCTTTGTGCTATAAATTCGTAATAAAAATTTTCACAGTCTTTCATACAATTTAAGTATTTTTAACAAATTATTTTTGTTTAATATTTTTATGATTTTATTTAAATTATTTCCGATTTTTTATGCTTATACGTATTACATATTGAATTTATAAAATTCATTTAAATCATAAAATTCTCTTAAAAAAATTATAGATTTTTAAATAAAAATTAATTAATATAAATATATTTTTTTTTTACATTTTTACTAGAATGGTTTATATTTGATATTTTGTCCAGGTTTTAGTAAATATTTTGTAGTTTTTAATATTTTTTGTTGAGAATTTATTAATTTAAAAAAGAAATTTTAAATAGAATAAAAAATAGTACATTTTTACTACTATAATAAATATTAATTTTATAAGGAAAACTTTTACTTTGTTCAGAAAGAAATTTGTTAATATGGTATTCAACTGTTATAATTGATAACAAAGCCATGTGTGAGATTTAACTCAAAATAATAGTCTGGCCTAACATGCAAAGCCATTTATCACTTGTCAGTTATTAATAAAAATACGCTATTCAAATTTTTCACATAGATATAAAACGATTACAAAAGAAATAATAGAAAAAAATATTATTTAACTTATTTAATATTCGAAAAGAACAGTTTTTTCTTTAAAAAAACAAAATATACAATATATATAAAATTTGTAATTTTTAAAACAATTAAAAAATTTAATAAATGATTTTGAACAAGGAAAAAAAAAACAAATTAAATAAATTTAGGAATGGAGAATTTTTCACGTACGAAATTCACATTTCTATATTATAATAGAAATTTATCAGTCCACAATTTTATTAATTTCTATCATTTTAGACAATTATATAGTATTTTTTTAAAAATTATTATACTCAACAAAAAAAATTATAATAATAATAATTTTAATAAGCACAATAACAATTTTTAATCCAAAAACTTTAATTTAAACATTTCTATACTCTTATAAAACGTTCAGTTACAAGGAGAACATATTGGATAATATCAACAATGTTTATTTACATAAACAAACTCGAAATATAATATTTCCAATGACATAAATATATACATTAGCCGAAATAAGAGATAATCCCCTCATACGAATGTATATATATTGGATATACATATATGCATAAGAGACTATTCCATACGCGAGTACATAAGCACATGGCACAATGTAACACTTTTAGTTCAACGACACTCCAGCAATTTGCATAAATACATACCGAAATTGAGAGAAAATAAGAAGAAACCAAAACAAAATAATCTGTGAGAATTTTGTTGTTGTGAACAGCATACACCTGGTGGCAAAATCATTGAAACTGATTTCAGTAAAATTGAATTCGGTTGAAGAAGAACTAATGTAGTGGGAAAGATGGCGGTCGCACGTACGAGTATGTACTTATGTGTACGCTCAAGAGCTTCATCATTTATAAAGGTCTGTTTGATTTTTTATTTTTTATTTAGCTCTTTCTTTATTTATTTTACTTATTTAACCACTTTACAATTGGCATAAAAATACATTTTTAATAATAATAATAGAAAATTATATTAACAAAATATGAAAAGTTACCGAATTTATAAATTATTTTAAGAATTGTTGAGTGTAAATAAACTAAAATGAAAAAAGATAATAAAATCTATGACAGTGTGTTTTAGGATCACTTATCAGGTCAGGTCCCGAGACTATTTCAAATGTCCTTTAATAAATCAAGACAAAGAAAATGAAGAGAAAAAATACAAAATTATAAAAATATTTCTTTGTTGCTGTTATTTTTCTATTAGATTTAAATTGAATGAAACATACTCGAGAGGAGGAATATTCGAAAACCGAAAGAAAGAATATTTAAAAGACCGTCTAACGAATAATTAACGCGTCAGAGAATGACGAGCACTTGGTGGTGACTGTAGGTTAAAGCTACCAAAATAAAGGTAGAAGCACAATTCCGACGCCAACTGAAAATTAAAAAACAGTTGCCGGTATCAAAATCTTAGAACCTTCACAATCTTATGGAAATGCACAAAATTCGTACGAAAGATGACAACTACAAACTATTTTATTGCCCTTAAATTAGATCTAGTTTTAATTTTGTCGTTGTCGTTCAAGTACTGCTAGGCTTTTCAGTATTCTGTTATGTGTCAGGATTGTTATTTGATAATTGAAATTGAAATAAAAATAAATAAAGTGAATACATTATTTTAAATTGCATTAAAACACTATTTATAAATATATATAAAATTTTATTGCAATTGTATTTTGTACGCACTAAGCTTACTAACAGA